>OY776673.1:37909737-39179083 GCA_963675555.1 Leptura quadrifasciata
CCTAGTAACTTTTTATCGTATTATGTCAAATAAATCCTTCAAAATTAAGTAAAACTATCAAATTTGCATTTTAATCATTGTTCAACAGTTTATAGTTTACAACTTTAAATGATTTTACTTTTTGTATAAGATGCTTTTATTTCCCTGGTGTCAGATTCAGTTGATGTGTAGGGTTCGTAGGATTTTCGATCAGTAAGTATAAATAAAACATTATTTTATTATTATTCGTACATTTCGGTTAAAAATTCACCGCTGCTAGAGAAAAAATTAGCATTGTTGTTAATGTTGAATACTAATTTAATATCGACTGACTATTTAATATTAAGCCTGTAAAATGTTACTGCGAGACAGCTGAAATAGCCATACATTTAAAAAATTTAAAGTTCACTATGATATGCTGTATCGGAAACATCGTTATATAACGAGCATCCCAACAAATTTATAACGATTCCCAACTGTAATCTAATAAGAACGGATAGACCGACACGTGAAGGAGGTATTACAGTATTCAAGAGTCATTTTAAATATAAAATTTAATGAAAGTGAGTTAGTGCCTTATTCCTCAAAATGAAACAACAATGCAGATACGGACACGTGTTTCGGAGTTATTGCTCTTCATCAGCGTAGCGTAGCTTAGTGAATATATCTTAGGTGAGCAAAACTATTAAATGTAGGAAAGTACAGTACACAGTCCTCCATTTGCACTTTCATACCTCATGTGTCACATTTTGGGCTACAGATGAGAGCAGCCAGTACGAGGAGCCCTATGCGTACTGCTCTATTTCCACCTGGCAAATACAAAATAAAAGATGGCGGGCTTATGAGATCAAATAATTAAAGAAAGTGAGTTAGTGCTTTATTCCTCAAAAAGAAACAACAATGCAGCTACGGGCACGTGTTTCGGAGTTATTGCTCCTCATCAGCGTAGCGTAGCTTAGCAAATATATCTTAAGTGAGCAAAAAATAAGTTAGTGCCTATTCAACCACATATTTGCGTATTTAACCTCATAAGGCCTTCATCCTTTATTTTGTAATAGTTCCTAATAGTTTTGTTCACCTAAGATATATTCGCTAAGCTACGCTACGCTGATGAGGAGCAATAACTCCGAAACACGTGTCTGTAGCTGCATTGTTGTTTCTTTTTGAGGAATAAGGCACTAACTCACTTTCTTTAACTATTTGACCTCATAAGCTCTCCATGTTTTATGAAATTCAATATCCAGCCTCACTGAAACAGGACTTGAACGATTGTGGCTCTTGGTAGTATCCATAATTTAATAGTCGGTGTTGGCGTAATATATATACCACCCAGTGTAAATATAGCATGTATAAAAGAATTTAATGATTCTCTAGAGCAGATGTATCTAGAAACTCAATAGGTTATTGTGGTGTGTGATATAATATATAAACTTGTTGAATGAACATACATTGGACACTAGGAACTTTTTATCTGCCATTTCAAATTTTCATTTGCTGCAAATTGTCATTATTCTACTACTTACTATAGGAATCATAAACATTTTGATATAAATAGTTTTGCTCTTGACGCTACTGGAATACACTGGGATTATATTGATACCATTGAGAATATTAGAACTGAAATATTGAACAACATCATACTGTCTCTTTTTGATGTACATGCCCCACTATGTATAATTCAAACGAAACGAAATTACCAGCCATATATTACATATAATTTAAAAAAGTTTATTCAACAAAAAAATAAAGCTCATTTAAAATATCTAAAAAATGAATCAAAGACTAGCAGACTATATTATGTTATCTTAGGAAGCTATGTTAAAGATGCTATTAAACGTGAAAAAGGCTTATATTCAGTTTATTTGTGAAAGAAATAAAAAAGATTTAAAACATGGAAAACCTTACACAACCGGGGAGTTTGCAACATAAAGAGGGACTATATCAACAATTTACCTGAAGATATAATGGAACCAAATGAGATAAATTAATATTTTCTAAGGATTGCAGGCGGCTCGAGTGTAAATAAGGAATTATTAAATGACTATAAAAATAATAAATTGAATGATGGGCAATTTTCCATGAAATACATCAATAATCAGGATATGTATAAGGACTTAAAATCTATTAAATCAGAAGCGCACGGAGTAGATGATATAAAGACAAAAATGATAAATATTTTTGTATTTTTTTCCTTGTTTTTATATTTATATTGTGTAAATAATCTAATTTATGTTATGTATGTGTGCATATCCTGTGTTGATACTCTGCAAAACAAGCCACAGCATGCTTAGGCGACTGTATCATTACAGGATGGTGTCAGAATATGTAGAAAACTGTCTTTGATATTTTTTCTCTTTTTTAGTTGTAAATTTTTTACCTGTCTCTGATTAATGTATGTATATATGTATGTATGTATAAGACATACGAGAATGTATACATTAAATTCTTTTGGTCTTAATTAAGTATATATGTACTAGGAATTATATATTAATAAAGTTAAAGTAAAAGTTAAATATACGTATTTATATTTTTTATATTGTTATGTTTTCTGTTTCTGTTCCTCGTGACGTACCATATACCGGGTGACACAGGATAATGGCTCATACCTATATTTCCTTTATTATAACATGTTCATTTGAAATTTAGGATGCATAAAGTACCTGTAAAAATGGACTTTTGGACATAAAAAAGGCATGGGACCAATTTCGGTTTACCCGAAAATGACCGCAACTTTCGATACTCTGTATATTTTTACATATTTGGATCCAAGACAACATTCTGAGTATCCCATGAGACTTTCGAGAATTTTTGAGTCAATGTTCAGTTTATTTAAGCATTTTAAGTAATTCGTCTAGAGTGCTTTGAGATACCAAAATTTGTCCTACGTCAGGTAAAGTTCATGGGAAAAATAATAATTTTCAAGTGGATAACTTAAAAAATAAAGGAAATATAGGGACGCGCCACTAGCGTGTTTCACCCAGTATATCTAGTGTATCTTTTGGTTAATAATTATTATAACTTGCTATTATTTTTTCTTCAAATACTTTTAGTGTCACTCGAGAGCGGCAGTAGAAAGACTTTCAGATGAAGTGTCAGCGAAGTGACAGCTTAAATTCGCGTAGTTTGTCATAAAAAGAAAATGAAATTATTGGATACAAAAAAAAATGTTTCTTTCAACAATTTGGCTTCATCACAGACACAATCTCAGAGAAAAAGTAAAATGAAAATTTCCCATACATATGCGCCGATACTTGCTGGTCTATATTTATCTTTAAAATATATCAACATGACCCAGTCAAGCGTGCACTTCTCTTGCTGTAACCTGCATAGTTCGGACAGGGAGTGCATTATTCGATTTCAGCTTTTGGACAAGTAATGTAACTCGTACAGATAATTCAATACGAAAAGTTGAGATTATATCTGTATTTCACATTTATTGCTAAAATAAATGAATGTCTGTTACTAGCGTTGTGTTAGATGTTTTATTTGTAGTTTAGATGCAAGCCAAATATGTATACAATTATGTATCAATAGTTTGGCACATACGTTTTTATCCTTAAATATTTGTTAATATAACTGCAATATTTAGTTACTTGATTATATCCAACCATTGAATTCACAAATGAAAACAGGAACTTCCTGCTGATCTGCTGAACAATAATGGATTTTTCCTATGACTATTTCAGAATATGGGCATTACTGTGATTTTTATTAAAACAAAAAACACATATTTTTTTAAATTCTGTTTGCGACCCCCCTATAACGGTTTCAATTAATAAGAATCCCTGCAAAATCTAAATGCAATCGGATAACATGAAATCGTTCCCCAAGCCAACTGTTTTTAACAATTTTACAATAATTTTTCAGAAAATTAGACAATAACTTTAACAATGACTACGCTTTTAGGTCGAATAGGCGGGCGCCAGACAGCCCGACGTGTTTCAGCTTTCTGCGCACTCAAGGTCACCCGTTACGAGATCAAAATTTCACTCGACGTAGCGTCGTATCAGACAAACCCGAGAACAAGCTGTTAGTATTCGTTTCTAACTCGTAATACTCATACAGTAGACACGTTCTTGTAGCCAATGAAAAAGTGTTTGCATAGCAATGTCTTCTAGAAGTAATTTAAATGAGACTATATATTTACTTGGGCATTATTCTAACGAAATTATTGGAAGTAAATTACCATCAAACAAACAAGTTTTACGGGTTCTCTTTTTCAACCCTCGACAAGTGAAGTTAAACTTACGTGAAAGCGCAAGACTATCATTATTAAGAGAATTTTTGATTTTCTGGGAGAAAGCTAGAGTTCCTACAAAAAGAACAACATTGTGTTGAAAAGTTGGAGGCTTTATATGAAAAATGGAGGTCATTGCAAAAGCATGCCAGTAGACGTTCAGAAATTCAAGAACAAAAAGTAGCCGATTTTGTCGAAATATAGGCCGATCTCTTGGAGGTAGCGCACGCAAATGCACTTGATATGATGACCATCAAGAAAGACAAGCAATTTTTAATTAGACAAAGGCAAAAAGGCAGGCCAGGATTCATGTATGGTATCGATTATCAACAAGTCCAAAAAGAAACGAGAGGCTCTAAACGAGAAGAATAAGTTCTGAGCAGAAAGCAACGCAACATTTTCGAACTTTGTGACGCTCTTTGTCTCGTTCAGTGCGAGAAATAAGGCTGTCACTTTGACATTCGAGCTTTCTTATTTGTTACTCGGGCGCTAGTTCAAGTCGCGGGTGATTGAACAACACTGCCCAAAAGTCGATAAGCGAGACTAAGCACCTCAGTGAAGAATCGGTCGATTTCAGTGGGTCAATAAGGGAAATTAGACTTTCACAAACACAACAGTAAAACGCAGAAATTCAATAATAGTTAAGTATATTACTATAATTCTATGATTAACAATTCTAAATAAAACAAGTCAAAATTAACACAAATTTATATACACATGTATAGGTAGTAGGTGGAGAGTAGCAAGCAATATAGTAATATTAGCGGCAAAAGCGTATAAGCGGTATAATTATAGCGAGTTTATGATACAACGATTGTTAGGCAGACAGTGTACGGATACTAGAAAATGCGAAGTAAGCAGAATTATTTACAGTGTTACAAACAGGTTATAAAACAGATCGGAAACTTGCCTAGTGCTTATGATGTTAACAGTACGGGGAATTAAGTATCGGCAAAAAGAGCAAGTATTTTGTCATGAACGGTGCAAACAAAAGATTAATTAAATCTGTCCAATTACTAAGATTCGACTCGGAATAAACAAAAATGTGATAAAAAAAGGTGAGAAAATTCTGTAGGGAACCAAATCCTGAATACAGGGGAAAGTAAGAACTTGTAGGGATCTTATTCCTAAAATACAAATAAGGGCAAGAGGTAGTTACAATGTGAAAAATATTAAAGTAAACGACAAAAATATTCACAGTTAAATATGAAATTAAAGCGAACTATATATAACAGACTTTTGGATGCACAGTATAAAATTTTCAATCAGAAAACAGACAGTGAAATTTAATAAGCTAAGTAAAAAATTTCAATCAGAATACAGGCTAAGTATAAAATTACGCAATCAGTAAATACGAAATAATAAATGACTAGCGAATCAAAGTTTTCTTACTCTTTACAATCTCAGCGGCGGACCCTGGGCAGTTGGTAGTCGACTGGTGGCTTCAAGTGTTGGAACAATTTCTGATTTTATAGGCCAGTACGGTCAGTTTTATAGCCACGTTCCCACTCATGGTATCGCGAGGATCCCCACTGTTTTAGGAACGCGCATGGACCATTATATTGAATACAAGATAGCGAGGACAGCTGTATTGACATATTAACAGTACTGGTAAATTATTATTACGGGCGTCAGTTAAAAAAAATAAACAAATAATATCGTATTACTTAGAATCTGTTTCATATAATTATTCTAACCAACTACAAGAAAGAAACGGATTTAATTGGCCACAGATAACTAATTATCGAATTAATTACTTCAAATAATAAACAATAATTCTGTTTACAAATATTTGCTGCTTTAAGTAAATATTCATGTATTCAAATAGTGAATATTATCGGATAATATAAAGTAAGTCTGTTAAGACGGTACAGAAAACAAGAAATATAATTATATAGATATATAGAGTACAATTAAATATAAATCTCATACAAATTTCCGTAACGAAAAATGCTTCTTTACAACTTGAAAGAGCAAGCAAATATTCAAAATATATTTATTAACATGCGAAGTTATGGTAATAAACATATTTAATAAATTATAATAATAAGTTATAAATAGATCATCTATTCGCCGTTGTAGAGAACGTTTGGGCAGGGAAAGAGCAAAAACAATTCGCAAAAGCTTCGAATTGCAAGCAGTTGTCGTACATTGGGATGGTAAACTACTTCAAGCCATCACAGGGAACGAGAAACTGTCGATAGGCTTGCTGTAGTCATATTAGGCGAAGATAGAGAGCAAATGCTGGGAGTACCAACAATGAAAGCTGCAACAGGAAGAGAACAGGCTGATGATGTTTTATAGACTCTTGTTGAATGGGATCTTACGGAAATAGTGAAGGCAATATGTTTCAATACAATCATCAAATACCGGTCGTCTAAATGGTGCATATATTTTGTTGGAGCAACTCTTCGATCGAGAACTATTGTATTTACCGTGCAGACATCAAATATATGAAGTAGTTCTTAAAAGCGCGTTCGATGTGATCTTTAAACGGTTTCAAAAGTCCTGGTCTCAGATTAATATCAAATACTTCAAATCGGGATTTGAGGACGCGTACGTTAGTAAATATCTGAATAATGGGGAACATTCTCTTTTATTTTAGCCGCCAGAGTGCACCAGCTGTAATCGGTTGTTTGTCCGTCAATGTGAATACGAAAAAATGTCTTTGAATAAACAAAGTTAATTATGATGTAAAATGGAAACTTGTTGCT
This sequence comes from Leptura quadrifasciata, assembly GCA_963675555.1. Classification (NCBI taxonomy): domain Eukaryota; kingdom Metazoa; phylum Arthropoda; class Insecta; order Coleoptera; family Cerambycidae; genus Leptura; species Leptura quadrifasciata. The sequence continues at coordinate 37,916,668 of OY776673.1, forward strand.
GTGTACCAAAGTGCTCTAACACAGTAGGACATTAATTTCCTAAAAATGACTGTTTCCGACAAAATATGATAAATCTGGTGTTTTAAAATTGTAATCTATATCTCATTCATCTTCAAGTGTACTAATTAAATTATTGTCATAATTGATTAATCTAGAATAAAAGAAGATTTATAAACAAAAAATTCAACAAGTTCATAAATGTACCTTTCAACCAAACCAGCTTTTTTCCATGAACTCCATAGCGCCTCTTTTTCTCAGCTCCGCTTTTAAAATTTTAAACGATTTAATGACCAACTACCGTAATCCTTTTTGTCGATTTGGCTCATTTCTACGAATAAGAGATTGGGAAACTCTCAGAAATCGGAAAATTTAAATTATTTAAAGGTTATATGTGATACAAGTTGAAATTCAGATTAAGAATTTCTTAGTCTGAGGTTGAAAAATACATTAAACCCATTAAACTGAGTACGCATGGCGTCATCTATTGGATATATTAGGAACTGGTTTGGATTGTTCCCCATTGAGAAGAAGTTTCTGCGTTTGTGTAATCATATTTAGAAAACCAGTAGCAAACTCGGGGGGATTATAGGGAATTTCTTGAACTTACTTCAATATTTCTTGGAGAAATTCCTCCCCGTGGAATATCTTTTTGCATTCCGGGTGCTATGCATCATGCGAAATAGATGTCAAAGGCGATTTACTACCTAAACATATCCTTATTTTGTGATGAATTTCAACTTACAGACAAAGAGAGAAGTGTCATATCTGATGTTTGCATCCTTATTACCACGACTTATGTTGTAGCTTGGTTTAGTGCACCCCTTGCTATTGAAGCACCTAGTCAGAATCTTACATTTTTTAAGAAACTTTTTGAGTATAGCATGGTCGATCCTGATATATCTTAAGCAGCTGTGAAGAAATTTAGGAACCATTTATGGCTTTTAAGTCTCCAAGTAACTGCTTTTTCATTTTTTGACCTAAAATTGTCAGTTGAAACTAAAATCAGGATGATTGAAGAATTAAATCATGAAGATGAATCCGATAACGAGACTATCAAACGTCTACAAATAAAGGAGGAAGATGTCGGTGAATTTATACAAAAAGAAATTGAAAAATTCATTTGCGACGAAACTAAGATTTTTTTGCAAGATTTAACTTAGATCAAAATTTTCTTTCAACAGATTCCTCAACTTGGCCTGAAAATGCTAATTTAAAACAAGTTTAAGTCTTGTAAGAAAGATAAAGTTTGTAAATAACGTAGCAGATTACAACAAATCGTTAAGTAAAAACGAATATAAAAAACAGTATATTTTACAGGTTGTCACCGATTATCGTCGACGTTTTCCTGGCAGTAAGAAAGAAACACTACTTCAGCAATTATAGTAGGTTCTAAACATTATTACATTGTTTACGAACATGATATAAAATTTTTCTTTATAATGTTTTCTTTCCCATTAGAAACCTAAATCCAATTTGGTAAATTTTCATTCAACACAATTATGAAATTCTAGGAGAAATAACTGTAAATCTCTTATAACAGGGGGGCCATGGGTCGCGTTATCCGATCGAGCTGAGATTTTACGGGGGTAATTTTTTTATTAAATGCAATTGTTCTGGGGGGGGGGTGTCGCTGACAAAATTAGAAAATCCAAAAATAAGAACTACACTAATGGGCATTCTAATTTAACTTTTAATTACAAAATGGCACCATTCTGTGATAGTACATTAGTATGAAATCACACTATAATCTACTTACTGAATAGAAATAGTTAAACCACTCCCAATTAATTTGTTTGTTTTGATCAATGTATGCAATGACCAGATTTTCACGCGACAAATTAATAAAAACGAGAAAATTCAAAAATGATATAACTGAAATTAAATTAAAGTGAGACAACGGGAAACTATTTGACAAGATGCAGGATTTCAGCTCTCACCATAACTGCTTCGTAAATAATCGACATACTTATCAACCAGGCTTTTATGTCTGCCTTTTTCGTGCCAGAATTCGAAATCTTCTCCGTTGTTCTACTATGATGGGAAGTGTTGTCATCACAAGCACAGAATATTCGGCCAAGTGTCCCAGAATTTGAACAAACCAATTTTCGAAAACTTCACCATTTCTTCACGGTAGTCTCCTCTTTTCTTCGATTGGAATCAGAACTAACCACCGTCAACGGAACCGTCTTCAGATCTTATATTAAGCACTATAAGGCGACCTCCTTGGCGTGATGGATCTCTTAACCCTTTTGTTAATCCCTAGATGAAAGCCTGTCTCGGATTCAAGATTGTTGTGTCCTTTCATACTATTGTTGCAGTAAGGCCAGCGTTCACGCAAGTCTCATTCTAAGTGCAATTTCTAGCCTTCTTCGCAGTAATTTCGGATCTCTCGCAGGAAATGCCAACTCCAGGTGATGATCTCGATCTTTTCTCTAAGAACACTATTGCTGATATTTTTGAGAAATAATAATACCAAAACACAATAATCGATGATTAAACGAACTTACCTTAAGTGAAGTTCGATCATAATTATATGACCGCCTTTTTACTACATGATCAGATTGGTAGTACCTCCATTCTCTATTTGAGTGCAGCACAATTGAAAGCTGTAAAATTTTTCGCTATCCCTGGTGTGTATGGTAGCCCTGCAGTGGTTGCTATAGTTTCATTATTTTTAAGGCCTAGATTTTCTAAATTGTCTAGGGTGGAATAGTGATCATCGGGAAGAGACTGATCATATAGTAAAAAGGCGGTAATATAATTATGATCGAACTTCACTTAAGGTAAGTTGGTTTAATCATTAATTATACTTCCTGCCGTTTTACTATATGATCAAATTGGTAGATGTTTAATACTCCAGGCATTTTAGCTGTAAAATTGACCTCTGTGCTAAATTCGTGCTCTACGAATTTTTTTTTTATTGTGTTCATTTGGACGTCCTGAATAGAACTTGGTATTTACGCCACGATACATCTGGAGGAATTCGTGAAAATCGCTTCGGAAGATCGGAAGGAGATACAACGCGGAGTAAGTGAAAAATGCATTTAGTTTCGCCAAACCTCTCTTGCACCACATATTTCGCAATTATCTTGCTTTCTATGTCTCAGAATGAATATCAAATATTGCTTTTATAGAGCTTTGTAATCTTTATTCTCCACTAGAATACCTTATAGATTTTATTTACATTTATTTACAGCGAATAAGGTAAAAAATGCATTCATTTCCGCACCACCTTAGAGGTAGAATGCTCGGTACGCTTTTTTACATGGTTTTCCCTTAATTCATGCCGGATCTTAAATTAGTCAATATTTGCGACTTCTTCGGTATCTGAAACGCTATTGTCCAATGACAAATCGTTGTCATTATTTTCATTCTGATAAGATTCTACGTCGTCCATTTCCTCATTCATAGCAATTATAAGTGCGGTATTCAAGCAGGAGTGAAAATGTCCACAAGCTGTTGAACAATTCAGTCTTACTTTCCTACGGCTACATTTTCCTGCACAACCCTTCGTACAGTTGCAAAAAATTTAATTTAACAATATGTCTGGTCCTGGTGGTAACTGCGTTAGTATACTGACTGCAAAATATCATTCTTCCTAATCCAGCCCCATTGCTCAGGATCAGTGTCTTTTCCCAACCATGTTTATGTTTGAACGCCTCAACAATTCTGTGCTGTCCAATATAACAAAAATATTTAAAAAATATAAAAAAAGGAACTAAATGCATTTTTCACTTATTTTGCATCATATCTCCAAAACGTTTAGGTGTACGAAAAAAATGTATAGGACCTTTAAGGTACAGAATTTACAGATGTACAATTTTTATAATAGGTGCAGTTCCGCGATTTCCGCGACCTTTCGAAGAGATTTTTACGAATTCCTCCGGGTGTATCGTGGCGTAACTACCAAGTGTTCAGGACGTCCAAATAAACATAAAAAAAAAATTCGTAGTTGGCAGCAAAAGTCTAAAACGCCTTGATTATAAAGCACGTTTCAATTTAGAGATGTCTTTATTAACAAAATTATATCCCTATTTGTTTAAGTTTAGCACTGTTTCAGCAAAGCAATCTCTATTAACCTATATATCTCTAGTATATTGTGTATAAGCTTTAAAGCATAGATACAAGTTTTTCTTACATTAAAAAACATTAATTTTCATATAGTTTTTGAGCCCTGAAGATAGCAAATGTAGCGTTTTTTGAGGTTTCAAAATTTTTTCCCCGAAATCTATCAACTTTAGAGAAAAATATCTAAGAACCTTTTTTGTTTGATTTGGTGTGAAAAATACGAAAATATTTTTTTCAAAGCGAAAAAGTCAATTTTTCTAATTTGTTTAAGAAATCTTTGTTTAAACAAGTCCGGACCACATTTTTATCTGACAAACTGTACTTTCTTATAAAGGAGCACATTTTGAACAAGATGGCACAAAAATGTTTCATCCGAATACATTTTCTCGGTCGATGATTGATTTCGCCAGGACTATGAACACACACCTAAATTAAAATGTGTACTTAGTACAGATAATAATAATAAACTCAAGCATCATCTATAACAAGTATACGTAATTAAACTAAAAATGCCTCAGAGAGAAAGTGCATTCACTTACTAATTAGCATGCCTGTATGATACAAAAATGAAAATGTCCTGTGCATTTGCAGTAAACACGACGTTTTGTGTCTTAGGGTTATCTGATTTCTCTCCAACATACACCTTATAGATATTTAAAACGCGCTACTTATCGTCAACTGACAGCTCTCAGTTTTTCAGTGCAGAAAGAGCCGCCACTTTTTAACAAATGCTACAAACTCTCCTATTTCATAAAAATGTATCAAAGTTTTGTTTGGCAGTTCCCATTTTATTTACATACAATTTACTTCTTCGAACTGGCATATCACATAATAACCAGTTATATTTGAATTGAGTATTGTTTAATTAAATAATAATTTATTTTGAACAGACAAGGAATATTTAACAATTCCTATTTTATTGTTAAGTTTTTCTTAATATGTAATTAACACCATCATTCTGACTATGATTTCTCATGTTATAGTGTTCATCATAAATACATCGTAGAAACTTGTCCAGCTATTAATACAAAGAGCAATAGTCGTAATAATAATATTGAGGTATGTGAAACATTTATCTTTATATAAACTCTACAATTCCTGAAGAAATTATTGTATACAAAAGTGCTAAATTATAAAAAAAATATAGTCTCAGTAAATCTCAATATAGTGTTAAAGATCTATTATGTTGGATACAATTAGTGTAAAGTCTGTTCTTCTGTGTAATTCGCACATAATTTCTAATTGTTAAACGGCGTATATAAGAGCATAAAGCACACAACTAAAAATTAATTTATTTTAAGTAAAATGCATTTTTAATTAGTAATAAGTAAATTACTATTAGATGAAATAAAAGGCATTTATAATATTGCGTAAATTCATTATTTATATATAGTTCTTGTTTGCTTCCAGTTGCCTTGGGAATACTACGCTTGAACCTAATGTATTTTACTCTATATCATGTCCTCTATAAGGTACAAAAATAATATAGGAATTGGTCCGATTTTCCACCAAATGCAAGGGTTCAGGGCCGGGAAAAGATCAGATGCTGCGAAATAATGATATCCCCACCTACGGCCCTTATACACCCCACCATGCGCTTCGTCGCAGAATCGAAGGGATTCTGTGAAATTTCCCAGTCCGGATTTTCCTCTAGTGGAACGGTATCGCACGAGCTTTGCCATCCGCGCATATGACTGGCATGTCGGCATGAAAAGCTATTAATTCAACACTTTTTCCTTATATCAACGATGGCAGTCTCTTGTCAATTCACCAGAGATTAATGAACACATATGACAATCCCTCTCTTTCATGTTCTCTGTAGTTTTGTGCTAGTTCTAGTGATCAACTTTCATAACTTGTAGTTGTAGTGTTCTAATCCTAGACAATTTTTGATCTTAAAATATTGTGCAAACTCTGACACATATTCTTGTGACAGTGTGAAAGAGGATTAATTTTGTCTGGATAATTAGGTATGGCCCTAGTTAATCCCTAATTATTACTGACTTTATAAAACGTCACTTTTGAAAACAGTACAGTACACGAAACCTTTATTGTAATATTTAATATAATACATTATAACTTAACACTAAGACTAAAGTTATCATCGCTTATAGACTCATCACAAGTTGTTAAAAATTGTCGTGTATTTCCTACGCTTTTACGCTCTTCTAAATTGATACTTGGGGCCTTTGCGTATCTTCCGAAATACATTTTTTTAGCTTTAATGCGATTTGTACAATTTGTTTTACGTCGATTAGTTATTGATATAAAAAATTAAATACCAAGAGATAAAATTTTGTATATTTTGTTACTTGATTATATAAACTTCCGTCCAGGATGCGTATAATACTAAATCATTCATCTTAATGAATGTGATAATAATAGTAATAATAATTACTAAATATTTTTCAATGAAGTTTACACTTCTTTTCCCTAAATGGATGTTACTACCATGGTGTGCTAGTGAAATTACTTTCAATGTGGACGTCACACAGAATAATCCTAGTTTAAAAATAGTGTGGCAAATATATTTAAAGCTAGATCAAATTATACTGCTGATGTTAGTTTGCAAACGGTGGTAATAATAACTTTGGTCTAAAAACACTCCTCAGTGAAAGGTTTTTGGAATTCGTTATTTTTTACGTGAGGACAGTAACAACAGGCAGTTCACATGGATGCTTTAATGTAACTTCTAATAAAAAGAAAACCGTATAATATAGTTCGAAATAAGGAATTATATATGTTATTGAAGGAGAAAAAATAACGCCAGATATAGATGATATAAAGAATTGGGTTAAAACCAACTTTATTTTGACTAATTTTGTGTCTCGGGTGCGAAATTGAAAGTAAGATTAGAATCTGTTCTGGACACTTCATTGTAATTTATTTTGACCATCACCTAGCTATTAATCTGATTATAAAATATATTCATCAAGTGGCACAAGAGAGAGTTACATTTCGAATACTATAAGTAGCTATATATTAGAAGCTATATATAAATAAGAGTTCACTATGAGATCAGTAAAGTTTCTCCACGTTGTGAGCACTGAGTGGTCCTTTAACTACCAAAATTAAAATCATTTGTATTGCAGCAAATGCTTTGTTTATTACTTCCTCGTCCAGTGGAAGTATACTTTTTTTTTTGTTGAAATAGGCTTAAAATGTCATGAAACGTCGAGATTATAAATTTGAGCGAAAAAAATTTCCTGTCTGTCTGTCTGTCGGTCTGTCTGTAACCCTTTTTGTGCGACGTTTACTCTGGAAGTAAAAAAAATAAAATGTGATTTAGTGTGTATACAAGAACGAAACGACTTTTTTGGAGTTAGCTACCCCTTCTACCACCCCTATTGACACCCCCATCCTATTATTAAAGGGAGTAGAAAATTAAATTGGGATTTAGTGTGTATACGAGAACCAAGGGAGTTTAATTTTTTTTTGGCATTAGCCACCCCCCTACCACACCCATTGCCACCCCCACCCCGTTGTATAAGAGAATAAAAAATTAAATCGGGATTTAGTGCATATACGAGAACCAAGGACCTCTAAAATTAGCCAACCCCTCTACCACCCCCACCATATTATTAAGGGGAGTAAAATATTACATTGGAATTTAGTGTGTATAAGACTTGAATACAAAATCTGGATGTGGAAGTAGTGATTCCCTGGGCAGCGGTTTTTTTTATATATCGTACCAATGGAACGTTTCGTAAGGCAAAAGTTAAAACATGTTCAAACAGGTGTATACAACAGGTATTGTTCGAAGTAAATGAGGTATTAGGACTGAATATTGTGCGATTTAAGCCGAGATCGTCGATCAAAATAATTGACGATGTAATTAAAGTGCTACGATTTTCTAAATGTGCATGTACTTAGTTCCTCCTCCATCAATTTTTGGAAAAGTTTGTAAAGATTACGATATTATTTGTTAAAATAATATTCAGTAACAAATTTTACTGATAACTGTCAATTTTACAACTTAGTGTTGACATTAGAAAATTGTGTTTTATAAACTTAAAGCCATTCTCGCGGCTTCGCCCAAAATAGCTCCTAGCACATTAATATCAGTACAATTTAATAATAATGTGTTGCAGCAATAGTAAGAACTTGCCATAATTATTTATGTAAAGTTGATATTTCTCAGCTGAAGTTTGCTTGGCCTCGGCTGTGCCTCGGCCGCAAACTTCGGATAAGGCCGAGATAGATCATTTGGCGGAGGTGCGCACAAAATTTTTTAGGCAACTGCCACAAAAAGTAAAATAAAATATTTTTTAACACATTGCAGAGCCTATTTTGTTTACGTATTTAGAGCTACTAGATGCTCGGTCTTCGGCATTTTTGTCACTGAAAAGTTAAGCTTGTTGAAACTGCCAGAATTTGGTCATATTTTATTAAAGAAAAATGTGTACAAAAGAATAACAAATAAAATAATATACATCACACGCAAGGTAACAATTTTTACTAGCTCTAGGAGGTGCTGGCTCACCCTTCCTCCTATCACTATTAAAAATCAATTTACCTTGCTTGTAATGTAAAATACTATTTACTACAGCTTAGAATGATGAGGGCTTCTAGTGATAGATGGATAATCATTATTCGAAATTGCTGATACAGCAATATTTCTGTTGATTTGATCTGTGTGACCTAACATTTTATGGGCCTTTCTCAACATATTCTCAACAAAGTCGTCAAAATATCCCTCCGCAACAGATGAACCCTTCCATTCTCTTTGTCTCCTCATAAATGAATGAATGAATGAAGTTTATTTGTCTCAAGGATATTACATATCACAGATATACTTAAAAGATACAGATAAGTTGAATATTTCATACTTATACCTATTCTAAATCTAGTATTAGATACTTACGTCTACAGTCTACATTAGCAGAACTAACCTACTTTAAAGATCTAAGGTAGTTTTTATTTATTTATTTATTTATTTAAAGGTATAAACTGACTTAAAAATAGTAGCATTAGTAACAATAATAACAATCACATCAATTTGTCAGTGAAATAACTAACCAATATACATATTAAAAAATTTACAATATAATTCATAATACCAATTGAGAATTGCAAAAAGGCAATCTCAAATACTAACATATTTACAATTTGCATATATACACAAAATAGAGACACAGATAATTACAAATACTACAGTTAAAAATATCTAAGTTAGCTTCATATTGGTTATAATGTGAGCACATGAAGTAAATAGGTGAAAATTTTAATAAATTTATACAAGGAGTTGGTAAGTAAAATAGTTAAATAGTTAAATAACTCGGGACAGTCAATTTTGCTAGTTTTTTTTTTTTTTTTTATGATGGAGGGGAAATCCTACATGGACACCCGGCGCTAGGGTCTGCCCACGCCGGGTAGTGTCGGACTCCTACCGACTAAAACCCCTTCTGGATCAGTGTTTCCACGTAACCTGGAACTGCTTTCGCTTTCCATCAGGCCACGGGTCATTCGTCTTTTATTGGTGTTAGTAAAACTTCCCACGTGTTCCCTTACATCCTCCATCTGTTAAAGCAATTAGGGGTTCGGGGCTAGATTTCTTCTATCCTCTTCCTTTGTCCTCATTATTCTATTTAGAGCATGTGCTACATTTTCCCAGTTCCCCTCCGATTCCAGCATATACCTAATTAGGTTATCAGGGTTCCAATAGTCTCCTGTACTCTCGGTCCTCCACCGGTTGCAGTAGAATAAGGTATGTTCTGCGTCGTCGTTGTCCCCACAATACACACACTCCCGTGTGTCAACCTTTCCTATATTAAAGAGATATTCCACAAAGCAACCATGTCCCGTGAGAGCCTGGGTGAGGTGGAAGCTCATCTCTCCATGCCCCCTCTCCATCCACGTTCTTATATTTGGAATAAGTCGTCTTGTCCACCTCCCTTTAGTTGAGTTGTTCCAACTAGTCTGCCATCTCTCGAGGAGTCTCTCCCTTGCCTCTTGCTTCCCCGTCCCTTCATACACCTCTCTTCTCTCCTTGGCCAGTAGATCTATCGGGGGGACCCCCGCTAGCACCAGGACTGCTTCATACGACACAGTTCTGTAAGCACTGCAAACTCTGAGTGCAGCACTCCGCTGTACTCTCTCAAGCCTCCTTCTGGTGCTCTGTACCGCCATCGAGCTCTCCCATACTGGGGCCGCGTACAGTAAAATGGAATGCACCACACTGCATAATACCCTTCTTTTGCTAGCCTTGGGCCCATACGTGTTACTCATAAGCCTCCCTAGGGCAGAGGCGGTTTTCCCCGCCTTTTCTGCTGTCTTCAGTGCATGTAACCCATAGGTTAGCCGCGGGTCTAACCATATTAATAATTGTATAGACACCATCAGATTTATAAGATACGTATTTAAGATGCTTCCTCTGAATCGTTTCTAAGTTGGAAATATGAGTTTGACAGTTCGGTCTCCAGACAACTGAAGCATATTCTAACTTAGGTCTGACAAAAGCGCTAAATAGTGGAGTGATAAATGAAATATTTTTGAAGTGTCTCGAATTTCTCATAATGAAACCTAGATTTTTATTGGAATTAGCTATAATACAATTAATATGAGGAATAAAAGTTAGTTTAGAATCAAAAATAACTCCTAAGTCCTTTTAAATTCAGAACATCTGTTAACTGTTTTAGTTCCTATATCACTGATTCAATGTTGTGGTGAGAACATTGGTAATACTTATAAGATTAGTGGTTGTTGATCTACCAGCTAAGAAACCATGTTAATAAACTGAAATTTGAGATTTAATATGAAAATATAAAATATCATGTAAAATAACTTGCCAACGTTACAGAGGATAACTATAGGTCTATAATTCTCAACTACGCCTTTTTTAAATATTGGAGAGATTTTTGACCTACACCAAATTTGAGGAAATGTTTCAGACTGAAGCGTTAAATTAAAAATAGTAGTCAGTGGTACAGCAAAGATAATGGCGCAATCTCTTAACATAAATGATATTTTAAACTTTTTCAAAACTATGAGTATATCTTCCTCTCTAATTAGTGGTACATTAAGCTATGGGATATTGAGTGCATTGTCATCTGCATTAACGTATGTAGATGATGAAGTAAAAGCGGATTGGAAATAACTAGCAAATGCGTTGACAATGCTTTGAAGCTTTGTTTCAAATACTTTTACAGAACTAGCATTTTTGTGGCATTATTTAAAATATTATATTGAATGAGACCAGAATGGGACAAGCTGTTCATAGAACTGGTTTTAGGGGTTGTATTAATATAAATGTTACGTTTTTACCTAGTATTATATTAATGGGCATCACGCAATTATCTTTTAAGCAATTTGGTAGTAATTTATTAACAATTTTATAAATAAATATCATTGAAAGAACGTAAAGATAAGTTTTAATATCTAACCATTTTAAGATCAATAACAAGTCTTATTTCATATTTTTTACATGTTCCATATTTTCATTATTTAAAATGACCTTATTTGTATTTAGTTCTTTAAAAGAGTTGTATAAACAGTTTGAACTAATAAACATCTATTTTGATTTCATTTACATTTAATTTATTTTCTTTGATTCCACGTCCAGTGGAAGTATATTAATGCAAAAAAATATTATTATTTTTGTCGAAATAGGCTTAAAATGTCATGAAACGTCGAGAAATTTCTGTCTGTCTGTCGTTCGGTCTATCGGTCTGTAACTTTTTTATGCGCACATTTACTTTGGAACTGTTTATGACATTGGCTTGAAATTTGGTACACTTATGTATTATAACGAGATCTGGAACTAGATTATATTTTGATCTAATTCCGATGAAGGGTTCAGGGGTAAATGGGGTAAATAAGGGTAAATAGGCAAATAAAGAGTCCATAAAATTGCAATTTAGGGCATGTACGAAAGGTATAAATTTTTTTTGTCATCAGCCACCCCCCACTATTACCCCCAATACCACCACCACCACACTATCATGAAAGAGAGTAAAAAAAATTAAAACGTGATTTAGTGTATATACAAGAGCGAAATGTCTCAAAAAATTTTTTCGTATTAGCTACCCCCTCTATAACCATCATTGACACCCCCACCTTATTATATATTAAAGGGAGTAAAAAATTAAATTGGAATTTGGCGTGCGTATGAGAACCAAGGGCCTTTAAAATTTATTTTGGCATTAGCCACCCCCTCTACCATCCCCTTTGCCACCCCACCAAATTATTAAAGGGAGTAAAATATTACATTGGAATTTAGTGTGTTAAAACTTGGATACAAAATCTGGATGTGGAAATAGTGATTCCTTGGGCAGCGGTATTTATTGTCAGCACAATATAATATTAAAATATCATCTGCAAAAATCTGGATTTGACCTTTTTCCAAGACATTTCTGAAGTCATTGATATACAGTATAAACAGCAGTGGGACAAGGACGCTTTCTTGGAGCACCTCAATGTTATTTACAGTAGGTCCTGATGTATTATTGTTAAATTTAATAATTATTTGTTTACGAATTGAAAGATAATTCTCCAACCAATTTTAATAATAGTATTTATCTATGAATCATTTAGAAAGTCCTTTTAAGACTTATAAATACTGCACGTATGAATTATTATTGGAGTGCCTTCCTGGCCGTGTATGGACTGTTAGGACCTGTTGATAAACACTAAACAATTTTTGTTGTATAGCTGCTGCTGTGGCTGAAAGTGATGATAACTGTAGAGGATTGTTGTCTTGTACATTTATCAAAGTTCAAGTATCTGTCAAATGAAGTTTCTGTTTTTGGAGCTCCTTGCATAGCAAGAATAAATTATATTCCGCAATTGATTGAAGTGTCTGGCGGGCAATTTTGTTGCATAATTACTCTTGTTGTTTTACGTAAATCTGGAATCTTTTGTAATAATTTTAATACGATTATTTCGCACTTTTTAAACAATGCAAATGCAGTGTTGCAATCAGTTATAGATGCAAAAATAATATAACATCTCAATAATCATTGTACTTAACAATGGTCTAGGGATTATAAATTTTTGTCCCAATGTTTCCTTTCCCGAGTTTTAGAAAATAGATAGAAGCATGATAAGATCAACATCTTCTCCAATAACAACTGTTTTGCTAGTAACTAACTGCTCCAGAGCTGATTCGATTACTAAAACATCGGCATCATCCTGCGCTTGTTTACGTGTAATGTCAATGGGTTGCAACTACACTACGTATACTGGAGCACACGCCTTGCTCACAAATTTTTGAGCTCACTATTTCAAAAATTCGAGAATTAGCAAAAAATTTATAGATTACGAGATATTCCAGAACAACTGATTTTCACGACATTTGACTATACGTAGGCGTAACTTTCTTTGCGTCCATAATTTCGCAATGAATTTTTGACACAATTCCTATAAATACCAAAATAAAGAATTGTTGAAGGATTCAGCCCACCAGAATTGTTTAGAAGACAAATCCGAAAATACAAATCTTCTAATAAATCCATTACCTTAAATATAAACAACGTAAATATATGTTTGATATTGTTCTGCCATCATATATATGATGGCAAAACAATATCAAATAGTTTTGCCTCACATTTCCCCTAGATTGCGACCAGTAATGCAGAAAATAACTTCGGATATAATTTGTTACTACAATGCACTCTCTCCAAATGACAAACAAATTCATTACATTTCTACAAAGTATCAAAAGTGTAATCAATGAACTAAAGAATAAGAAATCAGTAGGACTGGGTGGTTTAACAGCACAAGTCATTAAAATTATCTCGAAGAATACCATTGACATCTTATTATATTTGGTTAATAAAATAGTCATAGAAGCTTTTTCCCCTGAGGAATTTAAAATTGCTATAGTAATACCTATTCATAACAGAGGCTAGGAAGGTGACATTGAAAATTACAGGTAAATATCACTGCTTAGTGTTATATCTAAAATTATAGAAAAAATTATTTCCAACAGTATGCCAGATTTAGAAAAAACAATATGTTAACAGATAGCCAAGATGGTTTTAGAAGTGGATAATCAGTAGAAAGTGCATCTACTAAGTTATTTGATTTTACTTACAGTGAGGTGAATAAAGGAAAATATATTGTGTCTATCTTATTTGATATAACTGAAGCTTTTGATTCTTTAAACGGTTCTGCCTTAAATACAGGTATAAGAGGCAACATTCTCCATCTAATAAAGTTTTTTTTTTGATAACAGAACCCTAACGGTTAAATATAATGAAACTTACTCTGTCTCACAAACTATTACTCTGGGAGTACCTCAGGGATGCATCCTTGGACCTCTATTATTTTCCATTTACATCATTGATCTACCGTCGCACATTACCAAGGGACTCATAATTGTGTATGCAGAGGATATTACTGTGTGTATCTCTGCAATAAGTGTTGATGGGCTTAGTTCTGATATTAAAACAACTGTAGATGAGATGAGTGCCTGATAATATGATAATATGCACATTTGGGACAATCCAGTGGAGTATCCAGAGTGTTTGTGTTACGAAAACGATTAATAAGATCGATATATAAATTTAAGTATAGAGAAATCTGTAGAAACATTTTTGTTTCCAGGAAGATGTTAATTGTACCATGTGTATATATATATACAAGTGTCTGATTCACGTAAGAATGCAATCTGCATGATTTTCATGTGCTGTCTGAAAGTCACAGATATAATACAAGACACGGGAACTTGTTATCTATTCCTCGAGTCTCTTTATTATAATGGGATGGGGGTATTAGAGGTTTACATTTATTAAGGTATAAAAATAAATTAAGGATTTACTACTGAATAGTGATTACTATAGTGTGAATGAATTATTAAATATATCTACAGATACATATAGTCATTAGTTTTTAATTTATTGTATGTATTAGCTTGTAAGTATACCAAATATACATCTATATATGCCTTTGGTGTACATTATTTTATTCTTTTAATTATATATCAACGTCTTGTGATGTTATACAATATAGTTTTTAATTTAAATACATATATTGTATCATACAAATTATTAATAAATACATTATAATTGAAGACATAAGTGGTGTTATGTCACATTTTTAAAG
Source organism: Leptura quadrifasciata (assembly GCA_963675555.1). NCBI lineage: Eukaryota > Metazoa > Arthropoda > Insecta > Coleoptera > Cerambycidae > Leptura > Leptura quadrifasciata. Next base: position 37,931,779 of record OY776673.1, read on the forward strand.
TTTCGTGTAAATTAACAAAACGTGTTTTGAATTGGAATTTTATTTAAATGAGTAATATCTCATAAAATAGATATAGATTATTTTCTTCTGTTTACCCTAATATTAAATAAAAACACCAAACTCTCGTGGAACTATATTTTTCTGTACCATCCACTAATTTTAAACTCAAACTGTGATATATTTCATCGTGCATAAAGAAGCTATGTAGCTTTAAACTAAAATTTATTTTAATGTGGAAATGGTAAACACTCACAAAATGAAGAAAAGTTTACTGGCATGATTTTTCTTGAAAAATTATGAACAGATTACAAACCTAACCAAAAAGCACTATACAAAAGCAGCAATAAACTAATGTTTTTCTTTTTGGAATTCCAATATTTTGTTCTAAGATATCTCATAGGACCATCTACGATCAGCATCAACAAACTTCAGTTACTTTCCTAATTTGGGCACTTGAGATAATATCCCCAGTTTGAACCTCTCTAGCACATATTTTGTGTAAACCAACTTGGAAAGATGGTGTAAAAGGTTCTGGATTGGATTTGGCCAATGAAATTCAAATTTGTCTACTCTGAAAACGGACATATAATAAACTGGGACTCGGCAAAAATTTTAACAAAAGAAGCAGATAACAAAAACAGAAAAGTTAAAGAATCAGCAATAATCTTATTAAATGAAGATACTTCGAATTATTCTGCAGATATTTGTACAACCTGGCTACCAATGTTAAAAGAACTCAACATTATCTAAAAGAAAATATCATCAGTTCTGTGTTTTGTGTATCTATGGAAATAACATAAACAGAATCTTAAAGCTGTGTGTTTGACATACATAGCAAAATAAGAGTTCTTCCAAAAAAAGCTTGGAAAACGGAAGAGACTACTTTCGACTTATTTCTGTGTTTATTCCGATTTATATTATTTGCAAAACATAACCTCTGACTGTTCCTTTGACGTAAACGTCACGGGCGCAGAGTTTTTTTCCAATAATTGTATTATTTTGTAGATTCGGTGATTTGTTTTTGAAGAGGATAATAATACATGTGGTATAAAATCCAAATAAGAAAAGAATATGGCACTTTTATCATCAAAAAATTTCTTTAAAAATTACACATTTGGAATTCACCGTTTATTAGGGATTAGATCTATACCAGCAGTGTTCAAACATTGCATAAAGTATTTTTTTTTTTAAATTGCGACATGACACCTTTATCCACTTATGTCTTCAATTATATTATTAAAGTGACTGGACTAATTGGACTTTTGATTCTGACAAATATATCTTACACTGTAAGTGGACATGATTCTCTTCTAATGAAGAAGAACCCTCATCATTCTACCCTCGCAATTATTTAGCAGAACATGTATACAATATACTTTCAGATGATCAATTTTTCTCTTAACATATGAGATGCTTCGGATGAGAGATTATTCATGTCTTGAAGTTACCCATCATGCTTGCGAATACACTTATGATAACATCAATGACATTTTTAAAATATTAGCAGTATTATAGATACGAAATACATAAATTTACTTACTCTCTTTTAACACAAATTCTTAATTATATTGGGGTAATTTCCACAAGTTCAACAACCTCTACTTATTTCTAAACTAGTAGTTTATTTATTCCCAAACTATTGCCAAGCCTCGAACGTTGTCCGATTAACCATTAGAGCAGGGCATTTTGAATAGACCTCTGTCAATAATACCATTTCCACGGTTTGGGTTTCTCAAAGGCAACTAGTTGCCCTACTGTTTGTTACGCATCTAATTAATTTTAAATTGCTAATGTGGCTGACCTCAAATCTTTGCTGGTCATATTATGAAATTGACCATTTGCTGAAAGTATTGTAATAATAATAATAATAATTTATTTATTTATTTATTTACACTGCTCTACAGATTATAACAATCCAATTACAGAGCAGGAAGTAGTCCCGCAAAATTATAAATAACATACATAAATACCACATATAACATATATAACAACATACATAATAACAATATAGTAAGTACTTAATATAAATCATATAGGTAGAAGAAGAAAATTTATACATTATTTTAATAGAAGTGATTTTAATGTTTTAGGGCTTGTGTGAAAAATATCAATATTCGAGCAAAAATTATCAAAATTGTGACATATTTTAGATAATGGCGAAAAGTTCATAGCATAAGTACGGGCATTTGGTGTATAAAAAGTTGCACGGTTACGTGTCGATACATAATAATAATAATACGTCTTTATTAAGTGGCGAAGTTTAGTTATAAACTATTCGTCCACTTAACCCTCCAGTTACAAGTTAAATATATTAGTACATATAAAGCAATAATAAAAACTGTTACGTCATTGCGTAGCTAGAAATTTGCGTAAGGAAAAGATATTTTCGAAAATCGGCATTTAATGAATTGTACAATTTGACAGAATTATATGTGAAAGATTTTTGAAACAGCGGTAGATCGAATCGATATAGTAAAGTTATCGATATGATGAATATTTAAATCATGTGTTTGGTTGCAAGTAATCAATTTATTTTTACCTGTTTACACCTTTTAAACACCCCAAGTGTGGATTCAATAATTGCAACACGAATAACACTAACCACTGATTTACTAATAATAATTAGCTTACAATAATTAGTTTTTATAATTACAACACTAATTACTACTATTCATATCAAGTCTGCTAATAGCGCTATCTCTCGGCCGACTGGCGAATAACCATCTTATTGCTAGCTTCTCTCTACTAAGAGGGACTGCGTACAGAGACCTCTACCTGTAAGGGAGTATACTCATAACAATATCATATAGATTTGATACAATAGAAACTGACAAATTTAATTTCCATGTACAATTTCACAGAACTACGTTCTGAAAACTTTTCGTTGCTGTAGTTTTATCCTCTTAAATCAAATATAAGTCGACAGCATCTTGGAACTTTCTGGATGGGAATCCAGAAATTATAGAACATACATAGGTAACAATAGTAAAAAAAATGGTAGAAAAACAGTTCCGCATAATTTTTACCAGCGTACGGCGGACGTTACTTTTATTTCAGGTAAACATACCACCGAGCCGGCTATATTGGAGCCAAAATAGTACATCGTAGAGTAAAAATGTTACAAGTTTATTTCATGCAAAGTAGTTTCGGGGTTATGTCACTATAACCTTGTAATTTATAAATTGAATTTGTTGTTTTGCCTAGTCCACCTAGGGACTTTTCAGTTTCTGTTCACCTTACCAACAGACAGAGTGAAATTCTGTAGTATATGCGGCTATCCAGAAATGTGCCTAAATTTCTGTGTAATTGTTAATAATTATTTCATCAGTCATCCTTTCAAGTTTGTTTATTTATGTCTGTAATTATTTTATTGACACTGGAGATATTATTAAATACCTTTTGAATTGTCCAACAATGGTTCAGTTATTATTTCAAGTTGCAAGAAAATCAATCCTGCACGGCTATGAGAACATTGTTTCTGTACTGTGTTCTGTCATATTCGGCTTCTGATGTGATCATGGCGTCGGCGGGAGCTAACTGTTTTATTTAGAGAGCGTTTTTTCTATTGGGTGCGGCTCTTATCTTTCTTTTTCGGCTGACCACCGGTAAAAGTGCATAGATTCATTTTGGCTGTACTTTAAGCTTCAATCTTTTTGATTGTCCGCAAGAGATTTATGTACATAGCCTTTCAAAAGTTGTTCTCCACCATTGTGTGTTGCCTTTGGTGAATATTGATGTTTATACATGGAGAGAAACTTACTCTCGTGGGATTTTATGGTCTAGGTAAGGGGCATGCCCACCACTACGCCTTCATTAATCAGCCCTAACGCTACAATTATTTTTCTTTTAGGCACTTGAATTTGCTCACCGCAGTCACTGCTGTTCTATATAAATTGATTTTAATTCTGGGTTTTAACACGTATGTCCAGGCGTCTACTATCCGTTTTGTGAGTCGGTGTCCCTGGTTATTTGTATATAGAAGTCTCATTAGGACCCTTAGAAAAAAAGTAACGAAACCAGTTGCTCCCTGTAGCATGAACAATGTTAGACATTATTTACAATATGTATTTTCCTCCTCATCAGGGTTCTTCTTTTGGGTTAAGAATTGGAGATCCCACTCTGGATTTCTTGTCATGGGCCAACAACTGAAGGTCCGGTTCCCAATAAATTTTTTATGTAACACCACTTCGATTGGGAAACCTGTGGAGCGTAATCCCTGGAACGCAAGCAGAATGAGCCTTCGCCCCATTTGGTGATTTAACACAACTTACTTAACTTCAAATTTAACAACGTATCCTGATTTACCATCAATGAATCCACAAAAATTTAGAAGATTGCAAAGCAATTTTGTTAGATTTGGCAGTCGATACGCAGACAGAACACTAGCCAGACCTATAACATCAAATGAAAATAACGAAATTAACATCTTGGCCTATTTCTATGTAAATCCCAATCATTAAATTAGTGCAGCGGCAGCGGATTTGGACTTTATCCTGAAGTTCCACAGCGAAGAACAGAATTTTGCGAAATGATATTAATCCGAACACAAGAAGACTCTCAATTTTTAGAAAAAAATATTTGGACCGATGAGGTAAAATTTTCAAAAGAAGGTATTTTCAATCGCAGAAATTCGCATTTTTGGGGCAATCATGTTATGCGACCGAGGAATTTTCAGTATAAATTTAGTTTTAATGTGTTTTGTTTGTTAATGGACAGTAAATTGTGTTACCACATTTACGACGAAAATCTGAATGGACCAAGATATATAAAAATTTTAAGAACTGTCGTAACGAACTTTTTAGACAATTTACCTGTTAATCAATACTTTCTATGCTGGTACCAACTCGATGGAGCTCCAAGTCATTGTTCCAGACCAGTTAGTAACGAATTGGATCAAATGTTCCATGACAGGTGGATAAGGGTTTGGGTCCATGGATTTGGCCCGCCAGTTCACCTAACTTGACCCCAATGGATTTTTACTTGTGGGGCCGTATAAAGAGTGAGGTCTATCGAACCCCGGTAACTAACCGAGAGGAACTGTTGGATAGAGTTCAAAGAGCATTTGAAGGATTGGACCCAAATGAAATGAAATGAAATTTGTAGTGCTACTACACACTCAGTAAATAATAGAGTTCTAAAATGTTTACAGGTTAATGGGCAACATATTGAACAGAATAATTAATGTTTTGTTATAAAATTTTTATTATTAATAAATTATACAATTTTCATATTTTCATTTCATTGATAAAATTAGAAAATCGCAAATATCTAAAGAACCATACATTTTGGGTTTCTATCGAATAGTGCATTTAGTTAGGTATGGTGTCATTTAAAAAAATTAGTTTTTGCTGTTTTTATGTGGTCGACATGTGTCAATAATTTTAGAAGCATTTTAGTGGATATTTCGATAATTTCTTTACATGATGAGTAACTCTAATACCTTGTCTTACCCTCATAGAAAAATCAACATGTTACCCATTATTGTTACTGAGATATTAACTTTGATGTTATACAACTTTTCTGTAAAAATTTTAGGAAAAAAATTAATGCTGTATAACGCTAACGCTTTGATTGCAACAATGATAGTAACATGCAATTATTATACTTAACGCGCCAAGCTTATAACTTGTAATTCAGCGCTCGGCGGGGCACATAGTACGGAGAGTAGTTGTTGGTTGGCGTCCGGTTACGTTTCTTATAGTAAAATAAGGATTTTAGAGAGGAGTTTGCGACTAAAATATTATGTTTTAATATTCCGCCCTCTAAAAGCACATTTGAACTATGCTAAGCCCAGTCGGGCTATTTATTTTTCGATTGCAACAGACACTGGACCGCTAAATGGCGCCTGCTGACTATTTTACATGTGGCTATCCTAAAGATACCGAAATGTACCAAATAGTCAAGAGATCCTCGTGTCGGTCGTCACATGCCTATCTTGCACTGACGAAAGCCAATAGCTCGAAACTTCAGTCTGCAAGTGGTGTCGGACGACTGGCATGAGAGCTCCTTTAAGTAAGATCAGTCTTTCGGCTGGTGTTTGTTGCAATCGAAGCATTAACGTTTTGATGGTAATATGCAATTATTACACTTAACGTGCCAGGCTTGTAGTATGTAATTCAGCGCTTGACGGGGCACATAGTCCGGAGAGTAGCTGTTGGTTGCAAGGATTTTATGGAGGAGTTTGCGACTAAAAATTTTTTGTTTTAATATTCTGTCCTCTAAAAGCACATTTGAACTATGTAAAAATATGTTACCTAACATTTTAAAAACACATTAAAACGTATTTGCAACTACATATAAAATGACAAGTAACAATTTTTAACTTAATCTGGCATCATTTCAGCGTCAGACTTGTCCGCTGGTTTCGATAATAGTTTCAAAATCGTTAGATGGTCTGAAAATATAATAGAAGCAACTGAAACAAAATCCTTTACAATATTTCAAGGAAGTAGCCATTGTCGACAACGACCAATAACAACTTTTATTTCTCATACATTATTTTAATAACATGCTCTAATTTAAATAAGATTAAACAGTATGTATATATAGAATTTGTAGTATTATCCGTAAATTATAAAACAAATTGGGTCGAAGCGAACGTTTGATAAAACCTTCCTGATCAGATCACTACCTGTTAGATACTTGTAATGCTAAAATATTCACCTTTTAACCTGTTTCCTAATCAACCAAACATTTGAAAATAAAATGCCTGATCCATGAATTATGTAAAACACTGTTTGCTTTTATATTCTGTAACAGCAGAGGCTGTAAACATTTAAATGCGATAACCAAAATTAATCGGTGTAATAACTATGAGAAATATGTTGAAAATAAAATTGGTGCATATTTTATTTTTATTATTTTAGCAAATGTCTTTTGCATAAAATATTCTTTTTCTGTAGACAGAAAATATTTGTTTTCATAAGTTTTATCCTTTTACTACATCGAGGAATAAGGAATAGTTGTTATGATTAAGCACTTACGTTAACAAATATACAAGGCGTCCGGGAACAAACTAAAAAAAATTGTGGAATTTTAGCCCTAATTTAATGAGGTTTTTTTTGTATTCAATTTTTCAAAATACTCCTTTGCCATAAAGTCAGAATCCTTCAAGGTTAAAATGGTTTTAAAATTTTTGCTCAAAATACCAACTCCCAAAAAACTAAACATTTGGTACATCTACTACACTTGTTGAAAGCTATTTCTAGGATCCTGCTCCTGGGTGATTTACAAGTAGAATAGACAAAAATTTTATTACTTTAGAATTTAGTACCATAAAATTCATTTATTCATTTACTCCGTGTTTCAAAGCTTACATATTAAACTTAAGGCCCAAGGACTCTTGGGTCCATATTTGAACTATGGTCTGTTTAGTAGTAGTCTCATTAATATATGTTGAGTTGGACTACCAGTGGAGCTGTGAGGAACAATGCGGCTACCTTTTGAGTTCGAGGCTCATCTACGACAGATAGAAATGTCGCAGAAGCTGATTGTTGTGTACTTGTCCTTGAGAGGGTGTCCTGACTGAGTGGTGGAAGAGCTGTGGCTATACTCCTCTAGATATTAATATCCCATGACCTTCCTAATTCTAGTGATACCGATTTCATATTGTTCGCTGACGATACAACTGCACTAAACACGAATCTTTTATTACAATTAAAAATATTAATGAATAGTTTTTATTTAATCAATTAAAACTAAACCAAGACAAAATGCAATCACTAAACTTCACGCTACGAAATATTGATCCAGCAGACCAATTTATTCAAAGTGATAAAGCTGAAAAAATCTTAGGTGTTTATCTAGATCCAACATTATCCTAGGAACAACACACTTTAAAATTATCAACTAAACTTTCAAAAAATATTTATTTGCTACTGAAACTTGTTAACACTTTATCCCAAAACTTTTTAATTATGGGTTATTATGGCTCTTTTCATGCAAATATGTCATACGGTATAGGATACTTAAGAAGACACTCAACTCATACCACTAAAGTATTTGGTCTGCAACGTAGATGTATTTGGATACTCTTGCGTCTAAAGTACAGAGATGATTGTAAATATCAATTTATAAAACTTAAGATTTTCACTTTGCCTTGTGTCTGTCTGTATCCTATACCTTGAACAACATGAACACTTTTATGAAACGCACGGTCGTCTACACGAGCACATTACTAGAAATTTTGATAAAATACATATAATTTTTCTTCGGCTCACGATATCCAGCAATCCAGCAATGGAACGGGCTACTACTCTGCCAAATTCTACAATGTCCTACCTAATTCAGTTAAAAACTTAAACTTCTTGAAATTTAAAATTAAAATCAAAGACTAATTAAAAGCTAAGGCTTTCTACAAGTTTAATGAATTTCTAGAGAATGACTTCTGTAACTTAACCTGCCTAAAGACTGTATAATCCCTGTAGCAATTTTATAAATTGGTTGTATATTGTTTTTTTAGTCTCAACCTATTTTAAAAATGTATTTTACTATTATTAAGTGTTAACTCACATTTTTCTTCTTTTACCCCGATTTTTTCTGGCTTGTGTAAGCATTTGTTATGCATATTGGCATCAATAAAATATCTATCTATTTATAAATGAAGTGATTAAACGAAATCGAATTGTTCTTATAATTTAAGAAATATACAGGGTGTCTCACCGGGAAAGGAATCGATCGATATAGAGAAAAGTACTTATCAGAAAATTTTGAAAATTTAGATAATTACTAATGTCGGTGTGGCCAACCCATCTAAAATAATTACAAGTAGCTGGCACTTCCGCTTATACCGGAAATCGATACCAATTTGCTTATATCAAATGGAACACCCTGTATATTTTAGGACTATCGAAAAGAGCATAAAATTCTGAGTCGAAAATATGTAGCATATCCTATACCTAAACCTAGCCGTTTCAGAGATATTTGACATTTTATAGAAAATTTGACAGGTGCAACGGTTTGCAAGAACCGTTATAACTTTCCTCGTGTAAAAGATCCTCATTTGCTTCTTGTCACATAAAAACAACACAAGGAGAACTACGTTTTACAACTGAAATAAATTCAATAATATCATACCAAGTGTTCCGTTATTCGCGTTACATTTTGTCAACTTCAAACCAAGAAAACTTGTTTAGGTCAAACGGAACACCCTGTATTTCTTTACGTCAAGTTGTGTAAAATTGAATTCCCTTTTTTCTGATTTTAGCATTGTTTGAGTTAAAGTTACAACTTTTTGAAATATTTGCGATTTTATTAGAAATTCATGAATTGTAACCATTTCATCAAAATAAGCCATGATTAGAAACAATCAGTCATTATCTTATGTCAAAAAATGCCAGCATGTTTAAATTACACCCACGGAGACTTTTTAAATTTGTTTATTATTTATGGAGAATGTGATAAAGTAATATCAAGAACTTGCAGCATATTTGCTACTCGATATCCAGAAAAACGGAAACCCTCACCAAACACTGTAAAAAGTTGTAACTTTAACCCCCACAATGCTAATATGAGAAAATTCAATTTTACAGAACTTGATGTAAAGAATACCATTTTTTACCAATGGGTGTTCCATTTGATCTAAACAAGTTTTCGCGGTTTAAAATTGACAAAATGTAACGCGAAAAACGGAACACTTGGTATGATATTATTGAATTTATTTCAGTTGTAGAACGTAGTGTTCCTTGTGTTCTTTTTACGTGATAAGAAACAAATGAGAATCTTTTACACGAAGAAAGTTATAACGGTTCTTGCAAACCGTTGTGCCTGTCAAATTTTCTATAAAATGTCAAATATCTCTGAAACGTCTATGTTTAGGTATAGGATATGCTACATATTTTAGACTAAGAATTTTATGCTCTTTTCGAAAACCCTAAAATATATAGGGTGTTCCATTTGAAATAAGCAAGTTGGTATGGACTTCCGGTATAAGCGGAAGTGCCAGCTACTTGTAATTATTTTAGTTGGATTGGCCACACCAATATTATTAATTATCTATATTTTCAAAATTTTCTGATGCGTACTTTTCTCTATATCAATTAATTCATTTCCCGGTGAGACACCCTGTATAAACACCTCGCTAAAATTTTCAGCTGCCAGTGAATGCTATTGTGGATTTTGAAATGTTATTATAATTTTTGTTTTCCTTTTCACGAAATTAAGTTCTTGTAGATTTAGTCTATTTTATATCTACTTTTTCTACATTTCGTTGAGAATTTACAATATTTGGACATAACATATTCCATTGAACCTTTTGATTAAACTCCACACACTCTTCTAAGCTGTGAAATAAGTACGGCTGATTTTGGACAGGAAACATTCATATGGGCACATGTTGACAGTAACACAGATAAGTCGAAGGCAGCCCTTTGGAAGATGCGGATGGTGGTATGTAGAAACTGGGTTCTAATATCATAGATCTAGGATTGATGGTACACACTGGTGATTAGACGAGATCATAATTTCAAATGTCTGCAGAGAGAACAAACATACGCAATCTGCCAAGAAAGTAGAATGGAAGGAAGATAAGGTAAAGACTAGATCAATATGCTGAACATATTGTTCTTGTGTGACTGATAGGCACGACGAAGCATATTATTACAAAGGGAAAGAATTGAAGAGGCGGTCACTCTAGGAACCAGAGGCTCTCGCTAAACCAACGATAGGTAACCAATCAAGTTATACGTCAACATGTATTTACTCCGACAAGCGGACGTCACTGTACATTGCTCCCTTGGATAGTGTCACAGGTGGTTCAGATTTAGAGAATGCCCAAGAATACATTGATAGGTATGTATGGCTTTAGAAACACACTAGTGTCTAGGATGAGAAAAAGCAAATTAATTTAGTAAACTTGGAACCAAAAAACTCCCTCTAGATATTTGGCTCTTGTTAGGTGCTACAAAGAGGTGTGTTATGATGATCTTGATTGAATGAGCTATGTGTTATTGATGAAGTACCAAAGTTTATGCAATTTCGACAGTTAAATTCGTGAGTATGTGTGTAAATGTGCAAAACACATCAAGAAGTTACTAAGCTGGAGCCGGAAATATCTGAAAAGACTAATTATAATTGAGACCAATCAATGTAAATCTAGGAGATATCTGTCACTGACTGGACTGAGGAAGACTTTACCTGGCCAAAATTAGAAGAAAGTAACCATTTTTAGGGGCTGTCTGAGTTGATTGGGTGGCTGAATTATGAGATTCTCAACGCTGGAGATCTCTAAAATAAGACATGAAAACTTCTCACCGTAGGTTGAATCAAGTGGACCTAAATTTGAGTAATGAGTAAAAATATCCTGTTGATGTTCATTTGTCAAGTGCCCGGCTCCACCAATTCTATTACTACTACTTACTACTAAGGCTTCAAAGTTTTGTTTTCTATTAATGTCTATTAATGAACAATTAATATATTTTCGCTAAATATATGTAAATTATCTTCATATTTGCAAAATATAGGCATTCTTTGTAATATCATTTCTCTGTGGATCGTAAGATATGCTTTGAATTTGTGAAACATAACAGAACTTTAAAGGGATAAAAGTGGGTGGTTATAAGACTTGATATATAACAATTACAGTCTCCACCTTACGTATCTACAAACTATGTAACTATTCTTTGTAATATATTTTAAAGGAAGTTATATGCTTTCGGGATCAGTAAAAGCCTTTTAGAACATACTTAATTTAATTTATAGTAGATTTTTATACGACTTGAAGTAAAAATCTACTTTGTTGTGAAGTTAATAATATACACTTTAGAGATAACAGAACAAAAGTGTTTGTAAAATGTATTAAATGTGATGAAAAATTTATCACAGCTTAGAGCGCTCTCACTTGCCGGTAAATGAAATTACAACTGCTATTTTTAAGTGTAAAATTCGTTTTGTCTTTTAAAGTAAGTTACAATATATGTAAATTTTAAAAAGTATTCCTTGTATTTTATTTTTATGAATTATCTGTCATATTTTCAACTTTTATAAAATATGAATTTTCATGTAACTTTGTTCATCGAGTTTCTAATCGTATAAGAACTTTAATCTTTCACATTAAAAAAATATTGCCAATAATTTATACAAATAATTCTTAAAAAATAAATAAATTTTCATATTTTTTGTAAACAAATTGATTTATGTTTATTTTTTTCTTTATTAGTCACAGAGCACAAAGATATACTTAAAAAAACTATATTTTTTTGAAAAATGGTGAAATGTAAAACTTTTTACAATTCAAATGTGAACGGCAAAAATAGGATTCTTGTGGATTTCGGGCTGATGAGTATAAACCTATGTTCAAAAAATCAAAATTAAAACTTGCTGATACAAAATATACATAATTCCATTAAAAAATAGTTTCTTTAAACATTCATTTAACATCGGTCTATTTTCGCTACGGACGCATAATACCGACACGATGCCCGTAGACGAGCTACCCCCAACCAGGAATTTTGCCAAACCTCTTTTCTTTCGAAGAGTAGAGATCTTTTACTTGCCTAACATTTAATAGACAAGGAACCAACGGCTTTACATCACCTCCGAAGGATTGTATATCCACTACACAATCCTCGCCTATGATTTCCCGCGCACACATTGATACGCAAGCCGCTGGAAGATGTAAGGTGAGAACACGGTCTTCCTTGTGAACACGAGGGATACTCCGATAATTAAAAATAATAATAATAATTTGGAGCGTGGTTAGAGACTCGGAGTTCTTCGTGCATTTTTTGTAGTTGTTGAAGTTAAAAGACACTTTAAATTTGTTTCTAAATTGGTCGGGGTCGAACACTACACCCTGTATATAACTTCTGATAGGACTTTTGCACTGCCCGTAGTCAAAACTACTCTTTTAAATTATTTAATAATTTGGTCATGACCAAAAGCTGCACCCTGTATATAATTTCTTTGGAATTTCTTAAAATTATAACACTATGTTTTTAATCGGATATTAACATTATTTGTTTAAGCACTTTTACATGAATGTTTAATGAATCTAAACTAGTTTATTTCATTTAACAAGGCAAGTAACATGATAACTATTCGACAAAAAAAATTTTCCTATAAGTTAAAAAAACGAAAAAATAAATGATGATGACCTTTTACATGAATTACACGGCGGAGAAGGCATCAAGATAAGTTTTACGCGATTTTAACAAGGAGGCAGTAACAATAACCCGGTTACAGGAAAATAAGCGGTGCCCAAAGCAGGGAAGTGAACTAAATAGAGACAATAAAATAATTTATTTAGTTGATAACCCACAAAACATTAGTGTTTTACTTATTATGGAAAACTGCTAAAACTCACACACGCGAAGATATGGTACTTGTAACACTTAATACATCACTGTAGTGTAAAACTCTCGGCCTTATATAGGCCCGATAGCATTTCGTTTAGACGGAGACAGTGCTTCGCCAGAACGTTTTTCCCTATTTTTGCTTTCGTTTGCCGCGCCCCGTGCATTCTTTCGGCTAGGAAGCGATTTTCATATAGAAAATAGAATGTTTCGAAACTGAAACTTATATGGAAAATTGGGCGTTTATAAGAGGCATCTTTTGGAGAAAGAATTCGGACTGTACCTGAAATGGCTATTGAATTATTTAGGATTAACGGCCAAGCTAAGAAGGACGGACTTTTGTGTGATTCACTAATGTATCACTTCGATCTGAATGGCAAATGTATGTATCTGAGAGCATTTACAGTTAACTTGCGATGTTTAGAATAACCGAGAGCTTAGCATATAGGTTCCGGTCTGCAGTCGTTGAAGAGGAAACAAGTTTTGATGAAGAAAGTTATATTTAGGTAACGGCTAGTTTATTGAAATTAGATAATTTGAAATGATGTGAAACTAATTTAGATATTGAATAATATGAATGGAAAATAATAGAAATAAAAGATAGATGCTGTGAATATGGATCTATGAGGCAATTTAGATGAGACTGAAGTTTATGAGGAGGAGTAGTATTTTTTAGGGCAGTAATTTGTAATGATTTGACTGTAGAATTGTTATTTAAAAAGTTTGAAAGCTGTTATAGGTCAGTTCGGTTTATTTGTGAATTATCGAGTGTTTCTAAATTTTTTTCAGAATTTAATTGGAAAAATTGTGGTTTTTGATGAATTTAAATGTCTGAATGACTTTTTTTATTGTGTTTTAACTTTATGGACTAAAATGATATTTATTTGGAAAATTATGAATATTTTGGATTTTATTTTTTCGCGTATGCTTAAAATGTACTGTAACACTCACCCATCTATGTACTAACCGCGCCTGACGTTGCTTTACATCACATATCGAAATATGTACATAGTACAGACGCACATACACTCGCCCATGTAAAAAGTAGTTATTAAAGTTAAAGAAGTGTCAAAAAATTAAACAGCATGAAATTTTGATAGTAGTAAAATATTTATTTTGAGGAAAGCGGGAAAAAAAATTATCAACAAATAATTTTTATGAACAGTATCTTTATTCATTGTCTTCATTCTCTGTTTCATTCATTGATATCATTGGTATTGAATTCAAGCAGCTATTCCCTTCGCATTGTATGGACAAGCTGGAGAGCAATCCAAAACACTTTTAACGCACTCACAAGCAGGCCCACATCCCATCTTACATGAAGAAAACATAATTTTCAGCACATTTTCGGGGACTGGCGGATGAGTCATTGTAATTGGTTATAATAACTCACTCTCAATTTTTCGTCCCCAATTTCTTGGTATAGTTCAAGTAGGAATATCCCGAGACATAAAAAACGCAACAAAAACTTTACGACCTCATTAAAATACCATTACTCTTTGTGCTACCTCAACCGCAAATCATTTCGCTTACCTTTATAAGTTTTTAATGTGCGTCGAGTCGTTTGATGCAGGCATGCCGCCCTGGCCAGTGGCGATAATAATTATGTCGTAAAGTTGTTGTTGCGTTTTTTTATATCTCGGTAAGTCCTTACTTGGACTATAAGGTACTTTGTCCTAACCACAGCTGCGTCTATAAATATTTGTGTTTTATGGCCGCATCATGTGTAGCATGAAGCTAGATTGACAGAGCTATTCTTAGATGTAGCTTTAATGATCGACTAGTACCGAATTGATTTAAATTGTTTATACTTTGTGGGGCGCCATACAGTGCCAAAATACCAACATATTTATAATATCGGCGTTCGAATTTCTTTACAATTCAGCAGCTTCTTGAAAGTCTTTGGGCTTTTAAATCAACTTGACAAAGTTATTTTTGTGCTCATTGTAAACCGCAGATATCGTGTCACATAATGTAAATGTATGTAAAAATAATACTTGTACTTTACTGATAGGAAGGGTTTTATCAAGACTTATTTGATAAACTTGTCTGGCATTTTACTGGTTTTAGAAGATATATTTTCCTTTTCTTCGAGAACTTTTGTAAGCCTATTTCGTAATGAAAGATAACAGAATCATTTTTTAAATTATTTTAATAGATCTACGGCTCAATACTGTTGAAAAATTGGCTGTTAATATTATGGCGTCTTCGAGGATAATATTGTAATGTATTATAAATGACGAGCGTAGTGTACCCAAGTAATGTTAAGTCAAAATTAAATTATTCCTATAAATTCCATCTCCAGTGTTCCATTTACATAGGAAATATATGTAGAAATTGCAATGTGAAAATTTTAACATATCAATACCTGTATGAACTTTCTGGTAGAGTGGTGCCCAGAATGATGATGGACGATCAATAATGGCTGCTATTGCAGAACACCATTTATAATGCCGGAATCAATTATCCAATCAACTCCCTGTCATTTTCATCTATTTTCGAACAAAGAGAACATATATCTACTGAAAAAAAACACATAGAACTCTGGCCAGTGGCGGTTCGTTAAGAAGTATTTTTTCAAACAATAAAAATGCAATTATATGGTATTGTTGAACTTTAAAGGTTTCACAAGACAGTAATATATGAGCTTGTAAGGACTGATAAGAAAATGAATCAAGATAATATCGTTAATATTTATAAATAGGTAAACAAATAAATAAATAAATATAAAATATTGTTACGTGTTTACACTCTGTAGTTAACTCTTCCAAACGTAGGTTCAATAATTGCAACCAGAATGTTCGCTAACCACTGACTTATTAATCACTAAATTACAATAATTAGTCTTTACAATAACACACTAGTTATAACTTCTACTATGTTAAAACGTAATATTTCAGTCACAAACTCCTCTATAAAGTTCTTATTTTACTATAAGGAATGTAACCAGGCTGAAACTAACAGCTACTATCCGTGCTATATGCCCCGCCGAGCGCTGAATTACGAGTTACAAGCCTGGCGCGTTATGTGTAATAATTACATATTACCAACAGAACGCTAAAGCTTCGATTTTAACAAACACCGGTCGAAAGACTAATTCCTACTTAAAGGAGCTCTTGTGCCAGTGGTTACACACCACTAGCAGACTGCAGTTTCGAGCTGTTGGCTCTCATCAGTGCAAGGTAGGCTGCGACGACCGACACAAGGATCCTTCGACTATTTGGTACATCTTGATATTCTAAAGATAGCGACATGCAAAACAGTCTGCAGGCGCCATCTAGCGGTCCAGTGTCTGTTGCAATCGAAAAATAAATGGCACATTACAACATTATAATAATTGACATTTGTCTATTCAGAACTTCAGTGCTGCTTATGTTCAATTTTTATCAACAATATCATTTAATATTTCATATATTTACCAAAAATCTATTGATATCAGTCCCAATTTAATCTAGTGCACAATTAATTAACTGGAATTGAAAGAGGTACGTCTAATTTGAGACGTTTGCTATATTCCAATAGAATGCAACTGATTTAAAAGTAGTTTACTTAATAGTTCTGGAATAATTAACCTTTATTCTAACTTAATGATTTCAATATATTCTTTAAACGAAAATCATATATGTTAGTTTATTTGATATGAACAATAACAGCAACAAATCGAAACAATATAACAGTATCTTAATTAATTTTGGCAAATATAGTTCATGTTGCATAATTTTGTTATTAAAGTAAGTAAATTTTCCACCAATTTTCCATATAAATCAGACAGTGATTTGGCTGTCCAAACATCCCAACGATTACAGGTAAATCGCAAAAATTATAGGTATTTATGACAAAATATTTGTCAACGATCTAAAAACAAAGCAGAACAAAATTTAAATGCTGCCTTATATTTATTTAACAAAGATACCCATGAGTTAGATGGCAACAATCGAATGCTGATGAGTGGTGATCGATAACTAGTTTTATGACTCAACAACTTCGTGTCGTGTCTTGTTAATGATATTTTCGTATTGTTTAACGTATTTTTTCTTCAATAATATGAACTATATCCTAAAAAATTGTAAATTTTGTGTGTGTACATCATTTGATCAATATTCTGTGACAATATTTAAAGGTATGCAATGAAATTAGGTGTCTTGTTTATTTCTATGAATCTGCTTTGTTGAATATAACCTAGAATTTAAATTTTTTACTAGTTATTAATTTTAATTTTTCTGGGGGTATATTTAAAGAATATTTATTTAATTATTTAATGACTTTACACTGTCATTCGATATAATAGAGCTTTTTGTAAATACCAAGCTTTTTTCTTTTAAAATAAATATCTCAAATTAACATGAAACAAAATGAAGTAAAAAAAAGAAGCAGTTATTCGACATGAGGGATATTTTTAATTTTTTATAGATAATTATTATTTCATACATCTTTATATTTACAATTTTCTCTTTTCAAGGTGCATGTTCGAAAAGTGTGTGATGTTGTTCAAATAGTGCTTCCACTAGACAAGTCGTCAAATAGAAAGAGTTTAAAGGTATATGTTTTATCAAATTATGTTTAACAATTAATTTTTATTCATATTACGACATTTTATTTCAGGTAGGTACATAACGAGATGGGACATGTGTTGGGGACATAATGACCTCTTGTTTGGGGACTATCAAGTGAGTTTGGGCTTTTTCCGTTTGCTCGGGACATCAAAGTAAGTTCAAAATTAGATTTTATGGAATGAAATCGATTGAACAATACTAATTAAAAATTAGCATTTCTCGTCGGTACTTCGTAAATATATTCTCCTCTAATGATAGGAATTGTTCCAAAAAGTTACACTGATTTAGAACAGATTTAGTAATTTGTGAAGGAGTTGTTAATTATTTTCTATACGAATAAAAGACTTAGCGATTTTAAACAAATTTACGTATCTTCAAATGTACTCAAAATATCTTGGTCAAATTTGATAGGTATATTCTACTTGTTAACTGAAACCACCACAACTTATGTAATTATCATCTCTCCAAGTTTTTGAAGTGCTCATTTTACATCCCCAATTCAATAACTCACAAAGTTTTCAACGAAGTCAGCTAAAATTCATATCATGGAGGTTTTTGGGGTCGCTGATTACTAATCTGAAGTGGAAATTGAAAAATTCAAAATGGCGGACTTTAAAATTTAATGCTTGATTTACGCCGTTTCTATCGATTTTACTGAAAAATATGTAAAGTAAAAAATATTTAGAATGCCATTTTGCATAAAAATACATCATTTTCTTAACCACATTATTTAATCATTTCGCTCCTCCCCCGTAGAAAACCTCCTGCACTTGCAAAAATTGCGATAAAAACTTTTTAAATTGTTTTATTATAGTTTGATAACATTGGACTAATGAATGACCTTCCAAAGAATACGATTTCTCCTAAATTTTTATTACAAACTGATGAATTAACACACTAGTTATAACTTCATTTACTATAGACTCACTACTATAGTTCGCAACTTATTACTGTTCTTTCTCTTATCTGATCACTTCTCATCTCAGAACTGTACTGAACTGCCCTCCTTGCATTGGATTCGCTTCCTATACATCCGTGGCGTTTTTTCTCAATTTCTTCATTTCACTTCAGATTCTTTCGGACAACTTCTCGATTATTCCATCGTTTTCTAATCCATCCGTGATAATGGTAGTTCGCTAGTTGGCCCAGAGATGGCGCCATCTTGCCGATAGCTAATTAGACAAATCTCATTTCACTCTGCTACCAGGGATTAAACCTTTCTCAGTAAGAGGGCGTAGGCGTGCATATAACAATACGGAACGTATTATTTCAGAAAAATGAGACGCTGAACGGATTTTATTAATTTTTTTCTTATAACTTCGTAGTAAATACGTCTGAGAAACTTGGCTATCTTCTTTGAGAGTTTGAATTTTCCTTTAGTGTCAGTTTGACCCCTGTATTAGGTGTGGTGCATAAAAAATTTCAATAACCATTGGAATAAATAGAAAGTAGCTTTTTGTAGTTATTAAAGTTAGCCTGGAAATTACAATTTTACTTACAAAAAACAGGTATAGCTTTTTAAATCCGAAGAAAATGGTTAATAGTTAATGCAATTCAAAAATACTTTTTACCATCTAATAGCTGATAGAAAATACTACAATTTAAAAAAGTGATTTGATATTAGTGCAACACATCAATAGTGAATATAATTGAGGTTTTATTTTTGTCATTGTATTAAAAAAAAAATTAAAACTTGGTATGGAAAAGTAGGCCTATTAGGTACACAATTTGTGTTAAATTTTGCCTAAATCCAACGTCTCCATATACAGTTTACATAAATTTGTTTTTTCCACAAAAAAAATCAATATTACCTCTTTCTTTTTCAACATAATTGACCATTAGATTTAGGCTCATTTCACGTTAGTTTTGCTGGCTATTTCATTAAAAAAATCTTTACATTTCTTGGCGGTATCGGCAGTCCGACTAATAGAACGCGAAATATTGTCTCTAACAAAAAAAATCGTAGTCCCCAAGAAAAAGAGTCATAAAAATTGGAACAATTTGTTACTTTTGCTATTTAAAAATCTAACGAAAAAAAGAAAGTTGCCACTATTTGATACTTTTCCAATCCAATGTTCTCTATTGACCTGTAACTTTAAAGTTACGGACCAAGCAACAAGCAACTTTGTCAAGCTTAATTCAAATTTTCGCCTGGGTGTCTACTATTGGAATAAGATTCCACAAATTTATATCCTGAAATTTCGAGTTCCCTTTCTCTCATTTCATTTGTAATATGCGTTTCATTTAAGCATACAATTAGAGGATTTCTTTCGTGCATCAACTATCTAAGCTCTTCTAAATGGGATGTAAGATCTTGGATATCATTGTCTAATATAGAGAAAAATTAGAATACATGGGTATTCCTTTATTTATTAATATTTATAAGAAAGTAAGTACTTGGTAGGGTTTCGATTTTCTGTTAACAATACTTTAACTTATGAGTTTTATGCTTCAGAAGCAATTTAAATTTTAATGTAATATGTACATTTGTTAGGATTTAGTTAATGCCAAGGTGGTATCAAGATTTACGATTGCTGCAATACTGCTATATGATATTCTAGAAATGTTACACCCTTTGTATTATAAAGCAAGAACAGAAATATTTCATTATACACTTTTTTACAAAGAAGTTTCGTATGAAAATGGAACGTGACAAAATCGCGGTATTTTAAAGAAAATGACGGGGTTATGATATCAAACAAGAACAGAAGGAAAGACTACATTGTGTGGGTTATGCGGGGAAATAAAAAATATCCGAAGCTGTGAGATATATTGGAGAACTTGCTTTGGTTCAGTGGTCATGGATATAACGGAAAAATATTAAACAGGGCCTTCGTATAATATTAATGCCTGCGGCATTTCATTTCTGTGTCGCATATAAGTAGTATATCTCGTGATTTTATTTCTTATTTGATGTCGATACCTTTTATATTTAACTGTCTACCTACTTTTAGCACATATAAGAAAGTTTAATAAAATATACGCGTAGAAAATATAAGATTATTTGGAAAACACTGATTGCAGTATATTTAGAGTATGTACTGGTAATGATTTCATATGAAGTAATATAATTTTGATTTTGTAAATATAAATGTACAATGTGGCTCAAAAAAACGCATAATATTCGCAACTTTTCTTCTGTTTTGCATTCAATTAGTAATATCAGATTGCTTTATTTGTATGTAACAGTTTATTCTTCATACTTTTCACATATTGATAATTTCTGTAAGTGGGACATATTCTAAAAATCGATAGCCCATTGACATTTTTTTTTTCTGTAAAGACAACATAGCAAAAATAACATTCTCTTTACAAAGCGTGTGAAATTATTTTACAAAATCGGCAGGAACTTCATTTTTTGTTACAATAAATGTGGACCATTAACAATTTGATACTGACCAAAATGAAACAGTTGATTACATTTTTAATTACTTCTGGTTTTTATAGTGTGACCCATTTGAAAGTGGGACACTCCCGCAACATTTTTATTTACCATTCAATGTCTTTTTGAGGTGAACTCCACATCGTCACATTCTTTTAACAAAAACTAAGGCCCACTGTGTAATTTTTTTGGGGTGAAAATTTACGAAATCGTATTAGCGACTTTTAAATAAAAAATCTGAGTGCACCACTGGATTAAGTGTCCTTTGAAATGAACTCGTACAATATTTCAGGAAATGTTATATATTAATAATTTTGTGGTCAAAGTAAAACTCACATTGTTCCTATTATTTTATGTATTCTTATCATGTAATCCATGGCATCAAAATTGGAAAACAATTGAAAAAGCATTTTTGTTGATAACATCATTTAACAAAATTGTTGGAATGCCGTAATATAAAATAAACGCTAATTATATTTTGCTTAATCAGCTCTTTTTTTCGCAACACTTCTCAAACTTTTTTCATTCATTCGCAGTTACTTTTCTGAGTTGTTCTTGGGAAATAGCTGCACATGCTTCAATTATTCTA
Organism: Leptura quadrifasciata; assembly: GCA_963675555.1. Taxonomy (NCBI): domain Eukaryota; kingdom Metazoa; phylum Arthropoda; class Insecta; order Coleoptera; family Cerambycidae; genus Leptura; species Leptura quadrifasciata. Next base: position 37,953,592 of record OY776673.1, read on the forward strand.
GCGTATAGTTCGTCAACTGACTGTGGTCTTCACTTGTAAACTGCTTGCTTCAGTGTACACCACAGAAAAAAGTAGAGTGGCACCAAGTCCGGGGATCTTGGCGGCTACTCAATATGAGAATTGTTTCGATCTATCCACCGATATTCAAAATTTATATTCAGCCAACCCCTTACCACTAATGCGTTATGCACAGGAGACCCATCTAATTGAAATTTTAAATTCTGACGTGTTTGAATTGGTAAATCATGTAGCGTATCCCAAACTCATTTTCCAGGAAGTTCAAAGCTACACGTTGATTCAAATTACTCATAAAAAAGGACAAATAATTTTACAATCAAGTACTCCGCACCACACGTTTATTTTTCTAAGTACTGCCTCTTTGCGTTTATGATACAATTAGGATTTTCGGCAGACCAACTGTGAACTTTGAGACGACACCACTCCATTTGTTGCAAATGTAGCTTCATCGCTGAATAAAATTTCATTTAGAAGGTTCCTGTTCTTCAGACATTCTTCCTGTGCCCACAAATAAAATTCCAATCTTCTTTCCTCATATCCCTTTTCTAGTGTATGTAAAATTTTCGGCTTAAATCGTTTTATTTTGTTTTTTGTAAAGCGCCTTCTGATGTTTTTCTAGACTGGCTGTTCTCAAGTCCGAATGAGGATTATTGTGAACCAATTCCAATATTTGCTCCTTATTTCTAGTTTCGCGGCGTTTTTAAGAATATGCTTTAAAACACCACCTGTTTCGTTGAGAATTTTATTTATACGATACACAGTACTGCTGCTCACTGGTCTATCAAGATGTTTATTATTAAATTATTTGGCAGCATTTCTTGCGGAAAGAATATTACCTCCAACAAGACGCACAATTTCAATTTTGTCGTATCAATTTCAACGTCAATTTGTTGTTTTAATCCATCTATTGTGCGCTGCTTTTATAAATTATCCATTGTGATATTCCGAACCAAGATGTGTCGCTCAGCTACTGTTTGTAGTACTTAGAGTTTTAATTATCTGAATTTTATTTTACTGCAAAAATGTCTATTTCATGATTTACATAGTGATGGATTGTGTTAGCTGAGGTCTGAACAGGTAAAATTCTATTAAACTTTTAAATTTTTGTACCTCCAATATGGTACGACAGTCGGTACGTTTTCATGAAACACATCGAATAGAGACTTTGACTGTGGTTGGATATAGTAACACAATTCGTAGCCGACATGAAGTGTGCGAGTTACTTAAAAATACTATTTCTTGTTCATCTGGCCATCCAACGAATTTCGGAGGCAAATCCCCAAAGTCTTACTCCCGATACGCATCCAATGTACCAGACAAACATCAACGTGCGAACGGCTAGCCGATTTCGTGCGGCTGCGTATGGCCGTGAGTAAGAAGATAAGAAATTTACCTTACTGTTGATGTAACACATCCAATCTATTTAGTTCTTAAAGGAAAAGAGGTAATTAATTAGACATAAAAGGGCGCCATCTGCAGGTGATAGAAAAAATAACTTTGCCCCTTTTTCCTCGCAGATCTGCTCTATAGAAAAAACTAAATCCTTGGAGAGGTTAGATAAAAATATGTAATTACTAAAAAATACAGTTTTATTGAAAGATTTAAAAATTTGGAGAGGCTAAGAAAAATTTAAAATACATACAAAAGAAAATCAAGTTGATGAAAAAAATTTAAATAAATTACCAAACGTAATCCAATATCTGGCTAGACTGATGTTCAAAGCAGGACCTCTGACTACTAAAACTGGAACCTTCGGTGGTTGGTAATTTAGTTCAGTTGATGATTAATTGCGAAGTTTCAGTTATAAAAGCTATTTATACCTAAAATGGCACAGAATATAGTAGGCTCATTATTGATTGACAATCAGAACAAAATAAAATAAGTTTTGGGATGATTAAATAACGAAATTAGGCATAAAGGATAAAATAAAAAATATAAATTTAAACTATAAAGCTCAAAGTTTAAATAAAGCTTGACTCGTTTATCTAGAACCATAATGTTCGCAGTCTCAGGCGAAATTATGAAACAAAATGATGGAGCCAAATATTGTCTGAAAGTTATTTGTGGCATTCTACGAATATTCTTTCCTATTATTTGGGTTTTCTACCACATGTACTATTATCCTCTTCAAAACAAATCACCGAATCTACAAAATAATAGAATTATTGGAAAAAAGAGCCTCTGCGCCCGTGACGTTTACGCCAAAGGAAAAGTCAGAGGTTATGTTTTGCAAATAATATAAATCGGAATAAACACAAAAATAATGTATTTTGCTGACGTTTCGGAAAGTAATCTCTTTCCGTTTTCAAAGCTATTTTTTTGAAGAACTCTTATTTTGCTGTGTATGTCAAATACACAGCTTTAAGATTCTGTTTATGTTATTTCCATAGATACTTACTACTTACACAGAACATAGAACTGATGATATTTTTTAGATAATGTTGAGTTTGTTAAGTTCTTCTTTTAACATTGGTAGCCAGGTTGTACAAATATCTACAGAACAATTCGATACGCACTTATCTTCATTTAATAAGATTATTGCTGATTCTTTAATTTTTCTTTTTTTGGTATCTGTTTCTTTTGTTAAAATTTTTGCCGAGTCCCAGTTTATTCTATGTCCGTTTTCCCAAGCATGTTCACAAATCTTTGATTTCTGAATTTCATTCTTTCTAATGTAATGCCAAATTTTTTATAAAGCGGATAACGAACTAAATTGCCAGGAAGAGAAGAGGAAAAAGCTAGTAAACTGTGATCATAATATGTAGAAATCTTATTACTCAAAAATTGAATTTAATATTACTATAGTGAATCGGGGTTTAAGTTACTCACCCCGTACGGTGGTCGGTTACAAATATTTATTTATAGTGTGCCTACTCTGGAGCCAGAAGAACTTATAAGAGGAGATAGGCACACTGGCTAGCTGGAATCTTGCGGGGGTCGTGGTTCGCTTTTAAGGGTGAATATGATGAATTGGGTAGTGATGGTAGTTTGCGTAATATAAAAGATGCCGTGATTTTCACTAATTTATTCTAAAAGTTGTGATATTTCGGCTACAATATAACACATATATACTGTTTAATAAAGAAGTATTTTTGTGCTTTCTGTATAACAAAATGTTAAATTAAAATATACCACAACGATCTCGATTAAATTCGCCGTCGGAGCATGTGATCACGCTAAGCGACGCCGTATTTTCACATATTATTATATGGTTATGTCTGCTGTTAAGGTGCAATAAATAGTTAAATTGAAGTGAATTTCACATTAAATTTGGTGAAAATATATCCTACAGTTTACTGACCAGAATGTTAAAATAATTAATATTACATAAAAAAGGCACTATAACCAGTTATTAAAAAAGAAATGGGGATAAAGATTATATATACATACAAAAAAAGTACATAAAATTATTCATATATCACACGGCTAAATGACGAACATATCAATAATTAAATCTTGTGTGTCTCTTTGAACATGCAGGTAGGTATATGACATTGATATAGGTAAAATTTATCACTTCAAAATATTATTTAATCTCGCGGAGACTAAGGTTGCTAAATTATTCGGAAATTAATTTCCTTGCATAAAAAAGTCAATACACTACCCACTAGCTGTTCCTTTCCTGTCCATGCCGGCCTGCTGTCTCAGCATCCACCCTGGCGTGGAGCGGAGCGACTTCTGTTGCCCCTCAGATATACACCTGTTCAACACTGGCAACTTTCGGGGGGTGTCACAAAATAACATGCAGGCAGGTCATAAGAACATAAGGAAGATTATTGAAGTAATAAGAATGGTAGAAAGATAAAGTTATTGGACTTACTTGAAGATATTAAACGGTTGTTCAGTGGTCTCACCCTCAGAAAGGAAAAAAGAGATTCCCAGATCTAGCCAACTGCTCTCGGAACAGAATAATACACCAATCACTAATTATTCCTGCTATTTCTTGTATCACGCCCAAAATCCCCAAAATTTGGCCACAACTACACAAAAGGCGTAACATCCAAATCTCTCTTCCTCGGACTCGCCAATCTCGTCCCTGAATTTCTTTCTTTCCTCCTTTTTTTTCCGGCCTCCTCAGAAAAACTTATCGCTACGTTCCAGCACAATGATCAGGTAAAATTTTATTTTAACTTTGTTCGTTTTTGTTTCAACTACTGGGCAACCAACAATACACCTATCGCTAATCTTAATTTGGCGCTAACATATACAGAGTGAATACCAATTAGCGCACTGAATTGCTATATTATTTAAATTGTTACATGTTCAGAAACTGAACCGTAACAGGAGGTACTGGAGAAAACTGGTAGTTCAAGTCCATAAATCTAGTGTAATATTATACAGTACGTATATCTAGTTAAGAGGATACAAAAATAAACTTAACTAAATATGATTAAGACAGTTTAGCAATGGTTCCATAACAGTTCTATTATTTGATATAAGTTTCACTTAAAAAAAACATTTAAAACTAGTTCACAGAACCTGCTAAATTAAAGTAAAGTGATGGAACATTGTAGATAAGGTATAAAACTTAAAATTTACACAGGCCATGTAACAAACCCTCATTCATTACAAAATCAACAATTCAATAATAAGTAAACCTTGTAAAGCGTTTGATAAAACATAAAACTGAAAGTGTGAAATACCTATCTAGATTAGATCTACGTCAATTGGACATATATGGACTCATGTGTTAATTGAACGCGGTAAAATAGGATTCGTTAGACAATTGGGTGCATTTGCTAAAAGTGTGATCAAGGAATGCGATTCATCAACTGATTATTCTAGTCTTGGGTCCAATGTTTATAGTTAGTGGGCTAATAATGTACTTTCTAGTTTAGGATCACAATGTACATAGATGTTCAATAAATAACAATATTGGATTGTATTGACTGATAATCTAAGAATTGTTTTGAGCGGAAAACATCAACTAATCTACTTACCTGCTAGTTTACTTGCTTACGCTAATAATCGATAATTATTAGTTATTTGCTACTTGGTTATTAATTTTATAAGTTCATTCAGCGTGGCGTGTGTAACAAAAATTTTTTTAGCAAAATAATGATAAGTTCAGTATTTTAGTGAATTTATAAAGTATCTATTGATTTTTTTGTTATTTCTGATATTTTCTTGTTAATTTTTCCACTGTAAACTAAAGTTCATAAAGCAACCACCTGATTTGATTAAGCTATATTGCAGCCGGTCCAATCTGTAGTTTTTTAGATATCCAAACCAAAAAACTAATGAAACATTCCCGATTGAATCGAACAGGTTCCTATACATTTTTAATTTGGAACTAGCATCAACTTTATGCGCCTGTTGACAAAAGGAGTTCATTATTCACAAAATTACAAGTAAATGATGATCATAGTTGTTGAAATATTACGTACATTGTTCGGTTTACATTATTTCAAAATTCTGATGTAAATATATAGACGCTATATATCATGTTATATTCTCGTCGCTGTTTTCCTGTTCTTTATAATTTTACTGCCGCACGCACGTTTTGAAATTGATGCATTGCTGACTGCCAGATATCTTTTTATCCAACGATAAAGGATTTCCGACATGCAGACACATGTTCAATGGTGGTTGGATTGTAGGAATATCACGAGATTGCAGTTTTTCAGGAATGTGTTCACATATGATAAAATAATAATAAACCTCACCAACATAATTCTATTTTATACAATAAAGAGATTACTCAAATATGGTGCGTTGGCGTTTTGCATATTAGTGATAAAAAGCTATATCTCCTTAAACCCTATCATATATACCGATAATTTCTTTTTCTAAATTATATATTATATTGTATTGTATTGTATTGTATTGAATTGAATTGAATTGAATTGAATTGTATTGTATTGTATTGTATTGTCCTGTGCTGTGCTGTGCTGTGCTGTGCTGTGCTGTGCTGTGCTGTGCTGTGCTGTGCTGTACTGTACTGTACTGTACTGTACTGTACTGTACTGTACTGTACTGTACTGTACTGTATTGTATTGTATTGTATTGTATTGTATTATATTATATTATGTTTTAATATTCCGCCCTCTAAAAGCACATTTCAACTATGCTAAGCCCAGTCAGGCTATTTATTTTTCGATTGCAACAGACACTGGACCGCTAGATGGCGCCTGCTGACTATTTTACATGTCGCTATTGTAAAAATATCGAGATGTACCAAATAGTCAAAGGATTCAGCATTCAGTCATCGCATGCCTACCTTGCACTGACGAGAGCCAACAGCTCGAAACTGCAGTCTGCAAGTGGTGTGTGACGGCTGGCAAGAGAGCTCCTTTAAGTAGGATCTTTTCGGCATAAAGATAGGCAGGCCGGTCGCAATTGTTCATAATTATAAAGAAAAGGCAGGATCGCAATTGTTCATCTCATAAATCAGTACAAGATATCCCCAAAGATAAGACAGACGAAATAATTTTGTAACTTTAGGTATATGTATAATCAAAAATAAATGTTTATGTAATCGTAAAAAAAATACAGATACTATAATTGTGCAATAGGACAATATCTAATAGTAAATAGAATTGTTTAATGGTCTATATACGAACGGATAGTCGAACAGACGGACAGATTGTCGTACAGACGAGCAGATAGGCAAACAGACGAACAGATGGACAAAGGTGCAGACGGATGGGTGGACATAATTGCTTTAATCACCATTATTTTTACTGCGATTAGCCTTATTGTTACTCTAATACTCTTATTGTTACGGTAATTACCCCTAATTATACGTATTGTTACTACAATTACCCTTATTGTTACTGTAATTACCCTTATTATTATTGCAATTACCCTTAATTTTCCTTAATCCATCCCATTGCCTTCATTATTACTGCAATTACCATTAATTATCCTTATTGTTGCCGTAATTACCCTTAATTATCTTTATTGCTACGGCGATTACCGTTAATTATCTTTATTATTACTGCAATTACCCTTAATCATCCTTATTGTTAATGCAATTATCCTTAATTACTCTTAATTACCCTTATTTGTACCTAAATTACCCTTAATTACTCTCTAACTACCTCCCACTACTTCAGTTACCTTCCACTACTACAATTGCCCTCAACCACTACTCCTAAGCCCCGCCCTCTTACATACCACTCCTAATCCCCGCCCTCTAATTAACCCCCACCACCACTCCTAGATCCCGCATCGAAATCTACACATTCCGAAAGTTACAAAACTTTTTTTTAGTAAACCTCTTTATTTCGACGTGGTCGCTGGCTTGCTAACGCAATTATTATTATTCTAAGCTGCTAATTTCATATTTAATAATTTTTATCATTTAATTTAACATAAATCCGGAAAATTCACTGTAAATTTAAACAACACATTAATAATAATCCTTCCATTGTCTGCAATTATGTATACAATTAATTTTCCTTAAAATTGCTTCCAATTTATTTCCACCAGACATCAGCCGATGGATAAAGCTCTGAAAGTACAGGCGACCAGAGAGTATATAATTCAATGGAAAGCAACGGGATCTAATGTTATTAAGTAGGGACCGTAATACGGTTTGCAATTATCTCAGGAAATTGAGAATCTTATCTGGATCATTATGGAAGAGACATTATTCAAAATACGCAGCGGACCGTATAAGAAACGGGCACACACCAATAATGGGTTTTCTAAGGACGAGGGTATTTAAGTCTAAATTTAGGTAAGATAGATTTAAATGATAATTACAACTAACAATACGGAAAGCGGAATATTGTTAGTTAAACGACTATGTAACCTAAAATCAATTTATTATATAAACTTGAATCGTTACGCCTTTAGATTAGATTATAGAGAGTTAAATTTATATTTCTTCATTGCCAAAGTTTCCAAGTGCTACCATATAAATTTTAAATATATTTTTTAATACAATAAAATTATTTATTTAGAAGTGGTATACTACGCAAACAGAGAATCTCAAATTATAGAGTATAAAAATTACAAAATTCCAAAACTTTTAGGCATTACTTTGTGGCACACAATTAACAGCATCGGCATTCAACACATGGCTTAATTTTTATGTTCTTTAAATTAAAGTTAAAGATATCAATATCATTCGTAATAATATCATAATTAATGGATATTTAAAAGTGAAGAAAATATTAAAATATTTGTTCAAGGAACAGGTAAATACAAAAGCGATTGTACGAGTCTTGTCATTAGATTGATATCGCGGTAGCTTAGCTTGCTAAAGAGTTCCAGGCAAACAATTTTATTATGATTGTGATTATAGCTTCTCCTGGCTTTTAAACTAATAATATTAAACTTTGCCAAAAGTTCATTATGAGGAAAACCAATTACTGGATACATATTATCTTCCTTGTACCACAGGGACTTTACAAACTTGTCCAATAGCTAAAGCGTACATTTTGTAACCTGTACTATATAACGCTGAGCTGGTGCATATACTAATTATATGAATTGAATAGCATCACCATAATGTTTGCATGGTGAAAATGTTTAGTATTTCTTAACCCTAGAAATTTATAAACCTTTGCGACCGTTTCAGTTATATGATTTGAAAGTCGAAGTCGAGTAACATACCTAGATTTTTAAATGTGCTTCATCAATCTATCTATGTAATAATATGGTCGATAGCCGAGAGGGTTAAGGCGCGAGGTGGCAATCGCTCAACAGAAAATTTACTAATATACGGACAATAACGAAACTTAAAATCAATGACAAAGTAATTGAAGAACGGAACTCGGCCAAATATCTAGGGGTCACCCTGGATAAGAGGCTGAGCTTCGGGTCTCATATCACGAAGACTATCGACAGGACATACGCTTCGCTTAGCTGCCTTTACCCGCTGGTAAATAGGCGAAGCAGACTGACGACAACAAGATAACACTATACAAAGCCATACTTCGACCAGCACTGACATACGCCTGCGTGTCTTGGAATTTTATTTCAGACACGCAGTGCTTAAGAATTCAACGAACACAGAACGAAGTACTACGACTACTGACAGACTCTAGCAGATACATTTCGATCGCTGAATTGCATAGGAAGGCCGGGGTCTCCATGGTGAAAGACTTTATTATGGAGACCTCCGAAAAATTCTTCCGGGGCAAAATTCAGCAATCGGAACTTACCAGACACATAACCGACGTACGGATACACGATAATCCGACTAATAATAATAATCGCCTTTATTTATAAAATTGCAGTATAATAAAAAGAAAATACATTTAAAATGTTGGCAGTATTCGACCTCGGGTCGCTTTTCCATACAATCAACAGAGAGAAAAAGTAAATTAATGCTAAAAAAACAATATCCTAAAATTAATATGACTAAAACAAACATATCCTATCTACTTGAGAATAACCAGTCTTTGACTTGTTTGCAGAATGAAGAGATATTAGAAAGAAGTTTAATATTCATGGGTATTTTGTTAAAAAATTTAACGGCATTGTATGAGAAACTCCTTTGAAATTGTACAGTATTATGCTTGGGAACATTATACAGATGCCTATGGCGGGTAGTGCGTTCATGCGTATCACTACCTCTTATAAGTTTAGAATACAAATATTCAGGTGTTTGATATTTATCAACTTTATAAACTAGACAGGCTAGATGATATTTAAACCTTTCATCTAAGTTTAACCATTTATTTTCTGAAAATCTTACGGAGATGTGGTCGAATTTACGCAAGTTAAAACTAAATTTAATGCAGGCATTTTGAATTTTCTGAAGAGTAGTTCTATCTCCACCCAACAAAGCACGCCAATATACAATATCACAATGCCCTAGCTGAGATAGGATTAAAGAATCGCAAAATAGCAACTTAATATCAGAACTAAGTACCTCCCTATGCATATTTAATAGTTTTAACTTGCCATAAGATTTTTGTACCAATTTAGTAACTTGAGTGAAGAATCTTAAGTTGACATCGACATATAAACCTAAACTCTTTGCTTAATCAATGGAGGTCAAAACTTTGTGTCTAAGTATAATTTCAAAATTGGGATCACTAACCACTTTGAACCTGTCCTTCCCAAAAACTAATAACTCGGTTTTAGATTCATTCAGAGCATTAGACACCTCAGCAATTGTTGCTAGATCAGAGTTAATCTTATCCCTTGCTAGTAAATAGTCATCAAAACCAAAAGAAAAATATAATTGGGTGTAGTCCGCATATTGATGAATGGAACAATGCATTAAGAATGTGTGAAAATCAGAAGCGTAAATAGAAAATAAAAGTGGTCCAAGGATACTACCCTGCGGAACACCTTGATTAACGGGTTTGAATTCAGAGAATTTATTATTAATGCAAACTCTTTGTCGACGGTTACTTAAGTAGTTTCGAAAAAAAGTTATTGCAATGTCACCTAAGCCAAAATAAATTAATTTCTTGCCCAAAATAGTATGGTTTAACGTATCAAACTAACATACATAGACTAATCCACCAAAAACTTTCAATCTTCTTGGAAAGAAGATAATGGCGGACTCATAACATCCTTTCTCATTAAATTTCCCTCTTCCCTCTGCTTTCCTTTTACCTATGCTCAAAACTTTATAAATTTAGAGGAAACTTTCATTTACCGAACACTTGTATTTTTTAGCACCACAAATCCTTTGTTTTTATTCAACTTGACAGTACCTAAGCAGGTTTTAGCATTTTTTTTCCTGCGCGCAACTCAAGTACAACACAACTCTCATACAAAATGGTCACCTTCACTGTCATTAATAAGAATAAAATTGAATCTTAAACATGAAATTCAGTTATAATATCATATATTAAAATCAGAGCTGATAGTACGGCGTCCATCTGCTCCCCGGACCGTTCTTATATTTGGTATATTGTAACGCGTCTGGTATTATCTGAATGTACAATGAAATAAATATACTATCTGAAAGCCTGAATGAAATGTAATTAAAAATTATGTAAATAAACGATTTTAATGGTTAAATGGTTAATGATGGCAATCGCGATTAATCACATGGACATTGCACCACCTGGTTCGAATCCTAGATCCGGCACTGTCGGAGGAAATGGTCGTATGTCCGCGTTTTTTTTTCAATGTGTAACCCCCTTCCGCACAAGCCTTGGCTTCTGAAATTGGAAGTTGTCTAATTTGTGTGGTGTTTATTATTATATGAAGTTTGTCTTCTAGACTATGTAACACGCTTGCACACACTTAGGGTTAGTACAGCTTATTTTGCATACACGTCGGTTAGTACGTAGAGATTTTGAATCCTTTGGCTGTCATCAATTGCGTTAATTACATAGTACAACTTTAAGTCATCAGCGTGAAATAATGCTTTACTTTGCAGGTTTGCGCAGATGTTGTTTAAAAAAAAATAAGGAAACGTAGAGGCTCTAATACATAACCTTGGAGTACTGTCAAGGTAGCAGTGATGCTGGCAGAATAGAAGCCTCGGTATTGCACGTATAGATTTGCGTTAGTTAAACAGGACATAAAATATAACAAAAATTTATTTTTTTAGCCTAAAATAACCAATTTACAAGGTAGCATACTATGATCCAACCTGTTGAAGGCTTTTGAAAAATTCGTATAAATAATATTAACCTAACCAGCCCCATCGAGTTGCTTCGTAACATATTCAGTAGAACAGACCAAATTACAGCATATGGACCGACCTGACACAAATTCATGCTGCTTCATAAGGGTTCATATGCACATACACGGTCTAGTAGTGATTCAAAGAGTTTGACAAAATTATACTCAATACTTATTAAGGGGTAGATGTTAATTAACCATTTGCTACCTTTTTCAATACAGGAACTCCCTTAGAGATCCTCCGAGTGTTCTGAAATATTAAGGTCTGCAACGACAAATTGAGGATGGCAATAATTAAGGATCGACCAAGTAAGATACCACAGTGCTTCTATAGGAATCTTGGAATTCTATCTGGACCAGCTGCACATTTCTCCTTACATTTCGTTAATGAGGCTAATATCTCACTTTAATTCAAAGCTGGTACCGTTAAAGGAGTGAGAGGCATTCAGCTTAAATCAAAATTTGAGAACTAGCCTGAAAATGTCTTGCAATAGTGTTCATTATACATGTTATTTTATCACATTTGGCATTATAGTTGCTAAAAACAAACCGACAGTCACAAAAGCTGGGGCCTCTATTTGTTTATTTAATAATTTAAGTGAAAAAATGCACAATTTTTCAAAAAATGTAAAAAATTATTAGAAATCCATATTAAGACTTTAAAATTGGCCTATATATTTTTTGAACAATACACAATGCAATTATCATTTCGATAGTCAAATTCCACGTCTTCTCTTCCCTTGTACGCCTCCTCCAAAAGTTTGTGCAAAAACGGTAAAAAGTATCGTGAAAAATTGGCCAGATATCCGATTTTCCATGATGATTATTCAGAAAACATGTTCAAAATACTTTTCTCTGTAAGAAAAACAAATGTAAAATATCCTACGAATGTCTTCTAATATATTCTATTTGTTTATTAAGGTTAGGTTTGCTCGTTAAATTTTCGCATAATTGTCGAAATAAGGGCAATTTTTGTTATTGGTTATCAGTGAACAGGTCCGCCAACTGTTGATATTAAAAAATAGACTTCGGATTCGAGTTTAGCGAATCAAAAATGTTCCTCGATAGACTCCGAGATAATAAAATTTCAACGTATTTGGTAAATTTTTTACCGTTTATGCACAAACTTTTGGGGGGGGGGGTTAGAAGGAGGGGAGGTGGAATTTAACTAGCAAAGTGATAATTATATTCTCTATCGTTCAACGAACATGTAGGCTAATTTTTAAATCTTAATATGCATTAAGTGCTATTTTTTCACTTAAATTGTCAAATAAACAGTTAGGAACTATAACACCAATGATGTTATTTTCGAGGGCGCTGGGTTCAAGATCAACTTTGAATGTTCTTTCTTGCGTGTATCATGACAGCGCCCAAATTGGAGGAACCGGCGATTTGACAAAAATTAATTTTATTCTACCCCATATAGAAATTTTCAAACGCCAATCACGCTAGGTTAAGTAACAATTTTTCACTTACATTCTTGTCTCTCACAAACCCATGGCCCAATTGGGAGCGTTTATGATAATAAACAAAAATCATGTTTGAACCTTCCAGCGTCAATATATGAAAATGCCAGTTATGCTAAAATCGTAGTTATTTTTTTTACTACGAGCTCTTGTACAATATTGCCAACTTTTGTTTTATCTTGCGATTTTTTAAAGTAGAATGAATTGAACGAATTATTTCATAAGTAGTACACGTTGATAATTGTTTCTCTTTTTATAAATCTAACCAAAAAGAAACATTAAATTTATAGAATAGTCGGTAATTTTTCACCAAGTTTTGGTATGTTGTAAGCAACGCAGTACTAAACTCTACTCGATGAAACAAAATATGTATCACACAGATATGAAATTATATATGAATATAGTTACTTTTAATAACTTCAACAGCTATTTTCTAATATCACTACCACTGGCTCGCTCCGGCTCTCCCCGGTGTCATTTGGGGCCCTCGTGGCAAACTTAAAGGACTTTTTTAGTAAAAGCATTTTGTACAAGTTGTAAATATTTTTTCTTTTTTTTTACAAAAAACCAGTCACCCTACCCTGTGGCTCCGACCCTCACAGAGGGGAGCTGGTAATAAATACCAATAGCCACTCCCCACGCCCATGGGGTGAGTGACTACCGGGTCCGCGAATCGTGTGCCCTGAGTAGACGTAATGAACCGAGGATGATAGCCTTCTGTATTCTGCCGGCTAAGATCTCTGCCGAATCTCGGCATGCCGGTATGATCTTTAGTTCCGAAAGCAGCGTCTGTCTCATTTCACCGAGGGCTCCTATAACCAGTACCACTATTTTGACAGAATGGTCCGGATAAAGCCTGCGGAGTTCGAAGAGCAAATCTCGATATTTTGTCTGTTTTTTTCTCCTCTTTCAAGACAATGTTGCTCTCAGCGGGGGCTGAGAATTCCACGCCACACATTGTCTTGAGTTGGCGGTCGAGGAGTACTTGTTGCGAGTAGTTCCAATAAATTAGGCACTTCTCATTCCCCACAACGGACTCAATATCCCCCTGATCGTAAGGCAGCACTGGTGTTTCGTCTATCCCATACGAGTGCCTTAGATGACAGTCGTGTGCAAGTGCATTACAGTCTCCGGCGCCCTGCGGCAGGCCCTCCAGGACATCAGGGACCTCCATACCCATGACATGACGTCGATAGACGAGGGTGATAAATATACCATCTTGGCAAGCCATTATGAACCCTTGGTTTCAGACTTCAGCCCGGCTGACCTTAAAAAGGCGAAGGTCAGCCTTTCGGATAAGCCGAGGTCTTCTATATTTTTATAGAAGACTCCTTGCAGTGGCTTATCCTATGGAGCTGCAGCAGAATGTTGTGTTCTACAGCTCTAACGTGGCCTTTTAGTCAAACGGGTTCCAACTCGGTGACAGAGTCGAGGTTTACCCGCTCGACGTCGAAGATGAGAACAAGTTCATCAGCTGCTCTCCGTGCTGCCTTAAAGAGAAAAGCTCCTATCTCTGCATTTTCATGGTCTCAGACCATGCAAGGGAGGGGATCTGAACTCCCGATGACCTTACATGCTTCATCCAGAACCATCCTGCTATGGAGACTCTCCAAGCTCAAGAATCCACGGCCTCCCCGGTGTCGTGGGAGATATAACCGTGGAACGGACGATTTAGGATGCAAGCTCCTATTGAGACGCACCTTCTTGCGGGTTACTACATCGAGTTGACGCAGCTCTTCTCTAGTCCACTTCACTACTCCGAAAGAGTAGAGAAGGATCGGAATGGCAAGCATATTTGTAGCAGACACCTTGTTCTTCTCCGATAGTTCTGAAGACCAGATCTGTCGGAGTAGGTGCTGATACTTGCCGGGGAGAGCGTTTTTCACTACACTCACTTCCTGGGTGGAGCGTTGCTCGACACCCAAGTAAGTGTACGACTCTCCGGCATCTAGATGGTGTAAGATGCTGCGCGTCCTCTCCGTAGTCACCGCATCGTCCTCTCTTGAGATGGATCAGTGCTCATTTGTCCAACCCGAACTGCATACCGACAGCCTCCGTGTACTCCTATACCACCCTAAGGGATTTTGGAGATCCCTCTCTCCAGAGGCATGAAGTTTAAGGTCATCCATATGCCTTCTGTCGCCGGGGGTACCGCAGTTGTAGCCACGGGTTTTCCGGAGCGAGAAGACGGATAATGGCAGTAGTGAGATGCATAACAGAAGGGGGCTGAGGGAATCTCCCTGAAATACTCCTCTTCTGAATGTTACCGACTCTGTTTGGACTCTATCGTTACACGATGTTATGGTAAAGGGGGTCCTCCAGAGCGGTATCAGTTCTTCAATACATCTCACAACGGGACCGGGTACCACAAGACATCGGAGCAAGTGAACAATGAGCTCATGCGATGTCATGTCAAATGCCTTGCGGTAGTCGATCCAGGCCATAGAGATGTTCCGCTTATACTGTATGGAGTCCTGCGTGACACATCCGTTGATCAGCATGTTCTCCTTGCAGCCAGCGACACCTCTCTTCGACCCTCGTTGCTAAATATTATTATTATTATTTTAGTTACCAATGGACTACAGGCATATAGACCTGGGATTTTTTGTAGCACTTTCTATCATATTTTCCACTTTCCTCTTTAAAATTGCCGAGTAGTTCTATTTAATACCTCCACCAGGATTAATACCTCGATGAAAACTGATGATGGATTTTGTGAAGGGTTACGAAGTTTCGTAATTATAAATATGTATTATTGTAAATTTATATCAAATGCTTGAATTTCTACATACTACATTTATAATACTGCTACTGATTTCAAAATGTACAGTTTGTATCATAATTAACACATTGTCGGTATTTTCAGCTGTTTGAATTTTTCTTTAGCAAAACTATCATATTATATTAACTTCAATAGCTGAGATACTTATATGTTTATTATTTTCTTTAAATTATGATAAAAAAATTTATAATTTGTATGGGGACGTTTTCATGTCATAATATAGTAATGGTCTTAATTTTTTTATAATAGCTACCATATTAATCCAACGTAGGGGAGCACCTATCAAGGTCTGATCTACTAATGATTTGAGCATTGTACAGGTGGATGTAAATGTAAAACTAAATTAGTAAACATTATGCATTTCTAACGTTTACATGTAGTAAATAAACATTTAGCAAATCCTGTACCTACAGTAAAAAAATGTACTTCTTTAAAATTTTTCTATAATCTATCAAGTATTGGTAGCTTTACCACCAACCTTCAACCGCATCCTTAGTATAATTTCAGTGCATTTTCGTTTAAGTTTCGATTTCATTTTCTTCAGGCACATAAATGCCAATATTGTTTTTATTATAATTGTGTTCAATGTCTTTGAGTTCTACTTCTAACTATTTATTTTTATTTTCTTTTTTCGTATAGTTTTTTCTAATCTTACTTCCTCTAAGATATTTGTAAACTTTCATTTACGAATGTTTCCTTTACCGTTCTTTAACTGCAGCTTCCATTTCTTGTGATATCTTTGGTGATATGAATTAACAATCACTCTTATTATTTAAAATACTGCACTCCTAAATATTTAATTTCATTTGTGAATGAATACGCTCAAAAATAGGTCCTCTCATTACGGCAAATGAGTTGAGAAAACTTTCTGTAAATGATCAAATTCTGAAAATGCTAATAGATCCATATTTTCTAAATCAAATTATGTCAAGTGTTGATAATTGTCAGAGCAAAGACAGGGGTCGAATAAACTTTCTCCCCTCTACTACTTATTTTTAATTGTTTGGAATAAAACCATTACACGCTTCGTAGCGTGCAGATCTCGTAGCGACTAAAATTGTGATATAAATTTCAAAAATTTTTAATTCCAGGACCAGCATCTTGTTACGCATTAAGCAAATAATAATGGTTTCAATAACTATGAAGTTATTAATGCATTTTTAATACCCGATCCACACAACTGTGTTTTATAAGCTATTGTTCAGCCAATTTTCAAACGGTGTGTTCTAACTGAGTGAAATTGCAGCTTGTAATTATTTGTGGTGAGACCATTCAAATATTTTATTTTCCGACAATAGATTTATATTTATTTGAATTTAAATACTACTAATTGATGTCTAAGAATCAGCTTTATAAAACGCCTAAACATTTGAACATTATGCTCTAATACACTACTGAACGCGCTTTTCGCTAACCATGTCAGCACCAGACGAGTAAGACTGGTTTTCACTTGTAATTCCCTAGTGCTTAATTATTTCCGGAATTTTTTTCGAGGTCCAAATTTTTTGTAATCTTTAAAATTTTCTATAAAAATTCACTCACAACTTCAAGAAATGTGCTTCATCAAATATCAGCTCAAATTATAACCTTTCTTAGACGTTGAGTTTGCTGCAGCAAGAGCTGCGCGTGGTGCGAAACGCCGACAATTGCAAAGAGATCCCACAAAAAGACAAACTAGTGCTGCTGCTCTTACCAATGAAATGTATAATACAATTTTAAAAATATGGGATGAAATGAATCTGCTTGTTTACAGCGAATGTTCTTTCACGTAATATCACACGAACTCGCATGGAGGGGTGGTGAAGGGACAATGGCTAAATTGGAACATTTTCTTCACAGGAACAATTGATTATAACTCTGTGTTTACTAAAACAACCTAAGGCGAATCAAGAAAATTAGCCGACAGTAAGTGATTGGTAAGAAAACAAAAAATCTTGATGTATGGCCTGTACGACTATTTAAATGTAATTTATGTAAAAACCTGGAGATCTAACAGTGGATAGATTGTTTTTGACCCCCATCCAGACTGGAATGAAATTTTTCGAAAGGATGGTATAAATAGTCTTCTTGGTAAAAACACAATTGCTTCTTGGTTAAAAGAATCTGCATCCAAAATAGAAATTGATGTTAAGAAAATCAAAGTAACAAACCATTCTTCGAGAGCCGCGGCTTGGCAAAAAATGGTGTGTTCCAACGCATCTCTCAAAACTTCTACTCGTTTAAGCTAGATGATAGTCCGCTAACAAGACACATAACACAAATTAGACAGCATAATGCCCCATTTCGGATCAAACACCCCTTACCGTACCAGACGCTACCGATTTTCCGGCAACCTCTGTAGCCAAGTTTCACCAACTATAACTTCCGCTTACCCTATCCATCTTTAATAGTATTTCATAACTTTGTCTATCTTTAAATCTTTCCTGTCCCCCTCTTTAATTCTGTTTGTAACCTTTTTGTCGCGTTTGTTTTTCTCGTTTTCTGTTTGTACATTTTTGTTTCTAAATTCGTTTCCATCAAAATTTCAAATAAATTATAACTTTCTTGGAATCCAAATTTTTAAAATCACAGTTTAGGCCAGCCTATGCGCAGCCCGATGTTACACACCTCGCGGAAGGCTCCTCGTTTTAATTTGAGGTGCTAGCGTCAACTGCGAAATTAAAAAGTGTTTTGTGCGAGAGTTCTCTAAATATAGTGTAGTTTTTAAGTTTTGTTAAACCTGTTTATTGGATATATTTTAATTGTATTACCTATTTTTTATTTGTTCATCGTAAAATATGAGTTTAATTATTGTTTTCGCCAACCCAGATCTGTCCCGTCCGACCATGCAACTCGCCATCACGTCAGCGCGGTGGTTGCACGATCGGCCTCGGGGCAGATCCTGGCTAGGCAACTGTTTTGTACCATTTAATTCTGATAAATCTCTTTTTCTTGCTTGCTTGCGTTTTTTCAATGTGTAACCCCCTTTCGCACAAGTCCCGGCTTCTGGAATTGGAGGTTCTCTAATTTCTGTGGTGTTTATTTATTTATTTATTATTATTTATTTATTTTTGTTATGTTACAAAATACATTAGTTATTAATTAACGTTTATTTACTTTACCGGCGTTTTAGTAAAATAAGGTGGAAATAATTGTCTAAAATAAATATATTTCACTTTTATTATATAATTTTTTCCTACTACAGAAAAGGCAAAAGTATATATGAATATATTATAAAAAATGGTATTCGGTTTTGATTGCAGATTAATTTTTTGATGTGGTTTCCTCATGTCTTGGTAAAATGAAATATTTAATAGTAAATAAAATGTGATAAAAAATATATTGTTATTCACAGTGTTCATACTAGGATTCAGGGGAACGCTAGTACAAGTGTGCGCAAATAACATAAACATTAAATAGTCGAATAAAAATGTTTTCAGTTTTTTGAAATATCGAGTTAATGATCAGTTTCTAATACTAGTTACTACCTTCCATTTGTAATTATTAGAAAGATTGGGATGGAATTCAAACAGAAATAAAATATGAGAATTTGTTACGTTGTATAAAACAAAATAGTGAAGTATTTCCTATATTTAACGTATTTCATAATTGTTAATTTACTTAAGTTAAACAACGTCCATAAAAATTGTGTGAAGGATAATTTAGAAAAAGTGCTCTAAGACCGTTTGCCGTGGATATAAAAGCTTGTTAAACGTAAGAATCCCTATAAAGTAGAACTAATTTTACTGTACAAAAAAAAATTTAAGAAGTTCATGGCAAATTACGAGATATCTGCGCTAATTCCATTTTCCTTCTTTGTTGAGATGTGAAATTCGATCAAATTTAAAAGTCTGATTTTGAAGCTTGCATTGTTCTTGTTAGAGGAAAATTCTTATTTCGAGCTTGACGACATATTTTTCCTTTAATATACACATTTTCCGGAAGTTTTGTTCTTGTGGAATATTTGTAAAACTAAGGCGCTAACGCAACTAAAGACACTACTTAAAATTATTAAACTGAAAAAGCAGTAAAATACAACAACAAATATTATAACAAGTAGATAAGCAAGGGGAAGGAAGTTAAACATTAAAATTGTAAACATAGAGCCATTCTTTACTGATATTGCCAACTGTTGGAAATTGGGGCTCGAACCCAGGATACAGTGGGGTGATTAGTCATGTTCACTACACAACGCAAACTAACCAAAAACGTTACTATGACCGTGACCTATTTATTGTAATAAACAGTCAAAAAATTTTCTTCAATTTCATTTAAAAGTAAATCGACGAATGAAATGTCTCTAAAAATATATAAGTGTTCAAGGGTACAACATATATGAGTATGAATAAATAAAAAATAAATAAATCTATTGATATCTTTTGTCATATGCACGTGGATGGAATGCATAAAATTGACTACAAATAATTTATCATTATAAATAATACATAATTACAAATAGGGTGACCGTTCCAACGAAGACCGCGTCCTCGCCTCACACATCTTCCAGCGGCTTGTATATCAGTGTATGCGCGGAAGCTATACAACCTTAGGCGAGGGTTGTATAGGGGATATACCATCCTTCGGAGGGGATGTAAAGCCGTCGGTCCCTTGTCTATTAGGCAAGTAAAAGATCTCTACTCTTCTTAAAGGAAGAGGTTCGGCAAAATTCTTGGTGGAAATAGGCCGACGTTAAATAAATGTATTAAAAAAAAAAATAATTACAAATACGCAAAAGCTGTAATTATCTCAAATAATCATTTGAATTTACGATTTCAAGCACTTATATTTTTACTTATTTACGCCCCTTAGTAAACGCCCCAAACGTGAATCGACAAACTGCAACACAAGTAACAATAACATACCACTATATAACTTACTATTAAATCACTATGTATCTCATTGCTTTGGTCACTTTTTTGTTTCTTTGAACTTCCCACTTCACTTCTCAATATTCAGGTAACTCGGTGTACCAATTCCGCTCTTTTGTGCGTCATCTACATGGGTCATCTATATTGCGGCAATTCAACATCACTCTCAATAGTGTGAGTTAAATTTATAGGTTTCTAGTGAGAGAGGACATTCTACAGATTTCTATAAGAGTATAGACTTATAACAGTATCTTGTAGATATTCAGACGCACTGTAGTAGTATTTTTGAAATAGATTTTTTTATTATCTATTCAAGAGTATTGGTTCGTTAAGAATATTTTCCGGTAACTTGTTTAATCATTTTATTTCACTATAACTAGAAGACTTTTCATAGAAACTAATTTTGTGTTTAGTTGTTTCTGGGAGATTGCTATTAGGTATTGAATACTCAGGTACCTCAAGTACCTGTATATTTTTTACACATACTTTTCATTATAAGTACGCAGGAAACTTTTAGTTTATATTGGTCTCTAGGTTTTAAGATTCAATAGGAGATAAATACGTTGAGATATAAAATTTAATGTAATATTAAGTATTTATTAGGAAAGAATAGCTATTTACAATACCATTATATCTAATATACGTACAAAACAAAAATAAGATTAACCTTATAAGATAAAAACAACTTATGATGCTAACTTCAACCATATTTTATAAATGTTTCAAAATTCTCTTAAAATATAATCAATTTTTTTTTGGAACGTTCATTATTCTGTCGCAATTTTTAGAGAATTGGGCAAGTTATTGAATAATTTTAATCCTTTTAAAAATACAGATCTTTCGGTGCTAGTGTTGTTAATTGTGTGAATGAAAAAATCATTCCTATATCTTGGTGGGTAATTATGAACCTCAGATATAGTTCTCAAATTATTATACAAGTATGCTGGTAGAAGTTAGTGTTTCATTTTAAATATAAAAATTAATGATTTATATACAATTCTTTGACACACATTCATGAAATTTAGATCATTAAGCATCATTTTTATTGGAGTACATTGATTACGTTTTAGAATTATCCGAATTGCTCTATTTTGAATTTTTTGTAGTTATTGAATTTGAATTAGTTTCAGGATAATAAGTAGTGAAGAGCAGAATTCAAGATGTAGAGCAATGACTGCTTGATATAAAATAACTTTTGTACACATATTTATATTAAACATAATATTTTTAGTCGCAAACTCCTCTATAAATCCTTATTTTACTATAAGGAAAGTAACCAGACTGCAACCAAAGTTACAAATCTGGCGCGTTAAGTGTAATAATTGCATATTACCATCAAAACGCTAATGCTTCGATTGCAACAAACACCAGCCGAAAGACTGATCCTACTTAAAGGAGCTCCCTTGCCAGTCGTCACACACCACTTGCAGACTGCAGTTTCGAGCTGTTGGCTCTCGTCAGTGCAAGGTTGGTATGCGACGACCGACATGAGAATCCTTTGACTATAGTACATCCCGGTATTTTTAACATTTTTTACATGTCGCTATTTTAAAAATACCGGGATGTACTATAGTCAAAGGATTCTCATGTCGGTCGTCGCATACCTACCTTGCACTGACGAGAGCCAACAGCTCGAAACTGCTGTCTGCAAGTGGTGTGTGACGACTGGCAAGGGAGCTCCTTTAAGTAGGATCAGTCTTTCGGCTGGTGTTTGTTGCAATCGAAGCATTAGCGTTTTGATGGTAATATGCAATTATTACACTTAACGCGCCAGATTTGTAAC
The DNA here is from genome assembly GCA_963675555.1 of Leptura quadrifasciata. NCBI lineage: Eukaryota > Metazoa > Arthropoda > Insecta > Coleoptera > Cerambycidae > Leptura > Leptura quadrifasciata. The sequence goes on from OY776673.1 coordinate 37,976,035, forward strand.
TTTGGTTGCAGTCTGGTTACTTTCCTTATAGTAAAATAAGGATTTATAGAGGAGTTTGCGACTAAAAATATTATGTTTAATATTCCGCCCTCTAAAAGCACATTTGAACATATTTATATTGTCACCTACTGTATCGAAAAATGGTACCTTCTTTGATATTATACTCTTAATTATACGTAGCATGACTTTTGAATGTTAAGTTCTCGTATATTTGATTAATTTTTGTAGTAATATTATTCCAGTCAATATTGTTTAGCACATATTTACTACCAATTGCCATAAATTTAGATTCATTAACGTTTATAAATAAACTATTGTCACCTAAACATTCATAAATGTTAAATTAATTGTTTAGATTTTTACCAACAATGTACTACATAGTATCGTCAGCAAACATGAATATTTTACAATCCTTTACACATTCCATATCATTTATATATATTATACTGTTTTACTATTATTGAACTTAATAATTTGCAGTACTAATCAAACTTTAACTTGTTTATTTCCAATAGATAAACACAAAAAAAAACTTTAAAACCAAAAAGATCAAATACGATGTATGGCAAATTTATTTAATGGACCGGCTAGCTTATCTTTTCCTTCAGGAGCAGGTTCAAATTCAGTTCCTGTTTTAAAATAAAATTTTATTAAAGTAAAATTTTTAATCTGATATAAGTAATTTATTTTCCTTGATATTTAGATAATTTAGCAGTTTTATAACAGGTTCGAAAGTGTAATACACTATTTAAATTTTAATATACAACCTTGTCCAAATTAAACACACAAAAGCTTCCTTCTTCGTAGCTACATTCAGTAGTGCCAGATCAAAGCGAATTTGTCACATAACGCGCATTAGTCAACTGAGCTACCGTACTGGTTAAATATAGAAGCACTATTGACATATAAAATTATACTAGCTTCGAATCTCTGATTTCCTCTAACGGTTGTGTTTCAGCGTTAGAACAGTTTTCGGACCCGTGACAATTGGAGTACAAAATGGAGCATCTTTTAATATCACAACCAGTTTCACAGCTGCAGCAGATAGATTTCAGCAAACTTTCAGCAATTACTTCTTTTTCTGTCAATTTAGGCGTTATTCCGGTTAGATGGTGTTTCCATCTTCAATCCGTAGAAGTAAGTTTGTTACCAAGCTAAGTTTGAATTTGAAAATAGGCCCTGTAGCAGTGCTGTTCAGATGCTCCTTCAGTTGGTGGTATTTTTTCTAAATTGAATGAACTTTTTACCGTTGCGGTTTGATACATTTCAAATCTTAATTCGTTCAGAGACATGTTTTTTTATATTTATAAATAGACGCTATTAGTTTCAATATATTTTCAGCACTTTTTTGTTTGTCTGCATCTTTCCGGTAAAATGTTTCTGCTAGATTTGATAAATTTTGATCAGCCAGCAATGATTTCACAATAGCTTTTTTTTCCTTTTCCGACGAAACTGGAAATCGTTTTCACAACCAAAAGAACAATATAAAAACGCAACAATATATATATTTTTTATTTATATTTGAAGCTGTTTGAGCTGTAGAATGTGTCTTTTGTATTACCTGACCATGGTTTGGAAAAATAAAAATTACAATTATTTGAATTTAATTGGTTTAGCAGAACTATATGTTGACCCACGATGACTATGATTTTAGTAGGATCTTCAGCTATTTCAATGGCCGTATTAATAATTAGGGCATAGGCATCTTTTTATGCTTGTTTACATACAAATCGTTCCGATAGAATTTTTTCTGTCAATGTTTGTATCAACAGCCCGAACCTTAAATGGTTAATCAAAACTCCCTTATTTGTTGTTACATTGAAGTTATCATTTTGCATCACTCTCAACACTTCCTTTCAATAAACAATGAAGAATTCGTGACAATTACGGAAAAATCGATCTTGAAAAAATTTTTGTTTTGGTCTTTCCCATTTTTGACAATTGTTTCCACAGTAATAGTATGATTTATTTATACCATCTTAAAGTAGAGGTTTCAATGAAAAAAAAAATTGTTCTGAAATTTTCAAAAGTTAAAATTTTGTTAATTAACTTTAGCGTTTGAAAATTAGGCCTTTTTTCAAATTAAATTCGCATAAAGTCAAAAAGTACATATATCGCTTCAAAAAAATTATAGTTTATTTGAGACATAAAAATAATAAGTTTTTGTCAAATTTCATTAAAATCGAATCATTTCTGTGGGAGATAAAAATAAAAAATCAAAACATTGGTTTTTTACGTTTCTCTCAATAGTTTTGAGGTTATGTTGAAAAATAAGAGAAAGAATATGACAATAAAAGTGGTAGATCTTTCAATTGTCTACAACTTTTGCATTTAACTTTTTTCGATAAGAGGTCTAGTTTTGTCGGAAATCGTAAAAAACCACGTTTCATTCCTAAAAGCACACCGATTTCCACCCCCACCCTACTTCCGGTTATTTGTTGGGATCCAATCGATTTTTCCCCATTTATATACCATTAATCCTAAATTTTCTGACCATCCATATACTACTAAGAATTTTGTCGACTTTTGGCCTCTGAAAACCGATTCGGCACTGCACTATTTGAACAAGATTGAACGTAGTCTGTTGATTAGGTTAATATCCTCCCATTTAAATAACACTCAATTTGGATAATGGCATATAATTATATATTTTTGCAATCCCCATGTTTAAAAATTGGTATAATAGTTGTTATTTTAATAAGATTTAGAAAATCATCGCGCTTTAGAGCAAGATTAAAGAAAAATAGCACTGGCGCTGTCAAAGATTCGTATACAACTTTAACAATTTTTTTAAAATTTCTTCACACCTTGTCGGATCATTTTTATATCGTTTGATATAAAAATCGTAATTACAAAAACAAAAATACATATAATCCCTATCTTGGTCTACGTCCTTCTAAATTTTAAATTAATTTTCTTAAAGTGTTCATAATGCATAAAATTAAATCAATATGATTTAACTACTTTTTATGATGAGTTGGTTTTTGAAAATTCAAAATTGGTGCCAGAGGTACAAACTATCTTCTCGTTTCTGAATAATAAAAATCTCGATTTCTTTGTTAAGATGTAAAACTTGTTTATTTGTATGTATTTCTCTGACGAATAAATGTGGGGCTTGCGAGCAAAAAAATAAATGTGTGGGATATCACAATAAACATATTGCAAAAAAGTAATTTATCCAGCTATCTTTCCATGCACATCGATGTAATTGGATCTTGTGATAATGATGACCAAGATATGTAATTGTGATACTTCAATTCTTAATGTTGTTTTTTGTTTTTGATACTAAAATAATTGAATAAACGCAAGATCGTGACTGAAAACGTAGTATTTTTGATAGAATATATTTCTCATACACGCAAGCTCCTCAAATATTATTTTGTTAATAATATTATACACGAAAACTTACTGTATATTATGAATTTTTAACAAACTGTCGAAAACAGCAACCATTTATACTTAATTATTTTAATAGTTTATATCTACCGTATTACAGAAATACAGTCAACCCTTATTGTTGAAGTTAATTAAATTATATAATGTTAATTGATAACATAGACAGTTACTTATGCAGAAGCATTCAAATCATGAAGCATAATAATGCATGATTGTACTATATATAAATCAATGAGGCTGCAAATAGGATGTTCGTTGCATCCTGATGTACCATTTGATATATTCAACCTATGTTGCTTGTGATTGGCATTTTGGTATCGAAATCCTTCATGATTCCCATTTTTATGAATATCATGAATATTATATCGTGATGTATCTATGATTATTAATTCAATTACATAATACACTTGGTAATGAAGCTTACTGTTGGTTTTGAGATACTTTTCAATTTTTTTCAGGGCCATCGACATTTTTAATCAGAAATGCATAATTGTCTCGTAACTATTGATTCCGATATACATTTTTTTACTTTGGCCTGTCGAGAGACTCCTAAATAATAAATCTAAGTTATCATATTTTTATAAGTATAGAGTGTTTTTTGACATTGTATAAATACTTCAAAACGTGCGTAAATAATGTGAACGATCCATGCTATGAACGTCTGAGGGAAGTTTTGCTACTCTTTCAAAAATGGATATTAATGTATGAATATTAAATCTAACACTCTTAAACTACACTTTCGTAATTAACCTGAAAAGGAAATTTCGAACACAGTAAAAGATTATATTTGTAGTTAAAAAAATATATTGATCTTTTCTAAAAATGTTGTTACAGATACAAATTTCAAAGATATGAGTATAAGGTTAACGAATGTATAAGTTCAACAATAACAGAAGTTAATACCACATAGGGCGAGGAACAGGACGACCCAGATAATGTCTCTAACTACCATCCAATGTTTTAATTTTTAGCAAGCGATTGACATAAAAAGAATCAATGTGAAAGTTTAATATATACGAATATGCTGCCCCCATAAGCAAAAGTGCGGCATCTACAAAGATATCAAAAATGAGATTTTTGGGCCAGCCGGTTAAACATCCTGTTTTCTACCATGACATGCATATTAAAACGCAGTATCTGCTCTCAAAGTGTATATATTCTCCGCATCTGAAACATTTTGCAAGCAGAAATAGAGTAAAACAACGGCATCTGAAAAATCCTAAGCAGAAACGTGGCAACTGTTTGTAGATGCCGCATTTTTGCTCTTTAAATGCAGATGCGTTTTGATTTTGTAATGCCTAGCTGCCATCTGTTTGCCTTGCCGCGTATATCAGTATCAGCTGACTTTACAAATCTCTTCAATATAATACTTTTTTTTCTCACTATTATTTAGTTATTTAGACCAGATATTGTTAATTTGCAAAATATTTTATTTATAAAAGTGTATCATTAATATTGAAATTATGGCCGGCAGAAGAGCAGATAAAAAACAAAATATTTAATATGCTGGGTTTAGTGCAAAATTTAGAAACTCAAAGCTGTATTTATTGTTAATTGAAATATCATTTCTCATAAGAAAATTTACAGTTAATTATTTTGAAACAGGGCACTCATTCATGACTGCCGATAGCTTTCACCACCAGGTTGAGCTGCCTTTAAAAAAAATTAACAAAGTGTATGATTTTCATGACATGTGTGAAGCAGTTCTAGCTGCAAATAAAAAGCATGTTAATATAAAGTTTATGAACTTAAAGGACTTTAATAAATATATTGATTATTCTTCAGCTATTAAATCAAAAAAAGGAAAGTCGACCATGCCTTGCTGACATAGTTTATTTTAAAGCAGTTAGGGGAAATTATAACTTACTTTATAAAACAAGTTCTAAAGAAAATGAGGACTTGAAAGAACTAAATTTTCTAAAAGCGTCTACTATGAAGAAAGGTCCTATCACATTTCCTGCAAAAAGGATAAACCTAATGCATTCCAAAAAAAGAATAAATTATGTTGCATATTAAAAAATATTCTACCAGAAAATCGTGAACAATTCTGAATAAACTTTCCCATGCCAAGTGATGAAATCAGTGCAAAGAAGCAAAGGAAGCAAAAATGAAGTAGATATTTAAAAATTGTGTATTCTAAAATTTAGTAAAAAATAATAATTTCACTAATTTGAAAGCATTCAAAATTACCTGTTTTTTATGTTTGATTAATAATAAATAAGTTTTTTCAATTTAGCTGTTTATTTTATTATTTTACCTCACAAAAAGCATTGGTTAGCATTATTATTTCCATCCAAGTATAGTAAGTGGATGGAAAGAAAATATATAAATAATAATAATAATAATTGCAGATGCCGCGTTTTGCACTTGTATTATACCAACAAATATTACACATATTTCAAATCAAAAGTGCAGCATCTACTTTTTTCTTTTATATTTCTTATTTTTTGATATTTTTGTTAAACATTTCCTTATGATTTCATTATCATTGTCCAAAAGTATTAGATAAACTCAAATGGTAATTTCAAAAACATATGATAACTGTTAAACACTACGGGAAAGTAAATCGCCATTTTCTCAATACTCTTTAATGCCGCACTTTTGTTTATGAGGGGAGTTTGTGGGCTTTTGTTTGCCTGTCTTAACACGTATTTAAAATATCACAATAATAATTTCAGACGCTCGTTCCATAATAATTTCGGACGCTCGTTCTAGAGTATAAAAATGCTTTGAATTGCAATAATTCAGAATAATGAAATTATTTATATAATTATACGTTCAGGCAAGGCGGCCCCATGTACTATATGCATGGGAAGGATACTTTGTTGCCACCGAATCACTGAGAAGCCGCATAAGGGCAAACACGACATATAACGCATAACTTTACCGCCAAAATTGACTGTAAAAAATGAGAATGTAACTTCAAAAATTTTATCACTCGAGCCAAATTTCCCCTTAAAATTTTGAATTCGGAACTTTTAACTTGTCCTCATATTTAATATAACGCATGAGTTGCAGTGCCACACAACGTCGGTCGGTTCGTAAAAAGAATTTTTATTCGGAAGGAAAAGTGGGTTTTCAAGATAGTTGCTGAATTTTGGTGGTCAAAGCGACGTACGCCCCGTGCAATGACATTTATTATAGTTGCTAAAATTACTCTCCGTGGAACGACATTCGTTATAGTTATTAAAATTACATTCCGTGGAGCGACATTCATAAAAAACGCTCCGTGGAGTGAATTTTTGTAATAGTTTTCAAAAAAGAATTTTTGCTATAGTTCAAATATGCACGGGACGTCTTTTATTATAGTTACAATAATTACGTTCTTAGAATTGATTTTCGTAATATTTTGCAAAATTGGATTTTCAAGACAGTTACGCAAAAATAAAACTTTGTTATAAACTTAAAATTTTATAAATCCTTTTTCGTTGTACTTCCAAAAATATCTTCCGATGGTTGCTTTTACGTGGAGCGCGCGTTTCATGTAAAATATTTCCTTTCTGGATTTCGTTACGAAAAATTTTCCTGATGAAATTTTTTGCTGTTTTTAAGCGTGATGATTTTAGATAGGGTTCAGTGTGTTCTTTGACTATAACACTGGTTCGTTTAATTAACGACTATAGGGTGTCCCAGAATAAAAGTGACATAAACTGTCAGATGGATAGATAGGATCTCTGCACTGGATCGTATATTCCTACCGACTAAAACTCTTCTAGAGTTGGCATTTCCGCGTAATCTGGAACTGTTCTCGCTTCTCATCTCATCTCTTCTTCATATAATGGCGTTTACTTTGTTCTCATTGTATAAATTTTCGCATTTGGTACCTTCTTCCAGTTCGCTTCAGGTTATCGGGATTCGAATGGTCTCCTATGTTCTCGATTGCAATAGTGTAAGGTATATTCTACCTCATCGTTATACCCACAACACACATACTCTTGTGTGACAACTTATTCTATATATCAAATATATATTCATCACAGCTACCTTGTTCACTCATGGCCTGGATTAGTTGAAAGCTCACTTCCATGTGCCATATTTCCACTCACTCCACATATCTTGTCCATCTCCCTTTAATTGAGTTATTCCACTTGGTCTATTATCTCTGGAGGAGCCTTAGTCTCGCTTTCTGCTTCCCTATCCCCTGAAATACATCTCTTCTCTCATTAGCAAGTAAATCTGTTGGGGAGACTTGCGCCACCATCTAGACTCCCTCGTATTACACAGTTCTGTATACGCTACAAACCCTTAAGTACTGCCCCACGCTGTACACTTTCTAGTCTTCTTCTCGTCCTCTGTACCTTCATCAAGCTCTTCCATATTGAAACTGCATGCAGCAAGGTAGAATAATGCATCACACTGCACAATATCCTTTTCTCTCGCCTGTCCTTTCTACGACATCCGTAGGTTAGTCGCAGGTTTAACCATATCTTATGCCGCTGCTAGGTTCCATCTCTACCTGCCCTACCTTTTCTGTGAAGGTAGCAGAACTCTTCTTCTAGTTATAATAATACGTTCTGTTTTTTGCTGTTCGCCTCTTACACAGTAATAAGTCTACAGATCTTTACGTAAAAAAGCCTAAAGGTTATGTTGTTTTGATTAAAATATCATATCATTTCATTTCTTGTTAAAATTTTTGTGGTCTGAGTAATATCCAACCAAAATGTGAACGATCCATCTTTTTGCGTCTGAAGGACTTTTATTATATTTTCCAAAAATGAATATTAAACGTTCACAAAGAAGGGTTCAAAACGACTGTTTCAGACGGAGAATAATACAAAATCTATACTTACTGTTCGTGTATGCTTAACTGCTTCACTGATGATACCAATTGGACGTCGTAACGCTATAAATCTAACACAGTGAATACCAATACTTTCTTAAATATAAACCTGAAAAGGAATTTTGAAACACAAGAAAAAGACAATATAAAGTTCAAAAACATATATTAAATCTTTTAAAAAATTATATTTTTACAAAACGTTCAAGAAAAATATATTGACAAACTATAGTCTGGCCCGTATACAACACATAGTGAGGAACGGAACGACTCATAATGTACCAACTACCATCCAATGTTTAGTTTATAGCTAACGATTACACAAAAAGGTTCAAGAAAAGTTCATTATTTATAAATTTTTGGTGGGCTCTTGCTTGCCTGTCTGTTTGCGTATTATCAGTTCAATAGTAATTTGGTTCGCTCCTCGGAGCTTAAAAATGCTTGAATCGCAATGATTTTGAATTATATTGTGGCAATTATATATTCATACGTCCAGGCAAGGCGGTCCCATTCACGTCTGAGTACATGGTAACTATACTTTTTTGACACCGAATCACTGAGGAACCAGTTTAGGGCAAATACCGTTAAAACCCATCATTTTCCCGTCAAAATCGACTGCTAGAGAATGATAGGGCACCGTCGACACTAAGGGCTATTTTCGCTAAAACTCTCGAAATACTTTGACTAGAGACTGGATTAACTTGTCCTCATATTTAACACAACGCATGAGTTGCAGTGCCTAACAACGTGGACTCGTAAAAATGTTTTTATGTTCAAAATTTCCGGTTTTCATTATACTTTCTAAATTTTGTGGTCGGGGCGACATTACGTCCCCTTGCCGCGACATTTAGTATACTTTCTAAAATTCACTCCTTTATGAGTTTCTGATATTTTTCGTAGAGCGAAAATGTGATTGAATGTATAAAAACTTCTTCCAACGGCATTTTTACGTGAAGCACGCTTTTCATGAGAAATGTTTCGAAAAGTCGGATTTTGTTACAGTTCCGAAAAGTTCATCGAGGGTTTTGGCGTGTCTTCCAGACATTAGAAAAAATCAATCGGTATAGTTACTGCACTAACTTATTTGAATGTCACATTAGATGTGTATTGAAATTACTATAATGCACAAGCTATAATATATTACTAAATTTCCATTGCTATCATGTTCGTTAATAATAAATACACTCCAGCTTTGTAGCGTCATTCAATTACTATTAAATTATAATAAACCTACATAAGTAGCATTATCACCATCAATTCAAGTTACAAAGCTCTCTCAAGTGCTTTGTAACTTGTTACGCAATGTACTATTCTAAACCATATAATTATTTGAGCTGAATGAAGCTGGAGTGTCTTCATTTGTTATATGATAGGTAACTCCACCTAAATTAAATTTAAAGTGGCAATTAAGTATATTAAATTTGTGACAAATCGCATTTGTTTCATTTTTTTTAGCGATATGTAGGAATAATTTGAAATACATATGAATATTTTTAAAATATACATTTTTTTTAAAAAATACATATAGTGTTCACCAAAAAAAAACTTAAAAGATTATAAACTTATAAACTATAAAAATTTATAGCCGGGGAGGTGAGCGACAAAAAATACAACTATTTTCGAAAGGCTGTTTTTTTTTTTTCAGTATTATGTCACATTTGTGATGTGGAGAAATAGCCTGTCGTCAGCCTGCTAGTTTCGTTAGCATTTGGCGCGGGGGGGGGGCTTTAACTTTATAAAAAAACTATATACGTCGCAACTACTTTCTAAAATCTGAAAATTGATCAGTCTTAAAAATCTTGCAACCGGGCGCGTCAGCAGCGCATTTAACTCGTAAAAATCTATACATCGTGAAAGTCGCAAAGTCCTCTGTAAAATCCTTATTTTCCTGTAACCAACAGCTACTCTCCGGGCTATGTGCCCCGCCGAGCGCTGAATTACAAGTAACAAGCCTGGCGCGTTAAGTGTAATAATTGCATATTACCATCAAAACGCTAATGCTTCGATTGCAATAAACACCAGCCGAAAGACTGATCCTACTTAAAGGAGCTCTCCTGCCAGTCGTTACACACCACTTGCAGACTGCAGTTTCGAGCTGTTGGCTCTCGCCAGTGCAAGATAGGCATGTGACGTTAAGCAGGATGTGTTTATTGCAATCGAAGCATTAGCATTTTGATGGTAATATGCAATTATTACACTTAATGCGCCAGGCTTGTAACTTGTAATTCAGTGCTTGGCGGGCCATATAGCCCAGAGAGTAGCTGTTGGTTGCAGTCTGGTTACGTTCCTTACAGTAAAATAAGGATTTTATAGTGGAGTTTGCGACTAAAAATATTATGTTTGAATATTCCGCCCTCTAAAAGCACATTTGAACTAGGCTAAGCCAAGTCAGGCTATTTATTTTTCGATTGCAATAGACACTGGACCGTTAGATGGCGCTTGCTGACTATTTTACATATCGCTATCCCAAAGATACCGAAATGTACTAAATAGTCAAGTGATCCTCGTGTCGATCGTCACATGCCTACCTTGCACTGACAAGAGCCAACAGCTCGAAACTGCAATTTGCAAGTGGTGTGTGACGACTGGCAAGAGAGCTCCTTTAAGTAGGATCAGTTTTTCGACTAGTGTTTGTTGCAATCGAAGCATTAGCGTTTTGATGGTAATATACAATTATTACACTTAACGCACCAGGCTTCAGCGCTCGGACTGATCCTACTTAAAGGAGCTCTCCTGCCAGTCGTTACACACCACTTGCAGACTGCAGTTTCGAGCCGTTGGCTCTCGCCAGTGCAAGATAGGCATGTGACGTTAAGTAGGATGTGTTTATTGTAATCGAAGCATTAGCATTTTGATGGTAATATGCAATTATTACACTTAATGCGCCAGGCTTGTAACTTGTAATTCAGTGCTTGGCGGGCCATATAGCCCAGAGAGTAGCTGTTGGTTTCAGTCTGGTTACGTTCCTTATAATAAAAAAAGGATTTTATAGAGGAGCTTGGGACTAAAAATATTATGTTTTAATATTCCGCGCTCTAAGGGCACATTTGAACTATCGTGAAAGTGCTTTCTAAAATATGAAATTTGGTATACAAGGAATATTATTATTATTTTAAAAAAACATAGTCAATCCGAATTTTAACGTAACAAATGTCGTCAGCAGCAGATGGAAGAGCGCGCTGCGTGTATATCTTGCTTATCTCTTGACTAAATTTAATTTTTAGGACTCAGACCTCAAAAGCATTTAAGTAAATCGGTTCTTGATAATTTTCACAGTAATTAGTGGGTTTTGACAAATGTGCATTGTTTTTCTACGGAGTAAATGTGAGGGTAAACCCCTGCAGATATTTGCTAAAACTTTTTTTGCTATTGATTGGTAATATCAAGTAGTATGATGATGTAAAGCAAATAAACCCTAAAACATCTCTGTTCAAGCCGAAAAAACGCATATTTTGCCAGAGTGCGCATATAATTATAATATAAATAATGGAAATAAATATTGTAAATCATTTACCTAGTAGAAATCAATAGCATAAACATGTTTAAATACAAATTATAAGACCTGTTACATAGCAACGTTTGTTAAAATGTAAAGAAGTAGCAGAACAATGTGGATTCCTAGCTGGAAGATCGTACATGGATCATATTTTTTGTTTCTACTCACAGGAATAAAATGGCAATATGAACTTCTGCTCTCATCAACGTAACTAAGAGATTTAACAATCTACAAAATTCTGTATTTGAAGATTCAAATTTTTTTTACGCAATCCTGAATAGCCGTACTATTAATCACAGTCCAGAATAAAAGTACTAGTGCCAGACCTTTGAAAAAAAAACAATTTTTACCCGATTCATGAGTTAATTTATTTTTATTACAACTAACTTAGACCCTTCATATGGGTAAAAAAAATTACCACGCTAAACTTATTTTAAAAAATTGCTCATTTAGTGCAATTTCTAAAATCGTGTTTTATTTTAGAGAAAAGATTGCCCTACTGCAAAAGGAGCTCATTGTGAAATTATTTAAATAACTTTTAAAAAAGAGGTTTTTTGTCCATCTCGCACTTCCTGCGACATTTATTTATTGTGCGGCTTCATTAATACGGTGTCTCAATTGACTTACATTATTCATAAATCTAAAATAAATCTTCCCCTTTATGCAACCCCAGTAGAAACAATCTAGTGGATGTAAATCCGGAGACCTGGGAGACCACAAAATTGGACCAAGACGGTCGATCCATCTCTGTGGATAAGTTTGGTTCAAATAAATGCTCATTCCTCGTGCGTAATAAGCTGGACAGTCGTCATATTGAAGCCATTATTTCCCTGCGTGGGGCCAAAGAAGCATCTTCCAAAATATTTAGTAGTTCATTTTCCAACGAGTTGTGATTAACTTCCCCTTTTAGATTTTCAGGTAATTCTAAGGGGCTAATTATTTGACCGTTCAAGATGCCGGTCCACAGATTTAGTTTGAAACGATACTTATATTTTATTCTCGAATTGAATGCTGATTTTCAAAAGCATAACCACGAAGATTGCGCATGTTTAGGAAGCCACCTTGTTTGAATGTGCTGTCATCTGTCAATGAAATTTCATCTAGGAACTTTGGATCTTCTCTATGTTTCTGCAGCATTCTTTGGGCTCGTTTTGCGTAGTCACGAGGATGTAACGCTTGCACAGACTGCACGTGATATGGGTGGTACTAATGCCGTTGTGTCATTCTGTTTACAGTGGATTTTGGAATCGCTCTACGTTCTTCAATTGCTCGTGCCAAAATAGTCGGGTCATTTTCAGTCTCTTGTAAAACTTCTTCACCGTAATCCAGAATATCTACAGCAGCACCATTTTCGTCTGCATTCCCCATAAATTTAATCCATGTTAGCGTATTCCTAAGAAGTATACTGGTTCGGCATACTGAATATTATCGAACCTCGAACATGTAACAGAAATAGAGTCTAGAAGAAGGTCAGGTCATGTCGTTATGATCTCTAATACAATCATTTTCAAACCATCAGGCAACACACAAATTCAAAAAATAAAGCAAAAACCATTGGGTACAAGAACAATACGAATGCGAAACGAGGCAGCGTAACATACTACGAAACAGAATAAGAACCAAAGGTATGCAGTCTATATCCAACAGCGTCACTACTCATCCCACACTATCATATCAATTGAAACTACCATCTAACTTAGTCTAAAGATACGTTTACACTACACGAAACCTTAATGCATTTGTAATAGCTTCACTGGAAGCCACTCAGACTAATTATTGAAATAATTTCACAATGAGCTCCTTTTAGAGTAAAATAGCAATATCTTTTGTCTAAAGTAAAATATAGAAAATGTTATATCTTTTTAGAAACTACACCAAATGAGCCATTTTTAAAATAATTTGCCAGATTAGTGTGGTATTTTTTTACAGTATGAGTCCAAGTTTACTAATACAAAAAAAATTAACTCATGAATCGGGCAAAAATGTCTTTTTTCCCAAACGAATAGCACTAATAATTTTATTCTGGACTGCGATCAATATCACGGCTATTCAGGGTTGCGTAACAAAAATTAAAATCTATATAAATATGTCTGTGTCGGTGTCCATTTTCACGATATTTATAAAAGTGCTAATATCTCAAAAACTAACAACTTTTTACTAAGATCATATTTTGATACTCTGGTCAGTCATGAGCTGACCTATCAGCCCTCCAAGAGATGACGTTGACTTTTGGGTCACCCTGCATATACAGCTTTAGGAACTCATAAAATAAACTCAAATCAGCCACATTCCTATCCAAGGGTGAAATTAATGTACTGATAATCTACGATTAAAACTAACGGCGCGGCGGCCAAATTATGCGAAAGGAATTTTCTAAAGGTTTAAGACAAGGTTGTTCCATTCCCCAATTCTATTTCAGTGCAATATGATAGTGCAATTGTCAAAAGCCAAACGATGAAAATCACTATACACTTTACAGCTCTCCGACGATCAGGTTCTTAAAACACAGAATCAGCATCCCTTGAGTACATGACAAAGGAACTTAAAGAACAATATAGAAAGGATGACTAATAATAATTATTATCAAAATAAATAACTACTTATGCGTCTGAGTGACAGCAACTGAATTGTAGTTGAAAAGTTGTGATAAAACATCAAATTATGTGATGTATTCAACTATCTGGGAATGAGCCGTAACAACGAAGGAAGAGAATGAGTATAACTAAGGGAAAGGATGTAGAAGGCAGAATAAATAAATAAACACCACAGAAATTAGACAATCCCCAATTCCAGAAGCCAGGGCTTGTGCGGAAGGGGGTTACACATTGAAAAAGCGCGGACATACAACCATTTCCTCCAACGGTGCTAGTGCCGGAGCCAGGATTCGAACCCGGTGGTGCGATATACGTGTGATTAATCGCGATTGCCACCTCGCGCCTTAACCCACTCGGTTATCGACCAGACACTCGGCTATCGACCAGACAGAAGAACTATTATGAAGTTGAATAGTAATTTGGTGAAATCTCAAGATATCCAAACAGCGAATATTATATAGTGGGGAAAAGTATAACTGATACAAAATTAGCTTTCTTCAACTACTAGAGAAATTCAGATCCTGTATGATGTTCTGAGAATATAATCTGATATAGAATACGTGAAGTTTATTGTTCTTATTAGAGCAGAAATTGATTGAGATCAAAAATTGGGATTTTTATTTAGTACGTATATTATTTTAACATAATATATCAAACTAGCAAATATATATATCAAATCCATAATCAAATTTGGTTTCATAATATCGTTATATAAAACAAAAGCTAGGTCATTAACGGAAGAAGATAAAAGTCAGGCTGCGATCCTAGATATGGATGCTCTGAGGAGATTCTGTAGAATATCTAGAAGAGATTAACCCACCGATGAAAATTTAATACAGTGAGTGTAGGATACACTATAAATGAAGACATGAAACAAAAATATTTTATCTGGACCGACCATAGCAAGAGAATGACTGGTAGTTAGAATATCTAAACAAGCATTAGAAGAAATTAGACCGCCCTAGAAGATCTCATAGAGAATGATCCACAAATTACTTAGTCAGAATTGGAGAGGATCAACTGTGCCATAGTAGGAAAGAATGCACGAAAATTTCAAGAGCTGGAAGCGTCGACAACGGATAAATTTTGAAACGTAAATAACCTAAAATCAGCAATGGACCAATTTATCTTAAAACTTTTTTTGAGATCCCAGAAAAATGCGAAGAGTAAAATTGGTAGTATATGTAATTTATAGATATAAATTAATGCAACTATTATGCTAGTTAGATTCTCAAATAATAACTTGTATGTCGGTGTTAATTAATTATGTGTTTGCTATTACTTATGGCACTTAAGTAATAAGACAGTATTTTACAGAGGCAATAATTTGCAGATTAACTATCGTATCATTTAATTAAAAATGCAGATAAATGAGTGCTTCTCGTAGAGAATAAATTAATGGGATATAAGTATGAGTTTCTACTAGCCATTAGCAAACAAATAATTAATCATAAGCTCACATCTTTGTTTCCACGCAAACTTCCCTAAATACATTTTAGTTTTGGAAATAATTTATTATAAAGTGTGTGGTCAACAGAGTCTATTAATCAAAATAAGCAGAATTATATGCAAATTAGTTTTATCAAAATTCATATAATGTACAAAGAGTGCATGCACAAGCAGGTAGAGGCCACAAATGGGTATTTTATAATTCTTATATTCATGTAACATGTGGAGCATAACTTTGCGTTCCACTTAATTTTCTCTAAAACAATATTTAAATACACCGAAGGCATGATTCTCTAACGAACGGAATTATACACTTTTATTTCTACCCTTAAGCAGTGGGTAGATAATAGTGGCTACTTCTTACTAATCTACTAAGCTACCGTTGGTCCTTTGCACCTAGAGATTTACAGCTTCATAAATATCAAATCACAACCTCAGTTAACAGCCTATAGACTATGACTGTTAGATTGTATACTTAGTCATCCATCTGAATTCCAGACACCGCGCCGCACAGAGTCTGGTTGCCCAAAATATACAAATTTTTGATTGCGTTGTAAGAAATATATATATATTTATATAATTGCCTAATGTCCGTGTAACAAGTCAAAAGAGGGGTTGATAAATAAGGTTGCTACGTGTTCCTAGAGCAAATAGAAATTTATTGTTTTGCACCAATGACTTCAGAATAGGAAAGACAAAGCATGTCCTATACATTAAGAGTTGGTCGGAGTGTATTAGTCATCCATGCTTCCAATTTTAATTGTGAATGACTTCACGTCAATAAAATGACGCAGCTGAATGTACGGTGTGCTTGGAAGGCGAGAGATAGAGATGTAGTAGAATATGACATTGGACAAATTTATTATACCTAATCTTTAAATTTCTCTGTGCATTTGAGGATATTAGGGCTAATTTTATTTTAGTTCTACAAAAGGGAAAATATTTATTTTAATGATACCTATGCGGGACGATAAAAATTATTTTTTGCAAATCGATAATAGAAGAAAAAATTTTTATTTTTTTATATATACTTCCTTTTCTCTCATCGTCCCACATTGTAACATGTTTTTAATGTCTTTTAGTGAAAGCCGTTTTTTAATATAATGATTTATATGAGAGTAATTTGCACCGTCTTTCCCGCTTATATCCGGAGCGCTCTTAACACAGGAGTTGGTGTGTTCCCCCACTATCTCATACATTCTGTTATTAAAAAAGAATGGAGATAATTTTGTTTATGTTTTAGTACTGGATTGTAAACAAAACATATTGAGAGGGACTGCGTGACCCACGTGCCCTTAGTCAATAGACTGCCGAGTACCAATATTTATTTTTAAAGCAATATAAACAAATAAATGATACACAACAAACCAAGAGGAGGCTTTGTCTATCCTATTCTGACGTCATTGTTTTGCACTTACTTTATTGTCTTCGAAACGCTCCGAAAACTACAAGCTAATAAATAAACGGGTAGGCATAAATTCAAATTTCAATTACTGTTCAGTGCGTAGGAGTGTCACAATTTTTGCAGAAAAAACTCGTCCCCGATAAGTTAAAATTGATATCGGAGAATTAGCGTTCAACCATTTGATTAGTTTGTGTGTCCTGTGACTTTACTAATTATAGTTTTTAGTTTCCTGTTGAAATCGGATAAAAGTTTAAGTCACCAAAGAGACGTAAATCAGTACGGTTGATTCGAATTTACGTTTTAAAGCATTTAGTTACGTATTTTTCTTGGACACGTCGAATTTAAAAACGTCTCGGCAATACGGTTCCTGTGCTAGATGTTCGTATAAAAAGTACTTATTCTTTTACATGTTTCAATATAAACTAATTTGTTTTCTGTGTAAAATATATTTAATACCAATCTAAAATATTCCGCGAAGCAATTTGTGTTTTTCTTCTACTAGGCGTTTTTTTTGTGTGTATACTTCTTGGAATTTGAACCTTTGCTCCGCCATTTCATTTTCATATGGACTGATTTACTGTTTTACCGCACTGAAGAGTTGCCGTTGCTATTCTTACGTGTTTCCAATCTTCAGTAAACAATCTGTAGGTTCAAATAATTTGCAACAAGAATCTTCACTAACCACTATTTTATTAATCACTAAAATTACAATAGTTAATCCTTAAAACTCACACAACTAATAATAACTTTAATATAAATTCACTACTTTAAATCACAACTGTACTTTACTTTTAAATCACTTGTCAACTCTTATCTAACCTAAAACTCTCTCTGTATACTAGAATTGTGCTGTATACTTCTCTGAACTGTTCCCCCATCTGCTGGATTCACCTCTTTATATACTTGGAATGTACCAGAATCTCATAGGAGAACCTTTCAGAACGTACTGGAATACTCTACAGTTTTCTTAGGCACTACTAAATGGCGGTTCGCCAGTTCGCCCACAGATGGCGCCACCCTACTTCACTTAGTAAGTAGTAATATTAATTACATTCTCCTCTCTGTTAGAGGGCAGCACATAATAATATTTTATTTGAAATAAGCCCTGATAAAAAACTCATTTTTGTCTCGAGGCTAACCACTTTAACGCCAACAAATAACGATAGAGGTTGTTCCTTTAGCTAACTTCGTATCATTTAATTGCATATTTATACTTTGTTTAGTAATTTGAATAAATAATTAACAGAAAATATATCTCTCTTTTTTTATTATTAGGCTAATATCTTCAGAAGGGGAGAAAATTTAGTAATTTTGTGTCTAGACAGACGTAGTTGTATGTATAGGGTTACAAATAAATTACTTGGCGCCCCTAAAAACTGAAACTGTCAATTCTGCACTTTCTGTTTCCATATCGCTATCAATTGATGCAAATTGTTTCAAACCGACAAATGTATCGTTTAAGGTAGGAAATTGTTGTGCTAGCGGAATATTATCTTCTTCTTCGAAATTCCCCACATCCATATTTGTAAATCCGGCTTTAAAAAAGTACTTCTTTATTGTCACGGCAGACAAAGTTCACCAGGTCATCAAAATCCATAGCAAGGCATTGGTTAAGTCAATGTTTTCTCTATTTCTTGAAGAGTACAGCCACTATCCACGTATTATGTTAAAAGCCTTTTAATAAAATAGCTTCTGTAGACCATTTTAAAATTCTAAATAATACTTTTGCCCAAAGTTTGGCAATGTTTAGTGGAAGAAATATAAGTTTGACATTATCCAGTGCGATTTTGGAATGAGATGTTGCATTATCCAGAAACAATACTATTTTCCTATTCTGCTTCTTCATCTTGGCATCAAATTCGTGGAGCCATGTCGTCAATATGTCTGCTGTCATCCATGCTTTTTTGTTGGAGACCCATTAAAAAGGTAGCTTATCGATGTATGCTTCTTTTAAACATCGAGGATTTTTGCCTTTACTTATGATAAATGGTTACATTGTAATTCGTTGTTTTGCAGTTTTTCTTCCAGAATACTGGTTATTTTTCAATGTGTATGTCTTTGTTGGTAATGCACGGTAGTAGACACCCATCTCGTCTGCATTAAACACATACTTTGGAGCGTAATCTTATCGTGCCGACGATGATATCTTTCTATCCATACATTTGATGCTTTGAAGTCACTTAGACCTAGGCTTTGAGCAACTTCAAGGGCTTTTGCTTGGATTATGGGCCCAGATATTAGTCAGTGCTTGTTTCGAGCTTTGTTGGTCCAAAGCAGTGGAAATTTTCTTTTTTGATCAGCATTGTCACCTTCTCAATATAAGTTTCTAACTTTTTTATTTTGTAACAGAATGGTCACTTGAGTCTTGGTAACTTTAATTTTTTCAACCCATTTCCTGGTACTCAAACCACTTTTTTCACGTTCGTCGATTATATTAATGTTTTTATTTGATAGAAAGACGTGTCCGTTTATCTGCCATAATAAAATATTTAACGTTAACCAGTGAAAGTTCTGAAAAAAGCTAATGTCAAAACTAGATTTCATGCGCTTAAGAAATAAATTATGTGTCTTAAAGCAATTTGTAGTAGCGCCCGTCGTAAAGCTATTTGTGCCATTTACTTTTCTCGAATTTCATTCTCCTTTATTAAGGGGGTTTTTAACATTATTGTGTACTAGGAAATTCCGATGATGGGCGCCTGCAGTCCTTGAAGAGAATGGCCGGTATAAGGGGGTACAAGAGTATGGCATTTTCCATTTGTAAATTCAGGGAATTCTAAAACGGTCGTTAAACGTAGGTGGTCGATTTATACAGGTGGACATTAACAGGGGTTTTAGTATTAATTTAGTTTATCTCCAGCTTTGAGTGCAAGAAAAATCAAAGATCTCGAATACTATTCACTTTCAAGACTAAGTTTGAGGATGTTTTGAACTAAGCAAAGTGTGCTTTATCTACCATTTCCCTATGTCCGTTTAGATTTGGGACACCCTGTATATATACCGGTCGTAAATAAATTCAGGAAAGTTGAAATATTTTATTTTATCCTATACTGGATATTTCTCTGGTTTAAATCATTATTATATTTCAGAATTTTTCACTAAAATTTTCCTCCATCTGATCCTCCCAACATTTATATGGTTTATCTGAACAATTTTGTTTTTCAAATGATGTTGTACCGTCCTTTTTCTCACTAACGCACTGAAACTTGATTTCTTCTAGATCACTGATATGAAAAATCGATAACACATATGTTATTTCAAATAAGCCTCCATGGGTTATATTATAAATTTTCAGCATGATTGCTTTTTATTGAGTATAAAAGGTACACAGAAATTTAATTTGGAACTCTATCTTTTCTTATAAAACCATTTCGTGCATATTATATCGTTTTGATGAAAGGATATCGTATTTACTTTCGTTGGTGCGGAAAAAGTTTATGTAGGTTCTCGACTTCATAAAAGGGTATACATATATAACATTTTAGGAGGGACATTTTTTTGACTATTATTAATGGCCATATCTGACAATATTGAAGCCACTAGTACTGAAGTGTGTATTCTCTTGCTATAATTTTTACCAATTTGAAATAAACATTCACATATTGAATAATTTGGAAAATCGCTTGATAGTACGTGAACAAGTGAATAAAACTTTTATTTTCCGGTTCTTAAGTTAACGTTATGTCTCTACCTAGAGTAAATAATCCAAGACACTTTACAGAGTGTTCTCAATCACTTGAATATTAAGGAGTGTAGTTTCAAGTGCACAAATTTGCTTCTGAAGCGAATTTATTTATTTTTCACACAAACGGAATGGGATTCGTGTTCAATCATTTAACCTGCTAGTGGGGCTGGGGACTCCCCTTGGACTGTCTGTCGTTGAGTGTGTTTATCCAAGGATTATAAACAGAAAAGGATTGCCTATATGGGTAAATCTGTTAGCTATAAGGCTGACCTATGTGACATCACCGCTGGTGCTCCTGAGATATGGCATCATTTAAAATAGCATTGTAATAAATTACTATTTTTCATATTTTTTCTCATCACATTTTTCATACGCATCTGACGAAGAAAACGCTTAGGAGCTTATTGAGGAAAAAATTACGCCAATGCGAACACTGCACAACCAAAGGAAATGAATATCAAGATCAAGAGATATGAAGTGGACGATTATTCTAATTCTTTGAAAATACACTTTATATAAACAAAATCATTTAAAACGTGTACGTTTATATTTAAGTGGGTAAGTAAGTAGGTGCACCAAAAAAAAAAGTACTTACCCAATTAGTTCCATTTACACAGGGTTTTGGCAAGACTTTTTAAATTTAAATCTGTGATTTAGGTATATCACCGTTAATTTATTTTTGATTAAAAAAAAAACGGGCCGAAGAATAAATCAAACATGTATATATATTTTGAAATTTATTAAAAAGGATTAAGTCGTTAACAAATAACAGATATCAATACAATTAATAATACGTATTTTTGAAAACAAAAAGTAAACATTTCAGATGTACAATTGAGCAGTTGGGAACCTTCCGCAATACATTTTAAAAATATAATGCAAAAAAAACAATAATAATATGATTTAAAAAATAACTTATTTTTCATTTATTTATTCATGATTATATATCAACCTTCTTTGCCCTTCGGAAAATAATGAAATACTACTCAAGCCCTTTTTCTTGAGTGTAAGCATGACTGCTTTTACAAGAACCAATAGCGCAAATTCGTCCAGGCATCATCTTAAAAATCAGAAAAATCCTTAAAATGATAATTATTTTAGTTTTTGTAAAAACCACTTATATAAATTTCTATCAGAAACAAGCTATAATGCAAATAAGTCCAGCACGATGGTGAAAAAAGCGCCAATACACAAAAATAAGTTGGGAAGCACAGTCTATTAAAATTTAAAACATAAGCAACACTAGGCTTTTAACAACAAAAGTACTGAGTTTTCTAGTTCACAAAATCGTACTTCACAAAGTAAAGTATTTAAAAGCAATAGAAAGCATTTAGAACACATCAAATAAAAGCTCAAGAATTCAAGAATATAAACGGTCTCTTACGGAGTTAAACACCATTAACCATTAAAAAGTTTTTATTTTATTTAACTGTGGTTGAACATGTCATTTTTGTATTTTATTTACTTCAATATCTCATTTTTACAAAGTTTTAAAATCTTGAAACCCGACTCGATACAAATTTTCAGAAAAAACTATACAAAAATTAAGTATTTCTCAGGTACAATTGTCATCCTGTGCAGATTTGACAAGTTAACTTAAATTTATCCAAAAGGTTAAACAAAAAAAGGAATGATTCTAAAAATAAATACTATTTACAAAATTATAATTTTACGTGCAGGAAACTTTCAACAAAACCTGCTTCCGAAAATGAATATATACACAAATTAAAAATGCACCGATTCTGTCGATGAAGTAAAAATAAATGTGATTCTAAAATTAAATTGAAGTAAAAATAAAAATGACTATAAAACTGAAAAATAAAAGTAATTCTAATTTTGCATGATAATAATAACAAAATAAAATCTCCTAACATGGTTATACCCCCATTACAGGACTCAACCAATTGTCTGTGCTTTCCTAATACTATCGTTCATGATAGAGGGGAAGGCCCTCATGCAAGAGCTTGTGCGTATGAGGAACTTCTCATACTCGTTAAATTGGCGGTAAGTGTGGAATTCTGAACTTTATATTTAAAAAACTTATCAGCCGTCTCGCGTATATAATCTTTCATAAGTGGTGTGTTAATATCAGTGTGAAATTGTAATATAGGTGTATACCTATTCGACTCTGTCACTAAGGATCTTATTTTGTGTCCTCTGTAGGCGATTGCATTGCGCATCAGAAATGGTATTCCATGACGCACATGCATATGTGAGGATTGGTTTAAGAATAACTTTATAGATCGTTAACTTGTTGTCCTTAGATAATTTGCTCCTTTTGTTGACTAACGGGTATTGTCTACTTAAGGCAGCATACGTACTAGTGGTGACGTGACTGACCGATCTGTCATCTTCGACTCGCGGCTAACGTTGTAGTATAGGGAATAAGCTATCCTCTTTATTCCTTTATAGTCCTTGGTGTGTACCATGGGCCATCAGACATGCAACTCCTGGGGTGAGAACCATCTTCACAGCAGCAGGTGTAGTCGCAGAGTGGGTAGTCAACAAGCTAAGGATAGTGGTTTGGATTCTACACAAAAATTTTGATACTTAGGCGCGATGAGCCCGTCTCTGGCCTATTAAAGGAGTAGTACAATCTACGATCGATGGTGTTATATTTTTTAACAAGAGAAATCAATAGAGACTCTTCTTTTCCTGTGAAATTGGAGCTTTTCCTATTTTCCTTCATATTTTGCATCTACGAAACATCCGTTTATATATATTTTCGCTATTAAATAATATCGAATATTGTATTGAGATAGTTTCTTTTTAATATTAATGACAAGTTAACTTTTTAAGTAAATTCGAAAATCTAAACATAAAACTACCAGGAATCGTGATAAGTGCATACGTGAGCGTTAGCATTTTTGTATTTTTCTAAAATATTCTATATAGCTTTATAAAGCTTAAAACACTAATCGTTTGAACAACGCAAGTGAAAATGACGTAGCAGTTTACATAAGTAATAGTTTATATAAACTTGTCATTAACCGAAATAAAACTCATAGGCGTAGAGAAAAAACCGGCATTCACATCTCTAAATTTTAAAATAATGATGCCAACACAGAGGATCTTATCGATTATATAAAAAATTACATTGATGTCGGGAAAATAGAATGTGAAAAACTTAAAATCTACTACGAAGGTCACACATATTCTAAACTGGGCATACCACCCCAATGCCTAGAAACATTATATAAACCTGATTACTGGTCTGAAGGAGTAAAAGTTAGTAAATATCCTTTTCACTTCAATAAAAACTCATCAGAGCCAATTTAATGAGCAAAATAATATGACAAAATCGAGTAATACTAAAAATTAAAATTATTCATTTAAACATTCAGTCGATATCCAGCAAAATACATTAAGTTAAAATTATAGTCAACAAAGATAAACCACACCTATTATATACCTTTCTGAGCATTGGATGCAAAAACTACAAGCCCAAGTTACCACCATCCATGGATACAAACTACTATCATGTTATTGTTGCATAAGTACTATTCACGGAGGTGTTGCAATCTATGGAAGAATTGGTACAAACTTCAAAGTATATATATTCCCAAAATCTACTTGTGTAAAACGGTTTGTGAATGTTCTACAGTAAGTACTATTGAAAATAATATGAAATTAGTTGTGCTAACCATATATCGATCTCCAACTTCTGATTTTCTGACATTTTTAAAGTTGTTACACAACATTCTAACTTATATTTCTACAAATCATCAATATATAATTTTATGTGATGATTTAAACGTCAACTACTTAAATAACAAAAATTAATCCCTATTGAACGATATATTTCAAAGCTTTGAACTAACATCATCTTTACCCGAAGAACTCAAATCTTAAACAACTCTCATAGTCAAATTGACTATGTAGTGTCTAATATAAGTTATATTGAATCAAGTAATGTGAATTATGGCATATCTGATCATGCAGCACAGAGATCTGCATCTTTAATATAGCTCCCAATGAAAATTATTTGGAAAAACATGTGTCGTATTATTAGAAAAAAGACTTATCAAAACAAAATTTATGTAATCTTAGCAACCAACTTCAACAAACTAATTTTTCAGAAATATGTATTACTCAAGATGTCGAAATGTCTTGTTTACATTTCTGGAGTCAATTTTACTATTTTCTAGATGTAGTTAGTATGTTCTAGAATAAATATTGCAACAAAATTAAATTACCATAAAAAAATTGGGTTAAACAAAATATTACCGGAGAAAGTGAATATGTAAAGAATTTATTCTGGTTGTACAAAAATACCGATCTGGATGAAGTTAGACAAGCCTATTTGGAAGCAAAAAACTTATTTTCTTTAAATATGAGAGAAACTAAAAAAGCATTTTATGAAAACATTATTGGAAATTCATCTAATACAAATAAAACGACTTGGCAAGTTGTGAATGAAAATATAGGAATAAAAAACACAACAAAGAAGAAAAATTCTCAATTATTATTAATAACAAAAATATATCAAATGAATTTGAAATCTGGAACTTATTTTGCAAACACATTGTCTCCATAGCGAAAGAAACTATCACATCCGAGTTTGGTAATGCAACAATAAATATAAAATGTAGGAGGTCAAAAACGAGCTTAAATTTAATTTTATTTAATGAAATTCAACCAAATGAACTCATAACAGCTGTTCAAATGCTAAATAACAGGACATCTACGGGACAAGATGAAGTAAATTTTAACATTATTAACTCTTGCATATGAGGGGGCGAGCGTAGGTGCGTCTTTACTATGTACATACTTCGATATGCGATGTAAAGCAACGTTAGGCGTGGTTAGTAGTTGGATTGGTGACCGTTCCAACGAAGACCACGTCCTCGCCTCACCCATCTTCCAGCGGCTTGTATATCAGTGTATGCGCGGAAGCTATACAACCTTAGGCGAGGGTTGTATAGGAGATATACCATCCTTCGGAGGGGATGTAAAGCCGTCGGTCCCTTGTCTATTAAATGTTAGGCAAGTAAAAGATCCCTACTCTTCTTAAGGGAAGAGGTTCGGCAAAATTCCTGGTTGGGGGTAGCTCGTCTACAGGCGTCGGTGTTAGGCCTCAGCAGCGGAAATAGGCCGACGTTAAATAAATGTATAAAAAAAAAAACTTGCATAAGGTATGTATCATAGCCTCTATGTCATATTATGAATTTGCAGGAAATTTTCCACCATTTCTAAAACTAGCTCATACTATACCGTTATATAAAAATGGTGACACCCATATACTAGAAAATTATAGGGCAATTACACTGAGAAAAAATTTAGTAGTGGTAAGTGAAAATTTAATTATAGCAGCTAAAAAGTTGCATACTATATGGAACAGGTAAACGGGTTAATTGTGGTAGGTAAATCAAGATTTCTAAAACTGATGACTTGCCACAGGTGAACAACTTTTATTGGAAATAATTCGACTAATTTAGTAGTGTTAAGTGAAGTTTATTGCTGGAGTCACTAAACTATGTTTTAGTGGTATTAAACCTTTCAGCTAGGGTAATTAAATTATTTTCCAAAGTAAGTAGCAATAAGTAAGCATTGCAGCTGTTGACTTATTCTTATTAATCTGTTTACATATCATTATGAAATGCTACACCTGACTTAATTGAAGTATTCACTTGCAAATACTAAAGTGTTCTAATTAAAAATAAGAGGCAAATATACAGTTTACTTACCTTTATTGAACTAATTCACTTGTGACTAGTGAAAATCTACCTAGAATACGTAATTAAGTCACTTGATGATGAAACCATCACACGAGTTATCTTTGAAGCCTCAGTAATGGACAAATTGTTTTAAAATGAGGCTTGCTTACCACAGCAACACTTGCCTTCAACATCATTTTCAAGGAGCCTAATTTCTGTATATTTTAAAATAGGTATTTGATAAAAAAGTAGTGGTTCCTATATACTGCCTTGAGGAAGATCATGTATAATGTTTTCTTTATTAGACAACACTCCTTGTCACTTAACCATCTGACCTCTGTCATCTAAGTAATTTTTGACCACTCAATTACTTTGCCTGAGAAACCATATGCAGTTAGTTCCTTTAGGAGTATACCCCCCCTATCCACTGTTTCAAATGCACAGTTCAAATCTGGGATGGAATTTACATTCTTCTCCCTATTTTGTTTCCATTCATATATAACCAGTTGCGAGTTTCTCCATAACTTTCTCCAAATCTGGCAACATATTTATGGGTCTCGTCTCACTGCACTCTTTTGTATTCTTAACTTTTGGTATTGGTACTACTGATGTTTTTAGATCACTAGGAAATTTTCCATATTTTAGTGGAGATGAGGCTGAACGTCTCTGTATATGTTTCGTTTAATAATCAGGTTTATCACTATCATCTGTTAAAACTTTATTATTTATTCTCTTTTAAGGACTGTAACATGCACGACGCTCCCTTTTTGTCAGTTGATGCAGTTATAAAATTTTTTCTAGTGATAGTCGCGATGATCATCAGCATCAAGTAGTTGTTTCATATACTTTTCGTGTGCTACATGTTTGGCACTGTTTAATTGTATTCTGTACAACTCGACATATGTACAACTGAACCCTATATTTCCTAAAAGGAACTATAAAAATTGAAAAGGGCAATAAACCAATGAAAATTTAATTATGTTTGCAATTTAGAAAGCAGCAAAAATTTGATTATTCGTACTTCCAAAAGACGATTTTTATTGTACTTCTAAAAATTTCCTCGAAGGCATTTTTAAATGTCGGACGTGATCGCAAAGCATATTTATGTCAGATTTCTTTGCTGTTCTTAAAAGAAGGAAGGTTCTCATGGTATTTGAACAGATCGGAATTATGAATAAATGGTGAGATCTATAACACTATCACTAATTTTGTTTTTATCCATTACCTTTGGGAAACCCCGTATATAGATATCATATCCACATAATGTTAAAATAACATGAAAATATAAATCAGCTTATCACCAACATTATGTATCCTATGTAAAAGCGGACTACTAATCCATTGGAATCCTTTTGCCATATATCAGATAATCGGGTCATTCTTCAAAAATGTAATCGAAGCATTAAACCTATACAGCGTACATTTCCTGTGACGGTGAACTAATTTCCTTGCGTGGAATAATCAATGTTTGCTGTTGACTTCACACGTTGAAGTCGTCCATCGTTCATTAAATGTGGTCGTCCACTGGCATCTCGATTCTACCAACATTCTCCCACTTTCTCATTTCCGCTGATCGTGAGATTAACGTAGTAATAAGAAATATATACCAAATACATCTATTCTGCCCCAATGACTTTGTTATCGATTGAGCATACACTATGATTTATTATCTGACCACTGAGCTAGTAATAAATGAATACAGAAGAATTTCCCGTACAAAATGTATTACATTTAAAGAATATACTAGTTTTCAAAAACTTTTAGTTGATTCATTAGAAACTGAATATTGTGTTAGCGGAATCGGAGTTAATATTTAAGGTTATTTTGATATTGGCTGTATATTGAAAGACACAACTGTATCGAATACGTTGTCGGGTGCTATTTGGGGTATGTATCATCCCCTAAATTCTTCTGGAGGTGGTGCCACACACCCACTGCACGAAAAGAAAAAAAACTCATTTGAAATGTTTCATTATCTATTTTACTTTCTGATACGTAAAGTAGTTGCTGAGTTAAAATTTAATTTTTGTTTAAAATTAACATCATGTAAACGAAAAAAAATTGCTTTTTTAGCTTTAAATATTCGTATTTCCATTTCGGCCAAAATAAAAAAATATTCCTATCTTGATAACTCTTTAATAATAATAATAATATTGGTTGATGTTACGGAGAACTTTTTAATCATGTTAAGTCGCGGATTTTTAAAAAAACATATTTTAGTGGGGTCGATCTGGGTTTACAAACGGATTCGATTTTTTTGTGATGTTACAAAATTGAACCCCCTCTCACCAGATAGGGAAAATCAGTTTTTCGGACATAACTCGCTTAGTTTGATTCGGGATATATGAATAAAATGAAGAGCTCGCGAATGCGCGTCAACTGAATTTTGACTCGCCAAAATCGGTCCAACGGTTCCCGAGATATTGCGATTTGAAGGTACGGATTTGTATACGAATTTTTCTCTGCGGAGGGAACGTAAAGAGAGTCGTTTTGCATTTTTTTCGAGCAAGAAAATGACTTGGCGACTTTTTTCCCTCCGATAGATACTCAGGACCTAAGAACTGTGTCCAAATTTCAAGTCGCTAGGTTGATTGGGAGGGGGGAGGGTAAACGTAAATAAAATTAAAACTGCTGTAACTTACGCATTTTTTTCCGCACATCGCGCAGCAAACCTGGGATTGTGTACTAACGTACCTACTTTGAGTTCCGCTCATGCAGTTTTAATTTTCACTATAAATAAATATATGGTTGCGAAATAACCAATTTATTGTTAAAACATAATATTTTTAGTCGCAAACTCCTCTATTTATTGTTGTTATTATTTTTAGAAAAAGTCATTTTCGCCAGGAAGGAAAGTGGTGGGGTAAACTTTTTTCGTCATCGAATGTGGATTTTTTCTCTCTTTCATTTGAGCTCAGCCAGATTGCGATCGGATGATTAGAAAAGGAGAGGAAGGCACGCAAAGTTTTTGCCCTGTAGAAGGCAAGAAAAAGGGTTATGGACTTCGGGCCGGGCTCATTTTCAAGGGCAATCAATTTTCTTTCAAGATTTTCTTACCCTGAAGCTCTAGCTTCATTAGGGCGTGACACATTTATAATAACGAGCGCGGAAATTCAGCAGCCGTGCAGCGAGGTGCCGAGGGAGGAGTCTAGCGCTCCCACTTCTCTCCCTTATTTCTCACAAATACACGTCCCATCCCGCACGTCCGTGTGTCCCGTTGAGCGGGAACTTCCGGTTCAAACGTATTTTTGAGTAGATCGGCAGGATCTCACTCGATTCTTGAGCGGTTTGATTCGTTTTTTTTCTCCTTCATTTCTTCAACGGCTCGTCTTTTTTCCATTTATTTTTCATATCATCGCCCCTTCCCTTTCTCTCCGCGCCCGTTTGTAGGTGTGCGTGTTTGCCGAGTCAAGCGTGGGCTGGATCATCGAGGAAAATGCTGCATCGCATCGATATTTCAAGCGTTATTTACCTGCGTGATGGCGCAGGTCCTTTTCTTTTTCAGACGGCGACACAAGGGACGCATGTTCACAGTCAAGCCCCTAGGTATAATATCTGGAAGAACCTAACTGCATTCTTTCGGAATGAAATTACCGTGGAAAGGCCGAGAAAGAATTTTAGTGGGAGTGAAAAAAGAGGAGCTCTGGATGAAAACGTTGAAAACCGGAAATTAGGGTCATGGAGAGTAATTTATGA
Organism: Leptura quadrifasciata; assembly: GCA_963675555.1. NCBI lineage: Eukaryota > Metazoa > Arthropoda > Insecta > Coleoptera > Cerambycidae > Leptura > Leptura quadrifasciata. The sequence goes on from OY776673.1 coordinate 38,006,187, forward strand.
TTTCTGAGGTCATTATTCATTATATGCAAGTGGTTGGGAGATATTCAATGCTAATATAGGAGTAATGGAGCCTAGAAAGAGGCTTTAAGAAATACACTGATATACATAGCATTACATTAAAAAAAAAGGCACTTGGTCCTGTAATTTCGTCTTGATTCGAAAATAATTTCCAGTTATAGAAATTTATCTAGTTTGCTTGCATTTTTTTTTAAATTTCTAGCTATCGTAGGCCTCGAGATATCGAGGTCCGACGCACTATTGGCCCACCCTGGATGTATAAACCCTTAGTTTGCTCAGTGATTGCGATGGGGCGTGGGAAGTAGTTACAGTTTTTAGGAGCGCCAAGGAATTTATCCTTAACCCTATACATACAATTACTAAATTGTCTCCCCTTCTGGAGATATTAGCAAAATAATAAAAAAAGAGAGAGATATATTTTCTTTATTGTTATTAATCAAATTACTTGAGAAGTATAAAAATGTCATTAAGTATTGTAGCGGAAAATAATAAATGAATAGAGATAGTAGTGGCGATGCATAATGCATAGCTGTTTCTATCACATCACGTCTTACGTCTTTTATGTCGCGTGTATTAAAATGAGAGATAAGCTCATGCGCCAACTGGCGCGAACTACAGGTAGGATATGGTACGTCAGTGACGGACATTGTATACTTTCATATACGGCTAGGTAAAGTGTACGGGTAAATACAATTAATATATTGATACGTAATAGTTTATATTTGTCTTTTTGCTGGTATGTAACTTATTTATTGTAAAAATGATTAGATCGAGGGATTATGAATGTGAAGATGACAGTTATAGTGATTTCAGTGATAAAGAAAATAAATAGACATACACAATGTTAAGTCCGGGTCTGCCATCTTAGCGTCGTACCTCGCACCTCTCTTCTTGATGAAAGCTTTCCGCTACTTTTTTTTATACAAGAAGTTTTATACGTTATCTAAAAGAACAAATTTTATTATTTATTTTAGATATTATTTATTGTTTATTGTTACTTGTTGGCATTAAAGTTGTTAGCATCGAGGCAAAATTGAGTTCTTCAATAGGGCTTATTTCAGTTAAAATAACAGTTAAGCAACTTGATCTCTCTAAAACGTGCAGCGCTTTGGCATCAATTTACGTAATCACAAATCAAAATAACGGCCTTAGACAAATAACAAATAGTAAAAAAAGAAATTCCCAAGAGGGGGTACTACTCCTTTCCAACGAAGGGTGTCACTTTGCTGGTGCAGTCATCAAGAGTTAAGATCCCCTTGAAAGATTTATCAATTTCTTCATGAAGTAAGACTATTATGATTCGAAATTATGTCAACGGCAACTCTTCGGTGCGATAAAAGAGTATATGAAATTGAAACGGCGGAGCAAAGGTTCAAATTTCAAGAAGGATAACAAAAAAACACGCCTGGTAAAAGGAATACACGGATCATCTCGCGGAATAATAAATAATTTTTTTCTACGAGCCTCCAGCACAGAAACCTTATTGCCGAGACGTTTTTAAATTCAACGTGTACCAGAAAAATACGTACCTAAACTATTTAAGACGTAAATTCATTTGCACATAACAACAATCAACCGTATTGATTTACGTCTCTTGGGTGACTTAAACCATTATCCGTTTTCAACGGGAAAATTACAGCAATAATTAGTTTAAAGTCATAGGACACACAAACTAGTCAAATGGTTGAGCGCTAATTCTCTGGTACTTATCAATTTTAACTTATCGAGGAGGTTTATTTCTGCAAAATATTGTGACACACCTGTGCACTGAGCGGTAATTGAAATTTGAAACTATGCCTTGTTATAGTATATTCCCCGTTGACTGAAAATAAGGGGTGGATGAATGCATTTTACTTCCCTCATCTATTTTGATCACCTCCCAATCGAATTCCTTTTGGAAAACCGGCAAAAAAATTGAGGCGGACCCGTGATTCGTACAGCGGGTAGTTTTCACTCAAGGACTGTTAAATAAAAAGGATTGCTCATCTCCATAAGAGTAACGTTTCTCAGTCGCCACTCTGTTTGGGCTTTTAGTGACGTATTAAGCGGTTCATTTCTCGATGAGATGGTAGTTGTTAGCGCCACGGGCTCTACTGCTAAGATATAATAGGCACCCTATATTTGTGTTTTGGTTTATTTCTATACATATGTATATGATAACTGTGTTAGAAAAAAACTAGGAATTTTTAATTAACCGTTCATAAAATATTGAGATGTATTTAACTAAAAAAAATTAAATAAATATAACAGCATCCCACAAAATGTATCTATTTTAAAAAGGACCACTAGTGCAAGACGCTAGCAGACCGGCATTTTTGTCGACGTCATAACCGGTTAATCGCGTATGAGCTTGGGGAAATAAATCAGTGCAGATAAGCTATCTTTTGTAGTTAATAATCCTTGATTTTCATCCCCTTGACTGGAAATAAGAGGTGGGTGGTTGATTTTACCTCCCTCATCCTTATCGATCTTTTTTTATTTAAGTTCCCTCCGAACACCGCGAAAAAATCAGTTTCGACCGTTATTTGCTTAAAAGGGGTGGCTTTTACCCCTTTGATTAACCCTCTCGGTGGCCCAGTATAAAAATCAATTTTATACGAAAAATTCCGCACAAAACTGCACCTCTAGTTGCTGCACATTTTGGGGGTGGTTATTAGCCAATAGGGGATGAAGGCAGGCGTTTTTTACTCTCGGACCTATCGCAATCAATTCTTCGCCCCAAAAAAACTGTCTTCTAACCCCAGGGTAGTTTTCACCTCCTTGACTGGAAATAAGGGATGGGTGGTTGATTTTTACCTCCCTCATCTTCCTCGATCTTTTTTTAGTTACATTCCCTCTAAACAACGCGAAAAAATCAGTTATGACCGTTTTGTGCTTCAAAGCGATAGTTTTCACCCCTTTGACCAATCCTCTCGATGGCCCCGTATCAAAAATCATTTTTACAGGAAAAATTCCGAATCGATTCTCCGCCCCAAGACACAGGTGGATAATGTCTTTTAGCCCTGGCCCAAAAGTGTCCAACTTTTCCGTTTATTTACCTGGACAGAAGGTAAAGGAGATTGCGAGGGAAATTGGCATTGTACCAGTGAGTTACAATAACTCACACTATTTGTTTATGGATACTATTACTTGTTCAAAAGCAATTCATTAATGATTATATAATCCAATATGAGTAAATAATGATACATTATTTAACGAGCATATAAGATGGCTATTATTCACGAGGGTAAAGTTTACAACACGAGCCACAAGCGAGCGTCGTAAATCATCTGTGAATGGTAGTCATTATATGCGAGTAATATATTATACTTTGTCCACAACTATTAAATAATATCAATATTTAGTTTTTAGAAATTCTGCAATTCATAAAGGTTTGTATATTGACATATACAACTTTTTTGATTTTTCACATACAACCGATAAACAGGGAGCAGAATTCAAAAAGCTGTATATACAATATCCCGCGCGAATGTGATAAATGTTATGTGGGTGAGTCATCCAGACCTTTCAGTGTGAGGTTGGATGAGCACAAGAATTACATTAGAAAGAGTGAAATTCAGAAATCAAATATTTGTGAACATGCTTGGGAAAACGGACATAGAATAAACTGGGACTCGGCAGAAATTTTAACAAAAGAAGCAGATACCAAAAAAAAAGAAAAATTAAAGAATCAGCAATAATCTTGTTAAATGAAGATAAGTGCGTATCGCATTGTTCTGTAGATATTTATACAACCTGGCTACAGTATTAAAAGAAGAACTTAACAAACTCAACATTATCTAAAAGAAAATATCATCAACTCTGTGTTCTGTGTAAGTAGTAAATGTCTATGGAAATAACATAAACACAACCTTAAAGCTGTGTATTTGACATACACAACAAAATAAGAGTTCTTCCAAAAAAAGCTTTGAAAACGGAAAGAGACTACTTTCCGAAACGTCAGCAAAATACATTAATTCTGTGTATATTCCGATTTATATTATTTGAGAAACATAACCTCTGACTGTTCCTTTGACGTAAACATCACGGGCACAGAGGCTTTTTTCCAATAAATCTATTATTTTGTAGATTCGGTGATTTGTTTTTGAAGAGTATAATAATACATGTGGTAGAAAACCCAAATAATAGGACTAATATACTAATTTTTTGCCCTTACAGTGCCAAAGAAAAAAGCAATAATATATTTTGTGAAATCATTTATAGTCATTATCGAAGCGAATACTGAGAAATATCAAGTCAAATTAAATACGATTCAAGTTTAACGCTGTATTGATTTTCTTTTATATTTGCCTTGTTTCATTATTGAAATTTCTAAAATTTCGTTATCTACTTTATGCTAAACGTTATTTTATAGGTACACATTTTGCCGGATACATTTTTTTTCTGTAGTACGCCTATCTGAACTCGCATAGATGGCTATTAATCTCAAATGTAGGCAGTATATTTGTGAACTGGTATATTATACGAAAAAATTTCATATATTTTAAAAATATTTACGAGGTATATGGCAATTTATGTACCAGATTTTTGCATCGCATCATATTGAACTTTACGTTTTCATCGAATTTAAAATGAAATTTACGAGTGGAGGACGATCGATGCGTTGTGTGCGCAATGTGTGATTCGTAATAAAATTTATGTTCCAAAGTGCCAGTATTTATTGTTTTTCCCTATTACACACTAAAATAAACTTCAGCAAAATTTTAGAGTTTCTGCACAAGTGACCTGGGGCACACTCAATAAAGCAGAAATCGAAAAAATGTTAAATCAGTCACCATAAAACTATAAATCATTCCATTCATCATCCGGAAAAAATGGCATGTCCGCGGATAAAGAGCGACTACAAAAATTCATCCCGAATAACAGATCTGTCTTTGTCTCTGTTTAAGTCGATATTTTGTCAATTTTAACGCTGTTTCCTGCTCGCAGCGGTGGACATTTTCATTGAATAACAAACAAACAATAAAACGATCTCGATGCCTTTGTCCCCATCTCTAGTTTTTATAAATATGTAATAATGACACGGTATTTATTTATTTATTCATTTCATCAAACACATGGTGATTTTAAATTAGGAAAATACAAAATTTTACCAAGAATAAAGTACCTTTATTTCACTAATGTAAACAAATCTTACAAAGAGCACTGTAATTAATGTCAGATCACTAAAAATTGATGAGACATTTAATTAATTTAAAAAACTTATATAAAAAAATATTTTAAAAAATATTTCACTTAAATGCTCTAAAAAGGAGAAAAATAAACTTTGAAGTAAATCAAACCCATCATTTTGTTACATTATACAATACATTTACTTTTTTTTTTTGATATAAAAGCTTATCGCGAGCAATCTCCTTTATACAGGAAAATCTCGCGACATGCTTTTATATCATAAAAAAATATGTATAATGTAACAAAATGATGGGTTTGATTTACTTCAAAGTTTTTTTTCTACTTTTTAGAGCATTTAAATAAAAGCTTTTTTAAAAATATTTTTTTATATAATTTTATTTTTTACTTTTTAGTCTTTTGATATGCCGTAATCCCCACATATCGATTTTGAGACGAATCAGATCATAAACGGTAAAGTCGTCCGCTATCTTGAAGTCGCCATCTTGGTAATAATAACATTATTACAATATCATTGCTTTTGTTAATTATTGGATGAAGACGAAATTCAGCTTTCGCTGTTCTTCCATTTAACTCATACACCTGTGTAACCTAACCTGCTATAATCTAACTTCAAATAATGTGCTTAGTATAGACCACACTACTACTAACATTACCTTTAAAACTTATGACGCATTTTTCTCCACCTCTGCCGGTGACGAGGAGAAAAAGGGCCACTCTCTGACACTCGAGCCCCGGAAGCGAGTTTTTGGCATAAGCTCGGGCGCCAGTTCTAGTTCTAAGTGATAGGACACACTACCCACAAGCCGGATACACGAGGCTGAGTAGCTCAAGTGGAGAAACGGTACTCCAGTGAGTGAACTTGGGAAATTAGACGTACACACAAACAGTAAAACTCAAAATTTTTGAATAATGTCAGTATATTCAATTAAACCTAATAAAGACCTATAATGGCCTCGTTACCAATATGTTATGTGTCACTTACTGCCATTATTGCAAAAGTTATTAACATTTACAAAATAATGCAAAAAAGAGGGTTTTTTGTAATTATCTAGATAATTTATTTATCGATTTTAACGCATAAAAAATAAAATTACTAGTTATTTAAGATATAAGTGTAAAAAGCCATTCTCTCATGGCTTTTAAAAACATCCGCTTCGCTCGTATTTTTAATCTAGCCTTTCGTGCAATAAAGAGGGTTTTTACAAGTGTGCCTTACAATATTTTTCCTTCCATCATTCCAATTGTTGTAAGAAATGCTTAATTTTTCATGAACATTTGTAAAAATTTATCAACTTTTTGTGAATGTCACTTTGACGGTTAGTATTATTCGAGTTGTAGTTGAAGTCTCCATTCTAATTATATTACTTCATGGTCGTGACTGAAAATCTGTGATGATAGTAACTAAGGAAACGATATTATAAATAAACTGGCGTAGTTGCATAGTTTCTTATAAAAGGCCACTTTTTACACTGGAAATGATGTAAAAAACTGTTACTTTTACACGATCGTAGATAAAGGTCTTTTTAATACCTACAACTTTTACTAATACAACTTTTCTCTAAAACGTAACTGGAAAATTCTACGGCCCAAAAACTGAATTTGCCGACTTCGGTCGTTGTTTATAAAAAAAAATAGGGCAAATGTGGCTGTACGTCTATACGTATTTATCATTTACTAACCCCTCCCTATGACCAACAACCTTCAGATACCTGTATTATTTTTTTGCGTGAAATCTATCAATTTTCTATACACAGACTGAATTATTTATCAAATTGATATGAATCAAATTATTAAATTTTGTAGTTTGGCATACAATGTAATCGACACTCCTTTTATACACCGTAATTTTACATTCTCTATTCGACTCAATTTTTGATAATATATGTTTTATATTGTCCAAAGTTAACGAAAAATGTTTACGAATACTACTAATAATGTAAAGATTTATTTTACACAGAAAAGAAATTGACAATCTAAAATCTGTTCTGTTTTTAAAAAAGATGACAATACCCTTATCGATTATTATAGACCCATAGCTATCCTGAATAATTTTGGCAAACTCTTTGAAATTGTTTTATACGATATAATCTTTTTCCATGCAACATCTCAACTCTCCTTCAGTCAACACGGGTTTTTGGCAGGTAGATCTACAGTTACCAACTTGGTAAGTGTTACACATTTCATCGCAAATACACTGGATCAAGGTGGTCAAACGGATGTAATTTACATAGACCTGTCTAAAGCATTTGACAGACTGGATCATATTCTCCTATTGCGGAAGTTGTCAGTCTTTGGCTTAAGTCTTGACTTTCTAAGTTTCTTCGAGTCATATCTTTGTAACAAAGCATTAAACGTCAAGTATCATGGATTCTCATCTATCGAAGTACTAGTGACGTCAGACGTCCGCAGGGCTCTGTTCTCGGCCCACTGTTTGTTATAATTTCCATCAATGATATTTGCTGAGATTTGAAAAGTAATGTTCTTCTATATGCCGATGATCTTAAACTGTTTGCATCTATTGATTCCGAAGAAGACTGCCGTCGATTACAACATGACCTCTCAAAAATAAATTCGTGGTGTGAAATTAATAGGCAACATTTAAATATATCCAAATGTAATGTGATGACTTTTACAAGGAGAAATAACTCAATAAACTTTTCCTACAAAATAGGCAATGAAATGGTTACAAGATGCACTCAGTTCAAGGATCTTGGAGTCATCGTTGACTCAAATATTGATTACATAACTGTTAATGCCTACAGAAATTTAGGCTTTATCTCGCGTAACTCAAGGCAGTTTAAAGATATTTTCACATTTTCTCTCCTATTTAATGCTTTTGTATGGCCAAAATTGGAATACTGTAGTATTGTTTGGAATCCACATCACAATAATCATATCCTTAATTTGGAACGGGTTCAGAGAAGACACGTTAAACATCTTTCTTACCAAACCGATGGATTTTATTCTCCCAGGGACACATCATAATCTGACTTGCTAGCCAGATTTAATTTAACTGACTTAGCAATGCGTAGAGTCTACTTCTCTGTACTGTTCCTATTTAAACTTTTAACAAGTCAGATGGACTGCCCGGATATTCTTAGCTCCATCCAATTTAATACTCCATCTTTTCAAACTCGCTCAAACGCTCTATTCTATTTGGATACACCAAGAACAAATGTACTAAAATCTTCTCCTATTCACAATATGTGCTCAAATTACCTAAGTTATCAATAAATCGATATTTTCGAATCTTGATATTTTCAATTGTAGCATTAATAATATAAAATAATGCATTTTAAATCACTCTTAAGTTAGCTTTCAGTTTTCTCCTACGCCACCGTTTAAACTATGTCCTCATATATATTTTTCTTTTTTTTGTTTCCTCTCTTTAGTTTTAGTTTTAATAGAAATTATTCCTCTGTAAATTATTTAGTATTAAGTTTCTATTTCTGTACTGTATATATATATTTCTTTGTATATTTCCTGCCCTGTAATTGGATGCATATCCGTATGGGCAGCTGTATTCTTAAAAAAAGAAAAAAAGAAAATCATAAACACACTTTTGCGGAAATTCATCTGTACTTTTACACGACCCAATTTGCCATTAATTAATATTTTGCGCAATGCTTAATTAAAATAAACACAAATGTGACAAATTTCCATTATCAAGTTAAATGTCCTGGTACAATACCAAATTGAATAAATCGCATCATCTCTAATTAACACATAAATCAATATAATGACTGCAACATTGCATGTAAATTCACAGAACAAATCAAATTTCACTAATATATATTCGGATCATCATTAACTTCACACAGAAATAAAGGCAATATAATAGCGAACCAAGTACCGCATTCTAACCTGATATCTGATTAATGGTTGTTCTGCTATGATGCCATGGACAATAATTAATTGGGTTACCTTCGCGTCAACTGAATAATATTAATTTACCTAATTAACCATTCAGCGTTCGGACGTCGTATTTAATAACCAATTTGGTTAATGATTGATTTACGCTGAACTGACCTTTATGTTCATCCTCAAAATTGATAATTTGACACGGTCAAGTTGACTTCTGCTCCTACCCACGCCTGTGTCGTAGTTCTGATCTGGCTTGTCTGTTCATAATAGAGTTGGTCTGATGCGTGCAATCTGTGGATTATGTTAACATGTCACTTGATCCTTTCAAAGTTGCTACCAAACCGAGATAACTCGAACGAGCTTATTATACTCAGATGTGAAGATAATTATATCAATCCATAACCTCCGAACAAATGTTTAGACAGCCAAAGGAATGAATGTTAGCAGAGCCCATGGCATAAATATTCCCACTAGATGATAGAGACAATAAAATAACTTTATACAAGTGTCGTTGTTAATGTAGGAAATCATTTTACGCATTATATTTAAGTAAACGAATCAAGATATTGTAATAGTAAAAACCGCTGGTCAAGGAGTCACTACTAGCCCAGGCGGTATTTGCTTAAAATCACCAATGTTTGGGTAAATCGGATATTGTGGCAGACTTTCGGCTTAATCGCTCCTAAAAATCATAAGAAATGATAATTTCACTATGCGTTAGTTTGGAAACGTGGGCGTGATTTTTTGTTAAACAAAATGTGAGAAAAATTACTAATATACCTTCCCACCAAATTTCATCAGGATCGGACTTTTAGTTTTTGCATAATTATTTTGCAATCTAAATTTCGCAAACTTCCCTAAGCTCTCCTAATTAACGGATTTTAATATTTCAAAATGGATTTGAAAATTTGATTGCCCTTTTAAATGTCAAAAAATTTTCAACTTTCTATATGCTTTAGTTTAACCTCGATATATAAGATATTCTTTTACTCTTTTTTAAATGTATGTATATTGGCTGAGGAGGTTATCTCAGTAAATTTTGAAAATTTGCAAATTTTTTGCAAAGTTTGATATTGCAAAATTATTATGCAAAAACTAAAAGTCCGATTTATTATATTAAAAAGTGTTCTTTAGCCAATAATGAAGGTCCTACGTATAATATAAATATTTGAGAAAAAATTACACAAATAACTTGCTATTTCAATTTTTTTGCGATTTTTACTATTTTTGTAATAGTGTGTTAAAGCGTCTGGCTGGCAAACTGAGGAACATTCGGGTGAACGCTGAGAAGTCCGAGGCGATAGTCTTCACGCGTCGCTTTACTGAGAATAAAATTATTGCTCCAATTTTGAGCAGGGGAACCAAATTCCAACCAAAAGACGCGCGAATTACTTGGGGGGTGAGACTTGACCAAAGACTGGCGTTCAATACGCACATAAATGAGACAATATGGACGGTCTACTCCCTGTCCAGGAGTCTGTATCTCTCACTCTCTACAATACCAGATGATACCGATTTTCCGGCAACCACTATAGCCAAATTTCAACAACTATACCTTTCACTAACCCTATCCACCTTTTGCTAGTATTTCATACATTTCGCTCATCTTTAATCCTTTCCTGCCCCCCTCTTCCTTTCTGTTTGTGTATTTTTATCGCGTTTGTTTGTTATTCTTCAGTTCTTTTTGTACATTTTTGTTTCTAAATTAATTTCACGTCACCAATCTTTTTCAGAAGTCAAACCTTTTCGAAATCAAAATTTTTAATATCAAAGTTTAGGCCAGCGCAGCCCCGCATTGCAGTATCTCGCGGAAAGTACCTCGTTTGAGTGCTTGCGTCCAGATTCAAACTTTTAATAATGTTTTTTTTGTGAGCGAGTTCTTTAAATGTAAGTGTAGTTTTAAGTTTTGTTAAGCTTGTTTTTCAAGCATTGTTCAATGTTACTACCTATTTTAATTTTATGTTTTTGTAAAAAGAAGTTTAGGTTTAGTTGTTTTTACTTGTCGTATTCGCCGATCCAGACCAGTTCCTCCCGATCTTGCAATCCTCCACCGCATCAACGCGGTGGTTGCACGGTCAGTTCCGGAGCAGGCCCTGGAGAGGCAACTGTTTCTATATATTAATATGAATAAATATCTTTTGAATTGAATTGGCTAGCAAACGGAGTTGCCTTGCGAAGTGGGTTCGATTCCCGCAAGGCGAAACAATTTTTCATTAAAGAAATTACCACAAGAGTGGTTCGGAGTCTACATTAAACTGTAAATCCTCGTTTATCTTTACTTAGCACAAGATCCTTGAGATCTTCCAGGGGTTACTTCGGTAACTTGAGAGACGGTTAAGAAAACATTTTAAGAAAACACTTTTAAAAATATTTTAAGATTAAGTCAAAAATCGGCCATACTATCCGATTCACCTAACCCAAAACAAATACTGTCTGGGCTATACTTCCACATCCAGATTTTGTATCCAAGTCTTATAAACACTATATCCCAATGTAATATTTTACTCCCTTTAAAAATAGGGTGGGGTGGCAATGGGGGTGATAGAGGGGATAGCTAATACCAAAATAAATTTTAGAGGCCCTTGGTTCTAGTATACACTAAATCCAAATTTAATTTTTTATTCCCTTTAATAATAGGGTGGGGATGGCAATGGGGATGGGGTGGTAAAGGGGGTAGCTAACGCGAAAAATTTTTTTTTAGACATTTCGTGATTGCTTACACAAATCATATTAAAATTTTTTTACTCCCTTTCATAATAGTGTAGGAATGATATTGGGATGATAGTGGGAGGGTGGCTGATGACAAAAAAAATGTTGAGACCTTGACTTTTCGTACATGCCCTAAATTGCAATTTTATGGACTCTTATCTGCTTTGCTTTGCCTATTTACCAATATTTACTCCATTTATCCCCGAACCCTTCAACGGAATTAGATCAAAATTTCCAGATTTCGTTATACTACATAAGTGTATCAAATTTCAAATCAATATCATAAACGGTTCCAGACTAAACGTGCGAACAAAAAAGTTACAGACCGACAGACAGACAGACATTTTTTTCGCTCAAATTTAAAATCTCGACGTCCCATGACATTCTAAGCCTATTCAACAAAAAGTATTTTTTTGCATTACTATACTTCCACTGGACGTGGAAGTAAAATTGTATCAGTTATTTGAAGAAGCAAAAATAATGGCCCAAAGTTTAAGAAATACATACTTCATTGTGGAATAAGAAATAATACCTAGTTACTACTAAGATTATGCTGACTAATCAAAAACAAAAAAATCTGAATTAGGTTTATTGCAATTAAATTCTATAATTTACTGTCAAGCTATAAGGCGTTTTAATTTAAAGTAAAAGCTAAACAGTTTTTAACCTGTATGTGCATCACTGGTGAAGTAAACAACAATCTTTCCTGAATTATACGTTAATTAATCTATGTTCAGTTTGGTATTAATCTATGTATGAACAGTAGTAGATGCAAAAATAAAAATGGCCCTAAAAAATCAAGCAGTCTCAAACACTTTTTAAAAACTATGCAATCGTACTTTTTCCTTGCTAATTTTGTTATTAAATATGTTTCATCAAGAACCAACCTTTAAAAGTGTACAATTTAATAAATTCAATTATTTGACTTCACTAAATTAACATATTTCGTTTGAGATAAAAAAATGTTCACCAAAAGTTTTACTTTTGTAACGGACTCTCTACGTGCGCTTTTATTGAAATGAGCCCAAAGCCGTGTCGGTATTGGTTATACAATAATAATATTAGTGGTGAAATACCACCGTTTAGAGAGAGTGCTAAAAAGTTAACAAAACAACGTAAAATTTCAATAGTCAGTAAATGGTAAAATTGAATTTATTTTTCATATTCTTGTATTGGTCGCTCATGTGTTATTTAAATATTAAAATATCCTCGTTTGCCTTTACAATAATCTTTTGAATAGAAAATTACTACTTGAAACGTCAAATAGATTCAATGAATTTTGCGCATAACATTCAATATAGATATTTAACGAACACACACAGGAGCTCGTCTACAACTAATTTAAGCAATATATTAATTGCAATATAAAATACAAAAGTCACCATATTCGGTAAAAATCAATTACAGTTGCTACTGAAACTATTCTCCAAAATTTAGAGTAGAAGTGTCTACTTCCGAATCGGTAACTGGAGTTTGAAATATTTCTTCACCCCCGTCATAGCTAAAATCGTATACATCTGAGATATTCTCTGAAGTACGAAAATTGACAGGATCCTTGATGGCAGCAAACAACAGATAATGAACTGATGCCGAGAAGGACTGATAAAGCTCCTCTTCCTAATCAATTACTCGATATAATTGCTTGTGATTGTAAGGTTGGTTGCAAAACTAAACGTTGCTCATGCAAAACCGTTGGCGCCATATGCAGCAATTTATGCCACAATGGAAGGGATACTTTGTGTCAAAATGCAGATAATATTGTTAAAGAAGCTGTGGTTGATGAAGAGCCTGAGCAATTAGAAATTAGTCCTGACGTTTATGATATTGAAAAATTCGAATATGATAATTATGAAGAAGGTGTTTGTACTTCAGAGAATGTCTCAGATGTATACGATTTTAGCGATGACCGGGGTGAAGAAAAATTCCAAACTCCAGTTGCCGATTTGGAAGTAGACACTTCTTGTAATAGCACATTTAGTGCAACTGCTAGAAAAAGAAAACATTAATAAAATGATAATCAATATAAATGGCTGACTGGTGGTCGAGAGATGAGCGCACTTGCCTCTCACCGCAAAATCTTGAAGCGTTCCACATTTTTCGCGGAGCTGCATGAGAGGGCTAATATACCCCTCATGAGAGATTATATAACAGAATCAGCTCAGAAATTCTTTGAACATAAAATCCAGCGATCGGAGTTAACAAGAGACCTAACCAACAGATGTAGACACAATGACCCCCCACACGCTCATAGACTACTACACCAGAGACTCCCCATTTACGACGCACGAGACTAACAAAGGATATTCACACATAACTTGCACCTAACATATAACTGAAACATCCTCCACCCATCCCTCCCTCCCCCTCTCACCCTTTCAAAAGTGTATATATGTAAATAGCCAGAAATTCATTTTAATTTATAATTTAATTTAGAAATTTGTTTCTCTTTTAAATTTTTAACTTATTATGTACATAATCGACAGAATCCTTTTATTTTCACTTTCGAAATAATGATTTATTTAAGTAGGTTTTGATAAAAATATTTCCTACATAAACCAAATCCATAACACGAATAATCACTTACTAAAGAAGCATTCAAATAATTAAACTGTTCGCAGATAACATACACAGAAATATTATAAAATTTTTAAGAAATAATAAATAAAATCACAAAAATCTGAATTTATGAGCATATTGATTTCGGCTTCCACCAGCCAACCTGCAACTATTAGGATACACCTATTTTAGAGCAGGGAAACCAGTTTTTATATGCACTTGTGCAGGATTGTAAAAAACTAGACTAGGGACAAATCAATTAAATAAAATGAAATGTACTTAAAATAAAATAAAGAAATCTTTTAACTGGTAACTGGTAACTTGCCTCTCACCCAAAAGTTTCGGATTCGATCCTCGGTCGTGGCAGTGGAAAATACTGTGAGAGGGATTTTTCCACTATACACGGATATTTGGTGTGTGTCCCTTGTCTCTAAATATGTAGCCTTCTCCGACAGAAGGCTCTTCTAGAGCCTTCCGGGATAAAGGGGGTCGTAATTACCTATGGTGTTATTTATTATTTATTTATTATAAGTATGTAAAAAGTTTAATACAAATCAAGTGAATTTTTGAAAAATTATATCTTACCTTAGAGAGTTTTTTTTTTAATTTAAATATTTAAAACCTGCTCACAATTACTTTCTATTATTAATATTGAAATTTTTATAATGAATAATTATTACACGTATACTTGTACGCGCATGCGTATAATACAGACAATGACGGGAAATCGCCGAGCGCATGTATATACCAAAAATTACAAAAAAACGGCAAAATTAATAAAATACTATTTTTTAGTTACATCACGTGAAAGTACAGTAGAATACCTTCATTTCGGTTAAAAAAATATTCGTTCGACCATTTGGGCAAATTGGGGAAATTTTTGAAAATTTTGTGAAATTTGGACTAGAAATGGAATTGCGGCCAAACTGTTGGATATATTTTGCTATAATTTGGCAGACTATATTTTGGTTATATGGGTGAGTTTCGTCTAAAATTTCATCAAATTCGATTTAATTTTGGCCAAGTTAGCCGTAATTCAATTTTTTACGTTTCTTCGATATATTTATCTACATATCGTGGGAGGCGGTGAACCAATTTTCACTAAATTTGAACTGAAGGTTCCTTGTATACCTGCAATAAAAGCGTACTGTACTCGTTTCTTAACTAGAATTTTAAAGGGTCCAACATAAATTAAAACTCAAAACCACCCTTAAAAATGACCAATTTAACCCATTTTCGCAAAAAGGGTTCCCCATCTACTAAACAGAAAACTCAGGGTATTCTTACTTTCACCAAAGAAAACTTATTTTTCTTTGTCGCGTTGCTCCATGTAAAGTTTTCTGTAATCGCTTTATTTTTGGCTATTTTTACTCCACTAATATGGACGAATATAGTAAACATTTTTACTTTTTAGTCTGTATTGACTCGTACAGATGCAAAAGCTTGTGAGTGCCTAAGCTTCCATTCTGAGATAATAAGCAAACAACTATTAATTATATGAAATTAATTAACAAATTAAGAATAACATGTAAAATTATGATTTTAATCAATCAACTCATCAATCTATAGTAATAAATTACACTTTCACCGATAGATGTCACTTCACTTTAATGACCTATTCAAATTACCACCTAAATCATGCTTTCTGCCAACAGATGGCTCTCACTGGAAAAATATACCAATTTATGGGTGGGAGGTAGCCGATTAAATATTTTTACTTTTTTACTCCGTTGTAGCTGAAATAAGAGAGGTACTGTGTCGAGGAACAGCACATAAGGAATTGTTTCTGGTCGTGCGGTTGCGAATATTATTTGTCTTTACTAATTTGTCATATAGATATACATGTCAATCTTGTAAACAAGACAGGCCATGTCCACAACCGTTCATCCAGGTTAAGTCATTTTGACTCATTGAGTCTGTCAGAAATATGGTCATATTTTCTTAGATTATAGCTGTTTCTGATGCAACTATTTTGTAGTCTTTGAAGCCTTAATTTATCCTTACCTAAGAGCGCCGGTCAGTACATCATATCGCAATAACCAAGGTAACTAAGAATGATTGATTCACAAAGTTTTAATTTAACGTCCGTAGTAAGTTTAATATTAAAATGTGGATTATTTGGAAGTATGTTTTTGTGCCTACCAAATACTGCTAGTAGGGTTTAAGATCCATTGAGAATTAAGCCATGGGCCTTCGAAATAAGGCAAATGGAGGCTAAGTCCTCGTTAATTTTATTTACAGTCCAGGCAACTTCATTTAACCAGAGGTTATAATATAATTGAAAATCAACAACGTATTGATATGAATCACCGTGCTTCAAAAATTTAGAAAAATTGGCTGAATAAATGGAGAAAAGCAATGGACCTAAAACACTACCCTGAGGAACGCCCCTCTTGACATCAACACTATTAGATCACACGCCATTTATAACCACCCTTTGCTTTCTGCTATCTAGATAGTTAAAAAAGAATTGTACAACAACGTCACTGAGGCCAAAGTATCTCAGCTTAGTACAAAAAACTGAGTGGTCTAAGGTATCAAAGGCTTTACTGTAATCTAATAACGATAGACAAGAATTTTCCTAATTATCAATGGCAGTCTACAACTCATCGGTAACATGTATCCTGATCGGGTGACTGGTAAAATATTGTTATTATCTAGGTAGAGAGACAGCTGTTCATATACATTTTTTTCTAATATTTTAAATATAGTGAGCCAGTATACTAATTGGGCGAAAATCGGAAGTACTTAAAGGATTGTTATTTTTAGGCACTGGAATAACATAAACCTCTTTCCAGCTGCTGGGAAACGTTCCAGTTAATAAACATTTGTTAATTATATATGGTAAGTGTTCACTCAAGTAGAGCATAACTAAGATCAGCATTTTCAAGTTGACATGATCAGAGCCCTCAGCATTAGACTTAATAGTAATAATATTTCTTCCATTTTTTTAACGAAAATAGGATGAAAATTGAAATTGCTGTCAACGCCAGGAAACCTTTTCCCGTCATAAATGTTGGCTATAAATTCCTCATCTACTTCAGTTTGAGGAATTTTGTTTACAAAATAATCATTAAACTGATTAGAATTAGCTAAATATCTGAGACTTTTTTGGGTAATTTTTAAATTGATAATATTGACAAAATTCCTTAATTCTGTGTAATATTGCCAGTGTGCATAGCTTTTCGATTTATATTTGAATTTGGCTTTGTCTCTTAATTTCCATCATAGCTTTTAAATTTTCTGTAAGCCAGGGAGTTGGTGGTTCCGTTATTCTAACTGTTTTGAAGGGTGTGAATATGTTAAAAATTTCAATAATATTAGTATTCCAAAAACTTATGATTTCGTCAATATTATCCAGCTGAGAAATATGATCAAAGTCTATTAAACGAAGGTTACTCATGAATAACTCATAATCAAAATGAAAAAAGTCGCGGAAGTATGTAAAATTGGAGGTTGATTGGAATTTTTTACATTTAAATTACATGGGACTAAACGATGATCAGATATGTCGTCATCTATACGAATAACTTCACTAACAATATTTATATCATTTGAGACTATAACATCAATTAGAGTTTTCGTGGTGTCAGTGATCCGTGTAGGTTCAGAGATCACTTGGCATAGACTATGTTTGGTTATAAAATTGTAAAATTGTAGATAGCTGGGAGTATTAACGTTTAACATGTCCACATTTAAATCCCCTCAAATAAAACATAATAAAATTCAGGTAAAAAAAAATCTACAACGTTTTCAAGGTTATCAATGCATTGTGACAAGTTTGTGTTTGGTGGCCTATACAGTGTGCCAAGACACAGCGTTTTACCTTTAATTTTAAACTTAATTCACAACTGTTCCACTGGGCTATCTTTAGGGACATCTAATATTTTATATTTTATACAGTTTTTAATGTAGAATGCTACACCGCCTCCTCTAGTTTAACGATTGCTTCTGATTAATTTATAATTCTCAATTTGCAATACTTCATCCAACCAGGTTTCAGATAATCCTATTATAGTATAATTTTCTTTAGATATTAATTCGGAAAAAAGGTCAAAGCCTGTACATATAGAACGAATATTAAAATGACAAAAGCTCAGCAGTGAGCTGTTCATAGATAGCATTCCAGGGGAGCTCCATCTATCAACAAAAAGGTGTGCATGCCTGAGGTAGATGTAATTTACATGCTAAAATATAACTTCATTCAAATCTTGAAACAAGGCAAAGTTGCTTACAATACTTTAGATACTACTGTCTAATCTAAAGGAACAAAAAAAGAAGAGAACATTTTTTTGTGGTTGAGTTATCTATAACTATTTAATCTTGGATAAGAAATCTAGTGTTAGATTGAAAAGGATATAACAAAAAATTCAACAAAAACATATCTCATATTTAATGAATGTAAAAACTATTCAGTGATATCTAAATTGAGAAAACGCACAAATATAATAATATAGCTTTACTATGTCGATATAGTCCTTCACTTATCTCTTTTAACATAATCATTATTGATAAGATTTTTTTTACCATTAGAGAATGCAAATATCTTTCCACCGGCTGACCAAGCCTGATGATGTTTGCCATACTTCTTCTTAGCGGCCACCAATACTTCATGCCGATCATTGGTTAGGTCTCCATAAATAGCTTGACCAGCACCTAGTCCCTTGAGTGATTTTCTGGCATTAAATATTTGAGACCGTTTCCAGTGGTTAACGAACTTAACTAGGATCGCTCGGCTTTTGCTTTCTTCGCCGATCTTCGCTTCGATCATCGTTTAGTATTTTTTATTAGACTCTAGATATTCATTGAGACCCTTCATGTCAGTACTCAATGACTTCAGAATAGGATAGACAAAGCATCCTCTTGGTTTGTTGTGTATCATTTATTTGTTTACATTGCTTGAAAAATAAATACTGCTACTCAGCATTCTATTGGCTAAAGGCACGTGGGTACATGCTCACGCAGTCCCTCTAAACACGTTTTGTTTACAATTCAGTTGCAGCGTTGGCCGCCATTAAAGTGTTTGTGATAAACCGAAGAAGTATAGGAAATGTTTTTGGTAATTCTAAAGGAGAACGGAAACATCGAATTTTTACGTGTTTTTTTCAGGATACCCTATTTTGGGGTCGTAGAACACGAATCTGAAATTAGTTTTGCGTGTATACGAACCGTGTGTCCAAAAAAAATTTTTGAAAATTTTTCTTATGATACGCACTTTTTCATGCGCCTATTTATACACCAACAGCACTTGTATGTCGCCTTTTTCCTCATTAAGATCACACTATGGCCTTTATAGAACAATAAACCCTTCAGTTATGGCAGAAAACTCACTTTCTTTTGCATAAAAATCAGATATAATCGCTGATATTGTATTAGATGAACGTCTATCTGTTATTTGATTACATATATTTGCATGCGTTATTTGCGCATGTGTGCAATATTAAGGCTTGGTGTCTAAAGACACGACGGGTTTGGTTATGCGACGTCATTTCTCCAAACACATTTCGCGACCGGTCGACGCTTAGCGAGGGATTTCGAAACGTCGATGGACGCGAACCTGTCTTGAAGGGCAAGGGATATATAATAGTAGTTAGCACCTTATTAAATCTGGCACAGACGGGGTTAAGTATTATTTATAAACATATATATCCCTTGCCCTTCAAGGCACGTTCGCGCCCGTCGACGCTACGAAATCCGCGCGCGCGGATTGCGAACCGTCGACGGACGCGAACGCGTCTTGAAGGGCAAATGATATATAATAGTACTTAGCACCTTATTAAATCTGGGGCAGATGGCGTTAAAGTATTATTTATAAACATAAATCAAGACACGTTCGCGGCCGGTCGACGTTTCGAAATCCGAGTCGTTTAGTATTTCTGTTTTTTCGGCAGAAGAGGGGGTGTTCTATAGAATGACCCATACCGGTTTCAAAAGGAATATTATTTAACATAGAAAATGTGAAAAATCGCCTCATAATATTGGTCAGTGTCGGTACTTTAGACACAAATTTGTAAATGCATGCGCATCGGGTTGACAGTTGTACAGTTTTCAGTAGCTGTCTTATGATGTGTTACAAATTATCTGTTTTTTTTTTTATTAAAGGAAAATAAGTTTTCTGCCATAAGTGAAGGTTTTATTGTTCTGCAAAGGCCATAGTGTGATCTTAATAAGGAAAAAGACGATATATAAGTGCTGTTGGTGTATAAATAAGTGCGTTATAAGAAAAATTTTCAAAATTTTTTTTTTTGACAAACGGTTCATATGCACGCAAAACTAATTTCAGATTCGTGTTCTACGACCCCAAAATAGGGTATCCTGAAAAAATCACGTAAAAATTCGAGGTTTCCGTTCTCTTTTAGATTTACCTTAATTATACCAAATAATCACCCTCTTTAACATATACGCAACTGACAACGAATTCCAAAACATAAACAAAACTATCTCCATCCTTTTTTAATAATAGAATGTATGAGGTCGTAGGGAAACGCAACAACTCATGTGTTAATGTATAGGACATGCTTTGTCTATCCTATTCTGAAGTCATTGGCAGTACTTAAGTTAACATCATTCTTTGTCAGATCAACAAGCTTATTCAATTTAGTAAGATTCGAAGAAATGCTATCCATTTTGGCAAATTTGTCCTCCCAAACTTCTCCAGCCTTGCATAAATTTGCTTATATACTTTGTTACACAGTCTATTTCTTAATTCTTCAAAAATACATTCGTCAACAATTTGCAAAATGTCACTTTTTAGCCTCCTAGTCATTTTAGACATGGCTACAAGTTTATCAAACGGATGCAACTAGAAATAATCAGTGAAACAAAGAATGCAGCAAACTGGAACTAGATTGAAGTTTCCACTATTAGAAGTTGAAATTAAGTCTAAGCAACTTACTTAATTATAATAAACACTATATTAGCAAAACTTTTTCTACTTAATAACCAGAGAATGATAGTTATTCTCGGAGCTCGCCCAACAACGTCTATTCATAGCACATTCGCAGATAATGGATATATATGCTATTATTATAGCTCGGGTGATAGGACGGTAGCTCAGTGTGCTAAAGCATTTGGCTAGCAAACTGAGTATGCCTAGCGAAAACAATTTTTCATTAAAGAAATTGCTCCAAGAGTGGTTCGGAGTTCACAATAAACTATAGGGCATCGTCTCTCTTTACCTAGCACAAGATCCTTGAGACCTTCCAGGGGGTTACTTCGGTAACTTGAGAACGGTTAAGAAAACAGTTGAAGATAACATTTTCTTAAAAATTTGTGAATAAGAATTGTCTATAAACTGATAGTATAAATACAGTTAATGATCGAAAAGCTCTTAACAATCAATTGTATATTCTAAATAATCATTATTATTATTAATACTTGCCTAAAAGCGACTAGGATAGATATAACAGAGTTTTTCGCGTCATCTTGATATCAATTTTTATTTTAGCTCGCAATTCTTTTTTAGCATTGAGTAAATTTCTGCTATAAAACTCCTCATTATCCTGACCACACGTAATTAGCACTTGATATATTTACATGGTTTGAGACATCCTGCAGCTCATTTCTCATTTATTAACCAAGAAATTAATTAAAGCGTTTAGTCGCAAAACACATTTTCGCCAACAGCAACATTTAACATTTAATTTGCGAAATTGTCTTGAGAGGAAATGTAAAATGGGTTTGTTTGATTCTAGCTATTCTATTCCTCTCCTAAACATATTTAATTAAGAGCTAGTGATATAGTGAAATGTACATAAAGAATATAATGCCGAAACATTCTGTCGGGTTAATTAATAATAAATATTATGTTCTGGTTTACTTGGGTAACTGTTTGCTGCTATTATTTATCTTAGTAAATTCACCGTCGAAATAAAGTAAATCGTAAAATCTAATTATAATTTAATTGTTACTAAATACAGCCCGTATATAGCTGGCAAATTTGCTTTGCCCCTTGTGCTTATTGATGTTAGTCCAATCTATTAAGTTAAATGAAAATTAAATCACCTGAGTGGTTCATTGTTCCTAAATTTGACCCTTTTTAAATTACCCAAATTGCTATTTATGCATCAAACTTTACTTGGGCTTGTATCTTTTTGTCATGTACAGGTTGGTTTTCCCTTGAATCTTTATACAAATCTCTTTCAGAGGCGTTCTTTCGAGTAATCCAATAAAAGTCATTTAAAACATAGCTCTAAGTTTAAAATGAATTTGAATTATTTTGAAATCCTTGTTAACCGCAGAAATTTGTCACAGCATTTAGTTGAAAAGCGGTTTCTATATTTCAAATGTTTCACTTGGTATGAAGTGAAATCAACGTGGAGCAATATGATTTGTTACAATGGGAAAGTGCATTTCGTGAATTCCAAACAAAAAATTATATATGTATAATATACATTTGTCGATTTATTAGCATGTTTTTTTAATAGACTAGGCGGTATGGGCGCTGTTGTTTTATTATTAATTAAATCCAGATCCGATTTTTTAATGAAATCAGTTCAGAAGATAGTACCGATTATGAAAATCCATGCTACCAGACGGTAACTAGAAAATAAATTTCATCAAATAATTTTTTAAATATTTTTTTATTGATTTCCAACAAGAAATGTTTCATAACTTTTTTTCATAAAGTTGATACTTTCAGTGATATTTACCACTTTGTTAAATATTATTATTTCTACAATGGAATCTGTGTTTCCTGAAAAATCTATAATTTTTCCATCCAATAAAAGAAGTAAAATTAAATGGTTCACTGGTAATTTGCGCCAGATGCAAGATACTCTAAATTTGTTACTAGATATGTATAAAGCAAATCCTACTTCTCAACTGAAATCTTTAATAAATAAAAAAAAATCTATCTACAAATCAGAACTGAAAAACGCTAAAAAGGATTGCACATGATAATTATATTTCGCAAAGCAAAAATGTGTGACGAGTGACACGAGAGCTCCATTAAGTAGGGTCAGTCTTTCGGCTAGTGTTTGTTACAATCGAAGCATTAGCGTTTTGATGGTAATATGCAATTATTACACTTAACGCGTCAGGCTTGTAACTTGTAATTCAGCGCTCGGCGGGGCACATAGCCCGGAGAGTAGCTGTTGTTTGCAGTCTGGTTACGTTCCTTATAGTAAAATAAGGATTTTATAGAGGAGTTTGCGACTAAAAATATTATGTTTTAGAAAGGTTTTAATATAATAATTATAATATCGATTACTGTGTACAGTTACTTGTTAATATTTTTTTAGAGGCATATTGAAAAGTTATTTCCGTTAACTAAGTGTTCAAAACTAACAAGAAATTACAACATCGATGGTTCAATGACGACCTTAGGCGAATGAGAAATAAATTATCGGGCCTGAATCAATCTATCACATAACTAAACTCGAGGAGCACAAAAACACCTATTGTAAATTTGAATGTTACTATGAAAAAACTATCTAAGTTACTAAGAGAAACTCGTTTAGTACATATATTGCAAATTCCAACAGTAAAATTAAGGCTAGGCTAGAAAGTGGTTAATATGGAAAGAAATACTATAAATAATAGCATGGCTAACTTTAGATTAAGTAGTGATAATTTTAATAACTACTATTTATTTATTTATACACAATCTAAGAGTACAAAGACCATTTGCAAGATGGGAAACAACACATATTTAATATACAGTACACACAGTGAGTAGCTTAAGTATATATAATAAAAGTAGGAGAGAGAAAAAAAATTTAAATCTAAAATCTAAACTGACTAGTATAAGAGAATCAAAAAAGATATAAAAGATAGCTAAAGAAAAACTGTATAGTGCATGGAAAAATGAATGATTGCTGTACATAAGGAATATATAAATAAAAATATAAAAATAAAAATATAGTGAGGAAAATTGATAGGCTAACAAGAGCAGGAAGCCCCATTATTGAAAAATATCAATATTCGGATTGTTATTGTAACAGGAACAAATACTATATACAGGTGAGAATTTTAGGACATTAGTCCGAGCTCTAGGCAGATAAAAAGTTTGACTATGACGTGAATTAACTTTAGGAATATAAAAGTCCAATTTATGAAGTATCTCGCTGCAGTCAATGTCATGATGAATTAATTTCTTTAAAAAGTTGATAGCAAAGTTATTACGTCTATCACTCAAGCTGTACATAGAAAACATGTCAAGCAGATTTGATTGAGGAAAACCAATAGGTGGATATGAATTTAGAGATTTGAAGTAGAGATATTTAAGAAAGTGACGCTGCACGTTCTCTAATTTAGCGATATGAGTATTATAGCAGGGCTGCCATACAAGAGATGCATACTTTAGCTTAGATCTCAGAAATGAAAAGTATAATAATTTTAAGGTTGAATTATTAGTGAAATCGCGACCATTACGAATGATAAAATCTAAAGTTTTGTTTACGTCACATACAGACGTATCGATATGATCGACAAAGGTCAGTTTTTTATCAAAAGTTACACCAAGATCTTTAAACGTAGACGGTCGCGTTAGCTGTTCGTCGTTCAACGTGTACCCATAGGTATACTTAGAATCTCTAGCTGTAAATGACATTACATTGCACTTTTGTACGTTTAACGAAAGATTATTTTTAACACACCAGGAACTCAGATTAGAGATATTATTTTGCATTATAATGCAATCGTTTAAACCAGAGATTCTGTGTAGAAGTTTTATGTCATCAGCATACATTAAGAAATGCACATCTAAAGTATCGCCTATGTCATTAATAAATATATTGAAAAGTAGTGGCCCTATAACAGTGCCCTGGGGAACACCTGAGGGTGAGCCATAATCATAGGACTTAAACCCATTATATGCGACATATTGAATTCTATCAGTTAGATAAGATCTAAAGAAAGCTATGAGCGAGTCCGATATACCAAAGGTGGAAAGTTTTGCAATCAATATATTATGATTAAGCCTATCAAAGGCTTTCGTAAAATCAAAGTATATTACGTCCGTTTGCAACTGCATGTCAATGGACTCAGATATGAATTGCGTAGCACATATAAGGTTGGTAGTAGTAAAGCGACCTTTCATAAATCCGTGTTGCTGACTGGAAATGATATTTTTAACATTAGGGTAAATAGAGTCATGTAATAATAGTTCAAAGGCTTTGCCAAAGTTACAGATTATAGTTAATGGGCGGAAGTTAATTATTGATGACACTACTGTCGATTCCATAGAAGATCCGGGCTTTGTAGCTAGAGAGTTTCTGTGATGTACAAAAATCATCCTGTTCATCCTGTCCATTCTTTTTATATTCCACCACATCTCAAGGAGTCTTTAATGTTGGGATGCCCTTAAATAATACTAGTTCACTTGATATTTACGGTATCAGTACTGTGATACTAAAAAAAATCAACATTATTACTGTAAGCAATATATGTCATCCTATTTTTTGGGAAAATTATGGAAATATTATTAAAAGTACGACTGGTAAAATATTTAGAAATAAACATTTTGAATTCTTATCAATTCGCTTTAGGAAAAACTGCTCCACAATAAAATCGATTTCATGTGTCATCGACTATATAATCGAGGCACAGTTTTTTACTTCTTCATAACACTGCGTGATCTAAGTAAATCTTTTAATTGCGTTTCACATGAAATAGTAATCAGGAGGTTGAAAATTATGATATTCGTGGCTTACCTTTAGTCTTCTTTCAGTCATACCTTGATAATAGTATATTTCGTTAAACAATATTAACTCTGATATAAAAAGTATTACACATGGTGTTCCTCTGGACCCCATATTAGACCCAATTCTCTTTATTATTTTTATTAATGACTTACGTTCCTATCTTGACACTATTAAATGTTTGCTGATGACTTAACACAAGATTTAAAAGAAATTGAAGATCAAACAGATGTAGCTATAGAAAGTCTCAGTTGTGGTTCTCAACGAATAAATTAAATTTAAACGAAAACAAAACTCAAAGTCTATCAATCAGTCCTGACTCGGCTAGTACTAAGGGAAATAGTTAAAGTTGTTAGGTATAACTATCAATTTAAAATGAGATGTGCATGTAAACCAACTATGTAAAAATTATCTCGCACAATTTTTCTCATTAGAAGGCTAAGTAAACTGATAAATGGGTTCACTATCAGTTTATTTTGGTCTGTTTCATTCTCACATGAGCTATGGAATGATATTTTGGAATAAGTCTAGTTGTTCGCATAGAGTTCTTATTCTTCAAAAGAGAATTGTAGGCGCTTTTTACTTTGCGCACTGGAATCCATTCTTTTTTAAATTGAAAGTAATGTCACTACCCAACCTATACATCTACAATAGCATACTAAAAATTCAAAGTAAAAGAAGTCATCTGCAGACACACTTCGGCGAGCATGCTCATAATACTAGGTATAAAAATAATCTTTATATTTGGGGCGAGCGTGGGTGCATCTTTACTATGTACATACTTCGATATGCGATGTAAAGCAACGTAAGGCGCGGTTAGTAGTTGGATGGGTGACCGTTCCAACGAAGACCGCGTCCTCGCCTCACACATCTTCCAGCGGCTTGTATATCAGTGTATGCGCGGAAGCTATACAACCTTAGGCGAGGGTTGTATAGGGAATATACCATCCTTCGGAGGAGATGTAAAGCCGTCGGTGCCTTGTCTTTTAAATGTTAGGCAAGTAAAAGATCTCTACTCTTCTTACGGAAGAGGTTTGGCAAAAATTCCTGGTTGAGGCTAGCTTATCTACAGGCGTCGGTGTTAGGCCTCAGTGGCGGAAATAGGCCGACGTTAAATAAATGTATAAAAAAAATCTTTATATTCCTAAATACAGATTGTCTAAGCCAAAGATCAGCTCCTTGGACTTCAACTTATATAATAAACTACCTTATGACTGAAAAACTCTGAGTAATATAAGTACAGTTTAAAAGCAAAATTAAGTAGGTAACTGTTTTTATCTTGTGGGTGAGTATCTGAATATTTATATATTATAATGTTGTTACATTTAATCATATGTTTATGTGGCTACCCGTATTGGCAGGTACATTTAATGCATGATAGCATGTTTGTAGCATTAAATTATTGACAATTCATATACCTTTGTTCGCATATATAAATTTGCGTGTAGATTTCTCTCGATCTGTATTCTACAAATTTTGACTAGCCATAAATGTAACGTGTTATGTAAACTGACCAAATAAAGATATCTATCTACTATCGTAGTAGTAACTGAATAAAAAAATTTAACTTCTCGAAGAAATTTTGAAATTTGTCGGCAAAACACCAACGAACAAATAAATAATATATTTAAGTAATTCATTGTATTTTCATATTTGCATAAGTGATATACGAGTATTCTATTTGCAGAATAATATGTGTAGAGAAACATCACGAGAAGTATTAATATGTGGGTTTTATGTGCTGTATCTAGTCCTAAGTTAAATAATTAAAGGAGTAGCGTAGGAAGGCTTAAGACTAAGTTCTGACCTTTACACACCATTCATCTCGTGAGCTTAGACAATAAACACCCAGCTTATGTGAGAATTTAGACGTTTATGCGCCACCCCTAAACTTATAAATTATTGTCGCGCCATCCTAATTAACATAACATTCGTGTTATTTAGAAATTCTCAAACGTTTAAGAATTTGTTACAAAGTGTTCATATATAAATAATTTGCATATGCTAGTTACGTTTTGATAAATAGATTCTTGGTTTAAGGCGACCGACTTATATAGAATATAGTATCCATGAAAATATGCTAATAATTTTATTTTTAGAAAATAAAATTTTTCCTGGGGCGCTGTTTATTGAAATTTATTTTATATTTATCGATCCAGTTAGTATAATGAAATTACATAAATTATAAAAGCGTTTCAATACAGCAAACATACTATAATTTGTGTTATTTAAAATCCTTTGTTGATCGTTTTGTTCTAAAATTTAGTTAAAATTTTTACTCGAAATTAACAGAAAATTGTTCTCAAATATGTTTTTGAACAACAAATAAAAATAGTAATATTTATAAAAAGTTTAGATGAGTTTAAAAACGTTTGAAAATATCGGTTGTAGAGATGTGCCACTGAAGTTAATGACAAGTTATTTAGTAGGTAGAGTAAGTACAGCGTGTAAATTTAAATAACGTTTTAAGTTCAGAAAGTGAAATTAAACACGGAATAATAATAATAATAATTTATTCACCAGTAAGATACAAATGTATATATGGTAAGTCAATTGTGTAAATAAATGTATAAATATTATATAAAACTAAACAAACAAGTCAGTACTTCATACAGAAACATAAGATTTAACATGTGTGGACAAACTTTACCAATAATATAAAACTTTACAAACACTATAAAAACTACAAATACTATAAAACACGCAAATAGTACTACTAGATACATTGTAAGCAAATAGTTTAAAAGAAATTATCACATCTACCGTTAGCCTTTAGTTTTACCTGTTTAAAAATTCATTAATGCTATAAAAACCGCCTTCTATAAGCAATTGTTTTACAGCGTTTTTATAACTATTATACTGTGAGATCATTCTAATTTCTTGTGGTAAGTTATTATACAATATGATACAGTTGTAATGCGGAGCGTTTTTGAATGCAGTTGTCAAATGTTTTGGTATGCTCAACAAATCGCCATGCCTTGTGTTACATAGGTGATAGTTGTTTCTTTTTATAAATAGGTCCATATTTTTTTTAATGTAACAAAGGCATTTGAGCATAAATATACATGGTGTGGTGAGTATTTCCTTATTTTTGAACACAATTCTACAACTCTCAATACACCCCATATTAAATATTAATCTCAAAATTCTCTTTTGACATATAAATACTCTGTCTCTGTTTTTTGCATTTCCCCAGCATATTATGTTGTAAGACAAATGCGAGTATGCTAGTGCATAATAGGTATTTAAAAGTCCAGACTCATCAAGTGTGCTTTTCAGTTGCAAAATACCGAAGTAGGCTTTATTCAATTGGTTGCAGACATTTTCTATATGAAGATCCCAGGACAGTTTACTATCTAGTAAAGTACCGAGCAGCTTAGTGCTGCTCGATAAGTTAATATCGTCAATCAATTGCATATTATGTGGCAGCCGTCGTTGTAAATGAAAATTAATAAATACAGTTTTTTTATTATTTAAGATCAGTTTGTCTCTTTGGGCCCATGAACCAACTTCTTCCAGTGCAAGACTTACTAATTCATGAAGTTCCTCAGGTGTATTCGCTGATAGAGTTACTGTAAGGTCATCAGCGAACATTGTTACATGGCCATGAGAAAGATGGTTAGGGAGATCATTCACGTATAATAGAAATAGCAACGGCCCCAGAACAGAGCCCTGGGGAACACCCATTGCTATGTCGTGCACCTCTGATTCTAGTCCACTTACTTTGAATATTCTACCTTCCATATAACTCAATATCCACGACAAGATGTTACCTCTAATACCTACGCAATACATTTTTTGTTTTAATATTGCCTTATCAACAGTATCAAATGCCTTTGATAGATCGAATTGCAGCGTCACTATATATTGACTTTTGTCCAACATTGAGTAGACATATTCTAATAGATGGCACGACGCCGTTTCCGTGGATTTATTCGGCCTGAAGCCATGTTGAGATACTGTGAGTATATTGTATTTATCAATAAAAGACACCAGTCGGTTGTAAATGATTCGTTCGAAAACTTTGGATAACACACTTAGCATAGAGATTTGTCTGTAATTTCCAATATCTGTTGTAGGTCCTTTTTTATAAACAGGTATTACAATTGCTACTTTCAGTATATTAGGAAAATGTCCCTGATTTATGGACATATTAAATAAGTAAACTATGTGGTTAATTATAGCTTCTTTAATCTTTTTCAATATATCTGCTGTCAATTCATCAAAAGAAATAGATTTTTTATTTTTCAAGTTCACTTTCAGTTATAGGCGCAAAATATATTGTGCGTTCCCTATATGTCGAGGAAATACACGGCAAAGATAAATTTGAACCAAAGTGTTCCGATATTTTGTTGCTAGTATCCACAGCAAAATGCTGTGCAAATATGTTAACTATTTTTTGTTTGTCAGTAATTTGCTCGCTATCATAATTTAAAACAATGTCAATTTTCTTGTGTTGGTTTCGACCTAACTTATCATTAACAATTTTCCAGGTTTCTTTTGATTTATTGGACGCATTATATATTTTACTTGTGTAGAAGTTTTGCTTCGCAAACTTAATATTATTTTTATACTTTGCTTTTTCTGTATTGTACAATGTTTTGACATCACTGCTTTGAAGATTAGTCATTAACCAAAATAGATTTTTTATATAGTTACTTTGATGTATTAACTCATCAGTTAGCCACTCTTTTTTGTAGTTATGTGTTTTGCCGTTATATACTGTAATTTTTTTCATTGGACAGCTAACATCAAAACACCAAACAATAGTGTTGAATACTCCACAAGTTACAGTATTTGGCCCTATGCTGTTTAACATTTACGCTAATGGCTTGTTTACACTCCCAGCTGTAGGAAAGAGCGATACTGCAGTGTTTTACAAGGCTACCAGTTGAACGGGATTAAAACGAATAGTAGAGCTAAATTTCGCAAGTATAATAAATTTTCTTAATAACAAATACTTAACCATAAACTTTACAAAAACACTATTTTGGCCATTCGGTTGCTATAATGATAACCTTCCTACTTACAATACATTACTTTTCAACTAATTAAAAAAAACAATAGAAATAAGATCATCTGGGGCGCGAGCGTAGGTGCGTCTTTACTATGTACATACTTCGATATGCGATGTAAAGCAACGTCAGGCGCGGTTAGTAGTTGGATGGGTGACCATTCCAACGAAGACCGCGGCCTCGCGTCACACATCTTCCAGCGGCTTGTATATCAGTTGTATGCACGGAAGCTATACAGTCTTAGGCACGGGTTGTATAGGGATATACCATCCTTCGGAGGGGATGTAAAGCCGTCGGTCCCTTGTCTATTAACTGTTTGGCAAGTAAAAGATCCCTACTCTTCTTAAGAGAAGAGGTTCGGCAACATTCCTGGTTGGGGGTAGCTCTCTACAGGCATTGATGTTAGGCCTCGGTAGTGGAAATAGGCCGACGTTAAATAAATGTATAAAAAAAAGGTCATCAAATATAACAAAATATTTAGGGATATTTATTGATAATCACCGAAAATATAATCATCAAATGGATTTTATAAAAAAAACTTAGGTGCATGTTGGGTAAATTTAAATTATACCGGGATATACTTGAAATTCACTATTTATAAACTCTTTATTATGCCGTTGTACAATCTCATATTAGCTACGGGATGACAGTTGGGGTGGACACTCGGCAACTATTTCTTCAAAATCTAGTCATTCGACAATTTAAATATAAAGCAAATTAAAGAAATTTCCACACCAACACATCACAAGGACAACAGTAAATCTGTTGTAGTCCCTAAAGCTGAGGAAATGATTGATCAACGATGTTTCACTTACCTGAGCCCTATTACATTCTCTGAAATTCCTAACTGCATTAAGCAAAAATACACTCAGTTGGGCTGCTGAAAAAGGAAATAAGAAAATGGTTAATAATTATTATTATTATTAGCCGTTACTCGAGTCCGAGTATAAAAATGTTACAGTCGATAAATTGTGTACAATAAAAACAAGTAAAAGGTGTAGTCTATTGTAATTCCCAGTCATCTACGGTGCACACGACTATGGCTATAGAGGCCAATTCGGGAGAGCACATGTCGACCGCAGTCAGGACAAACATAGACCTGGTTAGGTCTTGGATTCGGCCTTCTTGCAGCAACATTTCCTTGATAGCTGGCCACAACTCCTCGCCATTCGGTTCTGTCCGCTGCAAGTTGTTCCCATTGCTCGTCTGCAATACCGCAGGATTTTAGATTTTCATGGAGAACGTCTTTGAACCTCTTTCGTTGACCGCCACGCCTTCTTCTACCGCTTAGCAATTCACCATAAAGTGTGCATTTAGGAAGGCGGTTATCATGCATACGATGAACGTGACCTGCCCATTTTAGGCGTGCTCTTGAAATAAGCACCTCAATTGGAAGGCTATTTGCTCTCCTGAGTACTTCCACGTTTGAT
The DNA here is from genome assembly GCA_963675555.1 of Leptura quadrifasciata. NCBI lineage: Eukaryota > Metazoa > Arthropoda > Insecta > Coleoptera > Cerambycidae > Leptura > Leptura quadrifasciata. The sequence continues at coordinate 38,038,554 of OY776673.1, forward strand.
ATGTGATGGAACCAACGGATTTTCATCATACTTCTGAGGTGTCTTTGCTGAAAACGTTCTAATTCTTTCACATGACGACGGTAAGTGACCCAGCTTTCACATCCATATAGCAGTGTTGGAATGACAACTGCTCTGTAGACAGCCATTTTCGTTGACAAAGCAAGGTCGTGGTTGTCAAATACTCTCTCTCTCTAAGTCCCCAGAGTGCTCTAGATGCAGCGTTAATTCTATTGCGAATCTCGCTGTCCATGTTTGCTTTGTCATTAACAACGTTGCCTAAGTAATTGAACTGATCCACCACTTCAAGAGAATTTCCGTTAAGCGTAATGTCTATTTGGTTCACTTGATGAGGAGTTAACATAATCTTAGTCTTTCCAATGTTGATTTTAAGTCCCAAGGAACCATAGCTCTGGGCATACACATCTAAAAGTTCTTGAAGCTCTTCCGGCGTAGAGGCTAAAAGTGCACAGTCATCCGCATACTGGAGATCACAAATGAATCGTGTGCGTGTCTTCGTGAAAGCTCTAAAGCACCCTATGTTAAAGAGACCGCCATTAAAACGGTATCTGAGACCTATTCCTCTGACTGTCAGTTTGTTGTCAACAATAATTGTTAGAGCAGTGGTAAACAAATTAAAGAGTAGGGGTGCCAGGACACATCCCTGCCTAACTCCAGTGAGGGTTTGGAAAGGTTCGGTTGCCTCATTATTATACATAACCTGGGCGTTGTTGTTTGTATGTAGACTGCGACATACTTCCACAAATTTTCTAGGGATACCTAAGCGGAACATAATTTTCCAGAGCATTTCCCTGTCCACCGAGTCAAACGCCTTGGTTAAATCAATGAAGGCCATGTGAATTTCTCCTTGATGTTCGAGTGCTTTTTCTTGAAGCTGTTTAAGTGTGAAGATTAAATCCGATGTGCCTCGGTTTGGTCTAAAGCCACTCTGTGTTTGAGGAAGTAACTTTTCCATAACAGGTGTTAGCCTATTTGCCATGGCTTTAGTGAGTATCTTCCCTCCAACAGCCAGGAGAGCTATGCCCCTGTAATTTCCACAGTCCGCAGCGCTCCCTTTGTTTTTGAAGAGGTTGATTAAAAGTGTATCACGAAACTCCTGCGGAGCTTGACCACTTTCCCACACGACATTAAACAGTTTTTTGAGGTAGGGTATGAGCTCTGACGACACAGCTTTAAAGATCTCAGCTGGGAGTGAGTCGGCGCCGGGAGATTTGTTATTTTTTAGCTGCCCAATGGCGGTTAAGATCTCTTCCGTTGTTAGTGGTTTATCTAAGATTTCGAAGGTGTCATATTGAGGGATAAGATTTATAATATCGTGATCGGCTTGACTTTGCTGGTTAAGAATGTTAGAGTAGTGTTCTTTCCATCGGGCTCTTATTTCCTGGTCTTCTTTGAGGAGATTTCCATTTAAATCTTTAATAGGGCACATATTTTTCCGACTGGGGCCGTACACTGCTTTTACTCCTTGAAAGAAATTCCTGTAGTCGTGTGAATCGGCGTACCTTTGAATTTCTCTGGCCTTGCTTGCCCACCACTCGTTCTTTATTCTTCTGATTTCGCGTTGCGTTTCATACTTAGATTGGGTAAAAGCTTCTGCTTTTGATGGGTCATTGGGGTGGTTGATAGCGTTTTGGAAGGCAGTATGTTTGCGGTCAAGAAGTTCTTGTATAAAAGCTTCATTATCATTAATTAATAATAACAGGACGATTAAATACATCAAATAATTTTAAATTTACCTTCCTGCATTCAATGTACGTTAGTTATATTTCTTTTGTGTGAACTCACTTAACATTCGATGTGTGTGTTTTTACTTAGTAGTAATTATCACCTTCACAAACTCTTCCTTTCTTTTCTCTATTCTTTCCTCGCCTTACCTCTGTTGTTATCATAAGAACAGAGTAAACTATTGTTATCCGCAAACATAAGTAAGTTATTTTCCATTTGCAACAGAGGGAGATCATTTACAAAAATAAGAGCTAACTGAGGTCCCGGTACCCAACCTTGCAGTACACCACGTTATATATTTAGTTGGTCTGATCGTACACATTTTTGTTCAACTGTTTACGGCCACTTAAATAGAGTTTTATCCAAAAGTGTACTTTATCTCTTAATCCATAACAATAGAGTTTTCAAGAGGCAATTCGTGATTGATCGTGTCGAAGGCCTTGCTCAGATTCATAAAAACCCCTATTCGTTTCTTTCCATTATACAAGTTATTGTACAATCTATTCATAAAATTTATCAGTGCGGATTCTGCAGAGAAATTTTTTAAGAACCATGTTGAGCTTATTATTATATTAAATACTACCCATTCTAAAATTTTTGCTATTGTTGAGAAGATTGGTCGATAATTCTCAATATTGCTAGGATGTCCTTTTTTTGAGGATTAATATTTTTTTGTATATCTTCTTTCGTGACTTTACTATCCCAGATAGTCTTTGGTTTTATAACAATTACTTCATCAGCTATTTATGCGAAAGTTTTTTTTACTATTAGTCTCACTATATTTATTTATCACATCACTAGATTTATTATGCAGCAGGATTTCTCTAAATTCCTTCAGTCGATTATTAACATTTTTCTTAAAATCATCTATTAGCTTCATTAAATACCACTATGGTATAGTGAATACGACCAGAATTGAAACCGTATAAAAACTAAAAGCCGGCAAAAACAGCCGGCATCTCTTTATTGTTTTTCTTATGACAAGCATTTCTGTTTACCTCCGCAACAGATGCCGACTACTTTTGCTGGCTTTTAGTTTTTATACGGTTTCAATTCTGGTCGTATTCACTATAATAGGTTGCATTCAGTACAAAACCAATTTATGTCCGCTACCAAGGCCAATCTTCGACGCCAGGGGATAAGCTCATTGGAAATTTTGCCGAACCCCCACAGAGGTAGGGATCTTTAACGTTCTCACATCGTAGATACACAGAACCCACAGTTTTACATCTCTTTCGAAACAGGGTGAACGATCAAACCCACTCATGCACTATATCTCATCGACTTACTGTGACCCGGTTTTGAACCCAGTCCGTCTGTGTGGGAGGACGCGCCACTGTCCATCACACCACTAAGCCGACTCCAATCATATTTAATCAGTTGAATTTTGTTTATGAGAAACTATTCTATAGTTATGCTACGATTTGCATATAAAATTTATTCGCTTATGGCTATTTTTAATTTACACTTGGAATTGCGTCCCATCGTCCACTTTTAAGTTATTAGTGCTTTATAATGTAAATTTTGTTATATCATTATGCATTTATTGCTGGTCTATTATTAAGTTTTGATATAATTTGACTTTGAGTAAACTTAAGTTCAAATTTGTTTATTCCTGTGTAGAATAATTGTTGAATTTCCACTGTTATTCATGCTACTTAGAATACTAAATATTATTTCATATCAATATATATTAATAGAACAACCTAATGAAAATAATTAATGGGGACCCTATGTCTAATATTCTATTACACAATATTTCAGAAGCAAGTGAAATTGCCGTTTAGTTCATTAACACGACTTTATCTGTTAACAAAATGAGGAGCACTATTGTCTAGAAGTGCATTGTTTCCAGTGTTGTATAGAATTCATTTGTTCGGAATTTATTGCACCTAATGCCGGGATATTTTTGTTTTAGCATTGACAATGATCAATGAAATCAACGACCTATAAACCTGTGTAAAATTGATAAATCTCTTGTTATCCATTATTAATGTTATTGAACAATATCAATTGGATTCACGATATATAATTTGTTACTATCAGATCTATAGGTACTCCAAGTGCAAATAAAAGTTGATAAAAGTTATTTTAAATTTCGAATTCATATATTCTGCATTGGTGTGATTATTAAATTATCTTATGGCTAACCTATAAATAAGCACACTGAAAGATAAAATTGACTTTATTCAAAATCAAAATATGTACATGGTTCTCCTCGGTACCTAGTCCGAACCCAACCAGACATCCATGACGCGAAACGCCGTGACAGTTGATCGAGTGGACGGGACAAGTTCGGTTCGTCAAAATAAACTTTAATTTGTGAGTATTATTGAAGTGTACCTAATTATAAACATTAATAATAAGTAACATGACACAGTATGACTGATGGTCGAGAGGTGAGCGCATTTGCCTCTCACCCAAAAGTTCCGGGTTCGATCTCCGATCGTGGCAGTGGAAAATACTGTGAGAGGGATTTTTTCACTATACACGGATATTGGGTATGTGTCCCTTGTCTCTAAATGTGTAGCCGCCTCCCACACAAGACTCTTCTAGAGCCTTCCGGGATAAAGGGGGTCGTCATTACCTATGGTGTATTTATTATTATATTAGTTATTTATTTATAACATATTTCTTCTACTCCATTTACATTGTCTACTTTCTATAGAACTATAGAAAATGGGAAAATAGTTCTTTGTTAAATAGGCGTATTATACTATTGCCGGTTCTATAAGCTCCTTACAGCTCGTAAATATTTCGAACAATGTTTCAAATAGACATATTTCGCTAAATCTACAGCACACAATAAATAAGCTATAACATTGAATGATACATTATATAAAGTGGCTCTGTGGTCTAAGAGAATACGTATTGATTTTATGAAGTTGAAAGCATTTATTAAGTCTTCGCATTGAGGATACGTACGTGTTTAAAGGTAGAAATTTATATAACCCACTTTTTATTGGTGATATTGATTTGGAGAGAACAGTAAGAGTCTTGGCGTGTGACACAACGACGTACCGCACTTGTCCTTGTATGTTTTTCATCGCTGTTTTAGGTCAGTTTTATATTGATATCCGTCAATTACTCATCATGCTCTCCTCATGATCGTCATGATTTGACAAATATTTTTTAAATTCATTCATTTAACGTCACAATACGTTACGACGAGGGCCAATTGCCGACGCCAGGCGACTAGCTATATCCAGCCCATCCTTTGGAGGATACAAAGCTTTGTACAATACTGACCTATGTTTACATAATTTCTGCGTATATACAAATATACAAACTGTTACCTACTTTCCCTTATCGTATATTTTTGGGAAATAATTGAGGCAACATATGCGGACGACTAGCTGGTTTCAGCCGGAGCAAAGAATCTTGCATTCACAGCACTTGCAAGAGATGTGAAACTTACCCCCTTTCAACGTGTGACATAAAAGACAATTTTTTTTTATCGAGAAAAGGAAACAATGAAAAATTAATATTGTTTGGGCACCATCTATAGTTGAAAATAAGTTGAGTTGTCTTTTTTCACGTAAAGCCACTCTTCTATAAACGAGACCGAAATTAATGGTAAGGGAAATTTAAAAAATGTATAAAATGAATGGTAAAATATAATACATAAATAAATAAATTTTATAATATGAAGTTATTTAAAATATAATTTTAGGTGAAATTTTATGTTAATAAAATTTTACCACCGAAAAGTATAGTTTAATAAATTAATAGTGAATATGATACCAATTTCCTAGATTTCCAGACTAAGTATAGTTGAGGGTGGAAAGCTCTGGTACTGCAGTTTAGGCCCCAATTGTCTCGCAGAGCCTCCAATCTAGATATCCTTGGTAATTTATTCTTGCAAGATGGCGTTTTTCAAAGGAAAGTATGTAAAGATTGTACAATAGTTTATAATCTATTTGATTCTTCTAATTCATACAAAATCGAAGGCTTAAAGATGCTCTCCCGATGCACGGGATAGCGACCAGAGACCGTCACTGGAGACAGCGAGAGACAGCGACAAGTGTCGCGCAGGGCACCGGTTTAGTGGAATTAAATGAGAGCTCTCCCGACGCGAGCGACAACTATCTAGGTCTCTGGTCGCTGTCGCTCGAGTAGGTCTCTGGACTGGTTCGGTAGCGGTGCTGCGACACCTTTTTCTGTCGCGTTGCGCTGCTGCAGTTTGTTTGCCTTCGTTCATCACTCGTGCAAGTTTGTTGAACGTGTGTGTTCAACGCGTTCACAAATGTGTGTCGCTGTCGCGTGTAACGGGAGAGTAGCCCTACCTGTCGTTGGTCTTTAGCTTGTCGCGTGGTACATGTCTCCGGTCGCGGTCTCTGGTCGCTGTCGCGCGCATCGGGAAAGCACCTTAAAAGTCTTAACATAAGCAGTGAAATATTATCCAACCATGCGGCTTGGAAAAAGTAGTAATCGCAAACTTAAATGCAAAATTACGTAAACTTAAACATAGATGCTAAAAGACTGCTAAATAAATCTGCTTAATACTTAAAAGTAATTAATACATATGACGACTGCTTAATACGTAAAGGTAAATGTACAAATAATGTAGATTTATAAGTAAATTTTGAAGAAATGTAGAAGTAAATTTAGACTAAATGTAGAATAAATGTAAATTTAGAAGCTGATTTGTAAACTATAAATTGCCAAAAATAAGACAGAATAAGTGTTGCCATCTGTGATGGGCGATTTAAGCGCATAACCTCGTTTCTTACTTAGGTTTCCTTACTGAAGCAAATTACAGAATTACAGATTAATAGAATTGATAAAGGGAATCTATAATATCTACATCAAGCCTGTGTGTGTGTGTGCCTCGGAATAATGACTACGGTTACAAAGACCATTCGCCAAACTTCCTTTTATTTCTTTCTTAGATTATTCCTTGGGTACTATTGTATTAAATTTTATTTCAATGTTATTATGTATACCAATTATACAACAAGTGACAGACAGACATACATGTATATTCTCTTAACCTATAGACATATAGACTTTTTCAATTTGATATCTTTTTTTTCTACATGTTTTCTTTTTTCCATTTTTTATTTTAATTGTTTTTTTAATTTTTCCTTTTTTTCTTTCGATTTTTTTTCGATAAAAATGGGAATTGACAGTAATACATGTACGTCTCTGGATCCGTATAGCCGATTTTTATTCACAAACTGACTGGACCTCGGATGGGATGGTATAACAAAGCCTGAGAGTGAAAATATAACCTATGAACGAACTGCCCTAATAAATAGTAAATCGTTTACAACTGTTTTGCGAGGATTCATTAAATACATTGCATCATATAGGAAACAGTATATAACAGGAGAATGAGAAAGTTTCAAAGGTAAAGAAAATAACTACATGTACATAGTCAACAAAGTATGAAAATGAAATATAAATGATTTGAAATGTTTTTTTTTGGGCTTGGTATAGGCAATTGGCTCTAAAGTGCTGTAATAGGGATATATAATTTAGTGTTACATAGCATGAATGAGTTCCGAAGATACAAAAATAGGTACATAAAGCAATGTGAAATAATTTAGGAGTTACACAAAGACAATTTCTGATAGTTGAAACAGTCTCACTTACAAAAACTGAATCAAAATGCTATACAGATCGTGCTAAATATAAGTAAAATACTAGTTATTATATAAAACTGTTAAATGGACATAAGCCATGTAACAAATCCGGTACAAGATGAGGTCAGACCATTGTGTTCCTCTGGAAAATAATCATTAAGATACCACAAAAGGTCCGATTGCTTGACTTTCATACATGTTTCCAATAGGGAAACTAATACTTAAGAAGATATATTCTGATACATAGTCAAATCATTCACTTATAAGTCTCTACTGCATAATAAATGTGTTCAATTTTCTTTTTTTTGCTAACTTGTTATCGAGAATTATTTTATATAATAAAATACTAGTTGCCTGCATACATAACCTTAGATTTGTATTTTTCAGTGTGTGTTGTAGTCTTAAATAAGTGCAGGAGAAATCAGCTGTACCCAGCGAAGAAATTGTCTGTCCAGACATGTGCACATTGTTGACTTAAAAAAAAAGCTTATAGCAGAGACTTTAGTAAAAACCAAAGAATGTATATAATAAATATGTCAATGGTCATACGGTCAATAGTTCAATGATTACTGAGCTGCACAGGAAAGTGAGAAAATGGATTGTGTTTTAAATGAGGAGAACAAGGGAGCACCTTCGAAGTCAAAGCCTAAATATTATTATAAAGCATATTGAAAGTATCTGTGTGAGTCATCATAGACACAATACACTAAATATTGGGTTCTTTCCTAGAGAACTGACAATAATATCATCGCATGAAAACCTTACGGCAATTTTTTCAATCTTTACGAAATAATCATTTGTAGAAGCTATCTAATGTCACGCCAGGTTTTACTTTATATGTTGAATATTAGATACAAAGGAAGGCTCAACAAATAAACAGAAATGATTTACCTACAGAGATTTTTGAACGGAAGAATATACACGAGGAAAAACAGAACAAAGTTCCAGTTTAATACAAAAGAGACTTAATGCGAACATTATCTGAAAGAAAGAAAAAGAGAGAAAGAAAAAAGATAAAAAGAGAAAAAGGAAAAAGATAAAAAAGAGAGAAAGAGAAAAAAGAGAGGATAAAAATATAAAAAGAGAAAGACACACACACATACAGATAGAGAGAGAGAACGAGAAAGAAAAAGAAAAAAGAAAGTTGTTTTTTTCTTTCTATTTTACTTTTTCATCATTGGATAATGTTTTGGAGTCGTGAAAAATCCAGATTCCAGACTTTGATGAAAGTTAACGGTTTGAAGCTCAATACTAACAGATGTATCCGATTTGGCATGCCGTCTGTGTGTTTGTGTGTGTGTCAGTGTGTGATACGTTTTCTCGAAGACGACTCAATGTGCAAATCTGAAATTTTTAACATAAGATTTTGGAGGTACGAAAAAGAACGCTACTGAATATTGGTGAAATCGGTGCAGGCTCTAGGCCGGGCCGCGGCCGGGTCAGAATTTTTGTGGAATATAAAAATATTTCTAATAAACCTTGTTTAGAATGACAAAATGTATCGAATCCGATCCTTTGCAAGTTTGTCGTCAAAAGACTAGAGCTCTGAGGAGGGCTCAAAAACAGTGTATCGTGGAACCAAAAGTTGTTTCAATATAAAAATTGTTTAAGATGTAAAATTATTCCGAAAAGGTTTTTTCTAAATTTCTTGTGAAGTGCAGTGTATAAATTGTTCAAACTTCTTGTCGCAGTTACAAGTACGGGTGCCTAGAGAAATTTTTTTGCCAAATCGAAAACTGTTTATGGATAGAAAATTATATCAGAAAGGTATTCCCAAGTTTCTGGGCACAGCTTCATGGGCGGTTCCAGGAAGGGCCCAATACAATTTTGCATCGAATCAAATAATGTTTGCAATAAAAACTATTCAGGGTGAAAAATTGCAATTCTTCTGTAATTTTTTTCTCACAGAGAGAGGGGTAAAAACAGTTTTTTTTTTGTCTAATCACCCCGTTTAGAAAATTTAGGCAGTTTTGAAAAATATTAAAAACAATTTTATTTGAACGGAATTTTCTAATATTATAGAATTGTCAAACTAAAAACTGCATCGAAATTTTTTTTTTTCTAAATCTCTCATCAGAGCGCTGTGGTCAGGTCCAGAGAGAGTTTTTTCCAAATTTCCTTAAGATGTTCTAAAGAGAGTTGAAACCTATGTCATAACACTTCATCTGACGCAGTTTCCACGAACACCAAAATATTAGAACCATACACTAGAATACACTGCTCAATTTGCGTTTCGCTAACCATCTGAGCACCTCGGGAGAGAATTGAGGCCTTTCATTAAATATTTGACAGTAAACTATTAGAATGCACCTCAATAGATACAAAATCCAGTAAAAAATATTTTTGGCAGCAATTCAGTGTTACGATAAAAAGTACGTTGAAAAATATTGCCCTGTATAAATACTTTAATCTAGATTAGGTATCTCAACTTTCGTTCGTTTAAAGTTAATGAAACACAGCAGATTCGAAACTATAACCGGTGGTGTCTCCCAAGGAGCTGAATTAGGGCCTATTTAATTTTTAATTCATATTATTAACACTTAGAAGTAAAGCACTTTATAATGAAATTATATCTACGTTAATCACATGGCACTGCTGTTTCAGGAAAAAAATTGAGGTTAAAAGTACGTTAGTGCAGAAATTGGTTTTAGAACAGTGGAACTTTGAATAAAAGCTAATCCTCTTATCCTAAATTAAAAAAAAGTAACTGACATCGTGGAAATAGCTGATGTACCTAAAAATGACAAGCTAATTATTTATAATAATTCGTGTGATTATCCTTTACATTGCATTCATTGCGGCCTGCTTTAGATGGGTCAAAACAATGAAGAAGTTGAGTATCATCAGCGTAGGCTTGCAGATGCGAACTACTTACTACCTTAAATATATCTGATGTGTATATAAGAAACAGAAGAGAACCAAGGATGGACCCTTGGGGGACGCCTGACATTACTGTTTAAAAATCAGATACTTTTTCCGCAACTGATACACACTGAAGATGTTCACTCAAATAGGAATAAAAAAATCTCAGAGATAATATTTCAAAGCCATACTAATTTAGCTTTGTACAGAGAAGCGTATGATCAATGGTGTCAAATGCCTTGGAATAGTTTAGCGAAACAAGAATGGCTGCCAAGCATTTATCTGGCGTACTGATGGTATTATCACTAAGGTTCAGTAGAGCAGTAGTGGTGATGTGTACCTTACGAGATCCCGATTGATGCAACAGATATAAGTTATGTGATGATAGATAGACAGCATATTATGTTCTATATCTCGAGAAAAGTCAAGTCTGAGAAGATTTGTTTATTAATTTCACCAATTAAACAGATGTTATAAAAAGCCGATTATCACCTACAAAGCTTTGGCTGAATCCATATAAGGAATTCTAATTTAAGGTGTATTGTAAAACGATTTCATACATATATAGATGCGGCCACCGACTAGTATAGAAGGCAAACTTACTATTAAATCAGATACTCTAGCGCTACCTATTTATACCTACCTAATTTAGTCAAACTCTATGGACATTTTCGACATAAACATAAATTATATTTTCTGATGAAAATAATTTGAAATACAGTTAGTTTCTTCATTAGACTAAAACAGTAGCTGTCTCAACACAGTACGAAAAATTAATTCCCATTTACTATTGAAGCGAACACGCGCTAACAGCATAAACTAAATCATGACCGAAACATCATGTTTTCACACCTTTCATGTAATGGAACATTACCATTTAAAAACAGCACGAGCTACGTATAGTTCAATGACAGATGTTCTGTGGGCAGAAGTCCTACACAGTCCAACAACATAGTCGTCGTTTCGGTAACGCCTTCATTAAACATTGAACAATTCAATAAGCCCCCGGGTGTTTCCTACATGAGTTAAACAGGTGAATATATCGCACGCAAACAGATTATAAATTATACTCGGAACCATAAGCGTCGGCTTTGGAAAACTAACTTATATTATATAGAACCTTTTTGAATTCGCGGATACACGGAGAAACAGAATAAGCAGTTACTTTTTAACCATAAAAACGAATTTTAATTTGAATCACAGAAATTGAAGCTATTATTTAGTTAACTGAAAAAACCAATTATCTTTTAACTGGGTACCTATTAATATATCAAACATATTGATCAGCTGAATATGTGTTCAAATTCCTCGCATAATTTTTTGTTAATTTTGAAGAGAAAATTCAAATAAAGTCAGATTCTATGTAAAAAATTCGAAGTGAAATTTTCAGTGTAACTTATTCATCACCATCAGTCCAATCTGATAACTTATTTTTAATGCGAACGAACAGTAGTTTCACTTCAGTTTCTCGGTAAACTTTTGGATGAACTGTTCAGCGTACCTTCAATAGAAAGGAAGGTTTTATGAATGAATGTTTGCTTTCATTTGAATCTAAGAATGCAGATGACTATCACGAACATGAGAAATTTAGTAAATTTTGTATCAGTATCTAGAGAATAGGCGTCAATATATGGAATACTGTGGTTTCGGATCATTTGACGTCCTGGCCACTTTCTGGCGTTCCCCATGGATTCGTAATAGGCCCGCTCATGTTTGTTGTTTTATAAATAATTGCAGGGGCCAGACACAGTAAAGGATCTTGGAGCTATCTTTGATTAATGTCTGGGTTTCAAAGAACATATAAATTTCACTACTGCCTCAGCGGTAAAAAGCTTAGGCTTTGTAATAAGAAACTGCAAAGGGTTTAGCAATACTGATATTATAAAGCTGTTGCATTTCTCATTTGTACGATCAAAATTGGAATACGGCTCGCTAATATGGTCCCCAGGATATGCTATCCATATAAACAATGTTGAGAATGTCCAGCGGCGTTTTATTTAGTATTTCTGTTTCATTGAAGATGGTGTCTATCCAATAACTGAATATTCGCAAAATGTTATGTTGGAAAGATTTCTCATATCCAGTATAGTGTGGAGGTTAAGAGAATCCACCTTGCATTTTATGCTCAAGCGTTGAAATTTGGTACGCTTGTTCGTTAGACCCTACCTTTCTATGTGAGAGAGGTTGCCACAGTCGGCGCCCCCGGGAAGACCCTGTTATAGCATGGTTGCCTATCTGTTTTGGAGCTAAAACCTGTCGTGAAGGGCTGACCCTCCTCCCTTTTCGAGGTCGCTGAACACGATGGTGGGGGTCCCACAAATTTTTTCCTCGGTAACCCCTTCAAATTGGCCAAAAACCACCCCCAAAGTACCCTTTTCCGTGAACCCGTTTATTTTCCCCTGTTTTTCGACTAACTGTTATTCCCTCAAGTAGAACGGAAAGTCCCTCGAGGAATTTGACCTCGGCCACCCCTACACCAGGCTTTCACCCCTCTAGGGGATTGGATAATTGATATTTTTTTGTGAAAAAAATTGATATTTTATAGGAGGTGTTTCTGCGAGGAAGGTGACCAGGGTTGAGTAACCATCCTCGGGGGTTATTTTTACCGTTCAAAAGGGTGGAAAAAAATATTATTTTGGGAAAAAAATAATATTTTGTAGAGGGAGTTTCATTGAGGAAGATGGTACGCCTTCTACAAAATATTATTTTTTTTCCACTCCTTCGAAGGATGAAAACAACCCCCGGTGTTGATTATTATTATTGGTTATCTGCCACCTTCCTTAAAGAAACACCTCCCACAGAATAATAATTTCTTTTCAAAAAAAAAATCAAATATCCACCCCTTTGAAGGGAGAAAAATAACGCCCCCTACAAAATATAATTTTTTTCCGAAAAAAAATTGTTTTACCACCCCTTTGAATGGTGACAACACCCCAAGGGATGGTTACACAACCGTGGTCACCGTGGAAGATACAATATCGCATCCGGTAACTGCGTGAAAATTTTTCAGGACCTGGGATCAAAATTAATACATGACTAAAATATAGACTTTATGTGGTGACTTACCAAGCACTTTGTAAGTTCATGGGCTGCTAAAAATTTGGCGTGCTTTCCCATGCCAAAGTGCAAGTGGCAAGTGTTGCATACAAGAAACCACAAGCACCGGTACATCCGTATCGTATGTCCTTATCATATTTTTTTCGCAGCCATTAGTCACAGCCGCTCAAGTCTCTTGCTGCTGAACTGCAAGTAGCAAGTTCTATGCCATTTTGATCCTCTAACTACAAAGGTTTCCTTAAGTTCATCACCTTCATCCAGAGCCGAAACATTTACGCCCAGTAGCACTCGCACAAGTCTCTCAAATTCATCTAAATTTTCAGCCAATTTCGAGTATCCAACATACTTGTCAGCTTTGACACTCCTTCCCGGATACGTCAGTTCCTCTTGTGTTTCTTTCTGGCATAGTATGTACAATTCTCAATTAATCTTCATCCTCCACCAAACTAACGATACACAGTTTACATTTTTTCAACATTCTCAAAAGACTTCTATAAAAAATACAAGGGTAACAATTGAAGTTTCGTTCACCTAACCAGTTTTACTAATATACTACTATAACTGATGTTGTCAAACAAAACTTACCGAAAAGTCGATGTAAACTGCATCACATGTCACTACACTTCACTTCAAACACAAAGCACATAACACTTAGCACGATATTCGCTTGAAACGCTTTTACAGAATTAACTTGTCGCAACTGGTTGCAACCTGCTTCTACGAGGGAAACGTCGGGTGAACCAGCGCCTGCTATGAAGGTATACAACAGTCGCGCCGTGATACCCATTGTTGCGCTCGAACTTGGCCGGCCATGATATGATATTAAATTACATGGCTGGGTAACCACAGCGCAGTATTCATCGACCGCACGTACTCAAAACATGATTTTTCGAAATCAGTGACTCCCGAAAACATATGAAACGAAACCTCACTCGAAAAAATGCTGTAGAGTAAACTTTTTCGGAAAATAACCTTACTTTATGCATTTTCCCTGCCGCCATTTTTAAAAAAGGGTCGTAGGCACTGGAACACTTGCTTGTGGACTTAAACATGTATATGTATCAATTTTCAGCAATCTACAACGCTTTCAGCTCCAAAACAAGCGAAAATGGTGATTTGCCTCTGAAGGTAGGCAACCATGGTATAACAGGGCCCCCATAAGGGCAACGCTCGCGGCAACATTTCTTATATCAAATGGTACAGTCTAACGAATAAGTGTACCAAATTTGTATGCTTGAGCATAAGATCCAAGGTGGGATCCATTCGTGCAGGTTACCGTCCGGACTAGTATGGAAAATGGAAGGGTAGATGCTCAATTTTTTTTTCTCTATAAAATTATGTTTAACGAGTTTGATTGTCCTCTTCTTTTGGGGCAATTGAATTTTCATACACCGGGCTCTGAAATATTTTATCTTCCTATTTCTCGAACTACTGTATTAAAGTATTCTCCTATGTCTAATAACTATAATCTACTGCTAGGTAGACTTGACATAGTCAACTGTAGAATTAAATAAATAAATATGAATGCAGATGTTATAGAGTAGTATTTTAAACAAATGTTGGATTTCATACCTCCGGAATTTGTATTTATAAGGGATAATGTTGGTTGTTATTCTAGGGCAGATTGAGCTGACCCCTACGGCTTCCTAGCTAAAAGCAGATATAAAATGGTGAAATAGTTCGAAATAATATCAGGTTTAAATTGAAAGTTGTTAAAGTTCTGTTGATCAGTTTCTTAGACAGAGTAACTGTATGTAAGTGACGAAGTTGTATAAATCACGTGATAAAAGAAGAGGAGACAATGTGGGAGCTTGACAATATTATTGACGACACTAGTATTCCATATTTAACAGTCATTATTAACAAATTAAAAAGAAATGCCGCATATTAGAAAAATGACCGTTTTGAAAATAGAAGTATTAATTGTAGAATTCTTGCAAGTGTTGAAAAAGGGATAAAAGGCATTATTAGAAAATGCATCAGACATAATTGAAAGTGACGGACATCCTAATCTATTGGCCGTGATGTTCCTCGAGATAAATGGTTCCTTATATTTTTTTAAAAAACACCTTCAATAAGTCTCCGATAAGTAGAATCGATAAATCTGCTCAGGACTGCAGTTGCAGAACAATCTAATAGAATGAGGCGCGAGAATATCACCTACAAGAACAGAAAATGATTTTGTAAATATTTTTAAACTGCTACACTTCTGGTCAATCAATTTACTGACAGAAGGTTCGAAAACATATTTTTGTTTCACAGGTTACTTTCATTACAGATCAACTTTGTCAATGTTATTAATTTGTGTATTCCATATACAGAGTGTTCGAAAAGTCACGGATAAAATGGGGGGAAGGTGGTAGGTGAGGTCATTTTCAATCAAAATAACGAATAACCATATTTGTATATATCCAATTGTGGATGGTTAAAAAGTTGTTTAAATTATTGTACTTTTGTTAAAAAAATTTATTTATGTATTTATTTAAACGGGGTACCCCAATATTACAAAATACAAGAATACATACACAAAGAAAGTAACAAACATTTGTAAATAGAGCATTGATGTTATCGCAACTACACACAAATTTCTTAAGAACATTAAAACCTATTTAAAAAATTCAAATTGATTGTATTACAGTTAGACATCATTCTATTAATAGGATTATTTGTCTCATAAAGAGTCTTGTGATAATCCAGGCTAAAGCTATACGTAATTTGAGTTGTCTCTACGGTACATGAAAGTTTATTAATAATATTTCAGGGCAGTGAATGATATTGTTGCATAGTTTGTATACCAGGATCACATCGGCAATGTACCACCGTTTATGAAGACATTTTATATTTAGAAGTGGAAGGACAATGTCATATTGTACTAAATCGCTAGATATTCTCGATATAAAAGATATGTAATGAAGAAATCGGTTTTGAACCCTTTCTAGTTTATTTATGTGTATTTGGTAATAGGGTGACCATACAGCTGCAATTTTCTACAGATGATCTAGCAAAACTAATATATAAGGCTTTAATTATACATATATTGGTGAAATCTTTTGTACATATTTTAATAAAACGAAAGTCTTCGATGCTTTGTTGCATATATATTCCACATGGTGGTGGAAATTAAGCTTTGAACGAAAATTATTCCTAACTCTTTTATTAAGTCAACGTTTTCAATAGGTGTATTTCTAATAACGTACGTGTAGGGGGATTTATAATTTACTTTATCAGATTGTATATATTTGCATTTATCAGTATTCAACACCATGTTTTTCTGGGAACACCAGACATCAAAGCGATCAAGGTCTTCCGGAAGTTCCACGGAAGAAATACTATCTTTTAACTCAAACCTTTAAGTCATCAGCATACAGTAATATCGTACTATACACAAAACAATTTTCAATATCCTTGATGAATAGATTAAACAACAATAGAGCTAAATATGTCCCTTGCGTCCCTGAGGTGACTGTTATCATAGCAGAAAAAAAGCCTTTGATTTTCACCCTTTGTGTCTGATTATTAATATACGATTTGAGCCATAAAAATAACTTACCACTGATATATTGAGAAAGTAGGTTAATTAAGAGCATATGGTCTACCTTGTCAAATGGCTTAAAGATGTCTGTGTAAATTGCATCTGCAGAGTTACCTCTTTCCATGGCATTGACGATATAATTTTCATATAACAATAAATTGTGTAACCGTTGACTTACTATCTATGTAACAATGATTTAAATAAAAATGATACAGGCCCCTGATTAGAGGTCCAAAGAGTGTTTTGCAGTTACCCCTTTTCTTTAGGCTACAAAATTTTTTTTTAAAGTGCCCTCCTCACGATGCGTGGGAGCTGACACTGCCTGGCTAGTCGTATAGCAAATAGGCGTGGGTTGCAACAAGGGGATTCTAAAGAAAAATGTGACTACTTAATAGTATAAAATTTAATGTAAAATGTAAAACAATATCTAAATGCGTGTATACGTATATGCAACGAACGATACAGCAAGAGCTTAAAGCGAATGTGGCTATATCAAATTTGACTAACTAGTAGTCAATGGTAATCGATACACATATATCATAAAATATAATCACTACTCAAGTACATTAATAGGAACAAAACATATATATACTTACATATATATAACCAAATTGTTTACAATAAACAAAGAGGTAAGTAAGGCGTGCTCGTTAGGTACTCAATGTAAAAAAATTAAATGGCAGTTTGCTCCAAATTTGGCAGCGACAACCCAGTCCACTTTTTCCATAATGTTGGCACAGACACATACACAACACATACCTTTCTGGGTGGATGTTACTTGTCCTAGAAGAAGATGCAGCAGGTTCCGAAGGCTGAGGCACGAATGAAGTCCCAGACCTCAGAAGTTGAGGACACTTTACCCAAGCTACAAGAAGTCTCACCATCCACAGCTCTTCACAGCCACAGATTAAGGATTGGCTAATGTTGTGGAATGCCCTTGGAAAAAAACTAGTGGTGAGCAAAAAAACGAAAAACTCTTGCAAGAAACTTCTGTGTTAGGGAAACTTCGGCATAAAAAGTTTCGGATAAAAAAAACCCTAAAACAATACATCATCATGAGCAACTACTCACCCAAGAAAATAGCCAAATGTAACATAAGCGAACATAACCTTACCTCTTGCCAGAGGGTTTCTTTCCCAAATTGTAAAAATAACCTCAGGTCCTTCTAAACTTGCTGCTAAATGGCCTTCGATTACTGAAATGCGGAGAGACTGAATAATAAAGAAAACTAGGTAATAGTTTGAAATGAAAACGTTCGAAAACGTGCTACTTACAGGGAAAAAACGGCGACTCGGCGTCCCAACTATATCTCCTCAAGGGTTCAAGTTTGCATAAAAATACATATACCATTCGAAAATTCCAATGTTTCACAATAGGAAAACTCGATTTGTTGATGGAAAACACTTAAATCCACCCGGATGATGAATAAAATAAAATTATTTTCCAATGGAATCTTAGACGACCATCTTCCTTTCCCGTTAACATCAGACTCTCTCGCCTGGCCTCTGCCCTCAACAACCGGAAACTCCCACCTTACCTACCGACAGGAATTCATTCAGCTACGGTTCGCACCTTTGCTCGATTGTTCATGCAGCCAGGGGCGGACCAACCCAAATTCCTATTTAGTATTCACATAAATTGCGGAATATTTAAAAGCCAGTTACATGGCCTGAAAGTGGCATGTAACAATTGGTACTGATTCAATGGCCTTGGGAAAAGCCATGTTGCTTTGTACTGGTAATATTTTTTAGTTGAATTTTTAAGTAATCATTGACTAAGGATTCAAAAGTCTTGGGAATATGGGAGATTTTTGTAATTGGCCTATAATTTAGAATAGATTCTTTATTACCTGCTTTTTTATATATAGGAGTTACATAAAAAAAAAATTGTAAATAAATTTACAATTAGTTGTCCACCAGAGGCTATTTTGTTATAGTGGAATATCAAAAAATTGCCTAGTAAGTTTACTAAGAGAGTGGAAAGAAAAAACTGCATGCCTGTGCCAATTGTACATAACAACGTTACTTTACATGCAGCACAGTAGGGTATTTTCCGAATAAATTGTCAAATTCCATATGCTAAAATTAATATCCGTTAGTTTTTAAACTCACTGATTACAAATCCGAAATTATTAAAATTTCATTAGGACTTCTGAGTGGTTCTTGATCAGTGCAAAACTAGGTGAACTCGGTACAATTAAGAACCTTCGGTAATTGATAAAAAAGTATAGCTGCTGACACATACCAGCTAACTAGCCAGTTATCAAAGAGTGGGTTATAGTTCTAACACCCTGTTACCTCTAGGCGCTATTGTTCTCTATATCAAGAATCCAACATCTCATCACCAGCAACACATTTCTCTCAATACCTACCTAATATTCTCTGAAAAGATATATCGACTTTCCTTGTCACTGCGATGGTAATACTTTCAAATTCATTTAATTTATTGAAATTACCATGTATTTGAAAGACTAGCAAAGTGATATAAGTATCTAAAACAAATTTAAAATTTAAGTCGGATTCAATTGTAAAGTGATCAATCTGTTTTCAACAATATATCATCTTTCAATCAGTCGAAAACAAAATAGTTCTGTGAAATAATTATTGTTTACGAAATATTAAAGTTTTATGTTTTCTGCGCTTATAAAATTTAAATGTCAAACAGTGTAGCTACACTTCATAATGTAGTAAATAATGGGAACGATTGTAGAATACTTAAGTGTTCGTATAACTTTAAAACTAATTTACACTTATACTGTGCCTGCCTAACTGGTTAGAGATCTACAAAGTTAGTAGTCTGCGTTCTTTGATGGTACTCAGCTTCTCGAAAATAGTTCGCTGAAATTTTAGAATTTACTTATAAATTTGAGGAATTAGATTATAGCCAAAACTCTGAAACAAATAAGCCTAACAAAAAACTTTTAGTAGTTAAAATCTTGAGTATTCTTCCAACAAAATATGAAAATTAATACAATGTATTCCTATGAGAAATATTTAATTAAGTCGGAGAACTATATTTTAGAAGCTTCATTACCGACATTTTTTCCGGGAATTCACACTGTATTAAATAAATAACAAGAACTGACTTTTGCAGATATTGTATTTTATATTGTTCTCCTGCCTAGGTCAAATTGTAAAATAGTGCATATGTGTATACAGTGTGTCCGCCGATTGAGTTCTTATAGATGAAATGGACAAAAATTTTTTTTTTCCATATTTGGGGGTTCACCTTTGCTTATCCAAAAAGTAATTTTGTGTGTACTTTTGTTTTTTTTTAAATCACGTAGGCCATGATGGTTAAGCAAAAACAAATTTCTTGTTAGGTAAAGTGCCTTTTCTATAAAAGGTACAGCAAAATGTCATTAAGAAAAATTATTCAGATTAAAAAGTTATAGAGTCCTATGCAAATTTTCAACAACATGACTTTGATGATTTTGATTTGTTGGATATAATTGCATTCTATGAAAAAAAAATTGTATACCGGTTCAGTTTGTTTGATCTGTCAAGTATCTAGAGAAAAAATATTTAGTTACTAATTTTTTTTTGTAAAGCAAAATTACAGTTTTGGTTAAGAAACCAATGAATTCAAATAAACGTAAATCTGTCGTGTCATTATTCAAAATTGTTGCTACCAACTTCAACACATAGCTCTAGTTTAGCTCTCAATCCTCTATAACTATGTTGGTTATCTAGGAGAGATATACCATCAACTGCTTCTTTAATTTTGGTTTTTAATAGTCCTAAGTTATTGCCAAATTAAAAGTAGAAACATTTTTTTTTTAAATTCTCATAAATAGAAATCCATTATCGTTAAATCCGGACTTCTAGGTGACCAACAAATCGGCCCGTACCTTTTAATCCATTTTTCTGGAAAATGACGATCAAACCATCCTCTAACTGTAATTGCAGAATGTGCAGGGCAGCCGTCCTGCTATAGGAACATTTCATTTTTTACAATTTGGGTATATTGTTGAGGTGATCCAAAAAGAATATATTTAGCATTTTCAGGTAAAATGTTGATTTACATTCTCTTCAAAGAAATATGGACCAATTATTCCAAATCTGAAATCGCACACGAAACATTCACTTTCTGGGAAGATTGCTGGCTACTTCATATACGAAAATTTGGACTTTCCGAGGACCTACATCTACAGTTCTATGAACTTGCTGTACAATTGGTGGAAAATGTTGCCACGTCAGAAAAAATATATTTTAGTGAAAGTGTCACTCACAAAATATTCTCTCCCATCCATAAATAGAAATCCAATCTTTTAGCGTCGTCATTTTGTTCAAGAGTGTACAAATTTTGGTTAATATGGATGAATTTTATTGGTTTTGGGCATTTTTTGTATAACACTTTTAGAAATTCCACTTTGGTCTGCTCTTTTTCTAAGAGATAATTTTTGGAACCCACTCAACAATTCAATCGTAATCGCAAACTTCATTAAACTTCTTCTTTTTCTTATATTTAGTACATTACTAGTTCTTTTAAATTTGTCGACTATTTTTTAATACCCATATCTATTACTAGTACATCTGGCCAATATTCATTAAATTTTATGTATGTATCTCCTAATCCATAGCACTGAACATTGAATATCTTCTGCTGTGCGGTAGGCATAATTTTTAGATAATAGTTATGATGCTCATCTGACAGCTAATTACTATTAATTTGACAAATAAACATATACACATTTTGTTCCATGGATGAATTTACGAATATACAGTGAAAGTTTTAAAAGAAAAAAATTTCAAAAATTAATATCAACATAGGTTACTCCTACCAGGAAAATGTGTATATATTGATATTGTTGACTTTCTTTTAAAAAAATACTGCAAAAGCTATGTTAGTAAATCAAAATCTTATTTGTGTAAGATATTATATCTTATATTATTATTATTATATTATATCATTAGGGAGGATGCTGAGCACCACCCTTCTTTACTTCTGGAATTTCACACTGAAGTAAATAAAAAATTTCCTGTCAAATGTACAAAGGCATATAATTTTCGCAAAGCTGACTACCCAAAGCTGTACAACCAATCTAGTGCAGTTGACTGAAGTGTCTTGGACTTATTTTCTGATGTTGACGATGCATGTGAAATGTTATATAATGTTATATACGAAATATTTGATAATTGTGTTCCGGAAACAGTGTCCCGGTCCAGAAAGTACCCGCTTTGTTTACATGCTCCATTATAAAAGATATTAAGTACAAGAACAAACTGAGAAGAAAACTCAAGTCAAATCGGGATAATAATTTTGGTGTAGAATTATGTAATCTAAGATCCAAAATAAAGAAAGACATTGACACCTCTCATTAGAATTATTTAATCAATATACAAAATAATATTAAAAGCAACTGTAATTTGTTTTGGAGACACATCAATACTAAAAAACAGACCTCGGCAATACCGGATAACCTTACGTATAATGATTTAGAGGTTAATAATCCTAAATATGCTGTAGATAAATTTGCTACTTTTTTCGAAATTAGTTTTTCAGTTTCTAAGAAATCATCTACGTATACTGATAACACTCGTACCGGTAATGTACTTCGCACATTTTCACTCACAATTGATGACGTAACCAAGGCGCTCAAAAAACTTAAACCTAAATTTACTAAGGTAACGAATGATATTCCAACCTTCATAGTAAGAGACTGTGCTTACGTTCTTGCGAAACCACTTATTTTTATCTTTAACATATCTCTGAAACTTTGTACCTTTCCGAAGATCTGTAAGCTTTCTCGTACCTGCCCCGTACACAAAAAAGGCGAAAGGAATATCATTGAAAACTCCCGTCCCATAACCACCATCTGTAGCTTTGCTAAAGTGTTTGAGATAGCCAAAACATGAACCACTTTATTCTCACGTATAAGAAAAACTTATACCAAGTCAACACGGCTTTGTACATGGAAGATCAACAGTGACCAACCTCTGCTACATAACACAATATGTCTCTGAATATTTGGATGCTAATGTCCAAGTTGACGTAATATACACCGATTTCTCGAAGGTTTTTGACAAATTAGACCATGGAGTTCTCTTAGATAATTTAAACAATGTGGCACTGTCGTCCTCACTTCTTACATTTTTAAACCCTATCTTTGTATGCAGAAACAATATGTTGAATACTGTAGTTATAAGTTCTTCGAGATTTCGGCGTCTTCTGGTTTGCCATAGGGTTATGCCCTGTGCCCTTTATTGTTTGTTATCTTCATTAGTGATATTGTAGACTTAATAGACATGCCATGCTTGTTATATGCCGATGACCTAAAATTGTACTGGCGTACAGAGTCCTTGGAGGACTGGCAAAGAATACAAAATAACCTAAATAAGCTTCATGAGTGGTGTAACAGTAATACTCTGCCATTAAATGCTTCCAAATACAAGGTTGTCTCATACCATAGGAAAAAAATGCTTTTGAGTTCTCTTATCACTGAATGAAACAATTCTTGAACGTCCTGAATACTTTTGTGATCTTGGAGGGACATTTGATCATAAGCTGCCACTTTCAAAGCATATTGAAAATCACCTATCTTCAAAGAACCTTAGTTTTGTCAATAGAAATTCAAATAGCTTTACAGGCACTCACGTATTATGTATGCTGTTTAACGCGTTTGTAAAATCTAAGTTAGAATATGCGGGCTTAATTTGGTACCCAGAGTACTCAAAATATAGTGTATCATTTATCAGTTTGGCCGATCGCAGAAATCTTCACTCCTTAATATTTCTGATCAAAGTGGTACACAATAGATATGACTTTGCTGAAGTTTTGTCGAATCTGAGTTTTCGCCTGCCAACAATCGGAACTAGATTTGAAGAAACCTTTCACCTCTCGACTCCTTACACAAACCTATTGAAATACTCTCCCTTGCATATCATGTGTAATAATTATCACAGCCTGCAGGATAATCTAGATATATTTTACTGTTCAATAAGAGACATTACGAATCTATTTTCATAATAATCTATTACGTATCTATTTTTAATTTTTTCTTGTCGTTTATACTTATATAACTAAATAATTTTCTTTCAAATAAATAATGGAATAAACACTTAGTAAACCGGAATACAATTTTTTTTTTGTAAAATGCAATTGTATTGAAAAAATCAAAATCATCAAAGAAGCCGTAAATTATTGGAATTTTGCACAGGGCTATAATTTGTTAATCTGCACAACTTTCCTTAATGACATTTTACTGCATCTTTTACAGAAAATTTACTTTACCTAACAAGTCATTCGTTTCTGCTTAACTATCATGGCCTACGTGATTTAAAAAAAAAACAGAAGTACACACAAAATTACTTTTTACATAAGCAAGGATGAAAGAAATTCGACATTTTCTTGTCCATTTCAGCGAACTCAGTCGGAGGACACACTGTATATGTACGTATTTTTAAATATTATACTGTAGCAGTAAATGCAACAACACTATTATGTAGTAACTAATGGTAAATAATTGTAATTCATATGCATTTACCTGATAACTGGTGATAAATAAATATGAATTTGAATTTTGAAAGTAATAAATCTCAGTCCGGATTTCGTACAAACGGCCCAATTACAGTAGATAAAAATAAAGTAACTGATATAATAACTGACAAAAGCGAATTTTTATTCTTGCAACTTCTGAAGATGATTGAAATTAATGACCAAACGTTGGCCGTTCATTAACATGTATCAAATTTCATTTGATTTTTGATCCGAAATCTGATAGATAGATAGTTTGTTGATGCTTTAAATAACAATATTTTTGCACAAGTCAAAACACAAAAGTAAAATAGAAACTAGACCACAACGATATAAAAAGAAAAAAGACACATAACAAATTTTATATAACACAAATAATATCAGTAAATAACTTTATATATACCTAAGTTGAAATCAGGGATTTGAACAGCTGTATTTAAAAATGCTTTGTTAACCTGAGCAGATGTGAATCACAAAATTATATATGTAAATAAGTCGCGAGAAAGAAAAATAATACAGCGAATATTCCGGCGCCATCTTTACAGGATTCGCTTTGTAATAATGATCTTTTTCAATATAGATACATTTTATGACCCACTCATCGCTGTTACGGGTTCTTGTGATGTTTTTATACGATTGCACAAGAAGCATAATTGCACAGCTTACTTTTTTAAAAATAACATACTAGTTTATGACGCCCACTACGCAATTTCTAATGAGAATATTCATTTTGTGTCACCAGGGAAACATTGAAACCAGTTGGATATGTATTTTAAGGTACTATTGACATAAAGTTATTTCCATCTACGGAAAACAGGTTTGCCATCAATTTACCGGATGGGTCAGTTACGTAAAATTGCTCAACGACTAATTTATTATTTATATATTGTCCTCAATTGTCGCAATCTAATACCAAGGTAACAATCTTGTTTCAGAAAAGGCGATAGTTGTACCACAGCTCTTAAAATCACAACGACATCGTAGAAGGATTTGATAATAATAAATGTACAACTATGGTATTTTTAAACATGTCCGTCCAATGCTTTCGATTCAATGAACTTTGAATTGCTATTTGCAAAATTCAGACACTATAATTTTGGTGCAAGAACGATTGATTGATTCAAAAATTATCTTTATGGTAGGAGCCAAATGATCCGTCTCTGCAGTGTTGACGGTAAATACAATATATCAGGACCTTTGGAAATAACGTCAGGAGTCCTTCAAGGATCGATACTTGGACCAATCCTGTTTACAGTTTTTAGTGTCAATATCAATAAAATACTGCAATTTTCATATGCTCGCTGTTGATCTCCATATTTATATGTCATTCGATTACCAAAAATTTGAAACAGCGACAAATTATAAACTCAGATATTTTAAATATAAACGATTGGGCTAGTAACAACTCGTTGTTGATTGACACCAATAAAAAAAAGTTATAATGTTTAGTAAAAATAATTTTGATATTTCAGGCTACAGCCTTCACATTGATGGCATACTGGGTCGCCACGAGTCAATGTACGCCCCCAATATTTTGGTAGTTTTTGTATTTAATAATTTTGGTTTTGGTACACATGAATTAGACAATAATAGGCTATTTTTAGACCAGGAATGAAAATATCACTTCCGGTTGAATCGGAAGTGACATCAACTTCTTTTCTTAAATGGAATGATTATATTTTTTTATGGTTTCTCATTAAGCATAAATTTCTAAGTGCAACAATTTTTCAGATGTAAAAAATTCCAAAACATAAGTGAGATACAAACAATTTTTTAATTCTTTCAAAATGGCCACGTCAGATGAATGCGATGTAAGAAAATTACTAAGTAGGCTATGAAAATTATTAGTAAGGTTGTAGACTTGTCTGCAAAGAAGAAAATAGTTGTTTGAATTACTGATAGGTACCAGTATTTTTAGGTTTTTTTTTTTTCAAAAAACGGAATTTAATTTTCATTTCCGCAGGGGTCCTATGGAATTTTTTTTAATGGAACTGTGCTATTTTTTTATTAATCAGAAATAATGATTAATAAACTATAATTTTTTCGCCATTAATCATTTCTTAACGATATCCTTCGTAACAATAAAAGTATTTTTAAAAAGTAAGCACCAACAAATCATTTTAATAAGGTACCTATCTACATTTAAATCCAAAATTGCAGATAGCCATGAAAATGATAGATATTCGCAACAATTGAATTATTCTTGACTTTCTCAATAATTTTCTGAAGTAAGTGTATTAAAGTTGTTATAAATAAGAAAATTAATATAAAACGACTGAAAAATATTCAAGAGATGAAAAAGTTGATATGTTCATTATTTATGGAGACTCAATGTAATGCAACTAGAGCACAAACTATGTATGGACAGAGATATCCAGAAAGAAGACAACCTCCGAGAAACTATTTCGCCCGGTTGGAGCATCAATTTAGAACTGAACCTAATCTAGAAATTTGAAGAAAGATTTATTGTGGAAGAAGAAACCGAAATTAATTTATTAGCTTTAGTGCATGTTGACCCAACCATTTCGGTAAGTCAAATTGAATATGAATTACTAGTTTCCAAAGAATCAGCCAGGAAAATTTTAAAGAAACCTGGCTATCGCTCTTATAAATATCAATTGCATCAATTTTTATTTGAGAATGATTATCAACGAAGAATAACATTTTGTAATTGGTTACAGTTACGCCAATTAAGAAACGAGAATTTTATCAAAAACATTTTGTTCACTGATGAATCGAGATTTACAAACCTTGGGTTATTTAATCGAAACAACACTCGATATTGGGCAATTGAAAATCCTCACATTATCAGACAGGGGCGGTTTCAGGAGCAGTTTGGCTTCAATGTTTGGTTAGGCGTACTGGGCGACCATATCATAGGTCCAATAGTTTTTGACAACTCTAACTGGACCAAGATATCTATAGTTCCTCCAAAATATAATAGTTCCACAGATTAATCAAATTCCCAATACCAATATTGACGAGGTTTACTTCCAACAAGACGAGGCTGAACCACACAATGCTATTATCGTTAAGTATTACTTAAATCTATTATTTCCAGATCGTTGAATTGGGACCCATGGTCTAGTCATATGGCCTGCAAGGTCGCCTGACTTAACCCCACTCGATTTTTTATTTGGGCGCATTCAAAAATAGAGTCTACATGACTGCTCCAATCACAAGGCAAGATCTGGAAGAAAGAGTTCGACACGAAATTGTACAAATAACACCTCAACAATTACAGAATGTTAGACGTGCAACGATAAGTCGCGCTACTCTGTGTATTAATCATAACGGTGAACAGTTTGAACAATTTTTATAATGGTTTATTATAATTTAGGTTTTAAATAGTTTTGTTATTCTATTTATTGATGGTTGTAACATTTTATTAAAATTATTTCTTGTTTAATTTGTGTTTACTTTTTAAAAATACTTCTATTATTACGAAGGATATCGTTAAGAAATGGTTAATGACGAAAAAAATATAGTTTATAAATCATTATTTCTGATTAACAAAAAAAATAGCGCAGTTCCATTAAAAAAATGTCCATAGGATCCATACGGAAATGAAAATGAAAATTAAATTCCGTTTTTGAAAAAAACCTAAAATTTTGTGACTTTCTTCAGTGCGTCGCTTATAACTCGTAAACTATGCGTTTTTCGGGTTATATTATTCATACAAAGTTTAAAAGCATTAAATTTCTTTTACATTTGACTGGTTAAATGTATTTTTTGATCTAATAATAACTTAGATATATCCGTTCAAAGATAGAAAAAATTTGTCAAAATGTAAAAAATGGCAAAAAAATTCAAGCTTTTGCCTCATAACTTTTATCTTTCAAAATATGCATGTATACTACACATACTATGTATACCCCCTAACTCCCTCTGAAACCAACCCCGCCCCCATCCATACCTTCTGTCTTCAACTCCATAAATCCATTCCATCCAGGAACTGTTGATGAATGGGTATTCTTCGCGTAAAGCCAGGCAATATCACAGGCAGATGGCACTACATCTTGTCCAGACCTGAATATGTCAATTTTCAATCCTCCATTCGGTGGTCTGCTTCTCTTCAATAGTGTCAGCTTTTCCAATTATGTCTGATGCTGAGGTAACTTTCATGCGCATTACATCCGTTTCACTGGACACAGAATCTCGTGGGGTGACAGCCATTATTCGATTCGACTCATGACGTGGAATGTGCCATGTCCATCAAATGTGTTGACGTTGAAATCCGCATTGTCAAAAATGAACTGGCTGAATGAACTTGCTAACTCATTAACAACGGCTTTCTTTGCCTGTAGTACATAGGAACCCTCAAGTCTAGAAGCCTCTTCGTAGGTATCTGAAAATCCCAACGAAGACAGGAGGTTTAACAGAAGTTTAAACTCAAACTTCTTGTATATATATGCGTTGAGACACCAGTCATAATGGAAGACAGAAATGATCTTGAACGTACGTCAAACATAATGGTATGTGCCAGTGCAAGACATTTTCTCTTTCATGAATCCACTGAACTCCGTTTATTGGTCAATATTATCGTATGGAAAAGGAGAAACAGTGTTTCTGGTACAACATGATGGGAACCCAAAAAAATTATCAATGGGAGGGTAAGCAGCAGTGTTGAAAATTTCTGAGCGGATATCTTACAAAATAATTTTTCCTCTGGTTTTTACAACTCGAGCTCTTTCTTCTTGAGGGTCTCCTTTTTTTCTTGGAGTACCAGTTTTCAGATAAAATTTTATGACCAGTGTTTTTGATCTGTATGGTGGAACACTTATGAATATGTCGTTTCCATACTTCTCCTCCAGATGCCTTTTTAACGTTTTCGCGTGTGGACGAGATTCTTCAGAAACGTGAATATAGTTTCCATGGCTTCATCATGACCTTGAAAATGTTATTTCGAATCAAATATATACATGCGATACATTGTTGGATAGTACTCGTCTAGATCTATAACTTTTGTCTAAACCATTTTTTGCTAGAACAAATAGAAAACATTGAAAAATATATAATAGAAACCTAAAGCAGTACAAAACAATATAGGACGAAATAAATTGAGTTCAACTTTGGTCTATCATAACACTGCTTCTAATAAACGAATCATCGTGCTTTTTTCAAAAAAAAGCGTCTTTCCGAGTACTTTCGAAATATATTTTAATAATAAAAATCCGTTGAAAAGTTATTGCATTTGTTGATAAGCAAAAATATTTGCCAAAGATTTAAACAATTCCCTAGGCTCTCCTAATTAACGGATTTTAATACATCAAAATGGATTTGAAAACTTGAGTGCTCTTTTATATGTCCAAAAATTTTCAATTTGCTAAATGCTTTATTTTAGCCTCAGCAACATTTTGAAACTTTGAAAAATTTTCAAAACGAAGTTTAGATTGCAAAAATATTATGCAAAAACTAAAAGTCCGATCTTGATAAAATTTGGTGGGAAGATTTATTATAATAAAAACTTTTGTTTAACCAAGTATGAAGGTCCTATGTATAATATAATATTTGAAAAAAATTCCACAAATAACTTGCTATTTCAAAATTTTGTTTGCGATTTCTACTATTTTTTCAATAGTAAAAATTATTTTATTTAAAAGTTAATTACAAAACTTTTTTATTTCTGTAGCTTTTCTCTAAAAGCAATTACCAACTCAAAACAAATACCGTACGAGCTAACAGTGTCAATCTCCTTTACCTTCTGTCCAGGTAAATAAACGGAAAGTTGGACACTTCTGGGCCAGGGCTAAAAGACATTTCTCCTCCCGTGTTTTGGGGTGGAGAATCGATTGCTATAGGTCCGAGGGTGAAAAAACCTGCCTTCATCCCCTATTGGCCAAAAACCACTGATTTTTGCGCGTTGTTTGGATGAAATGTAACTAAAAAAAGATCGAGGATGAGGGAGGTAAAATCAACCACCCATCTTTTATTCCCAGCCAAGGGGGTGAAAACTACCTGCTGCAGGGATGATGGGTCCCCTCAATTTTTCTGCCGGTTTTTCAAAAGGAATTCGATTGAGAGGTGGTCAAAATAGATGAGGGAAGTAAAACTCATTCATCCACCCCTTATTTCCAGTCAACGGGGTGAAAAATACCACCCCTGCCGAGATCACCACCTCCCAATCGAAATCTTTTTGAAAAACCGGCAGAGAAATTGAGGGTGGTCGCAATCCCTGCAAGGTGTAGTTTCCTCCTCGATTTTTCTTTAGTTACATTCCCTTAGAATAGCGCGAAAATATCAGTTACGACCATTTATTGCCTCAAGGGGATGGTTTTCACCCCCTTTGCTATTTAATATTTATGTTATAATCGTAGATAAAGTATAGTATTCAACTTGCGATAATGGTAATAATATACTATTACTGCACTAACATAAAATCGGTACGAAGCATGGCGATTAGATTTTACCCCAGATATTTCCTGTTTCTTGGTTGTAAAAATATTTTTAATTTAGGTTAAGTGTCGCTTGCATTTTTTGATAAGGAGTCAACTAAACAGTAAACAGCAGAAATGCATTTACGAGCATTCAAATTATTGTTGGATTAGCAAACTTGTTGATATGTTGCATATTCTAAATCACGAAGTTTACCAAATAAGTTCCAATAAAAACAAAATATTTTTTTACATTTATTCATGTATTATTTTCCATTACCAATCTTGTTTTCGTTTGTGCTGAATCCAAAATAGATACGAATGGCGTGTATTAAAATTCAACATTATTCAAATATTCCTCGTGGATTCCATTTTTTACATTATGTTTTCACCAAATTCCATTTTCTCATTATTTCAATTTGATTAACACGATGAAGGCTGATGTGTTTCGTGTGATAGTATGAGGAGGAGTGGTATGGATATAGCCCACGTGCTTAGACAAACAAGATGATGTATCGCTGGGTAATAAGTTTAAGCCCCGGGAGTCGTCAGAAACGTATGAGAACTTCAACAGAATACGACAGATGTTGAATTACTCTAGTTAAGGTGATGTTTCAATAATAATGACTTAAATGGCATATGCTATGTAGCACGGAAACATACATTTTAGTTAAGTGAAGCAAATTCTAACATTATATTAATGCTACGTAATTATTACTACTTTTGGCTCAGTGGTTTCTAAAAACTAATTATGTAAGTAAGTATGCAATGTTGATTTAGGGACATTCAATAACTTTGGAAGACAATTAAGCAAGTTATTTTTATGCCCATAATGTATAAATATGAACGTATTATCAGTCACGATCCGAGAAAACATAGCGTGTCAATAATTTCTCTTAGATGTTTCTTGTTTGCGCATGATGTTATCTTAAGAAATTAAACTTTCGTTGTCAAATTTAGTGTGCGCGGCAAGCTGATTTTAAAAGTTTCGTGTAATGTTAACAAGATTAGAAACTATGTACTGTATAGTTCAGGATAGTTGACGACAACTCTAAAGAAAACACTTTTATGTCAGAGTGCGATTTTTCTACGTGAAAAGGTGGTACGTGATGTGTCTTTTAAAATAAGAGAAAATATTTAAAACGTCCCCGCGTGAGAGCACATAAACGATAACATTTCTTTGCTATTCCTTAATTATTTTTAACAAAAGTTAGTTACTATTACTTATTTTTAATTGTGATTTTAATGATAATGTGATAATGTGACACTTCTCATCAGAAGTGTCACATTATTTTTGTGGCAATGATAAATTATTGTAAAATAATACTAATTCACTTGTTTTTCCCAGAATTGCAGAAAATGTAGATATCTTTGATTTTTGCAAAAAACCCAAAAACGCACCAAACATAAGTAATAGGGGAACACAATGTTCCGTCTTCATTTGTTATTATTTGGTTCTTCGAGCCGGACTTGAACCAGCAACCTTATGAATAGGCCTAAGATTAACTTCACCTCCTCACTCCGAGACTCCCGCTACAAATTTTTTAAACAGAATACCATATTCTTTTAGGCCAATAATGCAGTCGTGTTTCAAATGCCTGTCTAACATTACTAAAAATTTGGGACGTGAAATGTTAACATTCTTGAATAACAATTTGTCACAAATCATTTAGCAACTCTGGTTGAGTTGCATAGACCTTCGTCTTCAAATACCCTCACAAAAAGTCTAAAGGGGTCAAATCTGGTGACCATGGTGGCCACTTCATCACCGGACCTCTTCTACATATCCAACGACCAGGAACACTCTGCCACTCCGAATCTTATGTACAACATTTGTTTCTCCGATGAATGTACATTTACTCTCGATAAATTTGCCGATAGATACAATTACAGGTATCGGGCTGAGGGTGATGCATATGTAATGCGATAATCTCATACTCAACTGGCGGAAACATAAATGGTCAGTCTTATTTGTAATTAGTGATGCAGTTGATCCACGAATTGCTGAAATATTAGAAAACGACGAAACTTTGTCTGGAAATCTTGCATTTCAAGAAGATGGAGCAGCCCCCCATTTTGTTGCGATTTCGCCAATTTCTTAATGATACATTCCCTGGTCGTCGGATAGGTAGAAGAAGTTTGATGATGGAGTGGCCACTTCGGTCACCAGATTTGACTCCTTCAGACTTACCTTTTGTGCTGGTACTTGACCATTTAAAAGAAAATAGGGGTGGCTCTGGGTGTTAGGGGGTGGAGCTAATCCTAGACTTAATCATGGAAAAGTGTGTACCTCTATTATCTTCTTTTAACGTTCACGTTATCAATTTATGTACTTATCAACGTCATGAGACTTTTTATCTTTGCAAATTTAAAGCGCATAGGATGTAAATAACAGAATGCCACGTGTGCTGAGGCCATGACTGAAGTTCAAAGTGAAATTATACGTTTTAAAAATGAATAATACAATCGCTAATTGCAGCCGCAACCAACGTTCAGCATGCTGTCAATTTTCTGTTAATTATTCAGGAGCGTGCAGAGGATGCATATATCAAATTTATTGATTGCCTATTTCTTTTTAGTGCTTCTTCCTGTAATATTTTAAGTTCCATTTAATCAGGTACATAATTTGTGATTGCTTTGGCTTTACTGTTTATAAAGAAACTAACCTCAAAATGGCACCAGCGGATGTTTTTTTTTTATACATTTATTTAACGTCGGCCTATTTCCGCTACTGAGGCCTAACACCGACGCCTGTAGACGAGCTACCCCCAACCAGGAATTTTTGCCTAACCTCTTCCCTTAAGAAGAGTAGGGATCTTTTACTTGTTTAATAGACAAGGGACCGACGGCTTTACATCCCCTCCGAAGGATGGTATATCTCCTATACAACCCTCGCCTAAGGTTGTATAGCTTCCGCGCATACACTGATATACAAGCCGCTGGAAGATGTGTGAGGCGAGAACGCGGTTTCCGTTGGAATGGTCACCAATCCAAGTACTAACCGCGCCTGTCGTTGCTTTACATCGCATACCGAAGTATGTACTTACATAGTAAAGACGCACCTGCGCTCGCCCCCAGCGGATGTTAAAATTCATTATATTTTCATTACAATACACTTATCATTTGCATACGTTGGTACGCCTATTCGTGCCATTCTGTATGACCTTGAGATGATTTGATTCAGAAATTAAAAAATGGTGTTAACGACAACATTCATGATTTGTACTGTACCATTTATCAAGAATCGCGTATTAACTCGTATTACCACTTATTATACAAAACATCGTTTTAAAATCATGAGAAATTATATATTTTATAAAATAAAATAATATAACAAAGTCTAATTTTGTCCTGACTTCTCCAATACTTATTAACGTAGAAAGTTCCCACTCGGATAAAAGTGTTTTCTCTGACAATTTTCACTAATTATTCTGAACTATGTATGATTGCATTTTTATATATACTTTCTTTATTAAAGCATTAACTCTACGAAGGATACAAAACGGACAATTGTAAAATATATGGCAAATATTCCTTTAAATTATGGATAAATGTGTGCTGACTTAAGAATCCTAGAAACGTCGGTACAGGAAAGCTATCAATATGAAATGATCAATAACTTAGTCTGTGCAAATTTAATGATCATAAAATAATACAACATATTTTAAAAATGAAGAAGAAAATATAAACAGCACAAATAAATATAGTGGCGTTGACATATGTGAGGAGGATGTGAGTTACAAACCACACACAATTAAGTATCCATCAAAATATTTTTCTTTCGATAGTTTTCAGTAATATGTCCACTGGAAGTACCAATGGAAGTTATAAACATTTCGCTTCAGTATTTTAGGTAGTTTTGGTATGAATATTTTTAAAGCTACAATTTACATTAATGAATACCATGACTTGCGAATCATTCGATTTACTCATATTAGAGAAGACCTATTACATCCAGACACTGAATAGCATCACGGAAACTATTTACAGTGAGTCAATGCCAAGGACCAATTGGGGGCAGTTGTTGCTCTTTACGTAAATAATCAGATAAATCACGGAGTTTTCTTATTTATAACTAAGATAATGAACGCATGTCCTAAGTCAGCCATAAGGAAGCTATAGCTTTTGGTTGTCTACAGCTAGACTAATGTGGAAGAAATAAGAAAAGATAGAAAAAAAAATTAAATCTGTCGGCTCCAGAAGTTATAGACCATTTTGCTAATCACCTATCTATCAGGCCTATCAGACCTATCAGTACAGCCTTTTTTTATACTAATAAAGTAAAGCAAAATAATACGAAACGAAATTAAAAAATACAGTACCCTCAACATGATAAACCTTTAAAAAAAGATTTTTAACGCAATTAAACTTTTCTATAAAAAAATTTTGATCTGAGTTGATAACAGATACAATGCTGAGAATATTAAAGAAAGGTTTTGAGTGCTACTAACATTGATTTATTTTTATGCGTTGACTAAAATTGTTTAGTTGTTAGTAAACATTTTTTATGAGCTACATAACTCTCACATATACTATTAATATTTTTCCTAAAATTCTGGCAAAATATTTGTTTTCCTATGTCAACTAAGCAAGAGGATATAGCAACACTTCACTTTACACTGTATAATGATAAAATTCCTTCTTGTTACTAGAAGTAGTTTTGGTTGAATTGAGTTTAAAAAAATCCCAGAATAAAATTTTAAAAAATGGTTTTTAATGAAAGATATTAAAAAGGAAAAAATACATTACACTTTAGGCACATGGTGTCCATATTATGATATCGTGGCGGGGTGCTTTCACCATTTTTTTACACTCCCATATTATATCGTATATAAAAAAATTATAGTGATCATGCAAAATAAATTTTGAGTCTCCCCCCATTTTGTTCCCATAGAACGCATA
Organism: Leptura quadrifasciata; assembly: GCA_963675555.1. Taxonomy (NCBI): domain Eukaryota; kingdom Metazoa; phylum Arthropoda; class Insecta; order Coleoptera; family Cerambycidae; genus Leptura; species Leptura quadrifasciata. Next base: position 38,074,088 of record OY776673.1, read on the forward strand.
TCGTCTGCGGTCTGTGGGCGCAACTAGAGCCCAAACTAGAGAGATTTTATTCAAATTTTATGGTACTGATTACGTCCACCTCGAGTCGAAAATGTCAAATCGATCCTAACTTAAATATGGTGGGAGTCGACCTCCAATGACTTTGTTAAAATTTAACACATGATCCCTTAACACGAGTATAAGAAGACATGACCAGTTGCTCCTAAGAGTATAAAGTTTAAGGGGAAATAAAATAATTTATTTTTCTTAAATCGTTGTAACAATTTTCGCAAAATTTAATACATATATACTTCCTCATTACCAGTATAACTTGTATATTTGCTCCTAGAAAATGCATGGGAGATGTTTTTCGCATTTGTGCAATCTCAACTATCCTATGGAACAATAGTTTGGGGAGATGTCGTAGACGTATGTTTAAGAAAACTTGCGTTGTATAGAAATAGATCTAAAAAAGGTTTCAATAAAGAATGTACCTATACTTCAGATGCTTTATTTGAAGAAGCCGAAATTTTCACCGTTCCGAAAACTATATTGACTCACCTAAGAACAAATTAATGAATATAATATTGAATATAACCAGCACATGTACCATATTAGACACAAACACAAAAAAGCCTATAACTAAGAAAATAATGGGACAGAAAAATTTTATACTCGATAATCTAAAACATATAAACAATGTAAAAATATTTAACAATAAAATAAAAAATGGCTGCTCTCAACAAAAAAAATCTGTAAAAGAGAATATAATAAAGAAGTGATTTTTGTAGCCACTGTTACGTTCAGCATTAACTAGAGATAAATTCGTAACCCAAAATTCTTTCCTCTTATTAAAGTTCGTCGCTTCAGCACTTTACACCACTACCGAATATTTGCTATTGGGACTAGATAATATCCCTTCTCCGTTTTCGAGGGTGCTGAATCAATTCCCGGGGTCAAACTAATTCTTACACTTCGGCAACCCCCTCAAATTGGCCAAAAACCAGCCCAAAAGTCACCTTTTCAGTGAATCACTTTATTTTCCCCAGTTTATCGACTAATAATTGTTGCTTCCTCGAGTAGAACGAAAGGTCCTTAGAGGGATTTGACCTTAGCTACACCTTACCTCAGGTTTTCACCCCTGTGGGGGTTGGAAAATTGATATTTTTTTGTGAGAAAAAAATTAATATTTTACAAGAGGTGTCTTTGAATAAGATGGTAAGGGAGTGTAAGGACCAGGGTTATGTAACCACCCCCGGGGGTTATTTTCACCCTTCAAAGGGGCGGAATTTTTTTATGAAATAATTAATATTTTGGTGTCTCTTTGAGGTAGGTGGTAAATGACCAGGATTGTGTAACTACCCCCGGGGATTGTTGTTACCCATCATGGGGTGGAAAATCTATAATTGAATCAATCCCGAGCGTTATCATAGATGAAAAAAATTTCCGCCTCCTTGAAGAGTGAAAAGAATAGGAGGTTAGTTTCACAACCTACCACTTTCCTAAAGGAAACGCCTCATACAAAATATTAATTTTTTCCACAGGAAAAAAAATCCATCAATTTGAAGGGAGAGAACAACTCCCCTAGGGGGTTACACAATCTTACCATCTTATTCAAAGAAACATTTGCTGTAAAATATCAATTTTTTCCTTACAAAAGAAATATCAATTTTCCGACCCCCTACAGGGGTGGAAACCTGGGGTAGGTGTGGCTGAAGTCAAATCCCTTGAGGGACCTTCCGTTCTACTCGAGGGAACAACAGTTAGTCGAAAAATTGGGGAAAACAACTGGGTTGATCAAAGAAGGGACTTGGGGGTGGTTTTTGGTCAATTTGAAGGGGTTACCGAGGTGGAAAAATTGGTAGGAATCGATTCAGCATCCTCGAAACCGAGGAGGGGACATTGTCTACGCCCAGTCGCAAACAATCGGTAATTTCGTCATAAATCCCGACTGCTTAATTGAACTTTATATGCTATTTATTAGATATAAGCTAGTATTTAATAATTAAAACAACATAAATATCTCGAAATAGTTCATTCTATCATGTCTCCACTACTATTTTATGCCATTTCTTCTTACATTTAGTACACGCAAATAGTACTTTTTAGAAGAAATAATTTATAAAGTTTATATATTACATATATATATTCCAAATAGTGTTAGGAACCAGTCCTATCCCAGTGTCCGGAACATACCTTATTTTGGTAAAAACCTCCCCCCATGTTACATTATCGCGATTTTTCTTAATTTTATCGTAAACCGTTGTTGAAACATAAAAAACGTATAGGACCAAAAATGTTGCGCAATAAATATCAACATTTTAGCTATTCCTTACTCAATTCTCGCAAATAGCGTTCAAAGTTAGGGGTAGCGTTGATAAAGCCGTTGAAATATGTAGAATTAAGTTTCAATGGTAATTATAAGTTGTAATATACCTACACAGGTAAAATTATCTAGGTCAAATTTTAAAGTTTTGCTAAAATATTTATAGAGCACTATAATTGAGCATTTTATAATTTGAGCTATTTCCATACCACCCATAGAGCTCTTGGTGCGTTTTTTTTCAAGTGGTATCCCCAGTAGGTCTAATTCACTGACGTTTCGATTCTTTATTCGTGTGTTGGATCCTGTTCATTTAGGTGGTGAATTTTGGCAACCTTGTCCATGGCAGTTGGAGAACATAGTTGAACAACGTAATCCTCTAACGCATCCACATCGCTTACCGCAACCCTTTTTACAGTTGCACGATATAACTTTTAAAATAGAAACTGGTGATAAAACATTGACCATTTTTTCCAACCCCACTGCGTTGGATACATATTTTTTCCCCAAGTCAGGATTGAATTTGGTGAAATACGCAGTAAGAGTGTTATTTTAATGCTGCAGATGTTGGTGGCAATTAAAAGAAGTAAATCTGTAGCTATTCAAAGAAGTTTCCGTTCGTTCAGCTGTATATACCAGTGTGAATTTCTCACCAGCACTTCTGATCTTTTGTAGATTCAGGGTTGTTGAAAATATGAATAAAATCTTCCAAATCCTTTCTTTTGTTTAATATACCTATTACTTGAGACCTTCCTTTCTTAGAAAAAGCAGAGATGGTATCATAACCACTAAACGCGTGTGCAAAAAAAAAGGGTTTCTTTAATATTTTCAATAACATTGGATGATTGTAAATCAGAAGATCTCTATATCCTTTTCTTCATATTCCCTTGGGCTGGTTTTAAAAACAGATTATCTCTACCTTGAGGAGTAAGGGCAATAATAAGGGCGAGAAGATCGATATCCTGACCAACCACAACCACACTATCATGCTGGCTTGATAGATCGATGGCGATTGTGACGATTAGTAAATCAGCATTGTCTAAAGCAGTAAGCGTATTAACATTCTCAACATTTAATTTAGCTACAAGTTGGGAAATTAAACGATCTTTGCTCGCTACATTACTTAACAATGTTTTTTGTTGTTCAGGTATTGGTTTGTTTCCATTGAATGTAATTGGAGGCGGGTAAATATATTATTATTAATTAAGCTTTATAACATTTAGTACACAAAAATAGAAAAAGATGTATAAGCCTTTGGAAATATCTTGCAATCTTATGTTACAAAATCCAAAAAGACAGGAACTGTTTTTCTAATTACAGAACTAATTAAATTTTCCAGCATTAAAAATTAAACTAATTAAAACACTGAAATTAAATTAAGTTTCAAAGTGTTTCCTCTAGACGGTAAATTCTAATTGAAAATAGAACAAATATTGATATTCAGTTAGGATGAACATAGAAGTTCTATTCTGTTATAAGTTCCATAATCAATATTCATATAAACCCACCTATCGGTAATGTATCTGAATGGCTTCAATTTTCTTTATAAAAGTTAAACACCAAACTTTGGTTAGTGAGAATCTAAAGTAGGTGATTTTCCCGGGGATAAGCCCAACTTCTGAACTGCTGGTGCGATTCCACGTAAGATGAGAAGAGAATACATACTTAAGATTAATAGCAGTAGTTGGTTTAACTGAACTCATGTAAACATTGACAAACTTACATTTGTTTACAATGTTAAATTGCTGTATATTACTGATAGTGTCGCTGAGCTTCGGTATGAGCATTTCTCCTTGATGTTCGATTGCAATCATAGGATTGTCTGCGCTTTCGTAAATGAAAATTCATTAGACTTGCGTGTATCTAGTCGTAACTTTAATTTAAAACAATATATCAAATTATTGACGAATTACTTTAAGATAATATACTAAGACATTGTCAGATGGCGAGATGTATTGATTTTATCACAGTTAAAACCGGAACATAAATATGTCACTATTCAATATACCTTTTACCCTTGAAAATACTTCTGGGCAAATATTAAGGTGCCGTTTACGGAAAAATGAAGCGATATTCAATTGATTTATCTTCCAGGCAGTGCCTCTGCAGCAGCGCAGAACGAGAGACTACGAGGTGATAGATTTTGTTTCCATGCACGCAATATCAACCCCAAAAGTCAGTTGGTTGATTATCTTTGTATAATTTGTTATGGATTATGTATTGCTCTTATTGTTGAGAATATTTAGATAACAGTAGTTTTATTGTTATAGTATATGATGTAAAAGTTTTTTTTTGAAAAGCGAAGCGCGTCGAGCAAGAATAGCCAAGACATAAAAAATCATTTTGCCACTCATAGTATTGTTTTTCCGTCAAATATTTTTAGTTTCGCTCAGAATGATGAAAGCGGAAGTAAAAGATTTCTACATCCGCTCAGATGGAGTGTCAGATAAATTACAGTTTAAGTTAAAAAAAAATTTTCATTAAAGTCATGTTCTTTTGACGTTTGAAGAAAAAATGATTTAATGTTTGAATCTTACAAGGCGAAAAATGAAAAATTGTAAATTGTAAAATAGAGAAAAAAACCGCTGCCCGAGGAATCATTACTTCCACATCCAGAGTTTGTATCCAAGTCTTATACACACTAAATCCCAATGTAATATTTTACTCCCTTTAATAATAGGGTGAAGGTGGTAGAAGAGGTTGCTAGTGCCAAAAAATTTTTAGAGTCCCTTGGTTCTCGTATACACACTAAATCCCTTTCATGGTAGTGTGGGGGTGGTATTGGGGGGTGGCTGATGCCAAAAAAAATTTTGAGACCTTGACTTTTCATACATGCACTAAATTGCAATTTTATGGACTCTTACCTGCTTGCTTTGCCTATTTACCCTTATTTACCCCATTTATCCCCGAATCTTTCAACGCAATTATATAAAAGCATAATCTAGTTCAAGATCTAGTTTTAATACATAAGTGTACCAAATTTCAGGTCAATATTATAAACGATTCCAGAGTAAACGTGCGCGCAAAAAAGTTACAGACAGACAGACAGTCAGATCGACAGACCGACATTTTAAGCCTATTCCCAAAAAAAAAAATATATTTTTTTGCGTTACTATACTTCCACTGGACGTGGAAGTAAAAATTAAGTCAATAAATAAAATATTTGGTCACCTGATGATTCCTAATATTCGATATTCTTTCGAGTTCATGGCTTTCGATTTCAATTTTATGAATTTCGGAAAATCTAGTTTTAGACTCTCTTGTGTACATATTCCGCAATATTTCAGCATAATATTGTTTAGTAGTTTAATCGTGAAAATTCATTCTTTGATATCAGAGTGAATATAATATGGTTTATATTGAAATCTAAATCTGCTGAAGTGCACACTTTTAGTATGCTTGAACTAAACCGAAGAAATGGAGCAATTTAATTATAAGGTAATGGTGTAGCTGATGCACATTTATACTAGCGGTATCAATTTTATTTTTCTATTAATATTAATGGTAACCACCATATTTTAAATTAGTATTATGTGTAGTATTTTATTATTGGAAGTATATTCAAAAACCGCTGCCCAAGTAATCACTACTTGCACATCCATGTCAAAAAAATCTTAGAGTCCTTTGGTTCTCGTATAAAGACTAAATCTCAATTTAATTTTTTACTCCATTTAATAATAGTGTGGGGGTGGTATTGGAGGTGATAGTGGAGGGTCGCTGATGCAAAATAAAAATGTTGAGACTTTGACTTGTCGCACATGCCTTAAATTGCAATTTTATGGACTCTTACCTGCTTGCTTTGCCTATTTACCCTTATTTACCCCATTTACCTCCGAACACTTCAACGGAATTAGAACAAAATATAATCTTGTTCCAGATCTCATTATAATACATAAGTGTACCAAATTTCAAGTCAATATCATAAACGGTTTCAGAGTAAACGTGCGCACCAAAAAATTACAGACAGACAGAAAATTTTTTTCGCTCAAAATATGACAATGAATCATTTAGATTTAATTTGATTATTTTAGAAATGAATATTTTGTGTATGTTCGCATTGTTTTATACACAACAAATAAGGTGGACTGTCCCCAGAATTGGTTATATATAAGCACTATTTTATACACAATAATATGGACTGTCTCCAGTGGGTAATGCAATTAATCACCTGCGAAGCGAGTGTATTTTTTTTATACATTTATTTAACGTCGGCCTATTTCCGCTACTGAGGCCTAACACCGACGCCTGTAGACGAGCTACCCCCAACCAGGAATTTTGCCGAACCTCTTCCCTTAAGAAGAGTAGGGATCTTTTACTTACCTAACATTTAATAGACAAGGGACCGACGGCTTTACATCCCCTCCGAAGGATGGTATTTCTCCTATACAACCCTCGCCTAAGGTTGTATAGCTTCCGCGCATACACTGATATACAAGCCGCTGGAAGATGTGTGAGGCGAGAACGCGGTTTCCGTTGGAGTGGTCACCAATCCAAGTACTAACTGCGCCTGTCGTTGCTTTACATCGCATACCGAAGTATGTACATAGTAAAGGCGCACCTACGCTCGCCCCCAAGCGAGTGTATTAATACTTAAGGTATAAGAACCGAATCGTAAAACGACGAGTGTCGTTGATACAAAGTTTTCACCCAATGTCCACACAAGTCTACTTATTACTGGTATCCACACAATTATTGCCTTACCTGTATAGGTATCCTTGGTTAAAAATGAACAAATTTTTTTTTATTATATAATATTCATATATTTTATCCAGCTGGTTTTCTTTTGTTACAATTTAATAATATATGGGTATTTTTTAAAACAGCTGAACATATTTTGCAGTTTGTGGTAAGTTGGCTTGCTGAATAAGTAATGGATTTAATATTCAGGTCACAGAAAAAAAAAGAATTGGACTGAAATGATCTTACTGTGGTATTTATAATACTTGCTAGTACATATTTTCCATTAAATAAAATATTTTCAAGGTCACTGTCAACTCTTCTTAAAACACAAGTTATCGATTGGAAATTTTATGCTCTATAAAAAATTCTCTACCGTTGTTGAATAATCGACGGTCATTAAGAAAATATAAAACACCAAAAAATGTACATTATGGGAGGGTTTTGGGGTTGCTAGACCATCCGAATTATTGTGAATCAGCTAAATAGTACTGTTTGTCTTAGGCCAAACAACTATTTTGTACTGTGCTACTAATTCTAGAAAGTAAAATTTTCCCCGGCGAAGTTTGAAAATTCTCACTTTTTACCGAAAAGAATTTAAGAACTTACGGATCAGATGTTTTTACTTTTTTTATTCAAGTTGGGTTATTTAAAGTGTATTGTGAAAACTTAAATATTTCGTCGAATGTAGGACATTATAACTGTGACTTCAAGTTAAACCGCAAATATTTCCGAGGCCTATATTAGTCCTAACTCTTTCTTGAATAAAAATTACACAGGTATCACTTGATCGGAGAGTATTACTCTGTAATAATGATCTCTAATATATTTACAGATAAATGCAAAGTTCCTGAGAAAATTGTAAAAAACAGAAAAATTGTTAGGGGTGGTTATAGGGTAGTTACACTATTAGGATTATAGAAAGTTTTTAGTCAGTTAAAATGGGTTAATTCAGGAACACAATTCCGCTAAAATGAGCTTCTCACAATTGTGTTTTAGTTCAAACATTAAGGATAATTTATTGTGCAGAATTTTGGTTGCCTTTACCAAGTTTTGTATGAAAAGCGTCAATTTTGTGCGCCATCCCGTGCGGGCACGTTTGCGCGATATTGCGCAATATATCACAATATTACATCATCAATTATTGTAAAAATGGAAATTTCTAATATAGAAATTATATCACCATCTCGGCACTGAAATGGAAAATTTTTTGGTATTTCAATGAAGTTCGATTCGACTTTAGTTTGGAAGTTATTAACGAAAATAAGTTAAAGGAATTAAATAAATTTGAAATGACCCCGTAAAGTCGTCCCGAAAGTCCTGAATTTAAAGTTGAATATGATATGAAATTGTACTGATACGTCTGCGGCGAATAAAAGGAAGTATATTTTGATGATGAAAGGGACCCGGTTGGAAATAAATATTGATGTTAATGGGAACGGTAGTACCGGTACTTTAATTGAAGGATATGAATGAAGATTGATTGAATTTCAATGTTAAAGGTGCAAAATGGATTGAGACTCGAATTTGAAAGGAAGAGTATTCAATAGAAAATTAACGGGAGAGAATTGAAAGTTCTTAATCGAGGAACGGAAGGAAGTTTTGATGTTAATGAAGTTCATTGGGGTCCGATATTTTTTAGGGTCATATTTCGTAATGTTGGATTCATAAAATTAGTAATTTGGATATTTTGTGATATTTGCTGACGGATTGAATTTAACTATGATTTGAAAATTTCTGAAAATTGTAGTTTTTTGAATAAATTAGGTAGATACTAGATTACTTTTTTATCGTGGTTTGCCAAAGTGACAGGAAAGATTAAATTATTTTGCAAATTTTAAGATTATTGAATTTTTTTCAATACGTCATATGTGAAACGTAATATAACAATATCTCATATTGGGAGTAAAGTTAAATTCGAGGTTAAATTTGATCAAAATCGTTAAGTCATGTTGAAGTTAAACAACTACATTTTCTTCTCTTTTACCGATTTTTTGCAGTTTACTTGACTTACATTTGAACTAATATGATATTGCGGATTTGCTCGAGGTCTAATCGACCTGAATGAATATGTAAAGATTGGCCAAATCCATTCAGTGGTTTTGGATCTAAGTACTACTATCAATGGCAGACGATAAACGGATATTGCATAGAAAGACTACTTTTTACTATCTGGGGAATTTAACCTAAATCAGAACCAATATCGATTTTTGCATAAGCACAGTACTTTTCTTATAGCCCCGTATATGGGAAAGTAATAAAGAAAAAATTAAACTTTTTCGGTTGTTAAATGATAGAGCAAATTATGTTATTTGTCTTAAAATAAATATTAAAATCTTCAAAAGCAATTTCATACATCCACAATTATTAATCATTATCCATGTCATATAAATAGATAGATAGGTCTATTTTTAATACAAGACCCCACGTTTTGTTCTAAGGCGATATCGACATTCAGTTCGCCTGGCAGAATTGATACGGGAGATTAACAATGTTTTGCTTTAGATTTGAACTCCGTCGAATGGTTCTTAGATCAAACACTGATGTCGGATAATAGTATAAGCTCCTCACCATTGTGTGGAAGATTTCTTAATAGTCTCAATCTAGCTAAATGTGGAATTTGTCTGGTAAGGGCTCTTTATGGTAATACATATGTTTTGTCTACATTTCCACGTCGGCATTGGTTGGATAAAACTATATATAGATCAGCCTTATTTTAAACATATTTTGAAATATACAGGGTGACTCGCTACAGCGGAGCATCTTCGAGGTCATTTTTTTTAATGGAACACCCTATACAGACTGCCAATTTTATCAGGACACTCGAGAATATCTCACTTAATATCGGTCGTACAGAAAAAAATATTTTTACGAAAATTATGTCGTTTTATATAACCTACAAAACGGTTTAAAGAGATTTGAAATCCATGGCCTACTTTAAGAGTTATGGCGGAAAATATCAAAAATGCGGAAAACGTCTAGGCCAAATATCTCCGTTATTTGAAGAGATACGAGAAAAAATCTAAGGCGAAATTTTTTTGCAAAATAGACTGTTTCAACAAGGTTTCATCTAATTTTTTTCAAAACCGCTGTATTTTGCGATTTACTCTTCAGGTTGTTAAAAAATTATATTGAAACGGGCGGGAAATGGCGCCATTGAATAGAGTATTTTCCTCCCTTTTCAACGATATATCATATGCCATATTTATTCATTGGTACTACGTTAGTAATTATAAAAACATTTTTTTAAAACCAATAATTTTTTTTTAACAAGCATTATACTTGCTGTGGAGAAGTATGATTAAATACAACGATAAAATAATTCAATAAGTTGTTCAAATCTTTGCTATAATAAAACATGAACAAAATTAAGAAGAATAAAGTAAATTCAGGTAACAAAAACAAAATAATAATCAAGAAAGCAACATGGAGCAATTATGGAAAGAGTATTCGCAGTTATGCCAATGTATAGAGGTCCTCCATAAAAACGTCACTCCTCGCTCAGAAAGTTAAAATGTCTTTACCAATTAATTTAAGTATAATATCCATTTGTTTGTATTTCATGATTTCACTATTATTTCAATTATTTTAAAATAGTTGGCTATGAACAAACTTGACAATTTAATTTTTTGACAGATCATCTCACTTGATACTTCAACTTTCACTCAATCACACTCGTTTAAGAATTTAGAATTTCTAAAAATGATTTTCACTCACATTGATCGTTATAATATGTTCGTTACATATTGCCAATGCAAGTTTAACTCTGGATTAGCTCAAGTAGAATATAGAAACAGATTTCCGCAAACACTATAAATAGCCGAATAAAACTCTGTTCAGCAAATTAGCTACGAAACTGAAAAATAATGGTTCATTTCTAAAGAAGAAGACAAGGTTGAGCAGTGTAATGATAATGTAAATAAGGTAAACCGAGTTATTAATTATGTAAAAATAAAAATAAAGAAAATTTGGAAACATCATTAAGAGAAATTCAAATTGCTTGTCATATAAATAAAACAAGTGCTATAAAAATTTTAAAGAAAAATGGTTACCGGTGTTATAAAGCCAAAAAAGAAGCGCGCCGATCCATTAATATGTAGTAAAATACTTTGGTCCGACGACGCAAATTTTTCCAATAATAGATTTTTTAATCGCAATATTCATTACAAATGGACTTCTGAAAATACACACTGGCATAGACCGACTGGGTTTCAAAATCGTTTTTCAATAAATGTGTGGACAGGCATTTTAGGCACCAATTTAATAGGTCCTTATTTTTATGATGGTCACCTCAGTGGGCAAAGGTATATAAACTTTTTGAGAAATGAATTTAATGAATTCTTAGTGACCTACCTTTAGAGAATCGACACAACTTTCAATATTTTCAACAAGATGGAGTTCCACCACACAATTCCCAGATTTGCCTAGATTATTTAGACGAAATTTTGCCTCAACATTGAATAGGTACCAATGGATTTATTCGATGGTCATCTCGTTCTCCAGATATAACCCGAATGGATTTTTTTCTATGGGGGTATTAAAGATAAGGTATTTTCGACGACACCGCAAAATGTAGAGGACCTAAAAGCTCGAACTCAACAGGCATGTATTACAGTTACCCCCGAAATGCTGAGTAATGTTTTAAATGCAGTGCCTCGCCGCGCTCGATTGTGCATAAGAAATCGCTGTGGACACTTTGAACACTTGATATGATATCTTAAAAATTATTTTGAGGATTAGATAAATATTAATGTTCTGTGTGCTATAGTCTTTTTATTATTAATCAGAAATCAGAAGAATAAAGAACGAGTGGTGGGCAAGCAAGGCCAGAGAAATTCAAAGATACGCCAATTCACACGACTACAGGAATTTCTTTCAAGGAGTAAAAGCAGTGTACGGCCCCAGTCGGAAAAATATGTGCCCTATTAAAGATTTAAATGGAAATCTCCTCAAAGAAGACCAGGAAATAAGAGCCCGATGGAAAGAACAGTACTCTAACATTCTTAACCAGCAAAGTCAAGCCGATCACAATATTATAAATCTTATCCCTCAGTATGACACCTTCGAAGACTTAGATAAACCACTAACAACGGAAGAGATCTTAACCGCCATTGGGCAGCTAAAAAATAACAAATCTCCCGGCGCCGACTCAGTCCCAGCTGAGATCTTTAAAGCTGTGTCGTCAGAGCTCATACCCTACCTCAAAAAACTGTTTGATGTCGTGTGGGAAAGTGGTCAAGCTCCACAAGAGTTTCGTGATACACTTTTAATCAACCTCTTCAAAAACAAAGGGAGCGCTGCGGACTGTGGAAATTACAGGGGTATAGCTCTCCTGGCTGTTGGAGGGAAGATACTCACTAAAGCGATGGCAAATAGGCTAACACCTGTTATGGAAAAGTTACTTCCTGAAACACAGAGTGGCTTTAGACCAAACCGAGGCACATCGGATTTAATCTTCACACTTAAACAGCTTCAAGAAAAAGCACTCGAACATCAAGGAGAAATTCACATGGCCTTCATTGATTTAACCAAGGCGTTTGTCTCGGTGGACAGGGAAGTGCTCTGGAAAATTATGTTCCGCTTAGGTATCCCTAGGAAATTTGTGGAAGTATGTCGCAGTCTACATACAAACAACAACGCCCAGGTTATGTATAATAATGAGGCAACCGAACCTTTCCAAACCCTCACTGGAGTTAGGCAGGGATGTGTCCTGGCACCCCTACTCTTTAATTTGTTTACCACTGCTCTAACAATTATTGTTGACAACAAACTGACAGTCAGAGGAATAGGTCTCAGATACCGTTTTGATGGCGGTCTCTTTAACATAGGGTGCTTTAGAGCTTTCACGAAGACACGCACACGATTCATTTGTGATCTCCAGTATGCGGATGACTGTGCACTTTTAGCCTCTACGCCGGAAGAGCTTCAAGAACTTTTAGATATGTATGCCCAGAGCTATGATTCCTTGGGACTTAAAATCAACATTGGAAAGACTAAGATTATGTCAACTCCTCCTCAAGCGAACCAAATAGACATTACACTTAACGGAAATTCTTTTGAAGTGGTGGATCAGTTCAATTACTTAGGCAACGTTGTTAATGACAAAGCAAACATGTACAGCGAGATTCGTAATAGAATTAACGCTGCATCTAGAGCACTCTGGGGACTTAGAGAGAGAGTATTTGACAACCACGACCTTGCTTTGTCAACGAAAATGGCTGTCTACAGAGCAGTTGTCATTCCAACACTGCTATATGGATGTGAAAGCTGGGTCACTTACCGTCGTCATGTGAAAGAATTAGAATGTTTTCAGCAAAGACACCTCAGAAGTATGATGAAAATCCGTTGGTTCCATCACATATCAAACGTGGAAGTACTCAGGAGAGCAAACAACCTTCCAATTGAGGTGCTTATTTCAAGAGCACGCTTAAGATGGGCAGGTCACGTTCATCATATGCATGATAACCGCCTTCCTAAATGTACACTTTATGGTGAATTGCTAAGCGGTAGAAGAAGGCGTGGCGGTCAACGAAAAAGGTTCAAAGACGCTCTCCATGAAAATCTAAAATCCTGCGGTATTGCAGACGAGCAATGGGAACAACTTGCAGCGGACAGAACCGAATGGCGAGGGGTTGTGGCCAGCTATCAAGGAATAGGAAATGTTGCTGCAAGAAGGCCGAATCCAAGACCTAACCAGGTCTATGTTTGTCCTGACTGCGGTCGACATGTGCTCTCCCGAATTGGCCTCTATAGCCATAGTCGTGTGCACCGTAGATGAATGGGAATTACAATAGACTACACCTTTTACTTGTTTTTTATTGTACACAATTTATCGACTGTAACATTTTTATACTCGGACTCGAGTAACGGCTAATATTATTACTTTGTTTTTGTTACCTGAATTTACTTTATTCTTCTTAATTTTGTTAATGTTTTATTATAGCAAAGATTTGAACAACTTATCGAATTATTTTATCGTTTTATTTAATCATACTTCTCCACGGCAAGTATAATGCTTGTTAAAAAAAATTATTGGTTTTAAAAAAAATTTTTCGTTGAAAAGGGAGGAAAATACTCTATTTAATGGCGCCATTTCCCGCCCGTTTCAATATAATTTTTTTAACAGCCTGAAGAGTAAATCTCAAAATTTGGTTTTGAAAAAAATTAGATAAAACCTCGTTGAAACACTCTGTTTTGCAAAAAAATTTCGTCTTAGAATTTTTCTCGGAGATATTTTTTGGCCTAGACGTTTTCCGCATTTTCGATATTTTCCTCCATAACTCTTAAAGTAAAGCATGGATTTCAAATGTCTTTAAACCATATTGTTGGTTATATAAATCGGCACAATTTTCGTAAAAATAATTTTTTTTGTACGACCGATATTAAGTGAGATATTCTCGAGTGCCCTGATCAAATGGACAGCCTGTATAAGGCATAATCTAAGTTTTTTTTTACATGCCATTAGAAAAGTTAATAAACAATTCAAACAGAATATTTATTATACAAATAAATGTGTAGTAAAACGTATACCTACTACGAAAGACTATATTGAAAATAATATCCCATAACTTGCGACATAGTACGTCTTCAATTGGAAAACACAAAATAAAATCTGATTGAAATTATCCCCCAGCACTATTTCTTTACCTTAATTATATCGATCAAGCATTTTATTTCATAAAGTTCTGTAATCTTTTTCTGTATACGTCGACCTAAGACTGCTGCCTCCAAATATAACAATAATTAATATCACGGCTCATATAATATACGCTAGCAGAGTAATAAAAACTATGCGGAAACAAAAGATTCTCTCCAAAAAAATATGATTTATCAACCCATTGTGTTCTATTTTTCTGTATTAACGTTTGATAATTTAGGTGAAGCCTACAGAAGTTATTGAAGCCCGGTCATCAAAGTACGCCAGACTGATTGAAAAGTGGAATGTCAATAACAAAGCATTGAAAGATTGAGTAGGGATCTCCCATCTCCTTGTCCCAATTCCTTCTTTTCATGCTTCGAGATAACACGGCTTTTTTTAAAAACCTCCTGACTTTGACTATCACCATTAAATTAAATATATCCAAGGTATTTACATCGAAACCAATTCTACTTTGATTTATATTGAAACCATTATTTTGTTTAAAAAATGTTGCTTTTTGTGATCGCTTTTAATTTAATGTGTTTATTGATCCAGTGGAGTTTGGTCACATAAATGATGAACTAATGGAATAGCTATAATACCATATATCATATAGATGTGTTTACTTATAGGCAAACAAAATGCGTACCTATACATAAAATATGTACTGTAAAATACCAGTGCACATACCGTTACATTGTTCATAATGTTCATATAAACCGAAAATATATTCAATTATATAAAAATATTTAGCAATTATAAAATATTCCATTAAATAGTAAATAATGTGAACTTTCAACGTTTTCTTGTTCGCATCTGAAATAATTAGTTCTAATTGGTATGAGACATTGCCAAAAACAAGAATTGTTTCACGAGATCTGATTAATTGTTTGTGTTCGATTTAATTGGCATAATTTTATGTAATTTGGTTTAAAGTGGCTCACCGATTCCAAGAAAAATTGTTGACTGTATTAATCACATCTAAAGTTGTATGGAAATATTGTCTGCCTTGGAGCTCGACTATGTTTAAAGACTTTAGTAGAAGGTTGCAAAGAGAACTTAATTCTAATAACCGTGACTGAACAAGATACAGTCTAATGAATTGTCTGAACATGTTTGTGTTGTAATAAATAAAAATCGAATCAGGTAGTAGTTTAATCATATACTTATTAACTATATACTGGTAGTGGCTATAAGCCCCCGTTGTACGGAATTGAGGTTTAAGAAGGAGATAGTTTTCTATCTCTGTGGAGTATTTGGAACTTAACGCGCATGCTTTAACCGCACAAAACCAACGCCGGAGGAGCGCGCTCTTGTAACACACACAACTTCTCTGATTAGATTGTGATTATTCACCTTGGATATTTTGTGAAACTGTCACATTCTCGCGCCGGCATTCTGCTACTAAGGCATGCGCACCATACCTCGAGTACTCTGGAAGGTTAGAGCGATAAGACTTTCCTTGGCATCGAGATACGAACGAAACTTATTGTATAAAGTTAATAAGTAAATGAGTTTAATAATAAAAATTGTTGACAGTTAATACCGACAAGTTCACTCTCTTCTGTAATTTGGGTTTAATTTGAATAATAATGATAATTAAACTAATAATTAAAATTTTGAATAAAAAATTATTTTAAATAAATAAGTACTAAACTATGAGACATAATTAGAATGGCGTAGGAAGTTCGGCTTCATAATTATTGTAGGGTATTTTTTGTTAAAAATGACAGTCAAATATGGTAATTTTTTACATGTTCAGTCATCACAGTTCTTAACAAATTTGCTAATTTCTGTTAATTAAAATGTGATCCTTTTAACATTTATTTAACGTTGGTCTATTTCCGCTACTGAGGCCTAACACCGACGTCTGTAGACGAGCTACTCCCAACCAGAAATTTTGCCGAACCTCTTCTCTTTCGATGAGTTAGGATCTTTTACTTGCCTAACATTTAATAGACAAGAGACCGACGGCTTTACATCCCCTTCGACGGATGGTATATCTACTACACAATCCTCGCCTAAGATGGCATAGCTTCCGCGCATACACTGATATATAAGCCACTAGAAGATATGAGGTGAGGACGCAGTCTTCCTTGTGAACACGAATTAGCCCCTCGAGTTTGTAAAAATAAAAGAGCTTGAGTTGGAAAGCTTTGGTTGAGACCCTTAGGGTCGCTCATGCACTTTATTTTGTTGAGAGAAGCCTTTGGGCTCGATTTTTGAAGTTATGGTTCGGGTCGAATGCTACACCCTGTATGTATATTCTGGAACTTTGTATGCACTTGGTTTCAAAGTTTTAATTTATTTAGCACTTTTTGGGTTCTTATTGTCATTATCAGGGTCGAAAGCTGCACCATGTATATAGTATTTTTTGAATTAATAACACTTGTTTTAAAGCGGAATGAAAAATTATTTATTTAAGTTTAAATTAACAGAGTTTCGATCGTATTTGGATTAATATATTTTTATTTAACAAATTTTTGAATAGGTAACTATTCGACAGTAGAAATTTAGTCGTATCTGAATTTTGCGAAAAATTAAAATTATTTAATTGATTTATTAAAATGTTCTGAAAAAAAAAACTTTATGAATTTATGCGCGACGGCGATTTAATTTAATTAGAAACTTTTTTTACTTGGTTTCGGACAAGGAAGCAAGATCTCGACAGTTCTTTTTCAGGAAATTATGCTGTGGCCGAAGTAGGAAAGCTGACTAGACAGTGGGAACTAAAACTTAAATTAATTAGAATCTGATCGAATTACTAGTATATAAACTTAATAAATTTAAAATCACTTTTAAATAACTACTAATGATTCCACTCGCGAAAACTTAACGCACTAACTTCATTTTAACTTGCTGGTGATTTCGAACTTAGCCACAGCTCGTTGCACTCAGCTGTTTATACGGCTCTTCTGGGCTAGGTGTGCTGAAATCTGGAAAATGTCTGGATATGTCCATCGCCATTCCGTGTGGATAACGATTGCGCAATATTCGACAATATTGCATCATCCAATGTAAAAATGGCAAATTCTGATATGAAAATTATGACTGTCTCGGTATTGAAATGGGATTTTTCTGATATATGAATGAAGTTCGAATTGGTTTTTATTCGGGAGTTATTAATGAAAACAAGTTGAGGAAATTAAGTAAATTTGGAATGACCCCGTAAACCTGTCCCAATGGTCCGGCACTTATAGTTGAATATGATAAGATGTACCGATAAGTTAGTTACGAACAATAGGAAGTGAGTTTTGATAACCATAGGGGGTCTGAATATAATGCTGATGCATTGGGAACTTGAATGAGGCGTGATTTAATATATGAATGAAAAATTGAATTGGAAAGTTGAACCGAAGTAAAAGATTAATTATAAATTATTTGTGAAAGCGAATTAAATTAATGTGAATGGGGGTGTGGAAAGTATTTTTAATATAGTCAGCGGCCATATGGGGGCGGTATTTTTTAGTTGTTTGGCGAGTTTGGTGGGTGTTAAAATCAACGTTTTGTCAAAAAACACAATTATTAATTTGTCGACGTTTCGTTTATTATTATCAATATCCTCAGGACACTAGAAATATAAAGAATTCTATGAAATTATTCAAATCAAAATTATAATTTTATGTTAAAATGATAAAATTAGTTGCATAACACGTTAAAATTTCAGCTAAAACTTTTTTTAAATTAATAGATATATACAGAAAAAGAAAAACTAACATAAACAATAATTTACACTGATTTATACACAAAATTAAAAAATTTGGAAATAGACTTTTAATTTGTGTTTTGATATCATATAAAATACATAACTTCTGGGACATCACTAGATAAAGTGTAAACGAATTTAATTGAAGCCGTATAAAAACTAAAAGCCGGCAAAAACAGTCGGCATCTCTTTATGGTATATGGGCGGAGGTAAATAGAAATGCTTGTCATAAGAAAATAATTAGATTTTCGGGCGTTATTATATTATCCTCTGTTTCAAATGATCTCCACAAAGTAAATAATTAAAACATTTTACCTTTTATATAGTAGTAAATATTTATAAATATGAACAATAACTAACTTAACTCCTACGCTTGATATTATAACAGGTATTTACGCACTGCACTGGCACATTAACAGAACAGCAGAAGTCCACCTTTGACTATTGAGAAGCGATTTACGAGTTTTTTTCATGCTAGTAGGCCTGTTCGTTTTATTATCTTTAAACCAGTGCAGTCGTAAATGGTTCATTCAGGCTGATTACATTGCCAGTCTCGGACTCGCCTGCACAGTTTCAACTACCATTCGAATCTCGATACCATTGCTAAATATATAGAACAAAATATCAAGTTCAGTGCGCACGGACCTGTGCTTTAACACTGATCAGTTCCAATTATCCTCGTATAAAGTATACCAGTTCTTAAAAACATTCAATATTGTAAACAAACGAAAAGTATAACAGTAGTCCTATACATACATGTTTAACTTGAATACTGTGTACCCGATGATACGTTATCAGATGCTCAGATTTTTTGTTTGTCTATGAGGAATTTCAATAAAATATTAATATACCTAGTAAGTGTTGTTATGCTATTGACTTTATCTTTTAATTTTACTAATAATATTGAAAGAGACTAGCTGCATTTAAGTTTTCGATATCGGATCTTTTGTTAATATATTTTTCGTTCTTCTTAATGCAAATCATTTCATGTGTTAATCTTTTCTTTAGATTATTTTGTTTACCAATTATTCCAGTTTCATCAAAGTTAAAAGGATGTCCGGTTAATACGTGTTCTACAAGTTGGGTGGGGTTAATTTTCTTTAATGCATTTCTACTGTCATTCTTATATTCCATTATTCTATGTTTTAGGTACTTTCCTGTTTGTCCGATATAGCTTTTATCACATTAAATACAAGGCATTTCATAGATTACATCTGATTGTAGTTCTTTTTGTGTTTTTGATTTTTATCTTGTAAAGAATTTATTTTTAATTGAATTTTTATTCTTAAAAGCTGTTTTAATTTTATCTGTTTTTTTGACTTATGGTTCTTCTTAATTTTTCAGATAAATCTCTTATACAGGGTGGGGCAATAATGCGTCGGACCTCGATATCTCGAGTTCTGCGATAGCTAGAAATTTTTTTAAAAATTGCAAATAAACTAGATAAAAAAGTCTATAACTGGAAATTACTTTCAAATATACAGGGAGAGCCAAAACGAAATTACAGGACCAAGTGCCTTTTTTAAAATAGAATGCTGTGTATATCATTACATTTTTTGAAGCCTCTTTCTAGGCTCTATTCATTCCTATATTAGCATTGAATATCTCCCAACCATTTGGATGTAATGAATTTTTTTGTTAAAATAATGCAATCTGTAGATGGATATTAAAAAAATCACCAGTCACAATTATGGGTTTTAAGAAAAATTTATGTGAATACCAGTTACGAGACATCTAATTAGTGTTTTTGAATCATTTTCATTTCCTAAAAATGTACAGGGTGGCCAAAAATTATTTTTCAATTAAGAACATTTTAAATTGAATTTTCTCAATTTTTCAAATAGAACAGCCTGTATATTTTTCGATGATGTGATGTAGAAATGATAAACGAACATTTTTTGTAAGTACTTCCCTATGGCTAATTGCAACCATTTTCGTTTTATAAATAAATAGGTGTGAAATTCAAGAAGTGGGACCATTTCTTCCAATCCATTGAAATGAGTAAATAGTATTTAACCGGTCCTTTACTGTAATGCTTTTTGTACACTTTTTGCTGTTTTCGTTATTAGGCAATAAAATCTCAGTTTGGTATAAATTGTCGTGTATAAAGGAGCATTTATCACACTTTATCGGTCGTTGTAATTTATATTGAATTTAAAATATTTGGAAATTTACAATATGAATTTTAATAAAGCGGAACTTGTAGACATGACTTTTGTTTTGGGCGAGACAGACAGAAATTGTTTACTTGCTAATACAATTTATCACCAACATTATAATGAAAGAAGGATTCCGGATGTTAGCAGCTTCCAAAATCTTCTCGAGAGATTTCTGGAAACTGGAAATGTCGAATATAAAAAAGTGAAAGAATAAAACGTGTTGTGAACGAAGAAAATAGTTTTCTGTGGTACTGGCAACGGTTGAGAATCCCCATATTAGTCAAAGAGAAGTGAGCTCATTAGTAGGACTAAGTAGATGGTCTGTGGGTCGAATCCTAAAAACAAATGCACCATGAATTATCTGATGACGATTTTCAAAAGCGCCTACAGTTTTGTAATTGGGCCAGTAGTGAAATGCAACATGATGTCAACTTCTTCAATACTGTTTTATTCAGTGATGAGGCAACTTTTCATAAAAATGGATTTGTTAATAGGCACAATTTCCATTATTATGCTTCGGAAAATCCTCACTTTTTTATGCAAATTGATAACCACCACATATGGTCTATAAACGTTTGGGGAAGAATTATTGGAGAACATGTAATAGGGCCACATTTCTTTGATGGTACATTGACTGGAGCTATTTATCTTCATATTTTGGAAAACTGTCTGCCACAATTATTGGTAAATCTCCTTGAAAGAATTCGAAATAATATGTGGTTTCACAGCAAGATAGTACTCCACCACATTATTTAAATGCAGTTAGAGACCACTTAAATAATACCTACCCTAATCAATGGATTGGAAGAAATGGACCAACTAAATGGTTTGCTAGATCCCCAGATCTTACAAAAATTGATTTCTTTTTGTGCGGATACGTGAAGGAAATTGTTTATAGAGACACACCAACAACAGTACAAAATATGAAGGAAAGAATAATAACTGCCTTTACATTCATCACACACGCAGTTTTAGGAACAGTGGGAACCTCATTTCAAAAGCGTATAGAGATGTGTGTCAATCAAAATGGACAACATGTGAAATATTTATTATAATTTTTTCTACTGAGTTATTTGAAGAAATCTCTTTTTTTAAGTTTATTTTTAAATTTTGTAATTATTGCTCTTTTCATTGTTTTGGTAATTTAGCAATTTTTTATTTTTATTTTTTCGCTTATACACGAAATGTACTATAACACTTGAAACGGTCACCCATCTATGTACTAACCGCGCCTCACGTTGCTTTATATCGCATTTACACAGTAAAGACGTACCTACACTCGCCCCTAATTAAAATATATGTTTGATTCGTTATTTTCAAAAGTTATTGTAACTTAAAAAATAAGTAATTTTTGTAAACGTTAATACCTTTTCTTTTCTTTTTTCAGGTAGGTACCTACGTGCTGAAAAACAATTCCTCATTTGTAAACAGTAAGTCCTCTTATATTTTACAATGTTTATTAAAATACTAAAAGTATTTTAGAGCAAAAAAGGATTGTTAAGAAAATTGATACAGCGCATGTATTAAATGTAACATCTGAAAATTCGTCCTATTTTATAAAAGAAAGACATTTTTTTGTACTTATATTCGAAATGTTAGATTTAACTAAAAGCTACAAGTAATTTATTTCTGATACAATTTTATTTCATAGAAAAGTACATGGTGGGAGTACATAAAAACATTTTATGAAAAGGATAAATTATTACCCAATAAAGTTGCACGCAAATTAACAGATCCTTTTATAAACCCCAATAATTTCCAAAAAATAAAAGTGAAGTTAGCAGCACAAGTATTAAGATATACAGTTGCTAGTTTAAATAATTTATATTAGTTTAGGCAGTCTTCAAGCTTTTTAACATGCTAAATTCATGATTTATCATCAGAAGGTGTATAAAGGTGAAGAATTTCATATGAAGGCCTTAAATAATTTGATTTTTTTAAAAGACAAAATATATGAACCTGGAGGGAAAGAAGTAACGAATATTTGTAAATTTATTATGGGTTGGCTGACAATCATTAATACCTTTATGATACTTTGGCGATATTTCAAAGGCCAAAACTTTACATTTATTATAGAGAGAAGGTTTAATCTAGGTGCACTTGGAAACACACACTAAATCACATTTTAATTTTTTTATTCTCTTTCATAATAGTGTGAGGGTGGTATTGGGGAAGATAGTGGGGGTGGTTGATACTAAAAAAATTTTTTTTGACCTTGACTTTTCGTACATGCCCTAAATTCCGTGTGAACTCTTACCTGGAAACGCTACTTATTGTTAAGGGGTCACTTGGTTCTGAGCTAACCTTACTTCACTTCGACCTAAAAGACCTTTTGTGACTTAACCTACGACTAATTGTTGCCCAGGATTCCAAGACTATTTACACAGCTTACAATTTTCCTGAGAGATAGTTTCCTTATGCCTTCAGGGGTTAAATCCGTCTGTTCTAGGTATTTTACTCTAATGAGGATTAATACCTTGCATTCACAAAACAGATATTCCACAGTCTTAGTTGCATCATCACAGTATCTTAATTTATCATCTACTGCGTTACCCACTTTCTTGAGATGGTATCTGAAAAGGTACTGGCCTGTTACAAAGCCTGTAATCAGTATTTAAAAATTTTCGAGAAGCTTTTTGGCATTATTTGCGGAATAAGTTATAAACTTTTTCGCTTATCTTTGGCCTGGAGTATTCCTCAAGTAGGACTTCTTCTTTTCCTTTTATTTTTGGAGGCTCTATCACTTGGATAAGACACAAAATGTTTCAGGTTCGAAAAGCGGTGCAGCTCTTTTTTTGCAAGGCTCTCAGCTAATTCGCTTTTTTATATTCCCTCTCACAATTGCCCTTCGAATGCCCTTGTTTAGACACACAGATCCCTAGCGTAAATGGGAGGTGGTTGGCATGTTATCAAGAGAGTGGATAGCTTGTATTTAGGCCTCGCTACACTCACAACTATACTCCTTCAGCTATCTTATATCCATTTGTGTACCAGACGAGTGACTCTTTCTCCAACCGCACTGCTTTGATCCTACTCATTTGACGGCTTTCAATCAGCACATCAAAGAGGCAGTCAGCTCTGAATTTTTCAGTGGGTTTGGTCATGGACTCAAAATGGATAAGCTCCATAATCCTTAGGGAACCAACAAGATCGCCTGGTTTGATTGTAAGTGCCTGATGCAGTATTAGAGAATTAAGTGCTGTTTGCTTGCTCACACGCAAGTGCAGAGGAAGTAGATCGAACATTTCCTTCATAGCTTCTGTGGAATAGGAAAACATTGTTGCTCCATTATTGCAATTCCAAATGAAGATGATTATACATACATAAAAATTTTGCATAATATATAGAATTTTTTCTAAATAGTAATTGGGGTTATCCTTGACACAATGAAAAGTCGTAACATTGTTTAATTTCATAGTTTGATATAAAATGAAATTAAATTGAGCAGCACAGCGCATACCTACATGCGCTTCTTTCTGTTATTAAATTTTTTCGTATAATTTAATATTTTCCAGTACAAAAGAACTTTTAATATACATACCATTTGACGTTTACATTATACAGTGATGGGAAAATTCCATTAAATGTAAAAATAAATTATTCATAATATACGTATATAAAGGCAGATTATTCTCCAAGGTAATATAAGTTTGTTTCATTTAGGACGAAAGTAAATGTAAAAACCTTCTTTAAAAAAGGCATAAACGTTAACATCATTCATAGCTTCCTCTTTCAATTTAACGTCTGTTATAAGCATTTTCAATTGGGAGATATTTATAAAACGGAGATCAACCTTTGCCTATCGCATTTTCTTCCCCTGCCTATGGCTAAGTTATAATTGAATTGAAGAGAGCAGAGACTTTTCGTAAAATCCCCGTCGTCGGAAGGAACGGGAACTTTTTCTGTCCATCCCTTTCTTTGTAAAGTCAAGTTAAACAGACAAGATGGTGTAGGGTACAAGTTAGACTGTGGCGGTGCGTGTATATTCACAGCTAAGGCTAATTTATTATTAAAATGTGAGTTCCGCAACTTCGAGAATATTATAAATTATTCAATTTGTAATTTATCCGGCTAAAGAAAATATAGTGAGGGACTTAGATATAGGTTTTTATGGGGTTGTAAAATACATGCAATTAACTATTAATATTGTAAGACATTTTTATCTTTGGTTGGTTAAAAAGCATTAATAATAAATCGCAGTTGAATCTAATTTATTAAATTTTAAGGAAATAATCTTTAGAACTTTGACGATATTATTTTTTATACCGCGTACGGCAGGAAATTTTATGATGAAGAGGGGACGTGAATAAGGAAGTAAATTTATTTTAACACTTAGGAGAGTCATGGGAAATATAAAATTAGATTCATTTAAGTTTTATCCAGAGTATGGAATATTTTGGAATTGTCTAAACTTCGTATATTGAATTCTGTGGATATTTACCGATTTGTGAAGGATATATTTTCAAATAAGTTAAACGTTTTTTAATTCATTTATAACTAGAAAGTTAAATTACGTTGGAAATTGTAACCGTAAAGTATTTCCGGAATTTGGCGTGATCATCGAACTTGACTTTGTGTTTCGCTGACTATACTGTCAGCTCTGCTTCTTCAGAAAGATTTCAAAAACTCTGCTTCTTCTTGGCTTTGAAAATGGCCTGAGATTATCAGGACTACCGCCTTTTACCCAGATGCATCGCTGTAGACTTGGACCAAGCCTCGTTTAAACCAAAAGTGCTTTTAATTTTTTTAATCTTCAAGCTACGAATTTTAAAGTAATCTCTACGTAAAATTCTGCTGCCGTGCGGTTATATAAAAAAAACTTTAAAATAATTCGTGTTTATTATTTATATACCATTTTTCTTGTAAAATACTTATCTAAGTAATGAGAAAATAAACATCTTAATTCAGTCTTTCACGCCGAGTTATTGTTTACAACAAGAAGAAAAATACCGTATACAGGGTGATCCAAAAACCCGAGTTACCTAAAAACTATTTTAACCCAGTTTAGGCACAAATGGTTCTAAAGAATCTCAAGTTCTGAAATTTTTCTAAAAACTAGAGTCTAAATTATGTTCAATCTGATCTAATAGTCGGTAG
This sequence comes from Leptura quadrifasciata, assembly GCA_963675555.1. Taxonomy (NCBI): domain Eukaryota; kingdom Metazoa; phylum Arthropoda; class Insecta; order Coleoptera; family Cerambycidae; genus Leptura; species Leptura quadrifasciata. The sequence continues at coordinate 38,099,668 of OY776673.1, forward strand.
GCTGTTGACTGAGACAATCCTGAGGCAGTTAACCTGTTAGTGAAGTTCGGGGGTTCCCCTGTTGGACTGTCTGCCATTATCATTGACCTTGAGGTTTTGTGTGACAAACAGTCCATGGGGCAAGAACCCTCATCGCAGGCAAGGGTCAATAAGCCGAGGACAATGATTTGGAGTTCCTCAGGCGCAATGTATAGATCTGAGGCATAGTTAATTAGTAAAAACAGTAGCACAATCTACAACCTCAGACATAAGGAAATAATAGATACATTGTATTCAGTGATTTGGTGGCTCATACAGAACTGATTTATTGTTTTCATTTCGATGAACGATTTCATTGGTTCCTATACTTGTCAACAACGTCACATAACTCGCATGCCATTATTTTTATATCTTTATTTTCTTGTGCCACTTTATTTGTTCTTGCTTTCTGTTGCTGTTCTAATTGTGTTATCAACAATATTATGCTCGTTTGGTAGTTTGATAGTTTGCAAAAATCACCAAAATTCGTCGTACCTATAGAAAGTAGGGATCTCTCAAGTTTCATATGTAAGTATGTTTTATACGTACGTGAAGATTAGGGTTATGTTGCTAGTGATTTCAGAATAGTTCCTTTCCTTTAGGCTCAAGTAAGAACTATAAAATGCAACTTATTTATGAGACCATAGATAAATAAATTTTCATTCATTTCCCTAAAATAAAATGTTATGAGAGTAGATTTTATTTAGAATATGTTTGGCAATAGATATTAATATGCCTAATGATGGCACTTTAGGATATGTACGGTTAAAACTTAATTATATAATAAATTATACGCAATATGAACTTTTTATAGGCAAACTAATAGTAACCTGCAAAATAATGCTGATATAATTGTCCAAATGCAGTCATTATGCCTACAGTTGATTCAACTCTATCTAGGAGACTTTGTAAACCTTTTTATTTAAATAATTTGCTCACATATTGTTTTGGTGCCTATAACTTTGAGCAGCTAATAAATGAACTCTTTCGGACACTATATTTAGCTCTGATAAAAATATAGTTCAAAATAAAAATTTCAAACCATAAATTAGTTCAGTTGTAGCATTTTAAAATACTACTGTGAAATTTGTGAGGCCATGAGTATGCAACCAGGTGTACACTCAAGTGTACATAATGTTGCATTACTCATAAAACGACCACCAAATCAACCGATAAAAGTTTCGTAACAATTAATTTCGTTCTTTATTTCCTTAGTATCATTAATTTTTTTTCAAATGTGCTTCTAAAGGGCGGAATATTAAACATAATATTTTTAGTCGCAAACTCCTCTATAAAGTCCTTATTTCACTACAAGGAAAGTAACCAGACTGCAACTAAAGTTACAAGTCTGGCGCGTTAAGTGAAATAATTGCATATTACCATCAAAACGCTAATGCTTCGATTGCAACAAACACCAGCCGAAAGACTGATCCTACTTAAAGGAGCTCTCTTCCCAGTCGTCACAAACCACTTGCAGATTGCAGTTTCGAACTGTTGGCTCTCGTCAGTGCAAGGTAGGCATGCGACGACCGGCACGAAAATCCTTTGACCATTTGGTACATCCCGGTATTTTTACAATAGCGACATGTAAAATAGCCAGCAGACGCCATCTAGCGATCCAGTATCTGTTGCAATCGAAAAATAAATAGCCTGACTTGGCTTAGCATAGTTCAAATGTGCTTTTAGATGTGCTAAAAATATTATGTTTAATATTCTGTCCTCTAAAAGCACATCTGAACTATGCTAAGCCAAGTCAGGCTATTTATTTTTCGATTGCAACAGACACTGGACCACTAGATAGCGCCTGCTGGCTATTTTACATGTCGCTATTGTAAAAATATCGGGACGTACCAAATTTTCAAAGGATTTTCGTGCCGGTCGTCGCATGCCTACCTTGCACTGACGAGAGCCAACAGCTCGAAACTGCAGTCTGCAAGTGGTGTGTGACGACTGGCAAGAGAGCTCCTTTAAGTAGGATCAGTCTTTCGGCTGGTATTTGTTGCAATCGAAGCATTAGCGTTTTGATGGTAATATGCAATTATTACACTTAACGCGCCAGACTTGTAACTTTGGTTGCAGTCTGGTTACTTTCATCATAGTAAAATAAGGATTTATAGACTAAAAATATTATGTTTAATATTCCGCACATTTGAACTATGCTAAGCCAAGTCAGGCTATTTATTTTTCGATTGCAACAGACACTAGACCCCTAGATGGCGCCTGCTGGCTATTTTACATGTCGCTATTGTAAAAATACCGAGATGTACCAAATGGTCAAAGGATTCTCGTGCCGGTGGTCGCATGCCTACCTTGCACTGACGAGAGCCAACAGCTCGAAATTGCAGTCTGCAAGTGGTGTGTGACGACTGGCAAAAGAGCTCCTTTAAATAGGATCGATCTTTCGGCTGGTGTTTGTTGCAATCGAAGCATTAGCGTTTTGATGGTAATATGTAATTATTACACTTAACGCGCCAGACTTGTAACTTTGGTTGCAGTCTGGTTACTTTCCTTATAGTAAAATAAAGATTTATAGAGGAGTTTGCGACTAAAAATATTATGTTTAATATTCCGCCCTCTAAAAGCACATTTGAACTATGCTAAGCCAAGTCAAGCTATTTATTTTTCGATTGCAACAGACACTGGACCGCTAGATGGCGCCTGCTGGCTATTTTGCATGTCGCTATTGTAAAAGTGCCGGGATGTACCAAATGGTCAAAGGATTCTCGTGCCGGTCGTCGCATGCCTACCTTGCACTGACGAGAGCCAACAGCTCGAGACTGCAGTCTGCAAGTGGTGTGTGACGACTGGCAAGAGAGCTCCTTTAAGTTGGATCAGTCTTAAGGCTGGTGTTTGTTGCAATCGAAGCATTAGCGTTTTGATGGTAATATGCAATTATTACACTTAACGCGCCAGACTTGTAACTTTGGTTGCAGTCTGGTTACTTTCCTTATAGTAAAATAAGGATTTATAGAGGAGTTTGCGACTAAAAATATTATGTTTAATTAATTTTTTGGCAGTAAGGGTTGCTTTGTCTTTTACATAAATATAGTTCTTCATTGGTGGCAACAGAAGGTCTTTTGAGACAAAATTTAAGTTGACAGCACTGGAAAAACGTTAAATTTCCTGGGGAAAGATGGCGAAATGTCTTGTCTTTTGTCGGGGCCTCATGTGGGAAAGAAGCTTCTCTTTTCGTTGTTCTCAACCCAGTTTTGTTTTGAGCATCTTGAGAACCAAAATTCAGCGTTTCTTTTGTGTGGAAGCTTGGTCAGCTGTTGCATGAAAAGTTTATTTTCGTGAGGCCTCCTGACTTTTTTGGTATTTTTTGTGAAATTCATGCTCTCTACTTATAGCGTAAGTTTTACATTTGTGTTTTATTTGGTTGTTCTTATACTTATAAAAGTTACAGAGTGTTTGGGACTGGCTTTTTTTTGATTAATCTGCACTACGTTCAAGTCAGTTTTTGCGATCTGCCTATGTACCAGCCAGCAACTAGTTGCGTGCAATCATGTGCAGCCAGTGGAGCACCAACTATAATAGTCAGGGACATCATAGTAGCCTCTTCACTTGGTGTCATGAAGACGACTAGACCATGTTGTACCGCAGGGATATTCTAGCCATGCTGTAGATGAGCTCGATCAATGTTGGAGCAGTTTTTTCGCTGGAGCAAGGTGGAACAAGTTTTTTTTGTTGGAGTAGACTTAATCTTCTTTTTATTATTTTTTTGTCATAAATCTTAATTTCATTTAATTTCACTTGTCATTCACTTAAAAACTTTCAACGTGAACTTTGCCATAATCTATTTTTGAATTTAATCTTAATCTTAACTAGGTTATAGCATGAGTACATTTTTGTATCTTTTTTGAAAATACAATCCTTGTAAAGCAGAGTATGGCCATGCAAAGCTACTGGTAATTTAACATCGTACATAGACGATACTCTTGGATAAACATTATTACTATGTTAATACGTATTGTTCACTTTTTATTCACTATTAGCATTTAACTTCGTAATTAAATCTCTCTAGCCTGTGTGTACATATTGTATATAATAAATGTTCTTTTTGTAGAAATTTTGCTTTTATACTTGCATCGTATCTGATAATATTTGTCTGGTAATTTAATAATAGTAAACCTATAGTGTCTTTTTAAATAAGTAATCATTAATTTTTATAACTTTCAAGTCTTAAGTAAATGTGGTTAAACAATTTTGCTTTCTTGACTGGGCAAAATTATAAGTAACCTTTCAACAACCAATTGGCGCCCTCTCTTATTCACACTACGTATCCATGCCCTATGATCTCACACAAAAACAGCTTTGCGATTTTAAACACTTTGATTACGAACGTTTTCTGGGAGATTTATAATCTATCCCTTTTCAAAACTTGCTGTAGATCGATAACATTGAATCCAAAATAGAATTACTCACTTTATATTTAACAACGTTGTTTGACATTCATGCACTTGTAAGAGTAGTAAGGGTGAGTAAGCCTGCAGCACCTTGGCTTACTAATAATATAAAAAGATTGATTAAGGAAAGAGATAAAACTTTGTCAACTTATAAACGAACACAAAATGCAACTGATTGTGATTGTTACAAATAGCTTCGTAATCACACCTTAACATCAATAAGAAATGAAAAAAAGCGTGTGTAAATAATATATATTATGTAGGCAGGGAAATATAAAAAATATTTGACAAACACTAAAAACGTTTACAGCACTTTTTTGCTCGGTAAAGGAAATTCCATCCTCTGTTGGTAATGCCTCTGATATAAATCACGCCTCTGCATTTTGCCTCTGCATTTTGCAATCAATTTAATAGTATACTCACTGGTTATTACAATAATAATTCCCAGAACGATGCGCTGTTTTCTTTCAAGTTATATATAGAGGAGAAGAAGAGGTTAGTGACGTTCTAAGAAACTTTAAATCAAACGCCTGTGGAGTAGACGGAAAATCATTGACAATGCTTAACTACTGCTGCCTACATATTGAACCTTACATTAGACATGTAATAAATTGCTGTTTTGAACTGGGATATTTTCCAGACTTCTGGAAGGAAGTTTTAATTATTCCTTTGCCTAAGACTAATGACGTAAATTATTTGACTGCTTTAAGGCCTTTAAGTATCCTGCCTATATTATCGAAGATATTGGAAACATTTGTGCATAAGCAATTTTTTGGGTTTGAAAAAGAAAATAATATCTTGCATCAAAATCAGCCAGCCTTTAGAAAAGGACACAGTACTCCAACGGCCCTCACTAGAATTGTCAGTGGCATCGCAATAAGCACTGATAAAAAGAAGGTAACTGCTGTAGTACTGCTTGACTTTTCCAAAGCTTTTGACACGATTAGTCATGAACTAATGTACGCAAGACTTAAATATTTTGGTCTTGATCATGAGAGTATTGAGTTCTTTCACTCATATTATTTAAACAATATATCACAAAAGGTGCTATTTAATGATGCTATCTCACGTCCTGTGGAAGTTCTATTTCGCGTGCCTCAAAGTTCCGTCTTAGGTCCGTTATTGTATAATACCTATACTTCTGACATATTACATTTAGTAGAGAACTGTCAAATACAAGCACATGTCGAATACACCCAAGTATGCAAAAGCTTTCATATTAGAGACTCATTAGTAGCTCAAAATAACATAAATAGCGACTTAAGTACAATTAAACAAATATTTCAAGAACACAACTTATAATTGAATTCTAACAAATGCAAAGTAATGTTATTCAGACCTAAGAAAGAGTTAGCTCCTGTTTGTGAAAACCTTACTTTAAATATTGATGGTGAGATCTTATCTGGGGTTGAATTTAGATCATCATCTCAAATTCTCTGGGCATATAAATACTGTCTAAGGAATATGAATCTTCAAAGTTATTGCATAATAGTAGATTTTTCATTAGTCGCAATTTGAGAAAAATATGATGTGAACCACTGGTCCTATCTCACTTTAACTATTGTGATGTAGTATACAGTAATTTCATCGATACCATAGAAAAAAGAAGAATACAAAGAGTACAAAACTCCTGTTGTCATATTGAGCTTAAGAAGATATGATCACATATCACAATCTTTCTCTGGTTTATACTGTTTGACATGCAAGTTTCGAGGAAACTACGCAATACTTTTTAATCCGCATTCATTATGTTATATCAACTTCTTATATCTTCTGTAGGCTCAGGTCTGCAATACATAATAGACTATTCTTGGACACTTGTATCATATCCAGCGACAGTCGAATTCTGCTTTTCGAAGTTGTTTTACTTTATTCGGTTTTTACGCAGCTGCATTTTTTTAATTTAGTTTTTTTTTAGCTTTCACTAATATCCTGCGCGGTCTTAATAATTTATTTCACAAAATTGACATTTTTACCTCGTTTAAAATTCATTTCAGTACCTAGTGTAATCTAAGATATTTCTTTAATATAAAAATCGCTCAAAGTACTTCAGAATAAGGTAGCTAGATATATGTCCACCTAAAAAAATATTTCTGTTACAGTTTTATTTATCACAGTGTTATTTGTTAGAATCGCATCAACGATACTATTTTAACAAATTTACATTTATAACTTTATCAATTTATTAACAAGGTTTATGGCAGCATACTTTTTGTCTACAAAACGACAAGAAAACTGGAGCTTTTAGAAAATTGAATCAGAAAAGTCGTATTCTTTTATGAGATATATCAATAACAAAACGAAGTGACAGACTCCAAGTTGAGAGTTCGAAAGTTTTGATTTTATATATGCAGGGATCTTGAATACACATTGAGTTTTAAAGTTTCCTTAGATAAAAAACTTTGTTTAGTTGAGATTGATCAGCTTTACTAGACATTCATCCAATTTAGTTACATTGAAACTTAAATATTTAGTTCGTTCGAAGATGAATATGGGCTCGCGTGGAGTAGTTTCGCAATGACATCCGATAAATTGCATCTCACATTTCAGAATACCAAATTACAGTTTAACCGAGCACTTGGGGTGAATGATAAGAATTATCCACCTCTTGATGAAAAGAATTAAAGTTTAAAATGTTGGTTAGTAGCTTAATTAAATGTTCTGCAAAATTGTTACCATTAATAAGCTAGACACTCATTTAAAAACCTCTATTAAAACTTGTGTTGAAAGAAATAAAACTACAGCTTTTTCCGTTGTAAAATAGCCTTGTCAACAAACGGATATTTAAAAGAACTCAGTATTATGTTAGTTTTTTGTTTAATGTGGCACCAAAAATATTAATAATCATCTTTATTAAGTTTATTTATTTATTTAACTTACACCATTCAACATATAGACCAGGCGTCAGGGTTTTTTTTGTTATAAAAATTCCTAAGGGAGCTTTTTTCTTTCTATTGCTTCTTTTTATGTTTAGAAAGAGATTTATTGAAAATGCTTCCCTTAATTATATACCAATTGAAAGGGGAAATTTTAGCATTTTTTAAAAATATCTCCGAAAATATCAATAATAGGACAAAATCAATTAATCAAGAATAGAAATTTGTTCTCCACTAAATTCTACACAAAAAAGGGCTCTACATTTTTTTCGATTGGTGTAATAGTTTTGAAGATAGAACCGTGGGAAAGAGCGAGTCTCGGATCACATCGGCGTAAGAGAGCAAAAAATTGAAATTATTATGAATGTGGTAGTTAAAGAATTTAAGACACGAATTCCGGTGAAATAATGGAAATGATTGTTTATTCAGGATTATGCTACATATTATATTTATTGTATTCATACAACCATTCTCCTCCTTTTGTGTTTATGTTGGTGCCCAAAATCGAGTTGCTCTGCTATTTCTGGCTGTCTGATTTCTTGATATTCTTTGGTTCCTCCAATCTCTTCAGGTTCTGCAGTCTTTTCAGCTTCTCTCGTCCCTTCATCATCTTCATTTGACATCTCAACGTTAAAAAACTCCTCGAGATTGATATCAGTATGTTCATTAATGTCTTCTTCAATGTCAATTCTGAGTGCTTCGACATTGAAGCAACTTTGAACTTCGCAATGGGACCAGATGATGGAATATTTCAGCTCATGTTTACCGCACCGGCAGTTTCTCTTGCATACACCTCAACAACTACAAAATATTATTTTTAGCAATGCTGGTGGTGCAGCTTCTTTTTCAGTGGTTACTGGGAATAAATCTTTCAGAGTCCGCTTCCACTCCCATTCGGTTGGTTTCAAATCAATGTCTCCCCATCTTTGTATTTTATGGTACACACTGTATGCATGCTATCGTGCTGCTTCACGAGTAGGTGGTAAAGAACGAAGGTTGAATGAATTGTTAGCCACTGCTTCTTTGATACTAAATACATCTAATAGACTAGTTACGTTTAAGGCTAAACGTCCGCTGATCGGCATCGAACGGACGGTACGCATCGCATGAATCGGATTTATTTTGTACACTTTGTTTACTGCTCCGGATCATCGGTATCATCGGCGTCGGTATTTTCCCTCCACAGTTAACTAACTGGTGTTAAGAGGAGTACGCGTTATGTCGTCAGTTATTAATGAAGATGTTATTATAATTTGCTTATTATAATTGTCAGAGGAAGAAGAAAATAAAAAGAAAAATATGAAAAGCTGGGTGCATAATATAAACATAAAAAGACCAAAGATCGGAGAATATTACACTTTATTTCGTGATTTAATTCAAGATGATATGAAGTTCTCTCAATATTTTCGAATATATTGATATTTTCGGAGATAGTTAAAAAAAACGCTAAAATTTTCCCAACCAATTTAATACCATGCTAATAAGTATGCTTCATGAGAAATCTTACTACTCTGTTCAAGATTTTTTAAATGAATAGCTGACATAATTAACTTTATATATATTTATCAACAGAAGAGGTATTCTGTTTATTGATTTTATTTGTACGGATATGTGCTTTATTTATGTTTCTTTTATCTTTTCTTATTTTTGTACCTTATATTTTAACCTATACCTACACCTTATATTTTAACCTATATTTTTTATTTCTCAAATTGCATTTACACTTTGACTTGTCTCATGCCATTTGTATGGTCTTTTCTATACAAAACATTATTATATACATTTAACGGGAATTACAGGGAGAAGCTCAGCCTAGTAATTACCCCGTATAGTGAAGTCAAATTAGGATCTGAAAAATACGAAATATAAATTGTCTTAACAGAGCTGTTTTTCTTTAATTTGTTGGGGAGGCCAAGTTGAGTTCAAAGTTCAGTTTTGCAGTTGTTTTCTGTTCTAGCTATGTTTTATGCATTACAACTCCCATTTGGTTAATTCGTCCTTTACACATGTAGACCCGGATCTGTTTCTTTTCTATCTTTGGAAGTAACGTATTTATCATAAAACAAAGTGTGTTAGTTTTATTCAGTATCAAATATCAAGAACGCCTACAGAATATACAAGTGAATCAATATTATATGAATACAACTAACTTCTTTTTATTTCAAACAATACTGACATAAAAAATACATTCGATATTGTTCCCGCAATGATTAAACGACCATCTGAAAGGCAAAACCAGCGAGAGAATCATTCACCAGCCCTATACCAACAGCGGTATTGTAGCCAGGATAATACCCTGGGGACGGACTTCGTGTCAGGTAGATACATTCAGCGTCCGTCCGGTGCATTGTATGTACAGTCTCAAGTTGAATGTATATAGATCATCCCCTGGGTGCTACGAGGGCTCTCCGTTGCACCAGGATATAAGGGAAAATGCGTATGCATCGACCCCATAGGGAAATGCAAATTGTAAGTATTTATGAATAATAGATGATCCTTATTAGCCGGGCTTAGGGAGAAATAATTGGCAAAAGCCAGAGGTGGTAGAAAGGAGCTAGTTATACATTTCCGCTTTGTTTTTTGCTTTCAACGGGATATCATGACTTGTGTTTTTAATATACTTTTGAATACTGACATGGAAAACTCACATAAAATGTAATTATTTGTTTTCATATTATCATGAATATATTCATGAAATAAAAATCAATCTACCATGAAGACTGTTCTGAATTTATTTACTTTAACTGCCTCTGTATCTAGTATCGATGTGATATGTGTAAAGACTGTTTAAGAATATTTCGTATTATTTTCAAAACAAGGTATTTGAGAACGACTTGGCAGAAAAATAAAATAGCCAGATCCGCTTGAAAGCTCGTTGTGACCTATGTGAAATCGAGTTATTGTTTTCTGAAAGAATAAAGTGTAATATAAATATGTTTTGTTTTGTAAAACAATCTCGAAGGGCTTTATTATAAGCTGATCCTAATCGCTTACCGTTATGAACAAACTCCTTGTTCATTTTGGAATTTCCAGAAAATGGAGTGTAAATCCAATCCAAATGTTGATAAGGATGAATTTTCTCAAGAATAGTATACAGATATGTGTTTTCGTTTATTCTAAATAAATTGGACACCACTCTATAAATACGGAGATGGGAACATATTGGAAAATTATAGGTCAATCGCTCAAAACTCAATTATATCTAATCTATTTGAAAAAATAGTATATAATAAAATATACGATTACTTTAAGCATTCAAACAGGCTAAGCGCAAGTCAACGCTGCTTTAGACCTAAGCACTCTGCTGATACAGATTGCTTCGAGTTTGAAGAAGTTGGTGGTACTGCTGCAATGAATCAAGAAGATAGAATGCAGTACGAGGACATTAGTCAGCCCCAATCCAGGCGAATTCGGCGACTATAACCACTACACTCAAATAATTCGTTTTTTCCAAAACTCATTTTTACTTCATTTCAGTTTTTTCTTAAAACTTGTATTGTTCTTGCACTTTGTATTTTTTTTACAATTTGTTGTATTAGTACTATTGGGTAATAACTATTTAGAAAATTTACCTGTCGCCGAGCATAGAAATATTTTTTATCAGCACGACGGTGCTCCCCCACATAATGCATATTTAATTAATAATTATTTACAAGAAACTTTTTATGATCAATGGATTGCCAATAATGGACCTTTCTTATGGCCTCCTCGCTCGCCCGATTTATCAGTTCTGGATTATTTCATTTGGGGAACTATTAAAAATAAAGTTTGTGAGAGCTCATTAACAACCATTCAATATTGTATGCAAAGAGTAAGAAATTCATTCCAAAACATGTCACAGGATTCAATTACAAGAGCTACCCATGAGGAACTAATCCGAAAGTGCGGAAAATGTGTCGAAGTTCTAGGGCGGAATTTTGAGCAATTATTAAATTAAAATGAAATTATATTTTAAATTGATCTTATCTCTGCTATTTTAGTTCATGCCATATCTTCAATTCGATTAATACGCATGTTACAGTATTAGTGTTATTTTGCGCTTTTGTGGATATCAAGCAGCAAATGTGCTGCAAGTTTTACTTTATCACATTCTCCATAAATAATAAATAAATTTAAAAAGTTTTCGTTGGTATAATTTAAACGTGCTGGCATTTTTTGACATAAGATAATGACTGATTGTTTCTAATCATGGCTATTTTGATGAAATATTACAACAATTCATGAATTTCTAATAAAATCGCAAATATTTCAAAAAATTTTAACTTTAACCCCTAAAATGCTAATATCATAGAAAAGGGAATTCAATGTTACACAACTTGACGTAAAAAAATACAGGGTGTTCCATTTGACCTAAACAAGTTTTCGCGGTTTAAAATTGACAAAATGTAACGCAAAAAACGGAACACTTGGTATGATATTATTGAATTTATTTCAGTTGTAGAACGTAGTTCTCCTTGTGTTCTTTTTCCGTGATAAGAAGCAAATGAGGATCATTTACACGAAGAAAGTTATAACGGTTCTTGCAAACCGTTGCACCTGTCATATTTTCTATAAAATGTCAAATATCTCTGAAACGGATAGGTTTAGGTATAGGATATGCTACATACTTTCGACTCAGAATTTTATGCTCTTTTCGAGAACTCTAAAATATATAGGGTGTTCTATTTGAAATAAGCAAGTTGGTATCGACTTCCGGTATAAGCGGAAGTGCCAGCTGCTTTTAATTATTTTAGTTGGATTAGCCACACCGACATTAGTAAGTATCTAAATTTTCAAAATTTTCTGATGCGTACTTTTCTCTATATCGATCGATTCAGTTCCCGGTGAGACACCCTGTGTATTATTACATTTTTGAATTGTACGCAAAATTCTAGGCCGATTTTGTGTATCACGTCTCATACCTAAGCTCTCCGTTTTTGACATATTTCAATTGCAGGCCCTAAAAAATTATCAATTATTCCTATAAAGAAGCCTTTATTGTCTAATTTGGGTTGAATTCCTTGTTGAACAAGACCTACTTTAATAGAGTTTTTATAATATTTTGATAAGTATTAATACAGAGTGTTAAAAAAAAGAATAAAAATGAAATTGAGAAAACTGTCAAAAATCAATTTTTTCAAATGGAAATCTCCAATTTTTATCATCTATTACGTTATGCCGGAGGTGCCGGTTGGATAATGTATCAGTTTTTTTTCACCCTCGCGCCACCTACGTGCGAATATTTGCAAAATTGACAGTGAACTACTGTATTGTCATCCGATTTTAGTAAATGTGCAAAATTCCATCAATGGATTGTGTCAGGAGTTGTTAAATAAGGGATGCCAGATTCGAAGATAACTTTTACCCTCGCGCCCCCTACGTGCAGATATTTGCAAAAGTAACGGTGAAGTACTATATTGTCATCCGATCTTAGTAACTGTACAAAATTTCATCAACTGATGATCAGGAAGTCTGTTAAATAAAAGATGCAAGATTTGAAATGAAACATGTGCATGACATTGTGAGTTAAAGAAAAGCAAATAAAAATCATGTCCAGAGAACAATCATGTTTTCTATATATTAAATAATATAATTTTATATTCTTATATGTTAGGAATTACTTACCAGAACATGTATGAAAAAGCCGTAAAAATCCAGTGTTAAGCCAAAAATTTTTAAGTAAAGAAGATAATACAATATAAATGCTAATTCAAATATTACATTAGGATTATTGATTTTGAAAGATAATACAAATGGTTAATCCTTCCAATTACCTGTGTCTATACCCTGGATATTCTTTTCTTCTGCTGAGTGTATTTTTTCCAATCTGTAATCTGGGATTAACAAGGGATTGAGCCTGCAAAATATGTTCCTGTTTTTAATCCGCCATTCCTGCCACGTCGAAATGAGTGGAAACGTGGGATAGAGTATTTCCTCGGTGCGGTCTTTTACGCAATTTAAAGACGCAATTTATTTGGGTAAGGTTTTCGGCTACAAATTACAAACAGCGGCTTATCGTTGGATTCAACTTTTACAGGAAGGTGCAAATATAAAGCAGTCGTAGGTAATATTTTTATTTTTTGCTATTAAGCGTATACAAAAAATTACAATTATACTAGTTTCTAAATACAACTAGTTTTTCATAATATGTCACTAAGTATGTGAAAAATTTTGTCACATAAAACAGTTATTATCTGTCATCACACAAAATGACCATCTTTATTAGTAGAGTTCAATAAAAATATGAAGTGTTAAAAGAAATGTTTTTAAATTTCGCATAGAAAAGAATTAGATACCCTATACTGATAGTGACAGCAATAATAATAATAATAGTAATAAACATATTTATTGAAAAAAAAAACATATATGAGAAAACTTATACATTGTCTCAAATGGAAAGAGCATTGCTAAGCATCTTCAGCGTCCTTCATATAGAAACGAATTAAAATTGATGCTACTTAAAATAAATATAATCAAAATAATATAACAGAAACGATATAGGTAGGTGCATACTTTTAACAGCATTAATTCTTTAAATATTTCATTTTCATTTACATTATATAAGTCAAGCATCTTAGTCCTGTTTGAAATGATGTTTTGGTGAACATACATACATTACCATATTGATTAAAAAAATTTAGGCGTAAATACCAAAAAAAAACAGGATTCGAATTTCGTAATTTTATGCTGAGGAATGGTAAAAATGCCCAATATTTATAAAAGTACTATGTATCTGTGATCTGGGTATTAGACAATTATATAAATAAGTTGACATTTTAAATAATATAGTTTTATATAGTAATATTGCAAATAACACAGTAAATATTTCTTTTATATATATTTTTATTTAACGTCGGCCTATTTCCGCTACTGAGGCCTATCACCGACGCCTACTAAACCTCTCCTCTTTTGAAAAGTACTATTTTTTGCTACCGTGCGTAAAGTACTCACTTTACGCACGCTGTGTAGTGCGTAAATTTAAACTTTGCGTGCGTGCGTAAAGTAAAAAAGTAAAAAAATGCCTATTGGAACGTTTGTAATAATCACATCTTATTTTAAATGGCAATAAACTAGTTATTTAATTTTATGTAGTCCGTTTATTAATTATCACTGGGTATATTATTATAAAATATATCTATTTTCTGTGTTCTGTAACAGTCATGCTTGAATTATTTATAATTTTGAAGTTTCATGTACATTTTTAAGAATTTCATTTATCCAAAATTAAGTTGACCAAAGCGATATTGTGATTTTTATATGATTAAATAAATTTGACAGTTAAACGTAATGCCTACATTTTAACATTTTTCAAGTTAATTTCATATTATTAAAAGATTAAGGTGAGGTAAGCTTATATTTTGATTTCTATGTAATTTTTAACTTCAAATTAACTTTTCTGGAACAATATTTAATTTCGTTTTTATTGTAGGAATTGTAAAATTTCAAATCACATAATTTTCATGAAAGCAATAAATTTAAAGTACCGATGTGTTATTTTTTTTACATAACAAGTATATATAGTTAGAGTGTAACATTATTCAACAACTAACCTCGCTACTTTATTATTTTACTTTACGCATTAGTGCGTAAAGTGAAATATTTAACGCACTAATGCGTAAAATAGAATTTTTGTATTCCAATTTATTCATTTATTTTTGGTAACCACTGCAGTAGTAGAAACAATTGTGTATGCAACTCGTCTGTACAGTACGTCCCTTTTTACACTTATCACTTTACACACTTGTTGCATAAATAACTATTCTAACATTTAATAGACAAGGGACCGGCACCTTTACATCCCCTCTGAAGAATGGTATATGCACTACGCAATCCTCGCCTAAGATTGCATATTATCTTCTGTATATACACTGATATACAAGCCGCTAGAAGATGAGATTTCCTTGAGACGGTGACCCGGCCAAGAATTAACCACGCCTAACGTTGCTTTACATTATATATCGAATATGAGAGAGAGAGAGAACCAACTTTATTGAAGACAATATAATTTTAAAAATTGTGGCCTAAAATTAATTGATTGAGAAAATGAATTTATAACAATAAAATTTCAAACAAACATGAACAAAAAAAAAAACAGAAAGACAGTTGAGGATAGGATAGAAATAAAGAATTTAAGGTATAAAAATTCAGTAAAAGTGATAGTTTAAAGAGAAGGTATAGTAGATGATAGTTTGGCTACAGACGTTGCCAGAAAATGGATAGCGTCTGGTAAAGTAGGGCTGTTTTATTCGAAATGGTGTATTATGTTGCTCCATTTGTGTAACGTTTCTTGTTAGCGAGCTATCATGTACTTTGAAAGTGTAGAATTTTTGTGAGATTTCTTGAATATATTCCGGTATCGGAGTTATGTCATTACAACGTGCATATAGGTCTCTGAGGGAGGTGTATCTTCTAGAATTAGAAATGAGGCACATAAATTTGTGTTCTAAAACGTTGAGTTTGAGGTATTGATCGGTTTGATCACCATCGTTATAATAATTTTGTTTGTCACTGTCCGTACACTCTCGTTTATGTGCGTGTTGAACGCCAATCTAACCCCCAAATACTCCACGTAGTTTTTGATCGGAATTTGGTTATCCCTTATCACTATCGGTGTTAAAACACTGTACTAGGTAATGTGGCGAGTGAAGATTATTGCTTCTGGCTTTTCGGCGTTTACCCGAATCTTCCACTGGTCGTAATATGTCGAGGCCCGAGTCATGTACGCTTTAAGCAGCATGCTGGCGACTTGCTCGTTATGAGACTGCGTTTTCGTGGCCGTCACATCTACATACTTGGCCAACTTGATAATTGTAAACTCCGGGCAGTCAGAGATGTACAAGTTATTTAACTTGGGTGATAGGCATGACCCGTGAAGGACTCCCGCGCGAATATCCGTTGTGCTGAGAGTTTGCTAATCATAGGAATCTATTTGACAAATTAAATTTGGATAAATTTGATTATTTTGCAAAGTAAATCTATTTGTATATTTTATCTTGAAAATATTTTATTCAGTGAGCATAATAAATATTACTGCAATATTCAAAGTTGTTTGTAATCCAGGCATTAGAGACCATACCTGGAAAAAATCTGGTAGTTCTGGAAATAGGTTTACATTACGTTTTCTGGAGCGCTGAATCCGAATTTTTAACTTACCACCAAAAATTCTTCACGCAACCCCGTGAAAAATTTGGAAAATAAAAATAAAAAATCGTTCCTTTTTTAATATTTTTTTCTTTATTCCTTTGACATTTTCACGTAGAACGAACGGGGAAGCACGCCTCGAAACATGAGCTTCGTATGTGGAAGTGCATGCCAGTCGTCACACACCACTTACAGACTGCAGTTTCGAGCTGTTGGCTCTCGTCAGTGCAAGGTAGGCACGAAAGCTCTTTTAAGTAGGATTAGTCTTTCGGCTGGTGTTTGTTGCAATCGAAGCATTAGCATTTTGATGGTAATATGCAATTATTACACAACGCGCCAGGCTGGTAACTTGTAATTCAGCGCTCGGCAGGGCACATAGCCCGGAGAGTAGCAGTTGGTTGCAGTCTGGTTAGTTCCTTATAGTAAAATAAGGATTTTTAGAGGAGTTTGCGACTTAAAATATTATGTTTTAATATTCCGCCCTCTAAAAGCACCTTTGAATATTGTGCACTAGTGTTTATGTAAAAAAAAGATGACTCTTAGGGATTGATGATAAGACTACTGTCTTTAGACCATTGTGAAATCATTGAAGAATAACTCTTGTACTTGTCAGGAACTTCATTACATTGTTGGTTACAGAAAATTTAAAATTCGATGTCGTTGACATAGAGACGAATTTGGAGTATAATATATTTCCAGGCAACTCCACATTAAATACTGTGAAGCGAAATGAGGATTTACATTTTCTCATATATTTCTCACAGTATTAACAAGTACTGCCAAATTCATAGGATCAATTTTTTATTTAGTATCAAGTTTTACTTCACTGCGTTTTTGTTTACTCTCTAAAGGTTTTAAGTACAATTTCATTTTTCTTTTTTTGTTACTTCAATACTTTCAGACTTTGTGTTACTAATTAACCTAGTTTATTTATGTTCTCAGTTAATATTTTTATACGAAAATTTTTTGCCTTGTTCCTATAGTCATGTAATATTGTCATCAGTAGATTTCAATTTCTCAAATTTAGAGGGGACATTTAATAGAACACAATCATCCCATAAACGTTTGAAACTTGTTTAGCGCTTAAGTTCATCGTTATATACTTTAAGCAATTGCTACGATATATCGTTTTCCAATACAAATATTTGAACCGCTTTTCATTGCGTTTAAAATCGTTGCTACATATTGCATTAACGAGAGCTAATAGTGACCAGCACACGAGAGTCGATAATAATTATATAAATGGATACATTATAAACTAGTTACTTAATAACATTGAAGTTTCATGAACTTGCGCTTTTTGGGAATTTTTAGCTAATTTCTATCATACATACATAATAAAAACAGTTATTAGAAGAAATAATTTATAAAGAAATGATATTTGAGATGTGTACTGTCGGTAAGATTAGAAATAGATATGTGAAAATTACCCAGGGAAAGTCCCGTTTATTGCAAAAAACCACCCCTAATGGGGGCTTAACGCTGGCATTTCACTTTTATCTTGTAAACCGTTTGCTGGAAGAGAAAAAAGTATAGGAAATGAAAAATTTGCCGTTAAATTCTGTATAAGAAATGACCTTGTAGCTTATCCTCACCTATTTCACAGTAATAGCATCCGAACTGCGGGGTAGTTTGGAGCACACAGGTAAACGATCTTACATGAAGTTTCACAGAAAATCTCAAAACCGGTTACTTTAACGAGAAAAATACATAATGAATACATAGAGCAGAATTATCTCTATAAGATACATATTAGCGGGTTTTGACGCAAGTGATTTTTATTTATTTTCCCCTTTTTTCCACAAATATGCATTTTTTAATTAGACCTCTTTTCCACACCATCTTTGAGGTCGAGGTTTTTTTAAAATGGTTCCCCTGTAGGCCTATTCTACTAAAATTCTGTACAATTTTACTCATTAGAGGGTTTTTCATCCTCGAACTGTTCTTCAAATTTGGAATTTAAACATCCTTGACCATGGCAATTATAGCACATCGTTGAGTAGCGCAATCCAACCATAATATAGCTGTATCGTTTTCCGCGACCCTTTTTGCAGCTGCAGGACATTAGCTGAAGGGTGGACATTAGTACTGGTACTTTAACGAGAAGATGGCCAGTAATGAATTTATAGAGCAGAAGTTTCTCTACTAGCTGGTTTTGATTCAAATGAATTTTATTTGTTTTCCCCTTTTTTCTATAAAAATGAGTTTTCTAATTATACGTAAAATATGTAACTCACTAATTTATGTAAACCATTCATTCTAGAGACCTTAGGAATATATGTTTGAAGCATTGTGATATGCAGGAGAAGAAAAGGGCACAGGTCAGAATAAACTCTTTGTTAAGCCTGAGAGTGCCTTGTCTCTCGAACCTTCAGTTGTGGATAAACGTGCATGTAATAATACGAGAGAAAAATTTTTAGGAAGTACGATGAAGATAGACTGAAGGAAATATGCAGATAGGTTATTATTAAATAGACTTAAATATGCGTGAAAATGTAGATATGGAGAAAATAAGTGATTGTTTCATTTGCGAAAAGACGCTTCAAGAAGGTGAAACTGATGTGTGTGTTGAAAGAGACTTGGTGAATTTAATAGCCATTAATAAAGCTCGACAGGACGATATTTATACCACAGAGTTAATAGCAACAACTTCTACCTTTCAGCTAGTATCCTGCAGCCGCAAAGAAGGATTGCGGAAAACGATGCAGCTGTGTTAAGGTTGGTTTGCGCTGCTCAACAATGCGTTCTAATGCCATGTGCAAGGAATTCCGAATTTGAAGAACAGCTCGTCGATGAAGAACCCTCTAATGAGCAAAACTGGACAGAATTTTAGTGGAATAGGGTTACAGGGGAAACCACTTAAGAGAAAACGCACCAAGGTTGTTTGGAAACGAGTACAAATAAAAAACCGCATCTTTGTGGAAAAAGGGGAAAATAAATAAAAATCACTTGCGTCAAAACCCGTTAAACATGGCACCTTATAGAGAAAATTCCGCTGTATAAATTCATTCTTGGGCATTTTTCTCATTAAAGTAATCGGTTTTAAAATATTCGCTGTGAAACTTCGTGTAAGATCGATTTTTACTTATGGCTCCCAACTACCCCTCAGTTTGGACCCTGTTACTGCAAAATAGGTGGGGATAAGCTGCAAGGTCAATATTTATACAGAATTTAACAACAACTTTTTTATTTCCTATAATTTTTTCTCTTCCAACAAACGGTTTACAACATAAAAGTGAAAAACCAGCGTTAATTCCCTGTTAGGCGTGTTTTTTTTTTAAAAAAAGGGACTTTCCATTGATGAATGAGGTGCGAACTATTCGGATATCTATTCTAACCCTATCAAGAGTACACATCTCAAATATTATTTCTTTATAAATTATTTCTTCTAAAATGTCTAATTTGCGTGTACTTAAAATTTTTTCTTAACCGTCTCTCAAGTTACCGAAGTAACCCCCTGGAAGATCTCAAGGATCTTGTGCTAGGCAAAGAGAGACGAGGCCCTACAATTTAATGTGGACTCCGAACCACTCTCGGGGCAATTTTTTTAATGAAAAATTGTTTCGCCTTGCGGGAATCGAACCCACTTCGCTAGGCAACTCAATTTGCTAGCCAGTCGCTTTAACACACTGAGCTGCCATAATATATAATGATTTGACAACATTGAGTGAGCTTTAAAATCCATACCTATAGAGTTTTATTGACATAGAACATATGGACTTTTAATAAATTAATAAATAGAAATAAACAAATCGAATTTTTCAAAGAAGAAATGATCATAATTTGAAAACGCTTCTTTTACTGCAGACAAATGGAGATAAGTGTCGAATAAATGCAAACATAGAATTAAAAAATCTAGTAACTTTTTCACAATAAACTCAAACCTACAACTGGTAATACAAAATCAACCCTGAGTTTGTCAAACAACATTTTTTTTTTCAGACCGACTCGGCCTAACGGTAATAACTTTCACATATCAGCTGAAATAAAGGTCAACTGTAAAATGTATTATTGATATTTTTCACAGAAGTCACAACAGGGTCAACTGTTTTATCTGTAGTAGTATAATTCATAATATACATCATCTGCTGTGAAAGTATTTACATTATACGTTAAAAAAGTTTGTTCATCATATTTATTCGTGTATATTTCATATCTCAACCGGAGGCATCGTTTTAAAAGTTATGACAGTTAACAAATTGTTCAGCTTCTGGCTTAAAAATCCATTGGGACATAACACGTATCTAGTGAGAATTGTAATTAAAGTTTAAAAATTGGTTTTAAAACAGCCAGAGATTTGTTTTTAATAAATGTGACTGGCATAAATCCATTTATCGTGGATTCAAGTACACTTGTAGTTTTAACTGTGCTGATTTTTAGTTATTGATTTGCTCACTTGTATACACAGTTAACGTGAGTTATGAATTTCTATTAAATCAAAAGCGTTTTTAAACTTTGTAAACAAAAAGTGATTGATTTTTTTATGTGCACATAATATTTCTTTAAATATAAATCATAAAGTTTTGAACAGAAATACAATAGTCAAAGTCCCGTGAAATGCATTGCATATTTAATAAAGATCCGTAAGATGTTTTTGAAGAAAAACCTGGAAGAAACTACATCATTGAGTATCAGTCATGAAAACATGTATTCTAACTAGGGGAACCTCTTTGTTAATGCCAAAATTATTTACTCCTGAGTATACAGTAATTTACGATTAGTTAGTACTCTTCATATATTTTAGAAAAAAATTAATAACTAAATTATTTATGCATAAATAATCATCAGAGCATAGACTGAAATTATACCTCTGCCTGCGATTGTACAAATACTCTTCCTTATAATCCATAGATTATATGTAATTACTGAAGAATAACGCTCTGTAATGTAGGATCCAAGTAGGACTATACAAAAATCCTACTGGAACAACTAGAGAAATACATCGGAAGACCACAGGAATACCAGACTGCATTCATCAAAACAGCTATTTGGAACACTCTGTATATGGTTTATTTTGGTTTTCTCATTTTCTCAATAATATGCTACATTTATATACCTGTGCATATCAGAATTGCATTATACTGACCAGTTTATTTATTTTAGAATTTTTTACAACAACCAATCATTTAAAAAAGCCCTGACAACTCTGTATAATATTTTCTTGCGTTCAGCCAAAAACATGTATACAAGAGACTGTTCAGCATCATCTACCAGCAGCAACTGTAAAGAAGTTCGCTGTGCTTTTTTGCTCCAATGAGATTAAGGTCCTTAGTTTATTACTTTCATGCTTCGTATCGCTTTGTTTTGCAGCGGGCATAATTGAACATAAATTCAGCCTTTAATTAATTGTTACTGTTAATTAAATTTCAATTAAAATGCTATTAACGGTCCTAGGACATTCCTTACTTTCGCTTAATCAAAATGCAGGCAAAGAGGATATTTCAAATGAAAATTTTAAAATAGCTTGCCTACATTAATTATTCTTACTACAAGATCAATTATTGCCGTAACTAGTGACTGTTTTTTATGTTAGGACAGTGGCTACTGAGAATTTTTGCACATACGTATTCAAGGTTGCGTTTTCAATTAACCCTTGCTGACGTGCTGTCCGTTGGGACACACAACTGATTGGCCCTGAGACTTGACACACGCAATGGTTCACGCCGGTCGGTGGTAAAATAGCTTGCGTCACATAGCTTTAAGAAGATGGGCAATAAGCTATTTATGGCTATATTTCAAAGGAGTATCTACTGTTAGATTGTGAAGTATTTTTCGCTTCACGTGAACTGAAATATTATGTCCTTTACTTGTGTATAAATCAGTCCTTTTCATATAATATTTTTTCGCTTTAGAATTGAAAGGATCATTATCGAGTGTGATATACTTTTGTAATCGCATAATCCTATCAGAAAATCAATACTATCTTTGTATACTTACAATATTACACATGGAAGGTTGCTTGTTTGCTTCTTGACATTCATTTTCGAAACAATTGGATATCGATATTAATGAAATTTTCACATTCATATTTGTTGGTTTTTGAGGGTTTCATGTAGGCTATATAATAATAATGATGATGATGATGATGATGATGTTGATGATGATTTTGATGGTAATATTGATGGTGTTGATGTTGATGACGTTGATGATGATGATGACGACGACGATGATGATGGTGATAATAATAATAATAAATAACTCACCGGAAGTGATACGAGAGTTTGAAATGGAAAACCCTCTATATTATTAAATTTTTTATTTCTGCATAATTTTCTGAATCCAACGATACCACGTAAGTGACATTTAAAACGCCAATATTTATTTAAATTTAATTTTTAGTCTTCCAATTAAGTGTGTCATGACTGTTCCGATTTATTATAATTGACCCATGTGATGCTACAAAAATCGAAATCGTTTGTTTTAAATGTTTTTTAACCGCCTTTCAGATCAGTTTAATGGTCCTGTTATGTCCGGACTTGTGTGAGTGAAGGAAACGAGGCCCTACAGTTTATAGAAGGATCCGAACCATTTATTGGTGGTAATTTATAACTCAAAATTACTTTGCAGTAGATGAGGCTCGAACCCATTTCATTAGGTATGCTCAGAGAGAAAGCTAATCGCTCTAATCGCTGGGCTACGATCCCCCCACTGGGCTAAACTAAACTAAAAGAAAAAATGGGGGTGTACCATGATCCTGTTACACGTGCTATATAAACATATCAGCTCATCTAGGAGGCTAATAAATATTCTTATATAATAATATATACGAGGGATCCAGTATCGTTATGTTCAAGTTGTGGGTGGGTAAAGGAGAATTATTAATTGTAAGATTAAAAAGCAGAAAGTAATGTCCATTTTTGTTTGTTTCGAAGTTACAATACTATTAAATTTGTTAACAATAAATAAACAGTATAAATACCCCATGAAAATGTTGCAAAAAAGGGTTAAAACACAATAGTTCTGTGAGCGAGATGATACGTGGGTACCTCCCCCGTTTTAGAGGGCGCCGAACATGATAGTGGTATATTTAATGTCCCCACCCTACTAAACTCGAAACTACCCCTATTTCGCTTTGTTTCCATCGTAGGCATGAGGATTGGTTTTTGGGCAGAATTCGGAAAGGCCGTATAAAATTTAACCGTTCAACCTCTTATCCACCCCCGGGCTTGAAACTACCCCCTCCCCTAATACTAAAATCTCCTTAAAAAAATAAAAATGTATGAAAACTTATAGTACTCATCACGATGGTGATATTCATTTCTCCCCCACCCTTACTAACCCCTGAAACACCCCCTTTCATATTTATTGATACTAGGCATGTATCCTGGAAGTCGATGGATCGGGGTTTTAAGGATATTTCGACATCGACCACCCCCAAATTAGGGATGGTTGATGGTGGGGTGTTGGGCACCCTCAAAAAACAAGGATCAACAAATTTTCATGCATTTTGATTTTTTTGAGGATATTTTAGTATTAGGGAGGGGGTAGTTTCAGCCCCGGAGGTGAATAAGATGTATGGTTAAATTTCATACGACCTAAACGAATCCTGCCCAAAAAACCGATCTCCATGCCTACGATGCATAAAACGAGAAATAGGGGTGGTTTTTCGAGTTTAGGGGTAGTTGCTGAGGGACGAGAACCTTAAAAATATAACCATCGTATTCAGCGCCCTCGAAAACGGAGGTACCCATGTTTCATCCCTCCCACAGAACTTTTGGGGTTTTTAAATTTTTTCATGGACTAATTTAAATTCGTAAACTAAATAAAAATTCCTTATTTAACCAAGGTTTAATAACTAATGAATACAAACTTGTGCTCGTATGCCGATAAATAAAGTGACCGTTCGTATTTCACTCTTCTCTCTCTAATAATGTGCAACCTGCCGAATACACTGGAATAATTCCACTATGTTGCTTGGAAGTTGAACATATAGTAAATTTAGTGGATTATGGTTAGGTGATCTACATGGCCATGTGACAGGATCACAGCGACCAGTCTATCTTGGATATACGGTGTTAACGATATTCCGGACAGCAATTCCGAAATGTGATGGTGCACCATGTATTTGGCCACACAGATATATTCATAACCTTGAGGCTTCTATTTGCCTGTCTATTCGTAATATTAATATATTACGTATTACATCAACAAATTGTAATTTACATCCACAACCTAATTTTATATGTCCTATATGTATATATTCCCAGAATCTTCCGCGGTTGTTGATATGAAAAATAGATTTTAGGGTTGAACCGCGTATGAGATTATTAATGTCTCGACGTCTCTGTTCTCGCTTTGGAGACAGTTTTGAGGGAAAAAAGGGTTCAAGAAAAAAATGGTTAACAAAAATAATATCAAGATAAGTTGGTTCGAATCCGGGGCCTCAATCTGCCTACTCCTTAGAGATAACTCACTGGTAGTTTCTGGTAGTATCTGACGATGCTTCGTGCTCAGAGTTCTTTGAATGTATTGCTTTTTGTAGAAGCAACAAAGGCGATGATGACTGTCTTTCGATACAGGATTAAATGTGACATGCTTTACTAAACAATCTAGTTACGTAATTATTAGATCTAATCTATGTCTTAAACCATTAACTACCTTATTATGTTGTGTACAATCAAAAAAGTTTAAAAATATTGTCAATTCTTCAACTTAAAATCGCCTACAATAATAAAGTTACTTTTATATAAATAATGTAAGTTTTCTGTAGCACTGAAGAAATTTTCCATCGAAATCACAAAACAAGTGATAAGTATACGTACAGCAAAGATGTATACTATAGTGACAGTATTAATAGGAATCTTTATTCAGAAAATCTAATACATTAAAGTACCAATACTGCAAAAAACTACGATATATTGGCTCTAATTAATAAGCCCTACTTATTGTTTTTAAGATCTCGGAAAGTTTATACCTATAATTTAGGTTTCTTAAAAGAGACTATTAAGCTTTAAATTATGTTCAGCTGCCGTATGTTTTTCTCTGTTATTTTTCCCCTGTCAACCGTGGTCCTTTCTAAATTGTTTATTTTAAAATGTCCTGACAGACCCCAGGACGGGAAGCGTGTGTCCCTGTTATATCCCTTTTTATTTTCTACAATTTATTTTCCATTTTCCACTTTTATCTTCCGTGTTACTTTCACGTCCAGTGTAAGTATAGTAACGCAAAAAAAAATATATTTTTTTTGTTGAAATATGCTTAAAACGTCATGAGACTTTAAATTCAAGCAAAAAAATTTCTGTATCTCGGTCTGTCGGTCTGTCTGTCCGTCGGTCGGTCTGTCTGTCAAGGTCTCAAATTTTTTTTGGCATCAGCCACCCTCCCACCCCCACTGTCACCCCCAATACCACCCCCACACTATTATGAAAGGGAGTAAAAAAATAAAAAGTGATTTAGTATGTATACAAGAATGAAACGTCTCAAAAAAATTTACTTGCGTTAGCTACCCCCTCTACCACCCCCATTTCCGCCCTACCCCATTAATAAAGGGAGTAAAAAATTAAATCGGGATTTAGTCTGTATCCGAGAACCAAGGGACTCTGAAATTTTTTTGGCATCAGCCACCTCCTCTAACACCCCCATTGCCACCCTCACCCTATTATTAAAGGGAGTAAAAAATTAAATTAGGATTTAGTGGGTGCACGAGAACCAAGGGCCTTTAAAATTTATTTTGGCATTAGTTACCCACCACCCCCATTGTCACCCCCACGTATTGTTTAAGGAAATAAAAGTCAAATTGGGATTTAGTGGGTATACAAGAACCAAGGGATTCTAATTTTTTTTACATTTACCACCCCCTCTATCGCCCCCACTCTATTATTAAAGGGAATAAAATATTACATTGAGATTTAGTGTATATAAGACTTGGCTACAAAATCTGGATGTGGAAGTAGTGATTCCTTGGTCAGCGGTTTTTAGGTTAGAATTAGGCACAGTATATTTTATCTCACTGGCTGGTATCTTAGTATCAGGTATATTTAGCCATATTAAGCCAATTTAAAAAAAATATATTCACAAAACCTCAATATCTGGATCAGTAAACTAAAATTCTATTTTGCAAGAACTATAAATCAAGACACTTCCTCCTCTTATTTTCCCAACTGCGTCCAAGTCTCCGCCCTTCAGCATGGAAGACACCATCACTGCGCCATGTTTCGCTCAACACAAAAACCTGATATTCTTCAGGTGAAAGAGTAATCGTATTAAAAAAACTTGCAAATTCGGTATTTAAACCTCTGACATTTTGGTAGATAAAATGCAACTGATTATTATCAACATCACCAGAAGGTGTCTATTTCACTATGTTAGTAGGTAAGTCACTACTTGGAAGCATTTATATAAAATTGCGTTACAGTTTTTGAAAATTCCACTTAAGAGGATTTTCATAGCATATGAATTAGTCGGCCTTTAGTGATAGTGATGGTAGGGTGCTTTGATAGTATCGCAGATAATGTGAAGCAAAGTGGATTTGCAACCGCTGGATAAAAATATCTTCTTAAATACAACAACTATGCTTAATTTATTTTTAAGAAACTGAGAAAGTGTCCTATAGAATATTCTACAATTATACATAAACTGTAATAATCCGGC
Organism: Leptura quadrifasciata; assembly: GCA_963675555.1. Taxonomy (NCBI): domain Eukaryota; kingdom Metazoa; phylum Arthropoda; class Insecta; order Coleoptera; family Cerambycidae; genus Leptura; species Leptura quadrifasciata. The sequence continues at coordinate 38,126,678 of OY776673.1, forward strand.
GAAGAGTATTTATATTTATTCCTTGAGTTATAAATTCGTATTTAACAATTTCAATATTTACAAAACTTAATAACGAGATAGTTTAAAGAAAGCATTTACAATAGTTGTAAAATTTTCAGTTGAGTGCGTATGCCCAGGAAGACTACAACCAAGTTCCATGCAGTAATTAATCTGGGAGTGAAAGAGTTGTAGTGGCAGTTAAGTTTTTTGTCTAAAATATCGCAAAGTGGTAGCTGTAGCTACACCGCTGTTGTATCTCAGTTAAGCCACCGGTGAGAACGGAACCGGTACTAATGCAACGCTATTTCCGTTTTGTGGCTCTATCTTTTGTTCAACATCAGCGGGAATCTCACAGGCCGGATATGACTTAGGGGCTTTGTTTTCTTAGGGTTGGTATTTAATACCACTATTTGGAAAATGCATTATGGCAAGTTTATTCTCTTTAGCACTCTCTTTTATAATAGATCATCAGGTTTCCGAGGTTAGTAGTTGATATTGAGCAAATTGCTGAGATAGATGACTATTATTTCCATTAATTACAATTGCACTATTGAATCTCTCAGTGATTTGGCTAAATTTGACGATTGCGATGGAAATTAATTTTGCATTCAAGTTTAAGAACTAAGACTAATTCTATATACACTGAGCAAAACTGAAATTATACCATTTCCCTGAAGGTTGATATAAATATCTAAAATTTTTTTAAGGTGTGTATTTATATCAACTTAGTGACTGTTGATTACTATTTCATTGAAAACAAGCAATAACGTAAGCGTTTTCAATATGGAGCTAGTTTGCTTCAGCCTTTATACATCCTCAATGAGTCCTATTACACCTCCAATACGGGCGAAGGTTCATCCAATTTTCACAAAACAATTGCTTTAAATATCAGTTTGTAAGATTAACTCATACTTAGTAACAATTGCTGAGGTGTCTATTGCTCATGGATTAAATCTAAATTAGTCTAAAACTGAGTTGTTAGTTTTTGGCAGGGACAGATACAAATTGGTTAGTATAGTTCAAAATGTGCTTTTAGAGGGCGGAATATTAAAACATAATATTTTTAGTCGCAAACTCCTCTATAAAATATTTATTTTACTATCAGGAACGTAACCAGACTGCAACCAACAGTTACTCTCCGGGCTATGTGCCCCGCCGAGTGCTGATTTACAAGTTACAAGCCTGGCACGTTAAGTGTAATAATTGCATATTACCATCAAAACGCTAATGCTTTGATTGCAACAAACACCAGCCGAAAGACTGATTCTACTTAAAGGAGCTCTCGTGCCAGTCGTCACACACCACTTGCAGACTGCAGTTTCGAGCTGTTGGCTCTCGTCAGTGCAGTAGGCATGTAACGACCGACACGAAGGTTACTTGACCATTTAGTACATTTCGGTATCTTTGGGATAGCGACATGCAAAATAGCCAGCAGGAGTCGTCTAGCAGTCCAGTGCAATCGAAAAATAAATAGCCTGACTGGGCTTAGCAGTGTTCAAATGTGCTTTTAGAGAGAGGAATATGAAAACATAATATTTTTAGTCGCAAACTCCTCTATAAAATCCTTATTTTACTATAAGGAACATAACCAGACTGCAACCAACAGCTACCCTCCGGGCTATGTGTCCCGCCGAGCGCTGAATTACAAGTTATAAGCCTGGCGCGTTAAGTGTAATAATTGCATATTACCATCAAAACGCTAATGCTTGCAACAAACACCAGCCGAAAGACTGATTCTACTTAAAGGAGCTCTCGTGCCAGTCATCACACACCACTTGCAGACTGCAGTTTCGAGCTGTTGGCTCTCGTCAGTGCAAGGTAGGCATGTGACGACCGACATGAGGATCACTTGACTATTTAGTGCATTTCGGTATCTTTTTAGAGAGTTAATGGTTCATTTCTTAAACGTTTGAATGCTATTTATCCTGCAAAATTGACAAATATGAAGAACCTGACTATTCCTATTCCAAACTGTTGAAAGGTAATGATACACATGAATGCCCTACCGCTTTAGTTACTTGCATAATAATGGCCCCAAGCATAACACTGTGCAATTTTATAGGAGTTTCACATACCACGCCGTTAAAAGTTTTCAATAAAATAGCCTTGAATCTTAAATTTCTTTCTAATATTATTTCATTCAGTAGAAGCGTGATTGCTCTAAATCAGATAGATTGTATTTTGTTACAGTCTCGATCATTCTTTGTACATGGTGTTATATTATCTTTATTATTTCTCTATATTTCTCTCAGTTAGTTGTACAGAAGAGCGATCTTCATATCCAATATGTTTGTTAATGGGTAGGTATTTAAAAAAATAAATAGTTCGACCAAAATCATGTGCGTATTCATTTAATAAGTAAATAAAATCATGAACATTAGAAAAGTCTTGTGCCCAAAAAATTAAACCCTTAATTTTGATCTAGCAGTAATACGTTCCTTTTCAAAGATTATCTAGCATAGCTTCACGGAACCTGAATTACGACTCTCGCCTCAATATAAATTTTAATGAAAATTATATGCTCGCAGCGCCATTAAATTATAAATAGGTACATATACATAGTTTTTAAACAACCAGAATCAACTGTTATTAATGTTGACGTATAAAACATATTAGCTAGGAACTCTTCCTGTATCTTGAATATATGTTATACGATTTTTTCCAATAAATTCTACGAAGAGCATGTTTTTAGTACTTATACTACTAATCGCAGGAAGAGGAAATAATAACTTTAATTTCAATTTTCATCCTGTAAATCAATGAACTACTTTGCTTAAATATTTATGCCAAATTGCTGGAAGTTATAAAGTGTATATTTATATATAAATAAACTATTTTAATATGAATCGTAAATCATCATATGCAATCTCTCATGCTACCGTCTTTTAAATCCAAGCTAACTAATTTCAGATTGTTTCACAACAGACGGAAAGTTATTCTGATATCTGATGCATAGTAATCGATTAATACCTTTAATACTTTTCGGCCAGTCAAAGATCCCATATAATGTTCCAGAGTTTAACAACATATGTTGGAAATAGTATGAATATAAACTTAAATTTTAGTGAATGCGAGGAAGAAAATAGTACAAACAATGAACAAAACTTGTCAGAAAAGTATAATATTTTTTTAACCAGATCATAGAAACACTGTTATTAATTCTGTTGTTTAATTCGTTATTTTTTTTGTTCTTTTTGGATTAGGTCCTGGCGGAGTTTAGCAATAGCTATTCAAACATTGAACAAAACACATGCACAGACAGGCCAAAGTTGAAACTTATACGCAGACAACTACATAACAACTATTCCTGCAGGCATTGTCATCTGCCACAGTTGAGACTCGTGCTCAACAGGGATAACAGCTACTAAAATAGATCATTTACTTTTTCTTATTAATTGGCTTTGAGCATAACACATTGAGCCACGATATTAAGAATTATTGACAATAAATAAAAAGAGAAACAGAGGTAGAGCACAGGACACACTCCACGCCAAGGTGCCTTTCGTGACGAATTTTAAGACAAACAAGAGGGCCAATATAAATTATAATTTAACCAGCATAGGGTAAAAACAAGTGAGACAATCGATAGTAATATCAAAATTTCTACCCTACCGACTTGATGGCTTTAAATAGTTTACTTCTAACAACCAAATTTTTTTAAATTTGGTTGTTTTGTCTTGTCTTGTAGTAAAGGTTTGCTATTGTTGATCAGCTTGCCCGTTAAAATTTAATTACCATAATATGTTGCAGACATACATTAGCGATATTGCCACCAAGGTCACAAAAGGCATTTGCAACTAGTTTCGTTTTTAATAAGTAGGGCTTTGGGGTTCCATGTCCAAGTAGGCGCCTGATATCCTTCAGATATGTGCTTTTAATGAAAAGTTCTTCTTATCAATGTATTGTGTTTGGTAAGGTATCTTGTAGTGTTTATATAATTAGCTTTTCTACAATATGTAAATATTTACTCATTTCTTACTAACTTAATCTATTTCAACCCACTTTAGGCATACTACTAAATTCCCATTTAACTTTACAGTCGATGCAGATATAGTTCTTGTAATTTTTATAAATATAACTATGTTCAAAATTTGCGCTACGCATGGAAAAAGAAAGCGAGACAAGAAGTGATTGATTAATGGTGCTACCTCTTAATCAATCATTGGGATGAATAGCCTGATTTCTTTCAATACAGCGATGATACGATAGATTTTTAAGGACTGTAACTTTAAATCTCGACTTGTGCATTTTTTTTTGTAATTCTTAATAATTAGAAAAGTTCATAAATATCATCTTTCAGAATTTATATAATAAGGAATTAAGAACTATACTTTCAATTGAAACGAAACAAATCAAGTTCGATAGAATCGGACTGGACGGTATGAAACAAAATTATATTATAGACATTAGAGATAGAAGATAATATTTATTCACATAAAAGAAGTTACTTTACAGTCAATTACAATGTTAAACAAGAAAGTCTACCTTTACACTTACAGTAGATATGGAGTTCTTATGATTATTATAATGGCTTTCAAATTCTGCGCTATTGACGGATGATGAAAGTCAGACAAGTAATTAGCTTTGATTAACAGTGTTACCACTTCATCAATAATTGACATCCAGTTTCCCATGGTGACGATTTATTGTAAATCTTCTGTCTTGCTTGTTCCAGATACTTCTGTTTTATTATGTACAGACTTAAAAATATTATTATAGGGTTTTCTCAACACCAGTTCATGCACCTATTATATGAACTTTGTTGTTGTATTATTGTCAGATATAATTTAAAATCTCATATTTACTCATTCATTATTGTTTGATATCCTGATGTTATTTCCGAATTTATGTTTTAAAAAATAATTTTTGATTACATAATTTTAAAAATATTATTCCTTAAACCTTTCGTTCTGTCCTAGTAGGTAATCATGGTATAGTCAAAAAAATTACATTTTCAAAATGCGAATATCTTCGTTAGTATTGACTTTTGCCCCATACACAAGAGGAAATGAAGTGATTATGCAATTTTGTATCAGAATACAAATTTTGGAACTACTATCAATTAACCCTTCCATTTTATCGACTTGAATAGCTTTTTTCGTTTTTAAGGATTTATATAAAAACGCGATTTGCGCCGCTTTTATTGATTTTAATGAAAAATGCTTAGAGTAAAAAAGTGTTTAGAGTACGATTTTGCATAAGAGGTTTTCCCCATCAGTTTTTAGTAAAAATTTAGGGAAAACTCGTAAAAAGAAACCGATTCGCGATTTGATACTCAAAAAAATCGTTTTACCGGCTACTGCGGCGTTTTGGGAGTTTTTTGTCAGAGGAAAATCGATTTTGTATTGTAATAAACTATAGCCTAGTGATCGAAATTAGCATAAGGTGATAACAGTTGACCTTGGTTATAAGCTCCCATACTATTACCTATATTTATTCAGTTTATCGCCACTTTATTCCAAGCTTCCTTACACATTATGAGAGAATTTCATCGAAAGCGAAAACATGCAACCTTAAAATTATCTTAGTTGCCACGCAAGCTAGAGGAGCGTACTATTTCAATATCGAGAGATTAGTAAGGTAGTACAGATGGTGAAATTAGGATATGTTTACTACGCTGCCGGATTCATGGCTGTTTTCCAGACTACGAGAAAAACTGCAGGTTTTTTCTCCACGGCATGCAAACAAAAGGGTCTCGAGCCCAAAATGGTAAAATGGGGTACGTTTTGGTAAGAGCGTAGAACCTTGGAAACGGCCTCAGATGTTCAGTCCTATAGAGCAAAAGTCCGCCATATAGATTGGTCCTATATAAGCAGGCTAAAACTGGAACATATGGTTATGGCACAAAAGACAATGGAGGAGCAGCTTGTGTCTTAAGTCCTATTAAATAACGATAAGTTCCCGAAGATCAACTTCACAATCTTAACGAATAAAGTCAATAAGGAAGATCTGTTTTCGCTGTATTATTTTTTATGTCTCAAAATAATGGTAAGAGATTACCAGTCTGAATAATTTCAGTTGCTAACAACATGCAAGGTCGCTAGTAACTCTAAAAGTGACAAGGCGGAAGAAGTTTTGAAACTCGAATATTATTCCAGTCAGTAGGGGTCAAGAAAGGCCTTTGTCTTACAAAATGTGGATTTTTTTTTACATTTATTTAACGTCGGTCTATTCCCGCTACTGAGGCCTATCACTGACGCCTGTAGACGAGCTACCACCAACCAGGAATTTTGCTGAACCTCTTCCCTTAAGAATAGTAGGGATCTTTTACTTTTTTACTTGCCTAACATTTAATAGACAAGGGACCGATGGTTTTACATTTTACATCCCCTCCGAAGGATGGTATATCACTTACACAACCCTCGCCTAAGGTTGCATAGCTTCATCGCATACACCGATATACAAGCTGCTGGAAGATATGTGAGGCGAGGACATGGTCTTCCTTGTGAACACGAAACAAATTCCTCTGTGATGAAACAAAAAATGTGGAGCAGTGGGGGGTTAGAGCTGAGACCCTAGAGGGCGTTCGTGCACTTATTTTTGATGTGAGAAGCCTTTGGATTCGATTTCTGTAGTAATAGTTAGGGTCAAATGCTACACCCTGTATATTGTGGTCTGGAACCGTTGTAGCATTTGAATTTTTAATTTTATTTTTATTTAACACTGTACAGTCTTTTTGAGTTCTGACAGGGTCAACGGCTACACCCTGTATATGGTATTCTTAAAAAAACAACACTTGGTTTAAAACGGAACGAACGATTATTTTATTTAAGGTTTTTCTGAACAGAGTTTGAAAATAAAGGGTAATTTATTTTAACAAAGTTTTCTTCTCTTTGTGTGTAACTATTCGACAGCATAAATTCTGACTGTGGAATTGAGCAAAAATGTTTATTACAGTATTTGTCTTGATTCTTCTGAAAAAATTCACTTTTTTGGTTAAAACTGAGTGGGCCGCGAAGGCGAAATGAAATGGGGCCACTTAAGGCGAAAGAATTTACTAAAATTAAATAGGGGCCACTTAAGGCGAAGATAAAAATTAAACGGGGCCACTTAAGGCGAGGAGGCACTAAAACTAAATTGGGCCACTTAAGGCGATTTCCTAAAACTACTCTTTTTAACCAGGTTTCGACCTGGGAAGCTAGTTCTGAACGGCTAGTCACAAAAAGTATGCAGGGGCAGGTAGTAAGAAAGCCTAACTAGACTGTGGGTATCTACAACTTGAGTTAAATAGTAACCGGACCGGAAATACGAACAAAGTTTGAATCCATTTTAGTTTGGAAATTATTAGCGTTTAATTGATAAAATCTGACATGACCCCGTAAAATATTAATGGAGGTCCAATGTTTAAGAGTTGAAATGAAATGAGAATGTTCCCCATAGGTGCGTGGTGTCTGGAAATAAGATATGAAAATATTCCTAACGGGTACGAATTAAGTTGAACCGAGATATTGTATGCCGTATTACAAGGAGCGATCAAAAGTGGTGAAAATTAAAATAGCAATCGGGTTGCAAGAAATTGGTGAAATTAATTAGAACGTTAAGACTCGAGGCACGGAACGTGGGTATAAGTATACCAGGGGTGGTCAAAAAGTAAAAAGAAATAAAATGCGAAGTAGTTGCACGGAAGTTATGAAATGAGTTTGAATGTTAGGTAACGTAGTTAACGTATACGAGGGGTGGTCAAGAAGTATTAAATTTTTGAATATAAAATGGCTTATAGAAAATTTACGAAATGAAGTAAGACGTTGAAATTTTAGGGTTAGATAGTGACTTGGGTCATGTTGATGAATATATGGGGGCTGTATTTTTAAGTGGCGTTTTTTTTGTAGCGAATCTCTTATGAATGGACTTGAATAAATGTCTGAAGTTGGATATCGGTGAATTTACATTATTTTTTAATTATCGAGTGCTTGTGAATTTTTTGAGATTTATTTGAACTTGACTGTGGTTTTTGGATGCAAATAGTGTCTGGTTGACTTTTTTATGTGGATTGCCATGGTGCATGGATCGATATGATTTTTTGGTTATTTTTGAAATTTTTTGTTTTTCGGTTTTTGACTTGTAGGGGACATACCCTACAACACTTAAAACAGTCACCCATCCAAGTACTAACCGCGCCTAACGTTGCTTTACATCGCATATCGAAGTATGTCTATAGTAAAGACGCATCTACGCTCGCCCCACAATATGTGGAGTAGTAACAATTTTTGAATAAGTTGTTCATGTTTGGGCCTTGATAAAAAAATCCAAGTTTTCGACCTTGGGGGGGGACCATTCGAACCGCCATCTTGACAACAAAGATGGAACAGGATTATATTACTGTAAAACAGGCGGAAGAAGATGCTGATGTGTTGATTGTCAGCACAGCGAATTCCTTTTGCTCAACATTTCGTCGTTGGCGTAGACGTTGACTTTCTTGTTCTGCTGACAGCATTAGCACCATCTCAAAGTAACACCTACCTTCGCAAACCAAGAAGACGCAGAATAGATGAAATATGAAGAATGGCTGAGAATATTATGTTTCTCCGTGCGTTTAATGGCTGCGGCATGAAGTCGTCCGTCTTCAATCAAGGAAAAACATAATTTTGTTCGTTTATCCAGAATACCGTAGGACTTAGTGCCACCATTAGCATCTTTAAAGATCAGGATGCAAGACCAGACACACCGCAGAGGCTGGAGCCTGCTTTCTCGTTGCTTTGTATGGTAGCAACATGGAAGACGAAACCTTGGAAGAAGTCCGCTTCGAACATTTCATTAAATTTAAAACAAGAAGCAAATTCAACCTTGCTTCTTTGCCACCAATGAAGGATGCTGCGCAGTATCATGCGTTCAGGATGTACCACCAAGTCCAAAAATGGTATGGGATCCAAAAAAATACAGAAGACTGGGTCTGGAAACGTGGCGGCAATGGGCTCGCTCTACTCGCAATGACAGAGCAACCAGCACCCGAGAACTTATTGGTTTCATTTCATGCACTTGTCAAAAAGGATTGTTACCTCCTTTCTCTTATTATTTATTTTTGAGAAAGAATTGAGGCAACATATGCGGACGACTAGCTGGTTTAAGTCGGAGCAGAGAGCCGTGGGTCCAGAGCATTCGTAAGAGTGGAGAAACTTACCCTTTCTGAAATGTACAGCATGAGCGACAGATTTCTGTTTATTTCGAGAAAAGGAGACAAAGAAAAATTGATGTTAAATTGGGCACCATCTATAGTAAAATAAGCAAAATTGTCTCTTTTTCTCGAATAACCAGTCTACTATAGATCAGACTGAGATTGTTGGTAAGAGAAATAAAAAGATAGTTTAAAATGAATGTTAAAATATATTACATGAAAAATAGACAAATCGGTTTGAAAGACAAATTGAAATTTAAAAAAAATATATATATATAAAACAAATTTATACCAGTATCCTGGGTATGGTTGAGGTGACTGGTTCTGGGACAGTAATCCAGGGCAACAATTGTCTCTTGTTGCAAGAATGGAATCTATAGTTTCCTTGGCAATTTACGTCTCTCAATGAAATGGGGTGAAAGTTCGAAAGTTGTAGGAAAATTAACCAACTATGTGGTTTAATGTAAAGATAACGAAATTTTATCTATGAAAGATAAACTGTGCAAAAACTATGCAGGAATGTAAAAGAAGTATCTCAAAATTTAAATATCTAAGAATATAAGCACGTACAAAATTTATTTAAGTTAGCTGCACGAAATATTTAAATTAGCTGCACGAAATTAATTAAGCTGATTTCATAGACTGTATATTACCAAAAAAATGAAAAGGAAAGAGAAAAATATTTTTAAAACCATGTGGTACATATAGTATTTTAACTACTTATTAAATTAAAAAGAATTGACTTTGAATTCAAATTTATTTTAAAAGTAATTGAAATTATATGAAAGGCAAAATTTGAAGATTAATTACATTTTAAAGGAGTAATAAAGGAAATTACCTGTATATTAAACACTTTGTAACTGGGATATAAAAATTGTAATATCAATTACTGAAGTCCACAGTTAGAAATTATATTCGTTTGAATCATTACAAAGGCTGCAAGCAAATGACTTCCTGGTGAGTTTTACTGATAAGGTAAACTTTTTTGTCCTAGTTACTGGAAAACAACGCTACCAAAAAAATGTGAGAAATCTAATTCCCTATTTAAATTGAAAGCTATAAAAATATAGAAATAGTACAGGTATGGCCATCTGTCAGTGGTTAAGTTAAGCGCACCAACTTGCAGGTCGCAATTTTACAATTTCCTTTACTCACAACTAAAATAGTGGCATATAATCGATAAAGGGAATCTATAATAAAAGTTTTTATTCCATACCAGAGCCTTTGCTTCACAATTCGTAATACAATACATAACCACAAATATGAACAGATGTAAATAAATAGTAAAAAGTATTGACTATGGTGTGAACTTAGTAAATATATTACATCTTATTGGATATACTAATATAGTAACGAGAAAAGGTAAGGAAAATCACCAAATGTACCCACATAGTAAACAAAAATATAAAAATTGGAAAATAGATATCTGATGTAACTAAATTTTGTAGACAAATTGTTCATTGTTTCCTGGGATGCTGTGTAGAACGAAATACATAATAATTTAGAAAATGACAGTTCCTAAGATATAAAACTAAGTACATAAACAGTGTGAAATGGTTTAGCAGTTATACATGTAAAATTCTGTTAGTTGAAAACAGTTTCACTTACAAAAACTGAATCCTGCTAAATATCCACAAAACACTAGTTTTTAAATAAAACTGTTAAATGGACATAGGCCATGTAACAGGATGCGGAGGAGGATTGCAAGAAAGCGGGGTTGAAGTGCTCTATTGTGTGTGGCTTCTGAAGTGGTCAGTCATGCGAAAATGTACCGGAGGTTCATATCGACAGTGAGGACGAAGATGCCGAAGATGTATCAATGGAAGAACAATGGATTCACAGAAGCGCCGATGATGATGACATTGAGGGCAACAACCGGCCAGGACCATCAAAAAGGGGAAAAAACTAAGCATCATTTAGATCTAAGATCGCGAAGCTGTGGATTAGACCTATCGGGGATATCACAATAAAATAAATGAGCCGTATACTCTACATCAAGGTGGTGTGAAAATGAATTTACAAAATTAATATAACTATGCAATAAATAACGACAATTGAGAAAATCACAAAAATGGGATTTTTCCATCTTCCTGCCGCTGTAACTCGTAACAAAAAAGACATGTGAAGAATTTTACCTTCTTTAATTTTGTTGCAGAAATTTTTGTCGTTGGATCAACAGATGCGGAGTTATTTTCAAAAAACTAATTTCTTGTACCTTTAATTCAAGATGGCGGCTCAAGTGGTCCCCCCCCCCAAGGTCGAAAACATGGATTTTTATCAAGGCCCAAACCTGAACAACATATTTAAAAATTATTACTACTCCACCTTTTGCAGGGCAAAACTCCATACTGACTGGATTATATACAATCCACAGACATATGCGTAGCATATTTAGTTGGGCACGGTGTCTAGTTCTAATTTATCATAAATAACTGTCCCCAGGGGAAATACAGCGAAGAGTTGTTTGTGCCAAAGTTAAGTTGGCTGGCCTATGCATGTGCCCCCAAGATTTGGGACACAGTGTATGTGCTATCTTAGTTATAACTATATACTTTATGTATTAGGTGTTGCACGAATGGCTATCCAGTGATATTACGAATAAATTAGTTCATTTTATATGTTCAACTTCGCCACGGTCAGATGATATCAAACCATCTTGTGGCCATGTTAGTTTATTTATATTCTCATCCTCTCCAGAAGTTTTATGATATATGTTTTTATATATTTCTTTTTGCAACAAACTATTATTTATTGATATTATTTATTCACTATACAGAAAATTTCTAATTCTTCTTGCCACTATTGGATTTAATAGCTCATCAAATTAACATACCCATCAACCACGAAATAGTGATACGAGCAACTTCAAAATTTGACGTCATGTTCATCTAGGAGCATTTCATACGAAAACGTTTGAAGTTTGATGCGACTAGAGTTTACAATTTGTTCATAATAGCATACATTCGACGCCTGGAGATGGGAAGAGGTGTCATAAAGTTGAGTGTTTCATGACACGGTGAATACACGGCCTCCATCCGGCGCGGCGCCCGATAAGATATGTAGATAACTATGTCTGTCGCTCCCATACCCAGCTTCATCGAATTTCCTTGTGCCATTCGAGCTCACATTTACTTGTTAATGAACAAAACCTCTTCAAACGGACATTTTAATTACTGGAATTTATGCAGCTAATCTAATCTATCTCTCGACCTTTATATACCTACTCCTAACTATGATGCCCTTTGTTTACGAATAACAGCTTTGTTCTTTCTGCATATGCATATGTATAGGCTTAAGGTAAAAAGGGGTGAGCTACATATACATACCTGATGCCTTTTTTCTTGTAGTTGTCTCTAACATTACGCTTAATAATATTTTTATTGAACAATACATTTACCCAGTTTTTATATTAGAGAAAGATATGCATTTCTTGAGTATTTTGTATTTACATATAAAAGGAAATTTAAGAAACAATGCTTCTTATTTATTTGAATAGCAATTTTACTTTCTTTTAATTGTATAAAGGTAATATAATCAAAGAAGAACAATTTCTTACCTAATTTAATGAATAGGGTTATAATCTGTTTCAAATTCATTATCAAAACAGAAACGCAATAGTATTATTATAGAAATTAATAAAATATTTAGTTCTGAATCATATGCAACTTAACACGAACGTGCTTCGTAATTGAGAAATAAAAAATTTACATTGGGCCTTAGAGTTTAATTGAGACTCTGCAGGCCTTCGTGCACTTTATTTTTTGATTTGCAGAGGTTCGCTAGGGTTGCGCCTAAAATGTCGAACAGAATTGAATGCTGCACCCTATGGACATTGGTTTACACTTTGGGCTGTCTGCGTCGAGAAGCACTGGTTTTGATTTTAGTAGTTCTGGCGGGGTCAATTGCTACACCCAGTATATGAAGCTTTTTGAGCTTTAAGTACACTTGATTTCAGCATATCATGAAAATTCTCCACTAAAGTCTAAAAAAGACAACAGAGGGGCATCTTGGTGGAACAAAACATTAGATAAAATGCGAAAAGAAGTTCGGCGCCTCTTCAATCGAGCTAAAGCTTCGGGCAACTGGGAACACTATAGATCTGCTTTAACAGACTATAATAAAGAAATTAGGAAAGCAAAAAGGGAATCTTGGAGGAGGTTTTGCGAGAACATCACTGATGCACCTTGCAGTACTAGAAACCACAAGATCATTTCCAGAGAACCGGTACGGGAGTTTGGAACGGTAAAACGAACATATGGCTCGTTCACCGAATCTGGAAAGGAAACCCTAGAGCTTCTAGCACAGAACCACTTCCCAGGAAGTTCGATTCTGCTGGATAACCAACAGCTGCCACTATCGAGGAGCCGGTATAAAAGACCCTGTAAAAATGATTGGTTGGTAGCTAAAAAAGTTATCACAGCAACAACGATTGAGTGGGCTATTAAATCTATCCAACCACTCAAATCGCCTGGTGAGAACGGTATTTTTCCAGCGCTGTTGCAAAACGAACTGGAGATACTACTACCATTCCTCATCAGACTTTACAGAGCTAGTCTGATGTGGAATCATATACTATCCAGTTGGGCGGCGGTTAAAGTGGTATATATACCAAAAATGGGGCGGACAGAACCGGACCCTAAATCGCTAAGACCCATTAGTCTGACATCATTTCTGTTGAAAGGCCTGGAAAAAGTGCTGGATGGATACATTAGGGGGAATATCCTGAGCATTCATCCCCTTAATGCCCACCAGTATGCTTACCAGCCAGGCAAATCAACAGAACTAGCACTTAATAACCTAGTCAGGAAAATCACTCAATCCCTTCAGGAAAAAGAGATTGCAGTGGCTGCTTTTCTCGACATTGAAGGAGCATTCAATAATGCACTGTCGGATTCCTTATACACAGCGGCAGCTGCTAGAGGAATCGAGCTAACCATAACTGACTGGACCCGAGTTATGCTGGAAAACAGAATCATAACGACAACTTTACAGGGGGAAACGGTTAGCTTCAGAGCCGCGAGAGGGTACCCACAAGGTGGGGTTCTTTCCCCCCTTCTGTGGTCACTACTTGTGGATGACCTGCTGGTCATTTCATCTCTGTGGGAAGCCGAGATTCTGGCATATGCAGACGACCTAGTCATCATGGTTAAAGGTAAATCTGAAGAGGTACTCTCTCATACCCTTCAAGAGGTACTAGATACAGTGCACATCTGGTGTGAGAGGGAACAGATGTCTGTCAATCCCCGCAAAACTGTAATAGTACCCTTCACCAGGAAAAGGAAGCTGGATAACTTAGGACCGCCTTCCTTACTAGGTGAAATCATTCCATTTTCGGATGAGGTGAAATATCTAGGCATTACGCTGGATAGATTACTCAACTGGAATTCCCACCTGGAAAAGGTAATCCACAAATCAAGGCTGTCCCTGTGGACATACCGTAGAATTTGTGGAAAATCCTGGGGTATGGGTCCCCCCCAACAAATATATTGGATATACGTTACGGTCATTAGACCAATGATAACGTATGGCTCCATAGTTTGGTGGTCGAAAGGGCTACAACAGTCGGCCAAAGCCAAACTCTTTGGTTTACAGAGACTAGCATGCCTGGCAATAACTGGTGCTATAAGCCCCACACCGTCAGCTGCTTTGGAAATCCTCCTAGACTTACCACCTCTCCATATTTACTTGGAGAGAGAAGCTAGGTGGGCAACATCCAACAATCGGCAATTAATATGCCGCAGGCTATCATCATGGAACGCAACGGATTGATTGATGACCTAAACAGTCACAGCATCCTAGGTATGCCTTCTGATGTGATGCCTACCAGAACCAACCATGAGCTGCCTTTCAACATCCTATTTCCTGAAAGAGATGAGTGGGATCGGAATAAAACCGACCTACAGAAGGCAGACAGCTGTTGGTATACAGATGGTTCCAAAACTCCTGAAGGAACAGGAGCTGGAGTTTACAGTCGCTGCCCAAAGGTAAGAATAACTTCGAGCCTGGGTGATATCGCGACAATTTTTCAGGCTGAAATATATGCCATTGAACTGTGTGTACGGAAGCTGGAATCAACCCACCCTAGGCACAGATCAATAAAAATCTTCTCAGACAGCCAAGCAGCCCTTAAAGCTCTTGGATCCTATCGCTGTAATTCTAAAACAGTGTGGAACTGCCAAAAAGCTCTAACCCAATTGAGTAAGAACAACAAACTGACTCTGCTCTGGATGCCTGGCCACTCTGGGCTGGAGGGCAATGAAACCTAACCTAAACTAACCTACACTTGATTTAAAATTTTTAGTTTAAAGATACCTTGTTTTAATTAATGTCTGTAGCAGGATTCTTTGAACACCCTCTTGAATTAAAACACTTTTGCTTTAAATGAAATTAAGAATATTTATTTAGAGAAACTAACAAAGTACGAAATTCTTTTTTTTATAGTTAAATATTTAATTCTTTACACAAGTTGTGAAAATGATAACGTTGCGATACGGAAATTCCGGTTTGGGAAAAATTTTATTTTATATAGTTTTGGTTTAAGGGTCTGAAAAAATCACTTTTTATTTAATACGCGAGGGGAACTTGGTTTTGTTTAATGCGTGAGGTCGAATTAGTTTTGAATAATGCGCGAGGGCAAAATGATTTGTTAGCTTTTTTACTTGGGCAGCCAAGGAAGCAGCGCGGCCACTCGTTAATTTAAGCGTTGGGGAGGTTATATTAAACACTTCGCTCGCGAAAGCACAGAGACTAACTGGAGATACAACGGTAACTGGCTTAGCCAGAGCTCGTCAGACTTTTTATATGATTCGACGGGACTTGACGTGCGAAGGTCTGGAAATGTTCTCGCCCATTCCGTATGGGCCCGACTGCGCAATATTGCATCAGAAAATATAAAAATGGGAAATTAGGATATGAAAATTATACGATCGTCTCGGCACAAAAATGGGAAATTAATTGATATATGAACGAAGTTCGAATCGATTTGATTTTGGAAGTTATTAACGAAAATTTGTTGAGAAGATTTATTAAATTTGAAACTACCCCGTAAAGTCGCCCCGAAGGTCTTCGCACTTAAAGTTGAATATGATATGAAATTATGCCGATACGATCACGGTGAATGAATGAATGAAGTGTATTCAATTTAATTTGATACATAGCGTATGTTTTCGGAAGTAAGTTTTGATAATGATGGGGACGAAAGTAACGGTATTCTATTGGGACAATTTGAATGGATTTTGATTGTATGTTGGTATTTAGGACGCGGAGTTGAAGGAACGGTGGATTTGATAGGAAGAATAATTGATAAAAAGTGTGTGTGATTGAAACAAAATATTTTAAATGCAGTATAGAAAGTAGTTTTGATACTAATGAGCCAGCAAGCGGAATATGCGAAATGAAAATAAGTTTTGATGTCAACCGGAACATGCGAAATGGAAAGAAGTTTTGATGAATGTCCAGCTGGCGACAGTGTGCATCGAGAGGTGACCGAGTGCAGACGTACCGAGCCAAGAAAGTGCACAGTGAAGTGGCAGCCCCACAGTTAGTGTCGTCGTCGACAGTTCTAAGAAGAGGAAGTACACACGTCTTTTTCAAGACGGTGTACTAAAAAGATAAATAAAGTCTCCCTCCCTTGGAGACACCATTTTTACTGTTACTAACCATAACTTTTCCCAATAATATTATAGGTATTCCCTTGCAGGACACCCACAGCGACGTTACCGTGGAGGACGGTAGCATGGATTACAGTGAAGACGAAACGTCCCAGAGCGGTAGCTCCCGAGGGGATAACCCAACCCCAAGGGATGACAGAAGGGACGATAAAGAGACGATAAAACGTCTCACAGAGGAAAACAAAACCCTCAGAAAGAAAATAGAGGAGCTCACCGAGAGGTTGGAGCTAATGCAGAGGGAGCAAAAGTCCCAGCACGAAGAACTTCTGCGTGCGATTCGAGGAGAATCGCAAACGCGGAAGCGGAAAAACCCACCCGCCACTAATACGGACTCCGACGAAGAGGCCCCTAAGGCGGCAAAGAAGGTGGCTGAAGAGCCCCTTAAGTGCCCCCCAGAGCCATCCAGACGAAGCAGATCGGGATCTAGAGCTCCCCAGCAGGAGGCTAACGTCCCCAGACAAAACGCCAGGACAGAGGAGACTGAGGCCCCTCAAACAAAAACAAGAAGCCAGCGCATACCGCCGGTAGTGCTGAGAAACAAGGAGACATGGACAACGGTGAGCCGTCGTCTAACCGAAACCGGCATTAACTTTAGCAAGGCTAAAGTTACCGCGGAGGGAATCTCCATCGAGCCCGCGACATCCGAAGATTATCGCAAGATGACTAGGATGTTCGCAAACGAGAAAAGGGAGTACCACACGTACACCCTGCCAGAGGAACGGCTGCTACGTGTAGTCATCAGGGGGATCCCGAGCGGCGTTACTTGTACAGAGGTGGCAGAAGACCTCCAAGACCAAGGTTTCACACCTACCGCAGTGCAACGGATGACGTCCAGACGGACGAAACAGGAGGTGCCACTCGTACTTGTCCTAGTCCCACAGGACCAGGACAAGATACTCCAAGTCACGAGGTGCTGCTCCCTAGTCGTAAGGACAGAGAGACAGAGAGCCAAGGTAGCGGCTTCCCAATGCCACCGCTGCCAGCGTTTCGGCCACGGACAATCCAGGTGTACCGCGCAGCCGAAATGCGTGAAGTGCGGCGAGGCACACCGGACGACTGACTGCAAGAAGAAGGCAGACGAACCGGCCAAGTGTGCGAACTGCCAAGGGGCCCACCCGGCCAGCTACAAGGGGTGTCCAAAATACCCCAAGCAATCAGCCAGCGCCACTGGCCGGTACAGAGGCCGACGACGACCTCAACAAAGAAGGGCGGCGTAGCGCCAGGCACTAGCTACGCAAAAGTAGCCCAGAGCAAGGCAGGACAGAACACCGTCCCTGCCTCAAAACAACAAGCATCGCCAGAGGCCAAAAACCTCACAGCGGTGCTAGCACAGATGCAACAAATGTGCTCAGCGATGAGTGCATTTTTTGCTCAAATGCCAAACTTTACTAATCTGTAATGCCTTTACAGATTAAACCAGAATTCCTGCAGATGGCGGCCTGGAATGTAAACGGCCTGAAACAAAGGAGACTTGAAGTCGAAGAGCTCCTGACCAGGTACGATATAGACGTCATGGCACTGCAGGAAACCAAGATGACCCCGGCCAAGGAGATCAACTTCCCAGGATACCACAAGTACAGGATGGACTGGGTAAACATATCTCGGCGACCCGCAAGAGGAGTGGCTCTACTCGTTAAAAAGACCATAGCCCACCATCCGACGGTACTACCTGAGCTAGAAAATATGAATGCCACCGCCGTAGTAGTGTCCACAGCACGAAACGGCGACGTCCAAGTGGTGTCATGTTACCAGCCACCCCACAGCACGCTAACCGAGGGGAATCTGGACGCAATTCTACCCGCTAGGACACAGGTCGTCGCAATTGGCGATTTTAACGCCAAATCCCAGCAATGGAACAGCGGCGTAACCAACACTCGAGGACGAGAACTGCTGCGGTTCCTGGGACAGCACGCCGGCGAACTGCTGGTGGTAGGACCAGTCCAGCCCACCTTTGACAACGGTAGAAACAGGCCAGACGTACTGGACACAGCCATCCTAAAGGAGATGACCCTCGAAGCGGAGATCTCCACCAGAACGGAGGGATCTACCGAGCACAACCCGATCTTCCTAACTCTAGGAGGACAGGCGGGTGACGACAACGTTACCTTCACGAAGCGCCGAACGGACTGGGAATCGTACCGGCTGCACCTGCAGCAGTACATTGCACAAATTCCCAGGCTAGATACCGTGGGGGACGTTGAGAGGGCCGTCATTACCCTAGAGGAGCAGATCCTGGGAGCAATAAGGGCCAGCACGACAGAAACAGAAGTAAGAAGACACCCAGCACCGATGGCGAACCTACCAGAGGCCACCAGGCAGCTGATAAGGGATAGAAGAAGCGCCAAGAGACGGGCTCAGAGGACGAGGCTCCCCGCCGACAGAAGGGAGTATAATGTCCTCAGCCGAAGAGTGAAAGCCGCCCTCCAAGAACACCGTCAGGAGGGGTGGCAACGCCACCTTGAGTCACTCGATCCACAGGACAGAAGTATGTGGAATACCCAACGTGCCCTGCGAAACCGGAGGAAACCTATACCCCCGATTCACGGAGAGCGAGGGATCGTCTACACTAACCAGGAAAAAGCCGAGGCGTTTGCCGACAGCTTAGAACTGCAGTGTAGAGAGAACGAGCTCGATGACGAGGACGAGGACTGGGTGGACGATGTCGAGCGCAGAGTACGTAGGATCCACCGCCTGCCTGATGACGACCACATCCGCCCGACTACCCCCGAGGAAGTCAAGGAAATCCTTAGGAGCCTAAAGCCGAGAAAGGCTCCGGGATGTGACAAGATAGGAAACATCGCTCTCAAAAAGCTACCCAGGAAAGGAGTAGCGGCGCCAGTCAACATCGTAAACGCGATGTTAAGGTTACGGCATTTTCCAGCCAGGTGGAAAAAGGCCGACGTCATTATGATCCCTAAACCAGGGAAAGAACTAATTTTCCCGTCTTCTTACAGGCCCATCAGCCTCCTCCCAGCCATGAGCAAGGTTGCAGAACGGGTCATCTTGAAGAGGCTCACAGAAAAGACAGAAGAGCTGAATATCATCCCGGATGAACAGTTCGCGTACCGAACAGGACATTCCACCGAACTCCAAGTACTTCGCCTCACCGAGGAGATTACTAAGGGGTTCAACCAGCGGCAAGTCACCGCGGCGCTGTTCCTAGATTCGACAGGGTCTGGCAGGACGGCCTCCTAGCTAAAATGATGAGTATGGGTTACCCCATCGAACTCGTCAAACTAGTGAGGTCCTACCTGCACCGCAGACAGCTAAGGGTCAAAATCTCGGACCAACTCTCCACTTACAGGACCGTGGAGGCGGGAGTCCCGCAAGGTTCGGTGCTGACACCGCACCTGTTCGCTATCTACACCTCAGACCTCCCCAGGACCGACCACACAGCCCTGGCCCTGTATGCAGACGACACAGCAATAATTGCCAGATCCTGGAAAGCCAGGAACGCAACCAGAAAACTCAAGGAAATGGCCACACTCCTGGAAGAATGGTGCACGAAGTGGAAAGTCGCCGTCAACGCCGACAAAAGCCAAGCCATACTCTTCAGACGAGTGCGGAAAGAAGTTCCCTCCCACAGGACACGTCTCCATGAACGGCGAGGACATCCAATGGCACGACACCGTCAAATACCTTGGCGTGGTCATGGACAAAAGCCTAACGTGGAGACAGAACACGGACGCTATTACAGCCAAGGCGCGGCGCACAAGGGCCCTCATCTACCCGATGATGGGAAACGGTAGCCGTCTCAACCTGAGGAATAAGCTCACGCTTATCAAAACCCTCATCAGGCCGCAGCTGACGTACGCCTCGGTAGCGTGGGGTTACCAGGCAAAGTCCTACATGAAGAAAATCCAGGCAGTGGAAAACATCGCCCTCAGGACGGCGGTCGACGCACCATGGTACGTGAGAAACGCAGACATCGTCAGAGACCTGGAGTACACCACGGTCACTGAAGTCATCCGGGAACGAGCGAAGAAGCTGTACGCCCAAGCAGAGGAGCACGGGAACCCGCTAATCAGACAGGCCACTGATTACGGCCCTGCCGACGCCCCGAGGCACAAACGGCCGAGGGTACAGCTTCTGGACAACGGGTGAGTATAACTTATATTTCCTGCTAACCGATCTGTTTCAGATACCCCAGGACGGACCACCACTACCAGAGACATGACGTTTTTCTACCCAAACCCAACCTCCTTGCGGGCGTCGGACAACATACCGTCCAACGCCCGTTGTCCTACCTGCTCCGTGGAGTCCGAAAGTGCTAAAAAAGCACTTAGGGTCTCCACACTCCCGAGCTACACAGCTCATATCCTTACCTTTCCGATGATCCGGGGTAGGACACACCTTTACTGTGTCCTACGTACCGGCAGTCAATCCCAGCCAAAACTTCCTAAAACCCAACTAGACCGATGACTACCCACGGGGGTGACAAGCTGGCAAAGAAAGAAAATATCAAGACAAGAAGAGCGCCAGAAGAGACCTCTGCCAGCGAGGTTGAAGAACCAGGACCAGGGGAGGTCCACAGAAAATACCACGACACATCTCGCATTTGCGGGCTGGGTCTGGTAGAAGTAAGCGGGCCCACCTATCACGAAGGCCGGTCCAGGTCTACAGAGATAATCTAGGAGCAAAGAGTAGTAGTCCTACTCGGCCCTAGTTATCGAGACCGTCATCAAGCCAATGGATATTGGCGCGCGTCCAGCTGGCACATCAGGCAATTGAAACATAATATTGTGGCTGGGGGTGTAGAAAGTGGTTGTGATGCGAATCGAGATAGTGAGGGGGCTGTATTTTATAGGGACGTAGTTTGTAACTTTTGAGCTGTAATTCGGTTAATATGAATGTTC
The DNA here is from genome assembly GCA_963675555.1 of Leptura quadrifasciata. Classification (NCBI taxonomy): domain Eukaryota; kingdom Metazoa; phylum Arthropoda; class Insecta; order Coleoptera; family Cerambycidae; genus Leptura; species Leptura quadrifasciata. The sequence goes on from OY776673.1 coordinate 38,148,316, forward strand.
GAGTGGTGTTGTTGATGAATTTCGACTACTTATGAATTATCTATGAATTGTGAATATTTTCAGATTTGTTTATAAAGAATTGTAGTTTTTTCATAAATTTAAGTGTCTGACGGACTTTTTTATTGTGGTTGGACTTTCTGAAGTGAAATATAGAAGTATTTTGTGATTTTTGGAGCTTTTAAATTTCCTCCTTTCGCTTATTTATGAAAGGTACTATAACACAATGATATAACGATTATAGACGGTGCTAAACGGTTATAGCTAGGCTCGTGCACCTGTCCTCTTTAAGCGTTATCGAACAAGAACTATTGAATCTTTCAGTGAGCATCGGAAAACCTCCTTCAATTTAATGATGCGTAGTCCTTGTTTGAGGAGGCAACCCTGTACCGTATGAGTGCCATTTTTCACAAATCAGTATAGTTGTTGTCTAAAATCTTCTTTTACAAAACGCCAAAACATTTGAACACTACACTCGAATACACTACTTGATGCGAGTTTCGCTAACCATGTTAGCATCATCAGGATATAATTAAAACTGAAAACCAGCCTTATTCGTCTTCCGAAGCTCTTAGTCTATTAAATTATTGACCTTGATGAGTTTCTAGTAGCGAATTTAAAAAATCTCTATAATCTATTCACTATATCTGAGGCAGTTGATATTACTAGCGACGCAACGTCTTATATTCAACACCTAGGCATATATATTGCATGTAATTTTTCAGCAATAAAATGTACTAATGGCCTGTATATTAGGAGTTAATGGCCTATGGATCACCACTTGTCTGATCTTGGATTTAGATCTTAAGGGTTTTGATATCGTTGGAAAATTGCCCCAAGAATCCTTAAGGAATCGGATCAGCATATCCTTTGTCATAATAGACCCACCGTATATGTTCGTCATATCATAGGACACAGCTATTTGGGTTTAATGTTTGAATTTATAACTTTTCAATCGATTTTTATGGCAGTTTTCTAATAAACGCCTCCGGTCGTAAGATGCATATCCATAGAAATTTAAGCATTAAAAGACCTACGCGTTCATTAACTCAATAGAGGTTTCATTCACTTATGAGTAGATGTAAAAGGTCATCCGGAAAAAAGTACATTAAAAAATTTCGGAATAACTAAAAAAGATTTTTGACCTCTTCGCAACAATTATTTCCGTTGACTCACGTTATAGTTTCCATAATTCTCCCGGAAGTACTTTTACATCCACCCACACAGTTCAAATTTTAGTTTTCAGATAGATTCAATAGTAGAATTACTGTGTGCCCAAACCGTTTTCTTGTTAATGCGAACCAGTGGATCGTAGACCCATGTACCGACCGCTCAAAGGCGAACGCTACACGCTCAATATTTATCGCGATATTGATTGATTGTGTGGAGTCGAAAAATGATGGATCGTGATATTGATCTCAGGATTTCTAGAAATCTTGAAATCCGTGGTCAATCCATGGATCACGTGGTAAATATTGAAAGTGTAGTTTCTATAAAATATTTACCGCGTCAGTACGCATTCTGTTTTCGGCCTTGTACGATGTCTGAAGACGAAAGCGATTTCGTGGAGCCTTTGGCGTCGACTTCGTCCCTTACAGTTACACAAGTTTGCCAGAAATATGGAACAGTTGACAGTATAAGGAAAAAGTTAAGCTCCTTAAGATCGAATTACAGGAAGGAACTCAAAAAAATTTTGGGTTGGGGTTGGGTAATTGTAAGTTTTCTACACGCTGAACTTTTAGAAATAGACTGAACAACCTGTTGGTCTGGTAAGTGTACTTTATTTTTTGTTTTTATTTAGAACGTACTTATTAAGTTACTTATTAAATGGGGTACGGGCGAAAATAGAAAAAATATGTCATATGTCATTTTCGAGGTTCACGGAATTCAATTTTTACATTCATTTTTATTTATCTGCAATGTTTGTTAGTCAATCTTTTCTTTGCTTGATTTGGAAGTATTGATTCAATTGGCAGCAGTTTTTTCTCATACAAATGTGAAATAAAAGTAAGCAGGTATTGAGCGGTAGATTATTGCAAATAAATATTTCCAATAATCAAACAATTTTCTATTCGTTATTATAATATTTACAAAATTTATCCCTTATAAATCAAAATTATCTCCATTAGAATTTGACGATGAATAAATTTGCGGTTCTTTTTTCAAGTAATTGTGCAGGTAGCAACATGCTGCTTTCACCTTTATAGCTTTCTCTGGACTAATAGTAATAGATTTCTGAAAAACTCCAAACTTGGTGACAAGGATCCCAAAAGTACATTCAACCACACGCCTAGCTTTCGACAATCGTTGGTTATATATGACTTGAGGAAAATTGACCATATTACTCATAAGATTAATGAGCTGAGTTGGTTAAACATGTCTAATAGAAGAAATTTCCATTTAGCAACATTTGTACATAAAATTCTCACTACTTCCACCCCTGCCTATCTGAAAAATGCCCTCACCTGTCGCCATTCCTTGCATCATGTTAATATTCGCGCTACCCATACGCTTCATATTCCTAAGCATCGCACAGCCATGTTTCGGAAATGCTTTACATATAATGCTGCTAATATGTACAATTCTCTACCTATGGACTTCAAGAGGCTGCCTTTGTTAAAATTCAAGAAAAAGGTAAAATATTATTTTTTTGAATGGCAATAATATATGTATATGTATATATGTGTGTATATATGTGTGTATATGTATGTGTGTATATATGTGTATATGTGTATATATAGTATATAAAATATCTGTTAAACCGAAACGTAACATTATTAGTTAATAAGATCGTAATTCTTGGTTATTCTATTCTCGCACTTCAGTAATGCATGATCTTTTAACATTGCAGATGTATGTGTATAGTATGTATGTGTGCCTTATTGTAATTAATATTTCTACTCGAGGTCAAGTGGAAGAATAGCATTAAGCTAAACTTCGCCTCATTTGTATAGTTAATATCATTAGCATTATGATTTATGATTGTGATAATGATTTATAATGATTTATTTATTTATTTTTTATTTTGTTATTGATATATTTATTACTATACAAATAAAAGTCGATTATTATTATTATTATTATTATTATATATCTGTTCTTCCTTTATCGCTGTTTTTTGTGGATATGGTCTCAATAAATTAGGAATTAGCGCGAAGGCTTCGTCCCCTACAAAAACAAACGAATATGGTTTCGAAGTGTTAGATAGTGGTGACGGTTCTGGTAAACTCAAACGACCTTGTTGTAAAAGTTCCCAGAATATTGTATAAAAAATGACACCACCATCTGATATCCATCCGTTACATCCAATGTCAACCATAATAAACTCTTTCTTGGCATTTGCAACAGCCATAAGGACAATACTATAGGTCCCCTTGTAATTATAATACAGGGATCCTGAACCATGTGGATGCCTTATTTTTATGTGCTTGGATCTATAGCAAAACAAAATGAGCTCATATAAAAAACCTGTTCTTTATTATCATCGAAACCACCACCAACAAATACTAATGTTAATGCAACAGTATTATATTGGAGCGAAAACAAGAAAAGTTTCACCCAACCTAGAGAATGTTTGCTGAGAAGGCTATTATGACTTTTTATTTGAAGCTGAACTTGGCACTTTAGAAAGACATTCCGTACAAATTATGGTCACACTGCATCTGGGTCTTTAGCACTGTCACCTCTGTAATCTGGGTCTTTATCACCGTCATCTCTGTATACTGTGAACCCCACATCATCACCACATTCAAATCTTCCACTCTCTAGACCGAGTGCCTACGTACAAATTCCAACTCCGTCTCCTCCTACATCATCTCCAATGAATGTTGTATACACTAATTCATATCAGGCTTTGTCTTCAAGGTCCACACCACTAATATTAAATATTTCAAACCAAAGCGAAATAAATAAAACGTATATAGCTATGAAAGAGTGGTTTCTATTTGAGCATTATTTTATGAAAAATCATTAAATAGAATTATAACAAAGGACAGTGAAAATGGAATAGAATCTGTCGATGGTTATTTACAGTAAATTCTCAAAGTGTTGCTACGTATTTCGAGATAACTCTGAATTTGGTGTGTGCTGTAGTGTTTCTGTTCCACTTTGACTTATTTCATGGTAATACATGTTGTCCAGTTCGGCACTATTAGGTAACCTTTATTCAACAAATTTCCCATAAAAATTTAGTGATATAAATCTAGTCGTGTAGAAAGCCATGCAGTGCACTCCCTTTATCGGATCTCTCTAACGAAACAGATCTGATTTAAGTGGTTTCGTACATCAATACCAAAGCATCATCATGTATGAATCACATGTTAGTTCTTGTCTGGTAGGATATTGTCTTACTAAGCACTTAAATCTCTTCGTAAGGGCTTCAGTATTTAGTTGAACATAAAGGCCTATTAGCCGATTATCAAACTTGAAACTCGTGATAACCTTTAAATTTCCTTTCCACGTTTCATCTTGTGTTAATTTAGATTTGTTATAGTATTTTTTTCTACATTTTACACAGCTGAATTTAATAAATTAGGTTGACTCTATTACTGCCAAGTTCATTATTCTGTCATTTAATCAGAAATTGACCAACATGAGATCTCAGCTACTGGAAGCATTAATTAATGAATACTTGCTACGCCATGCTTACGACTTCAGATATTCGTGCAGAATGCATTTTGCTTTGATGTCGCTTCAAATTACAGCTAGAATTTAGTTGCTGTGAGAATATGGAAGCATGTTATAAGGACTTACATTCAAAGACCAAAGATACATCTATTGCATCTTAAATATTGTTATGTGATTACTAATATGAAATGACTTGAAAGAGGGCTTGATATAAAATAAATACGTCTGTGTTAATTAATAAATATTTATTATGCAGTAATGACGGGACGCTATGAACTAAATCATGTTATCAATCACAATTAATAATCAATCAAGAAAATTCTTTGATTTATTATGAATAGTTGATTAATATTAAGCCAAAGATAGTTGAAAATGGGTGTATATACCTGATAGAAGAGGATTTTTTAAGTCACTTTTATGAAAAATGGCCGCCGTGCCGGGTTTCAAATGAGACCACCGAAAACTCATTAAAGCTAGTCATTACAAAATAGCAACTATTTTTCTGAAAAAGTACTTGTTTTTGTTATTTCTGTAACAGCTTCTGTATAATTTTAATTTAAAAAAATATGTTATTGTATATTTAATATTATTTGTAAACATATGGCGTAGCAGCCTAAAAAAACGGAATAATTATAAATATTCAAAAGAATAGTTACAGTACGCACTTGGTTTATTGTTTCATTAGTTTTGTTCAGATTTCTCTGACATATGTTTCGGCCTTGCGACCATTATCAAAGAGTCTTAAAAACTGACCTGAAAGTGGTGGTTCACAGTATATATCTTACAAATCCTCTACCCACTAGGGGGGGATAATAACTTGATTTGCTATTTCTTAAAAATTAACAATACAGACCGGAACTACGAACTTAATTTTAATTTTATTACTGTGTCTAGTGCAGGATTGTTCATAAATTCTATTTGTGTATTTGTAACGTTTTTGTGGTTTCTTAGGGCCTTCTTAATTTCTAAAATTTCAAGCATCTCTAGGATTTTTCCTTTGTTTGCATTATGCGAAATTTTAACACCACTACCGTTAAAAACGGTAATAAAAAATAGACTCTTTGTGTTCTCTTAACATCACATATATGCTACGGCCACTCTGACCTATATATACGGCATCACAGTCGTCACACTTTATTTCATATACCCCTGATTTTTTAACATTTTCTGTTTTTTCTTTATTATTAACCAACAAGCGACCTAAATTATTTCTATTCGTTGATATTGTATTAATACCTAATTTATTTAATCTATTACATACTGAGTTGCTAACCTTATTTACATAATTTATACTATGCCACTTCTGTTTTCTATATTTGGTACGTTATAAAAATGTTTTTGCAATAATTGTCTCTGCTTATTTTTTATTAATTTGTCAATAAGTAACTCATCATAGCCATTGTTTTTTGCTAGCGTCATAAGAATTCTAACTTCTTTTTCAAAGTTAACCCTATTTAAATTTAGAGATAATAGTCTGTGTACCGTTCTTTTTCCATTTCAACTGTAAACTAAATTTTGTTGTTTAGGGAGTTAATAATATGGATGAAATGTGACAATTGTCTCTCATTACCGATCCATATACAAAACACATTGTCAACATATCTTACCCAAAAATGTATGTATTTAAGGAGATTATTGTTGGTGGTAAAAATATTGTTTTCAAAATTTGCCATGAATATTTCAGCTAATAATGGGCTTAACGGACTACCTATAGGTAAGCTGTTTACTTGTGTATACATTTTATTATCGAATTTAAAATAATTTTGTTTGATACACATATTAATTAATGTTTGTAAATCTTTTTGTTCATTTTTATTCAATTCACTATTTGAAATAAGATGTTGTAATATATCCCTAAGCTCATGACTAGGGATAGAGGTAAATAAACTTTTAACATCAAAGGACTCTAATTTGGCATTTTCGGGTACGGTTATGTTTTCCAATTTGGTCACATGTACTAAAGAATTTTTATACTGTAAGGAGATTGAAACTTGATCAACTGTGGTAAAGTCGAATTGAGTTTATTACATAGTCTATAAGCCGGCGCATAAATATAAGATACTACCAGTCTCATAGGAAACCCCCCTTATGAATTTTTGGTAAACCATGGTATGGTATGGGCGCTATAGCATTCATTAATAAAAAGTTGTTTGTTTGAAAATTTGTTATATTGGGTGTACTTTTCTTTAGTAGTACCTGGATTTCTAACTGAAATTTTTTCGCAGGGTCATGTTTTAGTTCCTTAAAATCATCAGTATTTAATAATTCGTTCATTTTATTATTATAATCAGATCTAGATAAAACTGTCACAGTATTACCTTTAACTGCTTTACGTAAAACTCGTTAGAAGACAATTTACTACGGTCATCGTTTACTGTTTTTTTCTAATTTGTTAGAGGTTATATTCTTTTGCGAATTTTTTATAACCTTTGACACAAAGTATTTTTCGCCATTTTTATCTGACGGGTTAAGTGCCAATTCAGTGTTTACAGCTAATAAGTCTGAAACGATAAACGAAGTGCGTATTGTAACTATTCTTTTGAATATTTACAATTATTCTATTGAATATGTTTCATGAAGAACCTACCGCAGATTCCATCTAATTAACTAAAAAAAGTGTTTAAACCGTTACATGCTTTAAGTTTTTGTCACAAGAAACTTTACACATATGTATTGACGTGCATCGCCAAATTCTAATTTAATAATAATAATATATATAATAGTTATAAAATGTAAACATTTTTTTGGCAGAATTGCCCTTAGAAAGAAATATTGAACTACGTGCTTGGCGTACACGCATTTCTTAGATTAATTTTCAACGAATGCTTTATTTATTGTGATATTTATTGCAGAGAGGATATTCCTCTAATATTCCAGATTGCTTCTCTTTTTATCTCCCTCCATGTTTGAGAGATTCGATTTAGCAATTATGCCTCGAGGTGTGGTCGTCCTGAATAAGTATACAAAATTTGAGTAAAATCGATCTAGTAGTTTGGCTTTAGGTGCGACCACAGGCAGAAGACAGTAGACGGCAGTCGACAGACGACAGACAATAGACAGTCACCTGAACACGTTGTTACAGTTCAATTTAACATTTATACGTCATTATAAAAAAATCTCTAAATCATATTATTAAACATTTAATATCTAACGAATTCGTGTTATCCGTCATCACGCGTAATATTTATTATTTAGTTGTCTATATGAACCCGCAATTGTAAGGAATCTGTTGTACTTGGGTGTAGGCATGGCATTATACATTTTGTTGTGTAGCGTGTTGCATATACTTAGGCTCTCTGTTTCTGTAATTCTTAAGCTAGGCACCCAATAACTTTTAATTAGTTTATAGGTAGATTCCTATAACCGTACTGACGATCGGTAACACAGATTTATTTCTTCACGATAGTTGTGGTTTTGGCTTAGGTTTCCGTCTTCTGGTATTCTGTCACTTTTCACGTGTTTGAACGCTTGGCAATTATTAACTGGTATTTTACGTGCTCTTTGCGATTTTGAAACAAGTAATTTCACCATTCTGGGATATATTCGCAACGTTACATTTTTCGATTATCCATTTTTGTTTGGATGAGTGCATATTTTTATGGTATTAGAAATCGATTGTCTTCATTGGAAGGATCTATACGTAAAAGCCATTTTTGCCAAATTTACACGAGGCCAAGGACATCCAAGGTCAACAACATTTTTCTAAGAAAACCCTCCAAAACGAAGTAATTATTTTACTTTTGTATTCAAACTAGCAAAATTTTACTTGTAGTAAATTGTTCAATGGTAAAAAATTATTTTTAGGCTTTTTTTTTCCACCTACGGTTTCGCCTAGGAATTCGTAGTTTTTCCTACGTTTTTTTTGTCTCCCCTGATACGAATAACTTTTTTCCCACTGATCTATACGTGTTTATGTTATTTCTCCTTGCTGGACTGGAATTTCTTTTTTGTAGAGGAGCCATCCATTTTCTGGGTTAATTGATAGGCTGGAAGTTGCCCATTCCTGAAGTTTGAGCCGAAGCTGAAGCCCTGCTGTCTGCAAGTTTGTATCCTTCTTGCGCCATCTATATATTGATTTTTTTTTAAAAAGATTGTATATTTTGCTTCAAAATTTCACCACTATATGTATATATACATATTTTTTAAATTTTGTTAAACGTTCTATGAAAATACTTAAATAAATTATTAATTTATTAAAACATCTATGATATTTGTTGGGGGTTTAAGCACTTACGTAAGACGCGTATACCCAGTTAGATACATTTTTTTTACTGTTGAATTTGTCTGCTATACCATACTCTACGTTATTGTACTGTTAAATGTTATATAAGTTAACCTACTTCGTTTATTGTCATTAAAAGATAAAACTGAATTTGAATTTTTCATTATCGTCTCGCTAAGTAATTTATTTAGTAAATTTAAGGTTACATTGTACTTGAGCTGGTATTTGGATAGAAAAAAAATTTACTGGGCGTCCTGATACATCAAAGACGTTTAGAACCCCGACCATCTCCACTGTCAGTCGGCCGGCAAATACCGTTAGTCAACAGACGACGATCAACTAGGTACTTCAGACTGCAGTTTTAAAATTTGACGTAGCAACGTGTAAATTCACGAAAAACTCAAAATCGATTTTTGCACGATGACAATACTTTCCTATTCACTTATAGAGACTAGTAGATGTTGACAGAAAATCAGAACTGATAGCCTACCATCTGCAAGTAATTTAGTCAGTATTATGTATATATTAAAGCTCAATTTGGCGTACTTTCAAGGTTTGCACACATGCACGGGATGTAGGGAATGATCTCCGGTTTGTATCAAAAAAACAATATCTTTAACTAATAAATTACCGTCTGTAAATCCATAATTCGAAATTAAAGGAAAAAAAAGTCGAAATCGCGTTTGCAGACAGTTTTGTCATGCACCAAACCTTATACAGGGTGCCCGAAAGTGTATCAAATTTTAGTAAAAAAAAAAATTATTATTTACCATCTGCAAACACTACAAAATGATGATTCTGGTTCATGAAAACGGGTAGGGGAAAGGTGCAGACGTTTACTATATACACATCACCATATCGTGCGTATGTATTTTTTTACAACTTTGAACAATTGTTTACCATCTGCAGCTAAAAAAAAACATAACTTAAAAAGGAATATTGCAGATAGATTAAACATGTACAAAGCACTTGCCGCCCAACGTATTTGTGTAAAAAAATGGAGGTAACTTTTATGAATTATTTACTCTCTGCAACTTCGTACAAAGAAAGTTTACTGGTTTAAATAAGCAATTATTTAATTTGCAGACATTGTACACATGCACGACAGTCATATATTTCATTTCAAACCGTAGGCCACTAGCAGGGGGCTCTAGCAGGCACAACGTAGAGCCCCCTTCAGATGCAATGTGCAATTCTCGAAACTGAAAGATCAGTTACGAGATCAGTTAGTCTGTTTTTGTGGATCACTTAGTTTGCCGGCGTTTAGCGTTTAGCCATGTGTAGGGCAAGGCGGAAGGAGAAAAAAAAAACAGAAAAAACTCTTACAAGGTGTAACGATATTTTATTAAATTTTATTAATCAGGAAACGGTATAATTTGCAATATAATAAAGTGTCTCTCCCATCCAACATAGATGAATGTTGTAAAGAATACCACATATCTTCAAGTAAAACAAAACTTTTTTGTTCATAACAATATAGTTCGTAATAAAGACTGACATCTGTCAAAATTATCAGATGAAATAATATTTTATGAGTCAATGGTTTTATATTTACAAAGTTGAAAATTATTCAGATCAGCTTATAGTCAGTGGAAACAAATTATTTTCTACCTTTTAGTCGAGTGTATTCTAAATAAAACTATTTTTGTAGCTGATAACGACAACTGTACGAAAATACTAGAGTTTTCTTAATAATTCCAATAAATTTCAAATGTTAATTAATATTCAAAATTACAGTTGCAATTACGAATAACAGTGTGGCCGATGAGGATGGCGAACAAATAATGCTCACCGACAACAATGCCGATGATGATTCAGAGGAAGAAATTACAGCGAGACAGGAACGTATGATTTCAATGAGGATCACCGAAAAGCGTTCCAGGAGGCAGTGGTTGAGGATGATGATGTTGAAGAAGAAACCGAAAACGAAGTGTTTTCAAAATTATAATTATTATCTATAAGATTTAGTAAGATAGGTTTAGGGCGGAGTACGTGTACTCTGTATATGTGCATGATTATGTATGTTTAAATTATGGCATATCTAATAACTTGTGCCTGGCTGCGTGGTTTGTTACTTAATGCCATTAAAACAAAGGAAATATAAGATTTTTGTTACAACTTTAATAAAACAGTATTATCTCAAATGATTTTAACTACGATATGAATTACCGACCAAATTTATCGAATAACAGTAATAATTTTGGGCCGTATGCATGTGCATGTTGTCTATGCAATAAAAGTATATCTGCATAAGTTAGCTTACACAATTTCGTGTTACAGACGGTAAAGAGCTGTTTTTGGTGCATATCGCGGACGGAGAGATATCAAACGGATTTCGCAAAATTTGTACACTCCATTGTGATTCTCGTGCTGTTACGGTTTAATTTCGTCCCAAAATTATACATCATAAAAATAGTGCACCTATGATACAACTTAGACTAATTTTTCTGTGTTTATGTAGATATGTTGTACATATTTGGGTTAGGTAATTGCTTTCTAAGAAACAGAAGGAAGTTTTCACAGAAATCATGTTTGTGGCAGTCGGTCACGGGCTGAACTTTCAAATTCAGGTCTCTGTTTCACTATTTAGCTTGATAATACTTACATTCATCTGTTAATTAAATGGTTACACTTTTGTAAACATTGCCCTGAATCACACATTTATTTGACAGTCAAGGTAAACAAGGATGACTACTTTGTATCCTTCTTATTTTTATAGTGTTACTGTTGGCAACAATGGCGAAAATAATTATACATTTTAATTTAATTTGCTGTATCAATTCATTTAACTGTTAATGAAAGTAGTATGGAAAAGATGTAATAGCTATTTGAGAACATAAAATGCAAATTGTATGCCCTATCATAAGAGTATGAAATGTAGTAAATATTCCAGAATAGCACTTACCCTGCCATCTAGTAGACGGAGGTCGAATTTTAATTGATCGATAATTTCGCGAAATACAATTACTGGTTCTATAGTATTTCAAATGGGTTTTTCTAAACAGAATTTTTAATTGATAGCAATATAAGTTTTTCTCTCTCAATTTTCGGGAATGAGGTGTGCTCAATTAATTGCTGATTGTTTCTGTGCGAAAACGTTTTTAATTTGTGATCATCCGTTAAGGGATTATCCTTTGTACAGATATTTTATGTGATTTCGATTGGTGATAGTCGATATACTTGGATTGTAGTGATATTTTTTCGAAATTTTAAGATAATGCTATTTTTTTTTTAATTTTAAATAGTTCAATAGTAACATGCTATAGCTTCAACCGTCACTGGGTCTGATAACTTCTATATTTTGTCGTTCATATGGCTTTTTTTTGTATATAGGCGTACATATATATTATTTGAACGCATAACTATTTTTGAAAATTTTGCAAATTTTGAATTTGTGTATATTGCTTATATGTGTAGATATCTCCTGAGTATTGTAGCCTTTCTCTATATGTTTCTTTTTTTAATAAACTGCCTATAATTTTATAAAGTGGACTTGTCATTATTTTGTGTGTCAAAATCCCTGTTTAGTAAATTGGGGGAGTTTTGTAAGTTTTCAGGGGTATTTGCAGAATAACTTAATTTACTTGGCGCCCACTAAAGTACCATCTTATTTGAACTCCGCCCGTTGCCACTAAGTCTAGCCGGCGAATACCCACTTGTCCAACGACAGCTGCTTTTATTGTCCTTCCCTTTTTTTATACACATTTATTTAACGTCGGCCTATTTCCGCTACTGAGGCCTAACACCGACGCCTGTAGACGAGCTACCTCCAACCAGGAATTTTGCCGAACCTCTTCCCTTAAGAAGAGTAGGGACCTTTTACTTGCCTAACATTTAATAGACAAGGGACCAACGGCTTTACATCCCCTCTGAAGGATGGTACATCTCCTATACAACCCTCGCCTAAGGTTGTATAGTTTTCGCGCATACACTGATATACAAGCCGCTGGAAGATGTGTGAGGCGAGGACGCGGTGTCCCTCCCTTCCAGAGGCAGAAAGGGGTAGGCGACAGTGCATGTGCGCATTATCAGCCAATTAAATAATTGCGTATTTGAACCAATAACCTTTCTTTGTACCAAGTTGCAGACAGTAAATAATTGGTAAAAGTAACCATTATGTTTTTACAAGTTTATAGAATTCAATGTACAACCGTGCATATTGGATTTATCTGCAAATATTTTTTACAATAGTTTTGCAACCTACATTTTCTAATAAAGCTACAACTAAATGATAAACAATTGTTCAAAGTTGTAAAAATGATAACAAGTTGACATGCGCACGATATAGTGATGTGCATATCATAAACGTCTGCACCTTTCCCCTGCCCGTTTTCATGAACCAGAATCATAATTTTGTCCTGTTTGCAGATGGTAAATAATCTGTTTTCTTTACCAAAATTTGATACACTTTCGGGCACTCTGTATAAGGTCTTGTTACCTCCTTTCTCTTATTATTTATTTTTGAGAAAGAATTGAGGCAACATGTGCGGACGACTAGCTGGTTTTAGCCGGAGCAGAGAGCCGTGGGTCCAGAGCATTCGTAAGAGTGGAGAAACTTACCCTTTCTGACATGTACAGCATAAGCGACAGATTTCTGTTTATTTCGAGAAAAGGAGACAAAGAAAAATTGATGTTAAATTGGGCACCATCTATAGTAAAATAAGCAAAATAGTCTCTTTTTCTCGAATAACCAGTCTGCTATAGATCAGACTGAAATTGTTGGTAAGAGAAATAAAAAGATGTTTAAAATGAATGACAAAATATATTACAAAAAAATTAGACAAATCGGTTTGAGACAAATTGAAATGTGAAAAATATATATATATATAAAAAACAAATTGATACCAGTATCCTAGGTGGTTTATGGGTCAGGTGGCTGGTTCTGGGACAGCAATCCAGGCCCACAATTGTCTCTTATTGCAAGAATTCTAAATTTTTCTTGGCAATTTACGTCTCTCAATGAATGGGGTGAAAATTGTAGGAAATTTAACCAAATATAAGCACATACAAAATTTATGCAAGTTATTTATGCAAAATTTAAGCAATGTTAGCTATGCAAATATAAGCTAGTTAGCTGTACAAAATATATTTGAATTAGCTGCACGAAACATTAATCTAGCTATACAAAGCTGCAGGAAATTAATTTAAGCTATACAAAAGTAATCTGATTAGCAGTACAAAAGTAATTTTAGCTATGCAATAGTAATTATTAGCTATGCACGAGTTATTATTAGCTATGCACGAATTATTATTAGCTATGCACTAGTAATTATTAGCTATGCACGAGTATTATTAGCTATGCACGAGTAATTTTTAGCTATGCACGAGTAATTTTTAGCTATGCACGAGTGATTTTTAGCTATGCACGAGTGAGCTGATTTCTTAGACTATAAATTGCCAAAAAAATTAAAAGGAAAGAGAAAAATATTTTTAAAACCATGTGGTACATATAGCATTTTAACTACTTATTAAATTAAAAAGAATTGACTTTGAATTCAAAATTTATTTTAAAAATAATTGAAATTATATCAAAGGCAAAATTTGAAGATTAATTAAAATATTTTAATGAGTATAATGAAATGAAATTACCTGTATGTTCAACACTTTGTAACTGGGATATAAAAATTGTAATATCAATTACTGAAGTCCACAGTTAAAAATTATAATGTTTGAATCAGTACAAAGGCTGCAAGCAAATGACTTCCTGGTGAGTTTTACTGATAAGGTAAACTTTTTTTTGTCCTGTTTACTGGAAAACAACGCCACCAAAAAAATGTGAGAAATCTAATTCCCTATTTAAATTGAAAGCTATCAAAATATAGAAATCGTACAAGTATCGCCATCTGTCAGTGGTTAATTTAAGCGCACCAACTTGCCTTGTAGATTCCCATACTCAACTAAAGTAGTGGCATATAATCGATAAAAGGAATCTATAATAATAGTTTATTTTCCATGCCAGCTGATTTGCCTTTGCAATTTCTATTTTATACATAACAACAAATATTAACAGATGTAAATAAGTAGTAAAACGTATTGATATTATTGATAAATCAGTAACATATTACATGTTATAGGATTTACTATATATAGAATGAGAGAAGGTAAGGAAAATAACCATATGTACTCCATAGTAAACAAAAATATAAAAATTGAAAAATAGATATCTGATGTAACTAAATTTTGTAGACAAATTGTTTCCTGGGATAATAATGCTGTATTACAACGGATATGAGATACATAATAGTGTTAATAGAAAAACAGGACTAAGTTCCTAAGATATAAAATTAAGTACATAAAACAGTGTGACATGGTTTAGCAGTTATACATGTAAAATTCTGTTAGTTGAAAACAGTTTCACCTGCAAAAACTGAATCCAAAAAATATACAGGTCGTGCTAACTATCCACAAAACACTAGTTTTTAAATAAACTGTTAAATGGACATAGGCCATGTAACAGAATGCCTCCCTTCTGGCGAAAAAAAATTTTTTTTTAAGGTACTTATAAAAATTTTTGCTTTGCTTTACTCGTAAACATATTATGAAAGTAAACAATACTTTAATATTATTAATTCCTCGTAGGAAACATAAAATACAAAATTGAGAAAGCGAGCGAAGGATGAGTGACAAAATACATTCTCTACCAGAAGTTCTACGTACAGGGAGCAAGTGTTTGACCTAAACTGAAGAAATCTTCGGAACTAAGTAATGAAAAAAATGTGAAAAGTTGTGTTGTGAAATTTAAAAATTGACAAAAAAAATGGATAAAATTAATTTTAAGGAGACGACTTAATGTCGAAATCCTACAGACATTATAACGTCTGAGCAACTGTGAAGCCGTTGCTAGTACTAAAATTGGTAGAAGTTTATCAAACTAATACCACGATACATGTAATGTAATATTACATGCCAATATAGGTTAGCAAGAAGTTAAAACTTGTGGTATTGTTAACCTATAATTCAAATGTATAGCCGTTGAGTGCTAAAACTGATAGTTCAAAACAAATCAGATAGTGCATGTAAGATGTACTATAGTTAAATGAGAAAAATTGTTCTAAAAAATCAAAGTTAAAATCGTGAGGCGAAGTAGAGAAGCTAGAAAAAATTTAAATTTACCTAGGTAGGAGAATTTTATTAATTACGGTAAATAGAAGAAACATAAACAAGAAAGAAAAGGAAGAGGAAAGTACTGAATACCCATAAGGCTGGTTTTCAGAAAGGTGATTAAAATAATCTAGTAAAAATATAAAACTTATGGTTTTAAACTTTTAGTTGTCAAATTTTTGAGGTTATGGCTTCTTATCCAAGGTGGTAGGAAAAGATTAAACCAAATTGAAGTAAAGAATCGTATAGGTATTCACAGAAAGCACAAAAAGAAAGAAGAAAAATACAAACACAAAAGAAGAGAAGAGACGGTGTTGTTGTCTATCGTTATGAGAATCCACAAGTAAAATTATAAGTAGAGGTAAGTACTCCTGTTCAGAAAGTTGAACAAAGGAAAAAGAAATAATTACAATATTTTTACATTTGTAGGTTCTCATCATCTGGTAACGTAAGCTACCGGATGTTATTTTGTTCCCACCCCTGAACCTTCGTGGATCTGAAGAAAGTAGAAATAGAAAGTTATAGATCCAGCCGGATAATACATAAAAGACAAATAACTTTTTACTAAAGTTACCGCTGTACGATAATAATGAATACTGTACGTTATGCAAAAGATTGACCCGCGCATTCTCACTGGAGAAAAAGTCTGGCTAGCAAGCGATGGTGAGGAAACGTACTTATTAAAGGTTAGTATTTGAGAAAATTTTCTCAACGTTAAAGAAAATATTTACATAATAACAATTTAGAGCAGTGTATATCTCACAAGTAAGATAACTTATAGGTAAGATATGAAAAAGAAATCTTTTTGATAAACAGATCTCAAAAAAATTGTTAATGGAAGAAATATTTTTAGAAAATATTTCCAGAAAAATATAGCTAAATATTTTTACTAATTTACAACTTAATTAAACTAATATTTACAATAATATGTACAGTACTTAAGCAATGAATGATAAACATATGTGATATATGATATAATTCAGTGATACTTAAATTAAGGAGTGCATGAATTATTAGTGAATAAAATGCACGAAGGACTTAATGAATAATGCATCAAGGACTTAAAGGATAATGGCCATTTTATATACAAAATTTACAAGAGAATCATCCTCGAAAGAGGAGCGGGAGGAAATTTTTTTAATTTCCGGATGAGTGAAACAATTCACTCAAAAAAATGAAGTATGTAGAAATGGTAGCATGCCATGTCTACAGATATAGTTAACCTTGAAAGTTAATCCAATACATCCCTTCGTTAGAGATTTACGAAGAAAAAATATCGACAAACGATGGTACGTACTAGTACCAAAAAGAAATTGCGTAAGCTTTGCTTACTGGTATACCAAAAAAATTGTTTTTGGTGGCTTTGCACCAAAAAAATTATTATACTTCTTGTATAATTTAAAAAAATTTGCCAAAAATAGACACTCAAAAAAAATCAAGAGACATAAAATAGGTATTTAAGTGAATCGTTATGTTTACTTTGTTTTGATGATCCGATTTAAGAAAAAACATTCCTTTCCTTATTCTGGTATCACTGAAATACTAGAGTTTGAACCAAAGTATGGTTTCAACTTTGAAATATGGTAATTTCCAGCGGGACTACCATCCATATGTTCCAATTCATATGAAACATTGGAAATGATGTTTCGGACTGTACATAAAACATAACGATTAGCTAATTTTGCAGAAAAATCATTTTCTTTATCGCTTTTCACAAAGTTTCGCCTCCAGACTATGTCACCAATTTGAAAAACGCGATCTTTTCGTCTTAAGTTATAGTAGTTACTACTTCTTTGGTAAGCTTTGTTAAGTCTTTCTTGGACCAATTTATAAATTTCTGGCAATTTGTCCAGCTCATTGGCAAAAAGTTTGCGATTATTATCAAGATCTGGTAAAGTTATATCAGAGTCTTTATCACCATAACTGCCTCGAATAGGTAGCTTTCTACCAAAATTAAGAAATGCTGGCGTGAAACCAGTAACCTCGTGTACAGCTGTATTGATGGCAAATTGAATTTCCGGAATTTGTAAATCCCATTTTTTATGTGAGTCTTTAATGAAGCACCTTATAGCTGTACCGATCGTCCTGTTTACACGCTCGACTGGGTTAACTTGGGGGTGGTAGAATAGGTTGAAAAATACCTGAGGAATACTAAATTTCGCTACAAACTTATCGAATTCTTTGCTTTTATGAGCTGAAGCATTGTCTAAAAGTAATGTCCTTGGGACACCATATGTTAAAAATACTGATTCCAAGAAAGAAACAATAGCTTGAGACGTTGCACGCCGTACAGGCTTCATTATAACGTACTTAGTAAAATAATCTACCGCAACTAATAAAAATCGATTACCTTTCGAACTAGGCGGAAAAGGACCTTTTGTATCGTAACAAACAAGTTCAAAGGGAAACGTAGCTTTCTTCTCAGCACCCATTAAACCACATTTTTGATCGTTTGGAGGTTTTTCTCGTCCGCAAATATGACATTTACGAACATATTTTAAAATATCTTGACGCATCTTAGGCCAATAAAAACTTTCTGCGACTTTTTTAAGTGTTTTATAAAAACCCATGTGTGCACTTGTAGGTACATCATGGCTATCTTGAATTACTTGACGTCGCTGGTCAAGAGGAACTACTAATTTCCAGTCAGAAATATTAGTTTTTAAAATTAATTTCCTTTGCGTATGTTTAAAAATATACCCATCTTTAACCATCCACTGTGGATATTTTTCTGGCCTCTTATTGATGTTCTCTCGCATTTTTATGTACCAAGGTTCAATATTATCGAGTGAAATATCTAACAGGTTGATATTCGCATCAGGTATATTTACTAAAGTAGGTGAAATTTCAGAAAAGCTATTTTTATAAAATTTACGAACTGTATTTTTCCAATTCTCCCAATCAAAAATGTCAGTTTTAGGTTTAACTTTGAAATTTGAGAAAATATGTTTATTTGAGCCATTTCTGGAATGCTTTTTAAACTTAGAATTAAAAATTACTCGGCCTCTAGGGTTATTTTTCTGCCGTGGGCCTGATAAAACAGCAGAAAACCTTTCTAGTTTTTTGGATTGCACACTGGGCAAGTCTTAGAAGTAAAATTAGGTTTTCCACATCGGAAACAAAACCTATTTCGAGCTTGTCTACACTCGTGAAAGCTATGACCTTTCTTTTGACAATTCCAACAAGAAATAGAAAATTTATTATTATTTGATGTACCCGGAACAGCATTTTCTTGATTCGAATTATTATTTAGACTAATATTTTTGTTACTTTTGCTTTTAGAATTGAAATTATTTTTATTTTTAGGTGATGGAGGATTTTCTACATATGCCAAGTCAGTTTCGAGGACACATGCTTTAGGAGTTGGAGAATAATAATTATTTTTCATTTGTGTGGCCAAATCTATTTTCTTGCATAAAGTTAATAGTTCAGCTGTATTTTTAATATCTGTTAAAGCTAATGCATGAATATATTTAGGCAAAATGTTACGTCTAATTATTTTTAACTTCTCCTCTTCACTTAAAACAGTATCTAAAAGATTAAATAAATTTTGCATTGTAGCAACAAAAATATTTATGGACTCTGACTGTCCCTGTCTACGAGATTTTATCTCATCTAACAATTTTTCATCATAATCGCATACTAAAAAAGCGATTTTAAGCTGTTCTTCAAGCTCTTGCCAATTGGATACTATAGATCTGATTGACCGATAAACAATTAAGGCCTTGTCAGTAAATAAATCAATACTAGACTCAAATAATTGTTGTTCCGATACATTCCTAGCGGCAGCAAGTTCCTTGACTCGTTCGAGAAAAGCTTTTAAATTTGACTTTCCGTCAAACTGAATTCCCCATTTATAAACTGGGACATATTTCTTGTCAATTGGGTAATTAATAGGTGAAATATTTTCTAATTTAGGAATAATTTTAATTTCTAACCTTGCATCAATTTCCTCGCAAGATGCGACTGAGTCATCTTTAAATTCCTGCAGGTTAATATTTAACTCTGTTGGTTCTTCCGGAACCACGAATCTATGCACTCGATTTGTTAGACATATTAAACGATTTGAAATAATTAAATAGGATGTGTCCTCTTTGCATGCTGAAAAATCGTGAACTAAAGCAAGTAGTTCAGCGATAGTGTTGGTGATTTCAGTTTTTTCTGTTTCAACATCGAAGCTAGGATCTTTTAATGATTGAAATTCGCGTTTTTGCTTTTTTAATAAATTGTCTAATATCATCCGTTTTGTATCTAAAGTTTTATTAGATGCCTTAACATTTCGAATACGTAGTTCATAATCTACCTCAGATTCCGTTAAATATCTTACACAAAATGGAAGTTCCATGTTAACAAGAAATTTAAAGAAATAAATTAAAAGTTTTTATTAATAACCCAACTGGCAATAAATTGTATGTTTAAAATAGCAAATGAATGTAGTCTTATCTGTTGTCAAGAGATAAAAAAAACACAAACAATTTTATCTATCAAATAAAAAAACTGTTGTTTCAATTTTAACTTTCCAGAAATAAATCAAATTAAACACTTTAAGCAGCAAAATAATATTTCAGGTAGGTATAATTCCACAACTTCACTTTCACTAATAAAGAATATTTTAAGAAAATATTTGGACTTGTAAAATATTTGATATTTAAGGACGCAAATTTTCTGTATACCATAGAATTCAATTGTTGTAAGCAAAAATATATGCAAAAATATATAATAAAAATTTTTAGACAAAATGAAATATAAGCAAAAATATGACTCAACTTAAGAAAAAATTATTTTCTTACCAAAAATTTAAAAATTTGTCTCATATACAATACATTCAAAAATTGGGGTTTCACCTCTCTTACTACTCTTACTATATAAATATGTTTATTGAATTGAGCCCTACATATTTGTCGTCAATTATATTGTTTCGGGCCCCACACGTTGGTCGCCAATTATGTTACCTCCTTTCTCTTATTATTTATTTTTGAGAAAGAATTGAGGCAACATGTGCGGACGACTAGCTGGTTTTAGCCGGAGCAGAGAGCCGTGGGTCCAGAGCATTCGTAAGAGTGGAGAAACTTACCCTTTCTGACATGTACAGCATAAGCGACAGATTTCTGTTTATTTCGAGAAAAGGAGACAAAGAAAAATTGATGTTAAATTGGGCACCATCTATAGTAAAATAAGCAAAATAGTCTCTTTTTCTCGAATAACCAGTCTGCTATAGATCAGACTGAAATTGTTGGTAAGAGAAATAAAAAGATGTTTAAAATGAATGACAAAATATATTACAAAAAAATTAGACAAATCGGTTTGAGACAAATTGAAATGTGAAATATATATATATATATAAAAAACAAATTGATACCAGTATCCTAGGTGGTTTATGGGTCAGGTGGCTGGTTCTGGGACAGCAATCCAGGCCCACAATTGTCTCTTATTGCAAGAATTCTAAATTTTTCTTGGCAATTTACGTCTCTCAATGAATGGGGTGAAAATTGTAGGAAATTTAACCAAATATAAGCACATACAAAATTTATGCAAGTTATTTATGCAAAATTTAAGCAATGTTAGCTATGCAAATATAAGCTAGTTAGCTGTACAAAATATATTTGAATTAGCTGCATGAAACATTAATCTAGCTATACAAAGCTGCAGGAAATTAATTTAAGCTATACAAAAGTAATCTGATTAGCAGTACAAAAGTAATTTTAGCTATGCAATAGTAATTATTAGCTATGCACGAGTTATTATTAGCTATGCACGAATTATTATTAGCTATGCACTAGTAATTATTAGCTATGCACGAGTATTATTAGCTATGCACGAGTAATTTTTAGCTATGCACGAGTAATTTTTAGCTATGCACGAGTGATTTTTAGCTATGCACGAGTGAGCTGATTTCTTAGACTATAAATTGCCAAAAAAATTAAAAGGAAAGAGAAAAATATTTTTAAAACCATGTGGTACATATAGCATTTTAACTACTTATTAAATTAAAAAGAATTGACTTTGAATTCAAAATTTATTTTAAAAATAATTGAAATTATATCAAAGGCAAAATTTGAAGATTAATTAAAATATTTTAATGAGTATAATGAAATGAAATTACCTGTATGTTCAACACTTTGTAACTGGGATATAAAAATTGTAATATCAATTACTGAAGTCCACAGTTAAAAATTATAATGTTTGAATCAGTACAAAGGCTGCAAGCAAATGACTTCCTGGTGAGTTTTACTGATAAGGTAAACTTTTTTTTGTCCTGTTTACTGGAAAACAACGCCACCAAAAAAATGTGAGAAATCTAATTCCCTATTTAAATTGAAAGCTATCAAAATATAGAAATCGTACAAGTATCGCCATCTGTCAGTGGTTAATTTAAGCGCACCAACTTGCCTTGTAGATTCCCATACTCAACTAAAGTAGTGGCATATAATCGATAAAAGGAATCTATAATAATAGTTTATTTTCCATGCCAGCTGATTTGCCTTTGCAATTTCTATTTTATACATAACAACAAATATTAACAGATGTAAATAAGTAGTAAAACGTATTGATATTATTGATAAATCAGTAACATATTACATGTTATAGGATTTACTATATATAGAATGAGAGAAGGTAAGGAAAATAACCATATGTACTCCATAGTAAACAAAAATATAAAAATTGAAAAATAGATATCTGATGTAACTAAATTTTGTAGACAAATTGTTTCCTGGGATAATAATGCTGTATTACAACGGATATGAGATACATAATAGTGTTAATAGAAAAACAGGACTAAGTTCCTAAGATATAAAATTAAGTACATAAAACAGTGTGACATGGTTTAGCAGTTATACATGTAAAATTCTGTTAGTTGAAAACAGTTTCACCTGCAAAAACTGAATCCAAAAAATATACAGGTCGTGCTAACTATCCACAAAACACTAGTTTTTAAATAAACTGTTAAATGGACATAGGCCATGTAACAGTCTGATGCATGACAAATCTCTCTGCAAATGCAGTTCCGACATATTTTTTATTCCTTTAATTTCGAATTTACAGATGGTAATTTATTAGTTGAAAACATTGTTTTTTATGCAAACCGGAGATCGTCTCCTACATCCCGTGCATGTATGCAAATCTTGAAAGTACCCCAAATTGAGCATTGTTATATACATAATACCGACTAAATTACTTGCAGACGGTAGGCTAGTTCTAGTTCTATTTTCTGTCACCATCTACCAGTCTAATGTGGGAAATTAGAAACGGAACCAAACTCTATAAAAAAAAAAATATATCTCCCGAACAACATGAAATCTGCCTATCATTAATATGTTTCCATATCCACTAGTCAATACTATTTTAACATTTTATTAGTCTTCATTTTAGATGCTAGTTTACCAGATATTAAACATTTTGTCCTACAGATTTATGCGAATAGACATACCACAAGAGTCCATTATTGGCCTCTGTCTGTTTTTAAAATTTGTGTTAGATCTCACTGTGCAGTGTACATTACTGTACATGTCAATATCTAAGTCATCATTTTATACAGAGATACGAATCTACGCCTACCCTTATCTTCACCATGGTATCCTACAAGAAGACATCTAGAAATGATGCTGAGATTGGCTCTTATTTTATAAGATGTTAAATCTGCAGGACAGTAATTTAACTACATCAATAATTCACCTGCTAAAGAAGGAGATTTGTACAGTGATCTGGATGTTGCTGCATTTAAAATCCTTAAAACTTTTCTTGTTTGAAACGCATCGTATTGGTGTCCCAACACACTAATTCCATTTTGTTATATATGTTAACAAAAAGTGTATATTTTAACATTGACAAACTTGTGTTGAGTTGTAACTCTGCTTCTATTTCCTATACAATTTTATTCTGTTATTGTGCAAACATATTAAGTATACATATAATTAATTCATGCATTGAAAACCAGCGTCCCAAATAAGTTGTTTTCCGGGTAATAGCCTGGTTTCAAACAAAAAGGATTATAAAGAAAATGTACAATGTGGTGACCCATTTTAAGGCAATGTCCTTAGTGAGCAATTTTTCTGAAAAATTACCGGAATTCAAATAAAAAAGAAAATAGTTTACAAATAAATTGGAGCGGCCCCTAACAATTCAGTATTTTTGTTATTTAGTTTCGATAACTAGAACGCAATATATTACGCAAGTAAATTCAAAATTTATGAAAACGCATTAAAAAAGTGCACATAACTTTTGATACACCTGCTATTATTTGGAGAAAACTTATTATGTAATGAAAATTTCAAATTACATAAGAATTAATAGAACTTTTCTTGGAGGGTTGTCGCCAAAAACAATTAATTCAACTGTGCTAAATTTTCTGGCTATTTTTACTTACTTGACTCACGTATATCGGACTTCCATTCCTTAAATGTATAAACTTTACGAACAAAAGCTTTGAATTTATTCTACATCTGTAATTTATTGACATGAAAAATTTAATAACAATGAAATACATAAGGAATTCCTAAATAAATTATTAATAAATTTTCTTTGGTGTGAATAAAAATTCTTCTTTTTCCATTTAGTTTGAACTTTCAAGGGTATAGTAAACTTAAAGGTATAATTTACATAATAACACTGAATATGTATCACCTGCCGCACATATTCATCCCCAAGAGAAATATTCCAGCCACAGAGTCCAATGGATGCGTGTATTTCTTGTAGGAGTTCCCTCGTCCTGTTAAAGGTCGCTCTAATCTCACAGGAGTCATTTTATGGAGTACGTTGTAGAGAAATGTTGTTCGTCAAGTTTAGGACGCATTCTTCGTTTAAGAATACTTACTCTACTCACTGGGTGGTAATTAATTAAGAAACGCTTCAGAAATCTTTGTGCAGTTGGCCATGGCGCAAACTAAGTTTCAGACAAATGGAACTACTTACTAAAACTACGTTTTAAGCATTAAACAATGAGTTTGTATAGCAATGTGAAAGATAAACGGCATTCCAGGAAATTAATTGATAGACTGGTTCCCAAGATAATTTTAATTTATATGTAAATAAGCTTTTGCTAGAGATGCTACATATAATCCATCCATTTTGTAAAAAAATTTGCCAAAACCCAAAATAAAAACTATAGTCGTTATAAATTGTAACGTTAGTGTAAAAATTGTTTACATGTCAGTAACCTTGCATAAAAATTTTATTATTAATTTAAAACTATTAATATAGATAGATATATGTTTATTTAACACATATAGGTACACAGGTACATGGAAAGAGTATTGATATATAGCATATAAGTTACTGTATAACTATAAATATAAATGAACAAAAAACATATATACCGGGGTTATGTAGTCGGACTCCCACTATTATCTGGTCCTGTTTGCGGGTGTGAAGGGGTACATGTAAAGGTATGGAAAAATCGGTTTCTCGCACATAACTCGCTTAGTTTCATTCGAATCGAAAAAGTGTATAGGGATGAAATGAAGGGCTCGCGAATACGCGTAAACTAAACTTTTACACGTTGAAATAGGCCCAGTGGTTCTCGAGATATTGCGATTTGAAGGTACGGATTTGTATGCGGATTTTGGGCTGCGGCGGGAACGTACCAAGAGCCGTGTTCGCATTTTATCGGAGCAGAAAACGACTTAGCGACTTCTCCCCTATCCTGATAGACAGTTAGGACCCAAGTACTATATCCAAATTTCAAATTGCTAGGTAGATTGATAAGGGGGCAGCAAACGTGATGTTGCATACTAATGTGCCTACTTTGACTTATCATTTTTTAAAATTTTCGCCATAAATAACAAAATGTCGGCGAGAAACCGATTTTTTTTTAAGTCATTTTTCGCTAATAAAGAAGGGGGGGGATGTATTCGCCATCGGATGCGAAATTCTTTTCTCTTTGATTTTAGCTCGGCCCGATTGTGGTCGGATGATTAGGAGGGGAGCGCAAAGTATTTGGCACATAGAAGGGCCATGCTTGTTTTCAAAAGCAGTCAATTCTCTTTCAGAATTTTTTTACCCCGAAGTTCTAATTGCATTCGAACCTGCACGGGCGCGTGATACATTTATAAAAACGATAGCGGGTGTTCGGTAGCCGTGCAGTGAGATGTCGGAGGAGGAGCCTAGCTCTCTCACTACTCTCCCTTCTCTGTCATTAATACACGTTCTGCTTCGTTCGGAGGCATGTTACCTCCTTTCCCTTGTTATTTATTTTTGAGAAAGAATTGAGGCAACATATGCGGAAGACTAACTGGTTTAAGTCGGAGCAGAGAGCCGTGGGTCCAGAGTATTCGTAAGAGTGGAGAAACTTACCCTTTTCGATATGTACAGCATAAGCGACAGATTTCTGTTTAGTTCGAGAAAAGGAGACAAAGAAAAATTGATGTTAAATTGGGCACCATCTATAGTAAAATAAGTAAAATTGTCTCTTTTTCTCGAATAACCAGTCTACTATAGATCAGACTGAAATTCTTGGTAAGAGAAATAAAAAGATTGTTTAAAATGAATGTTAAAATATATTACATGAATAATAAACAAATCGGTTTGAAAGACAAATTGAAATTTAAATATATATATATATAAAACAAATTTATACCAGTATCCTAGATTGATTATGGTTGAGGTGACTGGTTCTGGGACAGCAATCCAGGCCCACAATTGTCTCTTGTTGCAAGAATGAATTATAAAGTTTCCTTGGCAATTTACGTCTCTCAATGAAATGGGATAAAAGTTGTAGGAAAATTAGCCAACGATGTGGTTTAATGAAAAGATAGCGAAATTTTATCTATGAAAGACAAGCTGTGCAAAAACTATGCAGGAATGTAGAAGGAGTATCTCAGAATTTAAATATCTAAGAATATAAGCATGTAAGCATGTAAATATCTAAGCATGTATGCATGTACAAAATTTAAGCAAGTTAACTGTACAAAATTAAGATGATTTCTTAGACTATAAATTGCCAAAAAAATGAAAAAGAAAGGAAAAATATTTTTAAAACCATGTGGTACATATAGTATTTTAACTACTTATTAAATTAAAAAGAATTGACCTTGAATTTAAATTTATCTTAAAAATAATTGAAGTTACATCGAAGACAAGATTTGAAGATTAATTAAATTTTAAATGAGTATAAATGAAATTACCTGTATGTCAAACATTTGTTAACTGGGATATAAAAATTGTAATATAAATTACTGAATTCAACAGTTAAAAATTATATACGTTTGAATCAGTACAAAGGCTGCAAGCAAATGACTTCCTGGTGAGTTTTACTGATAAGGTAAACTTTTTTTGTCCTAGTTACTGGAAAATAACGCTACCAAAAAAATGTGAGAAATTTAATTCCCTATTTAAATTGAAAGCTATAAAATATAAGAATAGTACAAGTATGGCCATCTGTCAATGGTTGCGTTAAGCGCACCAACTTGCAGGTCTCAATTTTACAATTTCCTTTACTCACAACTAAAATAGTAGCATATAATCGATAAAGGGAATCTATAATGAAAGTTTTTTTTATTATTTCCATACCAGCTGATTTGTCTTTGCAATTTCTATTTTGTACATAACCACAAATATGAACAGATGTAAATAAATAGTAAAACGTATTGATAACTCAGTAAACAATAATATATTACATCTTATGGGATATACTATATATAGAATGAGAAAAGGCACAGACGAAAAGGTAAGGAAAATAACCATATGTACTTCATAGTAAACAAAAATATAAAAATTGAAAAATAGATATCTGATGTAAATAAATGTATTGTAGACAATTGTTTCCTGGGATAATAAAGCTGTATTACAACGGTAATGAGATACATAATAGTTAATAGAAAAACATGACCGAGTTCCTAAGATATAAAACTAAGTACATAAAACAGTGTGAAATGGTTTAGCATTTTATACAAGTAAAATTCTGTTAGTTGAAAACAGTTTCACTTACAAAAACTGAATCAAAAAATGTTATACAGATCGTGCTAAATATAACCAAATCACGTTTCTATATAAAACTGTTAAATGGACATAGGCCATGTAACAGGCAGTGTTTAGGTAGTCAGTACAATTATACTATTTGTAGTGGAAAGTGGTGCAGTACGTTAGTAAATATAATAAATTATTAATCTTCATATTCTACATGATTTTAATAACATGTAGGAGTGAAGCTAGAGCGTCCTTGAAATCTCCCTCCCCCTCTCTTTCAACTTCCATTGAAATCCTCTCGAGCATGCGCACGCACTATGGGACAATAAAAGATTTGTACATTACGATGCACCGAGTACCGTTCTTTTTCTCTCTTCCTTTTAAGTAGCTTGCCGTACTCACTGTAATTAATGAATTAACAGCAGGCGCGCGGAGAAGGAGAAGTAAAGGCGATATGAAAAAAAAAGTCGAGAGACAATTATCCGTCGAATAGACGAAGAAGCTAAAAAAAAACGAAGTAAATCCGTCAAGAACCGAGCGAAATCCGATCGATATATTAAAAAATAAGTTTTCTGGGAGTTCCCGCTCACCGGGACACACCGACGAGCGAAGCTGGACGTGTATTAGTAAGAGAGAAGGGATAGTGGTGGGAGCGCTAGGCTCTTCCCCCTTCATCTCACTGCACGTCTGCTGAACAGCCGCTATCGTTTTTATAAATGTACCACGCGCCCGTGTAGGTGCGTTCATTATATTTTTGAAATTTATTTATACTTAATGACTTTATATCATATGGTAACTTATTTTAGAATTTTACATATTTTTTATTTTACCACACTTTATAAAGACAGACTCACAATGATCTTTATTGTCACCGACAGAATTCTGATAGAAATCTTTTGTAGCCGCAGGTGGGTGATGTGTTACCCCATAAAATTACATCTAAGAGATTTTGGAATGAAAAACAGCAGGTTTATTTGAAAATCAGGGAATTTCAATAATATTTATGAAAAATCGGGAAATGTGAGCACATTGAAAGTTCAAAATTTGATCTATAGAACCTCGAACCAGGAGGATTGAGAATTGGTTTCAATTTTTCCTGGGCCGAAAGTGACATCTAGTTTTAAGCATTGCCTCTACAATAGTGTCTCTGTCAGGCCAAGAAAAATTTTGAAAAAATGATTAAAAACCAGGGAGAGCCAGGTAATTTAATTTGGAAAAAGTACTACGAACCCTGGTTAGAGGTAAGTTATCATGGTGAAGCAGCCATTTAAGGCCTTGAGAACTCTTTTGCTTCTGAAAATTAACCACATTGCGCATATAATTTCTAAACGACAAAACACAATAATTTATTTCCCCTATTTTTTCTAATGTAAAAATAAGCTTCAGAGAAAAATAATACATTCCTGAGATATTTAGCAGCAAACGATTATATATCATTTAAGAAATATAAACTATGCGGAAACAACAAACCAAACGGCATAAACTTTGAACAAATATCTGAAACGGTTGCCAGTTTCACAAATGCATTTCTCTGTTCTCCTTAAAAGTGTTCTTGCAGACTGACATATTTTATTTGTCCGCTTGCATAGAAAAGTTATTTTGTAGAAGCTCATACGTTGATAAAAAATTTAAACCGAGCTTTTTGATTTTAGATAGGAGCATTGTGGTTAATAAACGTAACATAGCAAATATAACTGACATTTTACACAATACATGTTCAAAGAATTTCTCGGTTAATCAATTGCTATATATAATGGCAATGGTTTCTTTCGCACTGAATCTGAAACAATGTTGATAGATATACAGACCCGGCAAACATTTTGTTTTCAAGTTTAAATCATATGACCCTCTTTAAACGAATTGTTAAGCCCATAAAAATAATAAGTTATTATTACGTCGTTTTGTGCACGGTAAGAATTATTATATGTATATTAAATAAATAATAAAAACCATTTACAAAATATTGAATGTAAATAAATATAAGGCATTATTTACAGACATGTGCATGCGTTATTACAACATCATTTTTGTTTGATGGGAACGATTACAAATAATTTACATATTGACAATCATTCCAAGAATAACAAAACAGGACATATATAATTACAAAGAAACACTTGTGATGCATTGTTTTCAACTAGAGAGATATGTTATTAATACGTAATATATCGTTACGGTATTTGATATCACTGATTAGTAATAATTGTATTAAATGCATTCTTATGCGTATGTTATTTTTATGTCCTGTTATGCTTGGTCGAAAATGGTTACAAATAATTAACATAAATAATCATTCACATGACATAATATTACGTTACGTTAAAATACCTACGATTTAAAAAAGAAAAATGGATGCACATTGCCTGCGTGATACTTGCCGAAGGATTATTCTTCTTCCGCCATTTTTGAGCGTTAGGTTTGACTTACAACGTCTGCGTTGGATACATTCAATTTGATCATAAATACACGTTATTTTCACCAACATTGGTGACATCCCATCTTATAAGGATGATATTTCGATTTTGAATTTTTCAACCATTTTTGGTGTTCTTTAATTATTTTTATGATGGCGCATTGGCCTTTGATTATCGTACATATATAGGTTTCTAAAGAATTTCATTGCAAATAAGCCTATATTTTTGTTATTCCGATTGGATTACTAGAATGCGATATTTTACGCAGATAAGTAGAAAATTCGCGTAGGTTTATCAGACAGAGAAGTGCATATAATTTTTGAAGCTCCACCTACTTTTTGGAGAAAATATTTTTTTCGTAGTCAGGAGTTCAGAATAATAGTAATAATAAGAATAGGTAATAAAATTTTATCTGGAAAATTGTCGCCGAAAACAAATCATTCATCAATTCTGTTGTGCTAATAAGGAGTGTGCAAACAGGTATGAAAATTCATATGGCTCGTTTATTCTACACTAGCTGACCCGACAGACGTTGTCCTGTCACAAAATCACTTTCAGTTTTTCCAGAATTTTCCAATTTTCCGGGCAACTTTTTCACTTTTTTTTTCTAAAAACCTTCTTCGGACTATTACGAACATCCCTGCCACAACAATCATCCCTGTCACAAAAATCACTTTCAGTTTTCCAGAAATTTCCAAATTTTCTGGCAACTTTTCAATTTTTCTTTCCTTGAAAACCTTCTTCGGGCTATTACGAACATTTAAAAAATAGCCAAATCGGTTGAGCCGTTCTCAAGTGATGTGATTACCAACGAACAGCATTTCATTTTTATTTATATATATTTCGCTATTTCGCTAGTAAAAAGGTTGGGTATGGTCAACGATAAGAGAGTTCTGAGGATGTCTTAAGATAAAACGGATACATCAACACTTTAAATAAAGTTGAAATTTTGCGTTCATAATTATACATGTTTACATAGCTAAAATTAACCAGTTTAAGACAATTCTGTTCGTGTACTTTAATTTCATGCATGCGTACATGAGGAGAATATTCCATGGATCAGATCTCATAACCTGAATCCGAATATTTCTTTATTTATTTATTCATTCTTAGACCATTTCTGAATACAAAGTATTTGTAATAAGTTTTTAGATTTTTATTTTATACCCAACTAATTATCACTGTGACTCAAATCTGACGTTTTTTGTAGAATTACCCTAATATGAGAACAATTTAGTTCGTTAATTATTATTACTATGTTTTAATATATGCATTTTTATTTAGTACTATCTGACCCGACAGACGCCCTGTCACAAAAACACTTTCGGTTTTTCCAGAATTTTTTAATTTTCTGAGCAACTTTTTCGATCTTTCTTTCCCTAAAAACCTTCTTCAGACTATTACGAACATCCCTGTCACAACGAACATTCCTGTCATAAAAATACTTTCAGTTTTTCCAGAATTTTCCAATTTTCCGGTCAACTTTTCCAATTTTTCTTTCCTTAAAAACCTTCTTCGGACTATTACGAACATTCCTGCTACAACTAACATCCCTGTCACAAAAAGCACTTTTAGTTTTTCCAAAATTATCCAATTTTTCGGGCAATTTTTTCAATTTTTGTTTCCCTGAAAACCTTCTTCGGACTATTACGAACATCGCTGTCACAACGAACATCCCTGTCACAAAAAGCACTTTCAGTTTTCCAGAATTTTCCAATTTTTCGGGCAACTTTTTCGATTTCTCTTTCCCTAAAAACTTTCTTCGGACTATTACGCACATCGCTGTCACAACAAACATCCCTGTCACAACGAACATCTCTGTGACAAAAAGCATTTTCAGTTTTTTCAGCATTTTCCAATTTTCCGGGCAACTTTTTCAATTTTTGTTTCCCTAAAAACCTTCTTCGAACTACTATGAACATCCCTGTCATAAAAAGCATTTTCAGTTTTCCCAGAATTTACCAATTTTTCGGGCAACTTTTTTAATTTTTCCTTCCCTAAAAAGCTTCTTCGGACTAATACGAACATTCCTGCCACAACTAACATCTTTGTTACAAAAAGCACTTTTAGTTTTTTCAAAACTACGCCATTTTTCAGGCAATTTTTTCAATTTTTCTTTCCCTGAAAACCTTCTTCGACTATTACGAACATCCCTGTCACAAAAGGCATTTTCAGTTTTTCCAGAATTTTACAATTTTCCGAGCAACTTTTTTAATTTTTCTTTCCCTAAAAACCTTCTTCGGACTATTACGAACATCCCTGTCACTGTGAACGATCCATCTTTACAAGTCTGAAGGACTTTTATTGTATTTTCTAAAGTGGATATTAAACGTTCACAAAGAAGGGTTCAAATCGACTGTTTCAGACAGAGAATAATACAAAATCTATACTTACTGTTTCGTTTTTGCTTAACTGCTTCACTGATAGTACCAATTGGACGTCGTAACACTATAAATATAACACAGTAAATACTAACCCTTTCTTAAATTGAAGCCGAAATGGAATTTTGAAACACAAGAAAAAGACAATATAAAGTTAAAAAATTATATGTTAAATCTTTTAAAAATTATGTTTTTACAAAACGTCCAAGAAAAATGTATTGACAATCTATAGTCTGGCCTGTATACAACAACATAGTGAGGAACGAAACGACTCATAATGTAACCAACTACCATCCAATGCGCGGTTTAGAGCTAACGATTACACAAAAAGATTCAGTAAAAAGTTCAATGTTTATGATTTTTTGGTGGGCTTTTGCTTGCCTGTCTATTGACGTATTTTCAGTTCAATATCAATTTTGGTCGCTCCTCGGAGCTTAAAAATGCTTGAATCGCACTGGCTTTGAATTATATTTTGCAATTATAATTTCATATATTCAGGCAAGGCGGTCCCATGTACGTTCTGAGTACATGGTAACTATGCTTTTCTGACACCGAATCACTGAGGAACCGGTTTAGGGCAAATACCGTTAAAACCCATAATTTTCCCGTCAAAATCGACTGCTAGAAACTGATAGGGTACCCTCGACGCTAATTGCTATTTTCGCTAAAATTCTCGAAATACTTTGACTAGAGACTGGAGAATTTGTTCTCATATTTAACTCAACGCATGAGTTGCAGTGCTTAACAACATGGATTCGTAAAAAGTTTTTATTTTCAAAATTCGGTTTTCGTTAGACTTTCTAAATTTTGTGGTCGGGGCGACATTACCCCGTGCTGCTACATTTAGTATCCTTTCTAAAATTATACTCCTTGATGAGTTTCTGATATTTTTGCATAAAAAATGCTCCGTAGAGCGAAAATGTGATTCCAACGGCATTTTTACGTGAAACACGCTTTTCATCCGAAATGTTTCCGGATTTTGTTACAGTTTCAAAAAGTTCATCGAAGGTTCTTCAACATCACAACGAATATTCCTGTCACAAAAGGCACTTTCAGCTTTCCAGAATTTTCCAATTTTATGGGCAACTTTTTCATTTTTTCTTTCCCTAAAAACCTTCTTCGGACTATTACGAACATTCCTATCACAACGAACATCCCTGTCACAACAAACATCCCTGTCACAAAAAGCATTTTCAGTTTTTCCAGCATTTTCCAATTTTCCGGGCAACTTTTTCATTTTTTCCTAAGAACCTTCTTCGGACTATTACGAATATCCCTATTACAATGAGCATCCCTTTCACAAAAAGCACTTTCAGTTTTTACAGAATTTTCCAATTTTCCTGACAACTTTTTCAATTTTTCTTTCCCTGTCAACCTTCTTTGGAATTACGAACATTTTAAAAGAAAAATTAGCCAAATTGGTCCAGCTGTTCTCAATTGATACGATTCCCAATCATTTAATTATCACCTCAAAAAATTTAATGACCTGAAATTTCAGTCTATATAGAAATTGGTGATTATATATCAATATTCTTGAGTTTACAGTATCTAATTATGTATAAATTCAGCAGATATTTCGTTAAAATTTTCTGCAATAAATAATAAAAATACTAATTGGCAATTTCTTTGAAGCGAAGCAACTTTATCGAAAATTATAACAACCTATTATAATAGAAAGGAAACACTAAAGTTGTCTGACGGGCAAGATATAATACTGTAGTGCTGTTTTACTTTGATGTTGGATATATTAAATATAGCTAGTGTCTTGCTTTTTTTCAAAAAAATTTAATAGAATCGATAGAAAGCTGGTTCATCGACCATGAACATTATAAGATATTCCCTATGATGATAAGATACGCTTAAGCAGAATATATTACTTCGCATTCTACGGCAATGACATCGAAAGTGGAAACAAGAAGGCCACCCTAGGGAATGAATTGCTGGAGCATCATGATCCCTTTTCCTCCTTTCAGGATCGCAGGACTATCGCAGTAAATGATTTCCTTCCTGATGCTTCATAAACAACTATCTCTGACAATGCCTTTTTACTTTTGTATCAAATAAATTACTTCTACGAAACAAATTGTACTGAACTCGCAAAAAAACAAATGAAAACAAGTGATTTATTTTAAGCCTGCAAATCGGGACAATGACATACATAGTTCAAAAGTGCTTTTAGAGGGCGGAATATTAAACATAATATTTTTAGTCGCAAACTCCTCTATAAATCCTTATTTTACTATAAGGAACCTAACCAGACTGCAACCAACAGCTACTCTCCGGGCTATGTGCCCCGCCGAACGCTGAATTACAAGTTACAAGCCTGGCGCGTTAAGTGTAATAATTGCATATTACCATCAAAACGCTAATGCTTCGATTGCAACAAACACCAGCCGAAAGACTGATCCTACTTAAAGGAGCTCCCTTGCCAGTCGTCACACACCACTTGCAGACTGCAGTTTCGAGCTGTTGGCTCTCGTCAGTGCAAGGTAGGTATGCGACGACCGACATGAGAATCCTTTGACTATAGTACATCCCGGTATTCTTATAATAGCGACATGTAAAACAGCCAGCAGGCGCCATCCAGCGGTCCAGTGTCTGTTGCAATCGAAAAATAAATAGCCTGACTTGGCTTAGCATAGTTCAAAAGTGCTTTTAGAGGGCGGAATATTAAACATAATATTTTTAGTCGCAAACTCCTCTATAAATCCTTATTTTACTATAAGGAACCTAACCAGACTGCAACCAACAGCTACTCTCCGGGCTATGTGCTCCGCCGAACGCTGAATTACAAGTTACAAGCCTGGCGCGTTAAGTGTAATAATTGCATATTACCATCAAAACGCTAATGCTTCGATTGCAACAAACTTAGCGTTTTGATGGTAATATGCAATTATTACACTTAACGCGCCAGGCTTGTAACTTGTAATTCAGCGTTCGGCGGGGCACATAGCCCGGAGAGTAGCTGTTGGTTGCAGTCTGGTTAGGTTCCTTATAGTAAAATAAGGATTTATAGAGGAGTTTGCGACTAAAAATATTATGTTTAATATTCCGCCCTCTAAAAGCACTTTTGAACTATGCTAAGCCAAGTCAGGCTATTTATTTTTCGATTGCAACAGACACTGGACCGCTGGATGGCGCCTGCTGGCTGTTTTACATGTCGCTATTATAAGAATACCGGGATGTACTATAGTCAAAGGATTCTCATGTCGGTCGTCGCATACCTACCTTGCACTGACGAGAGCCAACAGCTCGAAACTGCAGTCTGCAAGTGGTGTGTGACGACTGGCAAGGGAGCTCCTTTAAGTAGGATCAGTCTTTCGGCTGGTGTTTGTTGCAATCGAAGCATTAGCGTTTTGATGGTAATATGCAATTATTACACTTAACGCGCCAGGCTTGTAACTTGTAATTCAGCGTTCGGCGGGGCACATAGCCCGGAGAGTAGCTGTTGGTTGCAGTCTGGTTAGGTTCCTTATAGTAAAATAAGGATTTATAGAGGAGTTTGCGACTAAAAATATTATGTTTAATATTCCGCCCTCTAAAAGCACTTTTGAACTATGCTAAGCCAAGTCAGGCTATTTATTTTTCGATTGCAACAGACACTGGACCGCTGGATGGCGCCTGCTGGCTGTTTTACATGTCGCTATTATAAGAATACCGGGATGTACTATAGTCAAAGGATTCTCATGTCGGTCGTCGCATACCTACCTTGCACTGACGAGAGCCAACAGCTCGAAACTGCAGTCTGCAAGTGGTGTGTGACGACTGGCAAGGGAGCTCCTTTAAGTAGGATCAGTCTTTCGGCTGGTGTTTGTTGCAATCGAAGCATTAGCGTTTTGATGGTAATATGCAATTATTACACTTAACGCGCCAGGCTTGTAACTTGTAATTCAGCGTTCGGCGGGGCACATAGCCCGGAGAGTAGCTGTTGGTTGCAGTCTGGTTAGGTTCCTTATAGTAAAATAAGGATTTATAGAGGAGTTTGCGACTAAAAATATTATGTTTAATGACATACATGTTGTATATAGGATGAATTGAAATTTAAATAATCACACATCAGGATAATTCGTTGACTGACAACGTTCAATAATCATTTGACACTTTTAAGCTTCATTTTTGTCGTTTTAAAAAATATTTCGTTCAACATCATAAACTTTCTCTATTTGCCCGATTTCGGTTGCAGGATATTTTCTTTAGACTATGTGCGAATTGAAAGGCAAAGCGGCTTAATCATTATTTTTAAAAATTGCGGCCGCCTCGCCTGTTTAAAAGTCATATCGTGTGTATTCTATATTTATCTAATTGTTTTAATATTCTGCTAACCAAGAAAATATTTTAATATAATGCTTAAAACAACGTTTCGTGGATATTAATTATGAAAGTCAAGTAAGAAGAAAGAAACTTCATTATGGGGAACTTTTCTTTGCTATTCATCTTGTCGGAAACAGATCTTTAAAAGTAGGCAGGAAACCCCTTTGTAATATTAATATTTTGTTCCTTAATAATAATCCTAAGAAAGTAGTTCTGGTTACAAAATGCGTTTGATTAATATTCATGTATATTATTTATACAGTGTGGTTAAAAAGGAATATCCAGTTTCATTTAAAATTTTCCTATTTAAGTTAATTAAAAGTTAGTTACAATTAAGTTAGCGTACACACATTAGCCTCTTCACTAGTGACGAATATAGTTAAATTTCTCGATGATATATGCTCATTAAAGGAAACTGAAGTTCCATCTAAATTTTTGGATAATAAATGGATTAATAAAGAAATTATAGAGACTGTGGGAGAAATGGACTTGAAATAAAAACTACTCTTTTTTATTTCAAATCCAGCTGAAAATAAAGCTTAGAAAGAATGTCATCAAAAAAGAAACATAGTTACCAATGTGGTAAGTAGTGCATTTTGTAAGTCGGACATGAATATGAATATTTTCTAACTTAACGAGACTATGTTTCCCCCCGTTATCGATGATGCTGAACACCATGGCGGTGGTTAAATCTCTCTCCGAGGTCACTCCGCCCCCCCAAACGGTCAAAAACCACCCTCGAAAGAGGTGAATAGCGTATCCGCCGTCTCCTACCAGCCAAACCCGTGTGACCTCTCGTTTTCGAGAATGCTGAACATGATGGCGGTGTCGAGACCCCTCCCCGACCCCCGCCGATCGAGAAGTCACGATATTTGTTTCAAAAACTTTTTTCCAAAAATATCGCGACCTCTCTGCGCTCAGCGGGGGTCGAGCAGGGGTCTCGACATCACCATCATACTCAGCATACTCGAAAACGGAGGTAACACAGGTTTGGCTTATAGGAGACGATGAATACACGGCTTATCCTTCTCGTGGGTACTTCTTAGCCATTTGGAGGGGTTGGCGCGGGTTGAGGAGGAGTCTCGGCACCATTATCGTGCTTAGCATCCTCGAAAACTGGGAGTAACACGGGTTTAGCCGAGAGAAGATGGCTTATCCGCGGTTTACCCCTTTCGAGGGTGGTTTTTGGCCGTTTAGCGGGTTGGGAGGGTCGAGGAAGGGTTTTGACATCACCATCATGCTCAGCGTCTTCGAAAAAGGGGTCAAAACAGGTTTGGCTGGTATGAGGCGAAGGATACGCGGTTTACCCCTTTCAGGGGTGGTTTTTGGCCGTTTGGGGATGGGGTGACCTCGGAGAGAGATTTAACCACTGCCATCGTGTTCAGCATCCTCGAAAACGGTGGGAGGCAGTCTCGTTAAGTTAGAAAATATTCATATTTTTCGAGGTTCTAGCCGACTCACAGAATGCACTAAAGAACATGCAAAGAAAAATATTATAACAATGGATTTACCTCCAATACTCATAATGGTCGAGAATTATGGAAACAATAAAAAAATTATTACTGCTCTTAATGAGGGTTGCCCATCAATATGTGTATTTATAGACTTTACAAAAGCCTTCGACATTGTGAGTCATCCGTTGCTTATGGAGCCTCTGGAAGGGGTAGGTATCAGAAACATAGCATTAAAACTATTGGAAAGTTAGATTGCCAATAAGAAATAAAGTGTCAAACTAAAAAAACATGTTCAGTGATTATAAAATAACCGAATACGGCGTCCCACAAGGAACTATATTAGGCCTATTACTTTACAACATATACTTGAATAGACTATTTTCAGTAAGTAGCAATGGTTCTATCATTGCGCATGCCGACGATACGGTAATATTTTACTCAGATAAGTCTTGGGAATCTCCGAAACAGAAAGCAGAAATAGAAATAAAAAATATTAAATTATGGTTTGACTATCAATTACTTACAATAAATTTCAGGAAAACTTATTATATACCTATTCTTCATTCCAGTCTTCGTTACTCACTTTTGGTAGCTTAAAA
This sequence comes from Leptura quadrifasciata, assembly GCA_963675555.1. Lineage (NCBI taxonomy): Eukaryota > Metazoa > Arthropoda > Insecta > Coleoptera > Cerambycidae > Leptura > Leptura quadrifasciata. The sequence goes on from OY776673.1 coordinate 38,187,322, forward strand.
ATAAGTGATGAGTTTGAAATTGAACAACAAGACAACATAAAGTACCTTGGTGTGTTCATAGACCATCATTTAAGGTGGGATAAACATATAGACTATATTATAAAAAAAATGTTCAAAATACATAAATTTAAAATACTCAGAGATATATTAGAATTAAAAGAACTAAATTATACTATTCATTGGTGGAGTCTCACATCAATTACGATATTTTAGGGTGGAGTAGTGTATCAAAATACATTTTAAAAAGATTGGAAATCGTGCAAGAGGCTATACTAAAGACAATATATAAACAAATCTAGGACATAACCTTCAGATCAATTGCACAAAGAAATAATAATAATGGACCCCAGACAACTATTTTTCATCCAGTGCAATATACAACAGAATAAAAATAAACACACTCTGACACAACCTAATCATAATTATAACACAAGATATAACAATTATGTGGTAGCATACATGTGGACAACTGTCGATCAAAAAAGTTATACTTACCTCGGTCCTAAATTATGCTACACGCTACCACTATCCCTAAATCGATAAATTCACAAAACGCCTTTAAATATCTAGTAATAAAATACACGCTATGTCTCTCCCGGCAATATGTACGTAATAATATTAAATATATTTTGTAAAGTTAAAACCTATATTAAGAAATGCCTCTGATGTGTGGGTTTCTATAGTAAAGCCATTTTCTCATATTGACCTTTTTATAACCTAACTTTGATCTATTATTATATATGTATTTTTCACTCATGTGCATAGCACTTTTTTATTAAGTTTATTGACATCTTTGTATTTTTTTTTATCTATATGTATTTAATTATTGCCTATTTAGTAAATAATCTTTGTTATAAATTATAAAACCTACTAATGGCGATTGTATTCTATTATTTAATATACAGAAAACAAACGAAGATGTAATTGCTGAGAAATTTAATTCTTTCTAACAAGTAACGATGAAATTAACTCCAATATTAACTTTAGCAATAACTATGTGCAAATTCTTAAAAATGTTGTACAATAAGGAAGTTGTCACACATCCCAAGTACCAACCATGGCAAAATTAAGAGAAATAATTATAAATCTAAAGAATGAAGTAGACTGCAAGGATATGTTCAACTAAAATAGTTCAAGGTGCTTTTAATGTAATCAGGAATCAGTTTATTAATGCAATAAACTTATCATTACAATATGATATGATATCATATTTTTTGGATCGATCAGGCATCATTCAACACACCTGGAATAAATAATAGAAAAGAGAATCATTACTGGGCACCGGCACCAGTAAATCTCCTTTTTACTGGAATAAATCCAGTTTCAAAGCCGCGAAACTTTAAATTTGTGGGCTGGCATATTATTCAAAGACAGGGTAATATATAGGCAATATGAATAGCGCTAAATATTAAGAGAAACTGTCGAAAATAACGTAGATAATCTTCCTTAGAATCAAATCATTAGAACCATCTGGCAGCATGATGGATACCGTTACCACAATAATGTTAATCTGTCAACATTGTTGAACCAGAATTTCAACGAATGGATGGGTAGATATGAACCTACAACGTCGCCCTCTGGAAGTCCCGATCTCAAGTTGCTTGACCTCTCTTCTATTAGCTTTTTGAAGTTTACAAAACAAGATCCGATAATATCTATGAATTGAGAAAAAATCATTATAATTTTTCTATTGCTTTCCTTCAATAAATCTCTTGTTTTTTGTTCAAAATTATTTTATTTTTGTGCACGGCGTTTGATCAAATGAAAACAAACGATGATCGGAAGAGTAGTGGTTATTAAATTAATTGAAAATTATAAGTAATTGAAAAACTCTTCATCGTTTTCATGCATACTTAACATTTTTTGATCAGTTTGTAATTTATAAATTTCTGACGTTCTTGTAAAAATTAGAAAAACTGTAGAAGATAGTCTATGAAATATTATATTTTTGCAATCAGAGAAAAATGAGCATTGCAATTCTCAAGTCTCCTCCTCGCTGCTGACACCCTTGAAGTCTAGCATGAAAATGTTTCATCACCCACTCCAATATTTCAATTAGAAACCTCTGTCCGAATATTACATCTTAGCTGCTCCAAAGTTTGCGGTCGATTAGATAAACACTTTTGACTTTAAGTAGCCCCATAAAAATAAATCACAAGCTGGGAGGTCCGGTGACCGTGCCGGCCAGTTAATCTCCTCAAATTTCGAAACGACATGACCAGGAAACATCCTTTACAAGATTGTCGTAGAATCCCTAGCATTTTTGGAAGTGGTTTCATGCTGCGGAAACTATATCCTTCGAATATCCACACCGACATTACGAAGTTGTTGTTCAAAGTTACTCAATACTTGTTGGTAACGTTGTAATGTAACAGTAATCCTCAAGTCATTTTCCTCAAAACAAGAACTGCCCAATAATTAAAAAAGCGGGTACTGTACACCACTCAGCAAACTTTTTGCCATGTAGCGGTACTTCGTGCAATTGCAGAGGCTTTTCCGTGACCCAGTAGCAAGAGCTCTGCTTGTTAATATCCGGAAAGATGAAAACGAACTTCACCTGACATTGACATGAATTTTGTAGGGATGGAAGAACAAGTCTTTCAGAATGCGACGATAACTGCGGTTGGAAATATTGGGTGCAAATACTGGTCCTCCTGATGATCATTTAGGACTTCGTAGCACAGCTGCTCTTACCCTTTCAGCATTTTCAAGTATGTGTAGAGAAAAAGTACATCCTTTAGGTTTTTCTCTGGCACATAAAGCAGTACTACGAAACTTGTGCACCCACTTTTTAATTGTTATTCGACTAGGAACTGGATCTCGTGGATTTAAATGAAAGTGGCGTCAAAGTAAATGCTGGGTGATTACAACAGAATAGTTATTTTTAAATAAGCTTCAACCGCAAAAGTATGTTGAATATTTCTCGCAAACGCTTTGACAGCTGTAAAGCATGGCGACTCAATTCGAATTTATATCTCAATATATTATGACATTTTAATAATAATAATAATAATAATAATCTCTTTATTTCCAACAGGTAAGCACCCAAAAAAAAAAAAATGATATTGACACTTAAGTTACAAACAAAATTAAACCTACTATTCAGTAATAATTATATGACTTAATATACTGCCTAGACTGTCAAAATTAATATCACATAGATGGGAGATTTTATTAAAATTATTGCACATTACATAAATTGGAGATCTCGCCATAATATTTGTCCTATAGTTCTTGACATAGAAGGTTGTGTGATGGCGGATTTCAAGTCTGGGTATGTGGAAATTAATTTTATCTAACAAAAAGGGACAATCAATAGTATTGTGAATTAAACTGAATAAATATTTAATGGAAATTATTTCGCGACGAGTTTCTAATGAAACGATTTTCAAAGGGTTCGTTAAAATGGTTGTATTAATTCCTCTCGGCGGGTAAATGCCATCCTCCTTAAAAAACAAATATTTTTTGAACTTCCTTTGAACTGCCTCAATATTATTCACGTGACATGCGTACCACGGATACCATATGATGGCACCATGTTCCAATCTTGAGCGAACGTATGCGTAATATAACAACATTAGGCTAGAAGTTTTGCTAAAACACTTGCAGTTTCTTAATATGAAGCCTAGCATTTTATATGAGTTTGATACAGCACTATTAATATGGTCTCGAAATGTTAACTGGCTATCGAATATAATACCCAAATCTTTGATTTCTGTACATCTGGTTATACTCTCTGAATTTATTTTATAATCATATTCTTCAGGTTTATTTTTCCGAGAAAAAGAGATAATGTAACATTTTAGAACATTAATGCACAGATGGTTCGCACTACACCAATCAGATACGGCTTTAAGGACATTCTGGATCATTCTACAATCACTTATTGTTCTTATCTCTCTATAGATTTTCAAATTATCCGCGAACATTAATTTTGAACAGCTAATGACATCATTAATATCGCTAATGTAAATGAGAAATGGAAGTGGTCCTAAATTGGAGCCTTGTGGTACTCCGGATGCATTAATGTAGTAATCCGAACTAAAACCCTCGTACTCGACAAACTGCCTGCGGTTAAATAAATAAGACGTAAATAAATTAATTAAGCATGCGGAAAATCCAAAGTTATCTAATTTCGTTATTAATAAATATAGATCGACTTGATCAAAGGCTTTCTGAATATCCATGTATACTGTGTCTACTTGTCCTTGCTTATCGAGAATTTCCGAGGCAAACTGAGTTATGTAGGTTAAGTTTGTGATCGTAGAATTTTTATCTAAGAATCCATGTTGGTGCAGGGAAATATATGGTCTAACATTAGAATAAACGCAATTATATATTATTATTTCGAATAATTTCGCAAAATTACATAAAATAGAAATAGGCCGATAATTTTGGAGTACAGCTGGGTCATCTTTCTGTAACACGGGAGTGATTCGAGCGATTTTCCACATATCGGGAAATGTAGCTGTTCTCAAGATTAAATTATAAATGAAAATTAGGGGTTCTAACAAGGCACGACAACAATCTTTAACAAAAAAGCAGGGAATACCATCAATACCTGAAGTAAGTTTGTCTTTTAATTTCTTAGATGCTTTAATAATATCGTCTCCATGTATGGTGTTTATACATAGAGATGAGTCGTTTTGCAAAACGTCTCCATAATTTTCAGCGAATGAGACATCCGAAATATGATGGACACTTTGGAAGTATTCACCAAAAGCTTGAACAATTAACTGAGGATCACTAATAGTGTTGTCGTTATTTAGTATAACTCCTGGAATTCTGGAACGAGCTTTTTTACTGGTAATATAAGACCAAAAGTTCGATGGATCCTGAGATATATTGTTCTCTGTATCGTTTATATATTTTACATGTGTGCGGCTTTAATTTGCTCTTTAATAATTGCCCGGAGGGCTTTAAATTCGTTCAAGTATTCGTCAGAGTTGGACAATTTGTACTTTTAAAAAAATATATTCCTTTCTTCGAATATTGTTTATGATATCTTTATTATACCATGACGGGTATCTACGAGACGTTTTAATTTTTTGCGGAACGTGATTATCAAAACATGTATTAAGTGAACTGTAGAAAAAACCACATGCTGTGTTTACGTCAGTGTTATCATATAATTCAGCCCAGTTAATGTTCATTATTGACTCATATAAGCCAGGAAAATTGGCTTTCCTAAAGTTGTAGGTTTTCTGGGCAGAATTATTACGATTAAACTGGGCATAATGGTTCAAAGTACACGGAACACTAAAATTGAAACAAGGATGATGGGCATCTTCACCAACCAGTGGTAGATATTAACTTGGAAAATGGATACTTCATTTTGCGGGACCCGTTACATTCACCTATTTTATAAATATGGTGAATTTTAATTACAGCCAGAATTCATAAAACAGCTTGTATCTTAAAAACAGTGACGCTTCGTGTGTAAGTCTAAGTTTTAAAGACGGCAAGGTATGCTCTATCTCTCAGTAGACTATATCACTTTAAATCTGTATGAGTTCATAAAAGATCAAATATTCCACAATAAATGAGCACCATTATATTGTTTTAAAAATTTCCTGCAGTTTACTGTCTCCTCTCCTCAATCAACTTAGACCATGATTTGAGCATCCTCAGCCAGCCCTTTTAATCTTGAAATGATCGGCACTCGATTTTTCAAACAAAAGATAATCACGTTATATGCTAACCCAATTCCAAACATAATTGAATTTTTTGTTTACCTTGCTGATTAAAGGTAGCGGGATGTTGTTATAATTTATACAGATTAGCGTATATTGAATTATCACGGTGTGGCGGAATGGAGAGGCGAAATTAATATTAATATCTGCTTATGAATTGATATGATTTAATAAAGTTAGCTGAAGAGGCATCCCGAAATAGCACTAGTGCCTGCAGTTTCATTTCCTTAACAAACCAACTCAACTGGCTAAAAAGCTGAAGACGCTATGAGCTTGCATATTAGAGAGAATAAATTAATTTCAATTTCACTTAAATATTTGGCTCATGCACTACTTGTCAAACTAAATAGAATTTATACTCAGTGACAAAATGAAACTTCTAAAATTTAATAATATCTCTTATACCCTCTAGAAGAGTTATGAGTTTCGGGGACGTAACTAGTTTTGATTGCACAATTTAAATGAAATTTTAATAACAGATATATTTAATATTTTAAACTACTTCAACGTAAACAACATTATTGCGTTAGGATTTAGGTTGCAATGTTTATTGTATGTTGGAGAAGAAAATAAGCCAAATAAGAATTATTTTTATTCTGCTGCTGTTGACAAAATGAAGCATTTATACTTTCCAAAACTTCCAGTTTCTTTTGAAATAGGATAGTTTATTTTTTTAAATATTCATTATGTTTTAGTCATTTCCATTTGATGATAATTGTGATCAGTTTTTTATGACGTTTTGAATATTTTTTTACTACTTGTAAGAATATTTAGGATAAGTTCCATATCCGGTCGATTTAGTGGCTCAACCAGGCTAAAGGCTGTTCAGCAGGAGCTCCACATCGACGGTGTGTCCCGGTTTGGCTTAAGGAGGGACAGGAGCATGGCGCAATAGGTCGTTAGGATAGTTAACGACGTCAAAGTACAATACAACCTCGGGAACAATGCCGCCATGGTGCTCCTCAATATTGAGCAGACGTTCGACACCGTCTGACCCCGGAGTTACTTTACAAACTACACTACTACAACTTTCCCACCTGCTTCATTTTTGCCCATTCACTCATTCTTAACGGGCAGATCCCTGCAGGTTCGAGTGAATAAAAAACTGTCAACACGGCGGGACATTAGACCGGGAGGAACTTCTATTTCCAATTTTTGGTCATTCGTTTCTCCCACCTAACCGAGTATTTGCCCAAGAAAAGAGAAAAGTTAAAACAGCTACCATCATAATTGACCCAGAGTACATTGATATTATTGAAGATTATTCAACAATGCTAAAGCTGGGGAAATATTACTTAATCTTTAACTAGAAAAGTGAGGTGGAAAAAGTTCTTAAGATTCCTGGTTCTTGGCATTTCCATTTTCAACCTTGTAAAAAGAACAATTATTTCAAAAAACGCCGGTGGATCAGTTTATGTCGGAGGTAAACCGTTTTATAAGAATATTATTGTGTTGCAAAGGGCGCTTGTAAGAGGGGAAAGCAGATTACCCTAATAGTCTAAGAGCCAGTGGTCGGCAGACTTACGGTATTTTATAAAGCTTCATATTTTCTATACTCATTCTTCCATACTTGCTATACATGAGATGGAGACTCATTAGTCTGGCCGGTAGTTCCTTTGGTGTCACTTAGATGGTAAAGTTGTAATAGTATCGGTCTGACACAAATCAGATAAACTTTCCCATAATTATTGCTACGAGGCACGATGGTGTAGCGGTATAGTTATTTGTTTAACTAGGCAGCAAAATGGTAGATTGACTACCGCGGCTGATAATTCGCTCGGCTAGGAATTCAGCCAAGGCAGTCAATCTATTTTGCTGCTGAGTTGAACATATAATTTTTTCGCCGATTTTTTAAAATATATTCTAAAATAATTGAATTATTACAATTCTCAATCTCTTTATTTTTGTTTAATAAATTCATTAAAAATTGCAGTTGTTACTAGTTGGTTACCATGGAAACTAAGTGTCACTTTCCCTGCCTAGGCAGGGAAAGTGATACTTTGCTGATTGACGTTAGTCAGCAAAGTTAGTACTTTGCTGTCAATCGGCGAAAAAAGCTTTTTCCTCGTAATACTGATGTCGCAGGATCGACTAACGGCAGAGGTAAACATTTTTTTTTGTATAACATTTAAAAAAAAATTTTTTTTAATACATTTATTTAACGTCGGCCTATTTCCACTACTGAGGCCTATCACCGACGCCTGTAGACAGACGAGCTACCCCCAACCAGGGGGGAACCTCTTCCATTAAGAAGAGTAGGGATCTTTTACTTGCCTAACATTTAATAGACAAAGGACCGACGGCTTTACATCCCCTCCGAAGGATGGTATATCCCCTATACAACCCTCGCCTAAGGTTGTATAGCTTCCGCGCATACACTGATATACAAGCCGCTGGCAGATGTGTAAGGCGAGGACGCGGTCTTCGTTGGAACGGTCACCCATCCAACTACTAACTGCGCCTGACGTTGCTTTACATTGCATATCAAAATATGTACTTAGTAAAGACGCACCCTACGCTCGCCCCAAAAAAAAATTATTGAATATTAAATAAGGTAAGGAAGTAGCCATTTATTAGTTTAATTTTAGAGTTTTTTCGGATTTTTCTCTTTGTTCAAGGAAAACTGTGCATTTTGGTAAAAAAAATGTCAAGAGAGCATGAAATTTCCTACAAATCTTATTTATACTTTTTCGAACTCTGCATAGTTTTGCCGCTAGATGAAAACAAAAATTTAGAGAAACAGCGCTAATCCATCTCGGACGATAATAAGTCATAGAATATCGAGAATTTATAGAAAATTGTGTTATTTTCACTATAGAATTTTTATTAAATATTTCAATTTGCCGAATAAATAGATAAGATTTTTTAATTTTTATTAATTGAAATTGCAAAAAGCATTAAATAATTTTGGGCAACTGGTATAATGGCATAATGAAGAAATATTGTTTATACATATGAATTTGAGGAATTTGAAGAGGACGTTGACTTTTTCATTAAATAGAACGATACAATTTTGAAAAAAAAAACTTTTATATTCATTATGGTCATTTGTAATCTATAATCATTTTAACAATGATGATAGTACTAATAATAAAAATTAATAAAAATAATAATAATACTAATAATCATTACATTGAAAATATTACAAAATCTTGCTCTTTTCGATAATAAGAATTGATCCCCTCTAGAACTACATGCAGCATTATCGTTTGCATCCCTTCATCATTATCATTCTCATAATTTTCATTTTCCATTGAAAGAACATTTGGCTCAATCTCTACAAATTTCACCTCTTCATCCACACAATCTACATTAGTAATATCGTCAGCTGCATCAATCTTCTCGGAATTAGCACAATCAGTTCCTTTACATACGTTACAAAATTTATTACACTTCACCCAATTTTCTACAAGAGCTTCTCTTGGTACAAAGAAGATTACAACCACAGTGCAATTTTATGAGAAGTTGATCTGAAATCAATGGATCATCGGAAAATTCAGGGATTGAAATATCATCTTTTTTCTAACCGAATTCACAGGGTTCGAGAGAATTTCCTAACCAAGTTTGGCATTTGAGGTAGACCTTTTCTGCATGCTTCTTTAAAGCCCCATCAGTTGGAGGAAGCGACTTTATTGACAAATTCTTTACAATATTGGAATAATCGTACCTATAATTATTCAATAATGATAATGAAGCGGCAGAGGAGTATAAAATTTTTGATTTTTGCCAATATTATAAAAACTGGAAGTTTGTGTTACACCCACAAAAAGCATGGAAAACATGGAAATATTATTTAAGTTTGGGTATTTTGAATTCTTTGGAATATAATTTTCGTATTTCTGAGATTTTGAACAAAATTTGTTGATGTAGACATTACAATTTTCATTTGCTGAAAAAAGAGACAGTGGTAGGCTGGAATCGACGATCGATAGTGTCCCTCTAGTAAAGGCCGGTTGTGAATAAACACTTAACTATAAGATAAATGTCAAACGAAACAATTGGTATCGTTTTGTTTGACAGTTATCTTTTGGTTACTAACCTTGCTTGCATTGATAAACCGGCCCTTAGTGTTGTGACACAGTTCTAGCGAAGCGTTAACGCGCGCGCATTGAAATAAGAAAAATGCTACAAACTAGTTTTAAATATATGTATCATATGTAGTTGAATTATAAATTTTTAAATTACTAATATATTACAAAATTATTAAAAATTAAACTTTATAAATTATTATACTTTATTTTTTCTAAATATATACTCATTCTACACAGGAATAGAATGTACTTTTTTTGCCAAAATTTAATTACAATTTTGGCTCAAAATATGAAAAAAGTGGAAAAAAATATATATACCTCTTTCGCGCCCTCTAGCGGCGAAACTATGCGGAATTCTAAAAAAATTAGAGAAAATTTGTAGGAAATTTTACGCTCTCTTGATATTTTTCACCAAAATGCACAGTTCTCCTTGAAAATAGACGAAAAAACTAAAAAATTCGTAATATATATGTACATATTTCTCAAAAACAACCCTTTTTGAAACTACGGGGGAGGGGGTGAAAATCATGTTTAGAAAACCCAATTACTTAACTTTTTAGAGGCCCCATAACTGTGGAAAATTTTTTCATGAAACAGCGATGTTATTACTAATTTGAAGGGACTACTGCCAGTATGTATATAGTTATTATTTAATAGTACTGTTTTCTCTCTCTCTCTCTCTTAATAGTTACCACAAAGTTCCGGTCACAACGAATAAATTTATAGTCGCAGGACCGAATTTCTGTATTCTGTATTTCTGAAAATATTTAATGCTTTGTCCTACAAATAAATGTTTCTAAAAGACTTTATTCAGTATTAGTGCTTAATTTTTTGTGAATTAAGTACTATAATCAAAATTTCAATATCCACATTAAATTGCCAGATCAATTATTCAGATGAAAAATTCCATCATATTTGCACTTTATCAAATTAGGGTTGTTAACTTTACTTTGTTAGTCGTGTCATCGCATAAAGGCGATGTCCTCATCCGACAAGATGACGTTCTCTACACGGGGTTAAACAACCCTTCAAGAAGACGGCTACTTTTAAATTGAAATGTTCCGCTGGATGTTTTATTTATACCCAGCGGGATGATACAGAATGACGTACTTCGCTATTCGTTATAGAAACTGCTCCACGATTTAATTTTGAGTTTATTCTTTGTGTGTTGGAAAATCAATCAATTCCTTATAAAAGGGTATTCGTTAGTGAATAAATTTTCAGTTGACAAAGAGGCAGTTTAATGGTGCAAATGTTTATTTAGAATCTATTTGTGAGATCGACAGTAAAGTGCAAAAGTTGCCGTTTTATTCATTAGATAAACTGTTCGGTCCTGTCTAAATTCACTTGAATTCTTTTGTGTATTTATGTGTTTATATAAGCATAAAAGAAACATTAAATAAGAGTAATTCATGAAAGTAATTAATTCTTGGTAGAAGTAGAACACGAAAATCAAAATTTTACCTGAAATAAATTGGTTGTGGCGGCTCGTGAAATTTTGGTAAGCTGTATCTTACTAATGGGGCATGGGACCCACATGAAAACTTTAAGGGTTGACTACCAAGACTAAATGAAGACGTTTTGTGGAAAAATATATTTTATTTTCAAAAAGTACTTTGACCGCCTGGGATACAGTAAAGTACTTGTAAAATATATGCAACGTATTTTTTTTTCAGACTAAGAAAGAAAATATAAGGATAGGTTTTTAATATCATTAAAAAATTATGATTTTTTTAAAAGGTTAAGTCATTTTGAAATTTTGTTTTACACTGATTTTTTTATTTATAAAATATTATGGAAAATATTTATAAAAAAATAATTCCTTGCACGAAATTCTTCTTCTCGGTTATCTAAAAGATTGGTAACAAGTGTGGCCATATTCAAGAGGGAGAGGGGTCGGAAAGTGAGGTCCGATAAGGAAATTTTTACTGCTTTTAATTTTATTCTTAACCATAACTACCTAAGTAGTGTGGCCACAAGATTAATAAATTTGCATTCAATGACTTCTGTCAATTTCAAAGTCAGTAAACTCAAAACTACAGATAGACAGACATATATTTTTTTAATAGTAAGATTCATATATTTTGCAAATAACTGTAACTATTGAGTGGACGTAGTGTTATGAATATACCACATTTATCAAGTTCTACTTAGGCTGTCTTATAGTCTGTTATATTTATAGCTAAGAATAATAAACTTTCTTTTATCTCTCTCTCGGATATGGCCACCTTAGATTAAATAGAAATTAAGCTACTTACCATCGTACTGTTTGAGAATGTTGCAACTAAAAAAATAAATGAACCAGAACCATATTTTTAACTTGCTATACGTCCTATTCAGTAAAATTTCTGCCTGCTGCCCATGCGCTAAAGTTTTGACGTTCAGAAATTTGTAGTAGTTTGACCTCGAATTTTTTCCAGATTTTTTTTGTGGATCACTGGATAATGACCGTGAAACCCTGTTGGATAATCACGTGCAGATAGTCATGGACCATACAAAGTTAACACTGATAGAATTTGAGGGTAATCCAGAAGCATTGTTACACATTTTTTGCAAAAATAGTAATTGTGATTTATCCCTTCTATTATAGTCAGAGTAAATTCATTTAGGATGGTGGAGTTAGATGAGTCAATGAGAAGGTACGCCTCATCCTCTTTATAATAAATACTGATATTGTTGACATAGCTAAAATTTCTCATAACTAATTTGAATTATTAAAATGATTAAGAAAATTAAGCTTTTGGATTAAATGTTACACCAAATATCGATGGACGGTTGATTTGTTGTTGGTCAATAAAATTTTGATAAAGGAGTGGGGCCTATGTTAGACATCTGAGGAACACCTTATGTTGCCAAGATTTCGACAGACTGGTATTAAAAAAATTGTAATAAGCTCAGTGGGATATCATGAGCGTGAACAAGCATGCTGTGAACTCAACAGCCTTAAAATAATCTGCCTAAATTACATGGTTCAACTCTGTTGTCAGTTAAGAATCCGTATAAATTGTATTATACAAAAGAGATTCGTGTCTTTATTGTTTCAAAAACCCCCCTAAACACTTTATGAGTGAAAATTATAACTCGCTGCAAAATAAGCTTGATATATTTTATTGTAGTCTTGCCTGAATATTTTTTTCTCTGTGTATGGTGACCTTAGTCATTAGATAGTATTATCAGTATTAGTAATTGTACTCTTATCTTCATATATACCAATGATGTACTCAACATTTGATATACATATTTGTACTTTTAGTATATTATTAGAGTAATTTTCTCACTCAGTAACTGATTACTTGTTGGGTGGTTGTATCTAAACAAATAAATAAAGAGAAAATTGCAGATTAATATAACTAACATATTCTAACTTTTAGAGAAACTGCTGTATTTCATAAATAATACACCTAATCTCATTAAGTTCTCCTTATATCGACAAATCGAGGGCGTCATGCAACACATCCAATTTTTAAATTTCAGTTTTTTACTTTAAAGTTTGGACTTATGTTTTTATTTTAGATATTAACTTCTGACAACTTTAAAATTTCCCAAAGGACGCCCGACTAATATTCCGGTAACGAATTTTCTTTAACGTCTTAAGAAGGCACAGAAAATTAGAGATTTTAATAGTATAAGATGGGAGAGCTTCGAGTGTATTCTCCGGCGGCGTTACATTTCATGAATTATTAACAAAAACATCTGACAAAAAGTACTAAATATAGGAACATTATTCATCATGAAATCGTTTGGGGGCAAGTGCAGCGTTAGAAGTAGATATTTACATATTTAACATAAAATTTCATCAACCTATTAAAACTTTACCCAAAATCCAAAAGTATTTGCGAAGTGCTTTTTAATGCTGTTTGAAAGATATATTGGAATGAAATTGTGATATTATTTACTATATCGAATGATTTAAACTGCAAAAACTGTAAATGTGTGAAAAGTACGCTATAATGTTATTTAATTAATGTTTATTATCAGAATTTGTCTGGCCTCAACACAAATTACTACACGATGTCTTAAACGCTTCTTATATTTGTCAGTACCAAATTCTTGCTTTTACGGTAACGTGGATTGGCCCATATACCGCCGACTTGGAAATTATCTGTGGCAGTTACAATACCTTTAGAACAGACCGCAAATCTTCCGAATCTGGTACTAAGAGGATTGGTGGTGTTGTGTTGGTTTTTAGTAAGATTCGGCTTCGGTAATATACACCTCATAGTACCACTAAATGAAGTTGTTGGTGTAGAGTTGCTTAAACATGTTCGTAAAATATTCATATTTTGTGGTATATACACCACTTGGAATAAGTCCCAAATAGTATAGTCTGTTTTGGCAGCTATTGAATCATTACAGTATTTAAATAATTATTATGATACGTATTTTTTTTAATGTCGCTTATAATGAACGAACGAGTTGAGACTCCGGAGGTAGCATGTGCACTTAATTTTGATTTTGAGAAGGATGGATGGTATGTTCTTAAACAGTTGGAACGGGCCAAATGCTTCGCCTTGTATATGCATCAGAGACTTGGTACACTGGTCTGTTATTATTAGTGTTCGACTAGCACTTTGTTTTAGTTTTTTGTTTATGGCAGGGTCACAAGCTACACCCTCCCTGTATATGCTTTTCTTGAAACACTTTGTTTATTAAACGAAAATTAAAAATATTTATTAAGCGTAATGAACAGAGGTGATCATTTTCTTAACTTAAATTAAGATTTCTTATTACACGAGCTATAATAGTTCAACTTTTCGACACTTGAAATTTCGGCTTAGAGAATATTTTATTTAATTTGATTAAGTTAGATTTTAAAATCTGGGAAAATTTATGCGCGATAGCGGCTTGATTTTAAATAACCTTTTTTACTTGGTTTGGCCCAAGGAAGTAGCTCAGCCACTCGATTATGTTGAGATTTAAGCGTTTACCGGATGAGAATTAAACACTGGTTGGTTTAGAGACACAGAAACTAACTTGAGGCACACCGGAAACTGACTTAGCCTGAGTTCGTCATGCCGGTTTTTTATATGGTTCATTGGGGACTCGACGTGCCGCGGTCTTTATAGAGCTGGAAATGTCCCCCGACAGTCTATGAAGCTCGAATTATGAAATATTGTGCAATGGTATCGAATAGAATTTTTTTTGATATATAAATGAAAGTTGAATCTAAATTGGATTTTGAAATATGAATAATAACTGTCTGAATAACTTGCAGAAATTGAACCGGTCCCGTAAAGTAATGTTAGAAGTCATTAAGCCATATTAATGTCATATCGAGAATGTTTCAATAGGTATCTAGCTTGCGTAGAAACTAAGTGGAAGAAAGTTTTGATGACTATGATGAAGTTAGCAACGCGATGCTGGCAATATGAACGATCCATCTTTTCGTGTCTGAAGGACTTTTATTATATTTTCCAAAGTGGATGATATTAAACGATCACAAAGAAGGGTTCAAATCGACTGTTTCAGACAGAGAAAATATACAAAATCTATACTTACTGTTTCGTTTTTGCTTAACTGCTTCACAGATGGTACCAACTGGACGTCGCAACACTATATATATATTATTATGATATCCTAAATGTTTAAATTGTTATTTTGTTATTTCAATATGAAGATGTTTTTTGCATGAAATGTTTGGTGTTTTGTGTGCAACCAGCATTATATCACCAATTTGCACGTTTCAATAAATAAAGAAATGTTATATGGGTTATATTGTTTTAGATTTATTTTATTGTTTATAGTTTGGTGTCATCATTTATAAATTTGATTAAGCATGTTGTTTGAATAGGTGGAGGAAATTTTATACAGTTTAGGTAATTTTAAGAAATTTTGTTGAATTGAAAATTTTCATATGCGCTAAAATATTTTAAATCAGTGAAGGCATTGCCGGTATGAAAGGTGATTTGTCAAGATTTTTTTGAATGACAGAAAAATAATTTAATTTGAAAGAGATTGAAATAGAGTAAATAACTGGGAAGAAGAAAACGAGAAGGTAGTAAGGGAGTTTTAAAATAGGATATATAAGACAGCAGAGGAAAATAGAGAAAAAGAAAAGAATATAATTTGAAAAAAAGATTGCACGTCAGAAATAATTGAGAAGAAGAAAATGAGAAGGTAGAAAGGGAGTTTTAAAATAAAATCAAAGGATATATAAGATAGCAGAAGAAGATTGAGAAATAGAAGAGAGAAGTTTTAACTAAAAGAAGATAAAAGTAAGAGTTGGATATAAGAGAAAGGAAGAAGAATAGAAGATAGAATTTAGTAATAAGAAAGAAGACAAAAGGAAGTTGTACAATAATATATCTCACGTTTTTTAAAAAGGACATACAAGTAAGCTTACTTAGTGAATAAGTCTCGAGCAAATCATAAAACTAAAAAATAGGTAAATTTTCAATTCTTAGAATAAATAGGTATTTCATTTGTCAAATGTTCTCCACAATATCAAAATACATTGTTATCATAAAACTATCTTCAACATTTTCTTTATTTATTTAAACCCCATACTTGAAGCTGCTCTTGAGGTTAGGAGAACTGGTTGCAGGCAATGCACAGTCTGCTCATGCTTTTAAATTAGGTATATCGAAAGATATTGGCGCCCTGGGTTTGTATTTCGATAAAAGAATAATTAAAACTAAATCTATAAATTTTATTAAAAAAATCAAGAATTCTATATATTCAATTAAACAGAATAATTGGCGTCCAAAACGTGGGGCGTATTGATAAAAGGGGTTTAAATATAATAAAATATAATTAAGGCAGGTATTGTTTTCATGTTTTTAATATTAGCATATGAAACTACGCACGGGTAAGGTAACAAAAATGGCTGAGAACAACGAACAAACGCACATTACTACACCGAATATATTACAACAATCAGAAAACACTATCACGCAAGACATTAATTCACCAGCCGACATTGATACAATACAACATGCTGGGGACATGACACCTGCAAATCTAAATGATAACATACTCACACAAATATTGCAAATGATGTCAGGATTAAAGCAAGATATACAAGTAAATAATAAAAAAATAGAAAAACAAATAGAAGAAACGAACATGGATATAAAGGCAAAATTAGATGAAAACAATGCGAAAATTGAAACAAAATTGGACACGTTTAGGCAAGAGGTGAGGGATGAAATACAAGGAAAATTGGTTCAAATTCAGGAAAATATTAGTACAGAGGTGAGACAGGAAGTAAGTGTTTTGTTGGAGCAAGGTTTTACTGTGTTGAATGAGCAAGTGGAACAGCAAAACAAGGAAACCAATGAATGTTTAAAAGAACAGGAAGGGAAGATAAAACAGAACACGCAGATGTTACAGGAGGTTACACAAAAAGTAAGAGTACAAGGCGAGAGAATTGAACAGAACACGATGATTTTAAAAGATGTTCAAAGCGACAAGAATGAAAAGAAGAAAATAGAAATATTTGAAAAAAAGAAGCGAATTCGACAGACACAAAAATGGGCGAGTAATAAAACAATTAAAGAAAAGAAATTTAAGTCAGACAGAATATTTAAAAAATACAAGAGTATAAGAGTAAGTAAACAAAGCCAAATACCTACGAAAGAAAATAGGGAAAGGAAAAAGAAGGTTAAGAAACATAAAACAATAAGACAATTTTGCAGATATAAACAAAGATATAAAAAGGTGTTTAGAAAAGGAATAGTTTACTTAAAGGTTAAATTGAAGGGAAAAAAGAAAAATAGAAACTTTCGGACGAGGAAGAAATTTTACAAGGAGAATAAGAGGGACACTGGAAACAATTTGCGCAGAATAACTCGAACACATATGAACTAAAACACTTAACGGAAAATATTAGTAGAGGAAAGTTTCACATAGAGATGCTTTACCCGTATACGCCAGGTTCAGATAGTAAATTAACATTGTGAATATCATACCTGACTTACAAAAATTAAATACATTTTTCAAATTTTAAAAATTTATTTAAGTTGGGAGGGGAATATTATGATATCCTAAATGTTTAAATTGTTATTTTGTTATTTCAATATGAAGATGTTTTTTGCGTGAAATGTTTGGTGTTTTGTGTGCAACCAGCATTATATCACCAATTTGCACGTTTCAATAAATAAAGAAATGTTATATGGGTTATATTGTTCTAGATTTATTTTATTGTTTATAGTTTGGTGTCATTATTTATAAATTTGATTAAGCATGTTGTTTGAATAGGTGGAGGAAATTTTATACAGTTTAGGTAATTTTAAGAAATTTTGTTGAATTGAAAATTTTCATATGCGCTAAAATATTTTAAATCAGTGAAGGCATTGCCGGTATGAAAGGTGATTTGTCAAGATTTTTTTGAATGACAGAAAAATAATTTAATTTGAAAGAGATTGAAATAGAGTAAATAACTGGGAAGAAGAAAACGAGAAGGTAGTAAGGGAGTTTTAAAATAGGATATATAAGACAGCAGAGGAAAATAGAGAAAAAGAAAAGAATATAATTTGAAAAAAAGATTGCACGTCAGAAATAATTGAGAAGAAGAAAATGAGAAGGTAGAAAGGGAGTTTTAAAATAAAATCAAAGGATATATAAGATAGCAGAAGAAGATTGAGAAATATAAGAGAGAAGTTTTAACTAAAAGAAGATAAAAGTAAGAGTTTGATATAAGAGAAAGGAAGAAGAATAGAAGATAGAATTTAGTAATAAGAAAGAAGACAAAAGGAAGTTGTACAATAATATATCTCACGTTTTTTAAAAAGGACATACAAGTAAGCTTACTTAGTGAATAAGTCTCGAGCAAATCATAAAACTAAAAAATAGGTAAATTTTCAATTCTTAGAATAAATAGGTATTTCATTTGTCAAATGTTCTCCACAATATCAAAATACATTGTTATCATAAAACTATCTTCAACATTTTCTTTATTTATTTAAACCCCATACTTGAAGCTGCTCTTGAGGTTAGGAGAACTGGTTGCAGGCAATGCACAGTCTGCTCATGCTTTTAAATTAGGTATATCGAAAGATATTGGCGCCCTGGGTTTGTATTTCGATAAAAGAATAATTAAAACTAAATCTATAAATTTTATAAAAAAATCAAAAATTCTATATATTCAATTAAACAGGATAATATATATATATATTTATTAAAATGGCAGGTATTTGATCCTGGTCTATCGGACCATACTTCTCAGATTATAACCTGGAAAATGCCCCCTTGTTCTGGTAGTGAAATACCTTCTCATAATTTAAAGAATGTTTTACCGACGCTGCAATATCCGAATTTAAGATCTTATTCAACTCAGCATACATTGATATTTCCCATTATAATAATATAGACGAGGCATTTGGGTGTTTCTGGGATCATTTTAAATGGTGCTTTAATGCAGCATTTCAAAAAAAAGGTTCTGCTCAATAATAAAAATATTAATAATAGAAAAATTACATTTTCATCTGAATTAAAAAAGCGGGCAGATAATCTCAAATCACTAAACTGGTTAAGAAAAAATATTAATGACCCACATATTGATATTCATTATAGATATTTAAAAAGAGATGTAAATAAAGCGGTTCAAAATGAAAAGAAAAATCGTTTTTCTCAAATTATAAATAACTCATCTAATAAAAGCAGAACTATGTGGAAAATAATTAACAACAATTTGGGAAATGCCGGTGAGCAAACCATCAATAAAATTATAATGTCAAGTAGTAAAACATTAAACAATACTTTGCAGATTTCAAATGCTTTTGGGGAATATTTTTCAAACCCAGTAACAACTCCTACGGATCAAAACTCTACACCTCAGAACAATAACTGTACAATATCTAAAAATCCAAGCTTCAACTCTATGTATTTTTTGCCAAAAAATATACTGGGATTGATGAAGTACCTACAAAATTACTTAAAATGTGTTGTTACGAGTTTGCACATTATTTAACCATTTTAATAAATAATTCTGTCTATCTTGGTCAGTTAACTAGTTTACTTAAAACAGCTAAAGTTGTGCCTGTGTTTAACAAAAGGCGACTGTCTTGAAATGTCAAATTACAGGGTCATTTCAATTTTAAGTCATTTCTCAAAGTTAATCGAGAGGGCTGTTTACAATAGAATATATTCTTTTCTAAATATAAGTAAATTATGAACAACTTGCCAGCATGGTTTTAGAGTTGGTCGCTCAACTGAAACAGCCACGATTCACTTTGTGCAGTACGTTCATGATAAGATGGACTCCAGCGAGTATGTGTTTGGTGTGTTTTTTGATCTCTCCCGGGCTATTGACACTATAAACCCGATTTTTTTGTCAAATAAATTAGCAGCAATAGGCATTGTAGGATCGATTAATGATTGGGTAAAATCTTATTTGACGGACAGGTCTCTGGTTGTTAGAGTAGGAGAGGTGGACTCCAAATTATATAATACAGATCTTGGTACGCCACAAGGAAGTATATTGGGCCCCTTACTATTTCTCTAGTTTATAAGCGATTTACCAGACTACATATTACAACACGGAGGGTTATTTATGTACGCTGATGATACCACAATTGTAGTATCAGCGGTTAACGTCTTAGGTGCTATCGACAGAGTCAATATCATATTAGAGGAATTTAAGATCTGTTGCAACAGAAATAAATTAATTATAAATTTAAATAAGACTGAATGTGTAAAATTTTCTTATGGGAACCACGCTGTACCAGACATAAACTTCTCTCTAGATAATACTCAAATTAAAATTACAAATGTAACAAAATTTTTAGCTATACGGGTAGATGAAAATTTTAATTTTTCTGAACATGTTAACCAGGTGTGCTCTAAGTTGAACAAGTCTTTCTTTGCGCTGTCTTCTTTAAAAAATGACTTAAATGAAACTGTCTTATTGTCATTATATTATACCCAAGTATACTCAGCAATAAGCTATAATATTACGGTCTGGGGTCAATCTACAGAATCTACTCGCGTTTTTATAATACAAAAGCGTATATTGAGACTAATGTTTAACTTAGATTACAGGGAGTCACGCCGTGAGTCTTTTAAGTGTAGATGTATATTAACTTTTACATCAATCTATATACTGAAAATATTATGTTTTGTATACCTAACCAAATTTTAAAAAAATATAGACTTTCATGATTACCCAACAAGAAATAAAGAAAAGTTCTGTCTTGGTAAATGCTTGCACGAGAAATATAAAAAGTCGCCAGTCTACGCAGGTTGCAGTCTCTTTAACATTTTACCTAATGCAATTAAATTGTCACGCTGTTTTGCTGAGTTTAAAAATAATTTAAAATCATTTTTAATCGAAGGTTGTTTTTATACTTTGGAAGAGTTTATTACTGACTGTTGTAACATGGCATAGATTGTATAAATGTATTGTCCCCCAGGTACCTTCATTTTTGCATGAAACCTGTGTATATGTGCAGTGTGCACACTTTATGCTTACAGGTGTTTTTATCAAATGTTTTTATTATATATAAATCGAATTGGTTTGTTTTTACTATGTCCAATTTTTAAGATTTTATATTTATGCATTTTAGACAATTAACACTGATTTACCTTATTCATATTTTGTATGACAAAAAAGGTTAATATATATTCTATTCTATTCTATAAATCTAACACAGTAAATACTAACACTTTCTTAAATTTAAACCTGAAAAGGAATTTTGAAACACAAGAAAAAGACGATATAAAGTTCAAAAATATATATTAAATCTTCTAAAAAATTATGTTTTTACAAAACGTTCAAGAAAAATGTATTGACAAACTATAGTCTTGACCGTGTACAATACATAGTGAGGAACGGAACGACTCATAATGTACCAACTACCATCCAACGTTTAATTTTTAGCTAACGATTACACAAAAAGATTCAGTAAAAAGTGCAATGTTTACATTTTTTTGGTGGGCTTTTGCTTGCCTGTGTATTGACGTATTTTCAGTTCAATATCAATTTAGGTCGCTCCTCGAAGCTTAAAAATGTTTGAATCGCAACGACTTTGAATTATATTTTGCAATTATAGATTCATACGTTCAGGCAAGGAGGTTCCATGCACGTTCTGAGTACATGGTAACTATACATTTTTGACACCGAATCACTGAGGAACCGGTTTAGGGTAAATACTGTTAAAATCCATCATTTTCCCGTCAAAATCGACTTCTAGAAAATGATACGGCACCCTCTACGCTAAGGGCTATTTTCGATAAAACTCTCGAATACTTTGACTAGAGACTGATTAACTTGTTCCCATATTTAACACAACACATGAGTTGCAGTGCTTAACAACGTGGATTCGTCGGTTTTCATTATACTTTCTAAATTTTGTGGTCGGGGCGACATTATGTCCCCGTACCGCGACATTTAGTACACTTTGTAAAATTACACTCCTTGATGAGCTTCTGTTATTTTTGCATAAGATGGGCTCCGTAGAGCGAAAATGTGATTGAATGTATAAAAACCTCTTCCAACGGCATTTTTACGTGAAGCATGCTATTCATGTGAAATGTCGGATATTGTTATAGTTTCGAAAAGTTCATCGAGGATTTTGGCGTGTTCTTTAACAGCAACATGCGGATTGGAAATAAGTTTTGATATCGGTGAAGCCAGCATGTTGGTAAATAAGTTTTGACGAATGCGATGCTGGATTGTTGGGAATGAGAAAGGAATGTGTTTTTGATGTATGAATGAAAGATTGAATTAGAAGTTGATATGAAGAGAAAATAGTTTATAGAAAATTTATGGAAGTGAATTAAAATATTCTGACTTGGGGCTTGGAGAATGGTTTTGATATGAATTGAGATAATGAGGGGTGTGGTATTTTTTAGGGCATTATTTTGTAATATTTGAACTGTAAATCGGCTAATTTTGATGTTTGAATAATTTCGTTGATGAATTTGGAGTATTTGTGAATTATTGATGTTATGTGAATTTTTTCAGAATTGCTGGTAAAAAATTGAGTTTTTTAAAAATATTTTGAGTGACTGAAGGACTTTTCTTTTGTATTTTGACTTGGTGACCTTGAAGATTGAATTAGTTAGCAAATTATAATACTTTTGAACTTGACCATATCATTGATGTTTGAAATATACTATAACAATGCATGCTAATTCTGGCAATTTCCAACATTATATAAATGTGATAAAAAGAAGACGGTCATCATCCCGCCCTTAGTACAACCTCCACTACTATAATGCCCCATACCTCTGTCTATTTGCAATAATTATCAAAATTCTTGCAACTTACGCAAGATAACTTTTCACGAATGTATGAAGTGATATTTAGTACTGACAAGTCATTCTTCGACGAGATCTCTGAGATAAATACTGCCTGTGTTCACATTTACGAGATATTAAATGAAATATTTGATGCGCGTGTGCCTTAATATACTCCGAATAAGTGGAACTACCTACAACGGTACAACTTTACTTTTATTGTTATAAAGGATATAAAAGGAAAAAGGAAAATATATAAGCAAAATGAAGATATAATTGCGTGTAATGAATTTAAACGTCTCCGGTCAAAATCGAAATTGCTTATAAAAATTACTTTAAAAATAATTAAGACAATATTAAAATAAAATTTTTATGATTCGAAACCATACAGTCAACCACAATTTAAAGCAAAAAAATCACATTATACAGGGTGGGACAATAGTACGTCGGACGTCAATATCTTGAGTTCTACGGTAGCTAGAAATTTTTTAAACAATTGCAAGTAAACAAGATAAAAAAGTCTATAACTGTAAATTATTTTCGAACATACAAACTACAGGACCAAGTGCCTTTTTTTCATGGAATGCTATGTATATCAGTACATTTTTTTATAGCCTCTTTCTAGGCTCTATTTATTCCGATATTAGCATTGAATATCTCCCAACCACTTGGATGTAATGAATTTTTTTGTTGAAATAATGCAATCTGCAGATGGATGTTAAAAAATCACCAGTCACAATTATGGGTTTTAAGAAAAAGTTATGTGAGTACCAGTTACGAGATATCTAGTTAATGTTCTTGAATCATTTTCATTTCCTAAAAATGTACAGGGTGGCCAAAAATTATTTTCCAATTAGGAACATTTTAAATTGAATTTTCTCAATTTTTTCAAATGGAACACCCTGTATATTTTTCGACGATGTAATGTAGAAATGAAAAACGAACATTTTCTGTAAGTACTTCCCTGCGGCTAATTGCAACCATTTTCGTTTTATAAACAAATAAGTGTTTACTTTTCAATTAAGACCTTTTTAAATTTTGAGAGATGTGTGTCAATCAAAATGGGTAACTTGTGCAACATTTATTATATTTTTTTCTACTCAGTTATTTGATGATAAATTCTATTAACAACTAAACAATTTCTGTCTGACTCGCCCAAAACAAAGTCATGTCTACAAGTTCCGCTTTATTAAAATTCATATTGTAAAATTCCAAATATTTTAAATTCAATACAAATTGAAACGACCGATAAGTGTGATAAGTGCTCCTTTGTACACGATAATTTATACCAAGCTGAGGTTTCACTGCTTGTCTTATAACGAAAACAACAAAAAAAAAATATGCAGAAAAACATTGCAGTAAAGGACCGGTTAAATACTATTTACTTATTTCAATGGATTAGAAGAAATGGTCCCACTAAATGGCCTCATTTCAAAATTGCATGAAGACGTGTGTCGATCAAAATGGGTAACACGTCGATTTTTCCAATAAATTATTTGAGGGAACCTCTTTTTTTAAGTTAATTCTTGAATTTGACACTTATTTATTTATAAAACGAAAATGGTTGCAATTAGCCACAGGAAGTATAATTACCAATTATAGACTTATTTATCTAGTTTACTTGCAATTTTTTTAAAAATTTCTAACTATCGTAGAACTCGAACGTCTGTTAAGCATAATAATTTATAGTAGAATTGAGCCCTGAATTAATACTTTCTTTGGATATTAACATATTCATTTTAAATGTATAATAACCCATAAATACAAAGTTTCTACAAAATACCGTCTAAAAATGCCGACCTGCGATAACGAAATCCGAATATCAGTAAAGTTAATACTGCGATATTTAACTTCCTTCAACGATATCAATAGACAGACAAGCTTTATTGTTAAAATCAGAAGATCCAATAAAATATCACCCTCTATTTATAAGTTCATGTAACGACTTGGTGTCACAGGCATTCAAGGAATGATTTAGGAGTTTGGCATTCTACAAATCCACACTTGACTTGTATGGTATTACTCATTCTTGCACAGAAATGTGAACATTGCAGATTTTATTACGCGCAGCTATAGGGGAGAAATAGGGATATAATGTAACATCGTTGTGAAAATTTCAAACGCATATTACACGGTTATTTATTACGCGACCGAATTGGCTGTATAAATTCGAGACAAGACAAGTTTCGTGAAACTGAATACCTTTTGATAAGGTCAAAGTTTATTTTACATGAGGCATGAAACGTGCTTCACGCCTTAGTTATTTACTTATTAGAACCATTTAATCTCACAAAATATATTCCTTCATTTTAGGCAGGGCAAATTGAAAAATAAAGTAACAGTTTGTCGGAATTTTCCGACAGTTGTTTCGATGTGAATAAATTTATTTGAATGTAAACTCTATAATTTTTCTAGGAAATAGAGTATTTAATTCGTTTAATAATGTACTGGTTTTCATAGTAACTAAAATTTATTTGTTAGGGCGGTCAATATTTTTTTAAACGAATAAATATAAAATGCAATGCACTTTTTTCCTTAGGCTTAAGATTACTGTCCACACAGTGTCATTATTCCTTAAAAGCTATTCTTCCCAGAAAGACAAGTGTACGATAGATGGGATTTGTCTTTTGACGTCATAAATGTTCCCTCGAAATAACTTTTAGCCATCAGGACTGGGCATTCACATAAGATACAGTGAGGAATATTGGTACCCCAAATTGTTCTTCTTTATATCATTAGGTTATTTAGTATACAGCATTCTACAGTCCTAATACATATTTCGATTGTTTCCTGATTATTTTTAGAAGCGCGTAATGCTGCACAATTTTTATCGACATAAAAACAATGCACCGTACGTAAGGCAGCTAGTATTTTTGTAAGGTCCGTAAATGATAAGTGTGAACAGCCAATGGGGCACCATCTGACTTTTAATGACTTGTAATATAATTTTGCTAGCCATGAAACAAAATTAAATTATCTGAAAGCTATCGATGGGATTTTAAAGTCTGAAACTAACACTCTGCTAATAATCTGCCGCTTTTATATCGTGGTAAATGTTAGTTAAAATAATAGGATTATTAATGCAAATAACAGAAGTGAGTACAAACAATAACAAAATCAAATATTTATTCTCGCTTATCAGTATAGAAAACTGATGTCAAGTCTTTGTTTTATGAAAATAGAATTAGATGTTCAGTATGTGATTTAAACTAAGTACTCAATAATTTACATAAAATGGACCGCAGCATCTCATGGTACCATGCATTGCCTAACAATAAAGAAATCTCATAACAGTTTGCAACATAATTTCATTCAAGTTATTATTTGATTTTCACGGTTCAAAATTCAATCTGTCTTAAAGGATGGAACATAAAACTTTCATTGAACCCCTTAATATCATGGCAATAACTTCATAATAAAAACAAAAATTTTATGAATTTTAAATGGATCCTTAAATGATGAAAAAACCTGCTTAGAGGCTGAAAGTTACAGAAAATATTTCCATCGTGATACTTTACACTTATATTTCACAACCGTCCTTGGAAATATGGCTGACCATATTCCATACGTGATTGTCGCAGCCATGTAGAATTGGGGCCATGGTGTTCAATATTAACAGACCAGCACCTGCTCCAGGACATTGTGAAAGTAAACCAAGGCAGTTAATTCAGCACAATGTCGGTTTAAATAGTCAAGGCCATTGACAACAAGAACACCACTAGAAATTTAATAATTTGAGCCCCAAATCATATATCTTACCTCAAATAGAAATCATTAACTAGTCAAAAGAATGTAAGGTACCAGAACTGTTAATTAATGAATCAACAATGAGATAAGGAAATGGATAAGACAGACTAAAGAAAGATATTTTGAAGAGAAATGTAAAGTAATAAAAGAACTCCAAAGCAAATACGATCTGTTTAACATATACAAAAGAATAATTTGCGGGCTTACAACAAAAAAGGAAAGCTACTACATTCTTAGGCAAAAATGGTAATATTATAATTAATAATACTGAAGGAAGGAGTAAATTGAAGAACTATTCACAGACGAACGAATTGTTCCAGAACAGATACCCATAATTCAAGAAGAAATAGGACCTGAAATAACTAAGGAAGAAATAACCTATGCCTTAAGATTAATAAAAAGCTGAAAATTTCCTGGCCCTGATGCACTGCCCAGTGACATCAACCGTGGTTTGGAGTCCACGGTAAACTCTAGATCCCTATGTATAATGGGTCCGTCTGAGGCCTAGTTGACTAATAAAACACTAGCACAACCTACATCTACAACTAACTGCAAATAATTTAATAAAGGTGATTTTTATTATTATTATTATAAATGTATCCCGTTGTAATACAAATAATAATTTATTTTTCAAATTAGACACTATAAGGTTCCTTAAGAAGTATTCATCGATGCACGGAAATACTCAATGTTTATAAAATAGCAACAAATATAATACTATACTATAGTAGTGGAGTAGATCTGGCATCTACCCCTGAATTATGGTCTATTATTAATGGTCCACCCTGTATATACCTATCCACATTATTAGAATATTAATTGAATGACCCGCAATATGAATTTTATTAGGGAGGCTTAAATCAACGATCCAAGAGACCAAACTTGGTGTAAATCATCATGAAATTGATTTCTACAATACCAAGAAAAAGAAAAAGTAGGTTAGGAAAACATGTACTTCATATACATAAAAAAATGTTACTTAGATTTTTTTTAAATCCGACGAACTCGAACATGGATGTCAATCCAAAATAACCATAATGCACATACAAAACAGTGAATTTCTCATCATCCCATAAATAAATTAAGTGGAAAACCTAGAATCGGCAATTAAACAGAAAATTTCACAAAGAAAATTGAAAGCACTGGTAGTCATTTCCAAAGAGACTTATTTCCTGTCGCGACCTTGAATATTCGCCGTCCATATTAACGATCTAAAATTCTCCAGTATACGCGGCTATCCCCTATACACCTGTGTGTAATACCAAATACCTATAACTGGCATCAATAGTCCAAATGTAAATAAAAAATAAATTAACGCGCCAAGAGTTTGTCAACCTATATTGATGAGCATATTTTTAACATGTAACACTTACCCAAATTTAACATCTGAGATCATAAAATGTTAATAAATAAAATGTTAGAAAGTTCTTAAAATCATTATTCTTGATAATTTAATGATAAGGTATTAGTAGTTCTTACTTTAGGGATGAATCTGGAAATGGACCCCAAAAATCTTTACTCCAACTTTTCTGCTTCTTAGGAGTACGCAAATATTATCATTTTATGACGAGTTTTTCTCTACCTCAGCAGGCGATGAGAAGAAAAAGGGCCACTCTTTGACACTCGAGCCGCGGAAATCAGTTTTCGGTTTAAGTTCGGGCACCAGTCCTAGTTTAAGTAATAGAACACACTACCCACAAGCCGGATACGCGAGACTGAGTAGCTCAAGTGGAGAAATTATACTCCAGTGGGTCAATGCTTGGGAAATTAGACGTTCACGCACAAATAGTAAAACTCAGAATTTCATAAAATATGTTAGTTTATTCAATTAACTTACCATTTACAATTCTACTTTTCCAACTAGTTACTTTATACTAAAATGTACAGATCACTAATTACTGGGAGGATATCAATCGCTTCACGGCTTCACAAGACCTTGTGTAATGAAACGGCTTATTAAAGTAGCGGGAGTAAGCGCCAAATGAATGCGGAGCTGTCTGATGACGTGCTACGAGTTGAACGTACATAAACAAATAGATACGTTGGATCTTAATGATTATCAGATAATTACGTAACGAAATCACTTGGGCTACCGTGGCGTAGCAGATACCGTAGGCACTGACTTACCCGGAAAGTGATGTACGTGCCTACGATAAAATTTCTCTAGCTCAGACTATCTCAGGGCGTTAAGCCCAAGCTTACACAAACTATGATAAATTATTAGTTTACTTACTTAACAAATCACTGAGTTTTTCCATATGTAGTGGTCGCAGACGAAATAATGACACTTTCTTTAAAAATGAAATGCACTATATTGAACAATTTACAAAATTGGTTCTCTAGAATATAACCTGGCGATGTTCACAGTTGTGGCCAATATTTCACGATTAATCAGTTATAACATTCATAAAATGCCTCGTGTAGCTACACATCGGTTTACAATATTATCATTAATTGTCATAAATTCTGCCACAAAGGTTTGATTTAAAGAACCTCCTTAAATATATGTAAATATATGCATAAAATATTTAAAAATGTACAGGTTAAAATGCCAAAAAGTATAAATTGATGTCCAGCGGAACCACTGAAGGTGGTCCCCGGTAAGTAAAAATAATCACAACACAAACACACTTATTCAGGGTGGTACGATACCGAGTCCGGACGTGGAGGAACTGTAGCCCTACGTAGATGTCTTCGGGACACAAGACATGGACCCAAGGATGGGGTTGATGGTAGCCTCACCAGCCCTGGAACCTTCCACTGTGTGTGGATGCCCCGTCCGTGGAACTCTCACTGACGTGTGTAGAAGCCCCGTCCGTGGAACCCTAAAGATATCACGATTTAATTCACAGTCAGAAATGCACGTGAAGCGTGCTTAATGTGAGAAATTCTGACATAACCTACAAATGAAACATAATTTACCTCACTGATGAGGGAACAATCCACCAAAACTCCTGGAAGCCACAGTCGGATAAATGGGGTTGAGTCGCCTTTTAAAGTTGACACTGTATTTCCACAGGAAAGCCTGCAAATTTGCGAAACACGTGGGTAGAGAACGGGCAAGATGGCGTGAAGAGGTTAGCTTACCTTGTGTAATTTAATATCCTGCTTCCGCAGATAAAATTTACTCACAAACACAAAATATTCCGCTAAACGGAACAACAACGGATTGAGGAAATTTTCTTGAGTTGGTTATTCTAAAATCCATGCGGATGCCTTGAATAAAATCAAGATTCACAGAATAACAACTAACCAACAAGCCAAGCCAAGCCAACCAAAAATGTCTGCTTCCGTTGATCACGTGTCACAAATGTGTCGCCCTCCCATGGAGAATAGCGAAATGTGTTACAGACGTGTAGCAGTTGTTATAATGCGGCCCACAAAACGCTAAAGCGTATGGTGGGTCGCATACGCTAGAGGTCCGTAACAACTCCCCCTTTACTCGCAGGAAAAAAAAATCGAAGATTTTTTTTCTTACTAGCTTCTCACCAGAGGATGGATAATTGGTGGGGAGACTTAATATGCACGGGGATGGCTAACCCGCCTCCCAAGTTACCATCAGGCATAACAATGAAAATAATGAGACTTAAATGCACGAGGATGACTAACTCGTCTCCCAAGTTATCATCAGGCATAACAACAAAAATAATGTCAAAAATAAGGAGACTTAAATGCACGGGGATGGCTAACTCGTCTCCCAAGTTACCATCAGGCATAACAACACAACTCAAAAAAAAAATACATAGAGAAAAAAAAAAGAAAGAGAAGGGAAAAAAAAGAACAAAAACGCATAAGGACTTAACAGCTAGGAAGTAGCTCGCCCCAAGGCTACTCCACCAGCAAAACAATGAGGTATGGGAGTGTTCCCCGTCACACCACGACGACCACCCTTGCTAGACAACGAGGTTAGTCTGAAGCCCAGTAGTGCCTACCCGGGTAATGATAACCAGGCCTAGACCAGGCTACCTCCAAGCAGCACCTCCCAAGCTCGAGCCCCTCCAGATGGATACCTTTAAAGGCAGCTGCCAGCAATGTGAGCGCCCCCAACGAGACGGAGTCCCTCAAGACGCAAGCGCCACACAAGACCATTTTTGGGGACTTTTACCCCTCGCAGGTATAACCACGGTGATGGTATTCGTGCATCCCCCATCACAGAGATCCAACCAAAGACACTTCCTCCCGTGAGGCGGAAAGAGGTGAAAACTTACTCAGTGGGTTTCAGCCACCTGAGCAAGACCAATGAACCAGAAAAACAAATGTTACTACCAAATTAACGACAGAAGTGACCTAAAACATGTTACTAAGACCAACACAAAAAAAGAACGAATTCGTCATTGCCTATTCGGATGCCTAAATACGTCAACGGAACTAACAGACCGCAACTAGTTGTCATCGGGAGGGTGTGCTTTCAGATCTTTTATGTGCCACACCGAACGTTTACCGTCAGAATCTTCGAGCTCATAAGTCCATGATGAGAGAATTTTACTGATCGTGAATGGACCCACAAATTTAGGTGCTAACTTTGCCGTGAAGTATTTAGAGGCATCAGACTGGGCATGAGAACGTCTCCAGACCTTTTGCTTCAAAACGAACTTATCAGGTCGGCGTCTTAAGTTATACTGTTTCTTACTGGATTTATGGGCCTTTAATATTCTACTCTGAACATCCTTATAAATCTTAGCGAAGGCAAGTTTACGGTTTTCAGGATTTACAACTGGGTACTCAGACTCAGAAGGTACGTACTTATCACTATTGCCATCTAACGAAATTTCACGTCCAAAATTGACAAAATTAGGCGTTAGGCCTGTAACCTCATGTTTGGACGATCTAATGGCGAAACCTATTTTCGGCAAAAATTGATCCCAAGCCCTGTGATTATCCTTTACATACGCAGATAACATAGTCTTAACAACACGATTGACCCTTTCAGTCAGGTTGCATTGAGGGTGGTAATTTGCGGTGTACGCTATTTCAATGTTGTAGGTTTTCGCAAGATTTTGGAAACGGTTACTCTGAAACTGACGACCATTGTCTACCACTATAGTCTTTGGAGCGCCAAATAAGAGAATTACATTATCCTCAATGACCTGCGATATGCTATTAGCGGTAGCTGACCTCAACGGAAACACCATGGCAAACTTACTAAAATTGTCACACACGACAAGAATAAACTGATAACCTTTAGCCGTCCTGGGTAATGGACCCATCAGATCGGCACTAACTAATTGCCAAGGTTTTCCAACGGTAGGTGTCTTACTCAACAAATTTCCCCTAAGTGACTTCTGTTCGGGTTTAGTACTTATGCAAATCTCACATTGCCTAACGAACTTAGCCACATCGGCCTTTAATTTCGGCCAATAATACCTATTTCCCACTCGAGCCACAGTCTTATGGACCCCTGCGTGTCCACAACTCGCATCACAATGCATCAACCTAATTACTTCTAGACGTTTCTCTTTGGGTAAAACCAGTCTCCAAGTGTCGGCAGGATCTGCTAACTCGGGATAACGCAAACGTACATACTTGTACAACTGGCCATTCTGTATACGCCATAAGGGATAACGCATAGGAGACCTTTCGACTCGCTCCAACATTCTCAAATACCATTTATCGGTGGGAAAATCAGCATGGTCCGTGACCGACAATACTTCGATGGATTCCACCGTTACTGGTACTGAACGAGACAGAAAATCAGGGACGGTATGTTCAGAGCCCTTGCGATGAATCAGTTCAAAATCATAAGGTTGCAGACGAAGTGCCCATCTGGCCAATCGACCTTGGGGATCTTTCAGCTGCTGCAACCATAGCAAAGAATGACAATCCGTTATGATTTTGAAGTGGAAACCTTCCAGATAGTGACGTAGCTTCTCCACTGCCCAAATTACGCCAATGCATTCTCTTTCGACCGAGCTATATTTGCGCTCCTGGCTAGTCAAAGAACGGGACAAATAGCAAATTACCTTTTCGCCATCATCAAATTGCTGCGTGAGCACGGCACCGACACCGAATGCCGACGAATCTGTCTGCACATAAAAGGTACGCTCAAAATCAGGACAGGTCAAAATAGGTGCAGTAACCAAACACTCCTTAAGAAGTTTAAAAGATTTCTCGCACTCAGGCGACCAACACCAACTAACATTCTTCTTAGTGAGGTTCGACAAAGGAGCCACTATTGTAGAAAACTGCGGTACAAACCTTCGATACCAAGATGCTGTGCCTATAAATCTACGAATTTCCCTAACGTTTTTCGGAGAAGGTACACTCAAAATCGACTCTACTTTCGCTGGGTCAGGACGTAAACCATACTTATCAACAACATATCCCAAGTACTTAAGCTCAGGACGGCAAAATTGACACTTGTCAAAACTAACTATCAGCCCAGCAGAATGCAAGCGATCAAAAACCTTCTGCAACGTTTCTAGGTGAGATTCGAAATCCTTCGACACTACCACAATGTCATCCAAATAGACCAAAACCGAAGGCTGTAAATCAGCTCCAAGCACGGTGTCAATAAGACGCTGCCAAGTCGCAGGCGCATTTGACAACCCGAAAGGCATAACACGAAACCTATACAAGCCATTAGGTACAGTGAAAGCGGTATAGTCTTTGGAAGATTCAGCAATAGGAACTTGCCAATATGCACTCTTAATATCTAATGAACTTAAATATTTGGCATCCCTCAACTGATCTAATATGGAGGAAATCAGCGGCAGAGGATAGGCATCCTTTTTAGTAACAGCATTAAGGCGCCGGTAATCTACACAAAAACGCAAAGTTTGATCCTTTTTCTGAACTAAACATATTGGAGAAGACCAAGGACTTTTACACGGTTCGATGATATTTAACTCCAGCATTTTCTTAATTTCATCATCAATCAGTTTTTGTCTGGCAGGCGAAACAGGATAGTATCTCTGTTTGATAGGTTTGGTATCTGGGAGTAACTCGATCTCATGAGAAACGAGATGTGTACGACCAAGGGAAGTACCCATCAGTTTCCGGTTTTCCTCCACCAAACTATCCAGAGCTAGTTTCTGTGATACACTTAAAGAAGTTTCGTCAAGGACACTGTTAACCTCAACGAGTGGTTCCTGCTCAGAAAAATGCCAAACATCTTGTCGTAAATCTGGTATGATATTCATCGCCACCCAAAAATCTATCCCTAGAATTAACTTATGCGGTATTTCCGGAACTACTAGGACATCTATTACATGGACCTTGTCACCCAAGCAGAAAGGAACAGATACATAACCTATAACGGAACAGACTTGCCCGTTAGCCACTCTGCACTCATTGACAGAAGGCTTCAAACTTAAACCAATCTGCTGGAAGACCTCAAAACCGGATGATCCTACCATTGTCCTGGTAGCACCTGAATCCAACAAACCCATCATAGGAAAACCTAACACCGAAAGTTGTAAGTAAGGACGCTGATCACCAACCACATGAGAAATGACATAATCGAGAAAAATTTGTTGCTTTAAGTCAACAACATTGCTGGTCGACTCACATACACCGGGAGAAACTGTTCGACCAATTAGCGTCTCCCTGGACAGTTTTCCGAACGCGAACACTTAGGACAGAACCTAATAGTAACCTCTGCTTTACCACATTTATAGCAGAATTTCTTCCTAGGAGCCTGACATTTCCGATGCCCATGACCTACTTGACCACAATTAAAACATATGATTTCATAGTGTTGGACTTCATCCACGAGACTAGAACGAGAGGTTGAACGAGAAGTAGTAGAACTAGTAGACGCATAAGCCAACTCTGGTATAAGAGATTTACTCTTAGGTGGACGAGGAACATACGACTTAGCCAATTGCCGTTTGGAGTCAAGCATACGACAACATTGCAGGAGTTGCGTGACGGAAGTTATATTTTCAAAAGCAAGAAAAGGATGATAGTATGGATCTATGCGCTCCAAAATCATTTCGAGCTGGGTCTCCATAGGTATTGGAGTGTGTATCTTCTTAAACAACCCAATCATACTAGCGATGTACAATCCTATACTTTCCTGACTACCTTGAGTACGTCGCTTAATCTCCTCAAACAAATCGCGGTCAAAAGACTCTGGCATGAACTGTTCCCTCATTGCCTCCACTAAGGATGGCCAATCGGTGGCCCAGTCTTTCACCAGATTATACCAATTGTAGGCATCTCCCTCAAATAAGTCTACTGCATCTTTAAATAATCGTGCACGTGAAATACCACGAGACCTCCGTTTCTCCTCGACGCGTTCTAAGAAAGTTGAAAAAGACATGTCGCCCTTGCGGCCAGTAAATTTCAAGCCCCAGTCTCTAACCGGTACGGGTTTAGGTTTCGCAGCCTCCTCCTCATCTGAACTAAAATCAGTAGTTATTGCAGAGCTATGCGCATCAGGCTGAACCTGAGCCATGGCATTATGCAACACCGACATATCGAGGATGGCTGACTCTTTAAGCTTACGATCCCCGCGGGCCTTATCCTTAAGTTTATCAAAAGCTAACAATAAATTAATCCGAGTACTGGACTTCACACCTTTTTGCTCGTCATTAGTGGGCATGGACCTGTTAACACGACCCAACGCATGAGCTATCTTGGAAACAATCCCCTTGTATTTACTATCGTGCTCACTACCTACAAATTCATCAATAAGTTTTTGAATAGTAGCTAGGGATACCGTTAGAGCTTCAGAATCGACAGTGAATTGGTACGGGTATGGAGGACTTTTAATAGCCAAAGTGGTTTTCTCTAAATGTATGGCTTCTCTTAAAACAGTGCGCAACTCTGCCACAGTAAGATCACTACCATCTCCTAAGCCACGTACTTGTAATTCATAAACAAGCTCCTCCCTAACTAATCTATTGACATCTAACTTAATTTGTGAACTGGCCATATTGAATTTTCGACCAAACACACAAAAAAAACGACAAAATCAGGTAAATTAACAAAACGACGCTGGGCGTCGGTACGTAAAAAAAGTTTACAAACACTAATAAGCACTTAATAATGTATAAAAACGACAAAATCTAGAAAATTAGCAAAACGACGCTGGGCGTCGGTACCTGTATGAACGCAGAAAAGTTTACTAACACTAGTAAGTACCTAGTAATGTGTAAAAATGACAATATCGGGTAAATTAGCAAAACGACGCTGGGCGTCGGTACGTATCAACAACAAAAAAAACTGTTGGCTGCACTTAGGAATCTTTCCAATGGTTTATACGCAACAACTATTGTTTACTAATCCGCTCATGAAATAGTAAGACAAAAAAACGAAGTCACCCCCCTACCAAAAAAAAGCGAAGCGATTACGCTGAGGCAAAGTAACCCCCTTTTGATGTGTGTCAAGTAACTTTACTATGTGTCTGGCTATTATTTCATATGCAAACCACCAACAAATGGAACACTCAATTTATCACCAAAAAAAACTTAATTATGGGCGATACTACTATCCCCTTGAGATAACTTCACTATTTAAGTTGGGCGCCACTGCTATCGCCTTGAGATAACTGTACTATTTAAGTTGGGCGCCACTGCTACGAGTTGAACGTACATAAACAAATAGATACGTTGGATCTTAATGATTATCAGATAATTACGTAACGAAATCACTTGGGCTACCGTGGCGTAGCAGATACCGTAGGCACT
Source organism: Leptura quadrifasciata (assembly GCA_963675555.1). Taxonomy (NCBI): domain Eukaryota; kingdom Metazoa; phylum Arthropoda; class Insecta; order Coleoptera; family Cerambycidae; genus Leptura; species Leptura quadrifasciata. The sequence goes on from OY776673.1 coordinate 38,223,604, forward strand.
GACTTACCCGGAAAGTGATGTACGTGCCTACGATAAAATTTCTCTAGCTCAGACTATCTCAGGGCGTTAAGCCCAAGCTTACACAAACTATGATAAATTATTAGTTTACTTACTTAACAAATCACTGAGTTTTTCCATATGTAGTGGTCGCAGACGAAATAATGACACTTTCTTTAAAAATGAAATGCACTATATTGAACAATTTACAAAATTGGTTCTCTAGAATATAACCTGGCGATGTTCACAGTTGTGGCCAATATTTCACGATTAATCAGTTATAACATTCATAAAATGCCTCGTGTAGCTACACATCGGTTTACAATATTATCATTAATTGTCATAAATTCTGCCACAAAGGTTTGATTTAAAGAACCTCCTTAAATATATGTAAATATATGCATAAAATATTTAAAAATGTACAGGTTAAAATGCCAAAAAGTATAAATTGATGTCCAGCGGAACCACTGAAGGTGGTCCCCGGTAAGTAAAAATAATCACAACACAAACACACTTATTCAGGGTGGTACGATACCGAGTCCGGACGTGGAGGAACTGTAGCCCTACGTAGATGTCTTCGGGACACAAGACATGGACCCAAGGATGGGGTTGATGGTAGCCTCACCAGCCCTGGAACCTTCCACTGTGTGTGGATGCCCCGTCCGTGGAACTCTCACTGACGTGTGTAGAAGCCCCGTCCGTGGAACCCTAAAGATATCACGATTTAATTCACAGTCAGAAATGCACGTGAAGCGTGCTTAATGTGAGAAATTCTGACATAACCTACAAATGAAACATAATTTACCTCACTGATGAGGGAACAATCCACCAAAACTCCTGGAAGCCACAGTCGGATAAATGGGGTTGAGTCGCCTTTTAAAGTTGACACTGTATTTCCACAGGAAAGCCTGCAAATTTGCGAAACACGTGGGTAGAGAACGGGCAAGATGGCGTGAAGAGGTTAGCTTACCTTGTGTAATTTAATATCCTGCTTCCGCAGATAAAATTTACTCACAAACACAAAATATTCCGCTAAACGGAACAACAACGGATTGAGGAAATTTTCTTGAGTTGGTTATTCTAAAATCCATGCGGATGCCTTGAATAAAATCAAGATTCACAGAATAACAACTAACCAACAAGCCAAGCCAAGCCAACCAAAAATGTCTGCTTCCGTTGATCACGTGTCACAAATGTGTCGCCCTCCCATGGAGAATAGCGAAATGTGTTACAGACGTGTAGCAGTTGTTATAATGCGGCCCACAAAACGCTAAAGCGTATGGTGGGTCGCATACGCTAGAGGTCCGTAACAGACGTATTATGGATTTCCGCGGTTCGGAAAGATATAATATGTCACCAACGGTACCCGAGTTCGCATCTCGGAATGGACACGTCTGCTGTCGATGAGTCGCTCTGGCTTACTGCCAACACAGGATGAATTTAATTATTTCCGTCAAATACCTACAAAGGGGAGAAACGGCGGCAATAGATGCGCAGCGGATCGACGTGGCGTCAAACGGAATATTATTCGACTTACTAAAAATAAATCAATCACTTGACTTGTTTAATGCAGGGAGCACCAACTCGTGAACTGCTTATTGAATATTTTCAATTATTCCCTTGTACCGAAAGGATGACGTCAAATGAGTGACGTCAGATCAACTTGGAAAATATTTTGATTACCTTGCCTTGACACTTAGAATATTTCGCGATCGGGTATTCAAAACGGTAGGCACCAACATCTAACGCGTGTGGTGGCTGGGAACGGACTAAAATATGTGTCGCTGAGCTCGCGTGCCTATACAATTTCCTCTCGTCGCTTCCCTTTACCTGAGTTTATCTGTACTTACAATTAGTAGCGTTATTTGGTGCATCTATATATTAATATTTTGATTAATTCTCAAACTTAATTCATATAAAGGATATTCCAGATCCGGATACTATCCGGAGGATAGTCCAGATTTCGGTAACGAAAAATGCTTTTTCTAATTTTGACATATAAAGTGACACTTTTTAAAACTGATTGACATTATGAAACGTCTTACTTTTTGTAACTAGTTGCATAAAGTAAAATTTTATGCAATTGGTGACGAAAAATGTATTTCAAAATTAGTGACAAAAAGAATTATTCTATTTATTAAACTGTTATAATGCAAGTTAAAAACATAAATTATAAATTAATTAATTATTATAAATATTGATAACACAATTATTGCAATTATTCAAATTAATTCCCGACGACATATTTTTTTCATTGCTCGAACTTGCTGTTATTTGGGAAGTGGCGCACATTGCTTTAGATGTTTCACCAAATATTTCTTGCGCTATAAGTTTCTTATTATTCATAGAATTTTCGACATATCCCTCCGCAACAGAGCTAGATTTCCAACCTCCGTGCCTCTTTAATTTAAAAATATCAGCGCCACTGTCTGCTAGAAAAGTGGCAGAGCTTCTTCTAAAGCAGTGGCCAGTATATAGAACAGGGTTTGAAAGACGAAGAAATTGTGCAATAACTTTTGGCAGACTGCTAAATGTGTTAATTCCAACAGGATTTCTGGTACATTTTCCATTCGCATATTTTACAAAAAATCTGTTGTGTTTAAGAACCTGGGGACGCAACTTAATATATTTTCTTAATATTTCAACAAGATTCGTATTTTCAATGTCTCCAGTGGTAATTGCAAACTGCCGTATAACTTTTGTTTTTGAAGGTGGGATATCAACATGAAAATAGCTTCCTTCGTCTATAACATTTTCAACTGGAAGAAATGTTAATTCTGCTTTTCTGCATGCTCCTGCCATTCCAATTATCATTGCAACCTTAGCCATTAAGTATTCTTTGTCATCAGCTTCCACTAAAAATTTGGCAAAATCTTCTTTAATAAAAACTTTTGACTTTTTAGCACTGTACCCGTCCGCTTGACTTTTAATATATGCTACCAAATTTGTATATTTTTTAATATCAATATTCCTTTTCAGATTTAGTTCAGACCTTAACATTGAGTAAAGTGTCCATAATGTGGAAACTTTTAGATCTTTCTTACCCTCAAAATATGCAAGTAAAACTTTCTCATTAACATGTTTAATTTTCTTCTCATCACACCACGTAACAAATTTTTCGTATGCCAAATCATAAACTGCCTTTGACTTTTTGGGAATTACTGATAATAGAGCATTACCTGCTGCCTCTTCAATATCGCTTGGTAGCTCTTCAGAACTTGAATTACTCATTTTAAAAAAATAAAACTAAAAATATATCAATCTCACTAAAAACCTTCCGTCTAGACTTTTTTACAAAATGTCAAACTGACAACTAACATGAAGTAACAGCAACAAACTAAATTTATGTTTTCCAAATTTTTATCAATTATATTAAATTTAATTTTTTTATTACTTTCTTCAAAATTAGAAAAAATCTTGTATGCAATACGTTACGAAATGAAATTTTGTGTAACTTGTGAATTTTTGCGAAACTCACTTCGTTCGTTCCGCAAAAATCTCACGCGTTACACAAAATTAGGCATTTCGTAACTGATGGCATAAATAGCTATTGTTACAATTTCAAGCATACAAATCCAGTTTTCAAGAAAATTTGCCTTCAAATGTATTTTTTACTGGGCTGTAACATCACTTTTTTAATGCCATTTAACGCTTCGTGATTGTATTTGGACTAAGTAAATAAATGTATTTTTATTTGTGACCTCTAGAACTGAGAACATATCTCTATATATTTCCTTTACAATATTATTGTAAGGCTGGGCTCATAATGCATTCGGTTCCTTTATCGCTATCTTATTGTCACGACTATAAAGTTCTTCACGGTTCCAATAACTAGCCAATGGCAGTAAGTATTACACATGCAAAAAAATACATTATAATGACAATATCTCCTTTCTGCAAACTTTCGGGCCATTCATAGGGAAAGATATAGTTGTTCGAATGTACGTAACTTTATCTAACTTTGAACGAACTTCGTTTTACAAGGCGAAATTTTATTTTCTCTATATATTTTACCAACTATTGATTACTTTTGTCATAACTATGAACACTTTTTTCTTGAACAGAATATAAATCTGGCGATATCCCGAAGCCATTCATCTTCGTCATAACGTTTTTACGTCCCTTCCATTCTATAATCTATAATGCTACCATCTTCTAATTACGCAATATATTGCAGGATTTCTTATCGTCCGTTTAACGTTTTAGTAAGGTAGTAAAATGTTCAGTATCGAACTATATTATACATAAACATATAAGTATTAAGATTTAATCGGAGATTTCTGGAAGATCTTTCGCAATGTGTTTAGTGTATTATATATATTTTTTTAAAAAATTTTTTATTAGCCGTTACTCGAGTCCGAGTATAAAAATGTTACAGTCGATAAATTGTGTACAATAAAAAACAAGTAAAAGGTGTAGTCTATTGTAATTCCCATTTATCTACGGTGCACACGACTATGGCTATAGAGGCCAATTCGGGAGAGCACATGTCGACCGCAGTCAGGACAAACATAGACCTGGTTAGGTCTCGGATTCGGCCTTTTTGCAGCAACATTTCCTTGATAGCTGGCCACAACCCCTCGCCATTCGGTTCTGTCCGCTGCAAGTTGATCCCATTGCTCGTCTGTAATACCGCAGGATTTTAGATTTTCATGGAGAGCGTCTTTGAACCTCTTTCGTTGACCGCCACGCCTTCTTCTACCGCTTAGCAATTCACCATAAAGTGTACATTTAGGAAGGCGGTTATCATGCATACGATGAACGTGACCTGCCCATCTTAGGCGTGCTCTTGAAATAAGCACCTCAATTGGAAAGCTGTTTGCTCTCCTGAGTACTTCCACGTTTGATATGTGATGGAACCAACGGATTTTCATCATACTTCTGAGGTGTCTTTGCTGAAAACGTTCTAATTCTTTCACATGACGACGGTAAGTGACCTAGCTTTCACATCCATATAGCAGTGTTGGAATGACAACTGCTCCGTAGACAGCCATTTTCGTTGACAAAGCAAGGTCGTGGTTGTCAAATACTCTCTCTCTAAGTCCCCAGAGTGCTCTAGATGCAGCGTTAATTCTATTGCGAATCTCGCTGTCCATGTTTGCTTTGTCATTAACAACGTTGCCTAAGTAATTGAACTGATCCACCACTTCAAGAGAATTTCCGTTAAGTGTAATATCTATTTGGTTCACTTGATGACGAGTTGACATAATCTTAGTCTTTCCAATGTTGATTTTAAGTCCCAAGGAATCATAGCTCTGGGCATACACATCTAAAAGTTCTTGAAGCTCTTCCGGCGTAGAGGCTAAAAGTGCACAGTCATCCGCATACTGGAGATCACAAATGAATCGTGTGCGTGTCTTCTTGAAAGCTCTAAAGCGCCCTATGTTAAAGAGACCGCGATCAAAACGGTATCTGAGACCTATTCCTCTGACTGCCAGTTTGTTGTCAACAATAATTGTTAGAGCAGTGGTAAACAAATTAAAGAGTAGGGGTGCCAGGACACATCCCTGCCTAACTCCAGTGAGGGTTTGGAAAGGTTCGGTTACCTCATTATTATACATAACCTGGGCGTTGTTGTTTGTATGTAGACTGCGACATACTTCCACAAATTTTCTAGGGATACCTAAACGGAACATAATTTTCCAGAGCACTTCCCTGTCCACCGAGTCAAACGCCTTGGTTAAATCAATGAAGGCCATGTGAATTTCTCCTTGATGTTCGAGTGCTTTTTCTTCAAGCTGTTTAAGTGTGAAGATTAAATCCGATGTGCCTCGGTTTGGTCTAAAGCCACTCTGTCTTTCAGGAAGTAACTTTTCCATAACAGGTGTTAGCCTATTTGCCATCGCTTTAGTGAGTATCTTCCCTCCAACAGCCAGGAGAGCTATACCCCTGTAATTTCCACAGTCCGCAGCGCTCCCTTTGTTTTTGAAGAGGTTGATTAAAAGTGTATCACGAAACTCCTGCGGAGCTTGACCACTTTCCCACACGACATCAAACAGTTTTTTGAGGTAGGGTATGAGCTCTGACGACACAGCTTTAAAGATCTCAGCTGGGAGTGAGTCGGCGCCGGGAGATTTGTTATTTTTTAGCTGCCCAATGGCGGTTAAGATCTCGTCCGTTGTTAGTGGTTTATCTAAGTCTTCGAAGGTGTCATATTGAGGGATAAGATTTACAATATCGTGATCGGCTTGACTTTGCTGGTTAAGAATGTTAGAGTAGTGTTCCTTCCATCGGGCTCTTATTTCCTGGTCTTCTTTGAGGAGATTTCCATTTAAATCTTTAATAGGGCACATATTTTTCCGACTGGGGCCGTACACTGCTTTTACTCCTTGAAAGAAATTCCTGTAGTCGTGTGAATCGGCGTACCTTTGAATTTCTCTGGCCTTGCTTGCCCACCACTCGTTCTTTATTCTTCTGATTTCGCGTTGCGTTTCATACTTAGATTGGGTAAAAGCTTCTGCTTCGTTGGGGTGGTTGATAGCGTTTTGGAAGGCAATATGTTTGCGGTCAAGAAGTTCTTGTATAAAAGCTTCATTATCATTGAACCAGTCCTCCTGTTTTTTACTTGCTGCAGTGCCAAGAATTTCCTCACTCGCACTTTTTAAACTGTCTTTAATTTGTGTCCAGGTAGCAGCGACATCTACAGAATTGGTTTCTTCTAGTGCACTCAAATTCTCTTGAACTTTTTGCTTTAGCTGTTCGACGGTTTGTTGGTCACGCAATTTACTAATACAGAGCCGGAGTCTACGTTTTACTTGAGTTCTTCGGCGTTTGGGTCTCATAACAATTTTCATTTTAGAGACAACAGGATGATGATCGGTCCAACATTCGCTATCAATGCGCGCCTTTGTAATTTGGACGTCCTTGAGATGCTTCCTACGTACGATAACATAGTCCAGTAGATGCCAGTGACCTGATCTGGGGTGACGCCAGGTGCCTTTAAATTTATCCTTTTGTCGGAAAATGGTGTTTGTTATAACTAGATCATGTTCGGCGCACTTAGTTAGGAGTAGTTGACCGTTAGCGTTCATGTTGCCCAAACCGTTCTTGCCTATGATGCCTGGCCAGGTGTCTGCATCTCTCCCTACTCTAGCGTTAAAATCGCCAAGAATAACGAGTCGTTCTGTTTTAGGTATTCTACAGAGGGTTTCTTCCAGCTGTTGATAGAAGCTTTCCTTGGTTTCGTGACTTGCATCCAGAGTGGGAGCGTAGGCGCTTATTAGATTTACCGCGTTGCCATCTGAGAGCTCATAGCGTAGCAGCATTAGACGCTCGGATAGGCCTTGTGGTACTTGTGTTAAGTTGGATACAAGTTGATTCCGAACGGAAAATCCTACTCCATGTTGTCTTCTTGAATTGGTGGGAAGACCTTTCCAATAGAAGGTGTAGTACTTTTCTGTGAGAGAGCCTTCCTCCAAAAATCGAATTTCGCTGAGAGCTGCAACGTCAACATTGAGTCGGTGAAGTTCTCTATCTATTAGAGCAGTTCTTCTTTCAGGCCGATCGGTGCGAGTGCTGTCGTTCAAAGTACGAACATTCCAAGCGCCGTAGATGAAAGAATTAGTTTTGTTGGATTTAACTTGTCGGTATTTTTTCGACATTCGATGAGGTGTCCCTGTGGGCACCCTCCCCCGGAGATCCGATCGGGAGGGTATTTTACCTCCGGATGATTTTGTCCCACTTGAACGCTCCATCATTTTTTTAAAGCCTTAATCGACTGAAAACGAAGCTGCATTTGAGGTTTTAGCTGGAGCAGGTATGCAACTGACCAGCTCGGTTGCGGAAGGCGAGTGGTGTGGTCCCATGGCACAGAAGGAAACTGCGACGATGGGGTAACCAAACGATTCCAAAAGCAACCTTTGTGTGCGGTGAGTTATTTTTACCGCACTCTTCGTGAGAAGGTGGATGTGCTCACGGCAAAAGGTAAGGGTTATTCCGCCCTTACTCGGTCGTTAGAGCCTCGTTAGTGAGAACAGGGTGCACCAAGTTCAAATTGAACTCATCGCGAAGGTGAGGTTAACAATTGAGTAGGAGAGGCTATAACTTGCGCTTCACTACCCCATTACACCCCCAGTGTATTATATACAAAAAAATGTTACCTCTTAAAGATGGCCGCTTTTTATTTATGGGTAGTTCTCACACCTCTTAGCGGGTCAACAGAGAAAAAACTAATTACTGAATTCCATAGAAAATCAAATTAATAAAAAGGCTATAAAGAAGCTTTCCGTTACTTTTTGAACAATGAATAACTCTAAAGATATGGTAATTTAAAGATTGCTTTCGAACGTGTATATGTGCAAGTTGACATATAATATTTAAAGTCTAAATATCAAAAAAGTAGATGGAACCTATACGGAAACAATGGAGGAAAGTATCGAATTGCTCATGGAGGCACACTTTCTGGGCTCACTGATAATAACGGACCTTGACGATAGGCATCATCTAGACCAAAGGCCAGAACGGTCCAATCTCGCGTATTGGAGGCTGGCCATTGAGGTTATAAAACCTGACAAAACAGATGGGCAATTAGTAAGTTTCAACCACTCAAATCTCCTGGGATGGACGGAATATATCCAATCTTCCTCCAAGAGGTGCTAGAGGTTCTAATTTATACCTTGTGTAAAATATTTAGGGCTTACTTGGCCTGGAGATACATGCCAAAAATGTTACTCATATATTATTTTTAAAGGGAAAGCAGTATAGCATAAAAGAGGCTCTTATAAAATGGCAAGTATTCTATTTGCTCTTCTATCTATATGGTGAGTAGTTTTACACATATGATAGTTTAATGATGGCGCTTGAACATTTTTGCAAATCAGGATATGTTTAAATCTTAGATATCTCTCAAAAACAGCCAGTCAAACATATACAGACAAAGGGAAATTGGGGGCGAGCGTAGGTGCGTCCATACTATGTACATACTTCTGCATGCGATGTAAAGCAACGTCAGGCGCTGTTAGTAGTTGGATGGGTGACCATTCCAACGGAAACCGCGTTCTCGCCTCACACATCTTCCAGCGGCTTGTATACGCGGAAGTTATACATTAGGTGAGGGTTGTATAGGAGATATACCATCCTTCGGAGGGGATGTAAAGCCGTCGGTCCCTTGTCTATTAAATGTTAAGCAAGTAGAAGATCCCTATGTGTGTTATGCCTCAGTAGCGGAAATAGGCCGACGTTAAATAAATGTATTAAAAAAAAGGGAAATTGAAGATCTTGAAATTCCTTATCCAACAGTTTTAATCTCTGTTCCTATAGTTTTAAATGTAAAGCAGCTATGAGTAAACCAATAAGTATTGTTATTTTTTTTTAAAGAAAAAAGTATAAAGTTTTCTTGCTATCATTGGCCATAGAATGAAATTTTTAAAAATCCGTGTCAAATTTTTGTTAACATGCGGGCAGCTCAAATTTTTTGGGATTTTTAGAGCACTAAAGGGACTAAAATATTACATTGTGATTTAGTGTGTATAAGACTTGGATACAAAATCTGGATGTGGAAGTAGTGATTCATTGGGCAGCGGTTTTTTTCTTTGCATTTATTAATTTTTGTTCTTTCTGTTTGTTTTCTTAAATGTCAACTTATAAATACTTTATTGACTTGTTCGTTATCTACATATTATATATTATATATTTTTATATGTTTTTTATTTTTATATTTATTTATATTTGTACTTATTATACATGTGTGTTTGACAATTCTAATACTTTACGTGTAAATGTCATATAGAACTAAGTTTAAAAAAATCTTTTAAACAAGTTCAATCACATCAGTATTTTCTTTAACGTGTACAATGCTAAACCATTACATTTTCGAAGTGCAATTACCCCAGTTTGCCTTATCTGAAATAATACGTGGTTTTATAAACTTTTATAACGATTCACAGCGAACACGTTCACCGCCACGGGAGAATTAATTGTTTGAGATAAATGCGGCACAAATTAAATTGGGCTGTGTCGTATATGGTATTCCCAAAATCAATACCAATAATTCAGTAGTATTTAGATATATGTATTCCAAATTCATGTTACGATATAAAACACAACTTTCCTTGCCTAAGTTTCTAACTGGTGAATAAATTTTATTCGAATCTCTGCTTAAGGGTTATACTACTGATACTTGAGTATGATATGTATTAAGTAAATTTTACGTGACTCTTGTTTTGAACGCTTGAACAGTATTACCGTATTTGCTTGCAAGATATTCAGCCGTTATCAGTTTATAATACTTGAAAATTGACACTTCTCAGATACAAGATATTTATTGATTATTACATAGAAATGAAATGGTAAAGTAAACAATAAATTGAGTTCTGTTTATAAGCATTTGTGTTTATATATTCTGTATAATTGTGTAAATGTTGACGAGGCCACACTACTATTTTACAATCAAGTGGGCCTAATTTTTAACACTTATGTACCAAAAGTAATTACATCTAATCGTAGTTATCCGCCTTGCTTCAGTTACTCTATAATAAATGATATCGATAGAAAGCATTCACTATGAAAACAATATAAATCCTCTAAGGATATTATTTGTTACAATGAATTTAATCATCTAAGGCGTAAAGTCTAAATTTACTGTGAAAAATGATTTAAAGGCTATGTATTTAACATAGAAACAATATTGTACTTGATTCCTCGAACCTCTAGAAATTCACCAAAAAAAGGAGCACACACCTAACAACTTAACATGATGGTATAAATATCCCAGATCCTGAAGAAATATGCAATGCATTTGCAAATTTTTCCCAGCAATCTTATAGCATGCGACAACCAGCACTTTGGGTAAGATTCTAATAATAATTGTCATCAACTTAATGCATCTTCTATATCTGAAAATGATGTTAAAACTTGCTTAAAGAAGTTTAGGCCTAAGTTTACGAGCGGACCTAATGAAATTTCCGCTTTCTTACTACGTGATTGCGCATCGATATTCGCAGAACCACTTTCTCAACTGTTCAATTTATCCTTAAAATCCAATACCGTTCCCTCCCAGTGGAAATTATCTAAGGTAGGTCCAGTTTTCAAGAAAGGTGACCCGTCCGATATCTGCAACTATTGTCCAATTGTCATAATTTGTAAATTTGCCAAGTGCTTTGAAATGTCATTATTTGATCATGCTTTTTTCATTGCAAAGATTTGATCACAGATGCGCAACATGATTTAGTTAAAAGCAGGTTCACTATTACAGACTTATTTTGTACGACAGAATTCTTAACTGACGCCATCGATAAGGGACTCCAAGCAGATGTGATCTATACCGATTTTTCAAAGGCATTTGACAGAATTGAATACGGTATTCTATTGAATAAACTGACTAATTTCGTTTTTTCTGTAGACTTTTTGAAGTTTCTAAAATCCTACTGCTCAGATAGGATCCAGCATGTTGTATCTTGCGGTTGCAAATATCTGCTACGTCGGGTATACCGCAGGGATAAGTTTTAGGACCAGTTTTCTTTATCCTATTCATCGATGATATTGTTGACAGCGTGACAGTATCATGTCTTCTTTCTGCTGACGACTTAAAAATTTGCAAGACTATTTTGTACTTCAACAAAATTAAATCACGTTAAGGATTGATGCTCATTAAATATCTTACCTTTAAATATACAGAAATGTAAGACAGTGTCTTGTTTGACCAAGAAATCATTGATCCACATTTATAACTCCAATTATATTACCACACTCTCGAGACCCGAAACACTTTGTGATCTGGATGTTATCTTTCATAAAAAACTGTCCTTTAACAAGCACATCATACACGTACATTGCATCGACTTTAGGATTTATTATCAGAAACAGTCGCAACTTTCAGAATATTGACACATCGAAGCTATTATATACCACCTTTATTCGCCCTAATTTAGAATATGCTTCTATTATTTGGTGTCCCAACTACCTAACATATATTGATAATTTGGAAGGAATACAGCACACATTTTAAAAATATGCTCATTTTAAAACGGATAGGATTTTCCGAATCTAAACTTCTCTTAAATTTCGTCTTCGACTCACTCGAACACAGGCGCATAAAAGCTTATCTGATCTTATTACACAAGTTAATTCATAACACCATAAACTGCTCAGAAATTTTATGTGTTAAATTTTCATACTCCCAGAGCTCAGGAAAGATAGACAAATCTATTTCATGCAGGAAAAAATATAAAAAATTGTTCCCCTCTGCACATTAATGGATTTATGATTGACATATTTCGTTGCTTCTTTACCATTGGTTATTTATATATTTAAAATATTTCTTGTTAATTTATGTTTCTTTATTTTTTTAATTAAATGTAATTTCTTTTTTTTGTGTATTTTGGTCACCACAACCTATGAATAGTGTAAATAAAATAGAAAAATAAAATAAAAATATAGTACATAAAAAACTAGGTGAATGAAAATCAATTAGTATCAATTTATTTAATTTTATCATGATCCGAGCAGAGATTCACAAAAACCTTGACTTATGTGTGAGAAATTCAAATTTTCACAGCTATAGCACCAGACAAGCTGATTTTCTAATACCATTTAGGCATCGTCTGGCAAAATCGGCTAAAAACTCCACGCATCTCAATGTATATAATGTACTACCAAATTAAATGAATCCTTGCTTCTCTCTGCAATGACTTGACATGGTACAAGCTGATCTCTGATCCTTACTTTTCATGTTTATTTGTTATGTTAAGATGTAGAAGCTCTTGATTCCCATATTTTTATTTTTTACCTAGTAGCTTATCTACTGATAAATATTCTGTGATGTTCTTTTTTATTACTATTTTATAGTTAAGGTTAACTACTTAATGTATGCTGATGATGTAAAGCTTTTTTGTAGAATTCATACTCTTAGTGATTGTCTTCAACTGCAGGATAACGTGAACAGAATTAGTAATTGGTGCATTAAAAACAACCTTCCATTAAACTCGGAGAAATCTAATGTTATGTCTTAAGTCTTCTCCTATTTCCTACAATTATACCATAAACAATAATATACTTCGCCGGCCTGAAGCATTGCGTGACTTAGTGTTATCTTTGACAAAACCCTTACTTTTAATATACATATTAACACCATAGTCTTGAAATTCAGCAAGACATATGGATATATAGTTAGAAATTCTCGTGATTTCTCAAGGCCTGATACACTGAAGATGCTCTATTGTTGCTACGTTAGATCGAAACTTGAATATGGGTCACTTGTTTGGACCCCACACTATAATGTGCATGTTAACAATCTAGAATCAGTACAACGCAAATTTCTGAAATTTATGTATTTCAGATCAGAACGTACTTATCCAGCAATCGGTTTTCCACAAGAAGTCCTGCTGGTTAGGTACTCGTTAATTAATTTGCATCTTAGGGGAGAATGCATATCTCAAATGTTACTTTTTAAAATTGTTAACATTATTGACGCACCACTATTATTATCAAAACTATCTTTAATATTCCCAGGACAATATAGCTCCGTAAACACCCTAAAAACCTATTATTACAGGCACTGATTTAACATGTTCGTTTTTCTTTTTTATGATCTCTTATAATATACAATGTAGAAAATCATGCTCTCTGTTATCTTTTGTTTTTTTAAATATTAATATTAATACTAGAGTCTTTGTTTTATACATTTTTTTTATATGTTAGTGTTATTGTTTATTTACATATCTGTATTGTTTTACTGTACCTCCCTGTCTTCTAGTTGGGTCAAAGACATGTTGGACAGTGTAGCAAATAAATAAAATAAATAAATAAATAAAATAGTTTTGTGTTTATGTATTCTAAAATAAAATATATAGTGTTTTCAATATTACAAACGGGCCTTAGGGGTTATTTAACTAGCATTTTGTTATTTATTACTGTTTTGCATCAATCAACTATCTGAGAGTTAACTAATACGTATTTCAGTGTTATTGAGACAAACAAAAGATACACTGATCGGTACTAAAATAATAAGAAATGAAACTATAAAACAGTTTGTTAAAGACCATCAGTTTTTACCATGTTATACCACTATGACAACTGAAAATATGGTTTAAGGTGCAAAAGAAATGGAGTGGAAATATTTTACGGTTAAAAACACTATAACATACCCCTAAGACGTAGGTCATAATAAAAACGTTTAAATCTTTTTTAAACACCAACAATGTAGTTCTTTCGGTGGTTGAAAAAAGTGACAAATATTTACAGAAAGCTGGAAGTCTTTTCTAGAAAAAGCCAAATATATACAGTTAACAACTTAGTTACCGAAAGATTTACGTCCAGTAAGCATACTACTAACTTTGTCGAAAATCTTGGAAAGAGTTATATACATTCAATTAATGTCGCATATAAATAGTCATGAAATTCTACCAAGCCACCAATCTGGCTTTTGGAGAGGACATAGTTGTACAACTGCATTATTAAAAGTTTCAGACGATATTTCAGAGGCATCTGATAGTAACAAAATCACAGCTTTATTGCTATTATACTTTAGCAAAGCTTTCGACCATACAACATAGGTTGCTTATCTCAATTCTTCATTTTATTGGCTTAGGTAAAGATGCAGTCAGTTTATTAGCGAATTACTAATATAATATAACTCAAAGAGTAAAAATTGAAAATTATTGTTTGACTCTATGTTCGCTTAGAGGCGGTGTTCCCCAGGGGTCAATACTGGGGTCCCTATTATTTAGTATTTATACCAATATTTTTTGTGATATATTGGCTCACTGTAGTTCTCACACGTATGCAGACGACACACAATTATATTTATCTTTTGATAAAATAAGCATGTAAGAGCATGCATGAAGATGCATCCATGAAGATGAATTCAGAACTTAATATTATTGAGCAGGTTTCAGAAGAACATATTTTGTTTCTAAATCCCGTCAAATCCAAGTTGATGTTATTTCGCAATAAATTAACTGTTGCTAGAATTGCTGAAAATTTCACTATAAAAGTTAATGATACCAATATACCGATTGTGCATAGTTCTTGTAATCTGGGATTAAATTTTGATAACACATTTCGATTTACATCACAAATTACCAAATATGTACGAAAACCTTATTTCACTTTAAAATTGCCTTATCCATACCGAAATTATCTATCAGATAAAATAAAAACATTACTATGTGAATCACTTGTTTTGTAAAATTTTTCATATTGTGCTCTTGTTTATTATCCCTTTTGATGTTTTAACAAAAAATAGAATACAGCGAACTCAAAATTCGTGTCTCAGATATATATTTGGAATACTCCGTAGAGAGCATATATCACACTAATTAAAAAAAAATGATTGAATATGAATAATCGGTTGAAACTACAGACTTTGTGTTTATATCATCGAATAATTTGCAGCAAGACACCAGCTTATTTGTGTATACAAAAATAAATAAAATAATTAATAAATTTCGCTTTTGGTCTGATATTCATAATTATTAATGTTAGAAACAGGAATTACATAACGCCTCCATCTCATAAGACTAGTCTTTATGACGATCTTTTAGTTTTACTATATCTAAATATTATAATTCTTCATCTATAAATATCAAACAACAAACTGTGCGAAACTTTAAAAACCACTATTTTTATAGTAGTCAGTAACTATCACTATTTGGCAATATAAAAATTTATATTTTAATACTTATTCACTATTGCATATTAATTTAATTTAATGTTAGTTTTAGCTATAATCTTTAGGTTTAGATATAAATCTCCTTGAAATATATTTTGTTTGCCTAGGTGAGTGTATAAACCGGATGACAGGGCTCGTCCCTGCCTGCTTGAACATAACCTAGTAGTTTTTCTTTGTATTATTTTCTTTTGTAGTACAATTCCATGTATTTTATTGTAAATTGGGAAGGAAAATAAAATTGTTATTATTATACCTATCCCGCTTTCACCTGCACTCTACTAGCGTGGCGTAATGGGGAAGATGCATGGATTTTAAAAATGCTTAATTTTATTATTTTTCTATGATATGTACTGTATAAGTTGATAATATAATAAAAGAAACTCATAGAAAAATTTCGCTTCGTAAATATGCCACATTAAAATTTGAACTTTTGTGTAAACAAAACCACGTGACTGAAAACGCTATAATATTGCTTTGACGGCATTTTGACGTCACTAATTGGGCGTAAATTTGCTAATTTCTGTTGTTATTCTTAATATTGTTATTAATTATTGGTTAATATGACGGATAATCATTTCATAACATCCCTAACGTGTTAATCTATAATAACTACAGCATTCTTTTTAGATGTTTCAACGTTTTAACAATAACGGCGTGACGCTACAGGTTACGAATGATGCTATTCGTTAGAGTTAGAGCGTTTTAATCGTTTTAAATTCTCAGCCAAAGTAAATATTTTTTTTCACCCTCAATTTTAACAAAAAAGGAAAAGAAAAATACGAGGAAGCATATTTTTCTGTCGTCTATCTATCTGTGATATAAAAAAAATCATGCAACTTCCTCATTATTCTGTGACGTCAGAGGAGGAGACTAAGCATTTAAGAGTCGGTGCTAACCCTCTACTGACGCCTTGCGTCGTGTGATAAACATTCAAATTTAAGAGCAGTATGGGCAACAGGACACTATTAATCTTTTATTTAGAAAATGTCATGTTGACAAAAATTTAAAATGCCCATTTTCAGTATCTTCAAGTTATTTCTGAAACTATAGAAAATTTTTAAAATCTTGAAACGGCATATTGATGACCCCTGAGACGCAAAACTTATCTCTAATTTAACGGACTTTTAAGAATCACTACTTGAAACAGCCATACAAAGCTCTTAAATTTTTAATAAATTGTTTTAAGTAAGTAACATTTATACTAAAGAAGCAAAATGATCGTGTAGAAAATGAGAAAATAATTAGAACAATTTAGTCATATAATCGCCATTTCAACTCTTTTAAAATGGAGATGAAATTTTGTAATATAATTTCGTATTGTGAGATACAGCATTTCGGCATGGTTTTAATGTCATAGATGCCGAGGCATTTTTCGATGGTTTATCCTAGTATGGCTCTTCACAACCGTAATTAAGGTTTACTATTATTTTATCAATAGTCACAATATTTAATCCATTCGCAATTAGGTACTCCATGATTATTTCTATAGTCTCTTTTTCTATCTTTCTTTATTAAAATAAAAATATGTCAAGAAAAGATAGGGCGTAATATCATAAAATACCATATTTTAATTACTAGCATTAAGTTGATTCCGAAATATTGATCGGCGGCTCTGTGTATTCTTTCCCAGTTGTTATTGTTTCCTGAAATGTCATGGGAAACATTTTCCGCATGGTTGACGGTGACTGGATCATAAAACGAAAAATTTATTTGAATTCTAGGGGAATACATAGAACATTAAAAGTGACGCTAAAAATAAAATTACTTGATAGAGCAACTTTAGAGCAAATGTTATTATAGTCGAAGCTGGCAATTGAAACTTTAACGATGTATGTACATGATACTAGGATATAAAATATGCTCACTAAGATTTTAAATTCTTAATACACTGCGTTGAGTTTGTAGTTGATTTCTTGTGAAACCTTTTGAATATAATTATTATTATTGCAAATAAGCACTCGTTTTAGATGTTCCTAAGTAATATAGTCAGATCACTTTACATATGTTTCGGCCTCTTAAGCCTTTATCGAGAGCATTGTAAGCTGAATACTAGTCACAGAAGTTATTGTTTTAAACTTACACCTAAAACATTTATAATTTGAACCCGATTTCTGGGAATTTTTGGGCTAGATCTAGTGTACAGTAATAATAGATAGATAGATAGAGTTTTATTGACTACATTATATATATTACATAATATTTATAGCAGGTCCAAAAGAAGCAAAAAGCTGCCTACTTTCCTTCAAGTTAACATGTAGTAGACAGTAAGTAAGTTTAATAAACCAATACGGGGCCTAGAGACATGTTAAAGTATATAAATATAAAATAGTAATGCTATACGTACATACGTGACATTACAAAAGTAACATTAAGGTAATCTAATGACATAACACTATATTACAGTTATAGGGATAAAAATGGTAAAAATATAAATAACTTTGATTTATATGATTTTTGAATTGGTGATTATTAAGTTTTTTTACTTCAGGTGAAATCCTGTTATATATGATAAGTCAAGGGAGTCTTTTTCAGTTATTTGGAGCCTGTGTTTAGAGCCTCTGAGTAAATTGGAAGATCTTGTATCGTGAGTATGGAGATCAGGGTTTTTATTGAAAGTTAATGAATTCTTATGAATTTCTAGAAGCGAGTAGTAGATATAGAGGGAAGGTACCAGCATAATGCCATACTTTTTAAACAGAGGTTTACTACAGTGCGGACTACTTTTTTCTGAAGCTTAAATACATGAATACCAGCCGGTGAGTTTCCCCATAAAATGATTCCATGACTCAGAAGTGAATAACATGTAGAGTAATAAGCATTTAAAATTATCTTGTTGCTTAACATATTTTTAAGTTGTCTTATGAGAAATATATTACTCGATAGTTTCTTACATAATATATATACATGACATGTCCATTTTAGAGAGCTATTCAAAGTCACTCCAAGCAGTTGCACACACCCCTAATATGCAGAGCTCTCAACATTTTGTCCATTACAGTGGTATTTAAGAAATTTTAGTTTCTAAATTTCTAATTATTCGAAACGATTTAAACATTTGCCTTTCCATTCTGTATGAAGTAAATTTATACAATTAATATATAATTATATAAAATAGTCATTTTTATTGCAATGTGCTGCAATTCCTGCACTGTCATTGTTGTCTAAAGGTTTTTTGCGTTCTTTTAGCCTATATTTATTACACCTACAATTTTGACCAATATAGACAACATCATAGACCTTACATTTAATTTCATATACACTAAATTTATTGTTTATTTATTTTTTCAAATTCATCGAAACATGGTAAAAGTCTTGTTAACTTTTTTAAAAAGAGTTTTCAAAAATTATCAAAAAATTCAAAATCATGGATGACAACAAGGCGAATCGAGTGACGCAAACCTCATGTCGCTATGTCGAAAGGCTTTGAAGATAGAGTCGTTGAAATTTAGACAATTCTTGGCTTATTCGGTGGTGGTGGAATCCACCTCTTTTATCATACCTTGTAGAAAATGAGCAGGGAATCAAATGAATCAAACTGGAAATCTCTTTCTCTGTCGGTTCTCTAAATATGGCTACCCGAAGATTAATTCAGTTCATTTTGCACATTTTCCAAACTTTCTCGTTTTATATCTCGAAAACTAATCGAGATAACGCGTTTCGGTTTGCACCATTCGATTTATCTCAACTTTTTACGTACTTGTGAATTTTGGAAGTACAGCTGGGCACTTTGAATATTTTGTGAAAAAAAATCGAAATACAAGTTTGTTTTATTCACGCTTATTGTATAAATACCTTAATTTTTTAATTTTCCAGAAATTTTCTCACTATATTTTGTAAATTTTTTAGGTGCGGTGAAAAATTTTATTTTACCATAAGTATTTAAATATTTCATGCATGTCATACGTAAATAAAATAAGGCATGTACTGAAGAAGTTAACCCCCTCTCTATTCATTTATACAGACAATTGTGGCCACCAATTACCCAGTCAAATGCCTTATCCAACTTGCAATTGTCTCAATTTTAAGTAAAGATACACAAATTAGCCATTTACGTGATCATCTAGTTTTGCAAAGTTGGGACTGCAACCACTTTTGTACGCTGGTATCAAAAATGGTCCCTGTTGCATACGACAGCTGTTTTTTGGGGGAGAGCATAGGGTTGTAAGTCAGGAGTGTGGATATGAGAGGGTGCCACTTGGTTGTTAAAAGTCACTCCCAATTCTGCCCAACCAAGAGGCAAAATGGTTTCGACTATGAAATTTATAGATTGATTAAACGATTAATGATTATTTATCTAAGAGAAAACTATGCTGGTACTATTATCAACTCATAGGATAAGTTTACCAGAGGCGATGCAAGCATTGAAAGTAAACGTTAGACAAAAAGACATTTATTATCTGCACAAGATATATATACAGGTTGGAGAGGTTCAGTAAGATGTTATATATTTAAATCAACATTGGAAAGACTAAGATTATGTCAACTCCTCATCAAGTGAACCAAATAGACATTACACTTTGTTACATGGCCTATGTCCATTTAACAGTTTTATTTAAAAACTAGTGTTTTGTGGATAGTTAGCACGACCTGTATATTTTTTGGATTCAGTTTTTGCAGGTGAAACTGTTTTCAACTAACAGAATTTTACATGTATAACTGCTAAACCATGTCACACTGTTTATGTACTTAGTTTTATATCTTAGGAACTTAGTCCTGTTTTTCTATTAACACTATTATGTATCTCATATCCGTTGTAATACAGCATTATTATCCCAGGAAACAATTTGTCTACAAAATTTAGTTACATCAGATATCTATTTTTCAATTTTTATATTTTTGTTTACTATGGAGTACATATGGTTATTTTCCTTACCTTCTCTCATTCTATGTATAGTAAATCCTATAAGATGTAATATATTTACTGATTTATCAATACGTTTTACTACTTATTTACATCTGTTAATATTTGTGGTTATATATAAAATAGAAATTGCAAAGGCAAATCAGCTGGCATGGAAAATAAACTATTATTATAGATTCCGTTTTATCGATTATATGCCACTACTTTAGTTGAGTATGGGAATCTACAAGGCAAGTTGGTGCGCTTAACTTAACCACTGACAGATGGCCATACTTGTACGATTTCTATATTTTGATAGCTTTCAATTTAAATAGGGAATTAGATTTCTCACATTTTTTTGGTGGTGTTGTTTTCCAGTAAACAGGACAAAAAAGTTTACCTTATCAGTAAAACTCACCAGGAAGTCATTTGCTTGCAGCCTTTGTACTGATCCAAACATTATAATTTTTAACTGTGGACTTCAGTAATTGATATTACAATTTTTATATCCCAGTTACAAAGTGTTGAACATACAGGTAATTTCATTTCATTATACTCATTGTTTTAATTAATCTTCAAATTTCGCCTTTGATATAATTTCAATTATTTTTAAAATAAATTTTGAATTCAAAGTCAATTCTTTTTAATTTAATAAATAGTTAAAATGCTATATGTACCACATGGTTTTAAAAATATTTTTCTCTTTCCTTTTAATTTTTTTGGCAATTTATAGTCTAAGAAATCAGCTAACTCGTGCATAGCTAATAATTACTATTGCATAGCTAAAATTACTTTTGTACTGCTAATCAGCTTACTTTTGTATGGCTTAAATTAATTTCCTGCAGCTTTTGTACAGCTAGCTTAATATTTCGTGCAGCTAATTTAAATATATTTTGTACAGCTAACTAGCTTATATTTGCATAGCTAACATTGCTTAAATTTTGCATAACTAACTTGCATAAATTTTGTATGTGCTTATATTTGCTTAAATGTCCTACAATTTTCACCCCATTCATTGAGAGACGTAAATTGCCAAGGAAAATCTAGAATTCACAAGAGACAATTGTGGGCCTGGATTGCTGTCCCAGAACCAGCCACCTGAACCATAAACAATCTAGGATACTGGTATCAATTTGTCTTTTATATAAATATATTTTTTTTTACATTTCAATTTGTCTCAAACCGATTTGACTAATTTTTTTCATGTAATATATTTTGTCATTCACTTTAAACTATCTTTTTATTTCTCTTACCAACAATTTCAGCCTGATCTATAGCAGACTGGTTATTCGAGAAAAAGAAACAATTTTGCTTATTTTACTATAGATGGTGCCCAATTTGACATAAATTTTTCTTTGTCTCCTTTTCTCGAAATAAACAGAAATCTGTTGCTTATGCTGTACATGTCAGAAAGGGTAAGTTTTTCCACTCTTACGAATGCTCTGGACCCACGGCTCTCTGCTCCGGCTTAAACCAGCTAGTCGTCCGCACATGTTGCCTCAATTCTTTCTCAAAAATAAATAATAAGAGAAAGGAGGTAACAACTTAACGGAAATTCTCTTGAAGTGGTGGATCAGTTCAATTACTTAGGCAACGTTGTTAATGACAAAGCAAACATGGACAGCGAGATTCGCAATAGAATTAACGCTGCATCTAGAGCACTCTGGGGACTTAGAGAGAGAGTATTTGACAACCACGACCTTGCTTTGTTAACGAAAATGGCTGTCTATAGAGCAGTTGTCATTCCAACACTGCTATATGGATGTGAAAGCTGGGTCACTTACCGTCGTCATGTGAAAGAATTAGAACGTTTTCAGCAAAGACACCTCAGAAGTATGATGAAAATCCGTTGGTTCCATCACATATCAAACGTGGAAGTACTCAGGAGAGCAAACAGCCTTCCAATTGAGGTGCTTATTTCAAGAGCACGCCTAAGATGGGCAGGTCACGTTCATCGTATGCATGATAACCGCCTTCCTAAATGTACACTTTATGGTGAATTGCTAAGCGGTAGAAGAAGGCGTGGCGGTCAACGAAAGAGGTTCAAAGACGCTCTCCATGAAAATCTAAAATCCTGCGGTATTGCAGACGAGCAATGGGAACAACTTGCAGCGGACAGAACCGAATGGCGAGGGGTTGTGGCCAGCTATCAAGGAAATGTTGCTGCAAGAAGGCCGAATCCAAGACCTAACCAGGTCTATGTTTGTCCTGACTGCGGTCGACATATGCTCTCCCGAATTGGCCTCTATAGCCATAGTCGTGTGCACCGTAGATGAATGGAAATTACAATAGACTACACCTTTTACTTGTTTTTTATTGGACACAATTTATCAACTGTAACATTTTTATACTCGGACTCGAGTAACGGCTAATAATAATAATATATTTAAAGTGATGAAGCTAAGTTTTTTTTTTAAACAATTAAACAAAAAGTGAACAGTACATGTAGACTTGGAAGTGATGTGCATCCAACAGTATTGTCTGTCTACAATGTAAAATGATAACTAGCGTTGCATGATCATGCGCTGCCTTACAGGCTTATATAAGAAATATATGAAAAATTTATGAAAGTTTTGTTAAACATGCATGATTAAATTTAGACGTTACACAGATTGAAGATCTTAAAAAAATTAATTAGATAAAGTAAACCTGCTCCAACAAAACAGCTCCACCTGACTGGACAGCTCAATCACTGCATTCCAGAATATCTGACTTGGGACGCCGGAGTAAGGCTGCCATGACGATGGTCTCTAGACTTGTGGCTGGTACTCCACTGACACGACTTGATTTCATATCGGATAGCTGGTACGGTCATCTCAGCAAAGGCAAATTCTGACAAATACAGGTTTAGGTACATCGGCAGGCAAGGGTGCATTGCAGGTCACAAAAATTATATAGTCAAAAAACCAATCCAAGATAATGGTCAATCCCAAACACTCTGGAAGTTTCACAAGCATGAGAAAGATCTGACATAAAATAAAAGTAAAACTCACCCTTATAAGTGGAGTAACACGTGAATTTCATAAAAAATAACCCGAAAAACAGGAGGCTTCTCCTTGACGAAAACGAAAGTAATTCTTCGTGTAACAGCTGAGAAAGCTTCCACACAACGGCAATGTAAAATTTCTTAATCAAAATCTCTAAACTAAATTGGCTAAAGCCCATCAAAACGAGAAAATTACTTCCTTCCACGTGCACAGGTAAGGAGAGAAGGACCGTCATTTTTACCTTCGGAATTTGACGACTCACTCAGTGCTGCCAACTTTGACTAAAAAACTTCCCGTTGCCAACCATGGAATTATAGGGAAATATATTTACATAAAATAGAAAACAACCTCTATTGTTCAAAAATTTAATGAAAGTTACAAAATAAATAATCTGAAAATGAAATAATTCTTTGAAAATTCTCTGTGGATTAATTTTATGACTCCATGGGAAATGCAATATTAAGTACATTTGTGGGTGCGCCTGGTTTCATACCCTTGGCACCACATGTAGTATTTAAAAATGCTACAGGACCCAAATTACATTGTGTTTATAGTAACTTTTGAAAAGTTTGATACCATAGTTTTGATATTATTTACCTAGGACTTTAGAAAATTAATCCTAATACTTTATAGGAAAATTTACAACCCACTGTAGTTACCATACTGTATTATTTCAGAGAAGGTTATATATGCAAATAACAAGAACCATGTTATGCAATCAAATCCCCGTGTTATATTTGTTTAAATTTGAGCTACGGCAATCGCCAATATAATTATTGTTACTTAGTTTAAATTTCAGTTGTAGCTATAGCCAATATAATCACACAAATTGAGTTGTGAAAGAGAGTTTAAACACTTACCTAAAATACCGTAGAATGTTGGAGAAAAAGCAATTAAACACGTGGCAAAAATTGTGTATGACCAACAACATAAAGACGGCAATTCTCGAAATAATTTACATACCGGTTCCGGTTCAGAATATCAACGAAAGGTAACCCCCTAAGAATAATAGCAAGGTACCGGCCTATAGGTCTATGAACTGACCGTTAGTCCGACTGTTTTATACAACACGGAGTAATTATAGTTACTGAATAATTATAAAAACTAGATACATTGCCTGTAAGAAGCCTCAAAGAATAACTTGAACAGCGAAACATCCTTGTGAAATCTTATATGTCAATAAGCACACGGGCAATCGTTGGAAATAATTTAACTCTGAAGTATAATTGATTCTGTTGTCATTGTATAACTCTGAATATACACAATTTTATGATAGAAAATGTAGATTTATAAATGTAAATTCAACTGATAAATAAACTATTTAAATAGCCTCAATAAATTATGGCGAAACGTTACCTTTTACCACTTCGACTAAAAGCGGATCGTCAAACATTAAAAAGGCATTTCTGTTACAACCTGAGAATTTCATTGTAGGATCTCTAAAACTCTTAGTGTCATTATGCCCACATTGCAATGTTTTCTCATACAACTAACCAAAAGGGAAAATACAGAAATGAAATTACATCAAATCCGTACACTAACAACTTGTGTAGAGAGAGGCGAAGGATATTTATTTAGATTTTCTTTAGTTTCTTAGCCAGTTTGTTTAATTTTGGCATATTTATCTGCTTCCCAGTTAATATAACTCTTAAACATAAATAAGTTCAGTATCAATGCAACGTCAATGTTTATTAAAGCTCCACTGAATGGTAGATTTTTGAAAAATTTCCTAGCGGTGTTACTGTCGATTGACCCAAAATCAGGCTTAGGTTTGCCAATAGATAGACCCATTTTTTCCTTATTTTTTTTGTATTTTGGATTTCGTTAAATGTCTTCCTTGCTCCATCACCTTTGACCTGCTATGCCTTTCATGGCAGTCTGCGAGCAACATGGAAGATACATGCAAAGGAACAGCTCCAACGATGAAAGATGGATAAACCATAATTATGGTTCAATTGGAGGGCGAATGTAAACATCATCTTTATTCATACGTTTAGGTCTCACATGACAAATATATCAATGTAAATATTTTCGTCATGATTTGACACATTCCAAGAACTAATTTAGCACCTATTATCGAAAATAAAATATCTAGTTTTAAAATCATGGCTGGATTATGACTCGTGCTAACAACAGATAGATAGCAACTCTACTATATCCATGAATATTCTTGTCTTGATGCCTTTATTTTTATAATAACAATACAAGTTTATCTAAAAGATATACAATTTCTTTTTTTTATTGGATTGGGCTAACCAAATTTCATGCGTAATAAAATAATTAACTTAATATGTATTACTCATAAAGATATAAATTTGTTTAGATGAATATGGATATTTGGCTTGGTCTTTTTATATCTATATATGGTAAAATCCAAACATGAGGCCTGATAGCGTCGGTTTTTGCCGAGAAAATATATGACGTTTATCTAACATCTAAATGTATATTGAGAAATACCCTCAAATGGAATAGAGTCTAGTAAATACAGCAGAGGGCGGCGGGGTTTCCGAAAACAATCCTTCTGAACAATAAACAAGAGTTAGTAAACTGCAAGCAATCAAACAATAGGAAATGAAGCAAATAAACTTGAACAAAACGTAGAGAATCGTTCTTACTGCACCATCTTTAGGGGCAGCGCACAAAGCACCAAGAACACACCAGGCTTACATGAAATAGGTGGAGTAATTATTTAATTATTACAATTTAGGAACAGCGACATCATTGAATGTCATTGTCTGTATTTGAAAGCGTATTATGCACGTTCTAGTAAATAAATGGTTAAGTCATGACGAGTATAACGCTCTCCATTGCCTCTAAATGCTTCTAAGTCCGCTTTCGTGATTTTCTAAGGAGTTTAGTGCTCAAATTATCAAAGTTAGGTTGAAATCCATAGTTTCATTCGTGTTTTACTTTTATTTAGGTATAGTTAAGGTAGAACATGGCACGTTTGTAGGAAATAAAAACAAAACGATATTTAGGATTTCTGGATATTTGTCATATTTATCTGTAAGTGAATGTGTAAGTAAGCGTGTTTTAATTTTTCATTGTATATATACCACAAATATCACTGGGTGAGTCAAATAGAGGACGAACGTGCATACATTATATTTTATATATATTTACCATCCCTTTATTTATGTTATTATTGAATATAAACAAGTTTCATATAAAAGTTGTAGGGTTATACATATGTCATCTTATATCATCATATATCAATTAATATCTACGAAGTTTTGTAACTTTTTTACAGATATCTGGGAGAACATGGCAAAGAATATACTAAAATCAGATACAAAATTCGCAAAAAAAAAAAATTTAAAACAGTTTTAGTAATGTCACTGAAAAAGAAATTCGAAAGTACATGCTGGAACTAAACCATAAAAAGTCCCTGGTTATGGTTAAAATATCAGTAGAGCTACATAAAGAAATAATTGATTTAGTCGCACTACCAATCACGATAAAATAGAATATTTGAAACAAGTTCCTGCTTAGTTTAATTTAAAGTAGCAGAAGTAATTTGCTTATACAAAAACGGCGAGCAACTTGAAACGCAAGGCCATCGACCAATCTCTTACATTTCTGCCCTTCAAAAAATTATTGAAAAAGCTTAAAGTGTATGAAATATGTAAATAAATTTAATATATCATCTTTTAATAAAACACCAATTGAGGATGCAATTAATTATTTACTAGGGAACATTTACAGTTCAGTGAATAATAAAAAACCTTCGCTAGGTCTTTTGATAGACACAGCGAAGGTTTTCGATACTATAAGTAAGTCACAATCAAACATTGCAAAAACTTTTGGACCTGGGATTTAGAGGACGTGTATAAAGGATTCTAAAAAGTTGTCTAATAAATAGAGCAAAGTGTGAGACTGGACGATACTAACAGCGGGATCAGAGCTGTCCCTTGAGGATTGCAGTAAAAGCCTGACAGCTTCTCCATTGTTAATAACATAATACTGAAAATACGAAATTGTGTTAATGACGGACACGTCAATTGTTACCTCCTTTCCCTTGTTATTTATTTTTGATAAAGAATTGAGGCAACATATGCGGATGACTAGCTGGTTTAAGTCGGAGCAAAGAGCCGTGGGTCCAGAGTATTCGTAAGAGTGAAGAAACTTACCCTTTCTGATATGTACAGCATAAGCGACAGATTTCTGTTTAGTTCGAGAAAAGGAAACAGAGAAAAATTGATGTTAAATTGGGCACCATCTATAGTAAAATAAGTAAAATTGTCTCTTTTTCTCGAATAACCAGTCTACTATAGATCAGACTGAAATTGTTGGTAAGAGAAATAAAAAGATAGATTAAAATGAATGTATAAATATATTACATGAATAATAGACAAATCCGTTTGTAAAGACTAATTGAAATTTCAAAAAAATTATATATATATATAACAAATTTATACCAGGATCCTAGATTGACTACTGTTGAGGTGACTGGTTCTGGGACAGCAATCCAGGCCCAAAATTGTCTCTTGTTGCGAGAATGGTTTCTAAATTAACCAACTAGGTGGTTTATAAAAAGTTAACGAAATTTTATCTTTTTGGAAGATAAGCTGTGCAAAAGCTATGTAGGAATGAAGAAGCTATGCAGCAACGTATACAGAAATGTATAAGTATATATGTGCATAAACATATAAGTACATATAATTATATATAAATATTTAAGAATTTAAATATCCAAGTATATAAGTATCTCAGAATTTAAATATCTAAGAATTTAAGCATCTAAGCATCTAAGCATGTAAGCATGTAAATATCTAAGTTGATTTCATAAAAACTGTAAATTGCCAAAAAATGAGAAAGAAAGGAAAACGTATGTGGTACATATAGTATTTTAACTACGTATTAAATTAAAAAGAATTGATCTTGAATTTAAATTTATTTTAAAAATAATTGAAATTACATGAAAGACAAAAATTGAAGATTAATTAAATTTTAAATGAGCAATAAATGAAATTACCTGGATGTTGTTGTTAACGCGGATTTAAAAAATGCAATATCAATTACTGAAGTCCACAGTTAAAAATTATATACGTTCGAATCGGTATAAAGTCTGCAAGCAAATGATTTCCTGGTGAGTTTTACTGATAAAGTAAACTTTTTTGTCCTACTTACTGGGAAATAATGCTACCAAAAAAAATAAACTTGACAAATCTAATTCCCTAATTAAATTGAAAGCTATAAAATATAAAAATAGTACAGGTATGGCCATCTGTCAATGGTTGAGTTAAGCGCAACAATTTGCAGGTCGCAAATTCTACAAGTCCTTTACTCACAACTAAAATAGTGGCATATGATCGATAAAAGGAATCTATAATAAAAGTTTTTATTATTTCCATACCAGCTGATTTGCCTTTGCCTCAGTTTGTAATTTCTATTTTGTACATAACCAACAATATGAACAGCTGTAAATAAATATTAAAAACGTATTGTAATAACTCAGTAAATATATTACATCTTATAGGATATACTATATATAGTAACGAGAAAAGGTAAGGAAAATAACCATATGTACTTACATAGTAAACAAAAATATAAAAATTGAAAAATAGTTATCTGATGTAAATAAATGTTTTGTAGACAAATTGTTAATTGCTTCCTGGGATGCCGTCTTACAACGAAACAGAGATACATAAGAGTTACCAGAACATGACTGAGTTCCTAAGATATAAAACTGAGTACATAAAACAGTGTGAAATGGTTTAGCGGTTATATAAATAGTTGAAAACAGTTTCACTTACACAAACTGAATCAAAAAATGTTATACAGATCGTGCTAAATATAACCAAAACACTAGTTTTTATATAAAACTGTTAAATGGGCATAGGCCATGTAACGCAATACAAAACGCCGATAAACGATTCGAAATATAGCGATTATTCTAATAAAATCCGAGGACAGACTGATTAGCCACTGAAGAACTAATGAGATGTTGACAACACAAAAACATTAGGCTGTGACTATTTCAGCGCTGGACAAAGGCTTGGTCATTACGTGTTTAGGGGTATTATTTGATCGGAGGTAAATACAAGTGCGGCTCCGATGCCTGACGACAGGTCCTATAGTTGTTAGTGTCAGGTGCCTCCACATCCATAACGCGAATACGTTCGACTAAAGTTTTAAAACGCCATCTTGGTGGGTCACGATGAACCCTTCGATCTCTAACTTTAGCTTTGTAGACCCTAAAAAAGTGAAGGTCAGCTTTTTCGATAAACCCAGTGTCTCTATGATGTCATATATAAAATGATATTAATATAATTATTATCATTATTTGTATCATTGAAAACAAAATTATTTTCACAATAAAGTTGTAAAAGTATAACGCTGTGTATACAGGGACTTCGTTTAACATTATCCGTCTAATTGTCTTGCTTTCACAATACTTCAAAACGAATGAAATTTTTTCGCTAAAAGGAATGTTTTATCGAGAAGGTTCTTTGATCTTAATAGACCTTCAGGGGGCTACAGCACATCATAACTATTTTTATTATTTCATATCACTGGCTCCTCCACCATCTTATGGGAAAAAGAAAATTCAAGAAATACAATTTGCCATCGTTTTATTTTAGAAATTTAATTAATGATAGTTAATTAAAGTGCCCGACGTAATCAATAATTTAAGCGTTAATACCATCTCACCCATCACCTTCTTCTTATTGTACGACGATGGGTGAACAAAACGCTCTGTATGTTTTGTCCTTATACGAATTTGAAGTTATTATTCTCTATTTGAATACAAATTTTCCATTTGATTATTTTGACGTGTGCTGCAACTTTTTATTAACATAAAGGTACCTAATAAACGGAAGTAAACATTTAGAGAATAACCTAGCGTTCTATTTTAGAATTCAAAGAGCTCCTATTATTTTATTTTTCTATTCGCTCTCCTGCATCTGCAAGCAGCTGTGTAGAAGGGGTAATGTGAGAAGGTAGTCTTGGCTACTGCTTTCTTTTGCTGAATTTCAGTTCAAAGCTAAACTACTCTATTGAAAAATCTCAAGTAGCTTTTGTAAACAGCTCCAGCAAACATTACGGCAGAAATTTACCTTTGTCCGATGGAATTTATTATAGAGCAAATAAGGCTAGGTTAGGTTAGGTTAGGTTAGTTATATAGTAATATGCTGAAGCATGTTATGTTATTACATGAAACGTGTATTCCAGTTTGCCTGGACCATGAATATGCAGTACTTTTGAAGCTATTTAAATGCTGAGTTTCGGTAATAAGAAAAATAAAAAACGTATATTTGGTACGATAAATTACAGAACTGACAACTATAACTTTTAACTTAATCCTCCCTTGGCAAAGAATGAATTAATTATCATACTGGTTCAACCACACTAAAAGAATTACTCATATGGTTATTGGTATAATTTATTATATTCAAATAAGTAATAATTATCAAATTATGTATGTACATCTTAAAAAGAAGCAGTCAAACATTCAAACAATCAATGCCGAATCTAACTCTTTTTTTAGAAATTTTATTATCCACATCTAGGTTAACAACATTTAAAAGATAAGCAAGTTTTACTCTGACTATACTAATTTTAGGCTCTACTTCATGCCCATTTATACAAATAACTTCAGTCAGTAAAAGGTCCTCCGTACATCGACGATAAAAATGGTTTTAATTTCTCATTCCTAATCAAAATATAATCACTTGTTTGTATGTCAGGATTGACAAATGATTTTTCTAAAACATAATTTTTTGAATCTGTCACTTTCGAGATTATTAAAATGTTCACATAGTTTTGCTGTAAAATTCGGTAGATCTGTATAACCGTGAGAGTAAATAAAAAATGCCTAGAAAGAGGGTTGACCAAAAACAAGTTCCGCAGAAGAACATTGAAAATCTTCTTCTGGCATTGCTCGCAAACCGAATAAAATGATTGGAAGTTCACTCTTGCAATACCTGGAATTAAGTCTGGCAATCAAGGTTGTTTTTAGTGTTCTGTGAAATCTTTCAACTAACCCATTACTTTGAGGGTGATATGGAGTAGTATGTATTTTATGAAATCCTAGAAATTTTGAAAATTGTGAAAATAACCTAGATTCAAATTGAGCCCCCTGATCTGTAATAGTAATAATAATTACCTTTATTAACTATTTATGATACTTTAAAGTATATATGGCAAAAAGAAAATTTATATATATATATATGTTCCGAGAAGCTTCCGCGGTCGTTGGTATGAATAATACTAGGTTCTCGGGTTGAACCGCGTCTGAGATTGTTAATGTCTCGAAGTTTCGGCTCCCGTTTTGGAGCCATTTTCAAGAGAAAGAGTGGGTCAAGTAAAAATTGTCAAAGAAAATAATGCTAGGAGTTCGTGGAACTGACTCGATTCCGGGGTCACGATCCGTCTCTAAGGCCTCAAGCTGCCTACTCCTTAGAGCGAACTGAGCGAACTTTGTCAGTTTGTATATTGCTATTATATTGTAGAAGGTAATTTAAAAAAGTTTATCTTATTACTTAAAATCACCAATAAGTCATTTATTTGCCGACTTCGAACTGATTAAGCTCAATACAAACGTTCAGCGCGAGATCTTACAGTAAAACTCCTTTACACTTTTGAATTCACGTAACAAGTGTTTAACAACCAAGTAAAATTTATTTGTTAGAAATTTAAAACTTTCAGTAATTTTCAATCTTTATCTTTAATGTAATTTCAATTTTTTTTATATAAATTTAAATTCGAATTCAATTTTTTAAAATTTAATAAGTAATTAAAATACATGTACCATGTGGTTATAAAATATTTTTTCTTTCTTTTTTATTTTATTTGGCAATTTATAGTTTGCGAATCAGCTTATTCTTCTGTATATTGATTATTTCAAAATTTTTCTGCATATTGACAATTTGAACTTCTTTAGACTTCGGCATATTGAAAATTTAATTTTTTTCAAAATTGAAATTCAGCTATATTTTTCAAACTTGAAATTCAGATATAAATATATTTTATGCTTATGCTTTAACCTTTATGCTTTGTATTTTATATTGAAAACTTGAGCTTCTCACAAATTTATATCAATTATAAATTCATATTCTACGTTAAAAGGAATATTATTTCTATAGATTGAAATCTATAACCATTCCTTTTATGTTCACTTTATTTGTTACGTAAATTTGTATCTACGTGTGCGTTCATTAAGTTTTCAAAACCATATAGTTGGACAAAAATTTCTACAATCTTAAAACTTCACTTCGTTGAGAGACGTAAACTAAATTGCCAAGAAAACTTTTATATTCCATTTTTGCAAGAGACAATTGTGGGTGAATTGCTGTTCCAGAACCCTTCATCTCAACGATACTCAATCCCGGAATCTGGGATCATGGTATAAATTTCTTGTTAATTTTTTTAGTATTAATTAGACTTTGTTTGTCGATGTTATTAAATAACTTAAAATTTCATATTGCACATTATACAAAATGATTTATTTATTCGTGTAATATATTTTATCATTCATTTCACACAATCTTTATATTTCTCTTACCAACAATTTCAGTCTAATCTATAGGAGACTGATTATTCGAGAAAAAGAGACAACTCTACCGATTTTCACTATAGATGATGCCCAATTAACATCAACTTCTCTTTGTCTACTTTTCTCGAACTAAACAAGAATCTGTCATTTATGCTGTGCATTCAAAAAGGGTAAGTTTCTCCACTCTTACGAATACTCCGGATCCACGACTCCTTGCTCCGGCTTAAACCAGCTAGTCGTTCGTATATGTTGCCTCAATGCTTTCACAAAAATATATAATAAGGGAAAGGAGGTAAGATTTAATGTAATAAAAAATAAGGTGTTCCATTTGGCCTAAACCAGTTTTAATGGTTTGAAGTTTACAAAATGTAACTTCAAAAATGGAACACTTAGTATACTATTATTGAATGTAGTTCAATTACAGAGCGCAGCTCTCCTTGTGCTCTTTCTACATGCCAAAAATCAAATGAGGATCTTTTACACGAAGAAAGTTACAAAGGTTATTGTAAACCATTACACCTATCAAATTTTTGTTTAAATGTCAAATATATCTGAAACGGCTGGGTTTAGGCATACAGTATCATGTTTTCGACTTGACTTTTTATGCTCTTTTCGAAAACCCTAAAATACAGAGGGTATTCTATTTAAAATAATGAAGTTGATATCGACATCCGGTATAACCGGAAGTGTCGGATGCTTGTAATTACTTTAGTTGGACTAGCCGCACTGCCATAAATTTTCAAAATATTCTGGTGCGTACTTTTCCCTATACATTCCAGTATACATCCGCCTCTTTTTAGAAAATAACATTAAAACGTTTATTAAATACAGACTCAAACGTCAAATTAAGTAAGGGAGGAAAGGAAAAACATTATTTCACCACTATGCAGGATCAAACAAACAAAAAGATTTTTATGTCCATACGTAGACCAATATTGGTTTTCAGTATTTATGTAACTGTCTACTGATATGTGGCTTATTTATTATTACTGAATAGAAGAGTATTCCAGCATAACGAGATAAAATGAACGTGTAATCAAAGCAATAATAATGTCAGTTAGGACAAGTTTTAAAACAGAAACATGGCTATGCACTGATACAGTTAAATAAATGCCTGGCAATATAAAGAGAAATGTGGCTCCACGAATTGATAATACTTCAATATGTTCATTATGCATATCTAACCACTAGTTCTGTCATGTTCGCTTTATATTTAATGGAGGCATCATTAATGGAAATGGTTCATTGTCTATTTTAAATATAGGGTAGTTATGTTAAACAACAGCAACACCGTAGTTCAGAGCATCAAATAGAATAAAATAGATTTTTATTTAGCATAAACTATTTACAATATTAATATAATTTTGTCCTCAAGGACTTCTGGACGAGAAGCGTGTGACCCTCGTGTGACCCTCGTGTATCCTTCGTTTGGTATAAACATTTACAATAAATATGTTGTTGGATAGGTTAATAGTTATAATATAAATTTTGTTTTAAACTGTGGTTGGCTGTATGGTTTTGTGCCTTAATGCCATAACAAAATATAATTTTGCACATAGTCATTATTGTGCTCTAACATCTGTATATATGGGGCGAGTGTGGGTGCGTCTTTACTATGTACATACTTCGATATGCGATGTAAAGCAAGGTAAGGCGCGGTTAGTAGTTGGATGGGTGACCGTTCCAATTGTTGTAGGGTATGTCCCCTACAAGTCATAAACAAAAAACAAAAAATTTCAAAAATAACCAAAAATAACCAAAAAATCATATCAATCCATGCACCATGGCAAACTACATAAAAAAAGTTAACCAAACACTATTTGCATCCAAAAACCACAGTCAAAGTCAATTAAATCTGGAAAAATTCACAAGCACTCGATAATTCAAATATAACATAAATTCACTAATATCAAACTTCAAACATTCAATCTAGTCTTCAATCCGTAAATTTTCTGTAAACCATTTCATTTTCAAAATTTTAATACTTCTTGGCCACCCCTCGTATACGTTAACTACGTTATTTAATCTCATTTCATAACTTTCTTGCAATAACTTCGCATTTTATTTCTTCTTACTTTTTGATCATCCCCTGTATATACTTCAAACCACGTTCCGTGCCTCGAATCTTAAAGTTCTAATTTAATTTCATCAATTTCCCGATTGCTATTTCAATTTTCACCATTTTTGATCGCTCCTCGTAATATAGCATACAATATCTCTGTTCAACTTGACTCGTACCCTTTAGGAACATTTTTATATCTTATTTCCAGACACTACGCACATATCGGGAACATTTTCATTTCATTTCAACTTTTAAACATCGGATCTCCGTTAATACTTTACGGGGTCGTGTCATATTTTATTAATTAAACGCTAATAACGTCTAAACTAAAATAGATCCAAATTTCGTTCTTATCTCAAAAAATTCCTCTTTTCATAGACAATTTTTTTATATAATTTTCATTTTAGAAATCTTAAATCTCCAGTATTGCGCAATGTGTTGCAATCAATGACTCATCCTCGCCCGCACGGAGCGATTTCCAGCCTTTCCAGCCGTTTTAAAACGGGATGCAAGACTCGATGGGGCGCGATAAACGAAACTTTCCCAAACGTATAAATACCCGAGCACAGCCTACCCGACGCAAGTTCAGTTTTGACAGTGACTCCTATGATTAGTATTCGCGAAGTGATTTAGTGGGAAAAGTTATTTAAAAGTGATTTTAAGTGTAATAAGCTAATTTGCAAGTGCTTCCGTTCCGGATACTATTTAACTTAAGTTGTAGATACCCACCGTTTAGTTAGGCTTTCTTACTCCCTGTCCTAGCATAATTTTCGTGACTAGCTGTTCAGAACTAGCTTCCCAGGCCGAAACCTGGTTAAAAAGAGTAGTTTTAGGAAATCGCCTTAAGTGGTCCCATTTAGTTTTAGTACCTCCTCGCCTTAAGTGGCCCCCTTTTATTTTTTATTTTCGCCTAAAGTGACCCCTATTTATCTTAAAAAAACCTTTCGTCTTAAGTGACCCCATTTTGCTTCGCCTTTACGGCCCACACAGTTTCAAACCAAAGTGAATTTTTTCAGACAAATCAAGACAAATACTTTAATAAACATTTTTGCTAAATTCCACAGTCCGAAATTATGCTGTCGAATAGTTACATCTACTAAAAAAGAAAATTTTGTACAATTAAATTACCCTTTATTTTCAAACTCTGTTCCGAAAAATCTTAAATAAAATAATTGTTCGTTTCGTTTTAAGCCAAGTGTTGTTTTTTCAAAAATACCATATACAGGGTGTAGCCGTTGACCCTGTCATAACTCAAAGACTATCCAGTATTAATTAAAAAATAAAATTAAAAACCAAAGTGCGACCACAATATACAGGGTGTAGCATTTGACCCAATCTATCACCACGGAAATCAAACCAAAAAGGCTTCTCACATCAAAAATATTGCACGAATGCCCTCTAGGGTCTCAGCTCTAAACCCCCACTGCAACAATTTTTATTTTCCACAACAAGAGGGCTTTTTCGTGTTCACAATGAAGAACGTGTCCTCGCCTCACACATCTTCCAGCGGCTTGTATATCAGTGTATGCGCGGAAGCTATACAACCTTAGGCGAGAGTTGTATATGGGATATGCCATCCTTCTGAGAGGATGTAAAGCCGTCGGTCCCTTGTCTATTAAATGTTAGACAAGTAAAAGATCCCTACTTAAGGGAAGAGGTTCGGCAAAATTCCTGTAAACAAAATTCTTAGTAAACAGTTTTAAACTACCAGAAGATTTAATTTCAGTGGGTAAAACATTGTACGTGCGTAAACCTTCAGTAAATATTGACTTTTTGAAGAATGTTATTTTTGTTTGGTCTATGTTGTAGTTTTCAGCAGATCTCACTGGATAATCGTGCAATTTAGCTCTTTTAACTAAGATAGGTTTAAGATAGGTAGGTACTAGGTTTTTGTCTATTTTATTCAGGGTGTCCCGTAATAACGTGCAAAAAATTTAACTGTAGATTCCCTGTCAAAAATTAAGACAGGCTCTTCGTATAAGATTTTTCAAAATAGCCCTTTCTTCTCCAGCTACACCCCATTAAAGGGGTGTGCCAAAAAACGGTTTTTAATTTCTATCTCAAAATAACATAATCGAAAAAAGACGAAATTTAGCACATCTCGGTTACTCATCAAAAGGCATCTAACAAAATTATTTTATCCGCCATCAAAGGGGTGAATTTAACTACCCTTCTTGAAATTTTGTAAATATCTTTCTGTTTGCTATTTTTTTTTAGCTAAACCTGATTCATTTAGAAACTTTTTATCTCTTGAAAAAATTTCATAAAATCGACCATTTTTGAGAAAAAAATTAAATTACATCTGCCTATAGCCCAGTTGCCAGTGACTAATTTTGATGGATAGTTAGAATTAATTGTTACCTCGCTAATTTTTTCATGAAAGATTAGTTTATTGCTAGTAGAAAGTGGCTCAAAAAAGTGTACCAAAATCTACCCCTGCGAACCATTAAAAACAACTTTCTGAAACGGAAAAATTCAGCTTTTTGCTAATATCTTGAAAAATAATAATAATAAAAAAACGGATAGCACCACGTGAAACAGCGGGAAATTTTACATAACAATAGTATAAAATTTAACATGAGAAATTATTACAGTTCGCACAATATTACAAGCGCGTCACACAGGCAAATAAGACAAATGAAGTATTTCTCGACTGCCGCTACATAATAAAGACAATTTGTACCTACTAGAAACAAAAAAAAATGGTAGCATTTTAAAGAGGAAGAATTCCGCTTTCCAATGGTATACTTGTAGTTCAAGTAGGAAGAAACTGAGACATAAAAACATGACAAAAACTTTACGACCTCATTAAAATACCGGTACTTTTTTTTGTGCTGTTCGCAAATTGACTCGCGTACCTTTATAGGTTTTTAATGTGCGTCGGGAATGTTTCATGTCAGGCTTGGCGCCATGGCCCGCGGCGATAATAATTATGTCGTGAAGTTTTTGTTAGATTTTTTCTGTCTCGAGAATTTATTACTTGAACTATACCTTTAATTTTTACAATTTTATTTCTTATAAATTGCACGTGAAAGTTATGTTTTATCATTTTTTTCCACTCTATATTAAAACATAAATATTAAATAAAATACTAATTTTAAAAAAAAAATCCTTGTAGATATAGCTTGTTTATACCTTAAACTTCAATATAATATTAATTTTTATGCTCTAAAGCATCCAGGGTAAAATAAATAACTTTTAAATAATTGGTATTTTTTTCATTTTTTAAGGTTAGGAAATTTTCACTTGAAGAATTTGTCTAAAACGGTCAAAAAAGGCTTGTAGGTAAAAAAAAACTACATTTAAGTATACCGTTGGAAAGCTGAATTCTTCCTCTTTAAAATGCTACTTCTTTTTTTTTCATTTTTAATGGGTAAAAATTGTCTTTATTATGTAGCGGCAGTCGAGAAATGCTTCATTTCCCTGTGCTACGCGGTTGAAACCAGCAAACTAATAATTTCTCATGCTAAGGGAAAAATTTATAAAAAAAAATTTTACACTATTTTTATGTAAAATTTCCGACTCTTTCAAGTGGTGCTATTACTATTTTTCGAGATATTAGCAAAAAACTGAATTTTTCCATTTTTTGAAAATGCAAGGCTTTACCCCTACTATTTACAGAGAAAATAAGAGCTGTTACTTTCCAGTAAGATTTGATTTTTGTAGAATTATATTTAAAAAGCCGTCAGATTTTACAAGAAAAGTACTATTCACAGATGAATGCTGCTTTACTCAACATGGAGTTTTAAATTTTCGTAACCAGCATTTATGGAGCGACGATAATCCTCACGCTGTTGTAAATGGAAGATATCAATACAACTTTTCAATAAATATTTGGGCCGGAATTCTAGGGAATAAATTACTAGGGCCTTTTGAGTTACCAAACAGATACTTTTTGCGAAATGACCCGTATCAACTTATAGACGATTTACCTCTTTCATTACGTCAAACACTGTGCTTGTTGCAGGATGGTGCGCCACATCATTATACTTCAGAGGTTCGAGAATTGCTACACTCAACATTTAGAAATCGATGGATTGGAAGAGTGCGAGAAGCCACAATTAAATGGCTCCCTCGGCCCCCAGATATGAATCTATTGGACTTTTACTTCTGAGGCCACTTGAAAAACGTTGTTTACTCGACACCTGTCCCTAACGTCGAAGTTTTGAGAGAATTTTTAATGCTGCCTATGAAGCGAAACTCTCCACATGTTTTAAATAGCTTGTATGGCAATTTTAGAAAACGA
Source organism: Leptura quadrifasciata (assembly GCA_963675555.1). Lineage (NCBI taxonomy): Eukaryota > Metazoa > Arthropoda > Insecta > Coleoptera > Cerambycidae > Leptura > Leptura quadrifasciata. Next base: position 38,262,842 of record OY776673.1, read on the forward strand.
TTGCAAACGTGGATTCAAGTTGGATGTCATCACTTTGCCCAAATGCTTTAATATCTAAAAACAATAATCGTTGTCTTCATGTTTAAATTTTTTTACTATTTAAATTTAAATTTTGTGTATGTTGTGTTACTTTTTTTTTAGTTTACTAATAAATTTGCTTTTCAATACTTTCGTCTTTAATTTGTAATATCTCCTGCAATTTTAAGCACCAAATAATCAAATCAGTATATAATAGTGTCAAATTATAATTTGACACTAGCCTACTTTTAGTATTTTACACTAATATAATAATTGTGCTCATCGTTTTTTATTGGTCACTGAGGTAGATGTAATTAAATATTTACTGTTTTTGACCATAACTTCTTATTCTAAACATATCTTGTAAACAAACTATAAGACTACCTAAGTAGAACTATAAAAAGAGTAGTGTTATAAATTTTCACTCGATAATTTCAAACATATGCAAAATAGTTACATTTAAATTTACGAAGGAAATACGAAGATTGACATAATTTTTAAAATTAAATCTCACTATTTTGCAAACAACTAAAATTATTAAGTGATAATTCATATCATTACATCTGTCATAGTACTACTTTAATACTCCTATAATTTTTTTGCCAATATATGGATTTAAAAAAGTTATGGCCAAAAGTAATAAATATTTCCTTATCGGGTTTCTCTCTCTCTCTCTCTCTCTCTTGAATATGCCCACCTTAATTAGACTATTAATAATTAAATATTGCTGTAAAATATGGAGATTCCTAAAATATATTTAGTTAATTTAAAAATCATTTCTCTTTCGTTAGTTTTTGAGTCCACAGCAGTGGAATGGCAAGTTAATTAAACCCTCTTCACTGGGGTTGTAAAAAATCAAAATATGGATTGATAGCTAATGTTCCACGAATTGTCACGAAAGCTGTGGTTGCAGGAAACTAGGACTAACTTGTTCTGTTTTGCAATGAATGTATGGGTGTCAATTACGACAATATCCAAGCAGAGATTGCATAAGAGGATGTCCTTGAAAATGTGGATAAAGATATTGATATTCAATTTGAAAATGTTATTGAAGAGATGGAGAATATTTATAATTTGCAAATAGTTTATTACAATATTCTTTTGAATAACCTTTATTGAATAAAATCTTGAAATTTACTAAAATTATAATATTTTTGTTCGAAAAAAGACAAATCTTTATATATCAGATAGATAAAAAAAAATATTTTAGTATAATTAATTGTCACATTGTTTAAAAACCATCACAATTTTATTCATTCGTGTAAATAATTATTCATTATTAACAAAAAATTAAAATTCGAAAATTTTGTTTGGATACTTTTCGCACAAAAAATTATTTTTAATTTTTTTAAATAAGCCGCTTCGATGAAAAATTTGATTCTCTACAAAAAATTTCCTATTAACTATACCTGAATTTTGCTTCGTTTCCGAGTTATATTTAAAAAACTGAAAGGGTTGCATTTTCACCCCTATCTTCAGTTTGCACACTCTAATATAATAGCACTCCGCGGTTTTCTCATCTGAAATGATCAATTGAACGATTTGTGCCATAAAAATCCTTGAACGGTCTAGTTTCTTTCTATATGACATAATCAATACCCTAAAAGTAACATATATTTTTTTAAATTTCTTTGAAGGTGGTTTGATTTATTGCAAATTTCTCTTCTTAATTTCCTGTTTCATTTGCAAATTACTACTTTTATGTATATTAAGTCTCTGACTACCCTCGATTACTGATATTGTACGCTTCCAATCTTCCTGTCTATATTCTCACACGCCACTGCTAGAGTCCGTCTATTAATCACGTAGCGGGGCATCGCCTGGTTATCGCGAAACCGAAGAATAATTGGTCAACATCTTCGACTAACGTAAAACAATAAAATGCCATCTGATGGCGGAAATGGCAGTTCAGCTGTGATTAATCGACCGCGCTGACAAAGCGACACACTTTGGCGACAATGTAACAACTCAGATATTGCACACATTACAGAAATAAAACTTACATTGGTGTTTCGATGGCCGGTTAATGTTGATTTATTTGTTGTTCTTTTGCTTGTAATAAATTTTTCCAAAAGTACTAAAACTTTCCTACGTACAATTTTTCATTTGACCGACTGCTTTGTCTGGAATTCAGTTTTACGTTCTTTCCAATAATTTAATTACAATGTGTACAAAATCTCGAATAACAACAATAAGTTAGAGGCGAAGAAATACGATAAATTATTATCATAGATATTAATGAAATGTAAAATCTATTAAAAAGAGTGGTGAATTGGAAGTTTTTAAATTTTGAAACGACCCCGGTTAACCTCTCTTTTATTTTTATGGAAATCCTGGTCACGATGTACCAGTGAAACATCCCACCCCTGTTAATTATTTATCTCAAACTTAGGCACAGATAAGAAAACAAATTGGCAATTTATGTATCTAGTTTTTTAAATTTTAGGACCCAAATAATAATAATAATAATAATAATAAATAATAATAATAGTTTCATTTCCAATAATAATCATTAGTTTACATTTGAATTAGTAAGAATTGTAAAATAAAACAACCAGAAGTCTAAAAGCATGTATTTACTTGTCTAGACTATTAACATGAAGAGTTAGTGAAATATACATACATAATATATAAACAATAGATATACGCATACATACCATAAATACACATATAGACAGACACACTTATAGACATATGAGCAACGTATAACAATGGAATAAATCGGAACTAAAAGAAAGAAAAAATTGATGGCAATACATTAGACTCCCGTGTTGAGTTTAATCAACAATCGTATACTAACTAAAATATTGTATATTTCTTGTCGAATTAAAGAAGGTATAAATTTTTTAAATTATTTCTTAAATGCATATTGAGTCTATATTTGTTATCTGAGTAGGTAGATAGCTATAGATCTTAGGACCTAGGTAAGCATAGCTTTTTGTGTCCTTTTTGTTCTTGTATTTATTTTTTAAGAACGTCTTATTATATATTTTATTACTGCAATGCATAAAAAACAGCTGACGCGAATCCATTACATTTCCTTCTTTATAAAGATTGTCTAACGGATAAGTAGCTTCTTTACTCAATATTATTTTTAAAATTCTTTTTTGGACAACTTCGAGGCTGTTTAAGATAGTTTTTCCGATACCACCCCGTCCTAATATACCATAGGCAAAATGTGGCTCTACTAAGGAGTAATATAAATTTATTAGTTGCTTAACGACGAGTATTTCTCTTAACTTTTTTAATCTGTAAATTAGGCATTGTACCTTTTTGATAATATATAATAATTAATATGAGCGTCCCATTTTAAGTGAGAGTTAATAATTATTTAGCCTATGTAGTGCTTTTATTTCAAATTGCTTGTTGATGTTTCGGACTTCGAAATTAGGTAATGTAACTTTACTCATGTTAATGGTTTTGCTAAAGTTAATAGTCATTAATCTATGATTGAACGACATGAATATTCTCCATATCTAATTCTATTTTAGTTTTTAAAATGTCCCAGTTTTCGCTATAGTAAAAAATCGCAGTATCATCTGCGTAAGTGATTATATCACCACCGCGTTCTACAGAAAATAAACCAAATTCAAGTATATATTAAATAGTATCGGTTCCAATACCGTACCTTGAGGTACTCCATATTCAATTAATTGTTCTATGAGAGCTAAGTGTATTGTTTATTTTAACGCATTTTTATCTGTCCGAAATATATCTCTCCTAAATAAATTTAAAGCTCTACCTCTTATTCCCATATCTTCTAGTGATTCTAAAAGCAAAGTATGGCTGGTAGTGTTAAAAGCTTTTGACGGATCTATAAAAAACATAGAGATGGTTTTCTTGTGTCCAGAGCAGTGTACATTATCGTAGTGAGTTGCAATATGGCGTCTTGGGTTGAGATTTCTTCTCGAAAACCAAATTGTTTTTTAGACATTAATTTGTGTTTATTGATGTACTCACATAACCTTTTTTTAACACCTTTTCTAAAATTTTAGTATAATTTGTAATGAAAGATATCGGCCTATAATTAATTGCATTCATGCGATCACCCTGTTTATATATCGATAGAACTATAGAAGACTTAGAAGCAGAAGGATAGTAGCCTATCTCTATCGATATATTTATTATTTGCGCCAATGGGCTTGAAATTGCTGATGATATGCTTTTTATAGTCTCCGATTTAGATCCGTCTATGCCAGCCGCTTTGTGGTTTTTTAGCGAGGATATTATCTCGCATATTTCTGTTGGACTAGTGGGTTTTAGAAAAATAGAATTCACAACCGTTTAGTTTTTAGTTTTACAAATAGAGCTTAGTTTAATTTTGTTTACCAAATTCAGTCCTGTTTCAATGTACTTATTATTATTAAAGATATTTGTTATACTTTGACTATCCCCAATTTTTTGTCCACTGTCCGTGTTTATAGCATTCATATTATTTATTTTTTCATAGATGTACAAATTTCTTTCACAATATCCCATACATTTTTTGAGGAGTTTTCGTTCTGATTGATTTTTTCTCGGTAATAATTAGCATTCGTTTTTTTACTTAACGAAGTAGTCGCATTTCTATATTTTATATAATATTCCAGTTCATTGTTGGGACTGCTTTTTACTCGTTGAAACATTTTATGTCGGTTATTTATAGGGTTAATAATACCATTTGTTATCCATGTTTTCCTTTTTTTTATTTTTTATTCTCCCTGTTGTAGTACAATTGAATTTAGTTGTAGTTGCGGTAAACATTTTTTTTTACCCTCGGGTTCTCTTATATAGATTGATATTACTTGTTTCTATGTTCTAACTCGATTTGCTGATGAAAAAATTAATCTCATTAATTTAAACACTGTACAAGCTTACAACCCTGTTTATGAGTGGAAAATTTTATTTAACCTTCTTTTGAACTTCGCTTTATCACGAAACAGCATTATCAATTTGCCCTTAAAATTTGTCTTTTATTTTGGTTTATTAGTTTGTTTATTATCATATATTTAATTAAGTACCTTATTAAATGTGTGAGAAGTAAAAGTTTATAGGAAAAGCAGAAACCATTTTAATACATTTTATAAAACAATGGAGCAAATAGCCACATATGAAGTTAAACAATCCAAATATTGTTAAGACAGTCGTCTAACTACAATATAGGAAAATCAGTTTTGCGTCAGTAAAATGAACATACTGCGTATATATCATTCAGAGTAGTTAGTTAAGTAAATAGAATATAGTACAATAGAATTCTTGTGTTATTTTGCTTAAATTAAAGCTCGTCAATCGTCAATATAAGAGTATAAAATCCTGATGAAAATAGCAAACAACAAAAATAACGTCATTGCTCCTGAAATGTCATTTGTAAGTGGGAGTTTAGACACTCACGTAAAATATCGCGGAATACTGAAGAAATCTCCCAAAGTTTAAATAACAATAAAGCAATAAGAAAATTGCATATGACTCTCCAAAAATCATTAAAATACACTAATGACACTAGTATTTAAATGAGAGAGGGTCGGAGCTGCAGCAGTGAGCTGTTTAGGGGTGGAGGTAATTAGAGGGGCGGGAGTTAATTGGGGAAGAGGGGAGCGGGGCGGGGCGTAAGATGGCGGGGCCTAATAGTGGTGGTGGTGGAGGAGGGCAATTGCTAGGAGCAGTGGTGGGGAAAATTGTAGTGGTGGGGGCAATTCGTGTGGTGGGTAATTAGAGTAGTAGAAGGTAATTATAGTGGTGGTGGGGGGAAGTTAGAGTGGCAGATGGTAATTAGAGTGGTGGGGCAGAGGTCACGAATTCAAGGTCAAGGGGTCAAGTGATTGGAAGTAACTAGTGTGGTGGAGGGTAAATTTTAAGGCGGCTTTATTAATATACTTATTAGGTAAAAATAAGGATAATTAAGAGTTATTAAGGTTAATTTAGGTAAAAATAATGGCAATTAAGGAGGAGGAGTCTGTACGCCCGTCCGTCTGCCCACCAGTCAGTCAGTATGTCTATCTGTTTGTCTGTCCGTCTATTTGTCCATCCTTATGTTTACCTGTTCATCCATCCATTCGTATACAAGCAGCTAAATAATTCTTTATTGTGTTGTATTTACTATTAGATATTGTCCAGAAGCACAATTTTGGTATATTTGTTTTTTATGTTATGACGAAATAACAGACATTAGCATAATACATTCATTTTATTACCCATTCTTGATTATACAGGGTGGGCAATAATGCGTCGGACCTCGATATCTCGAGTTATACGATAGCTAGAAACTTTTTAAAAAATTACAAGTAAACTAGATAAAAAGTCTAGAACTGTAAATTATTTTCAAACATACAGGGCGAGCCAAGAGGAAACTACAGGACCAAGTGCCATTTTTAAATAGAATGCTATGTATATCAGTACATTTTTTGAAGCTACTTTCTAGGCTCTATTCATTCCTATATTAGCATTGAATATCTCCCAACCACTTGGATGTAATGAATTTTTTTTTTGATATAATGCAATCTGGAGATGGATATTAAATAAACCACCACAGTCACAATTATGGGTTTTAAGAAAAACTTATGTGAATACCAGTTACGAGACATGTAGTTAATGTTTTTGAATCATTTTCATTTCCTAAAAATTTACAGGGTGGCCAATAATTATTTTTCAATTAAGAACATTTTAAATTGAATTTACTCAATTTTTTCAAATGGAGCACTCTGTATATTTTTCGACGATGTGATGTAGAAATGAAAAACGAACATTTTTTGTAGCTACTTCCCTATGGCTAATTGAAACCATTTTCGTTTTATAAATAAATAAGTGTCAAATTCAAGAATAAACTTAAAAAAAGAGGTTCCTTCAAATAATTCATTAGAAAAATTTATAATAGGTGTTCGACCTGTTGCCCATTTTGATCGACACGCGTCTATGCAATTTTAAAATGAGGCCATTTAGTGGAACCATTTCTTCCAATCCATTTCAATGAGTAAATAGTATTTAACCGGTCCTTTACTGCAATGTTTTTTTGTACATTTTTTTGCTGTTTTTGTTATTGGACAAGCAATAAAATCTCAGTTTGGTATAAATTGTTGTGTGCAAAGGAGCATTTATCACACTTATCGGTCGTTACAATTTGTATTGAATTTAAAATATTTGGAATTTTACAATATGAATTTTAATAAAGCGGAACTTGTAGACATGACTTTTGTTTTGGGCGAGTCAGACAGAAATTGTTTACTTGCCAATAGAATTTATCACCAATGTTATCCTGAAAGAAGGATTCTTGATGTTAGCAGCTTCCAAAACCTTCTCGATAAATTTCTGGAAACTGGAAATGTCGAATATAAGAAAAGTGAAAGAATAAAACGTGTTGTGAACGAAGAAAATAAGTTTTCTGTGGTGCTGGCAACGGTTGAGAATACCCATGTTAGTCAAAGAGAAGTGAGCTCATTAGTAGGAATAAGTAGACGGTCTGTGGGTCGAATCTTAAAAACAAATAAGTTGCATGCATATCATATTCAAATGCACTAGGCTGATAACGATTTTCAAAAGCGCCTACATTTTTTAATTGGGCCAGAGATGAAATGCAACATGATGTCAACTTTTTTAGTACTTTTTTATTCAGTGATGAGACAACTTTTCATAAAAATGGATTTGTTAATAGGTACAATTTCCATTATTATACTTCGGAAAATCCTCACTTTTTCATGCATGTTGGTAACCAACACAGATGGCCTTGGTCTATAAAAATTTGGGGAGGAATTATTGTAGAACATGTAATAGGGCCACATTTTTTGATGGGACATTGACTGGAGCTATTTATATTCCTTTTTTTTTAAACTATCGGCCACAATTATTGATAAATCTCCCTGAAAGAATTCGAAAGAGGATGTGGTTTCAGCAAGATGGACCTTCATCACATTATTTAAATGCAATAATACCTACCCTAATCAATGGATTGGAAAAATGGCCCCACTAAATGGCCTGTTAGATCCCCAGATCTTACAAAAATGGATTTCTTTTTATGGAAATACGTGAAGGAAATTGTTTATAGAGACACACCAACAACAGTACAAAATATGAAGGAAAGAATAATAACTGCCTTTACATCACACCATCGGTTTTAGGAATAGTGGGAACCTCATTTCAAAAGCACATAGAGATGTATGTCAATCAAAATGGGCAACATGTGGAACATTTATTATAATTTTTTCTACTGAGTTATTTGAAGAAACCTCTTTTTTAAGTTTATTTTTGAATTTTGTAATTATTGCTCAATGAAACGAAATTGGTTGCAAATAGCCATAGGGAAGTACTTACAAAAATGTTCGTTTTTCATTTCAACTATACCGGGTGTTTCATTTGAAAAAATTGAGAAAATTCAATTTAAAATGTTCTTAATTGAAAAATAATTTTTGGCCACCCTGTACATTTTTAGGAAATGAACATGATTCAAAAACATTAATTAGATATCTCGTAACTGGTATTCACATAAGTTTTTCTTAAAACACATAATTGTGACTGGTGATTTTTTAAATATCCAACTGCAGATTGCATTATATCAACAAAAAAATTCATTACATCCAAGTGGTTGGGAAAATTTCTAGCTCTCGTAGAACTCGAGATATCGTGGTCCGACGCACTATTGCCCCACCCTGTATAACTGAAAAATATACCTACAGAGTTCTATTCCAATACACATTTGCGATATAAATTACCTGCCTTTTATACATACCTCATTCTGATTTATAAGATGAATATTTGCGATCTGCCTGTCTTATTTGCTGAGATTTTTATCACAGAGTTTATGAATGGGAGCATTGGATTGTTATTTTTTAGTGAAATATTGCAGTGCATTTAAGTACCCTTTTATTATTTACCTTATGATTGTAGACTATCTACTTCCGAGTCTCTTTTGGGCTTGAACACTTTTTAACGGCTTAGGTACTTAACATCTTGACGTCAGTAAAGTGAGGTGGGTGTGAAATGCTATAAAGCTTACTCTCTCCGGATTTTTTTTTAAATTCATATACCTATAAAATAATGAAATTATTCCATAGATTTCCACCATACTGTATATTAGAAATCATTAGAGGACCTTGAGTAATATTTAATAAAAAAAATAACTATTTGCATCATTTTTACACGTGCTGTTCGGTAAACTTAATTAATTTTCACCTCTACTTTATTTTCGCAATGTGAAAATCTAAACGTATTCGTGGTTTATCAATAATAAAATTTCCACGAAAACGGTAGAGACAATTATTGTGAAAATGATTTAGTGTATGAATAAATACAGGTTACGTATTTGGCGATCTATAAAACAGAATTATGGGGCGATGCGAATTCTCACATTGCATTAAACGAAAGACTGTAAAATTTTTCATTTTGTTACAAACTTGATAAACCGCGTTACGTTGTATCGTCTACCTATGCTGCAGAAAATTGGTTCATTTCAAGGCGTTAAATATTCATGTACGCTCGTACCTCTAATGGTTACAGCATATTTACAATAGATGTAAACATAATACATTCATAATAATAGCTCCAAATATAACGTTGAAACTGTATATTTTCATTTAAGTAATTACAATGTATTATGTTTAGTTTATGTTCATGAATATGAAATTAGTGGGATAATATAACCCGTAAAAGATATTATTACTTACACAAATACGGAGTTAGCTTTTGTGATATTACATCTATTTTCACCACGTCCACGATTAATATCAAAGCCCAATACTAGGCCCAATGTTATTTTTCATTTACACATCTGATATTTTAATATCAGTGAGGCATTGTAAGTATATGTAAGTATATACCGATGGTATTCAATGTTATTTGCATTTCTTTTTTATCGATCAACTCCATATGACTTATATTGTCAATACCATCGTATAGATATAATAGTCATAAATGAATTACTTAAACATCATAATTTGAATCTTAACTCACAAAAATCGTTTATAATCGAGACCATTATATATCACTATCTTTATGAGCACGCTAATAAAATATCAAGCATTCAATATGGGTTCCAGAAAAAAAGGTCAGTAAATAGAAATCTAGCGGATTTTGTGAACTCTGTGATGGATGCCTTGACAAATAATAATCAAATATAAGTGACCCATACTGACATTTCCAAAGCATTTGATAAATTATCACTGCATATTGTTAAATAATGTGAAATGTGTTCATCTCTACTGGTTTAATAACATTTATGTCGGCCTACCTAATTAATCGGCAACAGTATGTAATGATAAATAATTTGGAGTCGGATTACTAGACATCAGATTCAGGAGTTCCCCAGGGTTCAAACCTAGGCCCAGTTTTGTTTCAAATTTGTATAAATCATATTGTAGATAGTGTAAAATATTCATCAATTAGCCGATGATATGAAAATATTTAAGTAAATAGAAAATTGCAAAGACTGCTTGCAATTACACGATGATATCAAAGAAATATTTAATTGGTCCGTTGAAAATCAATTGTCCTTTAATATTAATAAATGCAAGGTAATGACTTTCATGTTGCATAAAGATATGATTGATTATAAATATAAAATCGGAAACAAATATTTAGAGACGGTTTATACAAAAACTGATTTGGGTGTGGTATTCGAGTCCAAATTAACATTTAATGATCATATAATTAGTATTTCAAATAAGTAATGTAAGACTTAGGGTTTATTCTACGTAACTGTAGATCAGAAAACTATTTTAATGCTATAATTCTCTTTTGTAAGGTCCACACTAGGTTACTGTTCCGTGGTTTTGAGTCCTTTCTATACAAAATATATGCAAATGTTTGAAAATGTGCGGAAAAGTTTATAAAGCATATTAATTTCATATTACAGATGAGGTATAGTAATATCTCCCCTTACTTAGATTATCTTCCTATATATAATTTAATGACATTAAATAACAGAAGAACTTACTTTGGCATTATTTATTTGTATAAACTTATACAGAATCTATCGTGTGATACAACTATCTTAAATAAAATAATAGTCAATGTTCTAGACGAAAGAATATGTTTTCATAGAACTTTTTCTTATACTACACCAACAAAGAACTATGAACTAAAGTCACCTCTTGTTAGAATTACAAAAAAGTATAATTCATTACAACGATATCTAGATATATTCGGAGATATATATGTCATGTTCACAAAAGATTTAAAGAATAAATTACTTACTTAATATGCAGAACGAAATAGAAATTTTTTAAGCAATTGTCTAGCAGTTATCATTTTTATAAACTATTTTTTCGTATTATAAGTACCCTTGTTACGAGCCTACGATGAGCTGGTTACGTTCTGTGAGAATATAATACCACCCTACCGTAGGCAACCCACTGCACTCTATAAAGTATATAAAATCACCTAATTTATAAAATCGCATATGCATGGCTACAGCCTAGAGGATTTTGAAAGAAATTTCACCTCAACCATGATTCATTCATTATACATCTCGTAGAGCACGCGGTCGTCTTGTTGACGATTGCTAAGTTTATCTGCAGCCATCTTCGTGGGATTTGTAAATTTATGAAATCTGTTGCAGTTTTCACTTATTTTGGTTGTTTTATTTATGGAACTAGTTACGAGGGAAAACCACTACTAAGTAGGATTTTAGTCGACAGAGGGTAAGCATGTTCTCCATGGTCATGATTTTATTATTTTAGGCAGCTTCTGGCACGTTCAGAATACGCATTTATGGTTGCTTCAAGCAAGTTTATGGTACGCTGTTAGCACGTTATTGGTACCCTTTTCTTTTTCCCGGTACACCTCTCGGCACGCTGTTAGCCTCATGCTTCTGGGGTGCGATCCGTAGAGCACCTTCGCCGCGGATTGAGACTCCCTCCCGGTCATCAAACCAGCAAACTATGTAACCTAGGATCTATGAAACGGTCAGAACTCTGTCCAATTTCGTTGGGGCTCGAAGCCATGGATTTCAGTGGGTAAATACACAAAACTTCACTTATATCCTTTCATTCGTCATATTAAGCAACCTGACACACCGTCTTGGTAACTAATTTGCTACTTATTCCCTACATCATAATTAAGTTGATATATCGCTCTCTGTACACCTGCGGTAGCAATCAAACGGTATTGTAAATATATTTTTTAATCGTTTGTCACATAGCAATGCATAACCTATTAATTACATATCAAGTATCACATTGTTAAATTTTAAATATATAGCCTGTCCTGAATCGGTTGTTGCGATATTAAAGTATTGTATTTGTGAATTAGGGTGTTTTATTTTATATTCACGCTAGGGGAATCTAAAGCAATTGATAATTGATCCCGTAAGTGTACGGTAAAGTTACCCCCCGAGATACAGAGCTAGTAATTTTTCTTTTGTCGCGGGCACTACGTCACCATGCCATGACATTATGCTACGCTCTGTGCCCTTTTTGAACTTATAGCTTGCCTCTATGGTATCACTTTCATGGGGCTATTCCCTTGTAGCACCCCTATCTCCACTCCCTCACTTTTTCTCTCTCTTATCTCTGAATGTTTTACTTTAATTCAGTTTAAGGTTAGTTTAAGTTAGGTTAAACATATAGAGCCTGTAGTTGGCTTGTGAATGTAGACTTGTACCAATAAATAATGTAATTGTATGGGAATATAAATCACACCAACATGCAACAATTTGAAGAGTGGTGGTAATATTGGTACGGTTTGTGTTAAATTACCGACAGAAATGTGGGTGAGATTTTAAAAGCTGATTTAAAAATTTTGTAAATAAATTACTATAATATATGAATATATATTATTTATTAACTTGGCCAGCTTACAATATCACAGTACTAAAACACTTTCATAGTTAAAGTTTTATGCAAAATATAATATCACCTAACATACTTAAATTTACTTAGCTCAGCATAATTACATAGAATATGTATTGTAATGTAATGTAATGTAATGTAATGTAATGTAATGTAATGTAATGTAATGTAATGTAATGTAATGTAATGTAACGTAATGTAAGTAATGTAATGTAATGCAATGCAATGTAATGTAATATAAAGTAAAGTAAAGTAAAGTAACGTAATGTAATGTCATGTAATGTAATGCAATGCAATGAAATGCAATGTAATGCAATGCAATGCAATGCAATGTAATGTAATAATAATTATAAATAAACAACACAGAAATTAGACAACCCCCAATTCCAGAAGCCAGAAGCTTGTACGGAAGGGGATTACACACTGAAAAAACACGGACATACAGCAATTTCCTCAGACACTGTCAATGCCAGAGCCGGGATTCGAATCCGGTGGCACGATACCCGTATGATTAATTGCGACCTGGCGCTATATTGCTATTAAGACATTAAAATAGTAAAAAATCTTAATTTTGTTCTATATGTATTAACAGCGACAGTTGTTTAACGAATTGTCAAGGTTGTTGTGTCTGTTGATTGCTTTATGAAGAGAGATTATTTTGGCTAGTCGTTTGTTTTTAGCAGTGCCTAGCATATCTGCGTGCGCGTGTTTTATGCTTATGTCAAGTTAAATACTATTTTACATGTCAGACATGTCGGAGTCTGACATAACTCCATGCTATGTACTAAAGTGTCCTTTTGGTATACTAGGTAATATTCCACTGACATCCAATTAAAGTTACGCAACATGATCTAAATGGAAGTGTCTCGTGGAACACGTAAAATAATTCTCATGATCCTGTACTACAATTTTTGCATGCTCTCTATTTCATTTTTAATACATAAATACGAAACAGATACTATGTCCAATAAGGAAGGATTAAGATAGCTAGGGCACATTTTGCCTTCATATTCTTGGTTATTATTAGTAGTTAAACTTGGGATTTGACGCATTTAATATTATACATTAACGTTGCGCTACTTAACTACATTTCGTCACTCATTATTTTTTATAGTGTCGTTAAATTGTTTAAAATGGAAATATAACAGCGTAGCATCAGCCAAAAATGTATGTGGCACGTTTCAATGGATTTTACGAGACGTTAATTCATAGTAATAATAATATCAGCGGTCCTAGTATAATTCCTTGTGGTACTTTTTTTTAAAACGTGTCTTTAAATACTTCATCCCTTTTTTTTGTTGTTTACTTTCACATTTCAACCATTGTGATTTTATTTACAGGCCATGCTTTGTCTAAAATGACAAAAACTGCAGTGAAAAAAGCAAAATTCATCATATCGTAAGGTTTGGATTACGTAAATATGACCATATATCGCATGCGGTTAAATCTCTTAATTGGTTAAATATTGAGTCACACCGAACTCTTCACTTAGGTAGTTTTGCTACAAAATTTATAATTGGACACGCCTAAGCCTCACATTCTCACGGATTCAAAATTTCCGTGTGGTACATCATGTTATCAAAATCTACAATACAACTGAACCCAATTCGTTTCAAAATAAAAAATAATAAATTTAAACTGAAGTATAAATAATTATTATTTTTAATCAGCAATCGTAATATCAGTAATCTTATCTCCAATGGATTTTAAGTAATTTTTGTAAGCTTTTTTAATAAGAGACTTTGCTTCAGATCTGACGTATTGTAAAATCATTAGAACTAGGCGTTCTTCCTTCGCAGTGAAAAACGTCAGGTATCACGCCTATGCCTAAGAAAAGAATTCTGAACAACTTGAGGATCTACGTCCTATTAACATTTTTTCTGTTCCACTAAAAATTTCAGAGTCAACTATATATGAATAACTTTCTGAATGTCTTTCAAAATTTGAAAAGATTTCAGTACCTTTACACTACTAAGTAATGTATCTGAAGAAAATTTAACGAGCCATTGACAACATGAAAGTCATCTCTTTGACATTACTGGATATGACTCAAGCTTTTGACTCCGTATACAGGGTGGAGCAATAATGCGTCGGGCCTCGAGAAATTTTTTTAAAAATTGCAAGTAAACTAGATAAAAAAGTACTTCCATATGGCTAATTGCAACCATTTTCGTTTTATAAATAAATGTCAAATTCAAGAATAAACTTAAAAAAGAGGTTCCTTCAAATAGTTCAAATTTATAATTAATAGGTGTTAGACGTGTTGCCCATTTTGATTGACACACGTCTTTATGCAATTTTGAAATGAGGTCATTTAGTGGGACCATTTCTTCCAATCCATTGAAATGGGTAAATAGTGCTTAACCGGTCCTTTACTGCAATGTTTTTTTGTAAGTTTTTTTTCTGTTTTCGTTACTCGACAAGCAATAAAACCTCAGTTTGGTATAAATTGTCGTGTACAAAAGAGCATTTATCGCACTCATCGGTCGTTACAATTTGTATTGAATTTAAAATATTTGGAATTTTACAATATGAATTTTAATAAAGCGGAAACTTGTAGACATGACTTTTGTTTTGGGCGAGTTAGACAGAAATTGTTTACTTGTCGAATATAAAAAAGTGAAAGAATAAAACATGTTGTGAACGAAAAAATGAGTTTTCTGTGGTGCTGGCAACGGTTGAGAATCCCCATGTTAGTCAAAGAGAAGTAAGCTCATTAGTAGGAATAAGTAGACGGTCTGTGGGCCGAATCTTAAAAACAAATAAGTTGCGTGCATATCATATTCAAATGCACCAGGAATTATCTGATGACGATTTTCAAAAGCGCCTACAATTTTGTAGTTGGGCCAGAGGTGAAATGCAACATGATGTCAACTTCATCAATACTATTTTATTCAGTGACGAGGCAACTTTTCATAAAAATGGATTTGTTAATAGGCACAATTTCCATTATTATGCTTCGGAAAATCCTCACTTTTTTATGCAAGTTGATAACCAACACATATGGTCTATAAACGTTTGGGGAGGAATTATTGGAGAACATGTAATAAATCCATATTTCTTTGATGATACATTGACTGGAACTATTTATCTTTATTTTTTGGAAAACTATCTGCCACAATTATTGGTAAATCTCCCTGAAAGAATTCGAAATAGGATGTGGTTTCAGCAAGATGGTGCTCCACCACATAATTTAAACGCAGTTAGAGACCACTTAAATAATATCTACCATAATCAATAGATTGGAAGAAATGGACCTACTAAATGGCCTGTTAAATCCCCAGATCTTACAAAAATGGATTTCTTTTTATGGGGATATGTGAAGGATTGTTTATAGAGACACACCAACGACAGTACAAAATATGAAGAAAAGAATAATAACTGCCTTTACATCTATCACACCTGCAGTTTTAGGAACAGTGGGAACCTCATTTCTAAAGCGCATGGAGATGGATAGGAAATGAAAATGATTCAAAAACATTAATTAGATGTCTCGTAACTGGTACTCACATAAGTTTTTCTTAAAACCCATAATAATTGTGACTGTGGTGATTTTTTAAATATCCATCTGCAGATTCCATTACTTCAACAAAAAAATTCATTACATCCAAGTGGTTGGGAGATATTCAATGCTAATATAGGAATAAATAAAGTCTAGAAAGAGGCTTCAAAAAATGTACTCATATACATAGCATTCCATTTAAAAAAAGGCACTCGGTAGTGTAATTTCGTCTTGGCTCGCCCTGTATGTTCGAAAATAATTTCCAGAGAGACTTTTTTATCTAGTTTACTTGCAATTTTTTTAAAAATTTCTAGCTATCGTAGAACTCGAGATATCGAGGTCCGACGCACTATTGCCCCACCCTGTATATTATTTACTTCAGAGTTTCGCCTTTGCTATTTTTTGCTTCTTGAAAATTAGTACGTCAGGCATTTTTCTAAAACATGAAATATCATTCATATTAGCAAAGCTTTCATATCACCCTCCACTGGTCGAATTATGAACGATTTTCAAAATGTTCGCCTGTAGGCCCGCCAGCCTATCAGTCTGTCTTTCTGTCTGATTATTCAGGCGAATAATCACACAGATGGGCATCTGTCCTACTATCATGTTTCTTGTAACCGAATAAGCTAAAGTTCAACTGCATTGACTTTAGGGCAATAAGTTAGTATTAGCTAGAAGAAGATCCCTATTACTTTTGACAATCGGTCAGTACCTAAATATAAAAATTAGGAATCATTTGAAAGAGAAATGTGAAGAGTGTTGCGACTTTTCAAAAGATTGTATAAAAATAAAAATATTACTTATTACTTATAACCCTAAACATTTCGCCAAGTAAGCTGGCATCATCGATAGATAATTGGAATTACAAACTTATCAATTATTATTATTTTATTCTGTGGAAAATTCAACAATTATCGATTAATATAATTTATATTGTCAGGGTTGAATAAGATTCACCATAAGACACAAACAAAATTTTTCGATTTCATTAAAGATATTAAAAGTATGATAGAACATTTATTTAAAACTTAAATGATTACCCAATTTATTATGCCAAGCAAGAATATGTAATTTTTTGAGAAAGAATACGACAAGATTAATAGGCGTTATATTAGGCCGTCACGGTACATGTTGTCCCTAGTTCAGTGAAGAGATAAATAATATTATTATCCCCACAGGTGTCGTGGATGCGAAAGTGGTAGAATTTTTTGCAATCTTTTTCGGACTGCGTTCTTGGAACTTTTCCAAGTCCTGTTTGTGAAACTTTCAGGAATATATTAAACTAAGCCGTTCTAAATACCATTGTTTTAAAAGTTGGAAATTCCTATTAGTCGCTGAAACTTTTAACTGATGTGGAACATCAAGATTATCTTCCATAATGTGATGATAATTTGTGAGAGGTATTTTTGGTCCGCCTCTTAAATGTTTTTCTCATTTGCTACTTCTTAAGTATTTCTGTGTTTAAAGGGATTCTATGCTTATTTATTTGTCTGCGTTTTTTGTGGTGTTATAAATTTTCGGACAAATTTGCCTTTAAAACAAAACTTTTATGAGTTTTTTTGTACAATTGAATTCTCATTTACATAATCCAGCTTAACTAAATGTCAACATCCTAACGTTTAATTAAATCTATTCTGCCTAAGTGCTTCAGATAAATAATTGTATGTGTAAGCACGAACAAGGATCTAATTGTAGGAAACAATTCTGAATTTCAAGAAGAGAAATAAACACTATGGCCTAAAAGTTGTGTTCAAGTATTTAATGGTGAAGGAGAACTGAATTCTTAAAGACACTCACATGAATTGCGTGAAAGAGCAGTGTTGCTTGGCTTAGCTCTTAGCTTTCATCCTCATCCTCCGACTCTGGCGGAATTAAAAGCTGATGTAACTTTTGCAACTGAACAACGAATCATTATTTCTTGTATTAAATCTAACTTTAAATTGTAAAATGTTTACGTTTAGTTTGTTCTCTTTTTAATATGAAGCAATCGTGTTGCTGCTTACAGTTCAAATAAGTAGCTTAATTGTTACATATGGTGTTTCGTTAAATATAATTAGTACCCACACCTGTCAGTTAATTAAGAGGAACATATTCACATTTAACTACTGACTGCACCTCTAGAAAATTACACGTAGCTGCAGCAACCGTAAATTGCCGTTTATAAGATTCTGTTTCAGTTGCTTTCTCAGCAGTAGAAAATAGTGTAATTCTACATCGGTAGAACGTGATGATAACAGTTTGAACTCGTATTAGAAAAGAGAGCATGAAAAACTTGGATTTTGTTGATGGTTCTTGTATAGCTACATATGTCGATTTGTTAATAACTTAAAATTTTGAAATTTAATAAAGATATGCCAACACTTTGTCTTTATTTATGTTAGGTGTATGAGTTACAAAGTGTACGTAGCAACATAGGGTGTTTGCACTTTTTTAAATCGAAAAATTGAAAATATCTACAGTTTATATTACATCTCATAATTTTCTTCACAAACAATAAATATTTTTAATAATTCTAGAGCAAATATAAATTTAAATCAAATATTTGCGTCAAATAAAATGTAAGTGGCGTCATGTCTCATTTACTTCTTTCCAGCTGCAACAAATGTCAGTTACTGCTTTTGACGTGTGTATTTCATATTCACTTACAAGACATGTATTTATGATTGAGACAACATTAATGTAAATATTGCAGTGTCTCTTTCGAACTAACGATATATTAAGATGCACCTTGATTATGTGTGTTATTAGCTTTTATTATATTCATATTAACATTTAAAATAGAATAGGAATGCTTACGAGACATTAAATAAGAATGAAAATTGTATTTCCAATAAAAATACCGATAGATTTACATTTAGAATTAAATATATGTGCATTTACATTCTAAATTAGAATATCAATACATTCCGATAATATAGAGATCCTATAAACTAACTGGCCACTCGGCCCCCACTCCAACCAATTGGATGCATAATGGAGGCGATGGTTTCAGTGTGCGCGTTATAGGGACTCTAACGCGTGTGTATCAGCAACACCACCTAGCATCTAGTTGGTGGTGGCATCAGTGTGTTTACAACGTAACGCAAGTGTTGAAAGCAGGTTTTTAAACAGAATAAAAACACCGTTAAACCAACAATTGTTTGACAAGCTAAATATTTCATTGTTTTCAAAGCCACCTTAGTTACTTCTTAACATTTAATTAGAACAAAGTTGTATTTTCTTTTAGCTGTAATTTTATTTGTATTTATCGCACATTTTAATACGACATATGAATAAATTTCTTATTAATGGTACTAATAAAATGGTACCAATATGGTTCCATTTGAATAAATTAAGTTTTGCCCCAAAAACAATGGGTTCATTTAATGAGTTTTAGTAGTTGTTACTTCTTGTGGATAAAATATTACGTAAAATTAGGCGATATTTAAAATTTCAGATGAATCCGATAAGTGGTTCTCGAAATATACGACTTTCAAAGGGCGTATTTGAAGCGCGGTATAACTAACACCATGACGTCACACAATAGTAAACGAATCGATCGCGTAAACATCAACGGTCATGCATTCCGCTTGAGAACGTCGACTTTCTCAGTATTCTGTGCATTAAATTGGATAATATATCCTTTATCCTTGTTTGTGGTGATTAAAAAATGTGCGAAGCAAACTTTAATGAAGTAGACTCTTCGAATCTCTTGGAATGACATGTGTGTAATAATAACAGTGTGTAAAACGACCACATGAAATTTGTATAATAGCAGCTCGGTGTGGAAATATGAAGCAGCGTATTTCTCACATATTTTTAAACCAAAATGAAAAAGACTAATGAAAATTGCTAGTGTTTAAAATATATTTTACGTTTAAATTTCAAAAATACTATATTTAATAATAAATAATTTAACATGTAGATACTTAAATTGAAATGGTCTTCACAAAGTATGCTAATTTTTCTCTTTTCATAATTTGTTGCTATTTCCTTCGCATTTTAAAATCTTTAGGAACGGTACTAAATGTTTTTTTCACCGTGGTGCTTTGACACTCAGGAACAATACAATATTTATAATTCCTTTTACTGTCAATATTGTGAAACAGTATTAATGCTCTATAACTAACCGCTCGACAGAGACTCGCTCGACAAGGCGGGCGCGGTCCATGTTTATGATATTTTTTAGACGATTTACGGGCCTCACAAAATTCTAGTTTTTTGCACAGGGTCTCAGAATTTTAAGATTTTTCCGATAGTGAAATAAAAAAAAGTGTTAAATGAGCCTATTTTGGTGAATTTTATTTGCTCATAAATCACGTAATTTAGTGTTTTTAACGGGATTTTGATTTTTGTAGCATTACACGAATCATTTAGAATAAATCGGAACCGTCATGGCACACTTAAATGGAAAACTAAAAATTATATTATAAAAGAAATTGATGAAGGGGAGTTATACCATGATCCTGTTACACCCGGTATATTTTCTCGTTCAATTATTAGGAAATACTTGATCATAAGAATCCAAACATTTCTCTAGTCAGTGTAAAAAATATGATATGCAGTTGGAAATTTAATTTTTCAGTTGGCAAATCAGATAATAAGGACTTCCCCCTCATATAGTCCCGCTTTAACTGCAGACCTGGTACTAAATCCCAAGTTTATGAACTCTTATACAAGCTTACTTTATTTATTTAGCACCATTTACCTCCAACTTTTCAACCGAATAAGCGCAAAATATAATCTAGTTCTAGATCTTGTTATAATGCATGCATGTAGATGTAGGTACCCAATTTCAAGTAAATATTTTAAACTGTTCCAAAGTAATTGCGCGGACAAAAAAGTTACACAGCCGACAAAAAGACAAACATTTTTTTTGCTCAACCTTACAATCTCCACGTTTCATGAGATTCTAAATCTATTTGAATATAAAAATAAGTCGATTGAGAAAAACTATAGCTACGCAGTGAATTTAAGGTAAGGTAAATGCATTGTAAAAAGTGAACATCATAATGTTAATGGTAGTCAACCAATCAACTGAATTCAAAATATTTTATTAAGCATAAATACAAGGAAATGCAAATGATTCTTATCTCACCAGTTTAGCCTTACAAGGCGATGTTGCTTTGCAATCACACTTGAACAATCTCGGATTTTCAACATGTACTTCAGCTATTCTGCAACAGAAGGCGATGTATTTATATTCTAATTAAGAATGTTGATCATATTAAATTCTTCCTTTTTGTAATATCGATATCGCTTCTTTAAACTGTTTCGACTTATCTTTTGAAAAACTAAACATATATAGGGTTTTCATTTAAGAGAAGAGTAGTGTAGAATAGGGTAGAGTAGGATAGAGTAAAGTAGAGTTAAGTGTGTATGACACAATGTCTTACATTGTAGTTTTTTTGTCGAACTTCGTGATATCCAAAGCTAATACGATCAACTTATTTTAAACTAAAGACTCTCTTAAAGTATTGAAATTTATATACGTTTTCAGTTCTATTGTGAATGGATAATTTTTTGACATTTCAATACAGTGAATCCAAGATCGCAGTCAGAATTTAAATATTTATATATCTATAAACCTTCTTCTATAAATACCAAATTGCATGATGGAAAACCGTATCTCATTTATTCATCCGTTACAAAAATAGAATGTAATAGAAAAACAAAAATCCACAGACTTACACCATAGCATAAAAAAACAGATACAATTCCGTAGGAGAACAATCTCATTAAATTGCATTGGCGATGTCTTGGCGACTTGGCAGTAGCTATCCGGTAGCGGCTACCAGCGACCAGCGAATTTGTAGGATAACGCCGCTTAAAAGTTCATGTATATTGCTATTTCATAATAATATTATCAATATTTTTAATGTTGGTACACTAGCGTAAACTTTAACTTGTGCGATTTCAGTTGTAAATGAATTAAATTTGTTCAGAGAAATACTTATCACACACAATGTGTCATACAACATCATACTATAATACACTTATCCTATGTGAAATTTTTGTAAAATAAAACATAACTTAGAGCCAACCCTATTTCGTCTAGAAGTTGACGTGACTACTGTTTCAAGAATTCCCCGTTAGTAATTCGAATTTTGTTGTGAAGTGATTTTACTTAAATATTAATATAAATCTATCGATATAATTAGTAAGAATTTGAGTGTCCATGTTTGTGCTTTATTACATATTAAAGCAACATTTGAAGTAAATTTTCATATAGTAAAACACTTTATTGTGCAAACTATTCTTTAAAATATATCGACAGAATATTATTAATATGTCTACTTATAAGCTGATAAACATACAAATTTTGTACACTATTTTATGCTGAGCAAAAATTATTATTCTGATATCTCTTCTCATACATAAAAACGCAATTCTTCTTTAACTTATTATTCACAATATTTTACTTTTATGTACTTGAGGTTAAAATATATATCCCACACTATAAGTCCTTTAATATTCAGTTGAAAATGTCATTGTGTAAGGATGGTAGACTTAACTCTTTGGGGTTAAGTTTGTTACCCTCTTTGGAGGCCCGTATTATGGAAAATCAGCCCTCTCGAAGGGCATTTATTTAATCGATGAGGGTCATAGATGTCAATCCTTTATGGCATGTTTTACCCTCACAGGTCGCATCAAGTTAAGCCGTGTAGGATACTTGTTACATATTGAATATGTTTGTTCTGCTGTATTTTAAATATTTATTTCTGTTTGAATATATTACTAGTACAGTAATAAATATTAGTGCAAGTATATAGTGTTCAAATTAAGAGTTCCTGGCTCTATATTTTAATATAGATCGATTGCACCTCCTTTTAATTTTATTATCATTCACAATGAAGGCCTACAGCACCCAAGCTGTAGGCAAAATAAAATACCTGGGCATTATTATAGATAAATATCTTCGCTAAGGCTTGCAAATGAAGTATGTTGCGGAAAATCTCAGATTCTTATTGTATAAATTTAGACTTCCGATAGGGAATTGAGAATCGTATATTATTCATTGGTACAAAGCCACTTGCAATATGGTATAATAGGATGGGGCGGGGCTGTCAAAAGTCATCTGCCCAGCCTAGAAGTAAGAATAAAAAAAAATCTAAAAATCCTGCTACAAAAAACATATTCCACCCATAGGAACAATTGTTCATAAATTCAATATTATTAGACTTCAGGCAATTTTATTTTGTAGCTGCTAATATTACACAACACAAAACTAAAAACATGCTTAATTCATTCACGCGTGCATACCAACCACGAAAGTGAAGTACATTCCACATTCCTCCAACGATGCATAAAACCATCTGGCAAAAAGTTACAGACTTCTAAAGCCAAAATTATATAAGCTTACCTCAGTATCTAAAAACACAACACACATGTCGGTTCACTCATTCAAAAAGAAACTGAAAAAGCACGTCCAACGCAGAAGTAGGAAAGACATACAAGAGTTGGTAGATTAAAAATATAACTAATATTAATGCCATATCTAGGATTTTTAGTAAAATGATTCCTGCAAGATTCGTATTTGTTTAAACCAAGCATCATTCGAATAGACTTTTTTGTGGTATAAAGCAAGAAATTGAGACCGTAAAGTTATCCCACAAACAAATTTCATAAGACAATTTTGATATAAAATAAGCAAAAAATAATATTTTTCTAATTCGAAAGTCGGAAACTTTATTTACTATTAAGTTTAGACAAAAACTGTCTGAAGATATATTTTTATTCAAAGCAGCTATATGCAGTTTCCATTTCAAATGAGAATCCAGAACAAACCCCAAAGTCTCTCTACTTCATCAACATACTCTGTGTCACGAACCGCGTTTTCTCAAGGTATTACATCCCTTCTTATCGAAAAACTGATTAATTTAGTTTTAGTTAAATTAAGTTGAATTTTATTCAACTTACACAAGATATAAATTTGGTTAAGGTTATGATACTCTACTCTACTTTACAGTCAAGACGATGAGTGGATTATTCATTTTTGATAAATGCCAGTACATGCAGCTGGCAATTCATTAACATAAAGTAAAAGAAGAGAAGATGCCCAAGCATTGAAACTTGTTGAACTCCACTCCCTATTAGACCCCAATTTGATAGATAAGTATTATTGTCTTGAAATATATTTGTTCTTTGGTATCTCCCTGTTAAATATGATGATAACCGGTCTAGAAATGTTTTTGTTAAACTTGCCTTTCTGTAAAAATTCGTACTAAAAAATAAAAAATAATAATGTACGACTGCATGAAAAGGAAGGCGTGCGCACTTTGTATGATTGTACGCATGATTATATGAATGGAGTGGAATCGTTGTAAACATATTGCCTTCAATCGTGCGTATATAAAGATGATACATATACTTATATGAAAAGTGAATACCGAGCTGAATATGCCTTGCTTTTCTTGCAGTCGTGCATTATTATTTTTTCAACTTTTACTTTTTATTTTAAACTTTTTAGTCATACTTTTTGGGGGGTTTACCCCCACCCAGATTGCGCTTAATAAAAATTCGTCTCAACGATTTGTTTTGATGTCTCGCTCCTTTGTTTTGCAGATTTTTCAATTATTACCTCCGCACCCCCTACTTGCAAATATTTGCAAAAGTAACGCTGGAATACTATATTGTCATCCGATCTCAGTGGCTGTGAAAAATTTCATCAATTGATTATGTCAGGAAGAGTGTTAAATAAAGGATGCAAGATTTGAACAAAAACATCAAAATAAAACATTGTGGGTTAAAGAAAAGCAAGTAAAAAGGAGACAGATTTGATTTCCAAAACGTCACAAATATACTTTATGCTTATCTTTGTTATAATTTGTATTAGTTGTCAAAAATTGCTTCTGACTGTCCTTTATTGACATAAACGATACAGGCGTAGAGGTTATGTTTCCAATATACTTATTATAGTGTAAGCAAGTTAGTTCGAAAAACAAGGAATAGAAGAAAAAATTTATATAGTTTTTAAATTTTGGTTATGAACTCTCAGTAGAGAGCCAAATACAGATCCGAAGAGTTCCCACCTCTCCGGTGGGAGCCTCATCCGCTTTTGCCCAAAAAACCACCCCCAATTGTGACCTCGCGGTCTTTTTCGGCGTTTTGATCGTAAACCGCAACTTCTACGAAAAAATGTTATAGGACTTTTTATATTCTCCATGAAATTCTCTATAAAAATGTTTCTTGCTGTTTTTTGCGTATCTCCCACCCAACGCTCGTAACTGATCTTGGAAAACAAGCATAGTTCTCAGTGCGAAGAGAAAAATGAGCCCAGCGCCGTTTTGTGAGGAGAATACTTTGAAAAGTGTATAGAATCGAAATTAAAGAGCAGTTCTTTCTCTACAAGGTGCATATAAAATGAACAAGTGTTAGTGTTCATATGATGATTTTTTTATATTTGTGCATTCTGTACTTTGAGCCCATTTCCACACCACCTTTGAGGTAGAGCTCTCGGCGCGTTATTTTTTACGTGGTTTCCCCCTTAGGCCTATTCTACTAATAAAATATATCTATCATTAATTTTCCTCTGCAAAGTCGCCCTCCTCGTCCGAATTGAAACAACTTTGCCCATGACAACTAGAGTACATTGGGGAGCAGCGCAAACCAACTTTTACACACCTACATCGCTTTCCACACCCCTTTTTACAGCCGCAGGATATAAGCTGAAGAATTGAAGTTGGAGCTGGCGCTTCAGTCATAACCACTGGCATTAGAATGTTTTTAGTTTTTCTCCAGCCTCATTCAGTTGTAGTTAAAGTTTTTCCTCGCCACGTATGAATTTGATGAAAAACCCGATATGAATGTTGTGGTAATGCAGCAGATGTAGGTGGTAGTCTGGGCAAAATTACTGCGTGACTGGATTGGCCAACCAACTTATTAAATGAAATGAACCGGTAATGATTCAAAAATGTCTCATTTCGGGGTGCCTTGTGTAAGGCAAGCGTAAATTTCTCACCAGCTCTTGCTATGTTATCTTTTGCCGATGAAGGATTATTGAATATTTTAACCACTTCTTGTAAATGCTTTCTTGAATTTATTAAGTTTATAGTCTGCGATTTTCCTTTCCCAAAAAAGGCAGAAGTGGTGTCGCAGCCACTAAATGCATGGGCAAATAAAATATTATCTTTGCAACCCTTTAAAACTTCCGAAATTTGTAAGTCATGGGAACTATACGCAGCCAACAATTATGAAAACCTGTTGTTGTTGGGCAAGATATTGATTTGCTAACACTCCTCATCGCTCTTTCTCCGTCGGACAAAGAAAGACATTCGCTTTTTGAGAGATGCTCAAGGAAATATTAAGAAAAGGGCGTATAGTACATTAACACTTGTTCATAAATATCTTATTTTATATGCGCCTTGTAGAGAAAAAACTGCTCTTTAATTTCGATTCTATACATTTTTTTGCTCAGACTAACACTTTTCAAAATAATCGCCTCAAAAACGGCGCTGGGCTCATTTTTCTCTTCGCGCTGAGAACTATGCTTATTTTTTAAGGTCATTTACGAGCGTTGGGTGGCAGATACACAAAAAACATTAAGGAACATTTTTATAGAGAATTTCATGGAGAATATAAAAAGTCCTATAACATTTTTTCGTAGAAGTTGCGGTTTACGATCAAAACGCCGAAAAATATCGCGAGGTCACGATTGGGGGTGGTTTTTTGGGCAAAAGGGGATGAAGCTCCCACCGGAGAGGTGGGAACTCTTCGGATCTGTATTTGGGTTCCTACTGAGAGTTCATAACCAAAATTTAAAAACTTTATAAATTCTTTCTTCTAAAAAAGCTAATTTTCCTACACTATTAACAAAACACCACAATGAACATCTTGACAATATATCTCTCGTTCATTCAAGTTCTGTTCAGATAATAAATGTTCTTCCCATTCTTACGTAACTTTCTAATTATTCTTAAGTAAGCTTTTCTCTAACAGAAAATTTCGACTGGTGCTGACTTTCTCTTTTGCTGTTCCAGCAAAAATTCTACACCCGCAGTATTTTCCAAAGCTAGTTCCTACTTATATGCTGTGAATCATTGCCTTCTGAAAGTTTTTTATGTTATGTAAAATATTTTAAAACTTCTCTTTTAAATCAGCAAAAGTTCAAAATTTTATTTTTCGAAATTGTCCAGTAATTTATAATCTTGAGAACCGGTGTCTAAAAAGTATTTTGAATTTTTTTATACAAAATATTTTTCTTCCACAAACTGCTATCATGTGGCATCCTAGATACTATTGTTTCTAGATAGACTACCCAAGTTCCTTCTTTGTGGAACAAACGAGCTCTACCATTATTTAGTTCATCACCTATTTAAATAATTACAATTAATTTGGTTGCTATAGGTGATAGGCGATTTATCATCATCCCTCGTATTTTATCCAGAGGTCGCAGTTAAGCCCTATCAATAGTTATTTCTGACACAGAGGAGAGCCAGAGCCAAAGCTGGTCCTTTTCAGCAAACAGCTCACAAGTTCTTGTCAACACTTGATCTAAATGGCTTAAGATGATTGATGCCCTGCTTCTTAGAAAGACCCTGCGTGCACAATCTTGTTGTCCTGTCCCGATGCAAAAATTTTAGACCTATTTTGAATAATGGATTGCCCGTGAGCGGTGCATTGTGTTCTTTATTAGGAATACAAATATTTAGTCAAAATAGTCAGCCTATTTTTTAAATCAACAAATTATATATTTTTTATATGCAATGAGTTATTTGCGGTATCTGGAATTATGTGTCAGTTCAGATACATTCTTGTCTCAATCTCTAAGCTGAATAACCATTAACCATTAAAATATCTTTATTTTATTTAGCTATGTTGAACAATTCATTTTAGTATTTTATTTATATCATTGTATCTCATTTTACAGTTTTATCAATATATATGATACACGGACACGATACCAGGGTAGCGGTTAAATGAGATTAAATTCATATAGTCTTTAAATATGAGCAAATTCTACAAAATGAAGGTCATACAGAGTGTACACCGTTGATCTACTTCATTAATGAGTAAATAATGTGTATCTTAAAATAGCAAAGTACAAAAAAAAACAGGAATTTTTGTAAGTGAAATCTACCGATGGCGATAGACTACTTGTTAGATATATTCTCTCGTATTTCTACATTTTTTACACTGTTAACTATCATATTTTTGTCAAACAGTGTATATTTATCCTACTTTACTTATAATTTATTATTTCAGCATTATTATATTTTATACAGCTCCTAGATTCTTTTGATATGGTTTACAACCTGAAACATAATTTCATGTGATTATTGTTGATACTTGGTTCATTCATAATTTTTATATTACTCTTACTAATTTAATATCATTAATAAACATGTTACCTACCTTAATAATTTTTAGGTTAATCAAAACATCATTATTTTTTGACTGGAGTTATTTGCATGATTTATAAAACTGACTAGCGGATGGCGCTAGTTGTATTGAAATAAGATTTATTTATTACTTTGCAGTTTAACTGCATATTCTATTTAAATAAACCAACTATTTAAAAAAATAATGAGTATAAATCTTTCATTACGAGAACAAAGTTATAATTGTAATGTTTATATATATTTCTTTTGTTAAGTTAATTTATTTTTATTTGGGAAGTTCGTTTCCTGAATAATTCTTTATACCATCAAAGTTTTCTTTATAGAACTAGTGACCACGAAGGTTCATTTCCTATTCAACTTTTGAGATTGACTGTAAGAATTCATATACGATTTTATAGTAATATCTACTATTACAACTTTGATGTTAAAACATAATATTTTTAGTCGCAAACTCCTCTATAAAATCCTTATTTTACTATAACTGGACCGCTAGATGGCGCCTGCTGACTATTTTACATGTCGCTATCCCAAAGATACCGAAATGTACTAAATAGTCAAGTGATCCTCGTGTCGGTCGTCGCATGCCTACCTTGCACTGACGAGAGCCAACAGCTCGAAATTGCAGTCTGCAAGTGGTGTGTGACGACTGGCACGAGAGCTCCTTTAAGTAGGATCAGTCTTTCGGCTGATGTTGTTGCAATCGAAGCATTAGCGTTTTGATGGTAATATGCAATTATTACACTTAACGCGCCAGGCTTGTAACTTGCGCTCGGCGGGGCACATAGCCCGAAGAGTAGCTGTTGGTTGCAGTCTGGTTACGTTCCTTATAGTAAAATAAGGATTTTATAAAGGAGTTTGCGACTAAAAATATTATGTTTTAATATTCCGCCCTCTAAATGCACATTTGAACTTTGATGTATTTTTCATCAAGAGGTAATTTAACTTTGTTATTTATAACATTTAATTTTTATCAATTTTTGTTTGAAATATTTTTTATTATTTTTATAGTTTCACATTTGTTTATTTGTAATAATAATAGTCCTTTATTTAGCACTTTTCTCTGCATGTTCGTAATAGTAAGAAAACATGGCTAACGGGTAATATAGCAACGGATGGCATAGCGATACCTGGTTATCAGTTAATACTTCATGGTGGCGTGGAATCTAGTATTCCTCTGATAGTTTATGTATGCGACAGATAACTAAAATCGATTTTACAGGAGGCTCTTTAACTATAAAAATAAATTTTGCCTCTGAACACAAAAATACTCGTTCATAAAATTCGCATCGATAATGCAGTCGCCATGGACCTCCGAAAAATTTCGAAGTTAATGAAACTTTGGGATATTATTTGTTGGCGTTCAGTAGTGCTATATCCAAATTATCCAATAAAAAAAAACCTGTGAAATTTTGGATGGGGACGAAAATCCCCAAAATGTTTGCACTTCTTTCGGTTTTTTCGATGTATTATGAAAACGGTTGATTTTAGCAAACAACTCCAGGTCAATAAATTGTAGCTGATTAAATTTTCTACAATTTCCATAGCAAGACATATTTTTTGCCCCCATAGGTACCGAGATACAGGGTTTAGAAAAAGCGCAAAATTTCTCAAAATCGTTAAAAATTGCCGAAAAGACTGGTTTTCGATATTTATTTTCCATTTTTCAACATATTTAATGGACTTGTGGTATATACTTCAATTTGCATAGGTTCAACTACCTCCAATGGCTGAAGAGAAGTTCTTATCAAACGATACCAACAAAAGGAACTTTATCACAATATGACAGTGTAATTATTACAGGTGAATATGTAGATCTCCTCATGTTACTGACAGCCCTAGCGTGCACTTCCCACAAAAACATCTATTTCGAGAAGAGTGGGAGAGGTGATGCCCCATCATTTTTATATTCAGCAACTTCATTCGAGATCGACCCACGAGATATTCTCTTTCTGCATGCAATAAGTGGGTGCGACACCACTTCAACCCACTTCGGACAAGGGAAGAAGAAGGTCTGCAGTATTTACGAGAAGAACACTTCTTTACATGACCTAGTAGCTGTGTTCAAAGACCCGGAAGCCACCCCCTACCAGATTTCCGGGGCAGGCGAGAAGTTTCTGGTGACACTGTATGGAGGGAACGTGGAAACACATTCCTCGATAAACTCCGACACCAACTTTTTACTAAGTTGGTGGCCAAACCTAAATTCCAATTGGCCAGACTACCACCTACCAAAGACGCGTCCACCCAGCATGTTTTCCGAATATATCTAATAACATGGCTGGGCAACAACATTGTACCGTCAATTCGAGGGTGGTGGCTTACGAGACGAGGGATCGTTCCCATCAGGACCACACGTAATGCAGCCCCAGACAACATATTGAACATCGTCTTTTGTAAATGCAAGAAAGGGTTCAAGAAGCAGGACTGCGGTGCTCCACGATCGAGGCATGCATGCGAAAACTCGCCAGAGCTTGATCTCCAGGACGAAGAAGCAGAAGGAGAGCACGAAATAGAAATGATTATGGACGCACTGCGATGAAGAAGATGAAATTCTGTACTTTGCCAAACACCTAAAATATTAACTTTACTTCATTAATATTTACTTTACATTTCCCTACTTTAAAATTTTCCTTACAAATTTACTTTATTAGACAATAAGAATCGGTATAATATACTACATATAAAAATACTGTGTTTTAATGTTCTTTTTCTCAACCTAATTAACATCTACTAGTGGAAAGACGAGCTGGGTTATTTCATGCTCTTTCAAATCTTGCGTGTAGACTGTATACTATAAACATTTCAAAGGAAAAGGAGGTCGTGGTGGTTGTGGAGGGGGGTAGTTTGAACCTATGCAAATGCAAGTCCATTAAATATGTTGAAAAAAAGAAAATAAATATCGAAAACCAGCCCTTTTAGCAGTTTAGCAATGTATATATTGTAGTAATCTACAGTTCAAAGTTCAGTTTCAAATTCATAATAACAATTCTTACAGTAGGACTAATTCAAAGTGAAACAATTGAAAAAAAGGGGTCGGTATTTGTCTCCATCTTGTCAAAATGTTGGCCTCGGAGGCAGTGATTCAATTTTACAATCTTTTATATTTCATTCACATCAAAATCTACAAATACTTAAAGTTTCAAAACTTTCCCAATTATCTGTATTAAACTCTTTTATTTACGATCTGACAATAATTGGACTAATATTAACAGAGCATTTATTATCTGAATTTTAAAATTTTCAATTGCTATTGTTTTAATTATTAATAACACGTTCGGACTAGATAGAGTTCCATTCGTATAATCCAGTATAAAGGTTAAGACGCTGACTGTATAAGTTACTTTTAAATTGAAAACAGTAAAAAAATGCAAGTTCCTATAAGATAATTTATTTATCAGATGATTATCAGTAATTGTTGACAATGAAATTGAATCACAACAAACCTATGTCGTTATATTATAATTGCTCATAATGTATAACTAATTACTAGTTCTGCCCGCTCGTGACGTAATTGGTTGCAAATATCACACGATACTTTAATTTGCGTTCAACATAAACATATATATTTAAAATAATGTAAATTGCAAAAGGTATTAATTATGTTTTATTTTAATTACAGGTTCCCGTTATTCAGTCAACTTATCTGACAGGTAGGTTACATTTACATAAACAACTTTTTCTTGAGATATTTGTGAGTCGTGTGCCGTCGCTTTATTTAAAAAAGACTTGATCTAATTCCGGGTTGTTATCTCCATAATGAGCGAGATTCTACAAAGTAGCGTCCTAAAATGTTAGTAATCGATTAAATTTTAATCTAAGAACGCTGTTTATTTTTATGACTGCAAGATAACTTTAAAGTAGCACTTAAACTAAGAAGTTCACTAAATTTCAATCAGCCTGACACTACAATACCGTTTTATTTCTGATATGGTGATGGTAAAGTTTTTAAATTGACATGTAACATAACGTTCTGATGGCGTGGATGTCTTGAACACATTAATAAACTTTATTATGAAACATGGAATTAGTTTCTGGGATAATGGCTAAAGTTGGAAATGGAATTTTGGTTCAGAACTGTTTGTTCTTTTAATCTGTCGTGTGTTGTGCATTCAGTTTTTGTTTTAGATTTACACCAAATTATCAGTTGAGTAAAAATACGCTGTTAAAGAAATTCTAAAAATAGAATAAATGTACTTTGTGTCTCGGTTATCAACAGTAATACACCAACAGTTATGGCGTTTTAACGCCGATTTCCACCAAGAAGTATTTTCAAAAATTTTCTATGAAATGAAAATTTCATTAACTTGATAAGGGTCTGAGAGCCTTAAGCTCGAGTACTTTTATCATTAATCAAAAGTGAAAGTCTTATTGAGTAGAATTTTTTCATTTAAAATTTAATTATTGAGTACAATTCAAGGTACTGACGATAGGCTGTCGAGTTTTGAAGCGTCTTTTATTGGACAGTTTACTGAAAAACAAAAAAGCAAATAATAAAAAGTAATTAAACAAATTGTTTACAACAATACAATATTCTTAGAATTCGTCTGACATTAACAATAAAAAATGAGAATAATTGTAACAAGAAAGTATCGTTTCTAATTGCCTATAAATTCAACACTAAATACAGCATAGGCACTGTATCTCAGCCGACTAGAGCGTGTTGTGTGGTAAATACGCTAGTTCAGACTATCGTCGTGTTATGGGTGCGATCCCCAGCTCACACTCTGGTAGTATCGATGGATAATGGATGTTGTCTGCCTTGTTTCAAATGTGTAACCCCATTCCGAATGATCCTAACTTAGGCTTTAAAGGATATCTTATATATGGCACTTCACGGTGTTCTTCATCAATTCAAGGATAAGATTGAATAGATGAGGTACTACTATATCCAGTTCTTTTGATTAGCTCTTTTTATTCTACCCTAATTTCACTCAAATGTGTTAACTTACAACCCTGCTTCCGTGGTTTGGTATTTTTGCCTAGGCCAACTAATTTTGAAAGTTTTGTATGTTTTAACTTTCTTCCGTGGTTTGTTATTCTTTTGTGCTTAGGCCAACTAATTCTGCATATTTTGAACTCCCCTCAGAAAACTCACAATGATCTATTGATGGTTTTTTATCACTTTGGGCAATTTCACAATCGCCTACCTCAAAAAAGTCATGAAGTGATCATGAGCGTTCATCCTCGATCGTCCGTTCTTTGGGTGTACCTCCCACGTCAATGGGGTGGTGGGCAGAGAAAATGTATGGCAGAGTAGTACTGAGTATGCATGCAACAACCTTAGAGGATCAGATCTCCTCCTGCAATTAGTGAGGGATTACGAGAAACCAAGTTGCAGGATTGATCAAGGCAGCAAAAAGAACCGCAGATGAACTTGGTCTTATGTTTGAGGTTAGATGAGAACGCTGGTGAGATGCTGCTCAGAGCCAGCAGTCACTGAGCTTCAGCCAAATCATCTGAGAACCCAAATAGAAGCTGACCAACAAACAAATTTTATGCAACATGTCGATAAGCCCATACACGGTGTATTTTGCAAGAACATAGAGACACTGGGTTTATCGACCAAGCTGACAGTTTCTTACTTAAGGTCATCTGAGCTTAACTTGGAGATGAAAGATTCATTGCGGCCTGTCAAGATGATGTTAACAGCTTGCTATGCTGAAACCGCGTGATGGATGTCGTAAACACCGAAGATGTTTAGTTGTCGAGAACGAGAAGTGTTAGATCTACTGGAACTACTCGTTTCAGATCGTCGAGTTAACTTAAGTTAACGAGCCTGGCTTAGTACTCCTCGATCACCAGACCAATGCGGATGAATCTTCGGCATCTGCTGAAACAAGTATCGTCTTGAAAGATTAGAAAAAGTGGACCAAATATCGGAATCTCCGGTACGAGTTCCTAGTGCTGTACCTAACCTACTCAGTCAAGATTGTCGTCCATATAATAGGTGTTCTCGTAGGTTTGAAACCCATGCTGCTGTCGAAACTAAATCTATGTCAGAAATCTGATGAAAGGCTAGCAGACCAAATGCAGAAAGTAGTTATCCTGAAGTCGCGTTGACTCCTTAGGGCACTTGATTTATATAACATCACTCACACCACAGATTATGAAGCATGGCTGTAGTTAATCGGAGGCGCGATTTCTGTGTGGTGTCATAGCCACTGTGGCCTACCTGGCATTAGGTAACTCAAAATAATAATAATAATATTTATACATGTTAGTATTTGGAGCTATACCCTTCTTGATGACTCCGTGCTTGCTTGCTAGGTTTGAGACCAAGGGCTCGCGGGTTAGAATTCCGCTTAGGGTATGAATATCCAGTGGCGGGGTTATGTGAGAAGCAATACAGCTAGTCGCTATATCACTCCTGAGTTCGAGTTTCAGCTGTCGATATCGCAGGGAATGATCGTATAGTTGTTTTTGTGCGTGTGTTCTGATTGAGTGGTGAATATTTAGATTCGTATTCAGTGACCTCAAAAACATAAGAAAAAACTGGATTTAGCCGTTAGGACTACCATGGTCACTATGGGCTCATTTTAGGGGTGCTCCCCGCTCGCCTATTACAGTTTCTGTCTAGGTAAATAAACAGAAAAGTTGGACACATCATGTCTCCCCTCGAGTTTGGGAGGCGGAGAGTCGATTGCGATAGGTCCGAGGGTGACAAAAACCTCCCTTCATCCCCTATTGGCCAAAAACCACCCCCAAATCAAGTGAAAGCGCAGTTTTTGTGCGGAATTTTTTCCTATAAAAAGGATTTTTGATACGGGACCACCGAGAGAGTTAATCAAAGGTGATGAAAATCGCCCCTTTGAAACAAAAACAACGGTTGTAACTGATTTTTTCGCCCTGTTTGGAGGGAATGTAACTAAAAAAAAGATCGCGGAAGATGAGGGAGGTAAAATCAACCACCCGTCCCTTATTTCTAGTCAATGAGTGAAAACTACCCCAGAGCTAAAAGACATTCCTCCCCTCCCGTTTTTTTTGGCGAAGAATTGATTGCGATAAATCCGATGGTGAAAAATACCTGCCCCTATTGGCCAATAACCACCCCGAAATGGTATAGCAAGTGGAGGCTCAGTTTCTGTGCGGAACTTTTCCTGTAAAAATTATTTTTGATACGAGGCCACCAAGAGGGTTGATCAAAGGGGGTGAGAGACATTCCTTTAAAGCAAAAAACGGTCGCAACTGATTCTTTCGCGCTGTTCGGAGGGAATGATGTAATTAAACAAAAATCAAGAAGGATGGGGGGGTAAAATTAACCATCCTCCTCTTATTTCTAGTCAAGGGGGTGAAAACTTTCCGCTGCAGGGATCACGGAACCCCCTCAATTTTTCTGCCAGTTTTCCAAAAGGAATTCGATTTGGAGGCGGTCAAAATAAATGAGGGAAATAGAATTCATTCATCCACCCCTTATTTCCAGTCAAGGGAGTGCAAAACTACCCCCTGCTAGGATCACCACCTCCCAATCGAAATCCTTTTGGAAAACCGGCAAGAGAATTGAAGGTGACCGTAGTTCCTACAGAGGGTGGGTGGTTAAATTTTACCTCCCTCATCCCCCTCGGTCTTTCTTTAGTTACATTCCCTTCGAACAGCGCAAAAAATCAGTTATGACCTTTCTTTACCACAAACGGGTGATTTTCACCCCATTTGCAGTTTAATATTTATGTTATAATCGTAGAAGTATAGTATATATTGAACTTGCGATAATGGTAATAACAGCACTCGCCTGCGTCTCGTACTGCAAACTTCATCTGCGTGTGTTATTATCTACATTATCGCTCGTTGAATAATATACTATAATTTAGTTCATATTCGATGTTTGAAGAAGAAGTAATGGCCTGTTTTGTGAAGAGTATAGTGATTTTTTTTGTCTTCGCTGTTCCTGCCGGACCCTCTTAGCTCGTCAGTCAAGTACATCCTTGGTACAAAAAATGTCATTTTTACTCCATATAAATTGAACAATATACTACTTTGCCCCATATATATCTCGAAAGCATTACTAATGAAAGATCATGAATGTTGCATTACTTAGTTTACGTAGAAAATTGACTTAGGAATGGCATTTGTTGAAAACCAAATAATTATAACCGTTAAATTTTAAGATAGCAATGTCTGAAGTTCAGATCCTTTCATAAAAGTTGATATCTTATATTTCATTCAAACAATAAAAATATTTGTAATAAAATTGTGAAATTCTGTCAAACTTCTTTCTGCTTGTTACTTGTAATTTTTCATTCCGGAAATGGTCGGAGACGCGAATCAATTTGTTGTAGGAAACTAATACTGAAAAATCCTTGTAATGAAATTTCTTCTCGCAAGATGATATTCCACAGGCCATAAATTATTACTTTAACGTCAAGCTATTGAGGTTTATTTGCCAGCTGAAAAATTTACACCCGGAACAGCATCGTTTATTTACATTAAACTGCGAAGACATTAAATCATCGTTAAAAAAAATCGATTTAAAATCATTAGTGTTAATGTACCTATATTGAATAGTGTATTCGTCCATACCTTTATTGATGCAACCATCGGTTTTAAATTAGACATATTGGACGGCCGACAGCGAATGTGGAATAACTAGTAAAACAGTTAATATTGTCATAACCTATGGCACTATTTATATAATTTGAAACGTTGTGTATTTACAGTGGCGCACAAATTTTATTTTGTCATAAAAAACTATTGGAAAAATTAGATTGTTATGGTATAAGAGGGAACACTTTCATTTTATTAAAAAGCTACCTATCAGACCGAAAGCAACATGTTAATATCGATGGCACCATTAGCAGTTTCAGACAGGTTAAATACGGTGTACCACAAGGGACCGTTCTGTGTCCAGTCCTCTTCACTATCTATATCAACAGCCTACTTTCCTATAATACAACAGGAAAAATACTTAGTTTTGCAGACGACACGGCAATTTTACATGATGCAGATTACTGGCGCAGCTTAAAGGAAAAGGAAGAAAAAGACCTAAAATATTGGTTTCAATATAAAAAACTTACTTTAAATTATGACAAAACAAAATATCTAATCATCTACGTCTTATTCTAATCACTTACCTATCTTGGGTTCACTAACCATTGACGCAGAAAGCCAAATACCATAGACAACATCAATAAAATACCTTGGTATTATAGTAATAGAGAGACAATTGAGATGGGACATCCAAATGCAAAATATAATTAAAAAACTACGTAACTTAACTTTCAAGATTCAGATATCTTAAAGGTATTTTAAATGAAACCCACCTCAGGATTATCTACTATGTCCTGGTACAATCGCAATTATCCTATGATATTGTGGGTTGGGAAGACGTGAACGACGCCGATGTTTATCTAGAAAATTTAAATATTATTAAAAAATTGATGCTCTTTTCTGCACCGATATCATTATGAATATTTTCAAACATAAAATAACAGTAGAAAATATACGTCACAGTTACAAAACAAGACATAAACAAAATATTTCAAATGTTCCTCGATGCGAAAAGACTATAAGACAAAGGCGCTGTAATTATCTAGGTCCTAGACTCTATAATGTGTTACCAACCGAATTCAAAAATATCAATCGTCTAAGTTTATTTAAATCTGAAATTAAAAAGTGGCTCCTAGACACTCCAAGAAATATATTTCATAGTATAATTAACCCAAGGATTTGTTAATGAATAGATATCTGATTTTATTTTGAAAATAAATAAATAAATCATGTCGTCCATAGTTGGTTAATAATTTATACACTATTTACACTCTTGCTATGAAAATAGTGAATATACTTTACTTTTTAATATAATTTAATGATTTGTAGATCACGCACAAGTAGCACATTACTGCTTACAGTGATACTCATGTTTCTTTACAAACATATCTTGTTTTGTTGTTAATATATTATTGTAAATATTACATATTACATATCACGTGTAACAGAAGCATGGTGCTCCCCTTTGTTTCTTTAGTTTTAAAGATAAATGGTTTTTAAACATACTTAATAAACGTCACTTTTTGACAAATAAATGATTTTTTTTTCACTTCCGGTTTCATTGGATAAGGAATTTGTTCATATGACTTATCAAAATGTGCGGTACATACAATCAATATTACAATTAAAAGAAAATACAATTTATTTGCCGTTCATAAGGTGGTTTTAGAATATATAAAAGAAACTCAACATTACAACATTTGTTCAAAATACTGTCCGTTAACGTCAATGTACCCCTGAACTCGCATAACAGTATTTCGAAGAACATTTTTACATTGCTGGGCTGTTATGCTACTCGTAGTCGTAGCTCCGGGTTTTGATAGATTGAACCGGCGGTTGCGTAGACAAATGACCCCAAATAAAAAATCTAGGGAGCCAAATCAGGTGACCTCGGAGGCCACCTGGCAGGACCATTAATCGAAATGACGTCTTCTCCGAAACTCTGTTGAAGATAACCTGTTTCTATTCTTGAATTATGGGGAGAGCGCCATCTTGTTGGAAATACGTTCACTGTTAAATCCGAAGATAACTCATCTAAAATGTCGTCAATCTTGTTTTGCAGGAATGCTAAATATCTGGCACCAGTTACGGATGCCTTAAATAATGTTATTGGACCAGAGGTTGTACTACCGATTATTCCAAGGCAAACCTTGAAACCGAATAGACCTTGATATTTTGTCAGTCGATTTTAATCTAATTTGACGCATTGATATTTCGCTAGTAGCTTGAACATAAACTGCTTCTAGTGAAGTTCTCCTTGCTACCCCAGAAAAAACAGGAGAGGAGACTGTGAAGAGTGAGTTGTAGGAAATTAAAAGGAATCAACTAATTTTCTTCACTAAAACGTATCTTTCAATTACATGGGTACACCCTGCGTACCAGGATTAGGTGACATAACTAGTTGATTCAAAAAAATGAAGGGATGTAAAGTAATATAAATTATTTACCTCTTCCTCTAAAGCTGCTTTAACAAGATTGAATTTAACACATGTATACTAATATTAATTTCATGTGCTGATCTAAACACATTGTTCAGCAAAGAAATATGGAAATTCCGCAAGGTTCTATACTGGGACCTCTCCTTTCTATGTTGTATGTAAATGATCTACCACGACATATATGTGTTGGTAAAGCTACCATGTTTGCGGACAATACGACGATAACTACTTGATTACAGACTCCTGAGGAGCTATCACAACACATGTTACATGTGTGTGAGAACTTGACGTATTGTGTTAACGAAACACTGGCTTTCAATGACAAAAAAAAACAGTATATGTAAACTTCAATATAAATAAGCTCTCACCACTAACGTTTCAAACAGAAAAACATTAGGGTACCAAATTTTTACAGCAAACTGTCACAAACTATTGAATCCTGCTAAGGCTAAATTGAAATTTGATCAGTTTTGATCAAAAAAGTATATAAGAGACGTAAAAATTGGCATTCAGGAGCGTTGAAAACTGTATACGGGTAACCATAGAGCTTTTTGTTTAAAATATAACCTTAAAAATAATCTTTTGACACAGTTGTTAAAAGGCAGTAAAAAGCCTAAAAACAAAGTGCTGTCAATTTTACAAGTTAAGAGGTAAATGGTAATACTCTTGTAAACTTAACTTATTATAACAATACAAATCAATAATAAATTCGTCAAATTTTGAGCAGAAGCAGTCAGGAGCACGAGTGTCAACGAAGTAGTTTGGCAAATCCACAGCTAGGGGCGAAATTTATCACCAACGCCAAACACAGTTTTTCTTTAAACAAGGCTTTAAATTTAAATTATATCGGAGTTGTTCAATATTTGCTCGTAAGCTATTTTATTAACGTACCTTCGAACTATATTTTAACTTCAATAATCAACAGTCAGGAACAACAACATTATTAAATGAATATATCTAGAATTTACAAGTAACTTTCGTTTCAAACGATTAAAAGTTAAACTCTAAGATACACACTTAAAATCTTTTTAGTATATAAGATATTTGGTGTAGGGAATAGGTTAATTTAAGGTATTTGTACATGAATACACATTTTACAACAAATAATCAATTTTTATATTAAATAAATATCTCTCTTCAGTTCAATATTATTCATAATTTCAATCAATTAAATAAACAAGGTTATGCAACCACCTTAACAATAGACAAAATTACAAGCAATACTTTGCTTATGCAACCAATGTTACAATCACAGCAAATATTAATCTGAATTTAATTATGATTTTCGCCCACGAGAACCTCACGAAACCCTGAGAACAACTTTAAACAATTATGAGCTATTTTTAAAACAAGGTAAATATTATGTTTCGAATTAAAATAACAGTAAGTTATATAATATTTAATCAAATTCATATCAGTACATTTAGCTCCCGAACGTGGCCATTTATATTAAGTAAATTTTTACACAAGTAAATTTCAGCTTATTTGGCGCCCAACGTGGGGCGCCACTTTCATAATTTGAGTATCATAAACATAAAAA
The DNA here is from genome assembly GCA_963675555.1 of Leptura quadrifasciata. Classification (NCBI taxonomy): domain Eukaryota; kingdom Metazoa; phylum Arthropoda; class Insecta; order Coleoptera; family Cerambycidae; genus Leptura; species Leptura quadrifasciata. The sequence goes on from OY776673.1 coordinate 38,303,896, forward strand.
TAAATATAGAATAGATAATTTAAGAAATTTTTTTATTACAAAAGTACAAAATTTTTAACAAAAATAAAATAATTTAAGAGATGAACCTAAGATCTGGCGAAACCGTACATAAACAGTTTTTAATACTCCTGAATGCCAATTTTTGACGTCTCTTATATACTTTTTTGATGGTTGCCATGGTTATGTATATTTCATTTACTTGTCAAATCTGATCAAATTCCAATGTAGCCTTTTTACTGCATCCACATCCTTTTTTCTTTACTATTCTTGTTCCTTGCCTTTTCCTCGTTCTTTTGCTGCCACGATTATATAAATATATATATTGTCCAATTTTGGCCCCTTATTTAACTATTAGGTATTTCCCTTTATGTTTTATTAGTGAATTATTAGTGACTTTTCATCTACAAAAGCTATTCTACGAATCTATTATGTTTTTCACCCACATTTTTTTTATTTATTACTGTTTTTGAATGAATTTTGAGATGTGTCTATCGGTAGATTTTTAAATTATAATTTTACTGAGTTCTCAAATGAAATAATCAGTTTCTATGCAGTATTATCCCGCATTTACACTTGGTTTGTTGAAATCTACACATTATGTACGTTTTAAGTGACCTTTTTTTTCAGATTTGTTTATTAGTTAGTACAATTTTTGTTGTTTCTTTAATCTCATTTATATACTTTTTTATGTTATGTACGGTTTAAAATGTTGTATTTCCATAAAATATTCTTTCATATCAATATATATTCTTTCCTATTATTTGGGTTTTCTACCACATGTATTATTATCCTCTTCAAAACAAATCACCGAATCTACAAAATAATAGAATTTAGAAAAAAGCCTCTGCGCTCGTGACGTTTACGCCAAAGGAAAAGTCAGAGGTTATGTTTTGCAAATAATATAAATCGGAATAAACACAGAACTAATGTATTTTGCTGACGTTTAGGAAAGTAATCTCTTTCCGTTTTCAAAGCTATTTTTTGGAAGAATTCTTATTTTGCTGTGTATGTCAAATACACAGCTTTAAGATTTCAGACAATATCAATATATTCTGTAACAAAAATGGTCAATAAATATTATTATTATTATTATCATTATATATAAGGTCACTTAAATTACCACCTATTAATTTTTCCTCTCTTAATTGTTATGATGTTTGATTCACTTTGCTTCAATCGATATCTCTGTGTAAAAGGAAGACGTGAATTTCGTATTATAGAAATGAGTAAATTGATCCACAAATATGACAAGAGAATTTCATTCACGTAGCCAGACAACACGGGATGAGAGGGAGGATTATCCCTAATTCATGAATATGTTAGCAAATGTTACCGATACGCGTCAATCCAGTGCAGCATTGGAGTTTTGTTCACGAAATTTATAGGCAAAATATATAAAAATGAAAGGGGCCTGTCCTGAAAAATTGATGCAATCCTGGGAATATGCTTTATATTATGAAAATTCAGGGTAGAGGCCGGGTCATATATATTTCCACTTTCAATTTCGGGGATACTTTAAGGCAACTGTCAAAAAACTAAAATGAGTATTTTATCTTATATGACTAAGTAAATTTTACTTCAGAATTTCCTAACATATTATTATATTCTATATTTCTATAAAAATTTTGTTTGGAGTATTATTAATTAATTGTCTTAACTGTGTTGAAATTCAATAGTACATATGAAATATAAATATATAAATAATAAATTATATAAATAACATTATATAAAGAAACAAATAAATATATAAATTGACAAATAAAAATTTAGAAATCTATATAAATGAAAATGCTGTTCGTTGGTAAGCGCATGACTTGAGAAGGGCTGGACCGATTTGGCTAATTTTTTTAAGTGTTCGTAACAGTACGAGTAAGATTTCTGTGGAAAGAAAAATAGGAAAAGTTGCCCGAAAAATTGGAAAATTCTGGAAAAACTGAAAGTACTTTTTGTGACAAAACAATGTCTGTCGGGTCAGTATATTTTAATATAAATACATGTGGATACGAGAAATGTTATGAAAAAATATTATCTCATTGTCATAAAGAAATACAATTTCTACTGCGAATGAAATGTCAAATAACATCTTTGTCAAAGTCAGCGGACAAACGCTAGTGGAATCAGAGAATTACAAATGTATGCAGAGTGGCCCGTTTAAATGTGGAACAAGCCTGGTGTAACCGCGGTTTAGCCTAGTGGTTTTTAAAAATATATTAATTTTATTTTAGCTTGATAATAAATAAATAAATCTTTATTTATCATAAAAGCAGTACATAGATAAACAGGTACCATTTCACCTAGATGGTACCCTTCCAATGGCCCCGAGGCAAAAAAAGTTAATTTATTTGATTCTAAACTTAATAACAATAAAGAAAACTTTGCAACGATGTAACGCTAAATGTGATGGGTAAGGATCCATAAAAGTAACCCAAAATAATATAAATAGATAATTAAGTAGTGCTACACGGGTAGGGTCTTATTATCTTTAAATGGCAACGTTTTATGTTACAATTTGGAGACAATTTTAAGTGCTAGTCAAGCATGTTCTACAAACGTATTGCATTAAATGTGAATGACTTTTGATCATGATTATAGGAAGATAACTTGCTTCGTAGGTAACTAGGCTCCCCAGTAATCATCACTTTATAAATAAGACCGCATATGTGTAGTATATGCCTATTTTTCATATTTAGGACAGAACTTTGATTTAAGTAGGGAGTGATGTGATTCCTAAAGGGAATATTATACGCAAAGCGCATGCAGGCATTTTAAACTTTTTGTATTAGACGACAGGAGCCGAAACTGATAAAATTATGATATACTATATCAATCAAGAATATAGAGAACGAGGCTGTTATGCAAACAATCTTTAGCAGCAGGTGACATGAAAGTATTATATCGGTGTAAACTTTTGAGACGGCTACAAGCCAATACTATTTTAGTGGAAACATGTGATTGTCGTCATCCATGATTACGCCGAGATTTTTCGCTTCACTCGATTTACGTACTTCATCATTATCAATTTTGATAACAAAATCAGACAGTTTATCTCTAGAATGTTTTAAGCCTGCTATCGATAAGACAAACTTAGAAGCATTAATTTTTAAGGTCTGATCGAGTAATCATCTGCGTATTGCATTACACTAGAATATTGAACTTTACCATTCATATCTGCAACGTATATTAAAAATAACAGGGGACCTAAAATAGACCCTTGGGGTACACTTTGATTTAATGAAGGAAATTTGGATTTGACAGGCTTATTATCTATTGCCGAAGCTACGCATTGTTCTCTAATAGTTAAATAAGATTTTAAAAAATTAATGCAATTATTGGAGAAACCGAAATAATGCAATTTAAATTAAAACTTAAGGTTCAAAATATCGAAGGCTTTATTAACATTAAATAGAACTAGACAAGTTGCTTTATTGTTATCTGAATTTTGACAAATGTCATCAGTTACTTTTATAAGTGCAGTGGAAGTGCTATGATTTTTACGAAAGCCTGATTATGTCGAGAAAATCAAATAATTTTTATTGAAATAAGGAAAAATTTGGTTATGAATATGTCTTCCAAGTGGAAGATAAGATACTAATAATAGATCTAAGATTTTTGAGTTCTATAGGATTAACTATTTTTGCAATGTAGGATATAGGTCACTATCCCTTCGAGTGCTATATCTTTTAGTTCCAAAAGTGCACGATAGTATAGATATAGATATGGTAGTAGACAGTGCTAGCGGTACAGACTTGTAATTAGTGTATTTTATAGTTTTGTTTTAAGACGTGTTTTAAATATCAGAATCCATTACCAAATTTCAATCAACCTCATCCCTTTTTCTGATATTTTACAACTGACCATCCGAATGTGAATAAGTTAATTTAGAAATAAAATCTTCATTCAATTATACAGTCCATTTTGATACAGAACATAACAAAGCGCATGTGGTCGCTGCACCAAGCAGAGCCTGAAACTGTTTTATTTTTGGCCAGTAGATATGGCGACGGTTGAGCCTTGGAAAATTTTGATGATCTTGAGTTCTGAGCCTTTTGATTGTATTAACTGGGTATTCAAATTTTTAGGCACGTCAGTAGTTAAAGTTCCATTAGTAATAATTTCTATTAGTATCATTTCTTTAATTATTGAGTGTTTTCACAAATTTTAAAATCGTTTTGACTGTGAAGACAATACTTGTTGAGGCCACATAATTCATTGGTAATATCAGAATGTATCATTTTGATTTCTATAATAAAGTAGCTTCCTGGTTTAGCACCTACTCACTAGATATGCCTGGCAGTTTTAAATTTAATATTTAAGTTCTTACAAAAAGTTCCATTTATTTTTTATTTTTCTTTTAGTAGCAAGAGATATGTAGTTTTTGATACAACCAGTGAGAAACGTGTGTTAATTTTGTGATTTAAATTTATAGTTGGCCCGCATTATTGTTTTTGATATAACTAAAATTATAGTTATTTTCATAGAAATTTTATCATTCATACAGTGTCCAATTTCCCAATTTTTCCTATTTTTTCCATCCTTCAAACCTAATTGGACTTAGTGCACACGAAACAATAGAAGTTTCATCTCTCTGGTGAGTAAAATACATTTTTTTTAGTATGGTTAGTATACAGTCCGCTAATTTAATTTTAGTTATTATTTTAATAAAATTTAAAAATAGCAAATTCGTAAATGTAACAATACTTAATTATAGTTAAAAACACTTGAATTTAAACTACCAATCAATTAATGCCTTTAAATAAACATTTTAAAACTTTAATTGAAATTTAACCGCCAAAAACACCCAACGTTAGCGCGCACGCTGATGACGTCATCGGTCTGACCTGGTAAACAAACTCCTTTGATTATTTTATAAATGAATGTTATTTTGCAATGCGTTAATGTTTTGTATTGGAAAACAAGTGGTGTCTTGTGCCAGGATGTAAAAATACATCCAAGAACATATCTGGGAAACTTTTTGTGACCAAAACCTAAAAGACGTAATATAAAGTGGTTTAAAACTGCCAGACGTGATCCACCTATAACATTTTCAGTATTTAACAGCTGTGAATATCATTTATAAGTAAGTTGTTTCCTTATTTTCATCCAGAATTAACACTGTAGAATGAGCTTTACTTCGCACTTTATGTTCTAAACATATTCGGTATTTAACTGTGCATATGGAGTAGTCAGGCTTTAATTCCATATAACCAATAGCACTGCCTCCATAACTCTCCTTTGAAGCTCTGAAATTACTAAATAAAGGCAAATGTCTTTTTTAATAAAGGCGTCTACATACACTTGATATGAAGATAAAAGATACTGTTTAGTCTGGCCGATAGCTTAGTGGGTTAAGCCGCGAGGTGGCAATCGAAATTAATCACACGAACATCGCACCACCGTGTTCTAACCCTAGCTCCGGCACTGGCACTGTCGGTGGAAATGGTTGTATGTCCGCGTTTTTTCAATGTGTAACTCCCTTCCGCACAAGCCCTGGCTTCTGGAATTGGGGGTTGTCTAATATCTGTGGTGTTTATCTATAAGAAAAAAAATCGAAAGTGTATTTTCCCGACAATTTTCTTTTTACATTACACGTCTATGAGCCGCATTTATGGGTTATATTTACTATTTACATTGACAAACTATAATAAATATTAGGTATATCAAGTAATTACAAACGTAATTATATACAATATAGGTACATAAAGTAGTGATTACTATCTTAAAATGATAATACATATGTTGAAACGGTCGTCTTTTTTCATAAATACGTCAACAACTGTTAAATTTCTCGAAGTAGTTTTTAGAAATCCTGTATTAGCCGTTTCTTTATATAATCGCACGTAAAACGTAAATAATGTTGTGTTTACCACTTATTTAGTATGTAGATAAGTGGTGATTTCTGCCATTAATCTAAGCGATAACGTCACAATAACCACAGGGCGTTCTGCCTACTTCCTCTATTATTCAAATTTTATATTATTTGTTTGTTGAAATTTTAATTTACTACATGATAAAGTGATGTTTAGACGTTGGGAAGTACTTTACTAGAGTAAGTATTTCGTTTTAGTAACCAAAAAAGTAAATTTATATAGTAAAAACACCGAATTTCGAGAGCCACTGTTTACTTCACCCGCCATATTTTACAATATACCGGGTGTAACAGGATCATGGTATACCCCACCCCCTTTTCTCCTTTAGTTTTGAAGATAATTGATTGAAATTTAGACATACTACATACATAATAAGCGGCAATTTTTGATATACAATTGATTTTTTTTCCACTTCCGGTTTCGCCAAAATTGACGCTAACTTTCGATTTTTAAACGGAACACTCTGTATATTATTGAATTTTTGAATTCTGCATAATTTTATGAATCCAACGATGCTAAATAAGTGACATTTCAAACGTCAAATTTTTTTTATAATTTTTTATTTTCAATGTAAGTGTGCCATGACGGTTTCGATTTATTCTAAATGACCTGTGTAATGCTACAACAATCGAAATCTTGTTAAAACACTAAATTACTTAATTTATGAGCAAATAAAATTCACTAAAATTGTTTGTGGGGCAAAACTAATTTTTTTTAAATGGAACCATATCGGTACCGTGGTACAATTTATTAATACTATTAATAAGGAACTTATTCATATGTTGTATTAAAATGTGCGATAAACACAAACAAAATTACAGCTGAAAGAAAATATAAATGCAATTTTGTTCTAATTAAATATTAAGAAGTAACTAAGGTGGCTTTGAAAACAATGAAATATTTAGCTTGTCAAACATTTGTTGGTTTAACGGTGTTTTTATTGTGTCTTTAAAAATTGTTTAAAATTCTTCTTAATTATGTTCAAAATACCGCAAATTTATACAAGAGATGAAAAAGTGGACATGTTAATTATTTATGGCGAATGTAAAAGAAATGCAGTTGCGGCTACCGACCTTTATGTCCAACGATATCCTGATAGACAATGTCCAGCGAAAAATTATTTTAAACTCGTTGAAAACCAATTCCGAAGAGAGCCCAAAAATGATCCCGAAGAAAACTTCATTATTGAGAAGGAACGGAAATTAGTGTTTTGGCTCGAATAAGTTGATGAGACTGTTTCTTTAAGGCAAGTTGGATTTGAATTGGACATCGATCACCAAACAGTAAGCCGAGTTTTGCACAAATACCACTATAAATCTTTTAAATACAAATTGCACCAACCTTTGTACAAAAGTGATTACGAACGTAGAATGGAATATTGCAATTGGATTTTGTATAATAACGTGCAGTCAAACAATGATTTTTTGGGACTGATTTTATTTTTGGACTAGTCTAACAAATTTGGGATTATTTAGCCGACAAAATACAAAATATTGGTCACAAGAAAATCAAAATTTATTACGGGGGGGTAACTTTCAAGTGCGGTTAGGTTTCAATGTTTGGCTTGGAATAATCTGTAGTAGAATCATTGGTCCAATAATATTTGAAGGACCTCTGACTGGTGCCAGATACTTGAAATTCCTAGAAAATGAGATTGAGAATATTTTAAATAAGTTACCTTTAGATTTAGGACAAATTTTCAACAAGATGGCGCTCCTCCCCATAATTCAAGGATGGTAATTGATTACCTTCAATGGAGATTCGGAGAAAACGTAATTTCGACGAATGGTCCTGTGAGGTGGCCTCCAAGGTCACCTGATTTAACGCCCCTTGATTTCTTTGTTTGGCATCATTTAAAAATTATTGTCTATTAACCTGGAGCTACGAGTAAGATGAGCAATTAATAGCATAACGGCCCAGCAATTGGCGAACGTTCTTCGAGAAACAGCTATGCCAGTTCAGAAGTGCATTGACGTTAATGGACAGCAATTTAAACAACTGTTGTAATGTTTTGTGTTAATTTTTCGTATTCCAAAACCACCTTATGTGTAACAAGGTAATTAGAATAAAATTGTATTTTCTTATTTCCTTTTAGATGTAATTTTATTTGTATTTATGGCACATTTTAATACGACATATGAATAAATTCCTTATTAATAGTACTAATAAATGGTACCACGGTACCGATATGGTTTTATTTGAAAAAATTTAGTTTTGCCCCAAAAACGATTTTTGTGAATTTTATTTGCTCATAAATCACATAATTTAGTGTTTTTAACGGGATTTACATTTTTGTAGCATTACACCTGTCATTTAGAATAAATCGGAACCGTCATGGCACACTTAAATGGAAAACTAAAAATTATATTTTAAAAAAATTGACGTTCGAAATGTCACTTATTTCATTGGATTCAGAAAATTATGCAGAATTCAAAAATGCAATAACATACAGGGTGTTCCATTTGAAAATCGAAAGTTAGTATCACTTCCCGCGAAACCAGCAGTGAAAAAAATCAATTGTATGTCAAAAAGTGCCGCTTATTATGTATGTAGTATATCAATCAATTATCTTCAAAACTAAAGGAGAAAAGAGGGGTATACCATGATCCTGTTACACCCGGTATAATTATTTATTTTTTGGATAAAACTTTTTCTTTCATCTGCAAAAAATCCTGTTGGTTCATTTAAAAATAAAATGACATTATATGTCGACAGAGAAATCCCATCATTCGTTCGGAAAAACATATTATGTAGTTTGATCGAGCGAATTACTTCCTTGTATTACATAAAAAATGCGACAAATTTTCAGAATAAAAAACATATTGCATCGATTTATTTATCCGCTTGTAAATCTATCACATATATGGGTCAAACTCTGAGAGATTTATTTATAAATTTTCTCACATTTTTGTGATGATTCGACCTTATTCATAAGAAAATTGTAATTTATATGAAGCAATGATTTGAACGTGAAGTAGCAATCAATCATAAAGAAGGCTATCGTAAAAATATAAGAAAACGAAACAGCAGAGCGAATATATGAAAACGGATGTTCAAAGAAATAATTCATATAACTCCGCTTACCAGGAAATGAAATCGTTAAATTTGCTGGTTTTTGACGGATTAATAATACATAAAAATTAAATATTCCTTTGAACTTTACGTAAAGGTTATTTTAAATTTAGTCTAATAATGATAAAAGTGGATGTTTTTTTAGAAATAATCACTATATTTTGTTTTAAGGGAAACGGCGACATTCCTCTCGACATGGAAATCAATAAGAGAAGGTATATTATTAATTATTATTTTTTTCATCTACTACGTTTTACCTGAAATATAAGATGTTTCGTTTAAATCTGAAATAAGTCGGTATCTCTTTTACATTATTAATGTATAAACACAGACAAGAAAGTTAGAAAATCGACGTGAATTACATAAAATCTTTGAATTTAAAATATGCGCATAATAAAATTAACTAACCAGTATACTTGCAATAAAGTAAAATTATTTAAGACTTAAAAGAAAACAAAGTTTAAAAAAAGAAGTATACATTGAAATATACACACGTAATATTGTAATATATCTACATAAAAAATGATTTATGAACGGCGAAGGGATGAAATGAATGAGATTATTTTTCTGGCGAAATATAGTAAAATAGTCAAGTGTGATATACTCTTCAATCCATAATTTGAAATGGTTTAAAATTTTTGAATAAAAAGGACAGGGCTATATTTAAAAAAAGTTGAAAATAAATAAAGTTGATGGTGGCCCCGAAAAGACGAAACGTCGTGATAAAAATTTTAGTGTGCTAAAACTTAAGTTGTAATGAAATTTTTTGATATTTTTTATAGGAACAGTGCTAAGTAAAAAAAAAGAAAAATAGTTTTTTTCTGGATTTAGCCGTTATCTCTGGAACCAATCGGAATATTTTGAATTTTTATGACCCATATTATTGGCTTTCAGAATATATAAAACTTTTTCTCATAACAGATATTTAACTATTATGGCTTGCGAGATAGCATTACTGTTCGACATAATAAGTAGCCCACCTGTATATCGTCTATTTTATAAAAGAGGTTAAAAAATTATCAAACGAACTGATGCCGAAAGGGTGTTTTCTATAGCTTTGAAAATTTGCAAAATATTAAAATGTTCCAGGGGGCTCAAAATTTCGGGAAGTGCGTATTGTGTGGAGAAAATTCGAATGCCGTAAGGGCAGGTGTCTATTGCACTCGGGTTTCTAAATATTCTCTGCGGAACCAAACATTGGTGGCTCGTATCTCGGAAACTATAAGAGATACGAAACTTCGGTTTGCGCGGTTAGACTTCTCGTTCAATTCTCTACAATACACAGTTAAGAGGTTGTCAAACGAAATGATGCCGAAAACGTGAAAATTTTTCTATAACTTTGAAAATTAAAAAAAAAACGATATGTTCCATAGGGGTCTCAAAATTTCGGGGAGTGCGTATTTTGGAGAGAAAATTCGAATGCCGTTAGGAGCAGGTGTCTATTGCACTCGAGTTTTGAAATATTCTCTGTGGAACCAAACGGGCACGATTTTTACCTTCCGGCAACATTGGTGGCTCGTATCTCGGAAACTATAAGAGATACGAAACCCGGTTACGCGGTTTGATTTGTCGTTCAATTCTCTACAATATAATATTCATAGATTGTCAAACGAAATGATGTCGAAAACGTGTACATTTTTCTATATATGTTTTCTACTGTCTTTTAAAATTTCCATAAAATTGAAATGTTCCATAGGGGGCTCAAAATTTCGGAGAGTACGTATTTTGGCGAGAAAATTCGAATGCCGTTAGGGGCAAGTGTCTATTGCGCTTGGGCTTCGAGATATTCTATGCGGAACTATACAGATACGTGAGATTTTTACATTCCGGCAAATTTGGTGTCTCGTATCTCTGAAGCTATACAAGATACGAAACTCCGGTTTGCGCGGTTCGATTTCTCATTTTTAAGGCTTTCCTTTGTATATGTTCAATAGTGTCATTGTATACAATATACTCTGGGTACCAAATGAAGCGAGCATACTCTAATTTTACAAATGCATCGAGGAGCATAGATAATACTTGAATACTACAGTGGAGTACACCACTACCTGAGTAGAGTAGAATGCTTTCCACAATAATCCGCAAAAACTAGAGTTCTTCAGCGCTACATTACAATAACTTACAATTTGAGTTAGTATTAGAGTGTGGTATTCAACAGTTTTGGTATTAGCGTAAATTACACCAGAAGCAGGTTACGATTGTTTAGCTTTATTTGCATATTTCATGGCTTTATTACAAATCAAGAGGTACTGGCTGAAGGGTCATTCAAAGCTAATGGAGTAAGTAGAAAATAATGTGATGACCAAAAGCGCATGAGCAGGAATTTCTTTCTACACTATATTCGGCATTTCACGTAACGGAATGGTCCTTCAGCTTGCGCACTCGCTAGGAGTTTAGCTGCAGCAGCCTCCCACAGACATAAAATAATTATTAAAAAAAACTAATACAATAAAAGCCGAGATTTGGTCGACATGTTTATGATGTTGAAAAGTAACTAAAAACATAATCATTTGACTTTAGAGTGGGGGATTATGCTTCGGCTTTCCATGTAAACATGTCAAAAATATGTGCTGAGTATAAACTGATACCACAAAAGCTGAAATGGGTACTAATACAGTAAAAATGTACCAAAAGTTCCATGACCTGGAAAAAATTGCACTCTTGAATTTGTCATGCTCAATGTTATCAGAACCACTTAGGATAATTCCGGGAGAGATGGACCACAGGTTGAGATGGACCAGTTCGCTGGTTCAGCCCCCTCCACCGTAGCGCTAATATAGTATTATCCAGTGAGAGTTTTCATCAAACCATGAGTGCGTAGCTGTTTTCTCCAGAAAAAGCCGGTATTTTAGAAAATAAATGACATTATTTGTTTTGAGTAGGTGAAGAATTTTATCGTGTAATCATAAGCATTCGCCTGAGATATCGATGTAAGTATGATGATGTAGGCTTGTACAATATGTGGCTCCAAATATAACCTAAAATTGTGACGCATCAACCAGCGGCCAAACAGCTGGAAAATGGTCCATCTCTCCCCAATATTTTGGGTAAGATGGGCCACTTCGTGTCGAGAGAGTTGGACCAGCTTTGGTTTCCGGTTAAGATGAACCATCATTTTAAATACACATAGGATTGTCAAATCGTCAATTATTATTTCAAGCATTGATTTATTTATCACGAAAGAAATCAAGTGAATAAGTTAGGGTTGTTTTGTTTATTTTAGAAAATATGCTGCCTACTTATAAAAGGAAGGGGACTTCTCACTGAGGGGAATGGTCCGAGGAAAATTTGTTAAAAGCTGTTGAAAAAAACTTGATGGAAGTTAATGAAAGTGCAAAAGCTTACGGCATCCCAAAAACCACACTGAAGAGAAGAATGAAAAAGCAAGCTTTCGCAAAGGGATCAATAGGCCCCTCGTCATTGAAAATGAGAAAAAGATGATCGGTCATATAAAGAAACTGCAGCATCATGGTTTTGCTCCATGTAGAGATTCCGTAAGGACAAGTTCAACAAGGAAACCAAGAAGGCGGGTTACTACTGGTTCTATCCATCCTTTGCTCTAAGTCCAAACCTGGCAATTAGAAAATCTGTAGGGGTTTCGGTTGCTCGTGCAATAGGAATGAACAAACAAGCTGTTATGGAGTATTTTGATTTACTCGAAAGAGTACTTACTGAAAATAACCTCTTCGAGAAACCGGGTAATGTTTTCAACACGGACGGAACCTGCCTACAGTTGAACAATAAGCCTGGAGAAGTCATTGCCATCAGAAGGTCACGAATTGTTACTTCAATTACATCTGGGGAAAAGGGTGAAACCATTTCGGTATTGACCTGTTGCAATGCCGAAGGAACATTTCTGCCACCATTTTGCATCTAAAAAGGAAAAATAGAAAAGCTGAATACCTAGAAGGTTTAAATCCAAAAAGGTGACCTCCCCTCTTTTCCTTCATTCGCCATCTTGAAATTTTGTTATTGAACAAAAAATGTTGTAAATAAAATTTTACATATTTTCGGTAATTGCCTCGACGTCGAGAAGTTAATATTTCGAGCAGTTTTAATTGGAAATATAAAATCAATGGAATCAAATTTATTTGGATATGTGTGTATGGCTAATATTTTTACCTAAACGGCTTTCACAACACTGCTTTAAAAAAACTGTTTTTTGGTAACTTCGGCGCCCTCTACCGCTCGAAATATTAACTTCTTGGTATCGCGGCAATTACCGAAAATATGTAGAATTTCATTTACAACATTTTTTGTTCAATAACTTTTTCCGTGCGACCAATAGAACACGAGATGAAACGATTAAAAATTTGACAAGATGGCGGCTGAAGCAAAATTGGGGAGGTCAAATTTTTGGTTTTAGACCTTCTAAGTGATCCGGATAGCATTGAGCATGATAAATTCGAGTGTGAAATTTTTTCCAGTTTAAAGCACTATTTGACTAAATTATACAGTAACAGCGAATTTAATAAATTACATGAAAAAAATAGTCCGCTGAATTTTTCGCGGCGGATAAGTGGTCAGCTGACAAGTTAACGGCGTAGCGCATCGTTATCTGCGCGCGCGCGTTACATGGTTGACTGCGTCAGCTGAGCATTTTTTCCTCACTTAAAACGACGCGGAGTTTTTTTTTTTTTTTTTCATTTAACTTATCAACTTGCCTGTTGTATTATCAAATTTCAGCTTTCTCAATATCACATGTCTATTGTTTGTTTGTCGTAAACGTAGCTGGTGCATGCAGTTTTTGGATCATGCAAAATCAAAAAAAATAGTCTTGACAACTAATTATACAAAAATATTAAACAATTATTCTCATACCTATACAATATACAGGGTGCGCCAAAGTTCTGAATTTGGTCGATTCGGCTGTATTTGAAATGGTGGAAAGATATTGTCTATAGATTATTTTCTTGGTTTTCAATTCTGAATAACTAGAAAATATGTACAATTATCCAGGGTATTCAGTTTTCGTGGGCCGGGCATCAACTTCGTTATTTTAAATAGAACACCCTATATTTTTTTCCTTTATCGAGTTACCCGTCTAATTATATTCATAACTCTATTAAGGTGGTAGGTACTTAAAATGAACCGTTTACGAAATAAAAGAGATTTTTTGACAAAAAGTGAGGTTTGCGGAAAAGTTTTTGAGTACCTCTGATTTCATAGACAAGAGAGTTTTCAAAATTCTGCTTATACTGTTATGTTGGGCATATTAAGGGCTAGTAGGGTAGAAACATTATTAACATTAATCTTATACAGAGTGCTGAAAAAATTGAGTTTATTTTTTCGCTAATAAAAAAGGCGGTAATTCAATTTTTTCAAATCGGACGTACTATTTTCAGTTCTGTCATCCAATGAAGTGTTAAATTATCTTTCCATTGATATATCATAGTAGGTATTTATCTTTAAGGGTTGCACAAATATTAACCTTAAATATCTGTCTGACTGAAATTCACATCACATAAATATTTTAACTTGGGTGGTATGCCTTGATGTTTGTCGTGCAAACTCAACTTTTACGAGCTAGTACGACAATCTTCAAAGCATACCGCTCATGTTGACTTATGTAGACAGAGAAGTGGTACATCCGTTTATGCCACGTGTTGAGTTTGTCCGCTCCACGCCGAGGCGATGGTGCGGACACCGTTATTAACTTGACATCGCTGCAAATTATATCTATCGTTGTTTATCTTAAAGCTTAGAATAAATCCATCTCATTCATTCACAATTCTGGGGGAGTGCTCAAGGAACAGCTTCTTAGCATCCCGAGTCTATAAAACCATATATCCTGAAAGGAGACACCCTTTAGAATCTGAATTTAGTAGTCTTAGAGACAGATTTATCGAAACTGGTGAAGTGCAGTACAAACCTCATGAAGTTCCAGCAAGAAAAATGACTGAGGAAAATGAATATCGTGTTATGTATCCTTAGTTGAACATCCTACCACCAGTACTAGGGAATTGAGCAATAATTTAGACATAAGCAGGACAATAGTAACGCGCATCGTAAAAAAAAAATTCCATGCTTACAAAGTTCAATTACATCAAGGATTACTTGAGGATGATTTTTTAAACAGGGTGAATTTTTTGTGAATGGTCATGCTCGATAATGATTCCGATTTCATAAGGTGTTTTCTGATGAGGCTACATTTCACAAAAATGATTGTGTCAATAGACACAATTTTCATTATTATTCAGATGTGAATCCTCATTTATTAAGAACAGTTTCCCAGCAGAGGTGGTCATTAAATGTATGGGGTGCTGTAGTAGGGCCGATTGTTATTGGACCTTATTTCTTTAATGGACCTTTAAATGGAAGAATATATCGCGATTTTTTTGGAAAATAAACTGCCGGTTCTCCTAGAAAACGTTCGTCTTCATATACGGCAAAAAATGTGGTTTCAACAAGATGGAGCTCCGCCTCATTTTGCAGCAAATGTCAGAGAATGGTTAGATCGTAACTTCAATGATATGTGGATAGGGCGTGGTGCAGCAATAGCATGGCCTGCAAGGTCGCCCGACCTGACAGGTATGGACTTTTTTTTATGGGGCTATGTAAAGGATATAGTATATCGCGACTCTCCTACTACTGTTGATGACATGAAAAGTAGGATCAGACGTGCTTTTGCATCCATTACTCCGCAGATGCTGCAAGAAATGCGTCATTCATTTAGGAAGAGGATTCAGATGTGCCTCGATCGAAATGGTGAACATTATGAACATTTGTTAAAATAATTGTTTTTTTATTATGAGCAAATTCTTTATTACATACGTACTGGTATTAATTTGAATTCTTTGTCCAACAATTCTAAGTAAAAAAATAATAATTCAGTTCAACATTTCAGAAGACTAATAATTCATTATGGAAAACTGCTTCTACTACTACACAATTAGTCTGATCCAGACAATTAACCTTAATATCTATGCAACCCCTAAAGATAAATACCTACTATGATATATCAATGGAAAGATAATTTAACGCTTCATTAGATGACAGAACTGAAAATAGTACGTCCCATTTGAAAAAATTTAATTACGGCCTTTTTTATTAGCGAAAAAATAAACTTAATTTTTTCAGCACTCTGTTTAAGATTAATGTTAATAATGTGTCTACCCTACTAGCCCTTAATATGCTCAACATAACAGTATAAGCAGAATTTTGAAAACTCTCTTGTCTATGAAATCAGAGGTACTCAAAACCTTATCCGCAAACCACACTTTTTGTCAAAAAATCTCTTTTATTTCGTAAACGGTTCATTTTAAGTATCTACCACCTTAATAGAGTTATGAATATAATTAGACGAGTAACTCGATAAAGAAAAAAATCTAGGGTGTTCCATTTAAAATAATGAAGTTGATGCCCGGCCAACGAAAACGGAATACCCTGTATAATTGTACATATTTTCTAGTTATTCAGAATTGAAAACCAAGAAAATAATCTATAGACAATATCTTTCCACCATTTCAAATACAGCCGTAATCGACCAAATTCAGAACTTTGGCGCACCCTGTATACAAAACGCCTATGTACCTATTTATGAAGTTAAGTAATATATTAAAAAATTTATCCATTTTCATCTAAATGCAAGCGTGCCGTCCGGGGAACGAAATCCTCGTACTTCTGACTTTGACGGCCCGTATCTTCTATAAGAAACGCCTCAATTAATTCGTGTGCTACATAGTTGCATAGCAAATTTAATTGGCTATCGATATAGCATAAAGTCAAGGGACACACCAGCCAAATGTTTTAACTGCGGAGGCCCCCATCCCGCAAACAGTACAGTGTGCGTCGTTTACAGAAGAAGAATGGAGGAGGTAGAGAGGCGCAGCGTTCGTACCGCACCTGCTCCCGCGATGAGGTACGTGGCGGCTCCCCTTGCAACTCGCAATATTTGGGAGGAACGAGCCAGGATGAGCCAGCAGCAGCAGCAAACTCAACTTGCGACGTCGACGCAGCCCCCACCCCGGCGCAGAAGGTGACAACTAAAAGACCAGCGCTGCTGCCCACTCCGCCCCCCACAAGAGGCAGATCCCAGGCTTCAACCGGGGAAAAGTTGGAGCTTCTCAGACTGCAGCAACAACGGCTCTCCTCTCTTGTCGATTTAGACAGGTTGTTGATGCTCTACACCAATTTGAACGCGGAACTCGAGAACTGTATGAACGCAGGTGAAAAATTCCTTGTGATGCATCGCTTCCTGGAAGCGATGCCAGAAAATGCATTCTAGATAGCATTCAGAATTTCTTCTTGGAACGCCAATGGTATAGGTAACAAAATTCCATTTCTTATCAATTACTTGTTGAGGCATAAAATTGACATTATGCTACTAAATGAGACGAAACTCACCAGATGAGATAAATTGCAAGTCCGAGGGTACGCGGTACACCGAAAAGATAGGGACGACAATAACAGGGGCGGCGGGGTGGCCGTACTCATAAAGTCAGACATTGCGCACACGCATCATTCTGTACGGAACACGTCTGTGGAGAATATGTGTGTGACGCTGGAGGGTGGCATGAGTATTGTCGCCGTGTACAATAGACCAGCGAACGGCTTCACGGCGGGTTGTCTGGAGAATCTGATGAGCGTGGGCCCGCGCTGTCTGCTCATAGGCGACTTTAACGCAAGGCATCGTAACTGAAACTGTCATCGCAACAACGCAAACGGCAACACTCTGTTCGACTATGTGAATAGTCGAAATGTCATTCTGCAGTACCCGGACGATCCCACGCATTTTCCGGACAACGGCACAACACCTACAACCCTTGACATAGTGGTCAACAAGGGCGTGAGGAACTCCACGGCTTCCGTGGCCCTGGTGGAACTCACGTCCGATCATAACCCTATTTATCTTGAATTGGACGGCATGTCGAGGGAAAACTCTACACGTACAGTTACATCATATAGAGGCGCCAACTGGCGCCTCTATAAAGAACACATTAACACAAATTTAACACTAAACAACACGATCACCACACCCGCTGAGTTAGAAAATGCGGTGGAGGAGTTTACGAAAGTGCTGCAGGATACCAAGCAGACTGTTGCCACTACAATCACTGTGCATGAGAACAGAGACCAACTCGACAAAGCGGTCATACAAAACATAAGGGAGAAAAACAGACTGAGACGGCTTTGGCAGCGAAATCGCGATGTCAACGCTAAGGTCGAGATGATTAGGCTGCAAGGGCAGATCAGAACCTCCATAAACACTGCAAAGAACCAGAAATGGTGGGACAAGCTGGCAGCGCTGAATTCTCAGGACAACTCGCTATGGAAGTTGACGAGGGCCTTAAAAAGTACGCGGCAGGCTATACCTGCGTTGACGAGCGCGAACGGACGGACGTCGATGACAGACGCTCAAAAAGTGAGCGACCTAGCCACACATTTCGAGAACATTCACAATAACAACACGCCAAATAATTTAGAGCATGACCGCATCGAGAACGACATTAACGAAATCATTGGTCATGACGTACAAATGACAAGACGCGAATTCCTAAAGGGCATGACCAAGCCTTCGGAGGTAGCGCAAATTATCAAGGACCTACCAAACAATAAAGCCCCTGGAAAAGACGGCGTCGAATACAAGCTGCTCAAATATCTCCCGAGGAAAGGTATTGTGCAGTTGACGTATATCGTTAACACGATCCTGCGACTACAGCACTGGCCCAGCCAGTGGAAGTGCGCCGTGGTCATTCCCATCTTGAAACCAAATAAGAACGCGAAGTTCGCCGGCAGCTACAGGCCCATCTCGTTGCTGTCGGCGATCTCCAAGTTGGTGGAGAAGATCGTCCTGATCAGACTGAACACTGTTCAGGGGGAGCTTCACATTGACGATGAGTCCCAATTCGGTTTCAGGAAGGGCAGGAACACGGTGCAACAGGTCGTTAGGATAGTTAATGACGTCAAAGTGCAATACAACCTCGGGAAGAACACCACCATGGCGCTCCTCGATATTGAGAAGGCATTCGACACCGTCTGGATCCCGGGGTTACTTTACAAACTACACTACTACAACTTTCCGACTTACTTCACTAAGCTCATTCATTCGTTCCTGACGGGCAGATCCCTGCAGGTTCGAGTGAATAATAAACTGTCAACACGGCTGGACATTCGCGCGGGAGTCCCGCAAGGATCATGCCTGTCACCGAAGTTGTACGTCTCAGACTTCCCAGAGTTCCCGAATACGAAGCTGGCCAAGTACGCCGATGACACAGCCATGTACGCGCATTCTCATAACGCACAAGCAGCGAATATGCTACTGAAGGCGCACATGGCTCGTGCCACGGCTTATTACGACCAGTGGAAGATTCGGGTGAACGCTGAGAAGTCCGAAGCGATAGTCTTCACGCGTCGGTTCACTGAGAACAAAATCATAACACCCATTTCGATCAGGGGAAACAAAATCCCAACCAAGAGATGCGTGAAGTACTTGGGGGTAAGACTTGACCAAAGACTGACGTTCAATACCCATATAAACGAGACAATACAGATGGTCTACTCCCTGTCCAGAAGTCTGTATCCGCTTATGGTCAGGGGTAGCAGACTTAACCGACAAAATAAGAAATTGTTGTACACAATGGTGGTCAGGCCATCCATCACATACGCGGCACCGGTGTGGTGCAGCATACCGGTCACAACAATGAAAAAACTTCAAGTGTTTGAGCACAAATTTATGCGCCTCATATCGAATTCTGGAAGGTACACCTCTCTCAGAGACTTATACGCACGTTGTAACGACATAACTCCGATAGCGGACTACGTTCAACATATCTCTCAAAACTTCTATTCGTTCAAGTTGGGCGATAGTCCGCTAACAAGACACATAACACAAATTAGACAGCATAATGCCCCATTTCGGATTAAACACCCCTTACCATACCAGACGTTACCGATTTTCCGGCAACCTCTGTAGCCAAGCTTCAACAACTATAACTTCCGCTTACCCTATCCACCTTTACTAATATTCCATATCTTTGCCTATCTTTGAATCTTTTCTGTCCTCCTCTTCCTTTCTGTTTGTATCCTTTTTGTCGCGTTTATTATTCTTGTTTCTTTTTGTGCATTTTTGTCTCTAAATTCACTTCTTGCAACGAATCTCTAGCAAATTAAAACATTATGAAATCAAAATTCTTAAAGCTAAAAGTTTAGGCCAGCCTTGCGCAGCCCGGCGTTCATGCGTTTCGCGGAAGGTATCTCGTTTTATTTGAGGTATCTGCGTCAATTGCAATTTTTTTTAAAAAAGTGTTACAGTGAACAAGTTGTTTAAATTATGTGTAATTTTAAGTTTTTTAAAATCTTTTATATTTGATGTTTTTAATGGTATTACCTATTTTTATTTGCTTTGCTAAAAGGTGTTTAGGTTATGTCTTAAAATTTGTTTTTAACCAAGCCAGATCCGGTCCGCCCGGCTTTGCAATCGACCACTGCGATCAGTGCGGTGGTTGCACGGCCGGTCCCCGGACGGGTTCTGGGGCGGTATTATTGCATTAGAATTTTTAATAAATCTGTTTTGATTGATTGATTGATATAGCACAAAGAAGGGGGGTCAATTTTTCCTTTAAAAAGTCAAGGTTTGACAAATGAAATGATGTCAAAAAGTAATAAGTATTTAAAAAAACTCGATTTTTTTACGCATGCCTCAAAATTACTGGGAGTACATGTATTATGGGGACACTTTAAATTCAAAAACTTATGATATAATATAAGATCCCCAATAATTACAGTTATTTAATAATCGATTCCAATAATTGATCCAATAGCTGTGTTTAGTGATAAAAAAAATAGACATCTAATACCGCGAAAGCTGAAATTTGATAGTACAACAGGCAAGTTAAATAAGTTAAATGAAAAAATACTCCGCTTTGTAATAAGCGATGGACAGTTGCTCAGCTGATGCAGCCAAATATGCAACGCGCGTCCGCTGCGTCTTTAACTCGTCAGCTGAGCACTTATCTACCTCAAGAAATTCAGCGGACCATTTTTTTCGTGTAATTTATTAAATTAGCTGTTACTGTACCAAATTGCAGATTTTGTGATATATAAGTTTACTCAGCGCATATTTTTCACATGTTTACATGGAAAGCTGAAGCATAATCCTCCACTTTAAAATAGGCTGATTATGTTTTTAGATACTTTTCGACATCATGAACATGTTGACCAAGTCTCAGTTTATGTTATATTAGTTTCTTTTTGAATAATTATTTTACGTGCGTGGGAGGCATCTATGGCTATACCGCTCAAAGCCGCGCAAGGTGATGGTCCATTCCCTGACGTGGAATGCCGAATTGAGCATAGAAAAAAATTCAGCTTTTGTAAAATGACTGACTATAAATGGTCGGTGGCTCCCGGCTATAAGACCTAACTTGCAAGTCAAATTCTAAACTTATAATACAGAATTTTTATATTATTTTATTTGCTATATTACTTTAAAACTGGGATTAATGAAGCAGCATAAAAGAGACAAACAAAAACAATTTGCTTAAGTAAATAATACAGTTATTAGTGTTATCACACTTAACATAATTGCACTTAATACATTAAAGAAGTTGTGTAAAGCCGCCCTAATTTTGTAATTAAAATTTAGTACGATAATCCTAATAAATTGCTCACTGACTAACAAAAACTTCTAAGCTTTCAATTAAATCAGACTAATGAAAGAAATTCCAAAGTGCCGTAGCGGAACGCGAAATAAAATGCCCAACTAAAAACCGCAGGAGAGATCTATTGTGCTAAATTATTTGAATTTCAGATGCAGTTGCAACAATTTGCAGCTGCTTTGAATAATTTGGTTTATTTTTGTTGAGCGACACAAATTGCATGGTAATATATACAATAACTATTAAGGAAATTTATAGTAGAACGTGAGTTTTAATCTATCGCCATTCAAAATGATATTCAGTTTTAATTTGTTGTATGTACAATTGCACTATGTCAATTATAATTTCAAATATTTAAATTTACATTGTGCAAGTGAAATCTGTGCATGCATTTAGTTATTATTCATGCGGTTGAAAGGCATTTGATTTAAATTTAGAAAAACTTGTATGTGTCAGTTTTCATATTGTGGACTAATATACTGTGTAGTTTACGAGTATTAAAAATAAATTTAATTTATTTATCACAAATAATATGAATGAAAATATAAAATGTCTTAACGTTTTTCTCAACTTTTTTTTTTTTATACGTTTATTTAACGCCGGCCTATTTCCGCTACTGAGGCCTAACACCGACGCCTGTAGACGAGCTACCCCCAACCAGGAATTTTGCCGAACCTCTTCCCTTAAGAAGAGTAGGGATCTTTTACTTGCCTAACATTTAATAGACAAGGGACCGACGGCTTTACATCCCCTCCGAAGGATGGTATATCTCCTATACAACCCTCGCCTAAGGCTGTATAGCTTCCGCGCATACACTGATATACAAGCCGCTGGAAGATGTGTGAGGCGAGAACGCGGTTTCCGTTGAAATGGTCACCCATCCAAGTACTAACTGCGCCTGTCATTGCTTTACATCGCATACCGAAGTATGTACATAGTAAAGACGCACCTACGCTCGCCCCTTTTCTCGACTTAGCTAAGGCATTCGACACTGTTTCACATGAAATTCTTTTAAAACGGCTTTTTAATGTTGGTGTAAGAGGGCCCACCTTAAGTATGATAAAGAATTATCTATTAATAGAATTCAGCGTGTTAAGATAGGCTACTCTCTAAATGAGTCATTATTAATAACCACGGGTGTGCCGCAAGGAACATTGTTGGGCCCAATACTGTTATTTGTACATATAAATAATATCGCTAACATTGATAACTTAGGATGTCATTTAATATCATAAATGGAAATGTAATGGAAATCGATAGCCGTCTGGAATCTGGTAAAGAAGAAATCGCTGAATCTTTAGCCAAGCAATTTCACGACAACTCCATCTACCATGATCCAATATTTCTTGATATTAAGAGAAACTCTGAATCAAACCTCGACTTTTCATCGCCTGAAAATCCGACCTACAATGAACTTTTCTCCTTGGATGAGATGGAGAAAGCACTTCAAGATGCAAAACAGTCAGCTCCAGGGCCTGACTCTATAACGTATGAGATGGTGAAACAGCTACCTTTGTCTGAAGAACAAAAACTACTCGACCTCTACAATAAAATATGGCAGGAAGGAAAATATTCAAAACAATGGTGTGAATCTATTATAATTCCTTTATTAAAGCAAGGTAAAAACCTCCGCAGAACTACAAGCTACCACCCTATAACCCTAACTAGGTGTCTTAGCAAACTTTTTGAAAAAAGGGTGAATACACGTCTTGTATGGTATCTTGAGAAAAATAACTTACTCTCTAACTATCAAATGGGTTTTCGAAGGAATAGACCCACCATTGCCATTCAAAATTCATTTTTTGAAATATTCCACTTGGTCGCTATTTTTTTCGATCTTGAGAAAGCATATGACACAAGTTGGAGGTATGGAATCGTAAAGAAACTACATGACTGGGGTCTTAGAGGAAATATGCCCTCTTTTATAAAAAGCTTCCTCAACCGTCGCCAATTTAAAGTTCGAACCCATGATACAGAATCTCACGCTTACAGGCTGGAGAACGGAGTCCCACAAGGATCCACCCTCAGCGTCACTCTTTTCGCTATCGCTGTAAACGACCTAACAGAGACGATAAATCCTCAATTAAAAAAGTGTATCTATGTTGATGATCTGGTAATGTTTTATACCTCAAAAAGTATGGATGATATGGAACACACGCTACAGAGAGGGATTGATGAAATCACGGCTATTGCAGAAAGAAAAGGCTTTAGTGTTTCTACAGAGAAAACTCACTGTGTTCATTTTGATAGGCTGCGTAGACTACACAATGACCCTGAACTTTTCCTTAAAGGTTCACGCCTTGAATGTAGAGATACAACAAAATTATTGGGCCTTACTCTTGACTCGAAACTCTTATGGGGACCACATATCTAATATCTCCTGGGGAGCAGATAGAGAAGTGCTACTAAACCTATATTGGAGCCTTGTGCTTGCGAAGATGGATTATGGATGTATATTGTACTCCTCAGCCCGTACCACGCATCTACATGCTCTAGAGTCGATTCATTCCACTGGACTAAGAATGGCTACTGGAGCCTTCCGCACATAACCCCTATCATCACTATGTTGCGAGGCAGGAATGTCTCCTTTGAAATACAGAAGAGCACAAATGATTATCAACTACGCAATTCAAATTCGATATCGCAGATAGAGGTGCACGCGAAGCAGCTGAAAAAGATACAATAGATCACACACCATTATATTCTCAAGACCTGAAGACGCATGTGGATACTAAAATTAAGGAAGTCTGGCAAGAAGAATGGAATAGCACATATGCTAAATTGAAACCTATAAAACCTTCTGTTAATAAGTGGAAGTTGCCATGTGAATTAACTAGAAGGGAACAAGTCGCATTATGTCGACTTCGGATAGGGCACACCTACCTTACATCAGTCCACCTATTGAGAGGGGAACAACCACCGATATGCCAAACATGCGGAATGCAACTCACCGTAAAACATATCTTACAAGAATGTGACAGATAGTTAGACTTACGATCACAGTTGGACATTCCAAATCAACTACAGCAAACCTTAGCGAATGATAAAGAATCAACTCGGAAAGTTTTAACATATTTTGAAAAGTCTAACTTACTACGTCGGATCTAATGAATGCAGTCAATTCCTGATTGCTTCTGTTTTCGTTCTCTTCTGTATTCACATTGTATTACTCGATGCCTACTCACACGTAAACATGTATGCGATGAATGACACTTTATTGAGATGAAGCATAGCGCATGCTGTTGTCACAGGTTTTTTTTACACCTTGGTAATAAATTTACATATCCAATAAGGATACACTATGATAGGGCTAATGACCGAAGTAGTCGATGCCCTTAAAAAAAAAAAATCATAAACTAATGATTGACACAGCACTGATTTTTGTCGATTCTCATTTGAATCTATCTACAAGATAGCAGTAAATGGTCTACCTAAGATATATAGTTGATTAAACTATAGTCTGCTAAGTTTAAATATAGAAGAAAATTAATTCGGATCGTTTTCTATCTCAATGGATAATCAACCGGAAAATCAGGTACTAAGAGAACATAAAAGCAATTGGGATTACCCAAATTACGATTACCCTATAATTGCAAAATGTCATTCAATCAAATACCTTGGTTTAACGATTGACCAATTCTATTACAAAAAAGTGAGATATACCCTCCAAATTTTTTCAATTAAGATATATTCTTACAAGAAAGTGGTTTTGCTTGGTGTGTATAATGCATTGGTAGAATCGGCTATAAGATACTCTATTATTATTTTGGGTGGACTCTTCAATACTACACTAAGAAATTTTAAATACAGTTTTAAAAGTAATGTTTAAGAAATCTACACTACACTCAAATAATGCATTGTAGTCAGAAAGTAGTTTACTTGTCAAAAGAAATCTATACGCATACAATTGCCTGTTATGGATACATAATAACAGCAACTATGTACAAAGTGAAAATGCCTATAACACCAGGGCACTAATGGTAAATCGACATGTTGTGGTTTCGTTATTTAAAAATCTCACTTCCAAAAATGTATTTTCTATATTGCACCGAAACTCTGTAACATTCGAGTAATTATAAATATTCAAAAGAATAATTACAATACGCACTTGGTTTATTGTTTCATGAGTTTTGTTCAGTTTTGTCTGATATAATATGTTTCATCAAGAACCTACTGCAGATTCTATCCAATTAATCTATAACATTCTTCCATAGGAATTAAGAAACATAAATAACAAAAATAAGTATAAAAAAGATTAAGAAATAATCCAATAGAATTTGTACAATTCCTCTGATGTAAATAATAATGATAATAAAGAATATCATTATTATAGAGGTAGCAAGAATTCTACTTTAGTTAACTTTAACAAAAACAAATCATATATTTCCAATTTAAAAAATGTGGTTTCACTCGGTTGTGTAACGTACAAACGGAAAGGTCATGCCTACACCGTGGTCATGTCTAAGTGGTTTCACAGCAGGATAACTTCATTGTTTCTCTCATTTCTTTTTAACCGTTTAATAATTTTTTCTACTCCCTTATGTAAATTTGCTGTTTTCCGTACAGTCTGTAGAATGGATAAGTGGGCCATTCCAGTTAACTGAACGGATATATTTCATATAGGTTCTAGGATGGATATGAAATCGACCAATCACAGTTCGTGTATTAAGTACATAGGCGACTATTCGTTTTTAAAAATTCAAGTTAGTGCGTAAGCTGTCAGAGTAATTGTCAGTGTGTATTCGCGCAGTTTGAGCTAAAAAATAATTTAAAATGTGTGATTCCAGTGAAGAGTGGATAAATGGTATACACCTAAAATTTTACTGAAATTATGTACAGACAAAAAAATTTTTAGAGATATATGGCAAAAAAATAGGGATGTGGGAGGGATTGAACCTGCGACCTCTTGCATTCAATTCAATTCAATTCAAAACAACTTTATTAAAATTAATATACAGTAAATGTGCCTCACCAGAGCCCATCGGGATCGACCCTGCGACTGTTAAAGAACGCTATAACCCCGATATACTTTTCGACGTTGTAACAAAATCCGACTTAGGAAATATTTCGTAAGAAAAGCGTGCTTCACGTAAAAACGCCGTGGAGGAGGTTTTTAATTCTTGGAAATAAAATTTTGCTCTTCGGAGCGTTTTTTATGCCAAATTTTCGCTAACTCTTCGAGGAGCGTTAATTTGGTAAGTGTAGTAAATGTCGCTGCACAGGGACGTAATGTCGCCCCGACCACCCAATTTTGGAAAGTATTCTAAAATTGGACTTGAACTTCCAAATTTCCAAGATTAAAAACCCTTTTACGAATCCACGTTGTCAAGCACTGCAACTCTTACGAAGTGTTGAATATGAGGACAAGTTAGTCCAACGACTATCCAAAGTATATCGGAAGTTATAGCGAAAATAGCCCTTAGCGACATGGGACCCCCATCATTTCCTAGCAGTCGGATTTGACGGGGAAATGATGCGTTTTGACGGGGTTTGCCCTAAACCGGTTCCTCAGTGATTCGGAGTCAAAAAAGTATTATTACCATGTACTCACACGTGCATGGGATCTGCCTTGCCTGAACGTAAAATTTGTTATTGCATAATACAAACGAAGTAGATACGCTTCAAGCAATTTTAAGCTCCGAGGAGCGACCAAAATTTATGTGAATTAATAAATACGTTTATAAAGACAGGCAAGCATAAGCCCACCAAAATTTCAGTTACATGAACTGTTCCTTGAATCTTTTTGTGCATCGTTAGCTTTTCAAACTGCATATTGGATGGTAGTTGGTACCGTATGAATCGTCCCGTTCCTCACCATGTGTTGTACACGGGTCAGACCATTGTGTGTTAACATTTTCTCTGAAGAAGTTGTTGTAAAAACATAAATTTTTTTAAAAGATTTAATATACATTTTTGAACTTTATATTGTCTTTTACTTGTGTTTTCTAACAAAATTTCCCTTTCAGATTTAATTTTAAGAGAGTGTTAAACAGACAGTGTTAGATTTATAGTGTTACGACGTCTTCCAATTGATACCATCAGAGACGCAGTTAAGCATAAACGACAGTAAGTATGATTTATCCATTAATCTCCGTCTGAAACAGTCACTTGAACCCTAAAAATTTTGTGAACGTAATATTTTATTTAGTATTTAGAAAAGGTTGAGGAAAAAGAAAATTAATTTTTTTCTTTTTCCTATTTTTTTCAATTTTTCTAAGTTTTTCGAACAAAAAATACGTCCTTCAGACTTCCATCAAAAGCATGGATCGTTCACATGGCGCCCGAACAGGGACCATGCCGTCCCCAAACCCAACAAATCCTTTCTCATTCATGGCGGAAGACTCCGAGGGGTCGACCCCAAGAGAATTTTATGAGCGAGTCACCGCACCGCTCGTCGACGACGGTTCTAGAGGGATAGAACCACAGCGACTGTTTCCGGAGGGAGATAATGTTAATTTATCAGCTTCACAGCCACAAACTGCTTCGATGGAGAGTATGTTTCTGAAAATGGCAGAGGGCTTCGTGCAGGCGATACAGAACGTGTCGACCTGTACGCCCCATGAGAGACAAAGATGTCCGAACGTGACGTTCCATGGGCTTGATCATGAAGATCCAGAAGCATTTCTGAAAATTATGGAGGAATATTTCGACAGAGCTCGCATAAGCCACGACTATGATCGCCTCCATAACGTAACCGGCCAACTCAAGGGCGAAGCTCAACGATGGTCCGAACAATTTAGGACGTTGACTACTTCGTATGCCTTATTCAAAGAAAGATTCCTTACGAGATTTAATTCTCCCGACATACAGTCACGAGCTATTGCTCAACTGTATGCCGTCAAGCAAACGTCTTTAGACGACACGGCAGTGTTTATCACAAGGAAAACCTGTCTTTTCGATCGTATTGATCCCTTTAAATCCGAAGCCATCAGAGCTCGGGTCATCATGGACCAACTGCGTCCAGAAATTAGGTCACGCTTGAGAAGCAACCTAATTTCAAACACAGAGATGTTAATAGCAGCGGCTACTAACGTCGAGCGGGATTCAGCTGACGAACAGACGTCGCTAATCCAGCTTATTGATCAACGTCTGTCCCGCGCGTCTTACTATCGAGAGCCGGGACACATCAGTCCACAAAATTCAAGTATAAGGAGCAATGGAAGCCCAACTCCGACAGCACCGAGGGTGCATTTCCGAGAGGACGTATCTCGACAGGACGGTCCAGGCAGAGCGCCTGGTCGTCCTTTTTTTATGCCTAATTTATCAAGCGGATCAGTGAATCCTGACCGCAGGCAAACCAATTTCAATGGCGGATCGGGGAAATTCCGAGTACCCGACCGACCGGCAACCCCGTGCCGATACTGTACAGACACAGTGCAGTGGCACTTCCATAGCCAATGCCCGAATAACCCTCATCTCAACAGGAGACCGGGAAACTTTCAAGGGGCCAGAGACCCAGGCCAGGGTCAATCTGCAAGATCCCCGGCACAACGGCCGAACCAAGGCAGAAGCAACTCACGTTAGACGATCTTCCTAACGAATAATTTTTAAACAATTTTTTTATTTTATGCCATGTATATTGATCAGAAGTGGAATATAATTACAAAGATCCATGTCAATGATTTGCGATCAGCTCTACACAAACAACTAAATGTTGAATTTCAAATCATCTAATGAAGAGGAGGATAGTCCAGACGACACATTCCTCGACGAAACTGCCTCTTCATCAGAGCAAGAACTCGCGGGAGTCCCGCAGCCCAATAATTGAATTCATCTGAGGAAGAGGAGGACAGTCCAGACGACACATTCCTCGACGACACTACCTCTCAATCAGGTCAAGAATTCGCGAGGGTCCCGCAGTCCGAGCAGACAGGAGCACAATACATGTGCCTGCCGACGGACCACAATCAGGTGAAAGCCGCTCATGTGCCTGCTGACGGACCACAATAAGGTGAAAGCCGCTCATGGGCCTGCTGACGGACCACGATAAGGTGAAAGCAGTTCATGTACCTGCCGACGAGCCTCAATTAGGCGAAAGCAGTTCAAAAAGCCCAAAACATTCCTATTTCTGATTCCATTATATTTTTAACCTAGGCTAAGTTTTAACTTAGTGCTAGGTTTATTTTATATCAAAATTTCCATACCAACTTCTTGTCGTGTCAGGCAAAAGTTGGTATTTTTTATGCATTTTTTACAAGTTATTTGTCTCGAGGATATTGTATCCACATACAAATCTTCCAAATTCACTGCAGCAACTCTGACCGTGTCCGGCAGAGTTGGTATTTTTTATAATTTTTTCAAAGTCCTCAAATGTTATTAAACATTCATCTGTAAGCAGAGTCCGACCCAAAGGGTTCAAACAAATGTTCCATTGGCATGGCATGGAAAGACGACAACTCTGACGCAGAGCGCGATTCAGACGAGTCTAGCAACTCAAGGGCGAGATGCCGCCACGTCTGCTGGAGGGGCAGATGCAACGATCCGACGGATGCAGATTCTGTCGCAGATTTCTCACAAGAAGAGATTTTAATAAAAACTATTTCAATCAATATAAGTCAACAAAATTCAATGTTCCTATTCTCAAAGACGACGATGTGATATCGGTCGCAGATTTCTCCCAAGAAGAGATTTTTTTTTTTTTTTTTTTTTTTTTTTTTTTAACTACTCGGAAACCATTTCAACCAATATAAGTCAACAAAATTCAGTGTTCCTATTCTCAAAGACGACGATATGTTATCGGTCGCAGATCCCCAGACGGGATGTAAACAAACATTTTACTAAAATTTTGTTTTATTGTTTCATATAAACCGAGCAGAGCCATAGTATAGCTGGAGTTAAGCAGTCCGAGGACCACCTAAGCTGTTCCAGAAGGCAGTTCGACACCGAAGGTGATCGACGAGGCATAGACACGAGGAGGAGCAGACGCAAGCCCGCATTAGTGGAAGAACACTAAGAAAGATAAGTGCGTCGAAAGTGTTTGTGTTGTGTCATCGAGAATCTGAGGATTTTCGATTTTTTCTTTTTTTTATGCCATTTTTGAAACATAATGTTCAATAATTCAATCGAATGCTATGCATCGATATATGTTCAAGTTTATCACCATTTTTTAGATTTGCATCTATGTTTTGTTCAGATAGGCCGGTCTGAACGATAACCGAATACAACACATGGGAGACTACATCCAATGATCCATTTTATTTTCAAACAAACAATTTACCAAACGTTACACAAAAAGATTCACGGAAAGGAGGGGAGTGTTAAAGAACGCTATAACCCCGATATACTTTTCGACGTTGTAACAAAATCCGACTTAGGAAATATTTCGTAAGAAAAGCGTGCTTCACGTAAAAACGCCGTGGAGGAGGTTTTTAATTCTTGGAAATAAAATTTTGCTCTTCGGAGCGTTTTTTATGCCAAATTTTCGCTAACTCTTCGAGGAGCGTTAATTTGGTAAGTGTAGTAAATGTCGCTGCACAGGGACGTAATGTCGCCCCGACCACCCAATTTTGGAAAGTATTCTAAAATTGGACTTGAACTTCCAAATTTCCAAGATTAAAAACCCTTTTACGAATCCACGTTGTCAAGCACTGCAACTCTTACGAAGTGTTGAATATGAGGACAAGTTAGTCCAACGACTATCCAAAGTATATCGGAAGTTATAGCGAAAATAGCCCTTAGCGACATGGGACCCCCATCATTTCCTAGCAGTCGGATTTGACGGGGAAATGATGCGTTTTGACGGGGTTTGCCCTAAACCGGTTCCTCAGTGATTCGGAGTCAAAAAAGTATTATTACCATGTACTCACACGTGCATGGGATCTGCCTTGCCTGAACGTAAAATTTGTTATTGCATAATACAAACGAAGTAGATACGCTTCAAGCAATTTTAAGCTCCGAGGAGCGACCAAAATTTATGTGAATTAATAAATACGTTTATAAAGACAGGCAAGCATAAGCCCACCAAAATTTCAGTTACATGAACTGTTCCTTGAATCTTTTTGTGCATCGTTAGCTTTTCAAACTGCATATTGGATGGTAGTTGGTACCGTATGAATCGTCCCGTTCCTCACCATGTGTTGTACACGGGTCAGACCATTGTGTGTTAACATTTTCTCTGAAGAAGTTGTTGTAAAAACATAAATTTTTTTAAAAGATTTAATATACATTTTTGAACTTTATATTGTCTTTTACTTGTGTTTTCTAACAAAATTTCCCTTTCAGATTTAATTTTAAGAGAGTGTTAAACAGACAGTGTTAGATTTATAGTGTTACGACGTCTTCCAATTGATACCATCAGAGACGCAGTTAAGCATAAACGACAGTAAGTATGATTTATCCATTAATCTCCGTCTGAAACAGTCACTTGAACCCTAAAAATTTTGTGAACGTAATATTTTATTTAGTATTTAGAAAAGGTTGAGGAAAAAGAAAATTAATTTTTTTCTTTTTCCTATTTTTTTCAATTTTTCTAAGTTTTTCGAACAAAAAATACGTCCTTCAGACTTCCATCAAAAGCATGGATCGTTCACACGACCACCGCGTTAATGCGGTGGTGTATCGCAAAGTCGGGCCGAGGCAGGACTGGTTTGGCTAGGTAAAAATGAAAACGATAAAAACTCAAACTCCTTTTACAAAAGTAAATAAAGTTGTGCTGTGACAAAAAAATGCTTAAAAAAGAAAGCTTAACTTACAACTGGTTAAAATGATCACTTGGCTTTCGCCGTTCGTGCACTTAACTGAATTTAATTTGGCACTGACGCTGACTCCGTAACTTTCACGGGGTGCCATCCGCGAATTGCTCCAACTACGGGTTGCGCAAGGCAGGCCTAAACTGGGATTCTAAAAATTTTGATTGTTCTGATATAAAATTTGGATTCTGTTACGAGTTTAATGAAGGAAGGATGAATTTACAGACAAAAATGTACAAACAGAAACGAAGCACAAACAAACGCGTCACACACAAAAATACACAAAAACAAAAGAAGAGGGGGACAGGAAAGAATTGAAGTGGATGAAAGGTATGAAATATCAGTGAAAGGTGGATAGTATTAGAGAACGTATAGTAGGTGAAAGTTTGGCTAGAGTGGCTGCCGGAAGATTGGCAACGTCTGGTAAGGTAAGGGGTGTTTAATCCGAAATGGGGCATTATGCTGTCTAATTTGTGTAATGTGTCTTGTTAGCGGACTATCGCCCAGCTTGAACGAATAGAAGTTTTGGGAGATATGCTGGACGTAGTCGGCTATCGGGGTTATGTCGTTGCAGCGTTCGTAGAGGTCTCTGAGGGAGGTGTATCTTCCAGAATTTGATATGAGGCGCATATATTTGTGTTCTAGCACTTTTAGTTTTTTCATTGTCTTGGCCGATATGCTGCACTACACCGGCGCCGCGTATGTGATAGACGGCCTGACCACCGTCGTGTGCAACAATTTTTTATTTTGTCTGTTAAGTCTGCTACCCCTGACCATGAGCGGATATAGACTCCTGGACAGGGAGTAGACCGTCCGTATGGTTTCTCTTGCATTCGAAGCGTAAATGCAACCACTAGACTACTGCCGCTTTTATAAAATGTTTTCACCTAGAGCATAAGATTAAACAGAAGCTAAGTTTGTATATTAAAATTTGATTAAAGCTATTATTTGTAGTTTTTTCTTAATCCAGTCGTAGAAAAAGTATACTGTACAACTCGAGTGGATTATCCATATCGCACTCGAAAGATTCAGGCACTCCGCCTACGGCGTCGTGCTCAATCTCCTTTCTCGTGCGATATGGCTATCATATCCACTCTTGTTGCACAAACTACTATTAAATGTAACCTAAACATATTACATATGTTTATATTGTATAATTTGAATTTAACTTAGGTTAAACGTAAAAATCTTAAAATTATACAACATAAAAATATGTTACAATGGGAAGTGCAATAATTTTATAAAAACTAAGAAGGAAAGATTGTTAAATGAAAATAAATAATGATATTCTTTGTTAAAACATAATATTTTAGTCGCAAGACTCCTCTATAAAATTCTTATTTTACTATAAGGAACGTAACCAGACTGTAACCAACAGCTACTCTCCGGGCTGTCTGCCCCGCCGAGTGCTGAATTACAAATTACAAGCCTGGCGCGTTAAGTGTAATAACTGTGTATTACCAACAAAATGCGAATGCTTCGATTGCAAGCGTTTTGTTGATATTATACAGTTATTACACTTAACTGTGGCTGTTGGTTGCAGTCTGGTTACGTTCCTTATAGGAAAATAAGGATTTTATAGAGGAGTTCTGAAATATTATGTTTTAATATTCTGCCCTCTAAACGCACATTTGAATTAAGTTATATTCTTGTTAAAGTTTTTAAATCATTTCTATAATGTTTTAGAAATAGAGCGTGATTCTTGTTGATGCTTTTTTAAACTGTGCATAAAACTATACGCTAAACAGCTGTTTCAAATACCATTCTTTAAATAACTCAAAATAAGGGCAGCAGCATTTAAAATAAGGGTAATTAAAACCCGCTTTTCAAAAAGGGAATAAACTGGATATGGCTAATTGTAGAATAATATTTGATTTCAATTTGGCGAAAATATTTGAAAATATATTTAAAAAACTAGTCATAAACTACCTAAACAAATTCAAAATTTTGTCAAATAATTTGCCTTTAGAGACAATAAGTCCACAAAGAATGCAATTGCCCATGTGGTATCAAAAATATATCAATCTGTTGACAAAAAGTCAGCAACATATACATTTCTTGATCCCGCAAAGTTATACCCGATACACTCATACTCTATTTGGAAAATTTTGGGAAAGAGAGTAATATAAATTCATTATAGGTGCAAATCGTCTAAAAACACAAATTTAGTTGCAAATGCCCATACTCTTGGACAACATTCTACCTGCTTGGCTCATAAATCATATAATCTCTTTCAAATTATTGTTTCTTTCTTTTTCGCTGCTGCTCTCTGTATGTATAACATTCATATCTGGTGTTACGAGGGTTCGCCCTCGCATAATCTAATGAATTGTCAACGAAAATTGTAAAATTTTGGTACAATGTTAAATTTTGACATATACCGACAGGTTCATTTTAGTGCACAACAGCGTCCCATTGTGCCTATAAAGCCTTCAGTTCGACACTTTTGTCTGAAACGTCCTTTCATTTCGGGCGTATTCCTTTTACTTTCGTCTTCAATATAGGTCCAATTTCACTATCACCTAATTATTCTTTTCTTAGGACTCTTTCGTCCAGTCCCTTGGAACCTCTGTCTGGTGCTTCTAATGACAGTGTCCCTTGACATGCCCCAATTCGCCGCAGTTATAATGTGAACGATCCATTTTTTGTGTCTGAAGGACTTAATATTAACGTTCACAAATAAGGGTTCAAAACGACAAAACAAACGACAAAATTTATTCCTACTGTTCGTTTTTGCTTAACTGCTTCTCTGATGGTATCAATTGGACGTCGTAATACTATAAATCTAACACAGTAAGTACTAACACTTTTTTAAAATTAAACCTGAAAGGGAATTTTGAAAACACAAGAAAAAGACAATATAAAATTCAAAAATATATATTAAATCTTTTTAAAAATTTATGTTTTACAACAACTTCAAGAAATATGTTTTGACAAGCAATAGTCTGGCCCGTGTACAACACATGGTGAGGAACGGAACGGCTTATAATGTACCAACTACCATCCAATATGCGGTTTTTGAGCTAACGATTACACAAAAAGATTCAAGAAAAGTTCAATGTTTATAAATTTTTGGTGGGCTTTTGCTTGCCTGTCTGTTTACGTATTTTCAGTTCAATATCAATTTTGATCGCTCCTCGGAGCTTAAAACTGCTTGGATCGCAACGAATTGAATATTTTGCAATTACAATTTCATACGTTTAGGCAAGGCGGTCCCATGCACATATGAATACATGGTGAAGATACTTTTCTGATACCGAATCACTGAGGAACCAGTTTAGGGCAAATCCCGTTAAAACCCATCATTTTCCCGTCAAAATCGACTGCTAGGAAATGATGGGGGTCACCTGTCGCTAAAGGCTATTTTCGCTAAAACTCTCGATATACTTTGAATAGAAGCTGGATTAACTTGTCCTCATATGTAACACAACGCATGAGTTGCAGTGCTTAACAACGTGGATTCTTAAAAGGGTTTTTAATATTGAAATTTCCGACAAATTTTGTTACTGTTTCTAAATTTTGGTGGTCGGGGCGACATTACGTCCCCGTGCAGCGACATTTACTACACTTTCTAAAATTACACTCTTTGATGAGTTATTGAAATTTTTGCATAAAAAACGCTCCGTGGAGCGAGAATATGATTAAAAATATAAAAACCTCTTCCAAAGATATTTTTACGTGAAGCACGCTTTTCATACGAAAAAGTCGCGATTTTGTTACAGTTTCGAAAAGTATATCGAGGGTTTTATCGTGTTCTTTAACAATAACAGCGAATACCTTTGGCCAGCCCTCCGGTTGTGGTTCCTGTTTCAGCGGTTGCGGTTCCTGTTTCGGCTTTGGTCGCGAATTTAATTTGCTCATTATCGTCGGATACGGTATTGCTGGGCAGTCAAAAAACACAATAAAACTTTACGACCCCTTTAAAATACCGTTACTATCTGTATTATCTCGCCTGTAAATTGAATCAGTTATCTTTATAGGTTTTTAGTATACGCCGGCTTGTTTGATGATACCATGCCGAATGGTTCACCGTTCGTAAAGTTTTTGTTGCGCTTTTCGACTGTCCAGCAAAACTGTCCTCGACTACACTTGCGTGATTATTCTATGTATGTCCGTAATTATAGTAATCAATCTTGTCCTATCCGAGTGAATCTCCTTTTTCGTAGCAGCGTTTACTTTCTTAGAGTTCCACTGTTGACAATCTCGCTTCATAGGCTCTGACTTGCTACACCTATAACATCGGATACCTCCATTTAGTTTTACACATCCTTATCGGCTTTCCTCTTCTCTTGAAAAATCTGTCTTTGTCATTAGTTGAGTGAACATTCTTTGATTGTTTCATCTGATTGGGTTTCTTCCACTTCTAATCTTAATCTTAAATGCATAGATCAAAGCTTCGCTACTAGTCTTATGCCGAGATATTCAAAGGATTCGCCTAATCTACTTGTCCGTTATGCGATCAATAAATGTTTCAAGTACCAATTGCTCCTGGAATTCCCTTGGTGCATCTGGGTAAGCCAAATGTGCCAATCATTCCCCAACAGCTTCAATATCTTGTAAACTTTCCCCAGGTTTTTGTGTACGTGCTTTGAATTGGGTCCGATACACGTGAGCGAGGTGTTGGTCGCTATATTTCAAGTCTAATGCAGCTTCCAAAACTTTAAAGTCCCGTTTTCTCCACTGGGATCGTCTAGAGCAACTCTGATGCTTACCTCTTAATGACAAAACGAATGCCACAGCTTTATCTTCATTACCCCAATTGTTAGCACGAACTCAAGCCTATCCTGATAGTTCCTTCTGACATATATTTGTCTTACTCATTTTCTTGAGATTTTTCTCTTGGCCACAGTGAGTAGGCAGAGTGAGAGCCCGGATTCAAACCAACTTATCCTGACATTATTTCCGTAATTAAGTACAAAATAGTACAAATTACAGGGCAAAGTTAAAATCACGTGCTGGACGCTTGGCGTGGCGAGGCGGCAAGCCTGTCGCCCACACCAAGCATCCAGCACGAGATTTCAACTTTGTTCCGTAATTTGTACTATTTTGTAATTATGAAACATTTGAATAATCATTATAAAAAGAAGAATAATGTTTTTCGATACACGAAACCATGTTTATAGTTAAGTAATAAAATTTTTGAAGAAGGCTAAGCGCTCTAAACGGAACGATATATTTCTATCTTTTATTTGATGGCAAGAAACTTATTCCCAAGAAAATTTTAATGATTTGAATACATACATAAAGGCGTACAGGCCCCTTGATTTTTCAAGTGTGTATTGAATGTAAGCAATATTTGTATACAATTTCAAGCAAATTGGTGGACTAGAAATTGAGGAAATAATTAGAATAATTTAGGGGAAGAATGAATCAGTGTGCTAAAGCGTTTGGCTAGCAGGGGGTTCGATACCCGCAAGTCGAAACAATTTTTCGTTAAAAAAATTGCCCCAAGAGTGGTTCGGAGTCCACAATAAACTGTAGGGCCTCGTCCCTCGTCTCTTTTTACCTAGCACAAGATCCTTAAGACCTTCCAGGGGGTTACTTCGGTAACTTGGAAGTCGGTTAAGAAAAAATTTTAAGAAAACATTTTTTAGTTGTCATACAGGGATGA
Source organism: Leptura quadrifasciata (assembly GCA_963675555.1). Taxonomy (NCBI): domain Eukaryota; kingdom Metazoa; phylum Arthropoda; class Insecta; order Coleoptera; family Cerambycidae; genus Leptura; species Leptura quadrifasciata. The sequence goes on from OY776673.1 coordinate 38,341,733, forward strand.
AACTTTGTAATATGACTCCCATCTACAAATTTAACTAGGTCCCGAACATCAAAAGTTTGTAGGACCTTTTGCAATACATTTCCCCTCTGTTTTCGAGAGTGAGAAAAATGATGGTGATGGTTTCGAGTTCTGAAATCCTTGCGTACTACCCCTATCAAGAAAACCACCCCTACTTCCGTCTTCTTGGTCTTGGGCTTGCGAGGAATTTTTTGGGAATAATAATAAATTAAGTTAATTTACATTAGAGTACCCCCGGGGATTGAACCTACCCTCGCCCGTAATAGCAATATTTCCAAAAACTGAGACAAAACGGACTCGACAAGGTTTCTTATGGGTTTTCGAGGGCGGGGATCATGATGGAGTGCTAATTTTCACCCTACCCTCCCGCAACTACCCCCAACGTATAACAATCACCCCTTCTTCCATGCTGTCGGTCTTAGGCATGCGGAGATTAGTCGGATCGGAGTTATTATGGGATTATCAGGGAAACTAATCATTACTAAACCACAGTTGACCAAAGCAGCCCCCGGGGGTTGAAACTACCCTGCTCGCAAAACCGAAATCACTCGAAAAACGGGAAAATGGGCTTCACATGGGTTTACGAGGGCGGTAATCATGATTGTGGGTATTTTTTTCACTCTACCCTCCCAAAACTACGCCCTACATATAAGAACCACCCCCTCTTCCATGCTGTCGGTTCTAGGCATGTGCGGATCGTCGGATCGGAGTTTTCATGGGAATCTCAGGGAAACTAACCATTACTCAACGGGAATTGACCTCAGCAACCCCCGGGGGCTACACATATAGTTATATATTGGGGTTAGTTGTTGGGGGGATAGGGTGAATAATAGCACCTCCATCATGATCCCTGCCCTCGAAAACCATAAAAAACCTTGTCGAGGCCGTATTTTCTTATTTTTTGGGGTATTACTATTACGGTCGGGGGTAGGTTTAACCCCCGGGGCTCGCTTTGGAGTATTCTAATGTAAATTAACTGAATTTATTATTATTCCCAAAAAATAATCCGATCCGACGAACCCTCGCAAGCCCAAGACTGAGAACCCAGAAATAAGGGTGGTTTTTCCTTGAAAATGGTAGTACGCAAGGGTTTCAAAACTCGAAACCATCACCATCCTTTTTCTTGCAGGAGAGGAAATGTATTGCAAAAGATCCTACAAATTTTTGATATTTTGGCCTTTTTTGTACCTAGTTAAATTGACTAAAAATACTATCTATACATGAGTATAGTTATCTTCTATAGCTGCTGAAACATTTTTTGACGGCTTATCATGTAATGGCCTTTGAAAAAATATTAACTATACTACTCTCTAAAATTTCTCACCAAAAATTATATTTGTTAACCGGCCTCTCTCCTGAACATGGCAATCCTAAAGCTATTTGATGTGGCAAAATAATTGCATACTTTGTTCCATTGTTTAAAAAAGTATCAAATATATATTCGAGAAAGGGTGCTATTAATTTCGTTCGAGAGATATTAAGTAAAACAATGGTTGCTACAGAGTAATACATTTTAAGTAATTGAAAATTCTTGTAACGTGACGCTAGGCCAAAGTCTTAAATAATGAAAGCAAGGCAGAGAAGTCTAAATGAATGCACTCGTGACCTCTGTAATATTAGAAATTCCTGAAAGACGACTTTCCCGAAATGCACACAGAATTAATCCTATAGCATTTCTATCTAAGTTACAAGTTGAGAACTTTTCAAACCGAATTTAATTACGTTCAGGCAGATCTTTCTTTCATACGCTAATCGTTTAATTAAAATTAGTATATAAATTAATCCATTTGTCTTCATAGAAGCATAAAATCCATTACGCAAGCATCCCTAAATGATACCCGCCAGGTAAGCGACGATAAGGTGGGGTCGTTGATTTACATTTCGCTGAGATATAGTATTGCGCGTACCTCCGCATGAATTTAGTTTGGTGGCGCAGTTTCGAGTGAAATTGGATTGGACCTAAATCAAGCGAGTTGAAAGCTGTTGATAATGCCGATATGTTCCCTAAGATTGTGTGCTTGATCGACTACACGATACCTCTATAGGTAAATGTGAAGTTTACTGAACTAAACTTGAAATGATAACATCCTTTACGGTGATATGGACAAAATCTAAATAAACCGAACATTGTTGGCCAAAATATACTTTGTACACGACGGGATAAGAATAGATAGTTTATTACTTATATTGAAATATGTTTTTTATTGTTCAAATGTGCTTTTATAGGGCGGAACATTAAAACATAATATTTTTAGTCGCAAACTCCTCTATAAAATCCTTATTTTACTATAAAGAACGCAACCAGACTGCAACCAGCAGCTACTCTCCGGGCTATGTGCCCCGCTGAGCGCTGAATTACAAGTTACAAGCCTCGCGAGTTAAATGTAATAATTGCATATTACCATCAAAACGCTAATGCGTCGATTGCAAGATGCTAGATGGCGCCTGCTGACTATTTTACATGTCGCTATCCCAAAGATACCGAAATGTACTAAATAGTCAAGTGATCCACGTGTCGGTCGCCACATGCCTACCTTGCGCTGACGAGAGCCAACAGCTCGAAACTGCAGTCTACAAGTTGTGTGTGACGACTGGCACGAGAGCTCCTTTAAGTAGGATCAGTCTTTCGGCTGGTGTTTGTTGCAGTCGAAGCATTAGTGTCTTGATGGTAATATGTAATTATTACACTTAACGCGCCAGGCTTGTAACTTGTAATTCAGCGCTCGGCGGGGCACATAGCCCGGAGAGTAGCTATTGGTTGCAGTCTGGTTACGTTCCTTATAGTAAAATAAGGATTGTATAGAGGAGTTTGCGACTAAAAATATTATGTTTTAATGTTTTTTATTATCCGCATAATCTCAAAACTCTTTAATAGTTTCTTTTTTAAATAACTTATACAGAGTAGTTACTTTTTATCTCGAACAGTATTGCTATTTCACAAACAATAACAGTTAAAAGTTACATTTATGTGGAAGAATGTTTCGTATTTTGAAGGCAAATTAAATAAATAATAGAAGACGGAGGGCTTATGAGGTCAAATAATTAAAGAAAGTGAGTTAGTGCCTTATTCCCCAAAAAGAGACAACAATGCAGCTACGGACACGTATTTCGGAGTTATTGCTCCTCATCAGCGTAGCGTAGCTTAGAATATATCTTAGGTGAGCAAAACTATTAAAGGTAAGAAAGTACAGTACACAGTACTCCATTTGCACTTTCATACCTCATGTGCCACATTTTGGGCCACAAATGAAAGCAGTTAGTACGAGGAACACTATGTGTACTGCTCTATTTCCACCTGGTAAACACAAAATAAAGGATGAAGGCCTTATGGGGTTAAATACGCAAATATGTGGTTAAATATTCACTAACTTATTTCTTGCTCACCTAAGATATATTCGCTACGCCGATGAGGAGCAATAACTCCAAAACACGCTTCCGTAGCAGTATTGTTGTTTCTTTTCGAGGAACAAGGTACTAACTCACTTTCTATAAATAATAGAAATTGAAAATATTCCAATTGGTTCCAGAAATATACTCTAAAATCAGAAATAGTTCGTTATCGTTTTTTGTCCTATAGCGCCGCTATTATAAAAAATGTTAAAAAACATTATATTAATTTTTTGCATCTATTTAGAGCCACCATCAACTTTATTTCTTTAAATACGGACCTGGATCTTTATTTAAAATTTTGAAAGAACTTGAAATTATAAATTCAAAGCTATGTCAAACTTGACGATTTTATTACGTTTTGCCGAAAAATTAATCATCATTCATTTGATTGCTTTCAACCTTTACAAAAATATTTTTTTCGACCGACCAGAGACACCCTTTCTGCCAGAAATAAACGTTTTCCAGGGCTAGACCGAAAAATGGGCATCATAAATTGGCAAAAGGTTTACCGATCTCATTTCCGATTCATAAAGGAAAAATGCTCATAATTTCTGGTATAGGTGGCTTCGCTTTCTCATTGCTATGGAAACGAAACGTCTTAATTATTGGGATAAGTGTCAAATAGGTAAATACTCTTTACGAATTTTTAAAAGTCCATTCACAACTTATGGAAAATTTGGATTCAGATTTTGAAGCGTTACACAGAAAATGAAATTCCAAAAGAAATTTTGGAAATAGCCATAAATGCGACAAACGATATTTTGCCGAAAATATCTAAATTGTAATACGAGAAGGCCTTAAGCATTTAAGAATTGGTGCCGGGCAAAAAACGACGTAAGTGACGAAGACCTTTTGGATTATTTTGCTAAAAGATCCCAAATTTGACCTCTTCAATATTATGGAGCTTATACTCAATGCTCAAATCGATGTTAGCCACAAAAAATATGTAGGCATTAGTAAGTTTTTCAAACTAATAGACATCTGGAATTGGAACTGTCACGTAGATAAATTATGACATAAATTATGCGATACAACCATTTTAATTAGACAACTGAAAGACACACCCGTTATTTGCCTACGGACAATCTCTTTTGCAGCTATGGTTATGCCCGCCAGTTCCGTTTGTACTACGCTGGCTCGCACGTCCATAGCCCATTTATATTGGATTTGCAGACTTCTGGAGTATATTCCACATCCTGCCCCATCCTTCTTTTTTGATCCGTCTGTAAAGATATTGATCACACCTTCGCCAGCAGCCTCGTTTTCACTATTCGTCTGTATTATGTAGGGTCTGTCAAAGACAAACCGGGGACAAATGCGATCGGTGCACGCCTGCAGAAGAGGTGTCTTTCTGACAGCCGCATTCCATAGGCGACTTCTGACATCTCCACAGCCTACATTTGGATTTGAGGCGAACCATTGTTGTCAGAGCCACTTCTCCTAGATATATATCTAGTGGGGTAGACATAGCATTAGCTCTATAGCTCTCGTTGGTGTTGTTTGCATAGCTCCGGTTATGCTTAGGCGGGCAACTCTCTGCGCTTGGCTGAGCTTGACCTTGACCTGCTTTTAGGCCACCAAACCACAGCTCCATAGGTTATCATTGGTCTTATGATGGCAGTGTATATCCACATGACCACTTTGGGTTACATTCCCACAGGTTTTCACCACGGTCCTGCGGCACTGCTCATAAGAGATGTAAGCCTTCTTTAGTTTTCTATCTATGTGAAGATTTCATGTTAGTTTGGCATCGAAGGTTACCCCAATGTATTTCGCTTCAGATGCGAAACTTAGTGTTGTATCCAGAAGGGCAGGCGCCTTCAATACTCCTAGTTTTCTTTTCCTTGTGAAAAGAACCATCTCCGCCTTCCTGGGATTGACAGACAGGGAGTGTTCTTTGCACCATTTTTTCAATTATTATTAGGGCCCCTGCATGCTTTCACAAATGATTCCTTCGAATTTTCCACTAAACATGATTGTTAAATCATCTGCGTAGGCAAATGTATGGAATCCTTCTGAATTGAGGCGACACAAGAGGCTATCAAGAACGAGGTTCCAAAGCAGTGGGAATCAGGAAAGAAATCAAATCTGAATCAAGGAAGATCCGGTCAGTGTTTCAATACGGTAGTTTCACTCGCTCTCGACGCGGCGGCCTTGTGTGGACGTTGATTGTGGTTTGAAAAAATGTAGGTTTTAATCAAATAAAATATCAAGTGTGTTTGAGACTGTCAAAATCGATACAAAATGAATTTCTGGATTCAGTGTTAGTTGTGGGTTAATATAAAGAGGGAAATCAAATCGTCAATTAAACTGTACACATTTCTAGAGAAACAAATTTTAATTTTATTACGCGGTATTTCTTTGACTGTGAAATCATGATAACCTTCAACACCTAAAGAAAAGTTCACTTACAGCTACACCACCTGCGACTAAAGTCCTCTATACGCAACTTTTTATTTCTGTTTCTATACTTTTAACTACCCTTCAAATATAGGCACAAGCCACTACTGATATTAATCCCTTCGAGGGACCTTTACTACGAGATCCTCATCTAAAATTGCATAGGTTTTGCGTATGAATATTGATATATAAGCCACTAGAAGGTGAGACGAGACTGTTGTGTTTCCCTAAACATGAACGATGGCCTTAATTTTAGTAAAATAAAATATGAAGCTTGATTGAGACTTTTTGGAGGCCTGTTCATGTCCAAATTATGAGTTAGTAAAATAACTTTAAAATAATTTCATCAACATAACATTATTTCTTACTTGAGGGTTATAGTTCAAACGTATAAATCAGCACGTGTATTTTAAAATAATTTAAAAAAACAATCAAGCATTGACACTACGTTGTTCGGTAGAAGTTAAGAAGAGTAGACAGCAGAACAACTACTGGAAAGAAATTGAGCTTCAGTACATTTGCGTAAATTGTAAAAACGATATATATCTCGAGCTCTTATTTGAATGTTATTAACGTAAAATAACAGGAATTATATTTATAGAAGTAATTGAAAAAACTAATTTGATTTCATAAATACTAAGTTTGAATGATGCAAGTGTCTATTTTTTAGTAACGGTAATAAATAGTTGGTTTTAGGAAGGACGTTAAAGGTGACATGAAATATATTGAAACACGGAATAAGGAGTACAATGAAAAGTGAATGAAAATGTGAATTAGGAACTATCTTGAAAATATTATATTAAACTTGTATAGGAGGAAATTTGATGAATAAATTTCACGATTTTGGTTATTTGCGAATAATTTTTTTTATAGAATTTTGTTGAATTTATATGTAAGCTAAAAGCAGAAGTGATTTTTAACTAATAATTCAAAAAGGAGTTTTTTTTAATTCATAAAAATGAAAATTAAGAACTGTAATTAAAATTTGAGGTTGTATTTTTAGGAAGTACTTTAAAATTTGAACTTAATATGTGAATATGTGTACTTTTTGAGAAAATTGAATTGGTAAACGACTTTTTTGATATATTTAGAGTATGTGATGTTAACGATTCAATTATTTAGTTAATTTTAGTCACTTAAATTTCTCTGCTAGCCCATCTGAGTACTAACCGTGATTCTAATTGCATGATTTTTCGTATCAAAGTACGAGTGTTGATAAAAGAGAAGACTTATCTCACCTTTAAATCTTCTTTACATAAGCATTATAAACGTAGATTTAGGTAGGCTCTTTTATTAAATTGACAATATGTAAATGTATGTAAATTAATTTACAATGCTTAATAGTGCAGGGTTCTTTATTTTTAAGTGTAAATGTTTGTTTGATAGTTCCAACAGTAATTTACTTTCCAGTAATAAACTTCACCTAGCAAGTGGGAACAAAATTTGCCACTTAAATAAAACAAAAATAAATAATATCACTTCATTCTCTCGTGCAACAGACATCAGGTCAACATATTTCTATAATAATTTTATATTCTGTTGCTGTTTTGTACTTCACAAGCGAACACGGTACATTAAATTGCACTCTCCATATGTGTTAACCAACCCCTATAATTTCCATGTGTGTCCAACTAGTCCAGATTTCAGGCCATAACCGTATTTCCAATTCAAAGTTGGTGCTCTTACGGCACTACCGGAACATTCCGTGTTTGCACCAATCTTTTCCATCTATCTGTACGACTCGTTTAGCCTTGCTGTTTTGCGACCACATGAAATTTCAAACTGCTAGTCGTAATTATTCTGATCAAGTTAACAAATATATTGTGCACCACCATACCCAGTGAATTCAAAGTTAGTTTTCAACTAAACTAGATCTAGTGAACCGAGTTCGATTCGAATTTAGATGCATTATATTATTATCTATAATTCAAATTGGTCTACTTTGTACCGCAATTAATTTTGTTCTGTTATTGTGTTTATAATCTAATCAATTATGCGTATAGTAATGAGTTGGTCAATTAGCATAATTATTAAAATCAATACTTTGTTTCTGTATAATTTTAATGCAAATAAAGTTAAAGTTTAATGAAATTAAATTGTGTAATCCATAATATTGTAATAGTTAATCACGAAGATGTAACAAAAACATGAATAATAATAATATCATTAATTTATTTTAATTTACAAGTTACTGCAATTTCGGCACTCAATGTACCAGTTTCAAATGATTCGGTAGACGAAGGAATAGGTACACAAACGCAATAAATCAGGGATCACCGTACGGAAAAAGAGTATCATAGACAAATCACCGAATCTACAAAATAATAGAATCATTGGAAAAAAGCCTCTGCGCTCGTGACATTTACGCCAAAGGAATGGTCAGAGGTTATGTTTTGCAAATAATATAAATCGGAATAAACACAGAAATAATGTATTTTGCTGACGTTTCGGAAAGTAATCTCTTTCCGGTTTTAAAGCTTTTTTTGGAATAACTCTTATTTTGCTGTGTATGTCAAATACACAGCTTTAAGATTCGGTCCATGTTATTTCCATAAATACTTACTACTTACACAGAACATAGAATCGATTATATTTTTTTAGATAATGTTGAGTTTATTAAGTTCTTCTTTTAACATTGGTAGCCAGGTTGTACAAATATCTACAGAACAATTCGATACGCATTTATCTTCATTTAATAAAATTATTGCTGATTCTTTAATTTTTCTTTTTTGGTATCTGTTTCTTTTGTTAAAATTTTTGCCAAGTCCCAGTTTATTCTACGTCCGTTTTCCCAAGCATGTTCGCAAATATTTGATTTCTGAATTTCAATCTTTCTAATGTAATTCTTGTGCTCATCCAACCTCACACTGAAAGGTCTGGATGACTCACCCACATAACATTTATCACATTCGCACGGGATATTGTAAATACAGTTTTTGAATTCTGCTTATTGGTTTTGTTTTTGTTAAAATAGATCTAAAATTGTTCTCTATTTGAAATATCGTCGTAACATCAAATTTGTCACCTATACGGCGTAGCTTTTCGGATAGTCCGTATACATAAGGAATTATTGCTGTATAATAACGTTCAGGATTTTGCCGTACCTGATTGTCCCTATTTTCAACATTTATGTAAACTCTATCAACAAAGGCTTCAGGATATTGATTTTGTACTAGAACCTCTTTGACAAATTTTTAATCGTTATTTAATATTTCATTATTAGATGAAATTATTTTGGCCCTATCGTATAAATATTTTACAACACCCCTTTTAACATTTATTGACTGATTTGAGTAAAAATAAAAGTAAAAATTTATTTACAATATTCCGTGCGAATGTGATAAATTTTATGTGTGTGAGTCATTCAGACCTTTCAGTGTGAGGTTGGATGAGCACAAGAATTACATTAGAAAGATTGAAATTCAGAAATCAAAGATTTGTGAACATGCTTGGGAAAACGGACGTAGAATAAACTGGGACTCGGCAAAAATTTTAACAAAAGAAACAAATACCAAAAAAAGAAAAATTAAAGAATCAGCAATAATCTTATTAAATGATGATAAGTGCGTATCGAATTGTTCTGTAGATATGTGTACAACCTGGCTACCAATGTTAAAAGAAGAACTTAACAAACTCAACATTATTATCCTCTTCAAAAACAAATAATAGGAAAGAATATTCGTAGAATGTCACAAATAACTTTCAGACAATAGTATCATGATAGTATCGTACTAAAATATCTCTAAATATAACTTAGTATACTTATTTAATTTTAATTTATTTTATTTTATTTATTTATTTGCCCAACAGAAATCCAGTTACAGGACAAAGTTTACAATAATTATTATATTCAGAATGGAAAAGCAATGTAAAATAAATTTAAATCAATTGTAAAATAACATAAGTAATTGTACAGGGTGATTCACTAACTTGGTTATTTCTGGACCGATTCGAGAATTTCAAAAACCAGATTAAATCATTTTCTACCAAGTTTTATACGTCGTATTGAGAAAATAATGACGTCCAATCTAACCATATACAGGGTGTTACTTGATTTTTTAAATGGAACACCCTGTATCTAACTCCAGAATCGCATTCCTCATTTTTCTTAAACTTCAAAAATATAATATTTCACATGGCTATATTCTATAGTTTTTCTAATATTTACAAGAACGTCGATGATTTATAAATTAGAAACTGACCAGGAAATTTTAAGTATGCATTGAAAACAATAAAACATTTTCCAATTATTTCAATTGCCTCTACTCTTCCGACTAGCTCTCCGACATCCCTGGCGCTTAGCGGCGCAGTTAAATGGCCGAGTCCGGAGTGGAATGCCAGAAAGGAACTTGTTCCAATTATTGATGCATAATAAGTTTAATTTCATTTGATGAAACAACACAAAAAATAAAATTATTTTGAACACAAAACAAGAAATTTATTGAATTGAAATTATTGAAAGCAACAGAAAAATTAAAGTAATTATTCTATGTGGGAATCGTCATTATTTACACACAAGTTCATTCTTTTATTAAAATTTCTGGACACATTTTTCAAAATATTGCTCGTATCTATGCGATGAATTACTTCAATGATTTTTTCCTTCAATTGATCTGTATTATCAGGTCTTGTTTTTTAGAGTTCATTTTTTTCATACAGCCCCAAAAAAATTCAAGCGGCGTGAGATCGGGTCTTCTAGGAGGCCATGTTATAGGTCCATGTTTACCGATCCATTGAATGAAATTCTGGTTCAACAATGTTGTTGCATTGACACTATTGTGATAACGGGCTCCATCATGCTGCCAGATGGTTCTAATCATTTGATTAAGAGGAAGATTATCTATGTTATTTTCGATAATTTCTCTTAATATATCCAAATATTTAACGCCATTCATATTGCCCTCAAAAAATTTTTATATAGTACCCTCTTATTGAATATTCCAGCCCACAAAATTAAAATGCTGCGGCCTTGAAACTGCATTTTTTCCACTATATTGAGATTTACTGGTGCCCAGTAATGATTATTCTTTCTATTGCTTATTTCAAATGTGCTAAATGATGCCTCATCGGTCCAAAAAATATGATTGAAAAATAGTAGATCTTCTCTGTGCTTTTCCAGCATAATTTGACAACAATTATTCCTCACAATATTATCATGGGGATATAATTTCTGTAGTAGACTTGGTTTTCGAGCTTTATATTTATATTTGTGAAGAGTTCTTTATGCCATTGAATAGATATATAAATCTCTTGAACAATCTCTGAGGGATTTCTTTCGATCTTCGTCAAAATATAACAAAATATTGAACTCACTGATAACTAACTTGTTCTCTAAGAGCCAATTTTGAATCAGGTTTAGAACAAAACTTGCTTCAAATAATAATTATGAAAAGTTATTGCTCTTACCAATAAGGTGGATCGACTGAATTATGTATTATTATCTGCCTGCTGTTATATAACAACATGCACAAGTCGTTAATATAGATGTTAAACAATAGGGGTACTATAATGTATCCTTGGAGGAGTTTCATTTTGGCATTTCTTACTACTGACTTGACCTTTTTACCATGTGAATTTAACTTTACTAATTGTTTCTTGTTTCTAGGTATGACTTTATCCAATCTAGTGCTGTCCGTCTAACTCCATACCTCTCCAGTTTTGTATCAAAATTTCATGACTTACAGTAGCATTCGCTTTCGACGGATCTAAAAATATGCCTAAAGGTATTTATTTCATTTTCTTCAAGGGAGGTTAAAATTTGATTTAAATAATCGAACACCGCTGTGCCCATGCATTTCCCTTTAATAAATTCATGTTGATTGTTACTAAAAAGGTTATTATCATTAAAAATTTTGTTATTTGAAGGCATAACACCTTTTCAAAAACTTTTGAGAAAGCCGGCAAAAAGCTTATTAGTCTGAAATTTTCAATTACATTTTGTTCTCCTTTTTTATGTATAGGTACCACCACAGCTAATTTAAGTGATTCTGGAAAAAGTCCATACTTAAGAGGATAGGTAGTGAAGCGCAAGTTATAGCCTCTCCTACTCAATTGTTAACCTCACCTTCGCGATGAGTTCAATTTGAACTTGGTGCACCCTGTTTTCACTAACGAGGCTCTAACGACCGAGTAAGGGCCGAATAACCCTTACCTTTTGCCGTGAGCACATCCACCTTCTCACGAAGAGTGCGGTAAAAATAACTCACCGCACACAAAGGTTGCTTTTGGAATAGTTTGGTTGGACCACACCACTCGCCTTCCGCAACCGAGCTGGTCAGTTGCATATCTGCTCCAGCCAAAACTTCAAATGCAGCTTCGTTTTCAGTCGATTAAGGCTTTAAAAAAATGATGGAGCGTTCAAGTGGGACAAAATCATCCGGAGGTAAAATACCCTCCCGATCGGATCTCCGGGGAAGAGTGCCCACAGGGACACCTCATCGAATGTCGAAAAAACACCGACAAGTTAAATCCAACAAAACTAATTCTTTCATCTACGGCGCTTGGAATGTTCGTACTTTGAACGACAGCACTCGCACCGATCGGCCTGAAAGAAGAACTGCTCTAATAGATAGAGAACTTCACCGACTCAATGTTGACGTGGCAGCTCACAGCGAAACTCGATTTTGTAGGAAGGCTCTCTCACAGAAAAGTACTGCACCTTCTATTGGAAAGGGCTTCCCACCAATTCAAGAAGACAACATGGAGTAGGATTTGCCGTTCGGAATCAACTTGTATCCAACTTAACACAAGTACCACAAGGCCTATCCGAGCATCTAATGCTGCTACGCTATGAGCTATCAGATGGCAACGCGGTAAATCTAATAAGCGCCTACGCTCCCACTCTGGATGCAAGTCACGAAACCAAGGAAAGCTTCTATCAACAGCTGGAAGAAACCCTCTGTAGAATACCTAAAACGGAACGACTCGTTATTCTTGGCGATTTTAACGCTAGAGTAGGGAGAGATGCAGACACCTGGCCAGGCATCATAGGCAAGAACGGTTTGGGCAACATGAACGCTAACGGTCAACTACTCCTAAATAAATGCGCCGAACATGATCTAGTTATAACAAACACCATTTTCCGACAAAAGGATAAATTTAAAGGCACCTGGCGTCACCCCAGATCAGGTCACTGGCATCTACTGGACTATGTTATCGTACGTAGGAAGCATCTCAAGGACGTCCAAATTACAAAGGCGCGCATTGATAGCGAATGTTGGACCGATCATCGTCCTGTTGTCTCTAAAATGAAAATTGTTATGAGACCCAAACACCGAAGAACTCAAGTAAAACGTAGACTCCGTCTCTGTATTAGTAAATTGCGTGACCAACAAACCGTCGAACAGCTAAAGCAAAAAGTTCAGGAGAATTTGAGTGCATTAGAAGAAGCCAATTCTGTAGATGTCGCTGCTACCTGGACACAAATTAAAGACAGTTTAAAAAGTGTGAGTGAGGAAATTCTTGACACTGGAGCAAGTAAAAGACAGGAGGACTGGTTCAATGATAATGAAGCTTTTATACAAGAACTTCTTGACCGCAAACATATTGCCTTCCAAAACGCTATCAACCACCCCAACGACTCATCAAAAGCAGAAGCTTTTACCCAATCTAAGTATGAAACGCAACGCGAAATCAGAAGAATAAAGAACGGGTGGTGGGCAAGCAAGGCCAGAGAAATTCAAAGGTACGCCGATTCAGACGACTACAGGAATTTCTTTCAAGGAGTAAAAGCAGTGTACGGCCCCAGTCGGAAAAATATGTGCCCTATTAAAGATTTAAATGGAAATCTCCTCAAAGAAGGCCAGGAAATAAGAGCCTGATGAAAAGAACACTACTCTAACATTCTTAACCAGCAAAGTCAAACCGATCACGATATTATAAATCTTATCCCTCAATATGACACCTTCGAAGACTTAGATAAACCACTAAAAACGGAAGAGATCTTAACCGCCATTGGGCAGCTAAAAAATAACAAATCTCCCGGCGCCGACTCACTCCCAGCTGAGATCTTTAAAGCTGTGTCGTCAGAGCTCATACCCTACCTCAAAAAACTGTTTGATGTCGTGTGGGAAAGTGGTCAAGCTCCGCAGGAGTTTCGTGATACACTTTTAATCAACCTCTTCAAAAACAAAGGGAGCGCTGCGGACTGTGGAAATTACAGGGGTATAGCTCTCCTGGCTGTTGGAGGGAAGATACTCACTAAAGCGATGGCAAATAGGCTAACACCTGTTATGGAAAAGTTACTTCCTGAAACACAGAGTGGCTTTAGACCAAACCGAGGCACATCGGATTTAATCTTCACACTTAAACAGCTTCAAGAAAAAGCACTCGAACATCAAGGAGAAATTCACATGGCCTTCATTGATTTAACCAAGGCGTTTGACTCGGTGGACAGGGAAGTACTCTGGAAAATTATGTTCCGCTTAGGTATCCCTAGAAAATTTGTGGAAGTATGTCGCAGTCTACATACAAACAACAACGCCCAGGTTATGTATAATAATGAGGCAACCGAACCTTTCCAAACCCTCACTGGAGTTAGGCAGGGATGTGTCCTGGCACCCCTACTCTTTAATTTGTTTTCCACTGCCCTAACAATTATTGTTGACAACAAACTGACAGTCAGAGGAATAGGTCTCAGATACCGTTTTGATGGCGGTCTCTTTAACACAGGGCGCTTTAGAGCTTTCACGAAGACACGCACACGATTCATTTGTGATCTCCAGTATGCGGATGACTGTGCACTTTTAGCCTCTACGCCGGAAGAGCTTCAAGAACTTTTAGATGTGCATGCCCAGAGCTATGATTCCTTGGGACTTAAAATCAACATTGGAAAGACTAAGATTATGTCAACTCCTCATCAAGTGAACCAAATAGACATTACACTTAACGGAAATTCTCTTGAAGTGGTGGATCAGTTCAATTACTTAGGCAACGTTGTTAATGACAAAGCAAACATGGACAGCGAGATTCGCAATAGAATTAACGCTGCATCTAGAGCACTCTGGGGACTTAGAGAGAGAGTATTTGACAACCACGACCTTGCTTTGTCAACGAAAATGGCTGTCTGCAGAGCAGTTGTCATTCCAACACTGCTATATGGATGTGAAAGCTGGGTCACTTACCGTCGTCATGTGAGAGAATTAGAACATTTTCAGCAAAGACACATCAGGAGTATGGTTGGTTCCATCACAAATCAAACGTGGAAGTACTCAGGAGAGCAAACAGCCTTCCAATTGCGGTGCTTATTTCAAGAGCACGCCTAAGATGGGCAGGTCACGTTCATCGTATGCATGATAACCGTCTTCCTAAATGTACACTTTATGGTGAATTGCTAAGCGGTAGAAGAAGGCGTGGCGGCCAACGAAAGAGGTTCAAAGACGCTCTCCATGAAAATCTAAAATCCTGCGGTATTGCAGACGAGCAGTGGGAACAACTTGCAGCGGACAGGACCGAATGGCGAGGGGTTGTGGCCAGCTATCAAGGAAATGTTGCTGCAAGAAGGCCGAATCCAAGACCTAACCAGGTCTATGTTTGTCCTGACTGCGGTCGACATGTGCTCTCCCGAATTGGCCTCTATAGCCATAGTCGTGTGCACCGTAGATGAATGGGAATTACAATAGACTACACCTTTTACTTGTTTTTTATTGTACACAATTTATCTACTGTAACATTTTTATACTCGGACTCGAGTAACGGCTAATAATAATAATAATAATAATTTCTTAATTAATGATGTTGATATTTCATCATGCCCTGAACTGTTTTTATTTTTTAATGATTTTATAATATCTATTATTTCAGTTTCACAAATAATTTTGGAAGTTAACTAATTTGGATTTATTGTGACGTTATTATGAAAGGGAATTATAGTGATATTTTTGGTCAATTCAGCTGCTATATCAACAAAAAAAAACATTCAATTTGTTAGATATATCATGTAGGTAAGTTTTCATTAAAATTTGTATTTTTATAATTTGGTTCTTTAAATTTCCAGACACACTTTCAACCACATTTCAGGTAGCTTTGGATATGTTATCTGAATTTAATATTTTATTTTTAAAAAATCGCTTTTTTGCTTCTGCTCACAATGATTCTAGTTTAAGTTTTTCTTTGTTGTACAGGCCTTTGTACTGATTATTATATCGTACCATTATTAGCATAAATATTAATCATGATTTTTGTGGTCATATACTTTTTTTAATGGAAAAGAGTTATAAAAAATGTTATTAAAGGTGGACATAAACCTATTCCACTGAGAATTTATATCTGCTTTAAAGAGTATCAAATGACTTTCTTATTCTAAATCTATAAAATTCAATGAGCAAAAAGGAGTGTAAAGAAAAATTAGGTTTCTCGTCCTGAAATACTAATTAATTACGAAATTATTATTTATAGATTCTGCATTATGATTGTTCTTCTATTTTTCTAAAATGGTTTGTGAGTCAAACTTCAGATTAATCTGATCTTGCACAATAATTTCAGAGATCGGTGCGTGCATTACAATGAAAAGTCCTTGGTTTGATTTGATGAAATTTGAACAACAATGTGGTGGAATAACAATCAGTCCTTTGATCTTTAGTGATAGCTTCGGGACTACTACGTCAGTAGTAAACATTTGGTTTATAATCCATAAGCCTGACTATTCTCGCGGCGCAGAAATTAATTAAAATCGTGAATATAATCAGAGATTAATTCCAACTTTCTTTGTCTGACCGTGAATGGCGAATCTGAGAGATATTCCAATAACACAACAGAGCAGTTCTAATTTGCAATTTCGGTTAACGATCGTTTACTCATCACGTTAATGGTAGAATAATTTTGGAATATGAGGTATTGAAATGGCAATTATTTACCTACACAAGATATTTAATATTTCGTATTGTATATTATCAAAGATACTACCATTACGATATCTAGCGCAAGGTGTCTAGTTAAATGTTTTCCAAAAATTTGAAAATGTTTACAGTTAAGATAAATAAACGTCTTTTATCAACCTTGTTCTGCTGCTTCGCTTTTTTCGTTCACTGTTGCAAAATATGAATGATGAAATGTTTAACAAAAGAAAGAAGAACATAGTACAAAAACGAAAAACTCAAACCGTGGATGACCAAAGACATACTAAACGCCATATGAAAACGTGATAAACTTAAACAAAAACTTCTCAAAAACAAACATAACGTGGAAATAAAAGAACATTATAGACAATGTAGGAATATAGTAACGACATTAATTAGACGACAAAAAACAATTTTTGCAAAGAAAAAATCCAGTCGGCTAGAAATAATTACAGAAAACTTTGGGATTATATTAACGAAGCTACAAATCGAAACGGAAATTGCAAAGACAACATTGAACAAATAACTCTAGAAAACAACACACAAACCACAAACAAGGAAGAAATAGCAACTGCTTTAATCAATTTTTTATTGAGATAGTTAAAAAAATTTCAAATGAAATTTCAAAATACACACAAAATTTGAAAAAGTGAGTTCCATGTTCTTGAAAGATGTAAATGAAACGGAAATACAAAATATTACATACAGCTTGAAAAATAACTCCTCTACGGGAAAAGATGTAATAACAATAAAAACTCTAAAACTATTAGCTAATCATATCTGTAAATCTATTGCGTATATTATTAATCTTATATTTAAAAACAAGAACATTGAAGCTTTTAAAGAAAGTATAGTAATCCCAATATATAAAAACGGCAATAAAAACCCACATAACGAATTACCGACCAATATCATTGATTTGCTTATCAATGCAAACACCGCTAATTCAGAGTCGTTAATAGATGTTATATGTATCAGCGGGGATATTGCAGCAACAATCTGTAGTACTATGGATTTATTAAATATCACGGATCATATGATGGTACTCTGTGAGATAGATATTGAGGAGAAAAAGGTATGTCCAGATATTATTTATTACAGGGATTACAGAAATTTTGATCTAAATAGTTTTGCTATTCATGCTGGGTATAACACACCTTGGGAAAATATTTATAACATACAAAATCTTAATTCACAAGTAGAATTTCTTAACAATTGTATACTGTCACTTTTTGATTGTCACGCTCCTATAAAGTCTTTAAAAAAAATATTTAAATATCGCCCTTATATAACTTATAATATTAAGCAGATGATTCAATTGAAAAACAAAGCCCATGCAAAATATATAAAGACTAGAACTTCAACTGCTCGTGAATACTATGTAACATTAAGAAACTATGTAAGTGAGGCTATAGCAGGAGAAAGTGGCATATATGCAATTTACTCTAAATAAAATTAAAGGTAATTCCAAAATGATTTGGAAAAATCTGTCTGACTGGGGAATAAGCACACAGTCCTCTTTTAAAAATAATCTACCTAATGATTTGCGTAAACCAGAAGAGATTAATAACTATTTCCTAAATGTGGCCGGAACCTCTTTAATAAGTAACGACATGTTATATTTTTATAACACCAATCAATTTAATCAGGATGTGTCGTTTAATTTTCGAGAAATTAACAATGAAGATGTATTTCAAGCCATAAAATCATAAAATCTCAAGCTTTAGGGGTCGATAATATCGACATCAAAATGCTCTCTATGGTCATGCCCTACTGTGTCGAATTTGTAAAATATATATTTAATAACTCTGTGAGGCAAGGTGTCTTTCCAGATATTTGGAAATCGGCAAATGTGTTACCAATTCCTAAAATATCGTCTCCATCTGAGTACAATGATCTAGACCAATATGTATATTACCAGCAGTCTCAAAATTATTTGAAAAAATTTTATCATTTCAAATAAAAGAATATTTAGATGTTAACAGAATCCTACCTGAAGTACAATCAGGTTTTCGTGGAAAACATGGAACACATACTGCCCTAATAAAAGTTGTTAATGATGTAGCTACAGCACTGGATAAATCTTGGTGTAGTATATTAGTGTTGCTAGATCAAAGTAAAGCTTTTGATTTGGTACATTCTGATCTACTTACTGCTAAGCTAAAGTATCTTGGTTTCGGAAATATAGCTCTCAATTGGTTACAAAGTTAAATGGTAGGTAGAACTCAAAGGATTATAATTGATAGGGACTTAATTTCCTCCACTTCCGGTGCACCACAAGGTAGCATTTTAGAACGTATTTTGTTTTCTATTTATATATTTGATTTTCCTAGAGCGCTAGATCAATGTAGTGTTCATTTGTACGCAGACGACATTGAAATATATATATCCTTTCCCTTCAAAAATTCTGAAATATCTGTAGAAAATGTAAATAGAGACTTGCAACGTACTGTACAATATTCTGAAGATCATGGATTAAGAATAAACCCCAACAAGACAGTTGCCTGAAAGACAAAAACTTGAAATAGAAAATAACTTCAAACTAAATATAAACAATAGCGATATTAATTGGGTAACATCAGCAAAAAATTTAGGTGTAATCATGGATAACAGTTTATCATTTAACGAACATGTCGAATACATATTCAAAATTTCATTTTTAAAATTAAAATTACTATATAGATTTAAATACCAAGTAAATAAAGAAGTTAAATTAAAATTAGTTAAAACCCTTATATACCCTCATTTAGATTACTATGGATCTGTGTATTACAGTTTCTTGCCTCAGTATAACAAAAACAAGCTACAGCGCATACAAAATGCATGTATGCGATTTGTAATTGTATTCCATATCAGCAACATGTAACGCCATATCTTGTACAACTTAATGAGTTGAATGTTCAACAGCGAATGCAATATTTAATAACAATCTTTTTGTACAAATCATTAAAATATAAAACACCAAATTATTTATATGTTTTAATTCAGAGGAGATCAGATATCCATAATGCTAATTTAAGATACAATACATTTATGACCCCACAACATAACACAAGCAGATTCGAAGGATGTTTTCTTACTTGGCACCTGTATATTTGAATAAAGTTGTTGATTACTTAAATTGATCTTTAGGACAATTTAAAAATAAAATAACATTATTGTTGAAGATATAGTTTTCGAGAACTTTAGGTCTAATGATATTCATATATCAACACTTACAATATTTACGTTAAGAGCTTTATAAATTAATTAGGCATTTTGTTGTAAAATATTTTCATTTAGATTCTTTTTTAATATATATATATTATAATTTTTTAGGAGAGGTGGAAGAAAGCTAGGCTAACCTCTTCCTTTTGTGTGTAAACCTGTTTTTTTATGCACAATAAACCATATTATTATTATTATTATTATTATTTTTAAAAATGTTTAAATCACAAGCTTCGCGCATTCTTAGAACAAAATAAAATTATACCAAAAGATCAGTATGGGTTCCAAAAAAATTAAGCGTAGGAGATCCTCTCCTATTACTAACAGACACCATCATAACAAATTTTGAGAAGAGCGAAAATTTATAGCTATTTTTTTAGACTTACAAAAAGCATTTGACACTGTGTCACATAGTTAGCTGCTAGACAAATTAAGCAAAGTAGAAATCAGGGGAAATGTCTTCAACTTATTGAAACAATACTTGTAAGTAAAAATAGGCAATACTCTTAGTGCAAAGAAAATAATATTCGAAACCATGGCCATCGTTTTTCTCATCCTCGGAAAACAGGGGAGGGGGGTATTGCAAAAGATTCTACAAACTTTTCATGTTCAAGACATCGTTATATGGACTATTTCTCCTCTTAGATCGTTATTTTTTAATGTAATAGCAAATAGTAGAGATAATAAGAGAGGACAGTTAGAAAGAGTAAATAAAATTAGAGGAAGGCAGGAAACGTACTCCAATTTATTCCGGGAGGAGAACAAAATAAACGCACAGTAGATCTCTGCTGTGATAAACGTTCAGTCTAGTTTTGCATATGTATGGTGTATCGCGCTATACTTCTACTTGTCCTGTATTCTGTGTGTGTGTGTAGTTACTTATAGAGAAATATGAATAGTCAAACGAAAATAGTTAGAAAACGATTTGGCGGAATGTATTGTATTTATAAGAACTGCACAAGTAGCTACTTTGGTAAGAGATAAATCCAATAACAATGCATGTATCCTCCATAAATATTCGTTAACTCCTTAATTATACGATAGTTAGTTTTAAGAAAAAAAACACATTTTTTACCCAAGTACATGGACTATAATGTGGACGGGTTTTGATCTCGCTTCTACCGCGTCTCTACTCCAAACAGCGTTGCCAACACTAATGTAATTTCCCGTCTTGAGAATTTAACCGTCGTTTGTGGGTCTTGCTTAGCGATTACTACCGCTTCACCAAAAACACGTATCGTTTGCTAAATATAATGGTTACGAACGAAATTATACGCAATTAATGAAAAATAATTTTTGAAACACTAGTATTAAATATTTGAGAAAAGTAAATACATATGTTCTTTAAGAATATGTACACTTGGCAACGGTATTTGGAGTACGGCACGATCCGAGGTCAATGAAAATAAATTAGCAACATAAATGGAAATATGCTGGCTGTCTTCTCTTATTATCTCTACTCTTTGGTAATAGCTTGGTCAATTTTATTAAAGAATTTATTCCTGTATCGTTAAAAATTTTCAGGATAACTCTGCTATAAGTAATAGTACGTCTCAGTGCTTATTTTTTAGCGCTGGATTTAATTCAGAGCTAGATTGTGGATAGTCAATGTCTTCAATATATTGCCGAGACTGTAGCAGAGGGTTAGACCACAGTTGTGTGGTAGTCAACAAAGATAGTCACTGTTATCTTTGCTGAGTTCGAGTCTCAGCTGCGATAGTTGGCAATGTCACAGGTAATGCTGGTTGTGTAGCTATCTGCAAGTGTATGTGTCCTAATTGAGTGATTGAATAGCTAATGGTAAACTCCGCGAAGATAAGATCGTAAAACTAAAAAAGGAATAGAGTTAAACTATACACCAAACAAATATTATTAAATCTTTAAGGTTATCGAAGCCGTTTACTTATCCTGATTGAACAGTCTATAAACTGGTAAATTCTCCTGGAAACCCATTGGATTTCAATTGTTCGAAATTTCAATGAGTTACAGCAGATACGGTCCTTGGTATAGTTGCGGGATGCATCCGAAGCTTATCTCTTTCACAAATAAGCACTATAGTAAATCCCTAACCGTTCTGTGTCTTGTAATAGGTGCAATCTGTTCTAATCCGGGATTATTTAAGTTGCACAACCTCGCAGTGACATCATTAAAATCGATTAGTTTTAGACGTTAGCATAAAAAGGTTATTCCGCAACTTTTACGATGCACCCAGCAGTGCGGTACACAGACGTCTTTCAACGGACTTATCTTTATGATTGAACATGTTTGAGGAATTCAAATCGGCATATTAAACTCCTTTTTACGATTCTGCGAACTGACAATATTAAGTAATCAAGAATAACGGGGCTATTATAAATGCATTCCTTCTATTTCATCCGCTCTTTATAACCGATTCAGATCTTCATTTACAAAGACATAAATTTGGCTTCGTAACGAATTGGCAATAAAAACTTTATTCTGAAATTTCATTTTAAAAAGTACCATAAAATTCATAAAATTCAGCAGTTAAAAATATTTACAAGTAAAGTTAATAAATCATAAAATACTGTATTACGGTTATCGTTCAAGGGAAGCTATAAAAAATATATTTTATTTTATTAAAAATCAACATAAATTTAATATAGGTTATGGGAAAGCGAAAAGTAATATGATATTTAATTTTTGGTTAAGTAAAGGGGCAGCGAGTGATTCAATCTACTGAACTTTCATTCTTTTTTTATTGTGCTGACTATTTTGCAAGTCGCTATTCTAACGATACCGAGATGTACCAAATAGTCAAAGGATCCCGTGTCGTTCGTCACATGCCTACCTTGAACTGACGAAAGCCAACAGCTCGAAACTGCAGTCTGCAAGTGGTGTGGGACGACTTGCACGAGAGCTCCTTTAAGTAGGATCAGTCTTTTGGCTGGCGTTTGTTGCAATCGAAGCATTAGCGTTTTGTTGGTAATACACAGTTATTATACTTAACGCGCCAGGCTTGTAACTTGTAATTCAGAACTCGGCGGGGTGCATAGCCCAGAGAGTAACTGTTGGTTGCAGTCTGGTTACGTTTCTTATAGTAAAATAAGGATTTTATAGAGGAGTTTTACGAGTGAAATATTATGTTTAATATTCTGCTTTCTAAAATATTATGTTTTAATATTCTGCCTCTAAAAGCACATTTGAATTTTAAGTCTATTTTTTCAATTACCTAAAGGAATAGATTCTATATCTGAAAATGGTATAATTGATAATAGCCCAGTTACCAGGGGTTTTAAGTCGGAACTAATTGTTACCTCGCTAATTGTTTCATGAGAGGCTAGTTCTTGCTAGTAGAAAGTGATCAAAAAAGTTTACCAAAATTTACCCCCGCGAACCCTTATAAAAAACCTTCTGAAATGGAAAAAACGGATACTACCACGTGAAAGAGCGGGAAATTTTGCAAAAAGCAGTATATAAGTTTTTTAAATAAATTTTTCCCTTAGCATGAGCAATTATTACAGTTCGCTCAATATTTCAAGCGCGTCTTACAGGGAAATGAAGCATTTCACGACCACCGCTACATAATAAAGATAATCTGTACCCATTAAAAGCGAAAAAAGGGTAGCGTTTTAAAGAGGAAGAATTCGGCTTTCCAATGGTACACATATTTCTAATTTTTATTAGTGTTGCAACGGTTACGGTTGGGGAACGGTTTATTTCACGGTTTTTGCTATTATACGGTTAACCGTAACCGTCTATTTTTCACGGTTGTTATATAGTTCTTGCAGGTCTGAATGTGCAACTCGCAACAGCGGGCGCGGCGACGCCGATACGGATAAGAGAGCCTGTTAATTGACGGTGCAGTTTCTGAAAGCACGTCCATCGGACTCTGTGTTGTGTTTGTCTTTTCGCGGTAAAAATGTCGCATACACGTAAAAGAGAAATTCGTTTTCAGTTTAAATATTTTAACTACATTTATAAGTAGGTAGATACAGATGCCTACCTATATTTAAATAAATGTTTGTTTTTTTTAATCTCAATCAGCTTTTATTGTTTACAATGTTTCCTGTTTATTTATATTTAAAACGTTTAATTTTACGCTGTTTTTTTAATACCACTACAAAAATGTAGTTTAGTCGTTTTTACGTTCTTGTTTTGTTTTAAATATGCCCTTTCAAAGTGTTGTGTTTTATTTTGAAGAATAAAGTTTATTATTTTATCATTATGCGATTCATTTTAAGAACCGTAACTATAACCGTAACCGTAGGAATAACCGTAACCGTAACCTTAACCGCAAAACCCGAAACCGTTGCATCACTAATTTTTATAATTTTTATTTCTGATAAAATGCACGTGAAATTGCAGCTTTATCATTTGTTTCCACTCTATATTAATACATAAATATTAAATAAAATACTATTTAAAAAAAAATCCTTGTATATATAGCTTATTTATACCTTAAACTTCAATCCAAGATTAATTTTTATTCTCTAAAGTATCCAGTGCAAAAAAATTAACTTTTAAATCATTGGTATTTTTTCCATTTTTTAGGGTTAGGAAATTTGACCGTTCTAGACAAGTTTTCAAGTGAAAATTTATTAACCCTAAAAAATGGAAAAAATACCGATGATTTAAAAGTTTTTTTTCCTGGATACTTTAGAGCATAAAAACTAATCTTAGATTGAAGTAATAGTAATAATAAACTTTATTGTCCAAGAGACCATACAGTAACATGGTATGAGACAGATCGAAATGATTGACTAGAGTTGTGAATGCGATAACAATCATAACACGCGTGGAAAAACATAAAAAAAAGAAAATACAAAAAATATATACATGTAAAGATAAAATAAACTATTACACAAAGTTAAAAACTAAACATCTGTCATATTCTAAAAATTCTTGCACAGAATAGTAGCATTTTGTAATTAAAATATTTTTAATAACATTATTAAAATCACCTCCATTTAAATTTTTTATTCTTGGTGGCAATTTATTATACAGTATAATACCCATATATTGTGGACTCTATATTTAGATAAATCATGGCTAGGAATTAATAAATCGTCACTTGATCGGGTATTGTAATAGTGATTAAAGTTGTTAGGAAGAAATGAATTTCACTTTTTTCTTGTATATATTAATACATGCGGTAAGTAGTATATTACAACTGGACGATATTTCTCAAATAAGGTTTGATCCCGTTTCTTAATGAGGGGTGTTACTTTAGCTGTCTTTAAAATTTGTGGAAATATACCTTCTGATATATACCAATTAATTAAATTTGTTAATGGTATAATGATATAATGTATATATTGTTTCATTAATTTTGCACTTAAATTGCCAAAGCTCTATGAATTAGTATTTTTTAATTGCACTATTATATTATAGACCTCATTTTCACTGACTGTGCATGAAAAACAGTTGGATAATAATTATCATGTGCAGGCTTAACATTAATTATTTTGTTTTCAATATTTAACTTTTCATTTAGCTTTCTTGGTAAATCGATGAAATATTTATTAAAATTTTCAGCAATTAATTGATCATCTATTACAGTCGAATTATCTATTTTCATTTCATAAATTCTATTGTCGTTAAATTTACTTTCATTAATATTCTGGTTAATTACTGACCATACTGTTTTACTTTTGTTATCAGGATTTCGAATTAGTCTATCATTATGCAGTCTTGTAGCAGTTTGTATTATTTTTTTAATATACTTTTTATATTTTTTATATGTTTCAAGATTGGCTGCAGTATTAGTATTTAGTGTTTTCTGATAGAGGTCTTTAAGTATCAAGATTCAATTGTTTGATTCTCAATAGAAATTTATATAATTCTTTTTACCTCATTTCTGTACTTTTTATGTCCAAAGACAATGACTTTAGATTTATTTGGGTTTATAACTAAACAATGGTCCTTAGATAGGTCTACAAAATGTTTTAAAATCCTCATTAATGTGGGTACAGGCATTGTCCGTCTCGTTTGGCGGAAAAAAATGGTAGAGTTTGACGTCGTCTGCATAAAAGTGAGCTTGACAATAACACAGGGATTTGACCAACTGGCTAGAATATATATTGAAAAGTGATGGACCCAAAATGGACCCTTGTGGTATCCTGACTTGAATGATAAGGAATCGGAGCTTCCATGATCGGTATTAACTTTTTGTTGTCTATTACTCATATAGTTTTTAATCAACATAATAGCATCTACGGATAATCCGATGTAATGTAAAATTGCTTCAAGCATACAATTAATAGTATCAAACGCTCTGCTAAAATCGAGTAGAACGAGTACAGTACACAAACCCTGATCAATCGCCTCTAAAATATCACCCGTTACATTGGTGCAACTATGTCCAACCGTAAAACCAGATTGTACATGGGGTATAATATTGTTATTCGGTAGGTGTGCTATTAATCGTTGGTCCATTATTTTCTCAATTAATTTAGAAAAGGTAGGCAATATACTTATGGCACGAAGATCTTGAAAAGTTTCAGGATTTACCTTGTTAGGCAACACAGTAACTATAGCATTTTTCCATATGGAAGGATAAAAGCTTTCTGTTAGGCATAAACATGTGGGTAATATAAGGCAAAATATGAGGACACGGCAACTTTATTAGCTCTATATTAATCCCATTACATTCAGCAACTTTTGTAGATATTTTATTAACAATTTCATATGCAGTAGATTCGTTTACTGTTTGATATTTAAAGTTAGCATTACAAATATGATTTGTTTCATAAAAATGTATTAAGTCATTTGAAGGATAAGTTGTTGGAATTGCGTTAACGAAATGGTTATTAATACCATTTGGTTTTTAAGTTCAGTTGGAATTTCATTTATTTTGCTGTTACGCATTATGTTATTTGTTTTGAGTACTTTCCAATTTCCTTTAGATGAGGAATTATTTAAGTGAAAGGTAAGATATGCTCTTATTCCCTCTTTATAGCTTCTAATATTGAAGATGTGCCTCATTTTTCGTTTGTTTATACTTTACTAGAGCCTTATCTCTAATTGACATCATCAATTTAATTGTATCTGTTAGCCATGGAGCACGGGGTTTTGTAACTCTTGATGTTATGACAGGTGCGTGTTGATCAAAAAGCTTAATGAGATTTGTACTTAAATATGAGACTTTATCATTTACATCATTTAAGTCAAAGATATTACGAAATGGAGTACTAAAAAGGTCTACTTCAAATGCTTCATAATTAAAGTTTCTATAGGTGCGAATTTCAGGTCCATTTCTCTTACTAGTTACCTTTATCATACAATATATTAATTGATGATCAGAAATTGGGCAGTCGACAACTCCCTCTTCCACCACTTTTTCATCTCTTCCTACAAGTATAAGATCAATTAAGGTTGCTGTCGTTTGTGTGATTCTGGTCGGTGTTTCAATAATTTGCTTTAAACTAAATGAAACTAAAACAGAAAAAAAGTAATCTAGATTATCCAATTTCAACATATCGATGTTGAAGTCAGCTATGCATATAACATCATCAACTGTCGGAAAAATGAAACCCAAAGTATCCTCAAGATCAGATAGAAATAAATTGGAATCCAGAGTTGGAGGTCTATATACAACCCCTACTGCAAACTTATCTTTTTTACATATCAAATTTATCCATAACTGTTCCGTAAGGTTATTATTAACATCAATGAGTGAGGTAGTTAAGGTATTTTTTACATATATGCAAAGATCGTCACCCCTAGCGTTTCGATCATATCTATACATTTTGAATGATAATAGTCTGTATGTCTTTTTGAAATTGGGAAGATTTTGTCATAACTTGCACAGTGAAAAATCATACTATTATCGTTTTAAAAACGGTTATTATTGTACAAATGACAATAATTACATTTTCCAGCGAATGGTCCACGGAGACATTTTCAATCTTCACAATCATAAGCCTGAATGACATACTGCTTATAATCATTGCCGATTTGAGTACAGTTGGCTGCCGGTCTAAATTGTTTGCATGGCCGACTTAGTTAGAGTTAGATAAAGGATTCTTACAAAATAATAGGTTTCTCTGAAATATCTTAAAAACCATTGTAGTTAGGTATAGGGAAGTAACTGTTCATATTTTTGTCGTAGAATTTGATAAAAAATGTGGGTTTCCAATTAAACAATTGAGATCTTGCTGAATTTAAAGTTGTGACCACTTTTGTGCTCATCCTTTATAGTATTTGAATGTTTTTAATTATTTTGAAATAACTTACGGCTGTGCTGACTACTTCCACAGAAAAAAATATTTAATTTCTCCGGTGGGTTATTCTTTAGGGATCTAAGCAGCTGTCAATTTTTCTTTAAAAATGTATATCTCCAAAACTATAAATTTCAGGTAAAAGATTTGTTATACAAAGTGACCTTCAAATTTTACAAATTATTAATTAAGCAAATAAAAATATGGGCGTTTCGTTTAAAGTAACAAAGTGGACATCTACTTCTGGTATAAGCGGAAGTGGTAGATCTTCCAAAATATTTTAGTTGGATTGATCATACATGGTTCACTATGTATACGTAAGTTCACAATTGTTGTTCAGTAATTTTCGAGATATGAATCGTTTAAGCTTCCGGCTGGACACGCTGTATGTAAAGAATTTTCTTATTAGATTTTGAATATATGACAGTTATCTATTAAATATTCAAAAATGCATTGTGGATTAACAAAAATGCATTTATTAAGCATATTATTCAAATTCCCTGTATAATTTTCAGGTAGAATATATGCTGGAATGTATACTAAAATTATTTATAACCATCTTATCTTATATTTTACAACTCTATTGAAAATGGTACTCTTTTGCGTGTTGCTATAGGAAAATTTATTTAAAGTCTCCCTTGAGATGATACAAAAATAACAATGATTATACAATACGTTTGTAAGCAATTTGCGTAATAAATCCCCATGTATTCATTGTTTCAAATTCAATTATTAATCTTGTGAAGGCGCATAAATTTTAATTGTATGGCAAAAAGGAAGCCAGAAGCAAGCAGGCCGCAATATAAAACTGCAATCATAACGCTATAAATTTGAAATTCATTCGTGATCTGAATTTGGACGTAAAGTTGAGTGGAGTGGAGATCTCAAATTACATTTTAGAGCATATAAGAGCAAAAGTTAAAAGTTTTTAACTCGCGAACAAACTGGAGTATTATTTAATATATTGCAACAGGAATTCGGAACAAAAGGAACAGACGATACTCAGTATAATTGAATATCTGATGTTAAGAACAAGAAGCTGTTTCTAATTCCATCGAATGGTGGTGTAAAGTTTTATTATGACTAAATTTTTAAACTCATTATTATTTTGTTTGATAGTTACACAGTGGTTATGGAAGTAAGAAACCTTTCACGATACTGAACAGAAATAGCTTTCAAAAGAATTCTTTGAAGATGTATAGAAAACTTGTTGTTAAATACTACTTTATATTTCATTTCAAACCATTGAGTTTTTAAAGTTTTCTCTTCCAGAAAACTTAATCCCATAATTGTAAATTTTAGATGTTCTCCAATAAATGTCTTTCTAAATACTTTTGTTCAGAAAAATAATTTTGGAAACTTAACAATTTTAGGTAGAAGTGCAGTTGTTTTGATTTAGTCTCCTTTGTGTGTTTTACGTTTGCTTATCTAACCAGTATGTCTGCAGCCATAAAATACCAGTTCCATGTGCCTTTCTACTCACATGTCTCCAGCTAACTCTGGCCATACAAAAATGATGTCCACTACCTGTGAAATCACAAGTCTTCTGACGATGGAAATAATTTTTCCAGTCTTCAGTTAAATCTGTTCTTCCTAGAGAAATCTGAAGATTTGACGTAACCATCAGAAGTGGACAATTAAGAAAAAACTCAAAAATGAATATAATTAAAAAATATGAAAATATAGCAATACCTAATTTTAAATTGTGTCATTTATGAACTTTACACTAAAACATTAGTAAAATGATGTAAATCTTCATTTGATATAAAACTAAATTTACAGCATAAATAAAAGGAATAATCAATTTGTTTCAATAAATAAACGAGTGCATAAAATTTCATACACCATTGTGCTTTATCAAAAGTGAATTTCAATTAAAAATTGTTAATGTAATAATAGCTACAATGAATTAAAAGCGTTTCATGCATGAACGTAAACTAAAAAACATAATTAGCAAAATAGTGTAAATGTGTAAATAAATCATTATTATGAAATGGATTATGCAGCACAAAATTGTTTAAAATTATTCAATTTGAAGTTTAATTAAAATTCCTTCAAATACAATCACGTATCCAGTTCAGTACCATTCAAAATATTATCGCAATTAAAAACATTGGCAGTTACAGATCACAGAAAATGTAGCGTAATTGAACAAATATATATAATACTTTTTGTATATAACTTTGTTTCAATACGTTAGTTACATAGTATCTACAGGTTACGCAAAATATGTTGATAACAAGAAGCAATCTCGGTTAAACTTCCAGGAAAGAAAATGATATATTGACATTATTATTTTGTAAATTTTATTTATTGTTTAGTTTTTTTCATTATGATGTTACCTCCTTGCTTTCCTTTTTGTTGAAATGGCCAATAAACAAAGCAAAAAATTCGAACGACTTGCTGGTTTAAGTCGGAGCAAATGGTCGCAGGCTCAGAGAACTTACAAGAGAGGTGAAACTTACCTTTTTGCGTGTGTGGTATAAAAGAACAATTTTGTTCTGTTTGGGATTTGGGGAAAAGAGACAATGAAATATTTGATGTTATGAGGTCACCATCTATAGCAAAGAATGAATAAATTTGTCTCTTTTTCGCTTAAAACCAGTCTCCTATAGATGAGACCGAAATTTGTTGGTGAGGAAGAGAAATAATTATTAAAATGAATGATAAATTATGTTTAAAATAATCAAAGTTTATAAAAAAAAGTTTAAATATTAATTTTGAATGAGTGAAATCTAAAAGTAAATCTTAAAAAATATGAACTTATAAAAACATAACTTTGACGTGTAATCATTAAAAAATTGTACAGAAGAGATAGAATTAATACAAAAATATTAGCGAAGTTGGACACGTCCTGGTACAGCAAATCGGGCACCTATTGTCTCGCAGGAAATCTAAATAATGTTTGGCGGCAATTTAGTTCTATCACTTTACAGTATATGAATCCAGAGGAAATGCTCTTGTGGATTTTAAGGATCCTAGAATAGTTTCCAATGTAATGTTATAGTTTCTTGGTTATTTCAATAACCAGATATTAATTAATAAAAATTAATAAAAGAACTAAAGGCATATGCAAAAACCAGAAGTAAGTTATCAAACCTAATGTTTTGATTAAATAATTTATTTAATATTATTAGGTAATTATGAAAATGCTTGATTATTACAAAATGTTTGGTACTTGTAAAATTGTAGATAATTACAAATTTCCTAATTACAATATTTCTAATTGCAAGATTGCAAAATTGTTAATTACAAGAATATAGATATTTAAATGATGATTGTGAACTAAATTACCAAAAAGACGAAAAGCAGAAAAGAATATTTTATTACCATGTGGTTACATGCAGAATATTAGTTACATAAAATTAAAGAAATTCGAATCCAATTTTATTTAAATAGTGAAACACAATAATAAAATAATTGAAAATGACTAAAACTGAATTGAAATAATTAATCAATTAAATTTACTTATATGGTGTTTCCAAGACAAAGAAATGTTGATTATGAATATAATAAGTGTAATTACTCGAGGATTCCATAATAGAAAACTTCGTATAGATGTAATCAGTTCGATTTGGAAGGTAAATGGCTACTTAGGATGATTAATTTGTAAATTAAACTTTTTTATATCACAATTTCAGTTGTGGTACCAATATACAAACTTAAAAGTACCTATACATATTTTCTAAAAATAACGAACGCTGCAAATTTTACGAGTGTTTCACCATCTGTTGGTGAGCGACTTGAGTAAATCGTGCATTATAATCGGATTCCTTTCATAGTTAGGTTCCTATTTTCTAATTAAATTATTGAACTGGTGTAGAATCTATAAAGGAAATATTTAATATCCAATGAGAAATGTTTGGCATCAATAAATTGCAAAAATAACGTAACCAAATTAGAAACTACTATGGATTGTCGAAATAAAGTAAATTATATAACAGCTGTGAATGGAAGAAGTTTTAGAGGTAAGAAAAGTAACTACATGTTGTACAGAGTAATGAGAATTGAAATGAATATAAATGTTTTTCCAGGTATGGTAGAGACAATTGGTCACCTGAAGTGCTGGAACAAAAGTACATAATTTAGTGTAATAAGAAATATAACTGAGTTCCTAAGTTACAAAAATAAATCTATGAAACTTGTGAAAACAGTGATGCAAAGCCAATTCTGTTAGTTTGAAGTATTCTCACTTATAAAAACTAAAACAAAATGTTATAAAGATCGTGATAAATATAAATAAAAATGAGTTATTTTTATAAAGTTATTAAATGGGCACAGGCCAAGTAACATTGAATTGAGTCATAAGAAATATTTAAATATAGCTTGTACATTTTTGCAGGATTTGGTGACTTTGAGCAATACCGAACACAGAACAGGTTAGAACGTTCATAAATAAGTTGTGCCAATATTTATGTTTCAACGGTTACCCATGTCACAGTATCATGCTAGTTGCCACATATAAGTGTTGACGTTTATGATATTTGAAAATGTAAAAGAGCCCAGAATGTATCTTTCAGTTTACTTAGCCTATAACTAAGTCTATAAACGCCATTGTCTTCCCTACAATCCCATCTTCTCTCACTACATCCCCATAACCATCACCTTTCCACCCTCAACCTTTACGGCCTCTGTACCAATCCCTTCTTCTTTTATATAAATGTATGATAGGACTATGTAAATAGTCAAGTAGCAAGAAATTTTTAATATTGAAAAACTAAAGAGACCGGACTACAAAATCAATCAATTATGTTATTTCATTATGTTCACATAATGTGTTTTACACATAATATATAGAATAGTCAAACTTAATCTTCATTGGCCACCATAGATAAGATTGGTGAACAGTGAAGTTTGACTAACTTTATCCGCAACGTTAAGCTCGTCGAAAGTATGCCAACGTTAAGGCGTAAAACGTAAACGTAAACTACATAGTTGGTTACTTAAGTGGCGCAGTCGGTAGTATAATGTCAACTATACCACACCATTCAACTCTACTCATAAATTACAACTAGATCCGCGAGCCTGTTGTATTATTCTCAATTAAGCTTAAAGAACAAGGGCTAGGGTTTTGAAAAACTGACTGAGAATGAGTTTGTGTACTCCTATTTAAGAGGACAATCCTACTCGAGGTCCGTTTCCCAGTAAAAAGATATATTGCAGAATCGCTTAAATTTAACTCCATAATATTCACTGATTAAACTAAATAAAAGGAGCAAGAATTCAGGTTTGGGAGATTTTTAGGGGGACGAGATTAATTATAAATAGTGTGGTGATGCAAAAATTACAATTTGTTTATTTTTTTTTTAATCGTTGACAAACTAAGCTTTGTAGCATCAAAATTCTTTGGGTCTTTTGAGTTTCAATTTACTTTGTTTATTAAAGTTGTAATGATAAATATATGCATTAAGCAGATCAGCAGAAAAGGCATTGGAGAAACTTTTTACAGCCTTTGTGAACTATAAAAATTTGCACATATAAGTTTCTAATCAAGACACAAACCAGAAATTCACAAATTAACCACGAATCTATTATCTTATTACTTGGAATGTGTTGTTCAGCGAGGCTGGCAAACGTAAATGTGCTGATAGATGTCATAGCTAGTGGTAGTGGGTTGCTAATCACGTAAAAAAACTGTAGTTTAAAAAACTAAAAAAACACGCTTTAATAGCAAACCGATCTAAAAAGTAAGAAATAATGTTTAAATATTAAGATTTTGTTCAACAGCTATAGAAAGTCCACTAACTCAATATAATTAAATGATTTTTAATAAGTTTAAGATCGGTTTGCTATTAAAGTGTGTTTTTTTAGTTTTTTTAAACAATAATTTTTTTTCGCCAAT
This sequence comes from Leptura quadrifasciata, assembly GCA_963675555.1. Classification (NCBI taxonomy): domain Eukaryota; kingdom Metazoa; phylum Arthropoda; class Insecta; order Coleoptera; family Cerambycidae; genus Leptura; species Leptura quadrifasciata. The sequence goes on from OY776673.1 coordinate 38,375,605, forward strand.
CTCCTGTTTTTTTTTTAATTGTCTGTAACGTATTTGCCCTTGTTAAACGCTAGTTCCAACTTTAATACATACATTATGATGTACTATTAATTATGTACTACTAGCGGATACTCAGCGGTTTCGAAAAGCAGGCGGGTATCAGCTGGTTTCTATATGTATCGGTGTTCATGATGCTAATTCTAAAATTCCCCCAATCCAATATATTGGTGATAAACGTGCCGAGGGATCAATGGCAAGAGGGTATCTAAAAATGTCATCTCGCTAGCGTCAACCTCAGGGAACCGGGCACACCCTGTGGTATAAGAGCCTTACCCTTCTATCGGACCTGCGGGAGGGTTGACCGTTTGTAATAAAATATATATTAATAACAGCGGCGCCTCCGGTAAAATCTCGACAATAGGTTAGTCCTTTTTTTATTTTTATTTTATACTGATGATCCTGGTGAGTACATTAGGACATAGTTGTCAAATTATTGTATTGTCATCGGTCCTTGATAAGTGTGCAAAGTTTCAATTTAATCTGACGTTTCGAAGTGGGTGAGAATCACGTTCAAAGATTCCGTTACAAACAAACCATACATGTGAAGCTAGTAAAAGCATGTTAAAAAGATTGAATTATACAATAACTTAAATTTTTTGTGTTCAACAACAGCAATTATATTTTTTTGTGAACGTTAAGTTTTACTACAAAATTACGTTATGTTTCTCAATATCGTTTTTCTACTTTTTATGCAAGTTCCCTATCAGGATTTAAAATAAGCGCAACTTATGACGATATTGATTTTCATCAGGTCGTCACATGGTATAGTATAATTTATTACTTATTACGCCTCGTGGTGTTAACACTTGAAAACATTCACCTACAGATGTAGTAGAGACGCTGCAAGGCATAGAAGGAATATTGTTTAACATGCAAAGAAACCGCATTGAATTTACTGATCCATCTCATTTCTATTTGCATCACAGAGATTGATAGAAGATGCAAGACAAAGGATATGTAAACGCGTTAATCTGGAGTGCAACCGATATGTATTAACTGCGAACTAAAGAAGATATGCACGCAAAATATTCATTCAATTTCATGCTTATGTAAAAATTTTTTTGTTTATAGTTGACATGCGATTGTAAAGTTAAAATTTTCCATATCCCATATAAGTAACATTTGCCTTTAGAAAATTAAATCACTTTTAATTTTGTTTGTTCCATATTTTTTGTACTTTACCCATATTTACATTTCAAATCGGTTCTCTGCACACCTTATTTTTAATGTAATGACACCCGCACCTTGCTTACAATGTCATATTGTGCAAATTCAAAAAATTGTACTTTTAAAGTACACTTTATACGAGCACAATTGAAACTGGTCAGTGTTGAAGCACAGGACCGTGCGAACTGAAATTGATATTTTGTCCTATATATTTAGCAATGGTATTGAAATTCGAATGGTAGATGAAACTGTGCAGGCGACTCCGAGACTGGCAATGTAATTAGCATGAATGAACCATCTACGACTGCACTGGTTTAAAGATAATAAAACGGACAGGCCTACTAGCATAAAGAAAATTCGTAAAACGTTTCTCAGAAGTAACGTGGACTTGTGAGATGTGTTATCAATGTGCCAGTGCAGTGCATAAATACCTATTATAATATCAAACGTAGGCGATTAGTTAGTTATTGTTCGTATTTATAAATATTTACTACTATATAAAAGGTAAAATATTTTAATTATTTACTAATTTACCATGGCTTTCTGGAGACCATTTGAAACAGAGGATAATATAATAACGTCCGAAAATCTTATCATTTTCTTATGACAAGCATTTCTATTTACCTTCGCCCATGTACAATAAGGAGATGCCGACTGTTTTTGCAGGCTATTAGTTTTTATATGGTTTCAATTAAGTTCTTATACGCTTTACATATTTGATAGTTTCAACGTTTTGCTGCATTGTCAATATTATTCCATAACCAACATAACCCCACTTCTTCCTTATTGTTTTATATTATATGCACTGGTATATAAAGTAATATGTGATACTTAATGTGAAAATACTAATAGTACTACTAAGGAAATGAAATATGACCAGAATTAAAGTACTGTACAGAGCAAAAGCATTTGACAATTTGCGACTTGTCAAAACGAGAAACACATAGATAGACACATTTTCAGTCAAGGGTTTGAGTCTGTAACTTTTTTTATTTTGCTCTCCCTGAAAATATCCTTGCATTTGAACAAGACAAAGCATTCCCATATTTTGGTGTGATTGTCCGTCAATTTCTCAATGACACATTCTCTGGTCATTGGATAGGTAAAGGAGATTCGATTATGAAGTGGCCACCTCGGTCACCAGATTTGGCTCCTATGGATTTTTTGTAGGGTATTTGAAGACCAAAGCATATGTAACTCAATCGAAGTTTCTAGATGATCTTTCATAAATGATTGTTCAAAAATGTCAACACTTAAGGCCTCAAGTTTTTATTAATGTTAGACAGGCGTTTGAAACCGACAGTATCATTGCATGGAGGTCACTGGAAGTCAGTTTGAACATCTAATAAAGTAATTTTTGGTGATAGACCGCTTATTACCCTAAACAACAACACTCATACACAACACCGACAACTGATTTGAGCGTACAACAATTTCAAGAAAATACACGGGAAAAACTAAAAATGATTTGCATTCAGTAATTATTATTCTTTCAGAGAATGTCTAACATGATACCTAATAGAACACTAAAAAACTTTATAAAGTAAATATAAGTACAGATAAGCTTAAAATGCTTGACTAGGCAAAATTCTAAAATAAAATTAAAAGTCGTATTCCTAGTCCTTTTCGAGGACAGGTAATTTATAATTTTGCAAAGCACTTAATTCTTGTTCCTGTTAAATTTTGATCGAGTTTAATAAGATTTATCTAAAAAGTCTATTTAAAGTTTAAAGAGGTTTCAATATTAAAAGAGTTGATTGATGACTCCTTTTATAATTTATCATCCTTATATCTGCGCGAAACTTTAATTTTATAGCTAGGTGAATCTGCGGCAGGCTTATATATGTATCAACAAATATAATACTTCCTTCACTTTCAGTTATAGCGACATCATGGTGATGTTGCGGCACGATAATATTCTAAATAGTCACATAAAAGTAATTTCCATGAATGCAGAGCATATAGCGTGACCCGATTTCGCAAACCAACTTGTCATCATTTGTATTTTCCTATGAATTCAAAAATTTAATTTTCTCTCCTTGATTAAACGCGCGCAGAAAATAATTCGAACACTAGGGCACTTATACGATTAATATCAAGGGATGAAATTTTATTTCTTTATCATTTGTTAGGCCAGTTAATATAACACCAAACATCGCAAACGCGCATGTATCTACGATTTTGTATATGTTGTTAGGACCCCTGAGAGTAGTTTATACGCAAGTTTTCAATCCTGAAAACCCTGTGCTACTCCCGTGGTGCTCGAAAAACTGCGAAATTCTGGCACTTCTTTCAGTTTTTCAAAAAAACTACCTTAAGGAAGCGTTTTTCGGGTATCTTCACTCTATACTTTTATAAAGAAAACTATTTGCCACAATTTTAGCCCAACCCTAGATCTCTGGTTCCATTGGTTGCGGAGATACAGCCAGTCAAAAATGGACATTTATTTCCAAAAGTGACAATTTCTCGGTAGTGTCATTTTCCAAGACACGTACCGGCTAAACTAATGATCCTAGAGAAAAGCCCTGACAAAGAAAATTGCAGAGAATTGAATTAGCTTCAATGGTGCCCTTAGGCTTCATAGTTTTCTCAAAAACGAGAGAATATTAAAACATCAGATTTTGGGAAAATGATGAAAACATTGTACTGAATAATGTTGGTATGTATTTCTTTAAAAAAACGTGCGAAAATGCGAATTTAAGATTTTAGATGTAAAATATGGCTTCAAATAAACATACACTAAACAACTAAACGTAAACATAAAATAAACAACGTAAACATAAATGTAAACTATAAAATACTATTTACACAGTCAAGCACAAACACCTCAGTAGAACTTCACCTGTTTGAAAGGGCCGGGGTCTCATCTAGTCTGGACCAGCGGGGAGGAGGGACGACGTTTTCTGGTGGTGGAGGCGGGTAGTCATATGTTGTTGATCCCCTGCCATATCCCAGAGGGTCTGCGTCACAAATAACGTTTAAGTTTTGGCAGATTTTGCAATGTTAAATTTTGTATATATTTTTTTTAAATTGTGTTTATCCAATGTTAGTTTGAAATACTATAAATTCAGCGTTTACCAGAGACGCTCTATCGCTTTCCGGACGTCATCAATGTTGGGGTCTTCAGCTCGGTCTTTGTTTTAAGCTTCAAATTGTTCTGGTGTTACATTTTCGTCATTTCCTAGAAGTTGTGAAAAATGTTCCACCCATTTTAGTTGAATGTCATCCTTATCGTTTAGTATATCTTCCTGCTTGTTCTTAGATATATTTACTTTTAATTTGAACTCCTTTCTCATGTAGTTTAATCTGTTTAAAGAATTTTCGTGTTTCTTTTTGGCTTCTAAGAATTTCTATCTCTTCTATGACTCTATTCTCGGATCTCTCTTTTTCTTTTTACGTACCTACCCGTCTCTTCTCATTCTTCTGTACATCCCTTCAGATTCTCTGGTTCTGTGTTGTTGTTTCCTTTTATATTCTCTTTTATATTCTTTCTGTCAGTGACTTTCTTGGCCTCGATGTTCTCTGCTGCGTTTCACAGTGTTCCCAGAGATCATCAACCGACTGTGTAGACTCATCAATATTTATGTGTGCTGTAATATAGTTTTTGTATGAATCCGTTACTGTTTCTTTATTTAATTTAAACGTAACTGTTTTTGTCCCTTGGTTTTTTTGACGTTAGAAATTCTTGCCAGCAGGCGTGCAGTCACAGGATAGTGATCGGATTCTGTGTTTGCATCCTTATAACTTCTTACGTTCATCAGATCTGAGCAGTGCCTACTATCTATGAGCACATGATCGATTTGATTCTCCATATTTCCACCTGGTGATACCCATGTAACTTTATGGATACGTTTGTGTACATATATTAATTTTAATTTTTTTACACATTTTACTCGCTCGAGGGGTGGGGGGGGGGTGAAAAAATCATCTCCGCACTTTTTGAGGGGCAGTGCCGTTATTTGGAGTAATAACGAAACAATAGGTAGGTTGCGGGGCGCTTCAAAAAATCATATCTTTCGTTATATACAACTAAACTTTACAAATCAGACATCATCAGACTCACAAAATATTGCTCGTTCATAAAAAAATAATAGGGGAATTGTTTGCAGTCGATCTTCGTAATAATACGCAATGAAAATGTGATTATATTGAAAATTGCAAATCAACTGCCAAGTTTGGCACGCTGTATCTCTGAAACTATTAGTCGCAGACAAAAAGTGAATAAATCAAAAAGATGCAGAATTTTATAGTCTACATTTTTTATTTAAACATTTTATCACTACAAATAACGGCGCTATTTCTCAAACAGTGCGGAGATGCACAGTTTTCCAACCCCCACCCCTCGAGCGGCACCCCCCGAGGTAGTAGACTTAGATGTACCATCATGAGGCCTATGTCTACCATCCCACCAAATTTCATTTCTGTCTGACCTTTTACAAGTCAACCCCCTTTTTTTCTACCCATTGCCTGGATTTTTAGTAAGTTTGTCATATTTTTTCTTTCTATTAATTTATTTTTAAGCTATATTAACCAAATGCAGTCATTAACCTTCCTTTTATATTTTTTCATTGTAGTCTTCATGACGTGAAACAAAGTTTGGTTATGAAATCGGTTACATATTGTCTGAAAGTTATTTGTAGCATTCTACGAATATTCTTTCCTATTATTTGGGTTTTCTATCACATGTATTATTATCCTCTTCAAAAACAAATCACCGAATCTACAAAATAATAGAATTATTGGAAAAAAGCCTCTGCGCCCGTGACGTTTACGCCAAAGGAATAGTCAGAGGGTATGTTTTGCAAATAATATAAATCGGAATAAACACAGAAATAATGTACTTTGCTGACGTTTCGGAAAGTAATCTCTTTCCGTTTTCAAAACTTTTTTTGGAAGAACTTTTAATTTGCTGTGTATGTCAAGTACACAGCGTTACTTCCATAGATACTTACTACTTACACAGAACATAGAACTGATGATATTTTCTTTTAGATAATGTTGAGTTTGTTAAGTTCTTCTTTTAACATTGGTAGCCAGGTTGTACAAATATCTACAGAACAATCCGATACGCACTTATCTTCATTTAATAAGATTATTGCTGATTCTTTAATTTTTCTTTTTTTGGTATCTGCTTCTTTTGTTAAAATTTTTGCCGAGTCCCAGTTTATTCTATGTCCGTTTTCCCAAGCCTGTTCACAAATCTTTGATTTCTGAATTACATTCTTTCTAATGTAATTCTCGTGCCCATCCAACCTCACACTGAAAGGTCTGGATGACTCACCCACATAACATTTATCACATTCGCACGGGATATTGTAAATACAGTTTTTTGAATTCTGCTCCCTGTTTATCGATTTTGTTTTTGTTTAAATAGATCTTAAAGTGTTCCCCGTTTGAAATATCGTCCTGACATAAAATTTGTCACCTATACAGCGTAGCTTTTCCGATAGTCCGTATTCATAAGAAATTATTGCTGTATAATGACGTTCAGGTTTTTGTCGTACCTGATTATCCCTATTTTCAACATTTATGAAAACTCTATCAACAAAGGCTTCAGGATATTGATTTTGTACTAGAACCTCTTTGATAAATTTTTTTTCTTTATTTAATATTTCATTATTAGATGGAATTATTTTGTCCCTATCGTATAAACATTTTACAACACCCCTTTTAGCATTTATTGACTGATTTGAGTTAAAATTTAGATATCTATTAGTATGTGTTGGTGTTCCATTTGGAAACTAGAACTAAATTAAGTGTAAATAGCATAATGGAACTCTTAACACTGTGTATAGAAACAACCTATTTTCAATTGGATAATGACTTCTATCAGCAGGATTTTGGTATGGCTATGTGGTCTGCATTGTCACCAATTTTAAGCAACATATTTATGGAGAACTTTGAGAACACACATGTTCAAAATTGTATAAACAAACCGGTTGTCTGTTGGAGATGTGCTGACGACATCTTTGCAATTTGGCCTCATGGTGTCGATTTACTAGACTAGAAGGAACCGTCTATTAAATTCACATTAGAAGTAGAAAGTAGGAATGAACTACCGTTTTTAGATGTTTTAATTAGAAGGGTAAATAATACAATTGAAACAAGCGTTTATAGAAAACCAACACATACTAATAGATATCTAAATTTTAACTCAAACTAGTCAATAAATGTTAAAAGGGGTGTTGTAAAATGTTTATACCATAGGGCCAAAATAATTTCATCTAATAATGAAATATTAAATAACGAGAAAAAATGCATCAAAGAGGTTTTAGTACAAAATCAATATCCTGAAGCCTTTTTTGATAGAGTTTTCATAAATGTTGAAAATAGGGACAATCAGGTACGACAAAAACCTGAACGTCATTATACAGCAACAATTCCATATGTATACGGACTAACGGAAAAGCTACGCCATATAGGTGACAAATTTGGATGTCAGGACAATATTTCAAACCGGGAACACTTTAAGATCTATTTTAACAAAAGCAAAACCGATAAACAGGGAGCAGAATTCAAAAAACTGTATTTACAATATCCCGTGCGAATGTGATAAATGTTGCGTGGGTGAGTCATCCACACCTTTCAGTGTGAGGTTGGATACGCACAAGAATTACATTGGAAAGAATGAAATTGAGAAATCAAAAATTTGTGGACATGCTTGGGAAAACGGATATAGAATAAACTGGGACTCGGCAAAAATTTTAACAAAAGAAGCAGATACCAAAAAAAGATAAATTAAAGAACCAGCAATAATCTTAAGATAAGTGTGTATTGAATTGTTCTGTAGATATTTGTACAACCTGGCTACCAATGTTAAAAGAGGAACTTAACAAACTCAACATTGTCTAAAAGAAAATATCATCAGTTCTATGTTCTGTGTAAGTAGTAAGTATCTATGGAAATAACATAAACAGAATCTTAAAGCTGTGTATTTGACATACACAGCAAAATAAGACTTCTTCCAAAAAAAAAAGCTTTGAAAACGGAAAGAGACTACTTTCCGAAACGTCAGCAAAATACGTTATTTCTATGTTTATTCCGATTTATATTATTTGCAAAACATAACCTCTGACTATTCCTTTGGCGTAAACATCACGGGCGCAGAGGCTTTTTTCCAATAATTCTATTATTTTGTAGATTCGGTGATTTGTTTTTGAAGAGGATAATAATACATGCGTTCATCAATCATCATCATCATCAATCAATCGTTCATCGTATGCATGATAACCGCCTTCCTAAATGTACACTTTATGGTGAATTGCTAAGCGGTAGAAGAAAGCGTGGCGGTCAACGAAAGAGGTTCAAAGACGCTCTCCATGAAAATCTAAAATCCTGCGGTATTGCAGACGAGAAATGGGAAGAACTTGCAGCGGACAGAACCGAATGGCGAGGGGTTGTGGCCAGCTATCAAGGAAATGTTGCTGCAAGAAGGCCGAATCCAAGACCTAACCAGGTCTATGTTTGTCCTGATTGCGGTCGACATGTGCTCTCCCGAATTGGCCTCTATAGCCATAGTCGTGTGCACCGTAGATGAATGGGAATTACAATAGACTACACCTTTTACTTGTTTTTTATTGTACGCAATTTATCGACTGTAACATTTCTATACTCGGACTCGAGTAACGGCTAATAATAATAAAATACATGCGGTAGAAAATCCAAATAATAGGAAAGAATATCGGTTACATAATAAAGAATTTTGTGAGATTTGATACTTTCTTCCCTTCAAAAAATGAAATAAATATTTATTAATTCTACCCTGACGATGTAAGACTTTACCGCTTTATAACCAATGAATATATTATTTAAAAAAAGTATGTAACGAGTTTTAATGTAGATGTGCATTAAATGGAGTAACGGCGTTAATGTATTCAAACCGTAAATATCACCCAGATGGCGGGAGTGCAAAGCCAAATGGGTGCATTAAGTTTAGGTACATCTTTTATGAAAACTTACCCTTACTTAAAAACCTGAAAAAACTTCTAGTAGACTATGTAAACATAATCTAAGGTAACGTTCTTATACACTTTGAATACTCCGGCGTGTAATTAGGGATTTCGGCGCTTCTTGATGCAAAATTGAGTTTTCTTTATTAAAAGAAAATACCCGATTTTTTTTTGGAACTTTACACAGTAATACATTAACGACATATCTTTTAATTAAAGCTATGACTTACATTATTTTTCGACTCCTTCGTTAAAAAAATTAAGATATTTTTATCAGATCTAATAACTCGCAACTCATCTATTTGACGTTTCTCTAAATATTCTGTGGATAATACGTTTGAAAAATAAAATTATTTTTCTTACAACAATATCAACTTTGTAATTGAATTTCATAGATCGAATTCTTAATCTAAACGTTAATTGATTTATTGAATAAAATTCATCATAAAGATTTATGATCAGTTCGTCTTCCTAGCCTACTAACCTATGCCGTGACAGTTACAAACGTCACTAATTCTAGTTAATTAGTTTGTTAATTAATAGGTACAGATGCATTAGTTGTTTTATTTCACAACCATTCCAACAATATCAGTGTAGTTGCTGCAGCACGTAGGAAGTTTCTAGTAACTTGAGAGTTTTCTAAATAATTTATAATAAATTTTGAGTAATAATATGTAAACATGCTCGAACATTTTAGTACTTTAATTTTATTAGAGGGTGGTGAATATTTCACAATGATTTCAATAAATGCAAAACCAGGCATAATGTCCTACTGACTCACACAAATTCCCAATTATTCTATATCTGTTAGTCCTGCTTAGCATCATGGTAGGCTCTTAATAAACCTAGCTGTGAAACAATGATCACGAAACTACATAGATTATGTGACTTTTTCCAGGACAAATTATTTTCTAAGTGCTAAAATTTTGAAAATTTGGTAGTAAACTAATGTCGGTGGGGGCAACTCGGCTAGGATATTTTCAAGATGGTGGCACTTCCGGTTATACCTGAAGTAGAAGTCAACTTGCTTATTTTAAATGGGACACCCTATATATCATTACATTTTTGGATTGTACGCAATATTCTAGGCCGGTTTTGTGTATCATGTATTATACCTAAGTCTCTCCGTTTTTGAGATATTTCAATTTTTATGTTAAAAATTACGTTTGCAGGCCCTAAAAGAATTATCATTTCTTCCTATAAGGAAGCCTTTAATTTGGGTTGGATTCTTTGTTGCAAAAGACCTACTTTAATAGAGTTTTTATAATATTTTGATAAGTATTAGTACAGAGTGTTAAAAAAAAAGAAGAATAAAAATGAAATTGAGAAAACTGCCAAAAATCAATTTTTTCAAATGGAAATCTTATCTTATTTACCATTAAAAATAAGGGTAAGTTTGTGTATGGATGTCTATTCCGAAAATTTTTTGTTTTCGGAATACTGTCAATTCAATATTTTTATATGAGAATTTTGCTATGGATTTTAAGTTCAGTTACTCTTAGTCGGCTATGACGGAGTTAAGTATTAAACAAATATATGTAGCTGTCACTTACCATTTCACAAGTATTACTTATCATGCCGTGGCGCTTAAATTATACACACGGGTATTATTTAAATTTGTTTCAAATGTATGGAGAATGTTTTATCAAGAACATGTGAAATATTTGCTAATAGATATTCAGAGAAACAAAAACCGTCTCCGAACAGTATTAAACGAATAATTGAGAATTTCAAAAATTTTGGCACCGTTAAGGCAACAATTTATAAAATGAAACCAATTATCGAAATTGCTGTTTTGGGATATTTTGCAGCGTATCCTATGACATCTTTAAGACAAGTGGCCTTACAAACAGGAATCTCCAAAAACTCTATTCACAGAATTCTTTTGAAACACAAATTCCATCCCTATTCAATTTCTATGGTTCAGTATCTAAAGGACACCGATTTGGCCAGAAGCGTTCACTTTTGCGAATTTATTTTAACAATGTCACAAGACTTTATATTTTTGGACAACATAATTTGGACTGACGAAGCAAAATTTACGAAAAATGGCCAATCAATCGACATGATTCTCACTTTTGGTGTGATTCAAATCCCCATGCCGTGAGATTGCGAAATTATCGAGAAACCTGGCAATTTAACTTGTACTGTGCTGAGAGAAATGATGAAGTCGTAAAACTACATTTTTATGAAGAAAACTTAAGTGGGTAATGAATTAATATTTATATAATTTCTTTTTCTTAAATTACGTATCAACTTTTTTTGGGAGAGGGATATTTCAATATATTACAAGATTTAGATAATTAATATTTGAATAATTTACCGCTAGCTGAATATAGGCAAATATTTTATCAAAACGATAAGGCCCCATCACACAACAGCTTCCTAGTTAACAACTTCTTACAAGATACTTTTTACGATAAGTGAATTGCTAACAATGGACCTTTTCTGTGGCCTCTTCATTCTTCTGATCTGTCTGTTCTAGACTATTTTATATGGGGAACAATAAAAGATATGGTTTATTTTAATCCAGTCACAACTATGGAAGATTGTCAGGCATCAGGTTATCTCCAAGTTCTACTAGAACGGCCACCAGAAGCAGATCAAGAGTATATTTCGCCCCAAGCTGAACCAAAATTTGCGCCTCCCCCTTATTTATCTTTCTTAACATGAAATGAAATGAAAAAAACAAAACAATTAAACGAAAAATAAAATATTTTCAAATAATACAAATTTTTATTCCATTGCATTCCATAACTCAAAAGACGACGGACTACGAAATTTAAACAATCAAACAAAATGAAAACAATCAAAATTTGACTTTTGTCTAAAAAACATTTTTTTGTTGTTGACTTCCTTTCACCTAGCAACCTCTTTGAGATTTTTACTACTTCATGAAATATGACCAAATAATTTAAAAAATAATTGCAGGAAATTTTGCGCCCCTCAAATTCTGGCGCCCAAAGCGCTAGGTTCCTTTGCTTGCTAGTTAATCCGCCTCTGGCGGCCACCCATGACGACCTAATTCGGAGATTCGCAAAATGTTTGGAAATTCAAGGTAGACACTTTGAACAGTTATTAAAATAAAATGTATTTTTCTGGATATCTATTAGCAAATATTTCACATGTTCTTGATAAAACATTGTTACATTCTCCATAGATTATAAAAACGCAGAAATTTAGGTATAATACATGATACATAAAATCGGCCTAGAATTTTGTTAGAATCAAAAAAATTTAATAATATATAAGGTGTCCTATTTAACATAAGCAAGTTGACATCTAGTTCCGGTATAACCGAAAGTACCACCATCTTGAAAATATTTTAGCCCAGTTTCTCCTATCGTCATTAGTTTACTACCAAATTTTCAAAATTTTACAATATCTTCTTTTCGAGATACCGATCACCGCAGTTCGTCGTGGGACACCCTACCCCCTGTATTTGCGTTGTATACGCTCGAGATACTGGATGTGTAATTTGGAAACCGTACAGCACAAGATAATTCTAGTTTACTACGCACACACACATAATATAATATTTCCAAAATTGTAATGTTATGTTGGTGCTTCTAGATTACTAGAGACCTGTTCTATGTGAGGAACAAATCATAATTTTTAGTCAAATATAACGCCCAAATCCTTAACTATAGTTACTCTGGCTACGGGTTGGTCATTAATTTGATAGTCAAACTCGATAAGCGTTAATTTTTAGGCAAAAATCATTACCATACACTTTCTTATGTTGATTTTCAAGTTATATTAGCACACCACTTAACTACTTCATTGTTATTCTACAATGGCATAACACTCTCTAAGAGTACCTATGACATTAAACTTTTTTAAGTCGTCTGCATAATAATGGGACCAAACTATGCCCTTATGGAACACCAATTTTTCTCCTTACCGTAATAACCTTTGTCCCATATAGTCAACATATTGCATCATTTCAGTTAAATAAGAGTTGAAAAAGTTGTTAGATTATCTCCAAACACTGTAACCACGCAACTTAAGTAAGATAAGGCGATTCATCCAATCAAAAGCTTTTGATATGTCCGTATACCGGGTGACACGGGCGACATGTAACACCCCGTAGCATGTTTATTTAAAAAGATATTATTTTGAAATTTGGTACACTTATATAATGAGTGATTGTCCTTTTTCAGGTACAAACATTTTTCCCACCACTTCCGGTTTCACCGGAAGTGACATCTACTCTGTAAAATGATAGTTAATATCAATTTTAGTTTGTTAAGTCTAGGTGGCCCTGATATGAACCTTGGTAGATATTGATGCGTAGTGTGCCGTGATATCGAAAGACCTCTGGTATGCGACTTTGTGCCTCATATTTTTTTGGGAATAACCAGTAGCTGAACAGACTAATAAGATCTAACTTATTTAAAAAAAAATATCTTTAAACAACACACGATATCATAAAAACCAAGATAGGAACCTCATTTTTTTATTTCACTTAGTTAAGAAATACTTATTTATCTATTTTTGTCCAATACAATTGCTGTGCCTATCCTATTTTACTTTCTTCATTAAAGTTACTATCGAATGTTATTGCATAGTAATGAATATTGTACTGCAACAAAAATAGTAAGCAGGCGGTGGAAACAAAAGAAGGTAAAACGGGGCGTCATTTTGATTTGATAATTAAGAATTGTTTACTTGGCAGCAATTTAAGTATTTTTCATTAAATTATACCTAAGTTATCACATTTTTAACTCTGTTTTGCCATGTATTTACGAAATGAAGAAGTAGATATGCTACTAATCTATGGCGAATGTAAGAAAAATAGCAAGCGGGCTGCTGACTTATATCAAGAAAGATTTCCTGAAATAATTCATCCACCAAACAACTATTTTGTAAGAGTTGAACAGCAATTCAGAAGTGAACCAGGTTTACCGGAAAATAATTTCATTATCGATGAAGAGCCGGAAATCAATGTACTTGCAATTGTCGAGGCAGATCCCACGATTTCGACAAGACAGATTGAGGACTAAACCGGTGTAAATCGGGAATCAGCTCGACGCATTTTGAAAAAAAAACAAATTTAAATCATACAAGTACCAAATACACCAGCATTTATACGAAAATGATTTTCAAAGAAGATTGAACTGTTGCAATTGGTTTCTGAACAGACACAATTTGGACAATAATTTTCATAAACAAATTTTATTTTTCGACGAGTCCAGGTTCACTAATTTGGGATTATTTAATCGTAACAACACCCGTTATTGGGCACAAGAAAATCCCAGTAATATGAGAGAAAGTGCATATCAGGAGCGATTTAGTTTTAATGTATGGTTAGGAGTAATTGACAGAAGAATTATTGGGCCAATAATTTTTGATGGTCCATTTAATGGAGAAATATATTTGGGATTTTTGCAAAACCAGATACAAGATTTTTCGGAAGAATTGCCACCTAATGTTAACCCAATAATTTTTCAACAGAATGGGGCTCCACCACATAACAGCAGAGTTGTGGTGAATTATTTAAATGAAAAGTTTAGAGAAAACTGGATGGGAACAAATGGGCCCGTTCGATGGCCTGCAAGGTCACGAGACCTTACGCTGCTTGATTTTTTTGTATGGGGCCACCTCAAGGAAAACGTTTATAGAACTTCACCAACAAACAGAGAAGACATGGAAATGAGAGTCAGAAAAGCAATCGATGGGATCACTGAATTACAGTTAGACAACGTGCTTAGGGCTACCGTCACGAAAACATGATTGTGCAGAGATAATAACGGACATTTTGAGCATCTGCAGTAAAAAATGCTTTTGTATGTAGTACTTCAGTAAATATTTCATTTTGATTTCATTCATTCGTTGTAAAAATGTATTACATAGTGTAATGGTTTTTCATCAATTTTGTTCAAATGTGTTTTACTGATGTTTCTTATTGATTAAATAAATCGTTTTACCTACTTTTATTTTGTTTCCACCGCCTGCTTACTAAATATTTTTGTTGAAGTACAATATTCATTGTTATGCAATAACATTCGATACTAACTTTAATGAAGAAATTAAAATAGGATAGGCACAGCAATTGTATTGGACAAAATTAAAAGATAAATAAGTATTTTTTAACCGGGTCAAATAAAAAAATGGGGTTCCTATCTTGATTTTTATGATATCGTGGGTTGCTTACTATTTTTGTTGCAGTACAATATTCATTACTATGCAATAACATTCGATAGTAACTTTAATGAAGAAAGTAAAATAGGAGAGGCACAGCAATTGTATTGGACAAAAATAGATAAATAAGTATTTTTTAACCGGGTCAAATAAAAAAATGGGGTTCCTATCTTGGTTTTTATGATATCGTGGGTTGTATAAAGATATATATTTTTTTAAATAAGTTAGATCTTATTAGTCTGTTCAGCTACTGGTTATTCCCAAAAAAATATGAGGCACAAAGTCCCATACCAGAGGTCTTTCGGTATCTAAACGGTAACGGTAACTAAACTAAAATTGATATTATCTGTCATTTTAAAAACAAATGCCATGTTCCGATACACGGTTGAAAAGAGAAGCTAGAGACGAATCACATAGGTAAAAAAAATATACAGGGTGCCATTTAAAATAACAGAGTAGATGCCACTTCCGGTGAAACCGGAAGTGATGGGGAAAAAATTTTGTACTTAAAAAAGGACAATCACGCATTATATAAGTGTACTATATTTCAAAATAATATCTTTTTAAATAAACATGCTACGGGGTTTTACATGTCTCCTGTGTCACCCGCATACAGGATGATTCACATATAACTCCCTAGGCAGTTTCCGTCGTAACGAAAAGAGGTATTCAAATTCTGTAAAAGCCAATTGTTAGATATTCTTGGTGAGTACATTTTGTCTTTCAAATTTTGCCATTGACAGTGTCCAGAAAAAAGTTCTATGATAGAAACTTTGGAAGTATAGTATTTTTAAAGCATGTTTAATTCTAAGTACTTTTTGTAACCCACACCTATTCATTAAAACCGGTTTTTTTTCAAGATAAAGCGGAAAAAAATTTTCAGTCGAGTTTTTGGTAACTAGCATTTAAATTCGTTAAAAGGTGATCACTAGATACAAAGATACAATGGGTAGCTATAAATTTAAGTGATTCCATAATAGCTGGAATATTGAGACATAATTTACGCGATAGGATACCAATTTTTATATTATTATAATTTTGTATGAACACATTTTTTGTGTATAAAACCATTAGCTTTAAAATTATCTTCGCCTCTCACTTATCAGAGTGCTTGATTTACATGGGTTCCTTCACCTCATAATCTTTCAATTCTAACCCCACCCCAACGACTCATCAAAAGCAGAAGCTTTTACCCAATCTAAGTATAAAACGCAACGCAAAATCAGAAGAATAAAGAACGAGTGGTGGGCAAGCAATGCCAGAGAAATTCAAAGGTACGCCGATTCACACGACTACAGGAATTTCTTTCAAGGAGTAAAAGCAGTGTATGGCCCCAGTCGGAAAAATATGTGCCCTATTAAAGATTTAAATGGAAATCTCCTCAAATAAGACCAGGAAATAAGAGCCCGATGGAAAGAACACTACTCTAACATTCTTAACCAGCAAAGTCAAGCCGATCACGATATTATGAATCTTATCCCTCAATATGACACCTTCGAAGACTTAGATAAAGCACTAACAACGGAAGAGATCTTAACCGCCATTGGGCAGCTAAAAAATAACAAATCTCCCGGCGCCGACTCACTCCCAGCTGAAATCTTTAAAGCTGTGTCGTCAGAGCTCATTCCCTACCTCAAAAAACTGTTTGATGTCGTGTGGGAAAGTGGTCAAGCTCCGCAGGAGTTTCGTGATACACTTTTAATCAACCTCTTCAAAAACAAAAGGAGCGCTGCGGACTGTGGAATTTACAGGGGTATAGCTCTCCTGGCTGTTGGAGGGAAGATACTCACTAAAGCGACGGCAAATAGGCTAACACCTGTTATGGAAAAGTTACTTCCTGAAACACAGAGTGGCTTTAGATCAAACCGAGGCACATCGGATTTAATCTTCACACTTAAACAGCTTCAAGAAAAAGCACTCGAACATCAAGGAGAAATTCACATGGCCTTCATTGATTTAACCAAGGCGTTTGACTCGGTAGACAAGGAAGTGCTCTGGAAAATTATGCTCCGCTTAGGTATCCCTAGAAAATTTGTGGAAGTATGTCGCAGTCTACATACAAACAACAACGCCCAGGTTATGTATAATAATGAGGCAACCGAACCTTTCCAAACCCTCACTGGAGTTAGGCAGGGATGTGTCCTGGCACCCCTACTTTTTAATTTGTTTACCACTGCTCTAATAATTATTGTTGACAACAAACTGACAGTCAGAGGAATAGGTCTCAGATACCGTTCTGATGGCGGTCTCTTTAACATAGGGCGCTTTAGAGCTTTCACGAAGACGCGCACACGATTCATTTGTGATCTCCAGTATGCAGATGACTGTGCACTTTTAGCCTCTACGCCGGAAGAGCTTCAAGAACTTTTAGATGTGTATGCCCAGAGCTATGATTCCTTGGGACTTAAAATCAACATTGGAAAGACTAAAATTATGTCAACTCCTCATCAAGTGAACCAAATAGACATTACACTTAACGGAAATTCTCTTGAAGTGGTGGATCAGTTCAATTACTTAGGCAACGTTGTTAATGACAAAGCAAACATAGACAGCGAGATTCGCAATAGAATTAACGCTGCATCTAGAGCACTCTGGGGACTTAGAGAGAGAGTACTTGACAACCACGACCTTGCTTTGTCAACGAAAATGGCTGTCTACAGAGCAGTTGTCATTCCAACACTGCTATATGGATGTGAAAGCTGGGTCACTTACCGTCGTCATGTGAAAGAATTGGAACATTTTCAGCAAAGACATCTCAGAAGTATGATGAAAATCCGTTGGTTCCATCACATATCAAACGTGGAAGTACTCAGGAGAGCAAACAGCCTTCCAATTGAGGTGCTTATTTCAAGAGCACGCCTAAGATGGGCAGGTTACGTTCATCGTATGCATGATAACCGCCTTCCTAAATGTACACTTTATGGTGAATTGCTAAGCGGTAGAAGAAGGCGTGGCGGTCAACGAAAGAGGTTCAAAGACGTTCTTCATGAAAATCTAAAATCCTGCTTATTCCAGACGAGCAACTTGCAGCGGACAGAATCGAATGGCGAGGGGTTGTGACCAGCTATCAAGGAAATGTTGCTGCAAGAAGGCCGAATCCAAGACCTAACCAGGTCTATGTTTGTCCTGACTGCGGTCGACATGTGCTCTCCCGAATTGGCCTCTATAGCCATAGTCGTGCGCACCGTAGATGAATGGGAATTACAATAGACTACACCTTTTACTTGTTTTTTATTACACACAATCTATCGACTGTAACATTTTTTTATACTCGGATTCGAGTAAAGGCTAATAATAATAATAATAATCTTTCAATTAAAGTAAATGCTCAAAATGGCGACCCTCGAGTTCAATGCATTTATTAATCCGCATTTGAAATGACTGAACACAACTGAGAAGTGTGGACATAATTGCTTTAATCACCATTATTTTTACTGCACCTTTATTGTTACTGTAATTACTCTTATTGTTACTGTAATTACCCTTAATTTTCCTTGTTGTCACTGCAGTTACCCTTAATTATACTTAAATTGACCCCCCCCACCACTCTAATTGCCACACTACTATAAATACCGTCCACAACTTCAATTACTTCCCATTACACTAATTACCACAGCCCTTCAATTACCTTTCACCACTTCAATTATCTCCCACTATTATAATTACCCACTACCGCACTAATTACCGCACCACTCTAATTGCACCCCACCAGTTCAATTACTTCCCATCACTTCAGTTACCTCCCACCATTGCAATTGCCCCCCCACAACTACTTCTAGGTCCCGCCCTTTTACGTCTCGACTTCTAAGCTCCGCCCTCTAATTATCCCTCACCCCTAATCTGGTCACTGATCATGAACCCCGAACCGAACCTAGAACCGAACCACGGGCCGAACCGACCCTCTCTCATTTCCATACTACTTTCGTCGATTACAATTTAAGAAAATGTTTCAGGCAAATCCTATGTGTTTTTACCCGTAGAATCCGAATCTGTAATTAAAAATTGGCGTTCCTATTTAAGATTTCAAAGTTAACTGCCCCGCCGACCTACAAGGAGGGAGGTGAGGGTGACTAATTTTACCAATAATGTATTTCCTCCGCGGAATGATTATGGACATTTTTTTGGTGCCTATTATTTGAGATATTTGAATGTTTCAGGTTAAAATGTCACTCAGTATAGAGATATCTCCACTCTAGTACCGACATGCTTCCATGCATTATAGTGACATGTTAATAATACCTACCATTACGGTAGAAGAACCATACATCAATCTATTAAAATATAAAATGTAGTTATAGTCTGTTACCGTATTACCATAAATCATTATAATAATGATATATTTGTGATATTCAAAAATCTGACAATTATAATAAGAGTACATGTTTATTACATTATGAAAGTGACACGCCATATATAAATCTCGGTCGCCGTGTGACCAATGCATTTATTCATTATTTTGCAAAATTCGAAAGCGTGTACATGTATAATAAACGGAATTCTGATGTTTATATATTCACATCGGAAACAGAACGGTCCCGTGTAATAAGTTACAGTATAAAATACATCATTTATGTTTTGTTAGTTTTGTGGCAAATTAATTTTCCTGAAAATACGACAGCAGATTTCAAGAGGCAAAACATTTATAAACAACCTAAATTAATTTTGAACCGATTCCATTATTAATTACTTTTTATGCCTTTGGCGACCTCAAACAATTTTGGAGTACATGCTATGATAATTTAAAATTAGGATTGAAAGTGAAAAACCAGTGACCCAACTGTAAAAGTTTAAATTACGGACAGGAATGATACACGATCTGTGAAAATTTGGTAATTATAATTATTACCGTTGAGAAGATTTTCCTTTGACCCTTTCGGTATGAAATCCATTGTTGGACAGATTAAAAACATAGCTGTAAAAAACTTGATAATATATAGGGTGATTCATTTAAAAACTTAGACAAAAGCTGTTTGAAAAAATGCGAGTTTGTGCTAGAAATTTCCAGAACTGTGAAAAAAAATTGAACATATAATGGGGCAGCTGGTATTTCAGTTAATAAAGCGTATAAAACACTATTTGTATTTAATTCAGATATTTTACTTTCAGGTAACGCAGAAAATTTCTTATAACATTTTTAGAAATCAAATATGTATTACAGTTTGTGGATACTTCCCAAGTACTCCTGATAAATAAGCGAAAAAGTTGGACACTTCTGGACCAGAGCTAAAAGACATTTAGGCCCGACGGTGAAAAACCCTGCCTTCATCCCGTATTGGCCAAAAACCATTCCCAAAGCGGGTTTCCCGTGGTGTAGTAAGGCGAGGTTCTTGTGTGGCATTGTGAAAGGGTTGATAAAAATGCATGAAAACCACCCCTTTGAGGCAAAGAACAGTCGTAACTGATCTTTCTGTGCTATTCGGAGGGAATGTAACATGTAACTAATAAACGAGGAGGATGATGGGAGTAAAATTCAACCACCCACCCCTTATTTCCATTTAAAGAGGTGAAGACTACCTAATGCCGGGATCACCACCTTCCAGTAGAATTCCTTTTGGAAAACTGGCCCTTGACTCTAAATAAGGGGTGAATGATTGAATTTTACCTTCCCCATCCTCCTCGACATTTTTTAGTTTACATTCCCTCCGAACAGAGCGAAAAAATCAGTTACGACCATTTTTTGCCTCAAAGGGGTGGTTTTCACAAATTTTGACAAACCCAATTCACACGTGTTTTAGCGAGTTCACTAGAATCAGGTACTTGCAGTGCAGAAGATATATTTGATGTGTTTAAAATAATAACATAGCAACAAGCAACCGTATCTAAGAAATATTAAAAATAAAAAATTGATAGCTACTTACCCAAGGAACTAACTGTCTTGTGCCAGGAAACATTATGAAATAAGTGTCTTTAAAATAATTAGTGTGTAAATACTCTCTACAGTGAATAGTGCAACAGTTGTATAGTGCAAAACCACCGGGTATAGAAAAAAGGGAAAAGCAAGAAACACAATTATCTCATGTCCAATAAGCTAAGTATTTAACTTTTTATCATATCAACTTACTACATCGCACGTAATAGTTTCAGTTGAATCGAAATATGTTTAGTTTCCATAAGAAAGAGTCCCATCCCTATACATATACACGGTACTGTTACTGGTACTTCATACAATTACTTGTAAGAACAACATGAATAAAGAA
Source organism: Leptura quadrifasciata (assembly GCA_963675555.1). Classification (NCBI taxonomy): domain Eukaryota; kingdom Metazoa; phylum Arthropoda; class Insecta; order Coleoptera; family Cerambycidae; genus Leptura; species Leptura quadrifasciata. Next base: position 38,397,101 of record OY776673.1, read on the forward strand.
TAATCAGAAAACGGCAATATTATTATGAGGACTATTAGAATTGCAAAAAGGATAGAAATATATGCAATGAAGTACTGGAGATATGTCTAGAGAAGTGATCCGACACATCTACTGAAGAAAGCACCAATACTGAACAGCTAAAAAGCTAAAAATAGGAAGTCCACGTTAAACGCTAACAACTAAATAAATAGTGAACAAACCAGGAAAGACCAACCACTCCGGAAATAAGCAGCAAATAAAAGAAGGAATACCACTAATACCGAACAACCGCGCAAACTAAAAAAGGAAAGACGATACTACATAGGGATAGAGGCAATTGAGAAGATGATAAGTAGACTAGGAAATGACCAAACACACAAGGAACAAACAGCAAGGATTAGTAAAGGAATGCCATAATGAAATCATAATGCGCGTAAGAAATGTAGGAAATTGAATATTCAAAAGGGCAACTCTAGAAGCAGGGACACAAAGAGAGAAGCAGGAACACACACACATATTACGGCATAAGGCGGTAAGGCATTTCACAAATACCTATGCTTCCCATCTCCTATATTATTCCTGTATTATGCGCCATGCGGCTCTCGCTGCTAGCAATAATAAGCAATAAGCATGACCTTAGTCCTGCCCAGTGTAGACATAGCTTGCGATGAAGTGGCAGCACTGCCTACCGTACACTGATCAATGAAATATATACAAAATTTGTTTATATATCTATCCATCATTCAGACAGCTATAAAATGGTAATATGTAGTTTTTTGAAGTTAGTAAATATTGGACACGATGTGTCAATTTTGACGTAGCGTTGAAGTCGATTTCAATAAATTTCAATAAAATACATTGGGGGCGAACAAGATCTAGCATGTTCCGTAAAATCTATACAATTAGTATTCATAATTTTGGCAATTATTACTATTTTTTGTATATAATTCACTCCACTATTAACATTTCTGTTAGGTTTTAAGTTTTACTATTTTCTTTTAATTTATTTATAACCAAATGTATATTTTATTATGCATGTGACAACTGCAGAGAACTATGTAACGGCCTAACCCAGCAGGGGTGTAATAGTCCATTTATCGAGGTACAAAGAAGGCCAAAACATGAAAAGTTTGTAGGATCTTTTGCAATACATTTCCTACCCTGTTTTCGAGGGTGAGAAAACAATAGTGATGGTTTTGAGTTTTGAAATCCTTGCGTACTACCCCTATCTCGGTCTTGGGCTTGCGAGGGATCGTCGGATCGGGTTTTTTGGGAAAATAATAATAAATTCAATTAATCCACATTAGAGTACTGTGTCCACCGGTGGTTGAACCTACCCCCGACCATAATAGCAGTATAGCAAAAAATAAGAAAATACGGACTCGATAAGGTTTTTTATGGATTTTCGAGGGCCGGGATCATGATGGAGGTGCTATTGTTCACCGTGCCCTCCCACAATGCATGCTGTCGGTCCTAGGCATGTGAGGATTCGTCGGATCGGGGTCTTATGGGAATATCAGGGAAAATAACCATTACTCAACCACAATTGACCTAAGCAACCCCGGGGGTTGAAACTACCCTGCTCGATACGATACTTTAGAATTATCGAATGTTTGTGAATTTTTTCTGATTTTTGTCACCTTGGTTGTGGTTTTTCGGTGTAAACTGGGTCTGGTTGACTTTTTTTTACAAGGTTTCCAATAGTGCATGAATCGATATGATTTTTTTGTCAATTTTACAATTTTTTGTTTTTGTTTCTTGACTAGGGGAAATACCCTATAAGAGTTGGAACGGTCACCAATCCAATCTTACTGAATATAACAGCAATTATTACTGTCATTAGTTTAATGTTTGCCTTATAAACGTATTTTAATTTGTCGTGTGTTCTAATGTAGTTTTCATAGTCTGTCTGTAGGGCGCTAAAAACCAATAAATATTTAATTAATTCAAGAAGACAAATAAAAAAGTATGCCAGTCACATCAACTGAACCAATTACGGAATTTTGACACTAAAAACCTGCGCGATGCTGAGCAGCCGAGTGTGGGGCTAGGACAAATACTCGCTTATGTTATTTTGTCTGCCAAATACTAGAGAAAGTTGAAAGTAGTAAAAGCCTAGAAACTTCAAAATAATAATATCATCACTCTCTTTGATGCTCAAATGTTTGCTTGTTAACAACATCGATTTTCTTCTAAGAAAACAACAACAGACTAGCTATTGAATAAAAAATATTTCTCAAATACTTTAACTGGAATACCCTCATTAAAAGTATTACGATTTTTGTTAAGATACTAGAGAAACAAAAAGAGTGTAAGTTATAAATTAAAAAAAAATTATCTTTAAAAAACAGCGAAGACTATTTTAGACAATTGTATAAAAATTTATAAATAAACCAGCGAAGAGCCGGCGAGGAGTACAAAGTTCACAAAGTTTGTTTGTGCAGGAGCCTTAAATGTAATTTAATATTACCCTTCTATATAAGGGATGCTCACTTATATATGTAAATAATTGAATTAGATGAAAGTAAATAAAATGTACATTAGATGACTTGTTGAATCAGCCTTTACATGAAAACAGTAAACAGTGTGGAAGTGAAGTCTAAGTGGGAAGATGGGTTGAAAAGTGCCTCGTCTTGTTAGGGCGTGTTGTATATCGATTTCCAGGCCGTAGTTGTCGTCAGTGACACTAACCAATTTAATAATCCGACAAAAAGTAAGTTTAAAGCATCTCCCGTATCAAGTTGCTGTCAGAGATAATGCCATGTAATAACATTTCAATCTGTTATTAAATCACATTCCACAGGTGCTTCCATTAAATTTATGCACTTTGTAACAAGAAAATTATCTCCAGTTTTGAGCGTGTTCTAAGGCAAAGATAAATGTTGCCTACATGTTCGAAATGAATATGACATGTGTCAGATCCCACGTATACTATTTGTACGCAGAGACGCTTCTGGAGAGACACTTTTGGTTATCATGTTATTGTTTTTCGAGATTACTATATACCTACCTCTCGCGTGTTATTCTTACTGTTTTGCACGAGCTGAAGTAATATTTCATGCGGAACAAATGAAAGTGACGGAAAAAACGCTGATATGTTGGTAACGATTGTGATCTACTACGATAAACGCAGAAACAGTGAATATATAAGAGTATTATTTTAGCCATTAAACAACGGAGACCTTCTAAAATCGTATTTAATCGCGTCTCATCTAATGCTCTACAACGTGGTGCCTGAATATTGTAGTATGACAGGGTAGATAAAATTCAACTTGATTTGAGATTACATTTTAAACACCTAAGAAATATTCCCGAACAATAAATTTTCCAAATGTCTTATTTTATTTATTTATTTTACTTAAGAGATACGCCATACAACAGTACAAATACCAACTGCAGAATGGAAAATAGTCAAATTAATAAGCTGCATATTAAAAGGCACCAGACAACTCAACTATAACTAAAAATAAATAATGCAGACTTACAAAAAGTAAAATAGGTAACGTTAACATAAGATATTTTATACGGTGTGTCCACTTAAATGTGTTACAGCGTAATAATTCTTTTGTTTTTGTCCTATTTAAATCAAACTGATCACCAAGGTCTATTTAAGACCACACTCTCCGTCTTTAAATGCAAGGCCATCTACGATTCTAAATTATATGAAAAAGTCAAAAAATCATAGTAGCCATTTCTTAACCAAAAAACTTTATTAACAAAATTTGTTCTAAATCATTCAAAAACTCTGAATCCGAAGTTTAGTTGAATTAGGTTTTAATACAAAAAATTATTTTAGGCATTTTAATAAAAATTATTTCTAAATTTATTTTTTTGAAACAATTTACACAAATGAATAATAAATACAACCAAAAGATGCTACGAGTTTCACGTACATAAACAAATAGATACGTTGGATCTTAATGATTATCAGATATTACGTAACGAAATCACTTGGGCTACTGTAGCGTAGCAGATATCGTAGGCACTGACTTACCCGGAAAGTGATGTACGTGCCTACGATAAAATTTCTCTAGCTCAGACTATCTCAGGGCGTTAAGCCCAAGCTTACATAAACTATGATAAATTATTAGTTTACTTACTTAACAACTCATTGAGGTTTCCCTATGTAGTGATCGCAGACGAAATAATGACACTTTCTTTAAAAATGAAATGCACTATATTGAGCAATTTACAGATTTAGGTTCTCTAGCATGTAACCTGGCGATGTTCACAGGTGTGGCAAATTCCACGATTAATAAGATCACATTCATAAAATGCCTCGTGTAGCTACACATCGGTTTACAATGTCCTCATAAATTGCTCATAAATACTGCCACAAAGGTCTCATTTAAAGAACCTCCTTAAATATATGTAAATGCATAAAATCCTTAAATATGTACAAGTTAAAAATGCAAACGTATGAATTTAAATCCAGCCGAACCACTGAAGGTGGTCCCCGGTAAGTAAAAAAAAAATAAACAACACAACACACTTGTTTAGGGTGGTACGATACCGAGTCCGGACGTGGAAGAACTGTAGCCCTACAGAGATGTCTTCGGGACACAAGAAATGGACACAAGGATGGGGTTGATGGTAGCCTCACCAGCCCTGGCACCTTCCACTGTGTGTGGATGCCCCGTCCGTGGAACTCTCACTGACGTGTGTAGAAGCCCCGTCCGTAGAACCCTAAAGATATCATGATTTAATTTACAGTCAGAAATACACGTGAAGCGTGAGCAATTCTGACATAACGTACAAACGAAACATAATTTACCTCACTGATGAGGGAACAATCCACCAAAACTCCTGGAAGCCACAGTCGGATAAATGGGGTCGAGTCCGCCTTTCAGGTTGACACGGTATTTCCAAAGGAAAGCCTGCAAATTTGCGAAACACGTGGGTAGAGAACGGGCAAGATGGCGTGAAGAGGTTAGCTTACCTTGTGTAATTAAATATCCTGCTTCCGCAGATAAAATTTACTCACAACCACAAAATATTCCGCTAAACGGAACAACAACAGATTGAGGAAATTTTCACAGAATTAACAATTAACAACTAATTACTACCAACCACGCCAAAAACAATGGTTGCTTCCCGTTTGTCTCTGCTGATCACGTGTCACAAATATATCGCCCTCCCGTGGAGAATAGCGAAATGGGCGTGTAGCAGTTGTTATAATGCGGCGCACAAAACGCTAAAGCGTATGGTGGGTCGCATATGCTAGAGGTTCGTAACAAAGAATTAAAAATTATTTTCTATCAAACCTCCATCAGCCCTATAATTCGCTTTCTGTTATTGTTCACAATTTTTCGGGGGGATGCAGGCATAATTCCAGCGCAAGTTTGCCTAATCCGGTTTTCCATTTGTAGTCTATTTCGTGGCTGCGTTTTGTAGACTTCATTCTTTGGAAACCCCCATAAAAAAGTCCCAGGGCGTGAGGTCGGGTGACCTCGGAGGAAAATTAATAAAGGGGTATTTCTTCCAATCCACCATCAGGGAAAGTTGTCGCTTAGCCATTTCCGTACTACTACTGCATTGTGGATTGGGACTCCAGCAAGTTGAAATATCACATTGTTGTATGCAATAAGGGGCTAGTTTCCAATTTCGATTGAAAATTCAGTTTGAAAAAAAATAGAAAACGTTCCACATTCAAATTTCCGTCAAAGAAATACGGCCCAATTATTTGTTCATTCAATATACCGCACCGCACCGCACCACACATTCACCTTTTCTAAATACTGGCGTCGACAGTTTACAATCCAGTGAGGGTTTTCAACGGGCCAATATCTAGTATTTTGAGAGTCAACTGTTCCATTAGTTGTAAATGTCGCTTGATATGAGAATAAAATATTTTAAAAAAAATTAGGTTGGTTCAAAAACTCTTCCTGACACCAAAAGAAATATTCCAGCCGCCTTTCTTCCTCTCCTTCTTCTAATGTGTGTAAGAAAATAGGCTTGAAGGGACGTAATTTCTTTCGACAGAACCATCGCCAAATTGTATCCTTAGGTACATTTAAAATTGTGAACACTCTCCTTAGGCTACAGCTTGAACTTTCTCTCACAAAATGAAGAACTTCTGCATCTCCAACACGATCCTTCACACTAGACTAAGAGATGGCGGCCGCGGAGGTACTACGACATTACCTCCGGCTGGAATTTTGTGAAGTGGTTGGGAGAACTATGATAAAGTGCCATCTGCAAGGATTTTGCTCAAAACCCCTGCAAAGGACACGTCAGACGACTCAAAAATGAAAAAATCCTTGCTCAAAAAATGATCATACCTCCGGCTGAAAATTTGCACATTACCTGTTTAAAAGTCACAGATAACGTATGTAAATCGTCAGACGTCTCAGTCGCTGCCAAAGAGGTGTCAGACGCCCTCAAAGTTGTCATTCTTTTTTCAAAAAAATTTTTTTCTTACCTCCGTCTGACGTTTTAGCATATTGCAACAGAGACCATTTTAGGCACATTTTAAAATTGTCAGACGAAAATACCGCTGCGAAGTCCCCCTACAATGTTCACAAAGTTCCGACCCACATGGAACGTATATTTTTTTTCGAAAAATTATTTTCATTACCTCCGTCTGACGGTTTTACATATTAACGTAGAGACAATTTTAAGCGTATATATAAATCGTCAGACGAAAATACAACTGTGGAATTCCTCTGCAATGCCGCGAATATCCAGCTCATTCACTCTTGGACGCATATTTTCAATAATAATAATTCAATTTCAATAAATCAAAAAAAATATTGAAACAATATATGGTATTCATTTTATGGTTTCAAAAAAATTAAAAAAATCGATTTCTTAACGAGCTGTAGCTGAAATAGTTAGTTTAAGTGAACCAGAAGATTCTGCCAAAAGATGACAATTTCCCGTAGAATGAAAGATTCAGCGCAATCCAACTTTTTATGGAAAATCACAAAATAAAACATAATTCTTGTGGCAAATAAGTCAAAAATAAAATTTTAACGGGCGGCATAGTATTTTTTAAGTTTTTTGAGTGATTTTCAAACAGAAAACTCTCTTGACATTTTTTCGACAAAATAAATCGCTTAGCTAGAAAAAATTCAAACAAATTGAAAAAGTGAGTAGTCTCCAAACTTTAACTATTTTTTGTGAAGGAACACAAATTAGTTTTTCTACTCCCTTATGTAAATTTGCTGTTTTCCGTACAGTCTGTAGAATGAATACGTGGGCCATTCCAGTTAACTGAACCGATATATTTCATATACGTTCTAGGATGGATATGAAATTGACCAATCACAGTTCGTGTATTAAGTACATAGGCAACTATTCGTTTTAAAAAATTCAAGTTGATGCGCCAGCTGTCAAAGTAATTGTCAGTAGTTGTCAGTGTGTATATTCGTGCAGTTTGGGCTAGAAAATAATTTAAAATGAGTGATTCCAGTGAAGAATCGATAAACGGTATACCACCTAAAATTTTATTGAAATTATTATATACAGACAAAATTTTAGAGGTATATTATGACCAAAAAAAGTAGCTATATGGGGGGATTGAACCTAAGATCTCTTGCTTTTCGAAGCGTAGATATAACCACTAGACTACTGCCCCTTTTATAAAATGTTTTCACCTAGAGCATAAGATTAAGCAGTAGCTAAGTTTGTATATTAAAATTTGATTAAAACTATTATTTGTAGTTTTTCCTTAATCCGGTCGTAGAAAAAGTATACTGTACAACTCGAGTAGATTATCCATATCCACTTTTGTTGCACAAACTACTATTGTAATAGCCGTAATTTGTTGTAAAATAAAAAGTGAAAATTGTTATAAATTGGCCCATTCGGAAAAGAAAAGATTTCTCCCCATTTTTCGAAAAAAGCAACTGTTTCGCCATGAAAAATTAATTGAAGTTTAGAGAATGCCCACTTTTTCAATTTGTTTAAATTTCTGGCTAAACGGTTGATTTTATTAAATAATGTCAAGAAAGTTTTTCGTTTCAAAATGATTCAAGAAACTTAAAACATACCATCTCGCCTAAAAAATTTTCTTTTTGACCTATTTGTCACAAAAATTCTACGTAAGTTTGTGATTTTTCATCAAAAAACAATTTCGGACGATGCTCCACATCACCTAAAGCGCTCACCTTTGACCAAAATCTCTATTTCATCGTCAGTAAACTTTTTACGGGATGCAAAGTTACAAAATAGCAAATTACTTTATTTTGAAATACCCCAATATGTAATAATGTAGGCTGGATTTTCGCGGCATTGCAGAGGAATTCCACAGTTGTATTTTCGTCTGACGATTTATATATATGCTTAAAATTGTCTCTACGATAATATGTAAAAACGTCAGACGGAGGTAATAAAAATAATTTTTCGAAAAAAAAAAATATACGTTCCATGCGGGTCGGAACTTTGTGAACATTGTAGAGGACTCCGCAGCGGTATTTTCGCCTGACGATTTTAAAATGTGCTTAAAATGGTCTCTGTTGCAATATGTTAAAACGTCAGACGGAGGTAAGAAAAAAATTTAAAAAAAAATGACAACTTTGAGTGCGTCTGACACCCCTTTGGCAGCGACCGAGATGTCTGACGATTTATATACGTTATCTGTGACTTTTAAACAGGTAATGTGCAAATTTTCAGCCGGAGGTATGATCATTTTTTGAGCAAGGATTTTTTCATTTTTGAATCGTCTGACGTGTCCTTTGCAGGGGTTTTGAGCAAAATCCTTGCAAATGGCACTTCCTCATGGTCCCCCCAACGACTTCACAAAATTCCAGCCGGAGGTAATGTCGTAGTACCTCCGCAGCCGCCAGCTCTTAGTCTACACGTTGCTCTTCTTTGTTGCACATTTTGCCAGTTCTATTGAATACATTTTTAATTCACCAAACTTTTACATGGTGAATTGGGGGTCGATCTGGATGCCGATTATTAAATTCTATAGCAACTTCCCTCGTTGTACGAAAATTATCACCAACTAATCTAACAATTTCCACTTTTTCCGCAGTTGTAAGCATTTTAATTGAAGTAAAATATGCTAGAACACAAAAAATCAGGCACCATGTCGACATTTACAAAATTATCTCAGTAGAAACAAAGGAGCCAGAGCATGCTTATCAAAACGAGAAATTTGGGACAGGAATTTTTTTCATCAAGACCTAATTCTTTTTAGAATTTAACTAAACTTCGGATTTAGGGTTTTTGAATGGTTTCGAACAAGTTCTGTTAATACATTTTTTTATTAAAAAATGTCTATCATTTTATTTGCATCGTAGATGGCCTTGCATTTAAAGATGGAAAGTTATTCTGTGGTCTTAAATAGTCCTTGGTGACCTCTATATTTTGAGATCAGTTTGATTTAAATCGGACAAAAAACAAAAGAATTATTACAATGTTATAGTCTTAAGTGAGATACACTGTATATAGGATTTTAAAATTTAAAATTTTTATTCGGGTACAAAACAGGTCGAGTTTCGGGTACATTTTTTTTGGGCAAAAACCTGTTTACCCATGAAGAATTATTCGAGAATTAAGGGTATGGAAAAATTGCGACATAAAGTGGAGCGATTTTACCTACGTCCCTTAATTAGGGCAAAATTTTCATGGAAAACCGGTTTGAGTCACTCAAAAAATTACCCGACTAGAAAATTAACCTCGTGTATAATATACAGAAGATTAATATATGATTAAAAAAACTTATCTGAACTAATTATTAGAATAATAAAACTGTTTATTTAAAAAAATTATTTGTAAAAAAAATATAAACTTTTCCTAATGTTCTCATCATCAAACATATTTATTGTATCTATATGAAATACACAATTATTATAAACAATACTATTATTTTTAGATTCTTCTTCATGGTTTACCAATTTTAAGTTACTAACAGATTTATTTGTAATGTCGCTTATAGGGTTTCTTAAATTCGAAATTAACGATGAATTATGGTCCTTATCTAGCTGCAGATACGGGTTTATTGATTTGGTATTTGCGTGACTAGTTATTTTGATTAGGAAGATTCAAACTGTATTGCTTCTGTTAAAACGGTTTGTTATTTTCTTGTTTTTGACATCGAAAATTTTCATGGCTGCTTCTTTAGCCCATTTTCCAAGAGTATACTGTCCCATGGGCATATTATTGTACCATCCACTTGAGTTTTATTGGTCCTAGATAGTGTTATGTATCAAAATCTATTATTATTATTATTTGTTTGAATAAACATACCGGACAATTCGAAGGTTTTTCTAAATTAGTCGCTAAGCTTGTTTCACCTCCTTGTGTCTTTGAGAAAATAGGATTATGTTCTATTTTGTTAAACTTCCGTCAGTTTTTTTTTTCAAATCTGAAGTGATGGATTTTACATTTATCAGCCTCTCCTCCTCTCCATGCAAATTCAAAGGCCGCCACATGGTAAAATTTTCTCTTTAATCCTCCAGGTGCTTCTTCATCCCAAACCTGCATAATTTCATTTAAATGTTCTTTTTCAATGGCAACTGAGCTTTGCTTGTGTTTTATGGAATAGCTTTAAGCCTTCTTCTATTGGATTTTTTGCATTTCTCGCGTTTTAATATTTTAAATCAATAAATGGGTAGGAGTTTTACTATTATATTTTTCGAAATATGTTTCTCGGAGAGTTTTTGCTGTTGTTTTAACTACAGCTTCCTTACAATCTTCTCCATTCGATTTTTTCATGTTGTAACCTGAGTCAGTCAAAATATTTGCAAGTTCATAGGTAATCGTATCTTCTTTTTCGAGGGAATAATGCTTCTCTTTGTAAATAGTATATTGAGTATCAAGATTTCACGTCAGCTGGTCCTATGAAACTGCAAAAAAATAAAAAGTAAAACCATTTCGAGCCGAATGAAATCTTTTTATATGATATCTGACACATATAGAACTATAAAAATAATAATCAGCTACATGTATAGTAAGAAAGACCTTCAGTTGGAGCATTAACGTATGGTTGCGCTCATAAATATATACGACGCGATGCACATTTTCAAATTTTGTTTCATTAAGACTATTACATTTCCAAATATCAAACGACCTTCTAACAATTTACCGAAGATACAGGTCGCTACTATCTGCATATCGTTAATGTATAAAATTCAGATACGTTTAAAGGTTCTTTTATCAATTTGTCAATAATATTAATGAAATGAAATAATTAGAATTAATTGATTATACTTAGTTGCATTCATCATCATCTTACTTACGACTTACGAAAAATTATAGTTACGTTTAAATACAGTATGTAATAATTATTGCGAATTGTTATTGAAACTAAGTAGTTGTCAACAATTTTTGATTTGCTTTGGATAAAACGGTTTTTACACTCTAGTATCCGCTTAACGTAAAGTGAGTTAGATTATTTGAACTGAAAAGCTTGTTTAAAAGAACAGCCAATTGCACACAAACCCCACGAAACCATTATAATATAAAGTACTTCTAATAAACGAGCTGTCGTTAAAAGACGGACATTTCTACCGTCTTCGCCAAGTGAATTACTTTGGTTAATTTTAATGTAGTGACGGGGGTTCTAGAGCATCAGTACTAAAAGTAATTTTTATGGAGTGGAATATCAAACTAAACAATTAACTTATAAGGCCGACGAAACTTTATTAATTTCTCTAAGATATTAAAGAATTATTTCGGTATATTCTAAAGAAAAATATTTTATCAAACAATGCTGATTCATAAATAAAATAATTACTTACTTAGAGAATTAATGCATTTTTTAGTGTAGTGCGAGAAACCTATAATTGAGAAGGGGGTGTGAGGTGAGACGCTAAGAAGGCGAACCACATGGTTGACCTTCTCTCTCATTTTAATTTTTATGAAAGACGTAAGACGTGATGATGCATCGCCCCACCACTATTCCCACTACGTCTGTGATTGTCTTCATTTATCGTTTTCCTCTACAATATATTGAGATTCATTTCACTCTAACTTAATTGTGCGTTGCATAAAAGCTTGGATGAGTATAATAATGTTATGTGATGCCCTCTAACGGGGAGAGATTTAATCAATCCCTGGTGGCAAAGTTGAAGGGAATCCGCCTACTAGTTGGTTGCCGGTAAAACGGCTCTCTCTTTGGGCCAACTAGCGAACAGCTTTTACCACAGAACCCGAAAAATCGAGATTGTTCGAGAATGATTAACCCGAGAAATGGAGAAGTTATCCGAATAGTCTGAAGTGATGACAAGCGAATCAAGAACATTTGTCACGGATATATAAAACACGGATGCAACGCACGGATGACAGTTATACACTAGATGAGCAAGTGATGAGATAAAATAAAGAACAGTAACAAGTTGTGAATTAGAATAATGAATTTATAATAGTTAAGAGTTAAAGTTGGTGTATGATTATAAAGATATATTGTTTTAATTTAGTGGTTAATACATAAGTGGTTAGTGAGAATTTTGGTTGCAATTTATTGGACCTACGTACGGAGTGTTCACTGAAGGTTGTAAACAAGTAACAACAATATTAATAATTGTAACCAGTGCAACTAAATTATTTCTGAACGTGTGTTATTTGAATTGTTAATGTTAATATCTCTTTCGTAAAAATTTACGTTTTTCTTTAAATTGTCTTTAAACATTATAATTTCAAATTTTAAAAATTAAATGTTTTATGCAAAACAGAAGCGACGTGGCAATACAATACAATATATTGTGGAATATTAAACATATTTTGAACATGGACAGGATTATTGAACTGTATGAATAACTAGCCCACAAGTACGGGTTTAGCTAAATTACGTCCATTATGATCTTTAAAATGTGAAGAGCTTGAATATTTTTTTAATATTGTTCCTTCTTTTTCTGTTTTGTATTTCATCAAGGTAAAGTCAGGACATACGTTCGCCTGCCTCTTCTAAAATTTATGACCGTGAACTTTTAATAATAATAATATTTATTTTTCTTTAAGTAATTGGGAAATGCAAATAACATTTATAATGACCTAATAAGAAAATACTGAGGATCAGATATTGTACATGACACTACATCTGTATTTATTCTCAATTATGTAATATATTTAAACCATATCATGCACAACCCATAAGAACAGTATAACTGATAGATGCCAACTTGTAATCCTAGACTCATTATCTCAATAACCAAGCAAAAAGCAAGAATTGAGAATGGATGTGCATGTTATATTAAATTTTCAATTCTGTTTATTTTTATTTTCCAGTATTAGTGAAAAAATATTTTCTAAGAAAACGTTTAAATGTGGATAATTTTAAAATTGAACGGTATAGGATTGTAAATTTTGGAAATTTCTTAAATATTCAAATAACCGTTTGAATAGTTCAGTGCTGTTCGCTGGAGGGGTTAGTTTTCATTAATGTTACTCTATATGAGATATTGTTAGTCACGTCAGTGGATGTAAGATAGGACGAGATGATTAGCCATCGTAAGCACACCAATTTTATTAAGCTTGTATAAAACGGCCTGCCGGTGTCTGATACTGAAAATTACCTTATACAATAATTTTAAATAATGACTGATATATGTTATGGGAATTTTGAAAATCTGCATATGAACTAGAATACACGGGTCAGCAAAGTTGAAAGTGATTCGCACCAGATTGTTTTAACCTTTTACTCTTAAGTCAAGAAAGCGAGTTTAAAAAAATGTATGTCTGCCGTCTGTAGTCTGTCGAATGTGATCGCACCTAGAGCCCAAACTACTGAATCAATTTTACTCAAATTATGTGCGCGTATTCTGGACGGCTACATTTAGATGTAATATCGTAAAATCAAACCTAGCTCAAATGTGGGGGGGGGGGGAGGGAGTTAACCCTTAAAAACATAAGAAAATGCAAAACATTTTTTTCTCATAAAGGCTCTAACGATTCAATTTAACACGTGGATATTCATTTAGCACTAGTATGAGATGACTAATGCAAATACGGAGGGGGGAGCAAGGTTAAAAGAATTAAATTAATTTTTTCACTAAACCTTTTGTAACAATTGTGATAAAATTTGGCATAAAGTTGATTCCTTAGTATCTATATAAGATGACATCATTACTTGCTTCTAGAAAATTTAGGGAGTGATCCTTGCAAGGGATATGATTTAAAGAATTAATAATTTTTCCTCGGTTATAGTGATTTTGATAAAATTTAACTCATAAATAATATCTTAGTATTAGTATGAGATTCTATGAACCGTTGATCCTAGAAACATGCAGGGACGGAGACTGTGTGGGGTAAGATTTACAAGAATTAAATATGAAGTAGATTCTTCTTGTTGACGATTGTGCCTGTCTACAACATACTTTCTATGGAATGGAGACTTCTACGAGCAGAAGCAAGGAGCAGCTATGGGATCACCACTTTCACCTGTGATAGTCAACCTATTCATGGAAGCTTTTGAAGAGGAAGCCATACGTTGCAGTGAGAATAAACCAAAGTGCGTAGACGATACATTCATCATATGGCCACATGGAGAATCATCTTTATCTGTTTTCTTTGACCGTTTGAATAAACAGCATCGAAGTATCAAATTTACAATGGAGACCGAGCAAGATGGAGCTTTACCTTTCTTAGATGTATTAGTGAAAAGGTCACACAATGGCAAGCTGGCCCACGGTGTCTACAGAAAGAAAACGCACACCGATCGTTACCTACATGCGACATCTCACCACCATCCACAACAGAAGAGAGCATTAATTAGAACCTTAGTCCACAGAGCCAACACAATATGCGACGACGAGAACAAACCCGAGGAACTATAGAATGTCCAACAAGCTTTAGAGAAGAACGGATACAGTCAAAGCAATATACAACGAGTAGTAAATAACCAGAGGAGAACTACAGAAGAAGAACAGCAACAACCAATAACGTATACATGCCTACCCTACGTCGCGGGAGTCACAGATAGGCTGAAGAAGATTTTATTCAAAAAGAAAGTAGGTGTACGGTTTCGAACAGTGAAGAATATACAGCAGATGCTTCCCTCAGTCAAAGACCCTGTCCCCAAACTGTTATCAAAAGTTGTTAGCCAGTTGAAGTGCACATGTGGTAAGAGCTACATCGGACAAACAGGACGGAGTATTCAGTGCAGAATCAAAGAACACCAGAGATATACCAGATTTGGATACACGTTTAGGTCGGCGATAGCAGAACATGTCCACAATAACGAGAACCATAAAATCGACTACGAGGACGTCAATATATTAGACAGGAATACGTGCTATTATCAGCGAATTATTGGGGAATCACTGGAAATTATGAAAAACGTGAACAACTTTAACAGAGAGGATGGGTATCGACTTAGTAACACGTGGAGATTGGTATTGCCAAGTACCAGCACCGTAGTAAGTCACGGTCAACCAAACACGACGAATGAGCAGCGAAGCGAACCAAGCGCGACCAATGACCAGCGAAGCGGCGCCTAGGTATATAACGAGGAGTGCACAACAGATTCAGTCTTTGGAATCCTTCTGAAGAAGCTGACAAATTGATCAGCGAAACATCAAGTCAAGTTCGACGATCACGGCAAGAGCCGGAAGAATCTACTTCATTAGACAACGGCCGTGAAAACCTGCATTCTACTATAAGAATTAAATAATTTTCTTTAAAACGGTTCTAAGAGTTTTGATCAGATTTGGCATATAGATTTGAAATGCAATGTGTAACAGCAAAATATATTTCTCATTAATTTTGAATGTCAGTTCCAGGATATATTACCCCGACCCTTTCCTAAATGAGAAAGTTTTTTCAAAATCTTTTTAAGGTGGGCATATTCGAGACAGAGATCCGATAAGCAAATATTTATTATTTTTGGCCATAACTTTTTTTTAAATATATTATACGTGTCCACGGTGTTATAGGTGTAAATGACAGCTTTTTTAGATTATAAATACAATTTTTTGTATTTTGCTCTTGCTTCACCCAAAAACTATTTTCAGTATGTTGGACTTTACAAAAATTTATAGAGGGCGCTGGTTGGTGACAGCTTAAAAATAAAAATCTCATCAGCTAAAGCACCTTTTCTGTGCGAAATTTTATTAGAAAAACTTGCCCAGAATTAAAAAGTATAACGTTGTACCAAATTACAGAACTAAATACTTTTTTTATTTATTTCTTTTTACTATCATAAATGTAATGGTAATTTAAATTTAGTTATTCTACCCATGTTCTTCCATTTTCAGCACACATCTCAACTTTGTTCTTAAATTCTTTGTAGCTATTTTGAATGGCTTAAAGGTTAATTATCTCTTTCAATACATTTACATCCATTGTTAAAGCATGGGAATAAACAATTTGCTTCAGGTAACCAAATAAATAAACATCGCAAATAGTCAAATCAGGCGATCTGAGTAAACACGGAAAGGACTCAAATCGTCCAATCCGCTTTTCTAGAAAACTATTCTTTTGTGTGCTGTGAGCTGAATAACCATCTATCTGAAAATACAAACGTGCTCTTTCGTCCAGTGGCAATATTTGTAAATATTCGTGAAAAAATGTTTCCAGTAGATTTATATATTTATGCTGATTTAATTTTCCATCAATGAAGTTGGGTCCGATTATAACATTGTAGGATATTGCACACCAAACATTACCTCTTTTAGAATATTGACTACCGGTAACAATTCTAAAATTTGGGTTTGTATCGCTCCAGTAAGAGCAATTCTTTCTAGACACAACACCATTGGTGGTAAAAGTTGTTTCATCGGAGAAAATGTGATATGTCGATGAAGAAACCGGTAACATATAAAAATATAACCAATTATCTTCATCACCGCACTCAAGATTATGCCGAAATCTTGGTTTGAATGCAAAAACTTAGTTTTCTTGGAATATTTTACAAATTAACGTTTCACCCATCATCGTATCACTGGCAAGCTTTCTTAAAGATAATTTCGGATTATCTCTGAGAGAAACCATTGCTAATAATGTTGCTGCATCATTTTCATTGTACTAATTCTTTTGCCTAGTCTGCTTATTTACATTTTACTCCAGTCAATGAATACAATTGATCTAGCAAAAGGTCGGGAAGTTATGAAACTTGGCACATACCTAGATTTTGAGGTCCTTAACGACCACCTGATTTTACGAACATAGCATCGCGCTGCTCGCGACGCCATCTTGGAAAAATAACGCATGAGCTAGAGAATTAGCCATATCTCCCTTACCGTACGTTTTATTGGAATAATATTTCTATTCAAAATTATTCCTTACAAAATTTTCTACCTATATTAACTTTTTACCATTTTTTTGTACGATCAATATTTACAGAGATCTTCTCAAATTCGGAAAATAAGAATTTCCCCGTCTCGACGTGTACTAAATACAAAGCAATTGTTTCACCAACTATTGGCAATGTTTGCACGACGTTAGCGTGACAATGTTATATCACCTATAGCGACGCTATATGTGGAAAAAAATTGTAGGTTGTGATATTTTTCTTATTTCCACGCCACCTATGAGGTAGAGAAATCGGCGCGTTTTATTTTATGTGGTATCCCCAGTAGGCCTAATCCACAGTTCCGACTCTAAATCAAAGACCTGACGGACCAACGCAATCATCATCCGACATCTTTGCATCTTCTATGACATCCTCAGCAACACTATTTATGTTCTGGAGCACGTCAAATTCGTCGTCATGGTCGTCATCCAAACATATGTCGGCTACATTGCTGCATGCATTTCCGTTTCAAACAGCAGACATTCTGGAGCATTTCAAACCCGAGGAAGTAAGTTGAGGATGAAATGGGTTTCGAAGTTTTTCATGTATAATTCAATAAAAAAATCCGAGAAAATATACACCTCACGCAGCTTACAATACGATGAAACTATAGTAGTCAATATTCTGTTTCTTCACGTATTCAGTGGCTGCGATACCACATCGTCTATCTACAATCAGGGGAAAGTGAAATTTTTAAAACACTCGGAAACTCTCGGTCTCTCAGTGACATTATTGGAATTTGCAAAAGTCGTGATGTTGAACCCGCCAGCATAGCTGTGACTGGTGAAATTTTTTTAATTGAATTATACGCGAAAAATTTTGAAACCACTTCTGCTCTCAACTCACTTCGGTATAACCTTTTTGCCAAGTGTGCTGCAAAACGTACCTTCAATCTTGCTTCTCTACCACCAACAATGTGTGCTATTTGCAACGGAAATACATGCAGCAATGTAGCCGACATATGCTTGGGTGAGGACCATCACAACGAACTTGACGTGCTCCAGAACATAAATAGTGTTGCTGAGGATGTCATAGAAGATGATGATTGCGCCGGTCCGACGGGTCTTTGATTTAGAGTCGGAACTGTGGATTAGGCCTACTGGGGATATCACATAAAAAACGCGTCGGATTTATCTACCTCATAGGTGGCCTGGAAACGAGAAGAATATCACAACGTACAATTTTTTCCACATATAGCGTCGCTATAGATGATAAAACATTGTTTCGTTAACATCGTGCAAATATTGCCAATGTTTGGTGAAACAATTGCTTTATATTTATTACACGACGGGAAAATTATTCTTTTCCGAATTTGAGAAACTACATCTCTGTAAATATTTATCGTACAAAAAAAATAATAAAGAGCCTAGATTGTACGTAATTTTATATGGAATAATTTTGAATAGAGGTAAAGAAGATATGGCTAATTCTCTAATTTCATACGCCATTTTTCCAGTATTTATAATTATAATAAATAAATAAATAAAGTATGTAATAAATAAAACTTAAATATCATCTTATCTCACTGACATATGATTTCACTCTTGAAGTTTGCGTAAACTTACCAGAAACACCCTAACACACTCTAGGCAGCGTATCATACGCTGTGATTTTCTTGGATAATAATTTATTGTAACTCAGTTGTTAACACCACATCTGAATAGTAAACAATTATGTTGGATCTGTTGGTTTGCGTAGTTCGCATGTAATTCTCAATAATGAACATGTAAACATATATCCCGATATGCAATGCTCTTGCTGACTATTAGTGCAAATTTTCCGTCGGTTTCCTTAACGGTCGTATATTATAAAGATAAACGACTGCTAATAATCAAATTGTATGTTCAGCTGAGAGAAACTATGCGTTACATTTGAAAATAAATTCGTATATTTCGGATTGCGATGGAAAACATATTTTAGAATCATTACAAATTATAAATACTCATGTTTATAATTTTCATACACATCACAATACTGACGAGCACTCAACCAAGT
The DNA here is from genome assembly GCA_963675555.1 of Leptura quadrifasciata. Classification (NCBI taxonomy): domain Eukaryota; kingdom Metazoa; phylum Arthropoda; class Insecta; order Coleoptera; family Cerambycidae; genus Leptura; species Leptura quadrifasciata. The sequence continues at coordinate 38,416,254 of OY776673.1, forward strand.
TTAGGGAATCTAAACATGTTCAAAGACTTACTTTTAATCTTACCTTAAGACGATAAAATGCAAAAATGTCATAAATTCCAGCGGGACAATAAGCAATAACATCTCTCACATGCCACATTAAGTGTTTACGACATTTGTGTGGGTAGTATAACGAGGGAAATACAAATAAATATGACAGTTTTGTCATTTATGTAAAAAGTAACTTAAATTATACATATGAAATAATCAATATTGGCAACATTAAGTTAAATAAACTAAATATTTAATATACAGGCTAATACAGCTACAGCTATATACAGGTTGTCAGCATAAGAGATAATGTGTTAAATCTTTTTAAAAAAGTTACTTAGAGAATCACAAACAAATAGTAAAAATAAATCAAGTGCTTAGCGACAAGGAAATAATAACTTGTGGGATAACACAGGGCACGGCCCTTGGACCCATTCTATTTAATATATACTTAAATCAATTACTTGCCTTGAAATCGTCTGGAAATATTATCTCTTATGCCGAAGACATGGTTATACTATATACGGGACTCACCTGGATTGATGTAAAAACAAAAGTAGAAAATGATCGGAAAAAATAAAGACTTGGTTCAATACTAATTTGTTAACAAGAAACTTCAATAAAATAAAGGTCGTAACATTTACTTCGTTGGAAAAATTCTTTCCAGGCTACAATATTGTATTCTATGGTGGCCAGAGTATTTCAACTGAATCCTCATATCCACATATAAAGTGTAATTAAAAAATTGAGAGGTTTAATTCATAAAATGTATCAACTTCACTACATCCTTTCACTGAGCCAACTGAAGGTAATATATCATAGTTTGGTTGAATCAATTATACAATGTAATAATTTGATGGGGAGATGTAAGTAAAAACTAAGTTACGACTTTTGGAAAAGGATATTAAAAATTATGTATAATAAACCTTTCCCTCCGATCAGTTATATATGGTATTGAAATTAATAGATGTTAGATAATTGTTTAAAATAAGCACATATTTATTTTTATTTAACAACAGTCAATATATATCCAGCGTAAATCATTTATATAATACTATACTAGACTTAATGCAACAGCTCCCAGCTCCCTTAACCATCTACCTTAAACGCATGAATGTTAGACATCGCTATAAGGAGCATTGAAAAAACTGGCTTATTTCACGCGACCGATTTATTGTCCATAATATTGTAGATGCTTAAAAATTATGTATATTCATGTATTATATGCGTAAACTGTTTTTTTTTCTATCATGATAATGAAATTGTGGCTTATGTATGTATATTTTATTTAGATTCAGTTTTTGTTAAATAATATGTATTTATTTATTTTATTTATTTATTACTATAAAATATCCAACGGGCAAGTGCCCAATTACAGGATAAGTATCCTAGTATAGTACATACATTAAGCATTGTAAAATGATATATTAAAAAAAATACATGAAAATAAAAACGGGGATATTACATAAATAACACGTTACATAAAACATTTTTTGACATCATTAAGACTACAAAATAAGATATCCAAATTATATTCAATATTTGAGTAATTATTTAATATTTGATATAAAGGCGACTTTAAGAGAAGGTTAGTGCGCGCCTGGGGGAGCAAAAATAAGCTGTTATGTCTACTATTGATTCTAGGGACTCGATGTATAACCTTTGCAATAATTGACTCACATTTTATCCTGTAATGAATTAATTTAAACAGAAAAATAACAGAATGCAGTGTGCGTCTAATGACAAGACTTTGCATGTCAAATCGCTCGAAGAACTGATTATGAGGTGTCCCTCTGGCGGGATAGACACCATCTAGAAGAAAAACAGCTGATTTGAAGAGTCTTCGTTGAACTGTATGCTATTGAAACGAAGCTTCTTAACACAGTCTTCGGGATGGGGAATCAGACTAGAGTGATTCTATCATTATACATTTATATAGAAGAGCATAAGAAGCTTTGCTTCTGTCGTGCGTCCATTCATCGACACAACCGTTTTTTTTTGTATAATAGTTTACATGAAAAACTTTCAAGTTATAGAATGAAATACTCAAACGCGTATGACTGACAGGTCTTCATGTGGGCCTAAATGGACTTACTTCTTCATATAATTATTACTGTTATGTTGTTTTTATCAATAGATCACTGTCACTATTTTAACTAATTTACAAACACAGAACTCATAACAGGATGGCGATGTATTTGGAAAATTGTATGTTGTTTCAGAGATAGAAAATACAATAACGGGAAAATTATGCCCTTTCAGTTTTACTTATTTCCTAAATAAGTTTCTAAACTTTAATGATCAAAAAACCTATGATATGCAAATAATTGTATTCCATATCAACATAGATATTATTATTATTATTATATGGTTGTTATTATATTAAAATATAATATTTTTAGTCGCAAACTCTTCTATAAAATCCTTATTTAACCAGATTGCAACTAACAGCTACTCTGCGGGCTATGTTTTCCGCCGAGCGCTGAATTACAGGTTACAAGCCTGGTGCGTTAAATTTTCACACTAATGCTTCGATTGTAGGATCAGTCTTTCGGGTGGTGTTTGTTGCAATCAAAGCATTAGCATTATGTTGGTAATATACAATTATTACACTTAACGCGCCAGGCTTGTAACTTGTAATTCAGCGCTCGGCGGGGCACATATCCCGGAGAGTAGCTGTTGGTTGCGGTCTGGTTACGTTCCTTACAGTAAAATAAGGATTTTATAGAGGAGTTTACGACCAAAAATATTATGCTTTAATATTCTGCCCTCTAAAAGCACATTTGAACTGACTTTTTAATGCCAGACAATCTACCAAATATATCCAACTATGTAGGACCTTCATTATACGGATTGTAATTAAGCCATTATCTACCGGATTTGTAAGAATGTTATTCATTTTCAATTAATCGTTTTATTTATTCTTACGTCCACGGTATACTAAAGACTGGAAATTTTGTTTAGTAAGTGTTTGTGGCTAATTCGAGAACTTTTAGCATATATCTAAATAAACCATATTTCTAATCGATTCCGTGTATTGAACATATTTTATAAACATACGTTTATTCTAATTAAAAATTGGTATAATAACCGAGACAACAACATGATGTCTAATGACTCAAGCAGATTGCAAGTACGCCACTCTGCGTACGATTGCTCGAAATCTCGTATAGTATGCAGCTAGCCGAGACTATACCACAAACGAGATTTGATTTGAGAATTCATTGTCTGTATGCGCCGCTGATCACCCAGATGAATTTAATGTTTTGCAATTAGGGGCTTTAATGAAATTTCCATGTTTATACGGTATTTGGAAAACGCAGAAAGTACTATATGCTCATTATAGATGCAAATCTTCTAAAAACATGGTGAGGGTAACTTTAAATGTTTCTTGTATTTTATATTGGTAATCTGTAATTTAATTATAAATACCCGTACTACGGCAGTTCTTGGATAAAATTCTACCTTCTTAGGTCATGATTCATTTCATCCCTTTCGAATTATCTTTGTCTTTGGCTCTGCCTCTCTCCCTCCCTCTGTTATTTATATGCGAAACTGTTTATAACCAGTGTTACGAGAGTTGGCCCTGGTGCAACCAAAGATCAGAAGACAAGCAATTGGTTTTTTCATGGAAAATATGAGACTCAATGAGTAATATCTATAAGCCAGCATTTTCAAGCTTCTACCTTAAAAGACAATTAAATGGCGTTTCAATATATAATAGATTTTTGATAACGTTGACAGAAGAGATATCGGTGTATAATTTGATGTATCAAGTTTGTTACTAGACTTTTGTACCGGCTTAATAGCAGCTACTTTAAATTCTTTTAAAAATGTACCAGAATTAATGGTTTTATTTATGATATAAACCATGGGTTTTGCAAGGTAATCGATGCATTGTCTCACCGTTTCTGCTTGTATATTATCAACACCAGGAGCTTTTTAAAATTTGAGTTGTCCTCATATTTTCCTAATTTCCTGTTCACATAGAATAAGTGTTGATTGAATTGATGAATTGATTGATTGTTGATTGAATTATTTATAGAAGTTTTTGAAAAAATTTGATATTTTGTTTGTTAAAGTACTTCCAATGATGCTAAAAAATCGGCAGCTACTGGAAGCGGCTTGAACCTTCCCACTCGGTGGATCTTTGAAGCCGAACAGAGCATTAAATTGTGTGACAAAACGGTACTAAACGTAATCCGATCTCATCCAAAACCTTTTCAGATCTTGGGGCACTAAAAAAACCCTCAACTTAATGAATTTACAATCATCTATGTGAGTTATTACCTACATTATCGCTCGTTGAATGATATACTATTAGGATATTAACAACTTTAACATCAGTTGAACAACTAAGAAAGTCTAGTTATCCTAAATACTACAGATTTGTAAAGCAACAAACTGAAAATTGGTAAAGTGATAATCTGTAATAAATTCACCAACGAAGGTACAGAAAGCATATGATATTGATATTGATATTGTTACATCTACCTTTAAAGTTTGTGACAATCCACTAAAAGTTGCAAATGTGCCGAAATCTTATTAACATGACATGACACCAACGTTATCGGATGACAAACGATGACAATGACAATCGTCAAAATTTACTCATTGCAATCCAATCGCTCGCGGCTGTCTTTGTTAAATGAAACATTATCATTTCCATAATTTTACTAGATTTTAGACAAATATTATTTGTACTTTAATTCTTCGATTTGTCTGTATATATATTTGAAAACAGCACTAAACGTAATCCGTTCTACTTCTAGAGCAGTGAAGATACTCTCACACGAAAATTGACACGTGATGTGACGAGTTTCATGATGTAACGGCTACGCGCATCGATCATGTCATGCGAAATGCGATCTATGCCATATTTGCTTTGTTTTTATTTTTTTTCACGGAAACCAAATCGAAAGGGTGGAAGTGTGATATATCGTTGAAATCAGAATTTTAACTGCTTTTCAATGGTTCCATTGCAAATTGAAAATAATTATAAAATAAACAACTTGTTGCGTCAAAATGGCACTAAACGTAATCCGATCTCAACCAAAACCTTTTCAGATCTTCTGGGGCACTAAACAAACGCACACGCAAAGTTTCATTCAAATCCGTTCAGTAGTTACGGTGCTATCGTGCTAACACACATACACACACACAGACATTTTTCAAAAACCACTTTTTTGGGTTCCTAGGACCTCAAAACGTAAAGATTTGATGTTATCTCAATTTTCGTTTTTGAACCAATTTTAGTAACCTCTCACAATTTTATTGTGGAGAGGTTAAAATGTATTGAAAGAATTTGATATTTCTTGACGATCTGAACTATCTATTCTTTTCTTTAATTTTTAATTTTTTATTGAATCAGTATCTGTACGGTTTTCGATACATTTTATGGAGTTCCACATTTAGAATCATTTTTGTTTTCACTAATCTGTGATATATAATAATTGGTTTTCGCAGATTTGTGAAAGTGCATTTCTATATGTTTTAAATTAGTTTTCTACATTTATGTTTTCTGGATATCATTGTGCCCTTTTATAAAGTTATTTTTTTTATTTATCGAATTTACCAATCCTTTACTAATCTATGTGTTTCCTTTAACTTGATTTCTTTTAAGTGTAATTGTTTTACTGCTAGTTTTTACATGTTCATTTAGTCTTGTTAATAATAACATAGAAGACTTCTAGACTTCCTTTTTATGTAATAGAGTTTTGAAATTCACAAGAAATGTTGGATTTCAAATTACTTTTCTGGTTATTCACAACTTATACATTATTATGCCAACACGACATGCGGAGTTTAGGACCACAAGCCACTGGTATATTTCAAAAACTGGGACAGGATTAAACTGCTCGTTTAAATTTTTCAAGGCCTATTCTTTGCCCGGACACATTAGGTTAGCAACGAAAATGGTTTGAAATTGCCACTGCAATAATTTAATGCCCTTGTGGTGGCGTAACTTGCCATTTACTGAATATTCTGGGATTAAATGCAACGAGAGTTTGCTATACGTTTATAAATTAGAAAATTATACAGCGAGAAATAGAATAGAGGAAAATGGATTAGTTCGTATTTAAGATTAAGTCAACTACGAGCTACGTCATTCTGTTTTTTCTTTTTAAAGTGACAATTGAATTAGATCTTACAAGGAAGAGAAATCCTGGTTATTAACATTAAACATGCAAAAGTTTATTCGTTTAAAAATTTTTGGTTATATATCAACAATAGTTATTTATTTCTTAGTTTACAAGATTTACAAAACTAAAGCTTGGTCGAAAATTATTAACTGTAAAAAAATTGGTATTTATACAAATAGACCATGAGCTACCTCCTCCCCGTGAGAATTTTCGATTCACATATTTCTTTGCTAGTATTGTCATCTAGTTTAAGGTTTTAGTTGTTTGCCTCTTGTCAATTACAGCATATCCTGGAAAACCCAGGAAAACCACAGAGATGAGAAAATATTAATTTTTTAATTCATAGCCATTTCATTTAAATTTTTAGTTAAATAATGTATATTTATAACCAATATTTGCTGCAGAAATTATTCCCCTAGTTTTCCTCGTTTTTCCGGGAAAATAGCTAGAAAATCAAATTATTAGCTACATAATATTCTTCCATTTTCGTATTGTAAATATGAACCTTAACACAAAATTCTTGTTGTATGATTATAAATGAAAACATTCAAGTTATAATAATAAAAATTCAAACATTTAATCACAAAATCAAATAACAGCATTTAATTTTATAACAGCATTTATAATCAGCAGTTTTCTTCTGCATCTTCATTAAGTCTATCGGCTAAGTTATCTAGTTTTGGCTGATCTTCCTCTTCAAACCTATCTGGATCAAAGCTTTCCATAACATCGGTTAGTTCGTGTGGCAACGGATCTCCTTTAATCCAATCAAACTTAAGTTGTCCATTCTCAACTTCCAGCTTTGTCCCACTGGAGTTGGTGTTATGAGTTTAGCGAAGCGTACATTGCTCTATATGTAGCACTGGTAGTTTACATGGCTGATGTGGTTTGCAAGTGAACCTTTGCAAGGAGGTAATAGACCCAATTCGACACCTTCTCTATTTGACAGTGCAAATATCATTGTGGGAAAGTATTTTTGTGTGAACAAATCGTACAGTGGCTTATTTACATCCATGTATCCCATAACTATACAAAATAGTAAGACAGAACAGAAAAAGAACAAAGTTTATCTTAATATATTTTAATATCTAAGACAGCTACCGTTTGCATTACATATGTTGCGCACTAGTCAAAGCGGGGAGTGTTTAAGAACATTAGTACATTAGTGTTGATAGATAAAGAGTTAGGTTATTCTTTGAGTTTACCCTGAGTACCATAAAATTTAATTTAGCCAATAATTCTTGGCAATCAATATTATGCATCATTTTAAAAAGGAATCTCTGAGAATCCTCAAGATTTATCATGCAGTATTTATCAAGCAGGGCCTCTTGCGCAACAGATAAGGGTGGGTAAAAATTAAAACTCTGGAATTTTGGAAATCGAAGTTCCAAATTATTGATATAAGTGACGTAATATGGAAACCATACAAGAAAAGCGTACTCGATCTTGGATGTCATAAAGATAAAGTAGACAAGTTCAATTGCATCCAACTGAGTAAAATCGCACTAAAAACACATACGTCTTGGCGTCTTGGCTTTAAAAATTACTCCAAGATCGCGAAAGGTCGAGGGGCGGTTTAGGTTGACATTGACTTCCTAGAAAAAGATATGACATTGCATTTGCTGGCATTTAATGACAACTTGTCTTCCTAACACCAAGCGATTACATTGTCTAAGTTTCTTTGAAGACGGTGACAATCATTGTTGCTGTTAACGTTGACTCTTTAAATCATCCGCATAAATAATACAATTCACATCCAACACATCTACAATATCGTTTGTAAAAATAATGAACAACAGGGGCCAAGAATGGACTCTTGTGAAACGCCAGAGATTACGATATATTCTGATGCAGCGGACTTAGAACCATTGGATATAACATATTGAGTCTTGTCATATAGTTATGACCTAAAAAACTTTAATTGAGGATCGGATAAGTCGAATAAATGCAGTTTGTGAAGTAGCATGTTGAAATCGAGTTTATCGATTGTTTTCGAAAACTCCGTATAACTACGGTCAGTTGTGTCTGCGTATCTATAGATTCTGCTATAAATTGAGTAACACAAATCAGATTTGTTGAAGTAGATGGGCCCTTCATAAAGCCGTGATGATAGACTGAAATTTTGTTGGACATATAATGGTATAAAGAATTATGTAGAAAGATTTCCAAAACTTTACGATAGTGGATGTAGGTCTAAAATTACTAATATCAAACTTAATACAGTTTTTATACACAGGACATACTTTCGACCGTTTCCATAATACAGGTATCTCACATTCACATACGGCAAATCACTGAGACTGTCAGGAGGAGGATATATCAAAGCTGAATTCAAACTATCATGTACCGCAAGTAATACGCCTCCACCTCTGGTGCAATTGGTGAAGAAAAAGTTTCTATCGGTACGAAAAATATTGTAGTTAAAACCGAATAGTTCAGTATTATAATTATAATACCTATATTCTGTGTATGATCACTCATTGTTCGTTTTTCGTAGATGAATAACATATGCATATGAACAAAGTAAAGAATACAAAAAAACAACTCGGCTGTGTACAAATTGCTGGTTGAAACCAATATTATCCAACTTACACACTCAAACACTCGACAGTACACCGAATCCGGGGATCGGACGTCACAGTCTACCACGTCCCGTTATAAAGAAGGTAATGTTTAACATTTATTTTAATAATTGTAGTAAAACCATTTGACAAGTAGTAAATTCCAACCTTGGTGGGATAAAATAAAAGACTACCCCCTCCATAATAACGTCTGCCGCAATAATTTCGAACGAGTCATTGGAAATATGCAATTTCTTCTGTGAATGTTATACCACTAGCGTTGAGCAATTACATGCACAAATTTAGACCCAAATCATATAGACTGCACTCTTCCTGATTCAATTTTTGTTGAGGAATTAACAGCTGATGAACTTTACCTGGCTATATCGCAACTTAAAAATAAATTTGCCTGTAATGATCTCGATGATGTACCGGTTTTTGCACTAGAATTTATCTGGGACCTGATCCAATTTCTCTTATGTTATCTTTCTAATCGGTCCCTGAGAACAATTTTCCCAATAAATTTGAAAGCTGGTGAGGTCACGCCAATCCATAAAGAAGGACTTCCCGAACTAATTGAAAACAATATATCTGTAACTGGACTATTGAGTTTTCCTAAAATGCTTGGAAAAATTGAATTATTTCTAGCTAAACACAAACTGCTGCAGTAAACCAACATGGGTTGCGGAATTCATCTATGAATCACTATACGGGCACAACTATACATTAGTGCATTTGTTTGTGAGGATAGGGATTTTTTTGATTAACAAATTGTTCTTGATGGGCATCAGGGGCTGCATGAATGACTGAATAAAGTAATTTCTGACAAACCGGAAATAAAAGTTAAAGTTGGCCAAGAGTTATCTGATTTCGATGGCGTACCACAAGGCAGTGTTCTATTCACTACTTCTATTTACACTACACTTTTCATGAACGATGTGGGTAAATACGTAGGGAATAACATGGATATATAACTAGTTTTGTATGCAGATGACACCACAATCGGCCTACTTGCTTACTCAGAACAGGAACTATACTGCAAGTAAACTAAAGTCAGCATATTTTGCAATCGTAAATCTAAAAAAACTTAATGAAGATCTATTATGTCTTAGCATATTCTCATCTAAATTATATGGCGATTTACTGGGGGCAAACTGCTGAGCTCAACCGCATATTCATTATACAAAAAAGAATAATACGAAAAAAATGTAATGTTCCCATTGGATTCCTGTAAGCCCATCTTTAAAAAGCATCATACCCCACTGCTTCAGTTCATGCTTACGATACCAGGACTAATGCCAATGTTTACACTGAATAAGCAAATTTTATAGAAAAATGAAACTTTATAAAAATATAAAAATAAGAATTATAATATTCTCAACTATTCTCCCAGCTACATGCCGACCCAAAATAGGTCTAAACCGGTCTGCAGTTAATAACATCCTGAGATGAAGGAGTCTTCGCATCTTCCTCGGAGCATTCGAGCAATCCAAGTTATTGTATTTTAGTGCTAAGTGTTTAGACAAAACATGACAAATTTTACCATTTAGTTCAGCACTCGTCGTCTGTATGTAGCTGGGAGAATAGCTGTTGTGGTTTAATTTGTTTAGTCCTTATCATATATAAAAGGCACTTGCAGATGGGTTGGAATATTATTATTCTTATATTTATATTTTTACAATATTCACATTTCAAACTTTAACTTGTCAATGTATAAAATGAGTCCTTATTGTTTATGTAAACATATTTTTAATCATTTACCCGACTTTGAGGAATATCAATCCAATAAACAAATTGAAAATTCACATCAAGAGCTACCTTCCAGAAAACTATTTTTACTCTTTCCAAGAATACTACATCTGTAATTAATTCTAACTAAATACATTATTCGAATATTTTACGTTTTGTATTTTATCTTTAAATTTTTTGTATGACCATTATTGTTTTTTTATTTTACTCCTATTTGTATAAGATCTTACGGTAATAAAGTTATTATAAGGGAGAATTTAACCTCAAAAAACTCTGATCTTCTGGTAATAGACTTTCTTAAAAGAGTATTTTTAAATAATGAAATCGTAAATGAACCCATCATTGCAAGATGTATTAAGCTACCTACAGTTATCCCATCGGACTTCCTTATATCTTGCGCCAACAGTGAGAGTAAACTTCAAGTTTGAAATCTTAATATATGATTAGCATGGCATCAGCTACACTTTTTATTCAGCTCTGTGACAGTTTGTAATCATAACAAAATAAGTTTACTGGTAGGTTCCACACAAGGAATTTGGTCAAACATAAATGTTAGAATACTAAACTTTATTTTATAATACTTCACTAGCGACAGTTTCTTGCAACCACTAATTTCTTGACGCAGATACTCATGCTTTACAAAGTTTTATTGCCAAGAGCTGCTGCTGTCCTATGTCTCAAGACGAAGCTATTTCAAACAAGAAACAAATATTTGTAACTATTCAACACCACAGTAGAATGCAGCTACATTTATGTATTAGGATTTGCGACTTCGCATTTGGAAATACTGCTGCTGCTGCTGAAACTCCTTCATAATCGTATCAGAGATATAACTATTTAATAAAATGCTAAATACTCTCTTAAAACTACTAATCTCATAAAAAAATTACTGAAACTTAAAGGTGTGGAATGTTTAAACCATATTTTTAGGGCATGCACATGAAAGTGCAGTTACTGGTACTTTTGCCTTAATATTGAATATAAAAATATGTGTGAAAAAAATGAAAAATAAATTTAATACAGTTTCTGTAGTTCAGGTATCACCTGATCTGAATCATTTGATTTCTTCTAGTATTCATTATTTTAAATGTTAGAACATCCCTAGCTTTATACATGACCAATTTTTAGTATTGAAAATACTTCTGGGCGCGCGTATATGGGAACTATCTACGGATAAATGGAGCGCCATACACCAGACCTGTATGCCCACCGGCGCCAATGCTGCAGCGTAGATTGAGAGAATAGGAGAGCATAAATTTTATTCGCACGCAGTCAGCTGTCGATTGTGTCCGTATTATTTGTTGTTAGTTTTGGAAATCGTCTCGGAACTACATCAAAAATTGTTAAGCAATTACTGAATTCATGCAGAACTTGTTGTTCGGATAGACCAAGCCGTGCTGAGTTGCTTGGTACCTCCTTCAACTTGTATTGCATTTGTATGATTTAATAGCCCAGTTGTCAGAGACTAATTTTGATGAAAAGTTATAAGTAATTGTTACCTCGCTAATTTTTTGATGAAAGACTAGTTTTCTGCTAGTAGAAGATGACTCAAAAAGTTTACCTTATAGCATAAAAATTAATCTCAGATTGAAGTTTAAGGTATAAACAAGCTATATCTACAAGGATTTTTTTTAAATAGTATTTTATTTAATATTTATGTTTTAATATAGAGTGGAAAAAATGGTAAAGCTGATCTTTCACGTGCAATTTATAAGACATAAAAATTAAAAGTAAGTATACCATTGGAAAGCTGAATTCTTCCTCTTTAAAATGCTACCTTTTTAGTGGATTTATTTTCCATTATTTTTCGAAATATTAACAAAAAACTGATTTTTCCGTTGCAGAGGGTTGTTTATAAAGGTTCGCGGGGGTAAATTTTTGTAAACTTTTTTGAGTCACTTTCTACTGGAAAAAAACTAGCCTTTCATGAAAAAAATAGCGAGGTTACAATGAATTCCGGCTTAAAAGCCCTGGTAACTGGGCCATAAGGAGACAACTCTACTCTGGGTCCGGGACAGAGCCGTGGGAGCGTCTTCGTATGATGACTATCTTAGAGAAATCAATATCTTTAATGCCTTTCACAAAACACCAAAGCTCTTGTGATTTACTCACGCACCTCCCTATGAGGTGAGGGGGTACTCACCTCATAATCAACTGAATACTTTTTAACATAACTGGTTCTCAGGATCAATGCTCACTTTTTGTTATATTCACTTAAAGACGCTAAAAGTGGTGGACATTAGTTATACATAATTCCACCTTGTTGTGCTTAATCTACTGTAATTTTTTGTATAAACGTCTTTTCTAGAATTTATGTTGATCCCAACCAGCAAGCAAATAAAATAACTTAACCAGCAAGACAGAATAATTCCATGAAATCAAGAATTACTTATTTTCGTCTTATTTAGTGGCTATGAAGTATTAACAACTTGAAACTACAAGCTTTAACTTACTTATGTGTTAACTAGAAGATTTAATCAGAGTAAAATGACATTTTGTTTTTCGTTCTAAAATATATCTAAATTGTCCCTCAAAAATGCCTTAATATGACATAAACAAATTGTTATTTAACACACCCAAATTAACGGAAATAAAACTTCAGAATACATGGGCCTTTTAGGGCGTTTTGTAAGGTAAACATCTACCTAATATTTATCATAAAAATGAACTTTTAGAAGTGAGGCTAATTTATCCAAATTGCCGCAGATAGGATTGTTTAGAAAAGTGAATAGTAGAATTCACTTTTCCAATTATTAATGATAGGAATAGTTCGGGTAGGCTGAAATTCCTTAAAAACATTTTTTCTTCAAACGCCAAAAAAACAGGAATTTAATGACAAGTTTTGTGACTAAACTTTTATTTCTCTGACACTTTGTCTGAGGGGAAGTAGAAGCCCTTTTACTTGCTTTTCTTTAACTCACAATGCGTGCACAATGTTTATGTGCAAATCTTGCGTTCTTTATTTAACACACTTCCTGACATAATCAATTGATGAAATTTGTACAGTTACTAAGATCGGATGGCAATACAGTATTCCATTATTATTTTTGCAAAGTTCTGCACGTAGAGGGTGAGGTGGTGAAAATTGTCTTCAAATCTTGTATCCCTTATTTAACACAGTTCCTGACATAATCAGTCGATGAAATTTTGCACAGTTACTAATATCGGATGGCAAAACAGTATTCCATCGTTACTTTTGCAAATATCTGCACGTAGGGGGCACGGGGGTGAAAATTGAAAAATCTGCAGATTGATGGAGCTAGAAAGCGAAGGATCTTTGAAAATCTAAATTAACCTACTAATTAAACTTAAGTAATGTATGATAATAATTTAATTAAAGTATCACTAAGAAGTAGACTGCAAGAAAAGCAGGGCGTGCGCACTTTGTATGATTGTACGCATGATTGTATAAATCTAGTGGAATCTTTGTACACATATTGCCTTCAATCATGCCTACATAAAGATGATACTTATATACAAAGTGCGCACATTGCGAATGTTGATCTTGTATGTCCAAATAATCATGCATATTGGAAATCAGTATTTGCTACACATGACACAATTAGTTAGAAAGAGAAAGGTTAGCAAAGTTTTTGCAAGGTCAAAAATTGCAATGGCAAAACATACAATAGCATAAAAGAAAACTAGACATTCTGTACTGATTGTAAATGTACAGATTGCAACAACACTATACCATCGGAGGCTACTGGTTCTGATCCGGAATCTGGAGATTATTAAATAGCTGTTTTTAATGTAAGTATTTGTTTTAGTTGAAAATACTGTATATTGTTTTTTCCGCGAGTGATCAATTGTTAAGGGGCCGCATTAACGAGTGGGGCAAGTTCACGAAGAAAAAAGTAATTCATGTTACTCATTTTCACATATGCAGGCTGTCCATTTTATCAGGGCACTCGAGAATATCTTACTTAATATCGGTCGTACAAAAAAAATTATGTTTACGAAAATTGTGCCGATTTATATGACCTACAAAATGGTATAAAGAAAAGACATTTGAAATCCATGGCCTACTTTAAGAGTTATGGCGGAAAATAACAAAAATGCGGAAAACGTCTAGGCCAAATATCTCCGTTATTTGAAAAAATACGAGAAAAATTTTTTGCAAAACAGAGTGTTTCAACGAGGTTTTACCTATTTTTTTTCAAAACCGCTGTATTTTGAGATTTACTCTTCAGGCTGTTAAAAAAAACTATTTTGAAACGAGCGGGAAATGGCGTCATTAAATAGAGTATTTTCCTTCCTTTTCAACGATATATCACATGCCATATTTATTCATTGGTACTACGTTAGTAATTATAAAAACGTTTTTTTAAAACCAATAATTTTTTTTAACAAGCATTATACTTGCCGTGGAGAGTATTATTAAATAAAACGATAAAATAATTCAATAAGTTGTTCAAATCTTTGCTATAATAAAACATTAATACAATTAAGAAGCATAAAGTAAGTTCAGGTAACAAAAACAAAATAATAATCAAGAAAGCAATATGGAGCAATTATGGAAACAGTATTCGCAGTTACGCCAATATATAGAGGTCCTCCATAAAAGAGTCACTCCTTGCTCAGAAAGTTAAAATGTCTTTACCAATTAATTTAAGTATAATATCCATTTGTTTATATTTCATGATTTCACTATTATTTCAATTATTTTAATATAGTTGGCTATGAACAAACTTGACAAATTAATTTTTTGACAGATCATCTTAGTTAATACTTAAACTCTCACTCAATCACACTCGTTTAAGAATTTAGAATTTTCACTCACACTGATCGTTATAATATGTTCGTGACATATTGTCAATGCAATTTTAACTCTGGATTAGCTCAAGTAGAATGTAGAAACAGATTTCCACAAGCACTACAGCCGAAAAAAACCCTGTTCAGAAAATTAGCAACGAAACTGAAAAATAATGGTTCATTTTTAAAGAAGAAGACAAGGTTGAACAGTGTTACTGAAAATGTAAATAAGGTAAACCGAATTATTAATTATGTAAGAAATAAAAATACATAAAATTTGGAAACATCATTAAGAGAAATTCAAATTGCTTGTTATATAAATAAAACAAGTGCTATAAAAATTTTAAAGAAAAATGGTTACCGGTGTCATAAAGCCAAAAAAGTTCACAATTTATAAGCGGGGGACAAACCAAGGAGGACGACTTTCTGTAGGTGGCTGTTGGAAAAGAAGCGTGCCGATCCATTAATATGTAGTAAAATACTTTGGTCCGACGAGGCAAATATTTCCAATAATGGATTTTTTAATCGCAATATTCATTACAAATGGACTTCTGAAAATACACACCGGCATAGACCGACTGGGTTTCAAAATCGTTTTTCAATAAATGTGTGGGCACCAATTTAATGGGTCCTTATTTTTATGATGGTCACCTCAGTGATCAAAGGTACCTAAACTTTTTGAGAAATGAATTTAATGAATTCTTAGATGACCTACCTTTAGAGAATCGATACAACTTTCAATATTTTCAACAAGATGGAGCTCCTCCCCACAATTTCCAGATTTGCCTAGATTATTTAGTCGAAATTTTGCCTCAACATTGGATAGGTACCAATGGATTTATTCGATGGCCCCCTCGTTCTCCAGATATAACCCCAATGGATTTTCTTCTATGGGGATGTATTAAAAATAAGGTGTTTTCCACGACACCGCAATATGTAGAGGACCTAAAAGCTCGAATTCAACAGGCATGTATTACAGTTACCTCCGAAATGCTGAGTAATGTTTTAAATGCAGCGCCTCGCCGCGCTCGATTGTGCATAAGAAATCGCGGTGGGCACTTTGAACACTTGATATGATATCTTAAAAATTATTTTGAGGATTAAATACATATTAATGTTCTGTGTGCTATATTCCTTTTATTATTAATTTGTTTTTGTTACCTGAATTTACTTTATTCTTCTTAATTGTGTTAATGTTTTATTATAGCAAAGATTTGAACAACTTATTGAATTATTTTATCGTTTTATTTAATCATACTTCTCCACGGCAAGTATAATGCTTGTTAAAAAAAAATTATTTGTTTTAAAAAAATGTTTACTAACGTAGTACCAATGAA
Organism: Leptura quadrifasciata; assembly: GCA_963675555.1. Taxonomy (NCBI): domain Eukaryota; kingdom Metazoa; phylum Arthropoda; class Insecta; order Coleoptera; family Cerambycidae; genus Leptura; species Leptura quadrifasciata. The sequence continues at coordinate 38,432,808 of OY776673.1, forward strand.
TAAATATGGCATGTGATATATCGTTGAAAAGGGAGGAAAATAATGTATTTAATGGCGCCATTTCCCTCCCGTTTCAAAATAATTTTTTTAACAGCCTGAAGAGTAAATCTTAAAATACAGCGGTTTTGAAAAAAATTAGATAAAACCTCGTTGAAACACTCTATTTCGCAAAAAAAATTACCTTAGAATTTTTCTCGTATCTCTTCAAATAACGGAGATATTTGGCCTAGACGTTTTCCGCATTTTCGATATTTTGTAGGTTATATAAATCGGCACAATTTTTGTCAAAATATTTTTTTCTGTACGACAGATATTAAGTGAGATATCCTCGAGGGCCCTGATAAAATGGACAGCCTGTATATGTGGAGAAAATACATTTTTCTATTTAAATTTCATGTTAATAAATAAGCTAGAAGCTATTAGTACCGTGGCCGTGGTAGTCATTACCAAAGAGCATGTGTGCGAATCCGTGCGACCTCATAAAAAATCGATATTTCAAAAATCGTGGTATTTAAGATAGGTCTGATTTTCTTAAAAACTCTTTCAAAGTATGTGCTTCATTTGTTTCACTGGATAAATGTGTAAAATAAAAAAAATTGTCGACTAGTGAAAATTTCACTATATTCTCTATAGAGGAAAAAAAGTAAATTTAGTAGCTTATGTATCAGCTTTGAAATATAAAAAGTTCAAGTTATTCAGTAATATTCAAAAAAAAAAAAATTATTTTTTTCAAAATTCGAAATTTTTGCCTATTTCCTCAATAAAAAGTCCTGTACCAGCTAAAATATAGCCATTTTGTATACCTAATGATTCAACAAAAGTATATCAGCATATCCTGGTTCTAGGGCAGATTTTTTCCAGAATGAAGATTTGGCAAATTCGTCTTAGGTTTAAGGCTTATAGGTTTAAAAATAAAGACTATTAGATTTCCAATATTAAATTGAAATAGTTTGTGGAGTTAATCTGAAAATTTTAATTATGATCATCAATTACTATTTTAAAGTAAGTACCTACCAAGTATCATTGATTTGCAGACTATGCTTTATGTTTGAATTATGTAGTTAATAAAAGTACTTGGGTTTAATTAGTGGAATTTTGAATGACAGCTCGGGTGACAATTATGGCAGCTTTTATTATTGACCTAGGTCAATGATGACTACTATTAACTTGATAAGAAAATGATTTAGAAAAGCAATGTCTTTGTTCAATAATTAATTAAGAACGGTATGTTTTTAGGTTAGAAGTGAGAAAGCATAATTTTTAAATCAAATATAATATAAATAATTTAAGTCGTTTAATAATTGTGCCTAAATTAATTACTATCCATTGCAAGAAATCTTTTGAAAAAGAAATTTTCATTTTTGGCGCATAGAACCAACTGCGATAATTATAATTACAAAAGCAGCGGTATTTCAGGCAAAGAGGGATAAGTGGTCTGCATGCCTAGACTATAATGCTGGAGGCAGCTACCAGCAACTGAGAGTATGTAGTACGACGCATATCCGCTGACGATGCTGCGGCAGCACAATCCTGGACCGATCAATATTGTACACTCCCCAAAATCAGCTGGAACAATACGGAATGCCGTAGTCCGTCCGTAGTACACTAAATGATCCATTTATTGTCGCTCATCTCCATGCTGCCGTACCAGAAAATTCAGATTTCTAAAACTTGTACTACCCCCATTATTTATGCGCAAAAGTTTTCTCTACTAACTGAGCCTTTCAATTTTACACTTGTTTCTGAAACTTTCATATTCCAGAACCATTTCCCTTTCCATCCTGCAACACGATTGTCCCTTTCAAATATTACTGGCTTAGCAATTTTCTTATAAATATTTATGGTCGGCAACTTTTACACTTTGTATGAAATCGGTTACTTTTACAGTTACAATGGTTTTATTTAAACTAGATGGGATGCTACAATTAGAAGTAAAATCGTCTGGCTAAAATATGCTAGTTATAGTATTTTTATATATCGCCATTTTACTACTACTACTTTAAGATTATACAGGGCGTATTTCGTATGATTAACCAAATTCCAACAGGTTGTACAGCAGCGGCTTGTAATGTTTTCAAATGTGTAGTATATTGTCTATAAAATTTTGAAGAAGAAGTTTGTATCATTTACGAGTGCATTATAACTATAAAATGAACTTGAGCTGCCACCTACGGAACAGGCTTACCATGCACAGTGAAGATTCAACACATAATTTATGTAAAAAAATTGTGTTGATCCGCCTCCTAACTTATTGAATATTCAAGATTCGAAAAAAGAAATAGGCAGTTTGTTTTAAGATCAAAGTACAAACGCTAAATCTTTTATTATGCGCAATTAAAATATTATGATGACAATGGAACTTTTTAAAAAGAAAAAAATCAAATATACCCAAATCAGCATGTCACCTATGTGTCGGCGTGTTGTGTGCTGGTAGGGAAGGGTCCAGGAAATGCTCAGAAACAATTTTCAAATTCAGCATTCATCCATATGAAAAATTGTATCTAAAAGTCCTTCGCCAGTTGATCATAAGTAAATCAGGGAAGACTCCAGGGAGGTCTCAAGAACAATTTTTGTCAAATAGTCTATGAAAAAGTTGAAAAATCTCCAAAAGTTCTGTGACAGGGATGAAACATTTATATCCCCCCGTTATTCCGTTTTCGAAGGCGCTGAACACGATGATAATATTTTAAGAAACCCACATCTCAGTAACTATCCCTAAACTCGAAAAACCACCGCTATTTCGCAGTTTTTTCCATCGTAGCGCGAACTGTTTCTTGCGCAGGATTCGGGTAGACCGTATGAAGTTTAGGTATACATCACCTTATCTACCCTCAAAGTTGAAACTACCCGCTCCCCTAATACTAAATTATCCCCCAAAAAATTAAAATGCATGAAAATTTGTTTAACTCTGTTTCCGAGGTTGCTCAACGTGGTGGTAATAATCATTTCATCCCCACCGTCAACCAACCACCTCTAAAACCATCCTCTTTTCATATTTCTTGATACTAGGGATGTGGGGACTTGTTGGATCGGGATTGTTAATGTTTACAATGTAGAAATCCCAATCCAATGAATCCCCACGTGCTCAGTATCAAGAAATATGAAAAGAGAGTGGATTTAGGGGTGGTTGTTAATGTTTTACAATGTCGAAATCTCCTTAAAAACCCCTACCCAACGAATCCCCACAAGCCCAGTATCAAGAAATATGAAAAGGGGTGGATTTAGAGGTAGCTGGTGGAGGGTGGAGGAGGAGAAGTGAATATTACCATCGTGTTGAGCACCCTCGAAAACAGGGATAAACAAATTTTCATGCATTTTGATTTTTTCAGGATATTTAGTATTAGCTGAGGGGAAAGTTTTAACCCCGGGGGTGGATAAGATGTTTTATTGTTAAATTTCAGACGGCCTACCCAAATCCTCCCCAAAAAGCAGATGTGCATGCTACGATGGAAAAAACGAGAAATAGGGGTGGTTTTTCGAGGTACGGGTAGTTACTGAGGGATGGGAACCTTAAAGATATCACCATCGTGTTCAGTGCCTTCGAAAACGGGGGGTGGGTACCTATGTTTCATCCCTGTCACTGAAGTTCTGTGTTTTAAGCCTTTTTTTGAAACTTTTTCATAGACAAAAATCGATAATACTACATGATATAGCATGATGAGAAGGTCCGTGTGTCTATCTCTCTGTCTGCAGGCTATATGTTCTTTACGAACACGGCAGTATTCATTAATTTTGTTCCTTCGTATGCAATTATGGGTTATACTGACAAATGCTAATGAAGAAGGAGATTTTTATCTGAAACAACTAATAGCTTTAATTTAAAAATAGTGATCGTCTAAACTCGATAAGTTCTTTTAAACGTAAACGATGTAAACAAAGAAATAATTGGATTACCCCTAAATTACGGAAATTGTCTAAACTCGTCAAAGAGATGGCCTTTATAACAAAAAAAGAATTAGTAACGATAGCTATACTGCGCGATATAAAAAAATTAAAAAATATTATGATAAAAAAACTGCACATGAAAAAAGGTGTTACAATGATAAGAGATTGGAAAATTCAATTAATGTGAACAAGGAATGCTGGAATATTATAACTGAAAATAGTAATAAAAACAATGAAATAAATCTAAAGGATGTACGCGATCTTAATAGACAAAATTTCCAAAACTGTAAAGAAAAATGTAACGGATTTAATACATTCTTCGTGGACGTTGCTAACAACAGTAGCTCACCTGATCCAGATGGGCATAATTTCAATAATGCATTACAGCAATCATTTTATTTATTCCCGACCACACCGAAAGAAGTATCACACGCAAGTCAGTCTGCATAAAGAAGTCGTGCGGTGTAGACAATGTACCAGGAAACAATCTTATATAAATTTGCGACATTGTATCAGTACCTTTATCTACATTAATCAAGTTTTGTAGAGGGTAAAATTGTTCAAGGACACTGTCTCAAGTGAAATTCTTAAACTTTTATATTTTGGCCTATTGCAATTGACTATGTCTTATGGGATTATTTACTGGAGACAAGAACATGATGCAATTCAGATTATATGTTGGGTTTGCCAAGGATAGCTCACTGCATAGAACATTTTAAAAGACTCTGCCTTCTCTCTCTCTCTCTCTCTCTCTCTGTATATATATATATATATATATATATATATATATATATATATATATATATATATATTCTTTGATAATGTACACAAAAAAGCAAAGCTCTATAAAAAACGTGAGGATATTCACGATTACGATACTCACACAAAAAATGATATGGCCGTACCCTTATCTAGACTATCCGTGGGCCAACAAAATCCTGAAGGTATATAGGTGTAAAAATGTAGAACCAGTTAAATAAACTTAAACAAATTGATAGTAATTTTAAAATTTCAAAATTTAAGGTAGAATTGAAAAAATTCTTTAATTTGTAAATGTTATTATTCGGTAGACGACTTATTTCTGTATTTTTATATTATTGTTGTATATATATATGTAAACGTGTGTGTGTGTGTATATGTATAGCGATATTATTTTGTAATATCTGACGATCCCACAATGTTCATATACCATTAATTGTGAATCTGTAACATTAAGAGAAAGAATAAATTGTATTGTATTATTAACTTTTATTTCACTCTATAAGGCCAGCAATACACACTGATCTATATTTTACACTATTCGCTTCTGTTGAAACCATAAAATTTCGTACGCACTTTATCCGGAATTATGACCATGTGTTAAAATGCTAGATATAAAATAATCTTGAATAACAAATTTTTGTCAAGTCGAATATTTGCATGTAACGAAGTAATTTTCATTTGGAAATTATATGGTGAATTCCAACCATATTAACTATATTCACAGTGTCGCATACCTTATAGATAATGCTTGTTATGTCCTAAAACAATGTTGGTATCTCGTTTACTTGCATGTTATTAAATTAACTTTTTGTGGTCCTGCACACAAGCGACCTATTATGCAATGTCATTAATTATTTATTCTCCTCACGTTCATATCGCAGCCATTTTATACCTATACATTGACCTAAATTTAAAAGTGCAACGTGTGAAACCTTTTGTAAGTTTGAGTGAAGGTAGAGAAGTATAATATGAAAACTTGTTTACATCCTTCTCCATCAATTAAGTTTTGTACTCTCTCACCATCAGTAAGCGACGATTGAGTGCAAGAAAAATTCAAGTCCACTTTGTTCACCTCCAACTTGAGCATATTATCTACATCCTAAATCCTCCTAAATCTGCATCCTTTATTTAACATTCTCTTAGGGCCTAAAGTTCGACGTATAGCCGCCAATTTAAGACGCGCCCATCACACACTCAACGGGGCAGTGCTACAAACCACCAAACAGCACTGCCTCGATAGGATACGGATGCTAGTGGCTTGCAAAAAGTCACTAGTGAGGCGGGCGAGGGGGCTGGCGGAAAATAACCTTTTTCGCCAAAAGCCTTCGCGCCTATTCGAACCGCCTCAGCGTGTTGCCGACAATCCACCGACCGTCGATCAGGTGGAAACTTTCTGGAAAACGTTGTACGAACAGAGGCTTCCGCTCAACAGAGACTCTCCGGCCCTGGCACACTTTGAAGCCTTTTGCCAAAGGCTTCATCTATAACAGGAGGTGTGCCAACCAATAACCCCAGAAGAGGTTCGAAGAGCTCTTGAAGGCTCTAAGAATTTTGCTGCTCCAGGTCCAGATGGGATTAATAACTTTTGGTGGAAAAAGTTAACCAGTACCCACCACCATTTGGCCAGAATTTTTAATTCTTGGCTAAATGGGGAGCAGCAAATTCCTTCTTGGGTTGTTGAGGGGCGGACAGTGCTGATCCCCAAGAACGGAGATTTGTCCAACCCAAAGAACTATAGGCCGATAACCTGTTTAAACGCATGTTACAAGGTGTTCATACGCATCTTGTACATGCGGGTACTCCAAGCAGTTAACCCAGTTTACGAACGGATATATGAGCAACGAGGGTCGAAGAGAGATGTCGCTGGCTGCAAGGAGAACCTGTTGATTGACAGATGTGTCACGCAGGACTCCGTGCAGTATAAGCGGAATCTCTCCATGGCCTGGATCGATTACCGCAAGGCATTTGACATGACATCTCATGAGCTTATTGTACACTTGCTCCGATGTCTTGCGGTCGCCGGTCCCGTAGTGAGATGCATTGAAGATCTGATGCCGCTCTGGAGGACTCGCTTTACCATAACATCTGGTAATGATCCAAACAAAGCCGGTAACGTTCAAAAGGGGAGTATTTCAGGGAGATTCCCTCAGCCCCCTTTTGTTTTGCATCTCGCTACTGCCATTATCCGTCTCGCTCCGGAAAACCCGCGGTTACAACTGTGGTACCCCCGGCGACAGGAGGCATAAGGTCACCCATTTGTTTTATATGGATGACCTTAAACTTTATGCCTCCGGAGAAAGGGAGCTCCAACAATCCCTTAGGGTGGTACAGGAGTACACGCAGGCTGTCGGTATGTAGTTCGGATTGGACAAATGTGCACTGGTCCATCTCAAGAGAGGACGATGTGGGGACTACGGCGAGGACGCGCAGCTCGTAGACGGAAGCATCCTACACCACCTAGATGCCGGAGAGTCGTACACTTACTTGGGTGTCGAGCAACGCTCCACCCAAGAAGTGGGTGTAGTGAAAAACGCTCTCCGCGGCAAGTATCAGCACCGACTCCGACAGATCTGGTCTTCAGAACTGTCGGGGAAGAACAAGGTGTCTGCTACTAATATGCTTGCCGTTCCGATCCTTCTCTACTCCTTTGGAGTAGTGAAGTGGACTCGAGAGGAGCTGCGTCAACTCGATGTAGGAACCCGGAGAAAGATGCACCTCAATAGGAGCCTGCATCCTAAATCGTCCGTTCCACGGTTATATCTCCCACGCCATCAGGGAGGCCGTGGACCCTTGAGCTTGGAGAGTCTACACAGCAGGATGGTGCTGGATGGAGCCTGTAAGGTCGTCAGGAGTTCGGATCCCCTCCTCTGCATGGTCCGAGACCATGAAAATGCAGGGGTAGGAGCTTTTCTGTTTAAGGCAGCACGCAGAGCAGCCGATGAACTCGGTCTCATCTTCGACGTTGAGCGGGATAATCCCGACTCTGTCACCGAGTTGGAACCCGCTCGGCGGAAAGCCCAAATAAAAGCTGCAGAACAAACCATCTTTCGGATAAGCCACTGCATGGTGTCTTCTATAGAAATATAGAAGAACTTGGCTTATCCGAAAGGCTGACCTTCGCCTTCTTAAGGTCAGCCGGGCTGAAGTCTGAGACCGAGGGATTTATATTGGCTTGCCAGGACGGTGTATTCAACACCCTCGTCTATCGAAGTCGTGTCATGGGTGTGGAGGTCGCTGACGTCAGCTGCAGGGCCTGCCGCAGAGCGCCGGAGACGCTTATGCACTTGTTGTCGGCCTGCCCGACATATGCAGTCTCCGCCTATATCCAAAGGCACGACGGAGCACTATGAGTGCTTTACTACCATCTGAGGCATTCGTATGAGATAGACGAGACACCAGTGCTGCCTTATGCTCCGGGGGATATTGAGTCCGTTGTGGGGAATGAGAGGTGTCTAATTTATTGGAACTACTCGTTTCCCACGGTCAGGCAAATACAGGCAAACAAGCCTGACATAGTCCTCATAGACCACCAACTCAAGACAATGTTCGTCATAGAGTTCTCGGCTCCCGCGGAGAACAACATTGTCTTGAAGGAGAAAGAAAAGCGGACAAAATATCGAGGCCTACTCTTCGAACTCCGCAGACTATATCCAGACCATACTGTCAAGCTGGTGGTACTGATTATAGGAGCTCTCGGTGGAACGAGACACACGCTGCTTTCAGAATTGAACATCATACCGGCATGCCGACAATCGGCAGAAGTCCTAGCCGGGAGAATGCAGAAGGCTGTCATTCTTGGTTCATTGCGTCTGCTCAGGGCACACGAGTCACGGAACCAGTGATCACTGACTCTACGGTGTAGAGAGTGGTTACTGGCGCTCCCAGCGTACCCTCTCTGGTATCGGAGGCAGGGAGAAGGACGACTGGTTTTACTTTAAAAAAAAATAATAATAATAATAACCACCGCTGCGAACCACCAAACAGCACTGTCTCGACAGGATACGGATGCTAGTGACTTGCAAAAAGTCATTAGTGAGGCGGGCGAGAGGGCTTGCGGAAAATAAACTGTTCCGCGAAAAGCACTCGCGCCTCTTCCAACCGCCTCCGCGTGTTGTAGAAAATCCGCCGACTGCAGATCAGGTGGAGAACTTCTGGAAAACGCTGTACGAGGAGAGGCTTCCACTCAACCGAGATTCTCCTGCCCTTGCACACTTTGAAGCCTTTTGGCAAAGGCTTCAGCAACCACAGGAAGTGTGCGAACCAATAACCCCAGAAGAGGTTCGTAGGGCTCTTGAGGGCTCTAAGAACTTTGCTGCTCCAGGTCCCGATGGGATAAATAACTTTTGGTGGAAAAAGTTATCGAGCACCCACCACCATTTGGCCAGAATTTTTAATTCCTGGTTGAATGGGGAGCAGCAAATCCCTTCTTGGGTTGTTGAGGGGCGGACAGTGCTGATCCCCAAGAACGGAGATTTGTCCAACCCAAAGAACTACAGACCGATAACCTGTCTAAACGCATGCTACAAGGTGTTTACACGCATTTTGTACATGCGGGTGCTCCACGCAGTTGAACCGGTTTACGAACGGATATATGAGCAACGAGGGTCGAAGAGAGGTGTCGCTGGCTGCAAGGAAAACCTGCTGATCGACAGATGTGTCACGCAGGACTCCATGCAGTATAAGCGGAACCTCTCTATGGCCTGGATCGACTACCGCAAGGCATTCGATATGACATCGCATGAGCTCATTGTTCACTTGCTCCGATGTCTTGTGGTAGCAGGCCCCGTAGTGAGATGTATTGAAGAACTGATGCCGCTCTGGATGACTCGTTTTACCATAACATCGGGTAACGATAGAGTCCAAACAGAGTCGGTAACATTCAGAAGAGGAGTAATTCAGGGAGATTCCCTCAGCCCCCTTCTGTTTTGCATCTCACTACTGCCATTATCCGTCTCGCTCCGGAAAACCCGTGGCTACAACTGCGGTACCCCCGGCGACAGGAGGCATAAGGTCACCCATCTATTTTATATGGATGACCTTAAACTTTATGCCTCTGGAGAGAGGGATCTCCAACAGTCCCTTAGGGTGGTACAGGAGTATACGCAGGCTGTCGGTATGCAGTTCGGGTTGGACAAATGCGCACTGATCCATCTCAAGAGAGGACGATGCGGTGACTATGGAGAGGACGCGCAGCTCGTGGACGGAAGCATCTTACACCATCTAGATGCCGGAGAGTCGTACACTTACTTGGGTGTCGAGCAACGCTCCACCCAAGAAGTGAGTGTAGTGAAAAACGCTCTCCGCGGCAAGTATCAGCACCTACTCCGACAGATCTGGTCTTCAGAACTGTCGGGGAAGAACAAGGTGTCTGCTACAAATATGCTTGCCGTTCCGATCCTTCTCTACTCTTTCGGAGTAGTGAAGTGGACTAGAGAAGAGCTGCGTCAACTCGATGTAGTAACCCGCAAGAAGATGCATCTCAATAGGAGCTTGCATCCTAAATCGTCCGTTCCACGGTTATATCTGCCACGACATCGGGGAGGCCGTGGACTCTTGAGCTTGGAGAGTCTCCATAGCAGGATGGTTCTGGAGGGAGCATGTAAGGTCATCAGGAGTTCGGATCCCCTCCTGTGCATGGTCCGAGACCATGAAAATGCAGAGGTAGGAGCTTTTCTCTTTAAGGCAGCACGGAGAGCAGCCGATGAACTTGGTCTCATCTTCGACGTCGAGCGGGTAAACCCCGACTCTGTCACCGAGTTGGAACCCGTTCGACTAAAAGCCCACATTAGAGCTGCAGAACACAACATCCTTCTGCAGCTCCATAAGGATAAGCCATTGCACGGAATCTTCTATAAAAATATAGAAGACCTCGGCTTATCCGAAAGGCTGACCTTCGCTTTCTTAAGGTCAGCTGGGCTGAAGTCTGGGACCGAGGGATTCATAATGGCTTGCCAGGATGGTGTATTTAACACTCTCGTCTATCGACGTCGTGTCATGGGTATGGAGGTCCCTGATGTCAGCTGCAGGGCCTGCCGCAGGGCGCCGGAGACTCTAATGCACTTACTGTCGGCTTGCCCGACATACGCAGTCTCGGCCTATATTCATAGACACAACGCAGCATTACGAGTGCTTTACTATCATCTAAGGCACTCGTATAGGATAGACGAAACACCAGTGCTGCCTTACGTTCCGGGGGATATTGAGTCCGTTGTGGGGAATGAGAAGTGCCTAATTTATTGGAACTACTCGTTTCCCACCGTCAGGCAAATACAAGCCAACAAGCCTGACATAGTACTCCTCGACCACCAACTCAAGACAATGTATGTCGTGGAATTCTCAGCTCCCGCTGAGAGCAACATTGTCTTGAAAGAGGAGGAAAAACGGACAAAATATCGAGATTTGCTCTTCGAACTCCGCAGGCTTTATCCAGGCCATTCTGTTAAAATAGTGGTACTGATTATAGGAGCCCTCGGTGGAATGAGACAGACGCTGCTTTCAGAACTAAAGATCATACCGGCATGCCGAGATTCGGCAGAGATCTTAGCCGGCAGAATGCAGAAGGCTGTCATCCTCGGTTCATTACGTCTACTCAGGGCACACGATTCGCGGACCCGGTAGTCACTCACCCCACGGGCGTGGGGAGTGGCTATTGGTATTACCAGCTCCCCTCTGTGAGGGTCGGAGCCACAGAGTAGGGTGACTGGTTTTTTGTAAAAAAAAAAAATAAAAAAAATTAAAAAAAAATAAACGCCACAGAAATTCGACAACCCCCAATTCCAGAAGCCAGGGCTTGTGCGGAAGGGGGTTACACATTGAAAAAACGGGGACATACAACCATTTCCTCCGATAGTGCCAGTACCGGAGCCAGGATTCGAACCCGGTGGTGCAATGTCCGTGTGATTAATCACGATTGCCACCTCGCGCCTTAACCCACTCGGCTATAGACAGAGGTTGAATTAGAACTTTTCTAAAGATGGAAAAATATACATTAGAAATCGAATCAATGAGCTCAGATTTTCATTAAAAAATGTGTATTTATACTTGTAACTTTTAGGCGACAATTACACTGACATTGAGACTTGGCACTTGACACTTAACACTGACAATTGACACTGTCATTTTGACATTAACGCTTGGCACAGATACTTGACACTAATACTTGACAGAAAATAAATAAGAAACACTATTTCTGTATTTCTAATTTTGTATCTTTTGAACAAGGAACTTAAACATACAATTTTATTGAACTGTCCATTACTCTAACGTGCATCGCCTAAATGTTTGAATTTAAAGAAAAATTGGTTTTATTAAAATATTTAAAGCTCTTACAATTAAATACACTTCTGTAAAAGTTATTCTATCACATATTAATATTAATTTCATCTTTTAGAAAATTGCTGAGAAAATTATTGAGTTGGCACATGTTTTTCATACATTTGATAAAATTTACGACGAATGATATTATTATACTAAAAAGCAGTATATCCTATGTTATTGTTTTCGGGAAAATACGCGGGTCCGCTAATAAAAACCGAGTTATACCAGAAGCTGTTATGAATAATTGCACTATTATTCATATATTTTAATATTTCCTCATAATTAATTTTTTTAGTGAACTAAGGGCAAGTTTTATTGTTAATTTAACTTAAAAGGAGCACAAGAAATATCAGTAAATCTATCACCGAGACGTTACCACTATTTGGTATAGTATTTTTTTTGGTAACAACCTGCAGTGACTTAAATGATGACATAAAATAAACTGAATTCATAAAAGATTCCAAATTTAATTTTAAGGATACTCAGATCATGTGTATCACTAAAACAGAATGGAGTACTTTATGGGAAATTTAGGGCTGTAATAGGTAACAACTTTTTAATTGCTGCTATAAAACAATTAAATATGATTTGTACTTTATGTGCTCGGTAGCTCGATTAACAGGTCATGAATAATTGTATTCGGTATGAGTTGTCACCTAAACGTCGACACAGAATTTTGAACCACGGAAAAAATAAACTGTATTATATCCATCCTGATATTTTTTCCCATAATATTGAATTTAATGAATTAATACATCTCTTCGCTTGCAAATTTGTGCATTAGTTTCATTCCTGCTATTTCACAATTTTGTATTTAATACCTTACTTATAATTATACCTCTGATGCTTTGTCCACCTTGTAAGGGTATGTGTTCGTTACCGTATATTACTATTAAATATCGGTATTTAGTAATATTAAGATCTGCTTTGTCATACTGCTCCTTCAACTTCCTCAGTAGATAATTTACATCATCTTTACCCTCTCTGTCATGACAAATTGGTCATTTGTTAAGTAAAAATATGTACCTATATCATTAGTAGTGGAGATTTGGCTTTGGAATAAGGAAACGTCCAACTGTGATTTTTTCTTTTGCGAATAAGTAAAGTTGGGTCCTCCCAACATTCCGACACATTTGTGCTGAGGAAGTCAAAGGGGGGAGTGGGGAAATGACATGTTAAAAGTATTGGAAAATGGTTTTTCGAAGATAACTCGGCGGCTTTTGATCTGACGAAAAAAATCTTCAGACCGAAAATGAAGAACTCACGAAAATAAGCAAAGCAAACCTCATCGACGTCAGACCATTGAACCAAGGTGCAAAAATTATGGAGTTGAGAACTCATTTTTTTAAATAGAAGGGTATTGGCAGATACTTTGTTGGGCCGGGGGCTGAGTGCGATGAGATTGTGAACGATCCATCTTTTCGCATCTCAAGGACTTCTACTATATTTTCCAAAAATGAATATTAACGTTCACAAATCAGGGTTCAAAACGACTGTTTCAGATGGAGAATAATACAAAATTTATACTTACTGTTCGTTTATGCTTAACTGCTTCACTAATGGTAATAATTGGACGTCGTAACACTCACTAACACTAACACAGTAAGTGCTAACAGTTTCTTAAAATTAAACCTTAAAGGGAATTTTGAAAACACAAGAAAAAGACAATATAAAGTAATATATATTAAATCTCTTTTAAAAAATCATGTTTTACAAAAACTTCAAGAAAAATGCTTTGACAAACAATAGTCTGGCCCGAGTACAACACATGATGAGGAACGGACGACTTATAATGTACCAACTACCGTCCAATATGCTGTTTATAACTAACGATTGCACAAAAAGATTCAAGAAAATTTCAATGTTTAATAATTTTTGGTGGGCTTTTGCTTGCCTGTCTATTGACGTATTTTCAGTTCAATATTAATTTTTATCGCTCCTCGGAGCTTAAAACTACTTGAATCGCAACAACTTTGAATTATATTTTGCAATTACAATTTCATACCTTCAGGCAAGGCGGTCCCATGCACATATGATTACATGGCAACTATATTTTTCTGACACCGAATCACTGAGGAACCGGTTTAGGGCAAATCCCGTTAAAACCCATCATTTTCCCATCAAAATCGACTGCTAGGAAACGATAGGGGACCCTTGTCGCTAAAGGCTATTTTCGCTAAAATTCTCGGTATACTTTGACTAGAGACTGGATTAACTTGTCCTCATATTTAACACAACGCATGAGTTGCAGTGCTTAACAACGTGGATTCGCAAAAGGGGTTTTAATTTTTAAATTTCCGAAATTAAAGTCGATTTTTGTTACACTTTCTAAATTTTGGTGGTCGGGGCGACATTACGTCCCCGTGCAGCGACATTTACTACACTTTCTAAAATTACACTCCTTGATGAATTTCTGAAATTTTGCATAAAAAACGCTCCGTAGAGCGAAAATTTGATTTAAAATATAAAAACCTCTTCCAACGGCATTCTTACGTGAAGCACGCTTTTCATGCAAAATGTTTCGGATTTCGTTACAGTTTCGAAAAGTTTATCGAGGGTTTTGGCATGTTCTTTAACAAGATGACTAGGAGGGGAGGGAGAGAGGAAAAATGAAAATATTTAACATGCTGATAACTTCCCGCGTAATTGGCCTATCGCGGCCTGACGGACGTACATTTTTTTTTATGTGCTATAAGATATCACTCGCATAAAATGATTTTTTTCGCAAACAAACGCTTGATGCGCGAAATACAAGTTGCACGTTTTTTTCCAAACGGTTTTTTGGCACTATGGGGAAAACCCCTTTCGGCCACTCGATAATTTTTGTATTAATGTTTAATTTCCGCCCCGCCAGAACGCGATAAAATGATTAGGAAGGTAGCTAGAGGACGGCGAAAAAATTGTTTGAAAAAACGTGCAATTTTTATTTCGCTCACTAAGCGTTTGTTTGCGAAAAAATCATTTTATGCGAGTACTATCTTGTAGCAAATAAAAAAATGTACGTCGGTTTGATCGCGGTAGGTCAATTACAGGAGGAGTTAACAGCATGCGAAATATTTTCGTTTTCCCTCTCTCCCTCCCCTCCTAATTATCCCACTGCCCCCAGCCTCCGGTCCAACATAGCATCCGCCAATACCCTTCTGTTAAATAAAAATTGGGTCCTCAACTCCACTCCTTCATGATAAAAAATGAATTTAAATGTTTTAATTTTTGCACCTTGGATTCGAGATATCTCGCGAATCAATGGTTTGATGTCGATAAGTTTGGGAACAAAATTTGCTTATTTTCATAAGCTCTTCATCTTTGGTCTGAAGATTTTTTTCGTCAGGTCCGCTGAGTTATCTTCGAAAAACCATTTTTCTATACATTTAACATGTCATTTCTCTCTCCCCCTTCGACTTCCTCAGCACAAACGTGTCGGAATGTTGAGGAAACCCAACTTTATTTATTGGCAAAAGAAAAATCACAAACGGACGTTTCCTTATTCGGGCCTGGTTTCCTTCCAGATCTGCTCCACTATAACTGTTGTATTGTATTTTTACCGTTCTGCGTCTTTCGATCCGGGTCTGTATCTATTTTAAATAGGACAGGGATAAATAACACCCCTGTCTAAGACCTTTGTCAAGAGTTACTGCCATAAATAACATATTTCTTATTTTTTCGTATTGAAGTATTTGATATAGACCTAATAGACCCAGGAATATTAGATCATCAGAATATCCTACATTAGCCTTAAAAAGTATATTTTTCGGGGCTGTTTATGTCCCGATATGTACTCAAATACGTTATTATGTTGAAAGGGTAGTAACTAATTCAGCTACTGTAATTAAATGCTTTTAGTTGTTATATTAATTAGGGAATACAGTGAAATATACAAGCATAACGTATACAAGGATATTAAACAAACAATCGAGTAAAATCGGTAATTCAAATAGGCCTCCAGCATTGCATGTATGTGGTTGCACTGATTTAATTAGGATACAACGTTTTATTTTGTTCAAAACTCCAACTAGAGCAGTTTGTTAAAAGTCAATTATCAAACTTGCCAAGTTGAGTACGGTGCAATAAATAATGTTCAAAATAGCTATGTGCTAAGTTCTTTCAAATCAATTCAATTCAAAAGATATTTATTCATATTAACATATAGAAACAGTTGCCTCTCCAGGGCCTGCTGGATCGGCGAAAATGACCAGTAAAAACAACTAAACCTAAACTCCTTTTTTCAAAAATATAAAATTAAAATAGGTAACATTGAACAATGCTTGAAAAACAAGCTTAACAAAACGTAAGGTACCTTCCGCGAGATGCTGCAATCCGAGGCTGCGGAGGGCTGGCTTAAACTTTGATTTTAAAAATTTTGATTTCGAAAATGTTTGATTTCTGAAAAAGGTTCGTGACGTGAAATGAATTTAGAAACAAAAATGTACAAAAAGAAATGAATAAAAATAAACAAACGCGACAAAAATACACAAACAGAAAGGAAGAGAGGGACTGGAAAGGATTAAAGATGAGTGAAAGGTATGAAATACTAGCAAAAGTTGGATAGGGTTAGAGAAAAGTATAGTTGTTGAAATTTGCCTATAGTGGTTGCCAGAAAATCAGTAACGTCTAGTATGGTAAAGATCAAGTTCTATCGGTGACGTTGGCACGATAGCTTACCGTATGAAATCTTTGCTAGAATAAAAATATAAACAGTACCACTTGAGAGAACATACGCGTGAATTGAAAAACTCTCAGGCAAAGAAAGCTGCCTATCATCTATTTACTATGGAAAGTATCTACATTTATCAATGCGCCTTTTATAATTTTTTTTAAATAAAACAAGCTGTAACAATTTACCAGAAACTAGGAAAACAAGGTTTCTTGAGGATTTGTCCATTAATTTACCTATATTTAGGAAAACTCATACGCAGAGATATGTCTTCTTTTTCTCTCCAAAATTATACAATTCGTTACTTTCTGACCTAAAAAATAACAAAAGTAATATCAGTTCATACGCGCGCTTCTGCCCTTCTCACTAGTTTTTTCACTATTTTTAAACAGTTTTTATTACTCTCCTTTACTGTATTAGTTCATATAATTATAAACTTGTTTGCTGCTCATTATTCAATTTGACTGCATTAGTTAAAATTTTCTAAACGAAATAAAAAGAACGACAAAACACAAGCGCCCTATAGTGCTTGAGTGAGTCTTCCAGGATTTGATGTAGGTCTTCTGCCACTCTGGGCAAAAATAATTTTTACCGCTCTTTATATTTATTTATAAATTGTTTGAGAACATGATTTTTAATAGCGTATGAAATTATATGCAGGTATTTGTTGAGTATTAAAAGCTTATTATTTTATAAAAACTTAATATTCATAAAAAAGCAGCAAAGAACAATATAAATTGTACAGGTAGGAGGTCGGTACATATTTTTAAAACTCAAGAAAACACAACTCATAAGATATTTTAAGAAATCAATAAAAAACTATGTAAATACAAAATTCACCAAAACAGCTTTAAAAATACTTTCAAACTAAAAAAACAGCTATACTTAATCTTTTGTCAACAAACTCTTTTATTTTTTCACATAACTCGTGTTCTGTACCAATTACAACTGATCGACCTTAAGTAATTTCGAATTATTTTTAATTTAGAAAAGCTTTGAAAATGTTTAGTAAAAATAGTAAAAAAATATTAATATTTGGTGAACTGAACTGGAAAACAAACCACACCAAGCTAAGTTACATGACTAAGACCCTAATATAATCCAAAAATTACAACATGAATATTTGAAAGTAAAGGGAGAATCAGTTAAAAATATTTTTTATTATTTCCCTATCCATATCGATAAAACGTCCAACTTCAATTTTATTAATAGCCTCCAGTATTTAACAATTTGATATCATTTAGGTGGACAAATAATATTTGGAAGGATTATCAATTAGGTCTTGGTAATCATTAAAAGGCTGCGTATCTGTTGAGGGTTTTAGTATGACGACTGTTTCAGAATAGCAGATCAACATATTTTACCATAGATGTCTCCATGGCGTATAACGACTTGAGATTCTGCAAATACCTGAGAGTGGCGACCCTTTAGTCCTAGGTGGACGTAACCTACTGTTATAATATATGATTACCGTTACAAAAGGTGTACACCTTACAAAAGGCGTAAGGTGTAATTCAATGCAGGTCGGGGTATTTGCCCGCTGAGTAGTTGCTTTGTGGAAATCATATATTATTACAGTAGCTAGTTTCGCCCTTTTATTGTCGATGGTCAAGGAACCTTCAGTTTAAATTTCGTGAAAATCGGTTCACTGCCACCCACGATATGTATATAAATGTACTGAAAAAACGTCAAAAATTGAATTATAGCTAACTTGGCCTAAATTAAACCGAATTTGATGAAAAAAAATTTGATCTTATCGTGAATGCTATTCAGGTGATCTAAGAAACTATTTAAGAGAGGAAGAGAACAACTAAATAGTTTCTTAGATCACCTGATTAGCATTCACGATAAAATCAAATTCACCATGGAGGTGTAAACAGAAGACAAGCTTCCATTTTTAGATGTATTAGTGAAAAAGAAACAAGACAGAACACTAGGTCACACAGTATACAGAAAACCCACTCATACGGACAGATATCTAAATGCGGCATCATATCACCATCCAGCACAATTAAATTCAGTTGTAAAGACTCTAGTGACACGTTCTCAGAGGTTGGCAAACGTCGATCATATCAACTAAGAGATGTCGTCACTTCAGAAAGCTCTAATGAAAACTGAATTTTCGAGGTACGCAATACAGAAGTCGAAGGGGCCATATAGACAAAAAACCCAGGAGGAATCCGAGAAACCAGTGGCAAAAGCATATCTACCTTACGTGAAAGGAACGACAGATAAAATTGGCAAATTTCTACGTAAACATAACATAGAAACAATATTTGAAACAGAACCAAAAATCAGTGCAGTCCTTCGTAATCCAAAATCAAAAACTACCCTAGAAAACCAAAAAGTATACGAAATCCCGTGCCAAGATTGCAATAAAACATACATAGGACAGACCAGTAGACGTATTAGTGTAAGAAAGGAGGAACATATGAATGCAATACGAAAAGAGAAGAAAACATCGTCCCTAGCACAGCATATAAAATTCACAGGACACAAAATAGACTTCGACAACACCAGAACAATAGCTAATATCGAGCATTATAGGTTAAGGATTACCAGAGAGACCATAGAGATCGAAAAAAGACCACAAAATCTTGATAAACGAGATGATACGCAGAGATTACCCAGTTCTTGGAAGCCCGCTCTTGTAGGAAGATACGTAACAGAAATCACACGACGATCCACCGTGGACGAACCAATCACGAGGAGGTACGTTCAAGCATTCCTATCACGAGGAATCAGAGCCAAGCGCTGACCAATCAGAGAGAACCTCGGCATTCTACGGCAACGAGTGGATACGGGGATGGCCAACCACCAACGAGAAGTCACGTGGAGCGTGACGTTTCAGCGAGGCCACTTGTCGGTTAGCTCAGGTGCCCTCTACGCCTCCCACAAGTAGTAGGGGACCAGTGACACGTAGCCAGTCGCGCAGGTGCGGTCTAGACCACAGCCTATATAAGGAGCCGCATAACGCGGAGAACGTCAATTTCCTGGACTGGACAACATCCCCACCTATGCCATCCAACACCTACCTCTCTCTGCCTACTTATTCCTTACCAAACTATACAACTCTTGCTTGCGGTCCACATACTACCCAGCAGTATGGAGTACCGCAAAAATCATAAACATCCCAAAACCCACAAAACCTAACAACCTTCCCTCCAGCTATAGGCCGGTTAGTCTTCTGCCGGCCTTGGCAAAAGTACTGGACGTCCTTATCCTAAGTTCAGTCCAGGAGCACATACAAACATCAGGACTATTGAACAATTTTAAATTCGGCTTCGGCTAGCCATTCCACATCTTCCGGGTCTGTGAAATCGCCACCACCGACTTCAACCGAGGTCTATTAACAGGGTTTGTCGCCTTAGACCTCGAGAAAGCCTTTGACAAAGTCTGGCACCCGGACTACTATACAAAATCCACATCGCGGGTTTTCCGACTCGTATCATTAAAATGATACAGTCATACGTTTCATCCCGACAGTTCCGAGTAGTAGTCAACCAAGGGTGTTCACCCCCATCCCCTATCCTAGCCGGCATCCCTCAGGGTTCATCCCTCGGACCTATACTCTTTAACCTGTAAGCAAACGACATACCACCCCCGACAGACCACCGGACAACCCTATGCTTATACGCAGACGATACGGCAATCCTAACAACACCGAAACGCCCACACACTATGACAGACATATTACAGAGACAGACGGACACGACAATTAAATTCTACGAGGACTGGGGACTACACGTAAATTTAAATAAAACTCAAACCATCTGTTTTAACAGAACCAAACAGAAAATAAACACCAAAATAAAAATTAAAAACCAGTCTTTTGAGTGGAATAATAACATAAAATACCTTGGGCTTCAGCTGGACAACAAACTGCTTTTTAGGCATCATGTAGAGGAGGTCAGAAACAGATGCTGGGCACGCTGTTCTTCCTTATACTCATTCTTTAAAAATGCCCCAACAGGCACAGGTACATTAATTTATAAAACGCACATCAGGCCTATTATAACATATGCCGCGCCCATATGGTATCCTTTGATCTCTGACACTCATCAAAAAACCTTCTTACAACTCATACAGAATAAGATGCTCAGAATAATACTAAAATTGCCGCTTACCTCACCAGTTGAACTACTACACAATATAACAGGAACTTCACAGCTCAATGACTTCATCCTGAAACGGTTACTGCCAAACTTTGCACAGTCTCTCATATCGTCCGTAAATCCCATCCTTGCTAATCCCTTGACACCCAAATTCCCTCAAGCCCCTACTCATCCGTCCCTAAATTATATCTACACCCCCTGAAAAAAATATTGTAACTGTTTGAAAAAAATAATAAAAAATAATAAAAGATCCGTAGGACACAAAAAAATAAACAAAACAGAAAAAAAACCAAAAAATACCAAAAAAAATAAAAACCAAAAAAAATTTTTAAAAATTCAAAAATAATTTTTTTTTATTGCTATTAAATATTACCACAAGAACACAAAAATTATTAATGTCACTGAAAGACTTAAAAGAGTCATAGTACACAAATAAAAAGAGCCATACGGTGCACGCACCACAAAATAAATTAACCCATAACTAACATAATCAATACTAACATAACCAAACGTAAAATAAAGCAAGATAAAGAAGACCAAAACAACCACAACACACCGACAGCCAAAGAGCAAAGTAAATCCATCCAACAAATTATCCCAGGGTAAGCATCAAAAGATGGAAACCTCAAGCATCGGCATACACTTCACAGAGAACGTCAATTCAGTTCGAGCAACGAGGAGCAGCAGTAGGCAGCTTTCAGTGAGAACCTGGAGATGGCAGATGAGATTCTGCCGAAACATCGTTTCGACAACCGTGACTATACTAAAAATGACAAAAAAATCGGCTAAATTTTAAAAAAGTTATTTTTCAGTGCATCATGTGAAAGTACATAAGAATACCTTCATTTTGGTAAAAAAAAATTCGTTCGATCATTTGGGCAAATTGGGGAAATTTTGAAAATTTTGTGAAATTTCGACTAAAAATGGAATTGCGGCCAAACTGTTAGATATTTTTTGCTAAAATTTGGCGGGCTATTTCTTGGTTATTTTCGTCTAAAATTTCATCAAATTCGGTTTGATTTTGACCAAGTTAGCCGTAAGTAATTCAATTTTTGACGTTTTTTCAGTATATTTATATACATATTGTGGGAGGCAGTGACCCGATTTTCACGAAATTTGAACTGAACGTCCCGAAGCGGAAAACTGAGAGTATTCCTAGTTTCACCAAAACAAACTTATTCTTCTATGTCGCGTTGCTCCATGTAAAATCTTCTCTATCGCCTTATTTTGGGCTATTTTTACTCCACTATACGACCAATTGTAAATGAGAAAAGAAGCGTAGATATCTCCTTAAAAGTATGCGAATACTTGCAATATTTTATTAATTACAGACCGAGTCGGGATTCGTTTTGCATTTTAATTTGCATTTACGTCTCGGCAATTAATTTTTAATTTGTAAAGGAATAAATAAAATGTAATGCCTTTGAAAGAGCTGTTTACTTGAAAATAGAGACGTTACTTGACATATTTTATGAAATTAAATACATTTAGTGGTAAATAATAAACGCATAAAATGGGAAAAATTTGCGCTTATGCTGTGAAATGAATTATAGTATTCTTTTGCAGCCAGGTTTAATAAAAATGCTTAAAAAAGGAAAAGCTGTAATGGAGTTTTCACTACATTTAATACTATAAGAGAATTTTTACTTACAAAATGTTTTGAATAGTTAATAACGTAATAAAACTAGCAAGTTTTGAATATGTCTCTATTTCCTGCTGCATTTTAATGGAAAATCTTCGAGCTCCTGGTAAGTTGGCGAAACGTCTGTTTTAAATTTATAGAAGGACGAACAATTGTATTTTTATTATTCCCCGTTTTTATTTTAACTTCATGCGTTAACATAAATCTTATATTAAAGGATTATACTGCACTATTTGGGAAATTATCCAATTAAAACTTTCACAGCATTAATAGTCCAGTGCTATTAGGTTTATACCTCGGAGCCCAGCTATAATGAATGGATTTGAATGTGTTCGGGTTTTTTGAACTTTTTATACTAGAAAGTAAAAAGTTTAGCCTTTGAAACTTTCCGCTAATGATTTTGAAATAAAAATGACGTCACTTCTAGTATAGTATATATTTTTTACAGCTATATTCATTTTTTTTCGAATATTATTTAATTCCTATATAAAGTATACAAAAAGACAGCAAACGTCACTGAAAAGTGGGCATTGCAGGTATAGAAAAGGGAGTAGGGTGGGGAAGCAGGGATAGTGGGGGACACAAGTGGCAGATGTTCCTCTGGCGTATAACTTAACCTAACCTAATCTATCATACATAGATATGTTTTGCGGTATTTGGGTTTCGATCTGAAAGGTGTCATCTTCAGGTGCTTTTTCACAATCTTTTTTTAATGTGCATTTCTTTATTTTTCAAGGTTAATTTACAAAATCGTCAATATTCAATTGTCAATAATAGATCTACATCCTTGTTTTACTTTTCTAATACACACACAAATGCTTTAATGTTTTCACCACTATTAGTCCAGGGCATTTAGATCAAAATCGCCCGAATAGCGGAAATTTTTAGGCACAGCAGATATCGAGATGCGGTTTTCTGCATTGTGTTCAGGAAGTTCCCAGGAAACGACTCTACATAGACTGGTTTAGCCATTTTTTGAAAAATGCCTTCTGGGCCGGAAAATGCATTTTCCAATTGCATCATTACTTGCACCATTATAGGAACGACTGGAAACTCGAAAAAATCGCTCGGAAATCGTTACTCGGGGGTTTTCGGGGTTGCCGAATTCGATTCTGGCATTGGAATTACCCAGGGGAGCTCGGGGGCGGCTCTGCGGGGGTATCCGGGGGCCATTCTGGGGGGGAAATTGCATAGTCCATGAAAATCGCTCCAAACTCGTTACTCGGGGGTTTTCGAGGATGCCGAATTCAATTCTAGCATTAGATTTCCCCGGGGGCGCTCGGGGTCCCTCTGTGGGGTTGTCTGGGGGTCACTCTGGGGGGGGGAAATAGCATAGTCCATGGGAAGCGCTCCAAACTCGTTACTCGGGGGTTTTCGGTGATGCCGAATTCAATTATAGCATTAGTTTTCCCCTGGGGCGTTCGGGGGTCCCTCTGTGGGGTTGTCTGGGGATGATTGGGGGGGAAATGGCAGTGTCCATGAAAATCTCTCCAAAATCGATACTCGGGGGTTTTCGGAGATGCCGATTTCAGTTCCGGCATTAGACTTCCCCGGGGGTGCTCGGGGGTGGCTCTGTGGGAAATGGTAAAGGAGAAAGTGAAAAATCACAAATTATGAAAATAATACTTTATTCAAATAACAAATAGGAGTTTTTATTAATGTTGAATTATTCATTATAAACTTCAATTTTTAACTTAAATACTAAACATCTTGTTCAAACTCTTTTTCTTCTTCCCCTTCTTCATCTTCTCCCCCTTCTTCATCTTCTTCCTTGTTACTATTCTCGGCCCCGTTGGAAGTGCCTTTTTGGTTTGAGCAATTGCCATCGCAATGCTTGCATGCAAGAGTGCCGGACACCATTCAAACACCAAAAAAAAAGTCCAAAATCCAAGAAACTTGATTACTGTAGCACTGTATTTACATACAACGAAAAAGCAACATGGTCCTGAACGACAGATGTAATACTGATGCCACAGAGATGCCGACTGCGCGCGGGAACTGGACCCATATTTTTTCTCTTCAGTAGATACAGAATATTTCTGTTCGCGCCGGTCCCCGTGGTAACGATACTCTACTGTCTTTATAGCTTTGGCGCCTTTTTCAAATCAAGTTTCGAGGCACAAAAGACTTCCAAAGCAATTGTTTTTATAATATGTGTAATATTTACTTATTTAATATTCAATCTAAATTTTTATTATTCATATCCCCGGGGAAGTCTAATGCCAGAATTGAATTCGGCATCCCCGAAAATCCCCGATGACGAGTTTGGAGCGCTTCCCATGGACTATGCTATTCCCCCCCCTCCATAATGACCCCCAGATAACCCCACAGAGAGACCCCCGAGCGCCCCGGGGAAATCTAATGCTGGAAATGAATTCGGCATCCCCGAAAACCCCCGAGTAATGAGTTTGGAGCGATTTTCATGGACTATGCAATTTCTCCCCCAGAATTTCCCCCCGGATACCCCCTCAGAACCGCCCCGAGCGCCCTCGGGTAATTCCAATGCCAGAATTGAATTCGGCATCCCCGAAAACCCCCAAGTAACGAGTTTGGAGCGATTTTCATGCACGCTGAAATTTTTCCCCCAATTCATCCACCGCGCACCCCCACAGAGCCACCCCCGTGCACCCCCGGGTAATTATAATGCCAGAATCGAGTTCGGCAGCCCCGAAACCCCCCGCGTAACGATTTTTGTGCGATTTTTCCGAGTTTCCAGTCGTTCCTATAATGGTGCAAGTAATGATGCAATTGGAAAATGCATTTTCCGGCCCAGAAAGCATTTTTCAAAAAAATGGCTAAACCAGACTATGTAGAGTCGTTTCCTGGAACCTTCCTGAACACAATGCAGAAAACCGCATCTCGATATCTGCTGTGCTTAAAAATTTCCGCTATTTTTCCTAACTTCTCTGGACTATATATTGTATCTGTCGTAGCTACGAAAATATTGCACATAATGTCGACATTTTTAACACTAGATTAAGTCAAATTAAGTCCAGATTCTCTTAGATTAACAGTTTTTATTTGTTTTTTTTTCTTATTTAATGCTTTTCCCTATTATATAAATAAATATGTATATATTAAATGATCATATGTTCACCTAATTCATTTGTAGAATTTTGCAATAATTATAATAGTATTAAGATTTAGGTTATAGTAAGCCATAATATATATACAGGGTGTTGCATCATGAGAGGGACATAGCTTAATAGGAGGTAGAGAACATCAGTGGTAACCGGAACCTCCCATAGAAATGTCTCATTGGGCCTTCATTACGAAGTTACAGGGTGTTAAATAATTTTTGGCCAAACCTGTTTTTTGTCATAACTTTGACAGGAAATGAAATAACGGATTCATACTTGGTACGGCTAATGTACTAACGAGTCCCAAGAGGTACATGTATAAAAAAAAATATATCCAGGTCCGGACTCACTATAATTTATGTTTCTCCTTTGCATCAATAAAACATCACCCTGTTAAAATTTTTTTGAAATTTCGATACGATATTCGAAAAGAGTAACAAAAAACAAACAAAATAGCCTATTTCATTTTTTTGTTACACCTTCGTGGTTATTTAAATACGTTCTTAAATGTGCAAGAAAATGGGTTACAGAACCCTGTTAAATGAGAGGCACGTGAAATAAATAGTTTTATAACTAAAATTTGCAAAAATTCTATTGAGCCTAGGTGGTCTGGGTGAATCCTAATTCCGGCACGTTTTAAAGGTCCATTTTGGTAAAAAACTCTGGTCCTAATAAGTAATCGGGTATGAAATAACAAAATTTTTAATCAATCACAGTAGGCTTGTTCAAAGAATAAAAGTGACAGATAATTTAAACCATTTAGGCCTAAGCAACCAGTTACTTTGATCAAGAAAATCATCAACATTTTATACTTAATAAAAATTGGAAAAGAGAACAAACTAAAATCTAAATAAATAAAATATTTTCCATTCAATTAACAATAAATAACAAAACAATAACTAAATGTGTTTAAAAATAAAACGTAATTGACACTAAATTAAATTTTCAAAATGTCCTCCCCCACATTCTGTGCATTTTCTTGCGCGTTTAGAAAGGTCACCAATTGCTCGACGTATCATTTCTGGATTATTCCGTATTTCGCCGCAGGTTGTAACGATGCGCTGGATTAAATGTTGACTACTTTCAATTTCAATGCTATAAACCTCGTTTTTTAAGTGGCCCCATAAAAAGTAATCACAAGGGTTACAATCAGGAGATCTTGGAGGCCATTCATGTGGACCCCCGCGTCCAATCCATCTATTAGGATACACATTGTTTAAGTGTTCTCTTACTTGAAGGTTAAAATGTGGTGGGGCCCCATCATGCTGAAACAACATGCCTCTTATACCGATATTTTCTAACATATTCGGTAAAATGTTTTGAAGAAAATCAAAGTAAATTTCACCATTCAATCTTTCTTCAAAAAAATGTGGCCCTATCAAATGTCTATTCACAAGTCCGACCCAAATATTTACAGAAAACCTGTGTTGCGAACGGCGTTGGCGTACCGCATGTGGGTTTTCCTGTACCCATTTATGATTATTTCGTGAATTGTTTACTCAATCCCTTGTAAATTGTGCCTCATCCGTAAATAAGGTTCTGTAAATGTCTGGGCGATGGTTAGACAACCAATGACAAAATGCCAGGCGGGGGATATCGTCGCCTTGTTGAAGACGCTGTACCTGCTGGATATGATATGGATGGTAACGTTCTCTTTTTAGAGTTCTCCATACTCGCCAATGAGGAATACCAGTTGCCAAACTGATTCGTCTAGTGCTCATATTTGGGTTTTCTTGAACTACGTTTATAATATTGTTTTGTTCCTGCACACCTTGTTGTAAAACACGCTCCACAACTGCAGAAGTAGGAAACTTTCCGTGTTGTCTTGCATACTGGAACACCGTACTAAAGGTTTTATGATTAGGGCATCGAAGACCAGGAAAACGCAGCCGATATTCTCTTTCCGTCGACCTACCATTTCAATTACAGAAACCACAGATGAATATTATGTCAGCATATTCCACGTTTGTAAATTTTACTGGCATAGTTAAAATATTTTCACAAGTTTTCACTAACTAAATGCGGATTATTGACACATTAAATTACTAACAAACAATTATTCAACTGTTTAGGAGATTTCTTTTTATTATCTGTCACTTTGAACAAGCCTACTGTGATTGATTAAAAATTTTGTTATTTCATACCCGATTACTTATTAGGACCAGAGTTTTTTACCAAAATGGACCTTTAAAACGTGCCGGAATTAGGATTCACCCAGACCACCTAGGCTCAATAGAATTTTTGCAAATTTTAGTTATAAAACTATTTATTTCACGTGCCTCTCATTTAATAGGGTTCTGTAACCCATTTTCTTGCACATTTAACAACGTATTTAAATAACCACGAAGGTGTAACAAAAAAATGAAATAGGCCATTTTGTTTGTTTTTTCTTGCTCTTTTCGGATATCGTATCGAAATTTCAAAAAAATATATACAGGGTGATGTTTTATTGATGCAAAGAAGAAACATAAATTATAGTGAGTCCGGACCTGGATATATTTTTTTTCATACATGTACCTCTTGGGGCTCGTTAGTACATTAGCCGCACCAAATATGAATCCGTTATTTCATTCCCTGTCAAAGTTATGACAAAAAACAGGTTTGGCCAAAAATTATTTAACACCCTGTAACTTCGTAATGAAGGCCCAATGAGACATTTCTATGGGAGGTTCCGGTTACCACTGATGTTCTCTACCTCCTATTAAGCTATGTCCCTCTCATGATGCAACACCCTGTATATCAATAACGTGTATTCCAGTTTTAATTTATATCACAAGTTTTGATAATATATCTGTATGTTAGTTTCCGGCCCTGTAAATGGAATGTAAATTCTGATGAGTTTGTGTATGTAGATAAATAAATAAATAAATAAATAAATAAATATTTTCTGTATTGTTAGAGCTACATCATTTTTGATAGTGCCATTCGATTTGTCGTTCCAATTTTCTAATGGGATGAAATTTTCAGCATCTTTCTGCGCTACTGTACGGAGAAACTGATATTTAAATATGATTTCGTTCTGAAAGTATTTTCAGTAGGTGCAATTTATTATAAATTCTATGATCCGCGTCCGCTTTCAGAAATCAGAAAATTCCAGTGTTATACAGCCGGCTAAAAAATTGGAGAGCAGGTATTTTTTGGAGAAAATTCCAATGCCGTAAAGGGCAGGTGCCTATCGCGCTCCTGCTTCGATATATTCACTATTGAACCATATGGATACATGAGATTTTTACCTTTCGGCAATTTTGGTGGCACGTATCTCGGAAACTATAAGAGATACGAAACTCCGGTTTGCGCGGTTCGATTTTTCGTTCCATTCTCTACAATAGGAGGTTATTTTCGTGCAGCTCAATGATGTCGGCGATGTAGTCGCGGGCATGTCGTCCGAGAAGCGAAATCCTTGTACTTCGTAATTTGACGGCTTGTATCTCCAATACGAAACATCTCCATTAATTTGTGTGGAACATCATTGTATAGCAAATTTAATTGGCTATCAATATAGCCCAAAAAAAGGGTGATCAATTTTCTCATTAAAAAGTTAAATGCTCCACCAATGATACTAATTAATGTCAGAGACAATTAGATATTATGATCCTTTTATTAAAAATGTATAATTATTTATGTCATTAAAGTTTATAACAATTATTATTTAGCATAAGTTGTTAGTAAATTATTTTCTATAAAAAAAGCCAATGTGCTTGTATTATTTAATGTTTCTTTAATTTATTTCGCTTTTTGGAGCTTCTGCCATCTTCAAATTAATTTTAAGTCTTAATTTTTTTACAAATTCTTTATAAACAACCCCGAAAACTATAGCAATCATTATTTTCTTAAAAGAAATATTTAAAAATTAAGATAATTGTATTTTTCGTTGAGATTTCTAAAAAATTTAATTTTTTTTACGGATTTTCGAAATTGCAGTAATTTTCAATGAATAAACTTTTTATTTTATGACATTAGAAATCCAAAAAAAAAAAAATCAAGACCATTCATTATAGATGGGTTCTCTCATTTTTCATTTATAATGACTAATTGTACTGGACTATAAGAAATTACCCCCATTTCTGAGGCCAAAGTTTAATAAAGCGGCTTATCGCAAATAACTCTAAAACGGCTGGTCCTACGAAAAAATGTTTAAAACAGAAATGGAAGATCACCGAACTTCCTATGAATGTGTGAATTCAAAGATTTTTAAATAAACTATGGATATAATTTTGTACCTTCTAATAATTATTACCAAGGCTTGTTTTGAACAAAGTATTATATTCCCCGAGTATTTAAAAAAATGCAGTAGTACTGTCGTTATTCAAAAAAGGTGGTCCTCTGCACATGGACATCTATCGCCCCATATCTATAATTCCCATCCTAGCTAAGGTCATTGAGATGTTAAAAGCTGAGCTTATTGCTTTCATAGATAAACATTCAATTTTAAATTATTGTCAGTTTGGCTTTCGTAATAAATGCTCTACAACTCGCGATGCAGAGAGTAGTAATTGACAGTCGAGGGTTTTGAGGATGGTAAGCACGTAGCTCTTACCCTATGTGACCTCTCCAAGGCCTTTGACCGTGTCTCTCATCCAATTTTGGTGAAGAAATTACGTCATTACGGAAAATTTTATTCGCAATAAATTAATTAATTAATTATTCATCTTACTAGTAAGTCTAACAAATATTAGTTGCCTTGGACTAGTGCCCAAACAAACTAGTTACAAGTAAATTAATTCCTCAGTGACTTTTGGCATTGCCTTCCTATTAATTTCAATTAAAATAAAATGTGCAGGGAAAGGAAAAAGAAAGAGAAAAAATTAACAATACATGACATAATGGAGACCCTAAATTTCAATTAGTATTAAACTAGAAGCGAAATTATTATTCATTTAATATAAAGGAGCGTAACTTGCATATGTTCCATATATGTGAAAACATCGGCTTCGCAATCTAGGGCGTTATATTATTGAGAGCGTTTATCATCAACAAGAAAATTAACGTTTGAGGGCCTAATTGAGGCATAAATCGGACAACTGAATAGATGATGAAGATAGATTCATAGCAATTCTGGTTGCAAGCTGTGCATATTTCTTTGGAATCGTGATTTATTGTTAAGTGTCTGTAAAGCGTTAAATATGATGATTTATTTAGTAGGGCTATATCCTCTTCTCGAAAATTGTTTTTATAGTTATCTAAGAGTAATTTTTTATTTCTTTTGAGGGTATCGCCATTGATTTCACTCTATTGGTCAGTAAATCCAGCATATTAAAGACATCGTTTAAACTGATTCACCCAATTGTATTTTAAATATGTTGTACTGTCTAGATTTATCTGCCGCAATAAGCAAATTTTTGGAAGACGGTAGTACTCCATTTCAAAGATTTTCATGGCCCAGTTTAATGCAAGTTTAAATATGTAAAATGAGATCTTAATTCTTCGTGTCTCTAATCGAACCTCGAAATCTGCTGTGTTTTTAGAGAGTAAAATAATTGGATTCGTTCCAGCACATCTGTATATCACATACCCCATACTGGTATACAGTTGGTTACTACGCTAGTAACTAAGGAATCATATAAGCAAACTCGAGATCGCCACGAGTTCATTTTTGTTTTTACCATTATGGGCATACCGATCCAATGGCCTGCTTTGCTTTTTCAAGAGTACAATATGAGTTTAGATAATGAGGTCCTCTCGAGAAAACCATTATTTTTGTTTTGTTTACATTTACACTAAGGTGGTTTTGCTCACTATATTGCTCAATAATTTTAAGTTTACGTTTTAAGTCAATCTCAGTATCAGAGATAATAACAAGGTCATCTGCACAAAGGAGCATCATCAGCTCACTCTTATTATCAATATTAACACCTTTTGCACCCTTGACTGTGAAAAATTGCTCAATATCGACCACAAATAATGAAAAAAGCAGCGGGCTGAGAGTTTCACCCTGCAGCACCCCTGTTGTAATATTTACCATTCCATTCTTTCTTACACAATAGGACTCAGTGTGTCAAACCTGGCAATAACGTGTCTGTTTCACTAGGGTGCCTCAAGGGCTCTGTCTTGTACCAGCTCCTGTATTTTATATGTTAACGATTTATTTCACTCTCTGTTGTCTACAAAATGTGTGGCTTATGCAGGCGATATATCGTTGCGTGTCTCTGATCTCTTTATAGTAAATGTACTTCAGTTTCCTGACCAAATTGCGAAATTAACCAATCTGCAAAACTGCCCAAAAGCGGGTTTACTGCCATGAAGCTGACTATGGCTCAGGAACTTAGACTTTTCATCAATACTGGCTTGGTAATGGTTAATTGTATTAAGTTATTGGATGTTGTCTTAAATGAGGGGCTCAATTGTTCCATCATATAGGTCAACTCGGCGATAAACTAGTGTTATATTTTTAATTCGTTATCTTGAAAAGTATTTAGTAAATGACATTTTATAATTTTATTATTTTTCTTTATTATCATATAAGTTACTCTACCATGACTATCATATAAGATTTGAGGATAATACTGGCATCCGTCCATCGTGAGCAGCAGATATCTACATCCCTCTCTAATCTTTTAATATCGCTCCACACCATTCGAATATCTAAGCCTCGACTTTTCTACACTACGATGTCCAACTGGTCCAGGTAGATCAGATATTTTGCAAGCAGTCGTTGTTTCAGGGCTGAGTGTCCAAGCTTTTGACCCATAGATAAGAACCGGTGTTATATTAGAATCTTATAAAGATCTATTTTAGTAATTAAGGCATACTTAGAATTCAATTTGAATAATAACAGAGAAAGTAAAAAATATATTTGGAAACATCTGAAAGATTTGGATATACATGTTAAACAAAAAAATCGTCATATTCCAAATCATTTAAATAACGTAGAATCACAATAGATATTTTATAAATTCCTCAAAAACTGATACCTCTCTAGATGTCAATATAGCAAATTATTACTCAAATAATAGAGCTGAAAATGTAGAGTATTTTTCGTTTAAGCCAACTAATGATACTGAAGCTTTTAAAACTATATTATCTTTTAAATCCAAAGCTGTAGGTGTTGACAAAGTTAATATAAGTATGTTATTTTATGCATGTCCACTTGTTTTATCATATATTAGTCATATTTTCAACTGTGCTATAGAAAACGGAGTTTATCCTGCTCTCTGGAAGCAATCACGTGTAATTCCTCTACCGAAAGTTACTAATCCAGAAGAGTTGAAAGATTTGCGTCCTATCAGTATTCTTTGTTGCCTCTCAAAAGTTTTTGAGAAAATTATTAACAATCAAATTAGAGAACATCTGGATACATTTAATATTATACTTTTGCATCAGGCTTTCGTTCGGGATATAATTGTACTACCGCATTGCTAAAAGTGACTGATGATTTCTTCACTGCTATTGATCAAAATAGTAACTTGTTTTACTAGACTATTCTAAAGCATTCGATAGAATTAAATATCAGTTACTTTTAGCCATCTTGCACTACATTGAATTCACATGGAATGCGATGCTTTTAATGGAAAACTACAAATCGTCTACAGTCTATTACATTGAGACACCTAGAATCTGAATTTCCAATTATAGAAAACGGAATTCCATAAGGTTCCATTTTGGGGCCACTAATGCTCTCTTTGTATACATTTCAATTCGGTCAACATCTAAAATATTCTAGTTCGCACTTTTTCGTCGACGACACACAAATATGGATTTTCCCGAAAACGACATACAGATGGCTTGCACTAAACTAAATAAATGAAGATCTTCTATTATTAGTCTCAATTTCGGAAAAATTCTGCCTTTCCATAAATCCTTCTAAATCTAAGGTTTTAGTAATTGGGAGAGATACCGAGCGTAATAGGTGTTCAAATAGAGTTGACATAAGAGTAAATAATGAACAACTAACACTTGCAGTAAGTGAAAAAGCTTAGAGAAGGATCGGTTGGCTTAATGCAGAAAATAGGAGGCTA
This sequence comes from Leptura quadrifasciata, assembly GCA_963675555.1. Taxonomy (NCBI): domain Eukaryota; kingdom Metazoa; phylum Arthropoda; class Insecta; order Coleoptera; family Cerambycidae; genus Leptura; species Leptura quadrifasciata. Next base: position 38,466,215 of record OY776673.1, read on the forward strand.
TTGCATAGTTGTGTTCTTTTTCACAAGATTATTTCTCTAAAAGAACCTTCATATCTCTATAATAAGCTCACATTTCGTACAGATATCCACAATATAAATATACGTCGTAAAAGTTGCCTAACAATTCCTCAGCATGGCACCGCTTTTTTTCAATCGTCATTCTCCTACAACATTGCGAACCTTTACAACATGATTCCCGATAACTTGAAATGATTACCCGTACTGTCATTTAAAAAGAAGTTTAGAGAAATACTTACCTTAGGGACTGTCAAATTTACTTAACCTGTATAATATTTGTATTTCAATTTTATCTTGTTCTATCTTGGTATTAATAATCTAAGTCCATTGCCTTATTATGTAAATTAGTTAATTGCCCACCATGGCAAGTGGTCTTGTATTTAGTCATTCACAAATTTATAAATCTATAATGTACTATTTGCCTTCCGTGGGCGTCTGTGATTGAGTGGAAGAGCGCGGTTCCTCGTACTCCGATGAATAGCGAACTCTGCCATTTGATAGATAGTTCACGGTAGCTTAGATGAGAACCCCTCAGGCAAACTGTAGTATGCTCGATTTGCCTGTAGGACTGTTTTTTATATTTCGTCGCCCACCACATTCTCTGTATCCAGTAGGGAGTCCATATAAACACCATTTTCTACATATTCTATTTTCTCGTTTTCTAAAGTTATTTATTGAGCAATTGGATTTCTTGTGGTAGATAATGGACATAAAATTCCCAGATTCCACTCAGCTGGTAGTTCTTTTTGAAGCCATATTTCGTTATGGCATGTATATTTTGTAGTAGTATATCTCCTACGTTTTCAAAAAGTTCTGCGGGTAAAGCGTCTGAAGCAGCAGCTTTATTGCTCTTAAGTTTAAGGACACATTTTCTAATTTTCTCTTCCGTTGGCAATGTTTCGTCATCCTGTTGTTGTTGTTTTTATTGGTGCTGTTATTGTTGCTGCTGCTTTTGCTTTTTTAATACAACAGATCGTCAATGTTTTCTGCCATCTATTCACAACCTCTTCTTTATTATTGATCATATTCCATTGTTAATCTTTTTATGATGTATTCTTCATATGAATTCTTTCATTGTTTTATTAATTATCTGATACAATTTTCTGCTGTCATGCATGTTAAATGATTTCTCCAAACCCTCAAGTATCTTTTGGTATAATTATTTTTTCTTTCTCGGCTTCTTCTTATATTATTCAACTTCGATCCGAGTTATATGTTGCTGTAGTTATAGATACGTTCTGTATTTAAGTTCTGCTTTTGCCTGCATATTTCTTCATACCAATTATTTTCCCTTTTATTCGGTTTTCTTTACACTACTACTTCAGTTGTGTTCTAAAAACCTGCCTTGAATGTATACTAATGTTCTTCTACACTAAGATTATGATTCAAGTTCAAAGCTTCTAAGTCAGTGTTAATTGTAGCTATAGTTGTTTGTTTTAGCCTATCATCTTTTTCTTTCTTTATATTCGACAACCTTGCTCTTAGTTTTTCTCCGACTGGGTAATGACCAATATTAGCTCCTCAGAAGGATCTGGCGTCCATTACATCTGTAGTCATTTACTCAGTAGAAATCCAACGCCAAATTATATGGACATTCTCACTACAGCTATAGTAGAGGGTACAGTTCAGCTTTTCTAGTAACCGGTTTCATTTCATCTTATTTCCTGACTTGCTACTGTACCTGATCAGTATTTGTGTAATATTTCGACAAGTTCTCTTAGAGATCTTGCTCTGTAGAGGCCCTGTATGTACATTCCAGAGTAAATATTCAATTTTTTATCGTTTTCCTTATTTCGAAAGCCATCCATTATCCAGATTTCTGCCTGGTAGTTTCAACTTGAGTTTTCGTACTAGTATTATTTGGAGAATGGCGGGTTGTTAGTCCGCCGCCCAAAACACCAACCTAGAGAGCCAGCGACACTTTTGTTAGGATTCCATCCCTTAGTCGAGTTGTCTCCGTTTTAAGGTTTCGTCTTTACTGTATACCATTCTAGTTGAACACTCGCTGGCAGAACTAGATGGTGTTTTACTATTACATTTATGACGACCTAAAGTCAGGAAGAGCCAAACGAGGTCCCAGATCTTACGAATACTTGTTGTGAGAGCGAACAATAAAAGGAATAAGTAAAAAGAACACGTTTTATTATAAAAATCAGCAAAGTACAGTACCAGAAATTGGTAAAAAAAAATCCAATAAAATAAATATCAAGAATATAACAAAGTCTAGAACTACTACACTATGGAAAAGATTTATTTAATCTAAGCAATTTTTACAAGGAAAATTATATACAGTAGTTACTTAACTTTTACAAAATAATTTGGAGAGTTTCCAGACGCTTCAGACTTGAAAGTTATTGCTCCAGGTCCTTGTTGGTTGTAGAAATCCTCGCAATGAATAGATAGGGGTTTTCTCAATCGTAAAGTACAAATCAGAACAAATCGTATACCAAAATTCGTGTACCAAAGAATAGCAAATGATCCAAAAGTTAAAATAAATCCAGTAATCAAAAACAAAATAGTTGGTAAGTTCTGTACCCAAAATCTAGCTGTGCCAAATCAAAATCTGGCCCTCCCTCCCAAAAGCGTCTATAATAAAAGTTACAACATTTTTCTCAAAATTAACCTTTATCGTGAGCACGTGTCCGTAATTAATTAAAGAAGTTACTTACCCAGAATACTACCTCTGGACGAACTTGCTAATTAAATCCAAATAAGTCGAAATTTCGATTAAAATAATCCAAAATATTAATTGATAATATGTGTGAAATCTAGGACGAACAACGTATCCTAAATTCCAGTTAGCGATTGAGTGACCGAACAACGTGAACTCTCGTTACTGAAGGCCAAAAATTGGCCAAAATATTTAATTTTTTTGACGTTATTATCTAGTTCTTTGTTTTAGTCAGTCTCTTGATGATAAGATTTTTTTAACCTTGGCTGCTGTATATTTTGCTACCACCCTTTTGGTGTTTTTTTTCTTGTCCCTTCACGACAAGTTTAATATTTTAGATTTAGGAAATTTTAGTTTGATACATACTACAATATACTGGGATATATTGTTGTATATCTCTCAGCTTCACTGCAAAGTTTGTACAACATTTTACTTGCATTCTTGTATATATTTTTTTTGTTTTAAATATTTAATTTGTCACGCTTTAATCAGGTATTTTTCAAAATGTTTTTTCCTTAAACAAGAATTTCTTGAAATTTTACACATTTTGGGGGTGTGCTAAATTATAGATTTGCTTTACTTGTCACTAACTAGTACCAGACGAGCTATTTATTTTTGACTCAATGTTGCGCATTAATTATTTTTGTTATTCTTGGAAAACATTTTTTCATGGTAATTTTCTATTTAGATATGCATATTTAGAATTTTTTCCTCTTAGTAAAAGTTTATTGGTATACTTATCATATTTTGAAAAAATATATTATTTTGGTAGGATGGAGTTGTGATAAAATAATTGTGTATGCCATGGAAATCGAGAATATATACCATTACTATAATTTGCATATAATAATTGTCTACAAAATGGTAGCATAAAGATAGTTAATGATCGATAGTCCATAAAAATCGATATAGTTTTTAACATTTCTCAAATTAGTACGCTGAGAGCCGAATCGTCGAACTGTCAGTTTAAGTCATTTCCTCTTGTTTTTGTGAATTAAAATGGTTACAAATATTACCCAAGTACCATCAAGCTTTCTTTTTGGATCAATAAATTAAGCTGAAAACTTTGCTAAGCGGTTAATTTTATTTTAAAGGCACGCGGTTTTTACGCGGTTTGGTACCGGATCAAAAACTAGATTTCACACATATTTTGGATTATTTTAATTGAAATTTCGATTTATTCGGATTTATTTAGCGAGTTTATCTAGAAATAGTTTTCTGGGGAAGTAACTTCTTTTATTTATTATGGATACGTGCTCACGTTGGAGGTTAATTTTGAGGATAATTTTGTAACGTTAATTATAGATCATTTTGGGAAGGCCAGATTTCGATTTGACACAGCTAGATGAACTGAACTGTTCTTTTTTTGATTATTGGATTTATTTGGACATTTGGATCATTTGTTATTCTTTGATATATGAATTTTGGTATATGAATTTGCCCTGACCTATACTTTACGGTTGAGAAAAACTCCTATCTAATCATTCCGAGGATTTCTACAACAAGCAAGGGCCTGATCAACAACCTTCAAGTCTGAAACTCTCCAAATTGTTTTATAACTTGGCAAAACTTTTCCCCTAGTGAGCCATCCGTAGGTGAGAAGCTTAATTTAGGTGGTAATTCAAGTGGTGCGCCAGCTATCAGTAAAAGTGCAATTTGTTACTATAGATTGGTAAATTGATCTACTACTAACTTTCGGAATCCGGTGAAAGATGGCACGTCACATGGTTTTCCTAGGATTTAATATGAAATCACCCATCGCTTTCAGTGTCTCCTTAAGGCCTACCAGCATTTTCTTCTCTCTCATCCTATCTCGGATGGGCTTGGGACGGTCCATGGTGGAGTTACATTTTGATTCACTACTATAATTTAAGGTAAGTTACAATTGGTACTTTTTAAAAAATTTCTAGATTGTTTCAGATAGTATTAAATGCCAAATACGTTTTCTTTTTACTTTTAAATTACTGTAGCTCCACCGCCATTGTGTCATTTTTATTGAACACTTTAGTTTGCCCAGAATAGTTTCTATTTTGTTCCGAGTTTACTTATATTGCTACGAAAAAATATTTTTCACGTCAGTGACCAATTATCAATTACAGTGATTGCGGAAGCCAACTTATAAGAAAATAATTAATTATTTACTAATAACCGTCGTTGATATTGTAGATTATGGCGCAAAGGTTCTGTTTGAAAAAGTTTAAAACATCGTTTAATACGAATGAAGGAACTTTTACATTAGCTTTCCCCTGAATATGTATTTTATTTTACAGCCAGGGTCATAAGGCCCATTTAAATAAAAATAACATACTTAAAAGTGTAAGAGCGCCAGCGAATTCAAATTTGATTAAAATCAGGTCTCCCTTGTAAAGATTATAACTAAAATCTCTAATTAAATTTATACAAGTACAAGAGGAAGCGTGATTAAAGGAAAATATTTACCCAACCATCCACGACTGGCATAAATCAGAATTCATGCGAAACTTTTCAATAATAAAAATTTTCTCGCCCTTTTTATTCATTTTTTAAATTTTGTCTCTCATAAATTTGCACAATACTTAATCATAAATAAAAACTGTTAACAAAAATGTCAGAAAATGTAATTTTAAAACGGGATGCTCAGTAGCAAGTGCCAGAAAATGTTATAGTCAATTTTACATTCACAAGTATTGAAATCTGAACATCTGAACAAATCTCCATAACTTGTCCCTTCGAGTAAGTCAGTGTTTATTTGGCATTTCTGAAATTATTTGAGCTACAGTGGTTTCGTCGAATCAGTCGTGCCTCGTCCAGCCCTTCAACTGCCATGGCGCTTCGTGTGAAGTTCAAGTTTGTTTCAAGAAAATTATAGTTCCATTTACAACAGACAATGCCATTATTTGTATGATCATTTGGATTAGGTAATAAAGGAATTCCATTGCTGTGTCGTGTCATGTTGCCTTGTTTTGTAGAGATATGTTCTTGATCTTATTAGGTACGAATCTGGAACTATAATTTCCACAAGCGAAATGGTGGCCTCTATATAGGGGATTGCGTGATTGTATAAATAGTTACCTGAAAAAAGATAACAGGTGGTAGAAATTGATAGTCATTATAGCACTCAAAGAGAAGTTATCACATTAAATATCTTGGTATAATGATAGACGGAAGGCTCTTTGTTAATCTATGGTTTAGTTGAATGGTGTTGCGCTTATGTAAACATCATGAAGCTTTTGGAAGTTGCTCTAAAGCATATTATAAAAACAGTACATAAAAAACTCATAACATCATTCTGATTTATTTGATTTGATATGCCAGTGTACGGTAGGCATTGTTACAACGATCGTAAAACACACCACCGGCCGGATCGGTTACGTCTGCAGAGAGGCTTAATCCCTAGTAGCAGAACAAAAGAAAGTCTGCCTGCTACTAGTACAACGGTAGTTCGCCAGTTGGCCCAGAGATGGCATTATTAACACAAATTTACTAGAAAACGGTAGCAGAATCATCCGAATTGACAGACCAGAAGGAAGAAAATGTTATCCGGAACAGTCTGGAGTAGAATAGATGCATCGAGATGAAACGGCATGGATATATAAGATGAGGATCCAACGAACCATTTATATTTTAGATAACAAGTGATCAGATAAGATAAAGGACAGTAAGAAGTAGTGAATTTATAGTAGTTGAAAGTTATAATTAGAGTGTAATTATAAGGACTAATTATTTTATTGTAATTTAGTGATTAATAAATCAGTGGTTAATGAAAATTCGTGTTGCAATTATTTGACCTATTCTTGAAGGCGTTTACTGGAGGGTGTCAACACGTAATAGTAATAAATATGAGAAATTTACACTAGAATGCGGCACTGATTCACGGTGCAAAAACATTTTTGTTATGTAATATCTCACGTGAACACCGTAGAAGAACATTAGTATTATGAACATCTAACATTACTCCCTTGTTTGCATTATGCAAAAGTTTAGCACTACTACCGTTAAAAAAGTGATTTTACTCAATGCAATGTTCGGCAAAACCAGTTGATTTTTTATTGAATAAAATAGACTTTTTGTGTTCTTTTAACCTTACATCTATGCTACGGCCACTCTGACCTATATATACGGCATCACAGTCGTCACACTTTATTTCATATAACATTGAAAAAGAAGTTGAATTCTTAAAACACTATCAAAAAGCAATGGCTATGATGAGTCACTTATTGACAAATTAATAAAAAATAAACAGAGAAAATTATTACAAAAACATTTTTATAACGTACCAAATATAGAAAACAAAAAGTGGCATAGTATAAATTATGTAAATAAGGTTAGCAACTCAGTATGTAATAAATTAAATAAATTAGGAATTAATACAATATCAACGACTACAAATAATTTAAGTCGCTTGTTGGTTAACAATAAAGAAAAGACAGAAGATATAAAAAAATGGGAGGTATATAAAATTATTATCCCCCTCTAAATAGGTAGAATATTTCAAGGATATATATTGTAAACCATCACTTTTAGGTTAGTTTCTAAGACTCTTTGATAATGTTCGCAAGGCCGAAATATATGTCAAAGATAAAACAGAACAAAACTTACGGAACAATAAACCAAATGTGCATTGTAACTATTCTTTTGAATATTTATAATTATTCTATTGAATATGTTTCATCAAGAACCTACCGCCGATTCAATCAAATTAATTTTTTTTATACATACATTTATTTAACGTCGGCCTATTTTCGCTATTGAGGCAGTAGACGAGCTACCCCTAATCAGGAATTTTGCCGAACACCTTCCCTTAAGTAGAGTTGGGATCTTTTACTTGCCTAACATTTAATAGACAAGGGACCGACGGCTTTACATCCCCTTCGAAAGATGGTATATCCCCTATACAACCCTCGCCTAAGGTTGTATAGCTTCCGCGCATACACTGATATACAAGCCGCTGGAAGATGTGTGAAGTGAGGACGCGGTCTTCGTTGTGAATACGCACTGGCCTTCTGTGCATGAAAAAATAAAATATTTTTGGCTGGAGAGCTTTAGATGAAACCCCAGAAGCCATGTGTGCACGGGGTGGTTAGATCTTAAATTGCTGTAACGGGCCAAAACCTTCGCCCTGTATATGTTTCAGAGCTTTCTTTCACTTGAGATTCTTTAAGTTAGTTTAAATAGCACTTTTATGATTTTTATTTTTTCTGGCAAGGCCAGAGGCTACACCTTGTATACTCTTTTTGCACTAGAGTTTTAAATTAAACACTTTGGTTTAAATGAAAACTAAACAGATATTTATTTAAGTGTAAAACCAGAGTTGATTATTTATTTCACTTAAAATTAAATTGTATTACACGGTTATAAATGGTTTAACTTTTCGACAAAATTTTGCCTTGGGTAGGGTTTGGTTTAAATTGTTGAATTAAATGATTTTATAAATATGAGAAAATTCAATAATTAATATGCGCGACGACGATTTGATTTTTATTAAGTAAATGCACTAGAGCGATTTTATGAAAATACTTTTTTACTAGGATTTGCCTAGAAAGATGCACAGTTACTGGATTTAATATCGTGAGATATTCCGAAAAACACAACTTGCCGGGGACTTGGCGTGCTCCCTTATTTATACTGAGGATGGGGACTTGGTTTACGGAAGTCTGGATGAGAGGCGGATCGGTCCCCAGCTGCTGCTCTATGGGGCTCGAATTGTGAAATGTTGCGCACTAAATGCTAAAATTTTGGCATTTTTTGGTCGAAAATTCTATCATTAAAACGGCGAAGAACAATGGCAATTTTTGATATGAAAATGTCAGTGGAATCTATTTTAGTTTTAGTAATATAAACGATAACTGTCTGAATAACATGTTAAATTGAATTGGTCCCGTGAAGTAACGTTGTGAGTCTTACTTTAATCCATATTTGATGCCATATTAAGTCATATTGAGGGTATTGCATCGCCGGCGTTGAACGGAGCGACAGTCAATTTGAGGGTAAACAGCATGAAGATAGCGGCGAGTGGCTAGCACTCGATGGAGAGCATGTAAATTGGACTTATATTCGGATGAATGATTTATGGGTTGGTTGGAAAGGTGAATGAAGCGTGTTTTGAGATACGAATAAAAAACCGGTTTTTGAGTGAAATTGAAGGGAAATTTGTTTATAAAGTATTTTCGGGAGTGAATAAAAATATTTTGACTATGGTATTGAAGTTAATCGAGCTATTGAGGGGGCTGTATTTTTTAGGGCAATCTTTTGTAAGGTTTTGGCTGTAATTCGGGGAGTTTTGATGTTTGGGTGATTTTGTCGATTGATTGAGGTTGTTCGTGAATTATCGATGTTGCATAAATTTTCTCAGAATTATTTTTTGGAAATTGTGGTTTTTATACTATTGCGAGTGTCTTAATGACTTTTTTATCGGGTTTTGATTGGTTGATTTTAAAGATTGAATTATTTTGATAACTTTAGAATCTTGTTAATATGGAGAACCAGCTATAACAGAACGGTCATCCATCCAACTACTAACCGTGCCTGACGTACGTTTCTTTACATTGCATATTGAAGTATGTACATAGTAAAGACGCACCTATGCTCGCCCTCTCTGGTAGAAAATAATATAAATATGTTAGTATATACAACCTTATGTACCCTCTTAAAAAGGTAGGCGCAAATTTGTTTATATCTGTATAAGACCTGGTTATATCTGTATGAGACTTATTTGAGATCTGTTTATAGCTTTATAAAATCTGTTTATATTTATTCAAGACCTGTTTGAGACCTGTTTGAGGGGATAAATAAGGGGTTACATAGGGGATATATAGAGATAGGAGGACGTCACCCTACCATCCGCGGTTAACTTCAGCTGGCTCTTTACGATAATGACCTTGAAAATTAACCTCCATAAGGAAATACATGGGATTTTGGTCCAGAACATACAATTATAGTTGCACATCATCCATAACATCTGATGATATTTTATAAAATGTTTTTGAAAACATGAGAAGGTCTGCCGGCATAATTATGTTTACAGGATAATAGTAATTCTGAATACACTTTTGAAACAATTAAAATTTGCTATTTTCATAAAACTCTTTGTTACCAACCTAATAATTTGTAAATAGTAGTATTTTTGATATCCCTATACAATCTTGGCGACTATTTTTCGCAAAGCTATACAAACTGAATTTCGATAATTCGGGTTTTCGATACATCTTTTCGTATGTAAGTATTCTATACTCAAAGTATATATGTTCAATATGACAATGTATAGATTAAATCTACACCCATTACACGAATCTATCAAAAACTGAAACGTATAATTCCACTGAAAGTCATTTATTTAAAACAGTATGTTCGTTTGTTCAAGTATTAAGCCACAGTAGTTTATAGTTATAATACTGCCCTACAAACCCACCTTCTGCCATACTAGTTTCCCCTCTACCAGTACATTTATGCGTAATTGCTACAACTAGAAGTATTAGTTATCAAGAAAATGATATCTGGATACAAACAACAGGAAATGAAAGAAATAGTCGACTATATATGTCAGTTTAAGAAATGATTATAAAAGTTCTCTTTTTGTATTAAAAAAGTAACTGAGAGATACAAAAGAAATCTGAAACAAAGACCGAATCATAAATAAGCAGGAAACCAACAACTCTTTAGACTAAACTTTAAAACTTTTATTATTTCCGTTTGAAGCATTACATATTTGTTACAAAAAGAAACTTGTACTGTGGACTCTTTTCTTTATATTAATGAAATATTTCATTTAATTCTTTCTATACACATATTCAACAGATGTCTTTAGGGAAATCATCGTAAAAGTATTTTATTTAGATTTAAAATGGACAAATGGACGTGTTCATTCGAAAGTTAATCTAATTTCAACTATGGTTTGGGGAGTTTATTAAACAACAGTTAATTTAGATTTGTCGATTCTAGTGCTGGACGAGTATCAAAGGTCAAGTACTTATTCATTTTTTTCGTGCAGACGCCAGTTCACTTACGGTTAGGTTACGTTAAGTTAGTTTTGATAATTTGAAACATTTGAAAAAAAGTTATGTCACTATACCTATTCTTCATTTACTAGCAGGTTCTATATCCAGTCGTTTCTAGGCAATCGGTATATCAATTATAGTCAATGGGGTTGAAATCTGGTGACCTAACCGGCCAAGGATGTGGTCCCCCACGACCAATCCATCTGTTTGGATGCTCATTATCCAAATGCCTTCTAACCTCAGAATCAAAATGAGGAAATCTAAATACACTTGTGTAGTTAGCCTTGCCGGAAAAATATTTGTAGGTTGCTGTTAATCATACCACACCAAACATTTACCGAGAACTTATGTTGAGAATGGGCTTCTCTTATAGCATGAGGTTGTTTTCGGCCCAGTTATGCGATTTTTTTTAACGCCTTATTTAGATTAACATCCTAGCGGAGTTCACTAAACTAGGACACATACATATAGACATATAGAGCGACCATTTCCTACGACATTGACATCTGCCGCAACTGAGACTCGATCTCAAGAGTGGTACAGTAACTAGCCGTGTTGTCTCTCATACAACTTCTTCTAGTACACTGCTATTAACTCGATAACACATGAAGAACACCAGTAATCATCCCTACCCTTGCCAGGATTCGAACTCGAGACTCCTTGGTTGCAATCCTAACACGTAAGCGTTGAGCCACTGAATAAATACGCCATCCCGTGCAAATCGGGCCTCGTCTGTGAATAAAGTTCGATATGTAGTCGGTCTGTGATCAATAATACACTGGAAAAATTATAACCTATTTACGTTGTCACCCCCTTGAAACCTTTGCACTTGCTGAATATGATATGGATGTAATCTTTCTTTATTTATAGTCCTCCAAATTCGCACATGGGGAACTCTTAATTGGGCACTTATTCGTCGGGTACTTACTTCAAAGTGTTCTTGAACAATATTAATGTTATTTTCTTGCTCCTTAACGTTTCGAACAATACTTCGTTCCACTTTTGATAATGGAAACCTGCCGTACTCCCTTGCATAGCGATACACAGTTGAAATGTCTAATGATTTGGTGTTTTTATAAACATAAAATAACAATAATATTGGCATATTCCTCATTTGTAAAATTATAAGGCATGATTATTTGCAGACTAAGTTAATCATTAAAAAAGTACACTAGTTCTAATGTTTATGACAACACATATTATGTTTAATCCAGATCGAGGCTCTATGGTAAAGAAGGGCTGGACAAAACTGCTTTAAGTAGGCCAAATCCGATCCTAGCCGCCCCCTAGCGACGTCACTGAAAAATGCAAATCGGAGTAACTGTAGTATTTTTCGTATAAATTTATGAATAATCATGTATAATCCATGAAGACAAGTTTCTGAACCAATCTGCTAAAAATGTTTTAGGTCATAAAAACTTATTGACTGAGATTTTACTACTACAGCTAAATTTTAAATTTGTAAATCTAATCCAAAATATCATAGCCATCGATTGTGAACAAACATAAACCAGCACCGGCTTAGTGTTGTTTCATTTATCAAAGCAGCATAAAAATGAAACAGCATACAAGAAGAATCACTACGTTCAACATGTGATTTATGCGAATGTGTGGATCCGTCAATATGGTCTGTGTATCAGGGATTCGTGTACTGGTCTATTATGAAGCTGCCTGCTCATTTACACTGTCAGAAGTAGCCAATTTAAAAAGTATCTTTCACCCAATTTGCCCTCGATTGCATCAAATTGGCCAATGCCGCCTAATAGGGTAGCTCGCACACTGAAATTCTCCAACACGCGCCACTACAATCAAATTTATTTTTACGGTTAGTTCGCCTGACCTGTACTAATAAACTCACCTGGTTCTAGGAGAGGATTACGAAGAGAGCAGCCATGAGAGAGAAAGCATGGCACTCTTTTATGATCCAAGCCTTTATGTTCTTAGGTTTATTATCATAAAAACTACTTTTGTTGGAACTTAGAAATTCAATGAATACTAACTTGCCCAGAATGATGATCTGGCTTTTACGATATGACGGAAAGGGTCGCTAGTTTTGTTTAAGTATCTACGGTGTCTGGTAACTTGGCACTTCAGGGGAATTATATTATAACAATTTTTTTGTAAAACATTTAACGGTCCAGGGAATTTCGTTTTTTACTAATATTAAATCAGATATATAGAAAACCATTATCTATCTTAAAAAGCTAATAATATTTTAAAGAAAATTGGAAACTCTGTTAAGATACTGGCACTGAAATAATTTTTTCAAATATAAAAATGAAACTCTTAACTCTTTTCTCAGTGGAATCGAAGGATCACTCGTAAAGAAAATCTCACTTAGTTCGAATATACCTACAACCTGAAACTACACAACTAAACTCAACATTGAGATTTCAATTAATGCATCTGAAATAAATAAAAAATGTAATGAATTAATTAAAGAATATCAAACGTCCCAGAACGCATGGAATTACGGTAACGACCTTAAAGTAAAGTTCTGAATCATTTTTAGAACCACTAGTGCCTATACTAAATAAAGCAATGTCTGATGAATGTCCTTTCGTTTGTAAACAAGCCATCATTATATCTATTTTCAAAAATGGTTTCAACCAAGAGGTAACAAACTATAGGCCAATATTAATAAGTAGGATTGACAAAAGTTTTGAAAACTCATTAAATTTAGAATCGTGAACAACCTGGATAACTTTTGTCTATTACTGAACTTACTCAAATTGATTTTAGAAAAGCTAGAAGGACCCAAGATGCTACTGTCTCCCTCATTAGTAAGATACATGATTTATTGGCCTAACTAAAGCTTTTCATATGCCATGTAATACTATTATCACCACTCATTCATCTTGGTTTCAGAAATAATGGTTTAAAACTATCTTTTCTAATAGGAAGAATCCAATACACGCACATAAATTCCATAGGAAGATGTCCGAAAATTGTTAATTAGGCCGTACCATAAGGCATGATTTTAGGACCTGTATCATTTATCACATATACGGGGCGATGTACATAAAACGCCCCGGACAGCTTCCGTGGTAACGAAAAGAGATATTCAAATTCCGTAAAAGCCAGATAGATATTTTTGATGACTAATTTTGTTTTTCAAATGTTGCCAACGACAGTAACGTCTGGGGAATCGCGACATCAAGTACTTTTTGCAGTATATACTTCATAATTGAAACCCGTGTCTTTCGCAAAAAAAAAAATAATTCCAAGTCAAATACTTGGTAACTATAGTTGAAATAACGAATGTTGTCGTTCACGTCATCAATTTATGTAACTTATGTACTAGCCAGAGACACGGTGGTGAAATTAAATGAGAACTTTAATCAGGAAAAACGTAACGGATGTTCCCTTTTACATTTGTAAGAAATCCATGAGGTGAACTATAAAATTATATGCTGCAAAGAATGTTAAAATTCATTGTATCACATGCTATTATTATCCATATATTTTCATTATCAAATACTTGTGTTTTGCAAACATTATAATAATATTTATTTGTTTAACTATAATACACAAATTCAAGTAAAGTATTACAACAGATAATGTGCGCTTAAACTCTTATTATGAGTTTGAGTGCATTGATATACGTTGAAACATAGCATACGCGATGTAGTGCCAAATGGTATATAATTTTGTAAGATTTTTTTTGTAAAGTCTTTACTTTTCAAACTATCTGATATTTTCTACTTTTAAATTTTTTATAATATAATTATAATTACAGTCTAATTTGAATTCACGCCTCTATCTTTTTTTATTAATCATTTAAACAGTGACCCTAAGTGTAATTTGATAATTCAGTCAAGTTGGTTATGTAGTAATTTATTTTGAGGTCCCAATAAGAAGAAATCTAAAGGAGTTATCTCAGGTGATCGTGCTGGCCATCTGGTTACTCCATTATTTCCTATCCATCTTCCAGGATATGTTCGTCGCAAGGGTTTAACTGCTATTATGCTATTCTTGAATTATGTGCCGGTGCTTCGTCCTGATGAAACTGATGTGGCCACCATGAAAATTATTTCTCGATTGTTTCTTAATAAATTAGGTAGCTCCTCTTGCAGGAACCTCATATATCTAACACCATTTAATATTCCATGAGATACATAACGTCCGACTATGTATCCGATTAATATTCCGCGCCAGAAAATACTTTAAAAACTATTTTATTACTGACTCTTCGTACCCGACTCTGACTATCTTGAGACCAATAACGAATGTGTTGTGTCTCGACAACGTCACCTATTATGGAAGCAAATCTCATCCCCCGCAACAAATTTCCTTTATATAGTATTGACAATAAAATATATGCGACGTTCAAAATCACCAGGTGTTAAATAATTAACATAAAGAACTTTATAAAGACGGTACTTATTTCTCTTCAAAATTCTTTGACAAGAAGAGTAGGTACAATTGTTTTAAACGATAATTTCCTCAAAGATATATTGAGATTATTTACAATATTGGTCAACACTGAAGCAGAGTTTGCATCATTTTTTATCGCTAGCTGTTTATTACATTTTAACTCTTAAAAACTTCCATAATTTCTCAAATAATGAAATAAAGGTTGAAGGCTAAGGCAAAATGATTAGTCCCAATGATAAATAAGTTGTTTTAAATAAGTTAACTTGCGTTGAAGGTGTCACTTGCACTGCACTGATGAGACCCAAAACTAGGTCGAAACCGGTCTGCAGTTACTGGCATCCTGAGATGAAGGAGGCCTCGCATCTTCCTCGTAGCACTCAAGCATTCCAAGTCATTGTATTTTAGTGCTAACTGTGTTTGGATTTTTACCATATAATTCAGCGCTCGTAAGGGAGAATAGATGTTTTGGTTTAATTTGTTGAGGCTTTATTTATATAAGGCACTTGCAGATAGGTTGGAATATTATAATTCCTATATTTTATATTTTTATAAAATTTAAAATATATCTTACTATAAGCTAGAGATTAGCCTTAATCACACTAATGGACATACCTGTATGTAATCATAGACTTAAAAGTAATAGACTCCAAGGTGAGTCATATTCCTGAAGCCAAGTTAGTTACAACGTTCTGTCCTCACTCCCTCTCCTTTTACAATGTCAGCTGCTTATAAAGGTATCTCTTTTTGGGATTATATAGCATATGTTTTTCCATTTCGTTATAATTTTTAATTAAACTCTCTTTGTTCATTTAGTAGTGGCATAAGGCTTTGCACATGGTTCAAATTGTATCTGTCAAAGCTTGGGATACTTACTTGTAGAATGATACGTTATAACTACTTTTAGGCATCGCACTGCAAGCACGACACTTAATCATCTTAATATATCTGTTTTTATCAAGGTAGTCAAATGAATGGCAAATTGTTGTCCGTAATTTTTAAAAGTAACAGTGACCTGGCCACAGACAGCTGATTTTTAATTAGATAGTACGTCTGAGAACGATTCGGCTGATGATAGTCCCAAACAGAGACACAAGATATGGTTTATGTTCTATAGCAAGGGACAGAGCTAGAAAGTTATACGTATACTTCGGAGACAGAGTTTTAAGAAAACGTATATGGTATTTTGGGGTCTATTTGTTTTAAGTCTATGTATGAAATACATTCATATTTTGTATAGTTCTTTTTATTATTTTATTTTTAACAAGTTTTAAACTATAATTTTTTTTATACAAATTCAGCAGAAAATATTTTGAATTTGAATTTGAATTTTGAATTCTGCTAGCAATCTGTAGTGGTTACAAGCATTGCCTTTTTATGTACCGGACATAAGACTGATACCTCCAAGCAAAATTCTTGTCTGTATCGTTTGACACATTCTGTTATGGATGCTCATTTCATCAACCAATTTAAGCACCTATATTGACATCATTTGCTTTGCAACTTTTAATTCAATCGTTTTTTAATTCGAAATAAATTAGTTAATAATTTTATTTCACATTCTTACACATTCAAGTTTGTTAGAATTCCTCAGTTGAGTATTTAATACAATTTTTTATAGCATTTTATATGAGATTAGCCTAACGCATAAAAAAGCACGGTATACAGAAATAATTTAGATAATTATTAGTGTGGTACCTCCGTTAAGGAAAACTAGTAAGACAAAACTTTTAGAAGTGTTATATTTCATCTCCTTAAAAGTTTAGCTTCACTAAGGACTATAGTAAAGTCTAGAATGTTAATTGTGTTCCCAAAACTTTCTCTTGGTATCTTTTATAGAGTTAAGTCACAGATAAGGCACACTGGGTTATGAAAGAAATAATTAGGGAGGCATCATTTGAAGTAACTAGGGAAACTTTGAGAAACAGATAGAAGTTTTTATTTCGACGATGATAAAATGCCGCGAAGAAGTGGACGAAGTTTAAATACTGAATTCTTATATTCAGTAATCAATATTAAAATTTGTGGTAACTTTAGTTTGTAACGTTCGTAAACATCGGCAGTGTTTTTAGAGAGTAATATTTAAAATATTTAATGTTTAGCAAAATTTTTAATATTATTATGAAATAAATTTATGTGTGAACTTGCCTGTTCAATTGGAAATATTTATATTGGTGTTAATTAAAATACAGTATGGAACAGCCAAATGGAATAAATTCAGTATTTTTATTTCTAATGTGTTTCAACATTTGAGGCGTGACCGACCTAATCACATCGTTAATATTTTTCTTAAGTCAATTATATTGCGTGGCTTAGTTTTGTATACCATACTTTCAAATATCCCCAGAAAAAGAAATCTAAGGGTGTAAGATCAGGAGAATATGCTGACCATTCTAGCGATTCGGCCCCTCCCCTATCCACCGATTTGGTGATCGAGGTATTGCCGGACATCGATTCGGTAATGTAGTGGTGCTCCATCTTGCTGGAACCTTATTACAACTGCTGGAACTTGTGGGTTTCCTTGAGGATACGTTTGCTAAAGTTGGCACGACATTATTTTGGAGCAGAGCTAAATAATTATCTCCATTCAAATTGCCATCAATGAAGAAGGGACCAATGACATCGTTTCCAATTTTCCCCTCCCAAACATTAACCTTTTTAGGATCCAGTGCGGATTTTAATTAGCCCAGTACCGACAGATTTGATGATTAACATGGAGTAAAAGTGGATCCGAAAACAAAATATTTTCCAGTTAGATAATACTGTTATCTAATGTTTAGAAATTGCAGTTAGCAAAACTCAAACAATACGCAAAACACTGAAAACTATTTATTGACAACTATGACAAATATTTATTGCTGGCAATGCCAGATATGAACAATTTTTATGTTTTATGTCTTCTTTTTTTACTTAATAATGTTGAAAAAGAACGCTGAAATTGTTGTTGCTAGCCTACAATAATAAAATGCTGTAAGTTTTATATTTTTCGTTTGTTGTTGCAAACTTCGTCAGGCAGACCGTTAATTTTTGCAATAAATATTAAAACCATAGCATTTTTGAATAAAGAATGAAAAGACCTTTCAAGTGATGTATCACAAGAGTAGTAAGGCTATGTATGTACGGGCCCATCAGTAGTGTAACATTACCGGTTACAAATGACGTCATGAACTGGATGGTATGTGTCCATCAGGATATAAAGTAGATTTTAAACAGCTCATAATAGGTCTTTAACAGGTTTCAAATAGATCTAAACAGGTCTAAACAATTATAAGCAGGCTTTAAAGACATATAAACAGGTCTTAAACAAGTTTTAAATAGATATAAACAGGTTTTAATTCACAAAGACTTTTGATGGACACATGCCATCCAGTTCATGATGTCATTTGTAACCGGCAGTCTTGCCCTACTGATGGTCCCGTACATACAGAGCCTTATTACTCACAAGCCCTTACTTCCCATTAAAACATTTATGGATTGCAACTGCCACTCGAAAGTGGTTGAATTTAGGGATTTGTACGTTGCAGGATATCATTTCAAAATCCAAAATCGACTTGTCTCGGGATTTTTTATAAATATGCACAATAGTTCAGATACTGAATTTATTCCATTTGGCTGTTCCACACTTTCAGAGAAACCAAAAACTATTATGTCACAAACACATGTTAAATAAAATAATATTTTAAAGATACTAGTTTTGGTATTATAACTTACATGATTGTAAAAATATTCTCGCTATGTTTTACCAGTTGATGGGTCTCAAAATATATAACAAATACGAGAAACTCTATAATACAGACGAATAGTGAGCTCGTTCTGGCGAAGGTGTGATCAACATTTTCACAGACGGATAAAAAAAGAAGGATGGGGAAGGATGTGAAATATACTCCAGAAGTTTGCAAATCCAATATAAATGGGCTATGGATGGGCAAGCCAGCATAGTACAAACCAAACTGGTGGGCATAACCATAGCTGCAAAAGAGATTGTCCTTAAAAAAATTACGGACAAAACAATCAGGATCTACATAGATTGTAGACAATCATTACTAGCCCTGAGAAGTTACAAAATTACCACAGGAGCAGTATGGGAATGTCACCAAGCACTTGTGGGTGCCTCCAGCATGAATAACATGCTGGTATGCTGGGTGAAAGGACACACATAGTGTAGTGGCAACAAAGTAGCCGACAGACTCTAAGAAGGCAGCAGGCCCGGCGAGTCTGTTACCG
Source organism: Leptura quadrifasciata (assembly GCA_963675555.1). Taxonomy (NCBI): domain Eukaryota; kingdom Metazoa; phylum Arthropoda; class Insecta; order Coleoptera; family Cerambycidae; genus Leptura; species Leptura quadrifasciata. Next base: position 38,485,475 of record OY776673.1, read on the forward strand.
TTCACGGCGATAATACCAATAATTAAAGATAACACCCACAATAAATTCAAGAAGCTGTGGGATGAACCAAACAACTGTCAGTTTGCTAGAGAAATCTAAAATATTCCAACAAGAGTACAGCAATGGACTACCTGGCAATGTCCAGAAGGATCCTACGTTTTATAACGGGAATCCAGACTGGATACTGTCCGTTAAGAAAACATCTACATCATATGAGATTAAGCGAAACACCTCTCTGTAGAGGTTGTGATCAAGAAGATGAGACGATTCAACATATACCCTGTGACTGTTCTACCGTCTCATCAATCATAGACTTCAGTTTGAGAGAACGCTGGCCTAGTTTGGCCGATGTAAGGGAGCTGCCCCTAGGCAGCATCACCACTTTTTTCGCAAGATTAGGTTTGTTGGAGGCCTAGGCGAGAATTTGCCTACAGGGAGGATGTACAAGGGGCTCAATGGGACCTAAGTGCTGTGGTTCAATAATTTTTATTGACCACCCTCCCAACCAATTCCAGATTCCCGCAATACAAGATTTTCAAAAGAATATAAAAACAAAATATCAGTGAAGAATAATAAACAAACTCGTACTATCAAAACGAACAGAAGTCACAGTGACATCTAATCCATACGAAATTAAAAAAAAGATTTTCATGTTACCAGTGGTTTTTTAATATTTATATTAATGTAAAATAATAAATAATAATAAGTTTAGAAAAACAAATATATGTAAAAATGTATGGAAAAAATGTATTTTAATTGCTTTTCTTTAATTCACAATGCAGTCATGCACAATGTTTTTCTTCAAATTTTGCATCCTTTATTTAACACACTTCCTGACATAATCGATGAAATTTTGCACAGTTACTAAGATCGGATGACAATATCCACTGTTACTTTTGCAACTACCGCACGTAGGTGGCGCGGGGGTGAAAATTGATTAAGTATACTATCCAACCGGCACCTCCGGCAAAACGTAGATTATAAAAGGTTTCCCGCCTAATCAGAGACTTCTGCGTCCGTTTTTTCCCGTACAAATGGCACGATATTAGTCCCGATGACATAACGGAATGCCGCTAGGTTCATACCTCGGAACCCAGCTCCAATGAATGAATTTATGTAAATTGGTTTTATACGTTAAAATAATTAAAGTATGACTAAAAAATAGAAAATAATTTTTTTTAACAACTTACTTTTCTTAAAGTCGTACTAAAAAATAAAAAAAAATTGCAAGAAAAACAAGTTTTTACATTTTTTTTTAAATTTTTTTATTAATATTTTACAAAATTTCCGACTGTCAATCAAAAATTTACTCGTCTTGACATAAAAATCTGATTGCTTTTCTATTTAATTTTACATTAAAATTGGCGATTCTCCAGAAGCAAATAAGAGATAACTAGTCAATGAATTTACATCTCAAATAAATTACAATATAGACCAAGAGCTATTAAATGTCTCAATCAGTGTCTGTTGATAACCTCCTTCAACTTTTTCTGTTGGTAACTGTATTTAAGAACGCTGGGTCTGAGTTCCGACCGTAGGGACGTTTATTATATGAGCACTATTTTTCGCAAATTAATATTAAAACCACTCCACGCTAAAGAATGTGAATGCTACACTTGTGAACATAATTCGACGAACGTTTCGCTAACCATATCGACGTCATCGGAAGACTAATACGATTAGTTTTCAGTTTTAATCATCTCCATAATATGATAAGATGGTTAAAGAAAAGCGCGTCGAGTAATATATTCGAGTGTAGTGATCAAATGTTTTGTCAAAGGGTGTTTTAACACGCCAAAAATACTGATTTGTGAAATAGCCCTTACACGAAAACGCCCCCACCGCCAAGACCCGAACCCACATTAGGGTTGTTTTTTAAATAAAACTACGCATAATAAAAGTTGAAATAGATTCTCATGGCTATTTTTCACAAATCATTATCTTTGGTATCTGAGAACCACCTTCACAAACCGTCAAAACGTCTTAATCAGTAAACTAGATATCTGGAGATTAAGCGATTCACTACTTCCACTTCTTTTTAATTCTAAACAGCTAGTTTCGTATAACGGTTTCAATTCCATTTATAGCTGCATCAGGTGTCCCTCGAGGCTCCAAACTGGGGCCACTTCTGTTTTTGCTCTTTACTAATGATATCTATTACATCGTCGAATCCAATATGTCCACTGCTTTGGATACAAATCGGCTAACTTCACTCATTCCTCTGGTGTTCCTCAGGGATCAGTATTAGAGCCGTTATTGTTCATAATTTTTATCAATGACATCGTAGCTGGTCTAAATGTAAACTGTTTACTATATGCGGATGACTTATAACTTTTCTTAAAAATTGAATCTAAAAATGATTGTACCTTACTTCAAAAAAATTTAAACACATTACATGGTGTAAAGAAAATAAACTCTTTCTTAATGCAACGAAATGCAATGTAATTTATTATCGTAAAGACAATATAATACAATACAATTATAATATTGATACTGTAATCCTACCTCGACCAAATACTATTAAAGATTTAGGTATAATCTTTCATAGCAAGTTTACTTTTGTCACCAATATCGATACAATGACATCTAATGCTTATAAGAATCTTGGTTTCATTTTAGGTAATACAAAAGATTTTACCAAGATAGATACATTAAAGCTACTTTTTATTACCTTTGTAAGGTCCCAACATGAATATGGTTCAATAGTTTGAAATCCTATACATAATGTTCATATTACCAATATTGAGCGAGTCCAGAGAAAATTTCTTTAAATACATGTCGTCTCGACAATCAATATTCCCAAAGAAAGAAGAAATTTTCTACAACAGATTTGAAATGGGTAGCTTGATTAAACGCCGTGCTATGCATTCTCTAGTTTTCTTATATAAAATAGTCAATAATTTAATTAAGTGTGAGTCGCTACTCCAAATGTTTCAGTTTCATGTACCTAGAATAAATGCTCGACACAGACAGTTATTTTATATAAGAAATCATAATATTAATATAAAATGTCCCCTATATATCACCTTATTAATAATTATTCAAATAATGAGATGATTTAGATATTTTATTCTGTAATATCAGAAGCATTAAACATTTATATCAATAAATATGTGATACGTTATATCATAATGAAATCAGTAATACTGATACTGATTGTAATTTAGTATTAAACACTTAAGTGACTTGTCTTATATTTAATAAGTAGTATTATTGTTTTTGTTTTTTTTTTATTTTTCTTAAATGCTACTGTAATTCGTAACCTTATCCTGTAATTGGGTTCTGCCCGTTGGATGTTGTAAATAAAATTTAAAAAAATAAATAAATATAACTTCAGTCATCAGCAAAAGCGGTAGGCTATTATTCACGGATGATCTTAAGCAATATATGAGAGTAAACTGGTTTGATGATTGTATGTTACTGCAAAATGATATTAACAGAGTTCGTAATTGGTGTATGAGTAATAGATTACACCTTAATGCTTCCAAATGTAAGTTTATGACGTTTAGTAAAAAGCACTTTATTATTGGAAATGATTACTCCATTGACGGAATGTTATTATCCAAAATTGATTCCTCTAAGGATCTTGGTGCCTATTTGAAACTAGAACTAGAACACTAGAAAATGTGCAAAGAAAATTTTTGAAACTTTTAGCATTTGAAGTGGATACAACTTACCCCGAAAGAGGTATAGAACAAAGCACTCCTTACTAGATTTGGAATGCATATCTTAGAATTGAGAAGAAACTGCAACTTTATTTATTTTTTATACAATTTACTGAATAACAATGTTGACTGTCCGGAACTATTGTCTCAATTATGATTTAATGTACCAAATTATCATTTTAGACACAACTACACGTTTTATTATCCTCGTGCCAGAACGAATCTGCTTTTGAAATCTCCTATCTATACAATGTATGGTAATTACAATAAAATTTTCCATATATGTGATATTAATATTTGTACAAAAAAATAAATATCACACAGAGTAATGAATTATCTCTAACCTTAATGTGAACTTTTATTAAGCATCACTGAATTGTCATATATTCTAATTTAGGCTATTGATTGCGTCATATAGAAAGGAACTAAAACATTCAAAGGTTTTTATTACATAAATCGTTCAAATGGTCGTTTAAGATAAGAAAAACGCAGAGTGCTTTAAATTAGAGGGTGCAAATTGGAGATACGGGTGAAAATGCAACCCAGTGAGTTTATTAAATATAACTCGAAAACGAAGCAAAATTCAGGTATAGTTAATAGGAAACGTTTTTGTAGAGAATCAAATTTCCCATCGAAATGGCTTATTAAAAAAAACAATTTTTTGTGCGAGAAGTATCCAAAACACAATTAAATAGAGCTAAAAATCAAATTTTTTTACTTTCCTGCCTATAACTTTTTTTTGAGCAGATATAGGTATAGACACTGTTGGAAAAAAAGCGTTGATGAAATTTCCTTTAAAATGCTCAAACCTAACCATTTTTTTCGATTTTTATCGCGTTTACCTTGACATTGTTTTAAATCTTATTTTTTATAACAAAATTGATTTTTACCCAGTAAAATAATGTATTTCAAATTAATTTGTTAATAATGAAGAATTATTTTCAGAAATGTATAAAACTGATGGTTTTTTAAAACAATATGACAATTAATTATAATAAAATATTGATTTTTATCTATCTGATATATAGAGATGTCTTTTTTTTCCAATAAAAATATTATAATTTTAGTAAATTTGAGGATTTTATTCAATAAAACTTATTCAGGTAAGAATATGTTATTAAACAATTTGCAAATTATAAACATCATTCAAATTGAATATCGATATCTTCATCCACATCTTCAAGTACATCCTCTTCTGCAATCTCTGCTTCTTGTATATTGTCGCAATTGAAACCCTATACATTCTTTGCAAAACATGGAACAAGTTAGTATTAGTTTCCTGCAACCACTGCTTCTGTGGCAACCTGTGTACATCGCAAGCCATTTTTTTGAGCAAAATATCTGGTGCAAGAGGTTTTTTTTTTCTTAAATGGCCTTGGATCTACCATTAGCCAATGTCCTTCCCTTACAACCGACCTCTAATGTACTATTTTTTTTTCTCTCTCTTTTTCTTCCTGTTCTTTCCTTTATTTCTAGCTTTATTGCGCACCTATAGTATTCCCGGTTAGAACATTAATATCTATAACATAAAAACGAACAAAAAAAAACAAACCAAACAAACAAATTAATTAACAAGCATAAATGTAGCAAACTTATTCTTCAAATTTCTGTTTTTTTTATTTTTTTTTATTTTTTTCTAATTTATTATCTATATATATATATATATATATATATATATATTTAATTTTATTCTTTTTTAAACTAGTTTTTCATTTTCTATGTTTTTTTAATGTTTTTTCTTTTTTAAAATATTTTTCCTTTTTCTCTATCACTTTTTTAAATTATTTTCTTTTTATTTTTTCTTTTCTTTTTTCTTCTTTTTTTCTTTCAAACCAGCAGTTTACAAAAATTATACACTAATCATATTAACACTCCAGTGGAGTTTACAAATTCAAATAATGCTTGAAAAGCAGGATATAATTCATATTTATTGGTAATTGGAAATTTAGACTAAGGAGTTTATTCATGGGCTCAGCTCGTTCTACAGGGAAAAGAGTACATTCAAAAAAAATATGATTTATATCCCCTACTTTTCCACACGAGCATAGATTATTGTCTACAATCTTTATTTTGTTGAGGTGGTACGGAAAAAGTCCATGATTAAACTTTAATGTAGTTATTAATATATACATTTTTCTTGGGACCGTTACATTATGATACCATTGTTGACGGGATATAACCGGGTGTATGAGGGCATAATTAGTTGGCTTTTCTATGTAAGCGTTGTTGTACCTTAGTTCAGTTAGTCATTAGTTCCTTTTTGAAAATTGGGAAACAATCTGTAACCAGGAAATCATTTATTTTTTTGGTATAATCTGTACAGGCTCTTCTAGCGAGAAGGTCCACCTGCTCGTTATAAACTAATCCTGTATGCGCCTTAATCCACATGAAATGGATGGTGTGCCCCCTTTTTTTTAACTCATAGCATGTTCTAGTTATATTTATCAATATGGGTGAAGTAATTTTATTAGTGTTTCCTAGACTTTTCAGTACTGACATGGAATCGGACAGAATAAGACCTTTTTTAATATTATTAGTTGTAATAAATAATAATGCTTCTAAGATAGCGTACGCCTCGGCCAAGAAAATAGAAGCTTCTTCGGGTAGCTTCTTTGCTGTGTTTCTAGTAAAGGAATAAAAAATGCACGTCCAGTGCCTAAAACGTTTTTAGACCCATCAGCATAAATTTTGGTGTATCTTCAAAATTACTAAGTTGTTCTAGTAAAATAAATTTATTAATAATACTGTTATTGTCTGCAAATCTGGGGAACGTTACTGTCACTCGCGAAAACAAACTTTTCAGATCTAGTCTTCCAGGTGTTACGGGTGTTATTATAATTTTATCCTCGAATTTAGCAGTTTTGGTGAATGCGGTAGCCAACAGAGGGGATTTTTCTTTGCACCAATACTTGTTCATAAGATCATGTCTCGTTAAATTGTTGATATTATCTATAAATTCTTCTTGCTGTGTGGCCTTTAATTTCATTATAAATTTTTTGCTTAAATACTCTCTCCTGAGACCTAGAGGGGGTTCCCCACCAGAACAAATACGCAGGGGGCTTTACTCTGTTCTAAATCATTCGTGGAATGCTAGCTATCAATCCATATTTTGATTTTTTCCAATCCCAGTGAAGAGGGCTTTAATGCTTATCATTCCGCAGCTGTATTTGAAAATATGTCCTTAAACGGTGCTGTTTAGTAGCATCAAGCGTTGGCGGTAATTGGGCCAGAGAAATTAACTTTTGATAATTTGCAAAAAAGTTGAAAGTGACAGCTACTAAGGGTCTTATTCAACATTGCTCCTTACAAAGCAGCTGCAATAATTTCTGATTCAGAACCTATGCCTTCTTCAGTTGCATTGTTGCGTAAAAACGTGTCCATATATGATTTTAATTGGACTGTTCCGCACTTTCAAAACAATGTTACGAAGCAGATGTTCAGTAGAGGCGACGGGCAAGGCAACGATACGAAGCAACCTTGTAGACTCAAGAAAAAATATATTTTAGAGAAATTATTAAAAGCTTTTAGTCCAATAAAATTAATCTATCGTTTGGATTCTATTTCTCAGGGGATAATTTTATGATCATTCGATGTGGAAAAATGTCAGGAACAACATACTGAAATGTTTAAGACTTGGCTGTTGTAGCAATTTTGTACATAAATAAAAACTATCAACAAATTGGCCTTGCTCGACTTTAATGCGGTACGACGGCCATAAAGTACTTCTAATAATTTTAAAAAATATATCACATTGCAGGGAAATAAATTCTCTACAATTTTGATACGGGACATACGCCTTTACGATGATTAATTTTCTTGTAAATAAATTTTTTAAGATTTTTTTGCCAAGTTCTTTTCGTTTGGTCAACTGACCTTTGCCACGCCCCTTTGCGCCAAGGACTGTTGTTCCCGTTTATTCAGCGCTTCTGGATGCGCGCGCAGTACGCGTCGTTCCGCTATGTCGCAAAGGGGCGTGGCAAAGAAATCTTAAAAAATTGATTTAAAAAAAATTATGCATCGTAAAAGGGTATGTCCCGTATCAAAATTGTAGAGAATTTCTTTCTCTGCAACGTGATATATATTTTTTTAATTATAGAAGTATTTTATAGCCGTCGTATCGCGTTAAAGTCGAGCAAGAACAATTTGTTGATAGTTTTCATTTATTTACAAAATTTCTACATGTTACGGTTTATTTTTGTCCTAATATAATGTATCATAAAAATAGTGCACCTATGATACAGCGTAGACTAATTTTTCTGTGTTTATGTAGATCTGTTGTACATATTAGGGTTAAGGTAATTGCTTTCTAATAAACAGAAGGGAGTTTTCACGGAAATTATGTTTGTAGCGGTCGGTCACGGGTTGAACTTCTAAATTCAGGTCTCTGTTCCACTATTTAGCTTGATAATTCTTATGTTCATCTATTAATTATATGGTTACATTTTTGTAAACATTTCGCTGAATCACACATTTGACAGCCAAGGGAAACAAGGATGACAACTTTATATCTTTTCTATTTTTATAGCTTTACTGTTGGCAACAATGTTGAAAATAATTACACATTTAATTTAATTTGGAATAATAATCCATTTCATTGTTAACTAAAGTAGTATTGAAAAGATATAGTAGCTATTTAAGATCTCAAAATGCAAATTGTATGCCTTATTATAATAGTATGAAATGTAATAAATATTTCCAGAATAGGACATACCCTGCCATCTAGTGGACGGAGCTCGAATTTTAATTGATCGATAAGTTCGCGAAATGCAAGTTCTGGTTCTACAGGATTTCAAATGGGTTTTTCTAAATAGGATTTTTAATTGATAAAAATATAAGTTTTTCTCTCTTAATTTCCGGGAATGAGGTGTGCTTAATTAATTGCTGACTGTTTCTGTGCGAAAACGTTTTTGAATTGCGATCATCCGTTAAGGGATTATTCTTTGTGCAGATATTTTATGTGATTTCGATTTGTGATAGTTGATATCTTTGGATTCTAGTGATATTTTTTTGAAATTACACCTATTTGGGGATTAAAACAACAATTGTAAGTACATACATTTCCCATGTGATTGCATAGTTAGGTAATTTTTTTTTGTATATGGTGGTCATTCCACGCTCTCTCTACTACCTTACACCATCATCTTAAAATCATTTCCGTGGGATACTGTGAAACACCCTTCAAAGAAGGTAACTTTGGAATTTTATTTCCAAAGGGTGTTTTTCATGGAGGACTGTTATCGGTTTGTGGAGGCATATCTGGGAAGCCACAGAGTTGGACATTGTCAATTTGGGAAATTTTTAATAGTCCTGGAACTCTGATCCCTTTTGGAATTTATTTATTGTCAACTGCCTGGATTAGCACCGTCACTGGGGCTGCAACCTACCCTCATATCTAGAGACGGAGGAGATCTACCGGAACCAGGAGACACGCAAGTTGATCTCAAAATAAAACACAAATTATTTATTATTATGTTATTTCACACAAACTGATGATTATCCAATTTTTTTTTGTACATTATTTAGAATATTACTTTTTGATAAATCTTGCGACCGCCTTGACAATTATATTTCCAATTACTTTTAGTATTATTAGTGAATTTTGGGGGATATTAGTCTTAAGAAAACAATTTATTAATAGGAGTTTTACTTTACATATTTTAAAGAAATATATGTATTAATAATTACATTTGAGCTCAGTAAATTTTGAAAAGTGGGATTGTACAACGGAAATTAGTTCAGCAAAGAAATTCAAGAAAATATTTTTGGTTGGCTTGTTATAATTGCACTTAAGCTTAAGCAACGTTATAAAATTATATCAGTTTGCATAAAATTCTCTCTGGAAATTCTCAGGGGTATTTGCAGAATAATTTAATTTACTTGGCGCCCACTAAGAGTACAACCTTATTTGAACTCCGCCCGTCTCCACTAAGTCTGGCCGGCGAATACCCAGTTGTCCAACGACAGCTGCTTTTATTGTTCCCTCCCTTGCAGAGGCAGAAAGGGGTAGGTAACAAACACCCAAGTCTTAAACATTTCAGTATGTCATTCCTGACGTTTTTCCACATCAATTGATCATAAAATTATCCCCTGAGAAATAAAATTCAAAATATGTGAAAAATTGGTCTAGATTTATTGTACTATTTATTGAAGTTGAGAGACGCGTTGTTAAAGTAGTTAATTTTTTCGGAACTTTCGAGGACAAATCTATATAAGAAAATGTTTAATTTTTGTGACCTCAATTTTCTTTGTGGACTTTAAATAATATATAATGTTTTGTTTTATTTTACTTTATGTGTAACTTCTGCAATATTATGTATAACTCGCTGTAAATAGGGTTATTATTACTATTATTATGTTCCTTTTACGTATTATTTACTGGTCTTCTAAACCGTAAAAATAATGGTGCACCGCGTGGAGACAGGACAGTCCAGCTAAATGGCGTTCTCGCCATTTGATATGGGCAATTACATATTAGATGGTCACGCTCAGCGAACCAGTAAAATTTTCATATGTTCAACGCATTATAAAAGTGCACAATTAACCAAGTGATTAATATGATTGGTCTATGATTTATGAATTGCCAGGAACATGTGTGAAAATTTATATCTTTTATAAACTTGGACTCCAATCAAATGTAACGCGAAACGCTCTAAATGAATTTTTTAATGGATTTATGCCAGTTTTTCAATCACCAGGACTTAACCAAATGTAAAGGTTGGATCTTTGAACTAAAATAATTACGCTAATCAACATACTTTATTATTAATAACATTTTAAGAGCTACAGTAATAAATAACAAAATTTACTTATTCATGCTTACGTGGGAAGTTCATACATGCAAGATAAATAAGCAAATTGATCTGCTCAGTGGCTCAATGCTTACATGTTAGGATTGAGACCAAGGGCTCCCGGGCTCGAATTCCGCCAGGGCACGTACTAGACGGGGTTGTGTGAGAAACAACACGGTTAGTTGCTGTATCACTCTTGAGCTCGAGACTCAGCTACGGAAATTGTTGCATAGTTTTCTTTAAGTATGTGTCCTTATCCAGTGGTAGAATATCTACATCCAGAATTAAAAAATACGCTAAAGAATAACAGCTATTTGTGCAATAAGTTATTAAAAGTTGTTTTATTTCATATTTTTATAAAACATCTCGCACTGGGGCTTAAAGATGTCTTCTTTAGTAAGAGTATTTCATTTAGTAATTAAAATAGCAAATAAGACTAATAAACCGCTTTTAAATAAATCATTTTTGATTCTGCTATTATAGTACTTTCAGGTTCATATGATTGAAAATAAGCTTAATGAATACAAAATTTGATTTTATATTTTAGTCGGGTGTATATTTACCGAGCAGTCAAAAAACGCAACAAAAACTTTGCGACCTCATTAAAATATCATTACTCTCTGTACTATCTCGCCTGCAAATTGAATCACTTATCTTTGTAGGTTTTTAATGTACGCCGGTTTGTTTGATAAGACCATTCCGAATGGTCCACCGGCATTAATAATTAGCTTGTAAAGTTTTGCGTTTTTTGAGTGCCCAGTAAATATACACCCTACTCCTATAGCTGACGTATTGAGAACCACTGACTATAGTATTCTACAGATAGATATTTTTTGTTATACAATTATACAATAACTTTTAGTTTTGACAAAATTTAACTTAATGTCACATAATGAATATTTTTGGTCCAAAATGCTATTTCATCAACTTTGTTCTTCTCTCAAAAGACATAAATCGACTGTGAATATATCACTTCGAACCCAACAAGACTGCTTTATTATAATTTCATGTAAGGTCCTTTTCCTCTATGTATTCGGAAGACTTAGTAAATATGCTATATTCATATTGATATGATTTCACTTATACTTAAGCTTAAGAACAAATCAGGTCAATTTGAGTTGTGTACTGTGAACAAAATGCATTTTATTTTATTCTGAGTAAAGAGTTGCATGCATGTTTTCTTTTTTCTTTTATTTGTTCTGTTTGATAAAATATCTTACAGAAGACAGATATTGTCTATACATACATGCAATTATTATTTCAGCCATTAAAAACAGATAGAGATGTCTATAATATAATTTAATGGTAATTAGAATCAGTTATTTTATTTAAATTCACTTAATTATTATTATACTAATTATTAAAACGTTTAATAACACCTCGAACTGTTAACGCATTTAATATGTTCAAGTAGATATAAGTTTTTAATTTAATTTGTGCAAGAAAGTGATAAAACTGAAGAAAGTCTGAATATCACACGATGAGAACCAATTCGTGTTGCTAAGTTGATGCCATAAAAGATTCAAATTGATATCTAGGATTTTTTTATTCGGAGAAAATATAAAGGAGATTGTGAAAAATTTGAAAATTGGAGGTTGCTAGGGGATATTAGATAACAACAAGAAATTTGTGAAAATTGAAGGGGTGAAAAATTTTGGAGAAAGGAGAAGATTGAAGTAAAATAGAGAAAATAGACTATAGTTGGTTTAGTAGATAAGTAAAACGAAGGAAGACAACTAGTTTAAGACTTTGGAAGAAAGAAATAAAAAATCGAGTTTTTCCAGACGAGACAAGACAAGTAGTAGAAAGAAGCATAATCATAATTTATTTTAAGGTTTAGAAAACTATTCCTGGTGGAAACCATATACCATTTAAATGGTGAAGAAGTTTCGAGATAGCAGCTTAACATCGCAAATAAGTGATACTGTGCGGCTGGAAGTTATTTTGAGGTACGCGGACTAAAAAGTCGTACTAAACTTTATTTAAATTTTATGTTCACAATTTCATATTTTGGAAATAATTGAGAATATTTTAAATTGCAAATTTCGAAAATTCATTTCATTTTTATTAACAAATTTTATTTTAAACTTAGTAATTTTCAAATTATTTTATTCTAGTATCATATTTGTTTTATAGGGAATTTTATCTTTCATTTGTATCGAATATTGTTCTCGCAATACATTGTTCAGTTTGATTTGAATTTGTTTTATTGCTTATTAGTGTTTCTAGAATTGTGTATCTTTTAATGACTCCGAACTTTCGACTTTGAGATTTAAACTTAGAAATTATTTACTGTGATATGTTACATCCTTCAGGCCGAATATCATAGCATATATAGTAATAATAATAATAATAATAATGTGTCTTACCTGATAGTATAATAACAAATGTACAAATTATTTAAAGAGAAGGGCAATGTTGAACCTCGTTCCTCCTCCATATATCCCCAAAACTTGCACAAAAATTTGATAGTTTACGTAGAACAGTTAGATAATATTATAATGGGAAACATTATCAGAAATAAAAATGTTCAAGCCAATATTATATACCTGTAAGTAATAAAGAGAATAAAATAAAATATTTCAACATTATAATTTAAGAGATTAATATGGTTTCTGAACATGGACATAGAACTTGCAGATTTTATTTTGTTTGAAAGACTGGCGTACAATTTATCTGCACTGTATGAGAAACACCTCCCAAATTGGGCAGAACTGTGCTTGGGAACGCAATATTGATCAAAAGCCCTAGTAATACAACTGTGAATGTCTGAACACTTGACTGGTATTAAGAAAAGGAGTTTGCATCAGATTTATTTTATAAATTCAGGAAGCCATGTAGATAAAATACCTTTCATGCAAATATAACCAATTGGTTTTCCTAAATTTGGTGATAATATGGTCAAATTTTCTCAAGTTGAAACTAAACCGAAAACAAGAACTCTGTAACTTTTGCAAACTTTCCTTATCTTTATTTATTAAAGCTGGTCAATTTACCACATCATAGTAGGAAAGGCTAGTTAAAATTAAGGTATGTCATAATTTAAACTTAATTTCAGTATATAATAATTCCCTATTATATACAATTTTTAGTTTTCTTATGTTTTTCGTACTAACTTACCAACATGTTTAGAAAACCTCAAGTCATTATCTAAAACAATTCCTAGATTCTTGCAACACTCAGTGAACTTTAATATCTGATTATTAAGATCTATTTTAAACGATTCAGTAAAGACGCATCTACGCTCGCCCCAGTTGTAATGACGATAAAGTAGAAAAATTTCGTGCCATTTCTTATTATTAATAGTATTAGTTTCGGTCTTATGAAGTACGCTGTGATATCGGCACCAATAATAAATATAAGTGAGGTCTAGCAGTACAATATATTCAATGCTAAAAACAATCCCATATGGTAATACGCTTATAATCCTGCAGAATTTCTGTCTTCAATTTTGACCTGAAATTTTTATTTCAGTTCCCAAAATTGAATTAGGTAGGTATTCCTTCCACGACTTAGAACGAATAATTGAAAACCTGTACCGGATTAAATTTTTTGTACACGTACGTGTTCCATTAAAATAAATTAAAATCTGTGACTTGAAATAAAACTGCGGCAAAAAATACACAGGTAAAGTTTCTAAAAGCATCTATTGTAATACTAAGCAAAGTTAAATTAACTGCAAATAATTCAAGTTTCAAAGGGTTTTGTTTGTACGAGCAGAAACTGTTTATTTCCATGTCAAAGTAAACTGATACCTTTAAACCTTCTTATTTTCTGTAATCCTCAAATAACATTCGTCGTCGAAGAAGCTGTAAAGGAAACGTAATATATATTCTAAATGGAAACGGTAGAACACTAGGCTATAAGCAAATAGTAATGAATTTTATTTACACTATAAGATACATCGAAACGAAAATATTGAAATTTTAAGAAATAATTAACATCAAATAACCCTTAATTGCAGCAGTAGAGGTTTATTCGGAAAGTAACCGGATCGTCTCAACAAAGTAATTTCAATCCGAGATATTTTTGTATTTTGAAGTAAAATTTCAAACTGCTGATTTGGTCTTGATATTATAATTCATAGTGAACTATACTGATAAATTGGTGTCCAATTACGATTACAATTTATTATATTTTATATCTGAGAAGAGGATGAAAGTGTAACCAAATATTTTTATGAGTTTAACCGGTTTAACTGTTTCTTTCTTTGCACTATATCTACAGCGCTTATTCATTAATATGAAGGTGTTACCTGTACGCGTATATAGTTTATATCCCTACAGGTTGAAGAGAAAATTATACAAAATTAAGAGTAGAAAGAAATCGGTAGGTTAGCTCTAGCACTTCTAACAGCATCATCGCGATTGTCAGTTAAGCGTACGACAAGAAGAAATCTCATCCATGTCAGCTTACCTTCAGTTGATGTGTCCCAAAAACAATAATATGGGAGAAAAAGCAATTAGTGCTCTGGACTGTCCAAGAAACATCACTGAATCCTTATTTACAAGACAACAGTAATACAAATATTATCTGTATGTCTCGCAAATAGTCCATATCTCTGAAGAATAGAAATAATGGAAAAACTTCATCATCTTAATGTTTCTTTCTGTCTGTTTGATGAACTAGATAGTTGCTACTCCTTCTGTCTTTTTCGTCGGCCCTCATAATCACAGTTACCAATATTGTCCAAGGTCACTGCAACAACGATCGCGCCATAAGCAACACGCAAAAGTGAAATAGATACACCAATTACTACCCTAAAGTAAAACAAACTCCCGTTTCGAATTATTATTCTACTATTATTACTCTATTAATGGAATAGAGTAAAGTAGAGTTGACGATCATTCATCGAAAGTAGCACCGATGTCTGATAAATTTGGGACAGGCATAGGCAGCGTAATATTGTCTAAATTATATTCATACAGGACTTTTTCTGTTATATGACATTATGTCACATTTTCCAAATTGTGGGGAAGGCTATAGGCTGGGGCCGTTACGGATTTTTAATGTTGAAAAAAAAAAAATAATAGTAGGCAACGGCCGGCTGGAATATATAGTTGAGGTCATAAACAATGAAAAAAAAACTTTGGAACTTGAGATGAAGGGAAGTAGTGAAATGGGGTGCTATTTAAGGGATGAGAACTGTTTTTCGTGATTTGTGGCGAAACGTGACCTCCTAGAGAAAAATATTTCATACAAAAGTTGTAGATAATAAAAAAATCTAAAATTTTTATTCTATATTTTTCGACATAACCTTAAAGTTTGCGAGAAAATGACGAAAAACCGATTTTTCTGTTTTTATTTTTTTTCTCACGTGAAAATTATTTAATTTAAATGAAACTTTGTGAAAGTACGTAATTATTTGCATACAATAAGCATGAATTTTTTCAATTATGGGAAATAAATATTTTTCGAGATTTTACCATTTTTCCGATCTTCGGCGAACAACTTTATTGATTTTTTTTTGGATTTTGATGTACTACTAGTGCTCATTTTTTTCGTCGAGATGTCTACTTTCAAATGTTACGTCGATGTTAGTGATTTATTGTCATTTAGCAGCTTAAAATTAAGAAAAACCGAAACAAAATTTTTCGAATCTCGAATTTGTCGATTTTTTCCATTATTTTCAATTTTTTATCATATTTATGTTAATAATTCATAATATTTTAATGAAAAAACTTACTTTGGTATAAAAAAACTAAAGTTGAATGAATTTAGTTATTGGAAACCATGCTAAAATTGAATACAAACAAAAGAAATACTGTTACGTATTCAAACAAACAAAAAAATTTACAAAATTTGAAATTTCTCAGCATACAGGTATTTGTGATGCGTCCTTTGTAAACGCACGTGGTGATTGAGTTTTCGATTAAAATTAAACGAATTGTTAATTGACAATAGTTTACTGCCGTTGGATAATAACAAAGTAAGTTGAGTATTAATTTGTAGCCTTTAACATTGTCAGTAGCTTTTATAATTTTAATATCATTGTAAATTCATACAGGATAATTACAATTGTTAAATGTTACAATAATGTTTTGTTTTGATGTGTACGCTTGAAGCTACAACTATCGTACTTTCAATTACACCAAAATCGAAGTAACATTTCAGAAAAATATTTACTGTACATCTAAAATTTATTTTAGATTTTGCACGTGTTACAAATGTAAGGTTAGGGATACCACACAAACGAGAAAGGAAGACTGGACGTCTTGCTTGGTTGCTTGCGACGCGTTGTCCTATAAATGTCGTATATATAGTTAAGGTACATGTTTAAATTTTGTCAAAAAAATTATAGTGCCATTCAGGGACTCTTCGAAAGTGTTTCGTTTTTTCGCATTATTTAAAGTTCATGACGAAATAATATTGATTAATTTAAACTGAATATTTTATAAATTAGTAAAAAACATTATAGAATAGTATCAACTGACTTGATTTTTATTATAATAATTAATGAAACTGTAAATGAAGAAAAAACGAAACTAAGAATGATCAATTTTTTTTATACTAAATAAATAAAAAATATTTCAGATGGCCAGTATGGATCCATTCGCTTGCATTATTTGTAACAAAAGTGATCAAGATGATTTATGCGAAATCAAAGCAGGTGCTATCGAGCGTCTGGTACGGGTTAGCAAAGAAAGAGGCGACCACAAACACAAAAGAATGGAAAAATTGACATCTGCCAAAGTCCACCAAAAATGTAAAGCTGCTTACATAAGGCAAAGTTCCATAGATGAATATAAAAAATCGAAAAGAAGGAGCTTATCGGAAGGTAGGAAGATCATCCAAGATGCAAAAAAATTTGATACATCTCTGACAGTTCCGACTTGATTCCCGGAAAGTTGTTAAAAAGCGTTAGCTGTACTTGTGAAAGTGGATGCAATAATCAAAGGTGTGGCTGCCGAAAACACGGCTTAAAATGTACCAATCTATGCAATACATGCACTGAGAACTGTTCAAATAGAGACAGAGAAGTATTTGTAGATTTAAGTGATTCTGAAGATATTGATGAAGAGCCAGCAAAGAATAATGGCATCGAAATTGAAGAGCCTGAAAATGCCAATGATTTTGAAGATAATATAGAATCTGAGAGTTTGATCCATGAAGAAAACGAACCACAACAAAAAAGGCCTAAAATTGATTAGATTTTAACTATTATTTTATTGATTTTTATTTTTATAAGCTATACACAACCACTATTAATAAAGTAAATATTTGTAAATAAAGTAAAGAATTCGTAACCAATATAAAAAAATTATATCTTGTATTTTATCATATGTATTTAGAATAATTTAATATGCATATAAAGTTTTCGAAACTTAACTGTAGCTTATGAAAATTAATAAAGTGCTATTGATTTCCGTGTAAATGTTAAGTTTCATGAAGTTTTCCCTACCTTTCTGTGATGAAATTCATTAAACTTTATTTATTTTATACCAAAGTAAGTTTTTTCATTAAAATATTATGAATTATTAACATAAATATGCTAAAAAATTGAAAATAATGGAAAAAATCGACAAATTCGAGATTCGAAAAAATTTTTTTTCGGTTTTTCTTAATTTTAAGCTGCTAAATGACAATAAATCGGTTTTTCGTCATTTTCTCGCAAACTTTGAGGTTATGTCGAAAAATATAGAATAGAAGTTTTAGATTTTTTTATTATCTACAACTTTTGAATGAAATACTTTTCTCTAGGAGGTCACGTTTCGCCACAAATCACGAAAAACAGTTCTCATCCCTTAAATAGCACTCCATTTCACTACTTCCCTTCATCTCAAGTTCCAAAGTTTTTTTTTCATTTTTTATGACCTCAACTATGTATTACAGTCGGCCGTTGCCTGCTATTAATTTTTTCATCTCAAAAAGGTAACGGCCCCAGCCTATATTTGTATTACCAATTTTTTTTTCAGCAGATAATTTTTCAACTTTTTAATCTGTAATTGATTCTATTCCAATAAATTTATTTATTTGCATCGTCAGCATATAATATCATTCACTGTATCACTAATGAATAAAGTAAACAGGTTATGATCGAAAATGGAACCCTGAAGACATATTTGTTCATATTTTTTAATAAATATACTACTATTATTAATACTATTATTATTTCGTGAGTATTATCTTCAGTATTCGTCGTGGACTTACTTACATCACGAATGCTGTTTGGTACATAGTATCTACCAGACTCCTCTATAGGAACCGAAAATTCTGAAACATCCTTCATTTGTATTGGTATAGTAAATTCTGTAACAAGGTTCGTGGTTCCTAACTCTCGCTTTCACTCGCGTTCGGAATCTTCCACTTGTATCGAATTTTCATTCTAACCGAGTAACAGACTGTATTTTCTCCACGACCATTAGTAAAAAAAACAACTAAATCTGAACAAAACAAGTTATTTATTGATTTTTCATTCATTTTGTTTAATTAATTTAAAACTTGTCGAACAACGCCGCATTACATTTGACACTGACAGTTTTCACATTTACGGCAATCTATGTATTTCGTTGAGCACAATTATGAAATCTTCATTCTGGCACTTGTTATAAAATGACAATACATGCAAAATACATAAGAAGAAATTGTTTCAGAATAAATATCTATCTCAAGAGTGAAAATTTTGACTTCCTATTATTAAAAATTATTTCGGAATAATTAAATTCTATAATAATCGTGGAGAAAAACTATTCTATTGAAAATTGAATTACTTCCTTTGAACTATTTTTAACAAATTATTCTTGATAGGTACTATGATTTAAATTTATCGCTAAAAAATGTATTAATTTAACTACTAATTAAATTGAGTACAACTTATGGCATTAATCTAATTAAATGTTATTTGTTGCAGGTGGGCACGTACAATTAAGCAACGAAGCGTAAAAAAGGTAAATAATTGATACATATAATTTGCTAGTATAACGCTATAATTATTGTAACATCTTATGATTATGGAATCATGTTTTTATGCGGGTAATAAATATGGTTATTAAGAACAGTCTTAATGAAATATTTTTAAGATCTAGCAGTAGTTATTTAAAGTGAATATCAAAATAATTTAGTTCAATATTTCATGTTATAGAAAGCTTTATTATTTATCTTCTAGTTCTTCCTCTTTCTTATTTATCCTTATTCATTTTATTTATTAGGTACATCGAATGCTATGGTTGTCGTCTTCTTATTGGCCTATCAATATTTCTTCTTCCTATTGATTTAAATTTTTTTCATATTTAGAAAAATTATCTCGGTTTATTCAGTTCAAATGTGTTTTCGACACGGTATCTATATTTTATTATAAAAAATACGATAATAAATTATATTGGTTTGGATGCGCTATAGGCCATATTTTCCAATAATAGTGAAAAGAAAAAGGTATACTAAAATAATATGGAATTTATTGGTATCAACTTAATTCATTGCAATAATCTTTAACACGTAGAAGTAACTCTCAATCAATTATGCAACATCCTTCTTGATATCCTTCTCTTCCTCCCCGTAGGCAGACCCTCGTCTAGGCCTCCAACCAACATATCTTGCGAAATAGGTGGTGATGTTGCCTAGGAGCATCTCCTTTACATCGGCCAAAGTAGGCCAACGTTTTCTCAAAATCGATTCTCTGGTTGATGAAACGGCAGAACAGTCACAGAGTACATATTTAGCCGTCTCATCTTCTTGTTCACAACCTCTACAGAGAGGTGCTTCGCTTAATGTCGTATTGCGTAGGTGCTTTCTTAACGGACAATGTCCAGCCTGGATTCCTGTTATAAAACGTAGGTTCCTTCTGGACATTGCTAGGTAGTCCGTTTCAGTACTATTGTTGGGATATTTTAGTAGTTATCTTTAATTACTTGTGTTATCGCAGTAAACGGTAACAGACTGGCGAGGCCTGGTCCAAAGTTATTTAAGCCTGCTTGGCCAGTCTGTCGGCTACTTTATTATCACTACACTCTGCATGTTCTTTCATCCAGCATACCAGTATGTTATTCATTCTGGAGGCACACACAAGTGCTTGGTGACATTCCCATACTGCTCTTGTGGTAATTTTGTAACTTCCCAGGGCTAGTAATAATTGTCTACAATCTATGTAGATCCTGATTGTTGCCCGTAGTTTGTCTGAGAACAATCTCTTTTGCAGCTATGGTTATGCCCGCCAGTTCCGTCTGTACTGCGCTGGCTTGCCCATCCATAGCCTGTTTAGATTATATATGCAGACTTCTGGAGAATATTTCACATCCTACCCCATCCTTCTTTTTTGATCCGTCTGTGCCGATGTTGATCACACCTTTGCCAGCGAACTTATTCTCACAATTCGTATGTATATGTAGGGTCTGTCAAAGACAAACCGGGGAGAAATGCCATCTATTCAACCCCTATAGAAGAGGCGTCTTCATGACACCATCATTCCACAGGTCACTTCTGGTGTCTCCAAAGCCTACAGGTTATATACCAACGGATTTGAAGCGTACCATTGTTGTCAGAGCCACTTTCCTAGATATATATCTAATGGTGGCAGACACAGCATTACCTCCATAGCTCTCGTTGGCGTTGTTCGCATAGCTCCTGTTATGCTTAGGTAGGCAACTCTCTGCACTTGGCTGAGCTTGAGCTTAACTAGAGTTTGTTTGCTATTATGCCACCACAACTCCATAGGTGATCATTGGTCTTATGATGGCAGTGTATATCCACATTACCACTTTGGCTTTGATTTTTGAGATTTTCCCCACGTTCGGTCTTTAGTCTTCTGTCTATGTGAAGATGACATGTTTGGCATCGAAGGTTACCCTAAGGTATTTCACTTCTGATGCGAAACTTAGTGTTGTATGGAGGAGGGCAGGTGCCTTCAGTGCTGCTAGTTTCCTCATCCGTGTGAAGAGAACCAGCTCCGCCTTCCTGGGATTGACAGACAGGGAGGGAGTGTTCTCTGTACCATTTTTCGGTTATTCTTAGAGCCCCCTGCATTCTTTCACAGAGGACTCCTTCGAATTTTCCGCTAAGCATTATTGTTAAATCACCTGCATAGGCAATTTTATAATTTCACTAATATAAATGATATGCATACTGAATGTTATAATATAATAAACCCACCGCTTGATAAGCATAGTCCTAGAAAAAAGTTACCTTTAGGCAAATTACTCCGTGACTTGACAAAAATATTCTTAACAAGAAAAGGTAAATTGTTAAACAAGCACATAAAATCAAGGCGAATATTACAATAATTTCATAAATGCCAGAACTGAACTAAAATCTCGCTTGGGCCTCTACTTTCTTTATATTTATTAACGATATAGTACTGTTATTTAATGTTAATCATTTACTCTATGTGGATGATTTCAGGCTGTTCAAAGTTGCAAGATAGTATGGTTAAATTAAATTATTATTGTTTAACAAATCATCTGCACTTAAGTGTCAGTAAATCCAATATTATGTCTTATTTTCGTCGTAGAGCCACTGAAATATTTCATTATTTGTCGTTCTGAATAGAACCACCTAATTTAAAAACTTTGGTCACTTTTGACTGCAAGTTATCATTCAATAAACATTTTTACTGGGCCGGCATATAAGAGTTTGAGATTTGCATTGTGTAATGTTAGTGAATTTGACAACGTGAAAATTCTAAATATTCCTTACACTAATTTTGTCCGTTGCAAACTGGAATACGTTTCAGTGGATTGTAGTCCCTTATACATAATCTGTGTAACTCGATTAGAGAAAGTGCAACGCAGATGCCTTAAAGCTTACTTGCATTATCTTACGGGTGAAAAGTATGCTTCTAGTGAGATATCCCAGGATGCGCTATTGACCAAGCTTGAATTAAAAAGTTTATATTGGAGGCGTATCATTGGACTGTACTTCTTCACAAACTCATAAACAATGCAGTAAGCTCAGTCAGTTGTATCAAGGATCTTACATCGTGTGCCTAAAGTAAATTTACAATATATACACACATAGCTAATTTCCATAGATATCCCGTTAGAAATTTCAATTTCACACCATTTAATTTTTTTATTGGGCTATATGACAGCTGCAATTTACAATAGTTATTTTTGTACATACGGTGCGAAATGCTATTTTGGTGATCGAGAAAGTTTAACAGTATTTAAGAGTCCCGTTTGCAAAGCACACAACTACTAGGCCGATAAATTATAATAAAAACACTGTACCGGGGGGTGGAGCTTGCATTGCGGTTATTGTTTTGCTATTGGCGTAAATATTACCTGAGATTTCATCAGAGTTGGAATCGAGCTCATTGTGCCGTTTGTGGAGTGAATTATCATCAGAATGTTTGGCAGTAAATGAGGCCACAAATAACACTGAATACGCCTAGAGACGCGCGGAGATATTGTATATACGAAAATCGAAAAAGAGCCACCGAATTAAAAATACTTACAGTTAAGATAATTAATTTTTTATTTTTTTTTTGTGATAAATGTTATTATATTCTACGTTGCTGCGTTTTTAGTTTTCTGATTTTCACATTTTAAAATTTTGAAAATTCGTAAAGAAAAAAGTAAATTTTTTTTTTTCAAAAAATTCCACGCAGCGACACAGATTGAACTTTTATGTATTTACCCTCCAAATTTCGTATTCATATCTTCTCTAGTTATGTCACAGTTATCTGGCTACGATTTCATGTTTTTCGTGAACGCAAACGGAACTCTTAAGTTAAACTTGTATAGTCGAGGCAAGAATTCAAGCGATGCACGTCACGAGTGATCTCATTAAAGAAACTTTAATACTAACATAATTTTATATATGTATAGGACTACTGTTATACTTTTCGTTTCTCTACAATATTGAATGTTTTTAAGAACTGTTATCTAGTGATGTTCCAGAAGTTATGTATTTTATACGACATCAAAACACAAATTAAATTGTCCTGGGGATGTTTATAATAATAAACGAAACGTCGACAAATTAAAAATTGTGTTTTTTAACAAAACGTTAATCCCATCACCCACCAAACTCGTCAAACAAGTAAAATTTAGTTTCCAAAATTTTCTCCTCCTTGATTATTCAATGCGAACGTACCTGTCATTCCTCCCAAATCGCCACAAGTTGATTTATATCATACAACGGGACTTAAATATTCAAATAAAATATAATACGATGTAGTATAAAATAAAATAACAGCAAAAAAGGTGAAAAATACTAGAGGCAGCATCATAGCGATGACATTGTTAGACGTGTGCCAAAGCAGGGTTGGGTTCATAATTTTTCATTTTTAGTGTTTGAAATAGCGCATAAAACTTGTTTAATTATTTGCTCATGTTAATATTACCATTATTAATATTGCTGATTTTATATTTTTGGAATTAACTACTTTTTATTTATTAAGATTGGCAGTACTTTAATCTCTATCACAATATGGAAAAATCTGTCCAAATGAAGTAATGGCTATTTATATATCCTTTTTATTTTTTCACTGTTTCTCTCAAGAAAAGTATGAAAAAATTGCAAAAGGTGCACCAGTTGTTATTCATCATATTAGAACACTACAATTTCATTCAAACTTACTGCAAAATTTCCGAATTAACATGTGAATAATATATTAAATCTTGGAATGAATTAAGGTTATAAATTATGTACGACTGTTAAATTTAGTAAAACTGATGCTTGCAAAATAATTCTAATTTATTTTTGTTCACACATTTTCAGTAACTATCTGTTGGTGACTGCTATTAAATATTACTTTCAAATAGACGGTTTATTAGAAAATACCATTACTATACATAGTGTACTATAAAGTGTACTTATAAAGGACTAAGTGCATTTTTTATCACCGAATGTGAAGGAGCAATTACAGGAGGAATCAAAAAGAACTTTCGCTTTGTGGTATATTGGTACAAACTATTTAATTGTTTCTAATTTCCTCTTTATTAAGTAACCATAAACATTTAAGTATTACACACAAACATGAACAAAACTTCATTTCGTGGCGTTCTAAATATCTACGTATTTATTATTGAAACTATACTCATATCAAATTATACCACAGCGCTTATGTGTTCCTGATAACTAAATTCGGTGGTTTACTAATATTTCATCTCTTATGCCAACTAAATGCGCGCAACCCACAATACTTAAAGATGTTCTGTGTGTCATCGAGGTTTTGTTTGTAACTGGTCGCGTCGCGATTATAGTTCGTACGGTCCTGTACACCACCTAAACTAGTGTGTCTTCTGTGTTATTGTGAACGATCCATCTTTTCGCGTCTGAAGAACTTCTATTATATTTTCCAAAAATGAATATTAACGTTCACAAAGAAGGGTTCAAAACGACTGTATCAGACGGAGAATAATACAAAATCTATACTTTCTGTTGGTTTTGCTTAACTGCTTCACTGATTGTACCAATTGGACGTCGTAACAGTATAAATCTAACACAGTAAGTACTAACACTTTCTTAAAATTAAACCTGAAAAGGAATTTTGAAAACACAAGAAGAAGACAATATAAAGTTCAGAAAATGTATATTAATTAAAAAATCATGTTTTACAAAAACGTTCAAGAAAAATGTATTGACAAACTATAGTCTGGCCCGTATACAACACATAGTGAGGAACGGAACGACTCATAATGTACCAACTACCATCCAATATGCGGTTTATAGTTAACGATTACACAAAAAGATTCAAGAAAAGTTCAACATTTATAAATTTTTGGTGGGCTTTTGCTTGCCTGTCTATTTACGTATTATCAGTTCAATAATAATTTGGTTCGCTCCTCAGAGCTTAAAGATGCTTGAATCGCAACGACTTTGAATTATATCGTAGCAATTATATATTCATACGTTCAGGCAAGGCGGTCCCATGCACATCTGAGTACATGGTAAAGATACTTTTCTGACACCGAATTACAGAGGAACCAGTTTAGGGCAAGTCCCGTTAAAATCCATCATTTTCCCGTCAAAATCGAAAATGAATGGTCACCCTTGTCGCTAAAGGCTATTTTCGCCAGAGCTCTCGAAATACTTTGACTAGAGACTGGATTAACTTGTCCTCATATTTAACACAACACATGAGTTGCAGTGCTGCACAACGTGGATTCGTAAAAGGGTTTTTAATTTTGAAATTTCGATTTTTGTTACACTTTCTAATTTTTGGTGGTCGGGGCGACATTACGTCCCCGTGCAGCGACATTTACTACACTTTCTAAAATTACACTCCTTAATGAGTTTTCAAGATTTTGGCATAAAATATGATTTAAAATATAAAAACCTCTTCCAACGGCATTTTTACGTGAAGCACGCTTCGGATTTTGTTACAGTTTCGAAAGTTTATAGAGGGTTTTGGCATGTTCTTTAACATTGTCGACAGGACGATTACTTACAAATTTACTAGCGATTGACTGATGCGTGCAAACGCACTCTTAAAAATTTTTACTTTTAATTGATTTATTTGATAAAACAATAAATATTTTTGAAGTAGATGTTTGTTTAATTCTTGTGTATACATTAAATATTATAAAAAATAGGCGATATGTGATGTGTAACCTAATGCGCAAAATATTTTGCGCACGGTGTCATGGTAACGCAAAAAAATAATGTCAATGAAAAAATTTCTCATTTTAAACACTGGTGTTAATGCGCCTTTTTTTGACAGTTGTAGAAATTTTTTTTTATAATATCGATGAATTGAAAGAAAAATATATTTGAGTGATCGCATCAATACGAGCGATGTCTTGGAGAATAAATCTAAAAACTTGTATAATAGAGTGAAATTGACTTCTGGAGGACCATATATTGAAGATAGTCATTTGTATTATATTATATTATCAGAAAAAATGATAATTGCGACGTTTGATTTAGATACAGTGTTCCATTTGAAAACATCAAGAATACATTTTCAAACTTTCTGCTATATGATAATTCTTTCTAGGCGTCAAAACGGTCCTACCAATCGTCAAAAATTTGTGCAAATTGATAAACGTTTCATCTTATACGTGCCCGTCTCCTGATTCTTCTTCATACCGTGTAAGATTGTGGACAAAGCGAATAAAATTTTTATTTCACACCACAGGAAACAATTAAACAAAAACAAGATTTATCTCAAATCGCCGTGTAAAACTAGGGGCTCAGCCTACAAATGTAATAAATATTTATAAAGTAATGAAAGTGATAATATATAACTCATTCATAAATTCAGCAAGAGATCGGATATTTCCAGCAAGCGGCGCATCGTTCACATGTGATTCCGGTGAACGAACTAACTAACGTTGCCATAAACCAAAGCAGTAACACCCTTAAAACCGAAAAGTCCCTTGTTCTACTTGACTAAGCAACCTGTTTCTGGTGTAATTGATAAAGTGGAATAAAACCGCATTTTCAGGTCGTTTAGCCACCCGCATGTTCTATTAATTTTAATCCGGAAAACGCGCCGTTGAAATAAGTCATAAATGCAACTGTCGCGAACTGCTATGAAAACGGCACTACCGCGGCCGCATATTTTAACCGCAATCATCTTTTTATATATTTTAATTAACTGCTTACTGCGTTCCAATTCATTTCAAGCAAATTATCTTTTAATCTACGTTTTATAAGAAATATATTATTTTCTATGGTCGTTTACTAATTGGAATGTAATTATACACTTTTTGCTTCGGATTAATTAATTTGACAGATTTATTTGTAAAAATTGGATTTACAGTATAAGTGACAGAAAAAGCAACGTCGGCATGCATTGAGAGGAGAAATTTATATAAAATCTCAGCGTTTTGTGGCAAATAGAATTTTATAATCTGTGAATGTAAATTAGATTTATTTTATAGTTTAAAGAACTAGATTATGCATTCAGAATATTGAAAGATGATTAAATTAAAATATATAAGTTTTATATCTGGTTTCCGGTGAGATCTGTAAGTGGGGAAGCGAACACAGATTGTGTGAGAAAAACGAACATATCAAACATGAATTTGTTGAAAAGGTCACAACAAGCACATAAAGAATTGGTTCGACTCCCGATTGCTCACTATAAACTTTAACTAAACAAAGTATTTACCTAAAGAAATAAGTTATTGCCTTATACCTCAAAGAGAAACAACAATGCAGCTACGGACACATGTTTCGGAGTTACTGCGCCTCATCAGCATAGCGTAGCTTAGCGAATAATAATAATGTTTATTATTAATAATATTCGAAAAACAACAACAACAATAATATAAATAATAATAAGGCTTTACACACATTAGTAACAGCAATACACGAACATGGCACTTAAAAAAATCTCTAAAAAGTATATAGTAACATTAAGCATAAAATACAGTATAAGTAGTAATAAAATAGTAAAATATAATAATAAACATAATGCTCACATAAGTCATCTAGACTTGAGAGTGAGGTAAAGTACAAATAATTATAAAAATATAACAAGTAAAAAAAACAAACATTAACAAAAATGAGGTCACTTTTCCAAGCTTATATAACACCTGGAAGAAAGTTAAATTAACTTAAT
The DNA here is from genome assembly GCA_963675555.1 of Leptura quadrifasciata. Classification (NCBI taxonomy): domain Eukaryota; kingdom Metazoa; phylum Arthropoda; class Insecta; order Coleoptera; family Cerambycidae; genus Leptura; species Leptura quadrifasciata. Next base: position 38,513,377 of record OY776673.1, read on the forward strand.
TTCGTATATTATTAAGTAAATTAGTAAAACAGTCCATAATGTTGTTTTGTATGCCCGCTGATTTTATGGATTTCCTATCTCCAATTGATTATTTCACATACCTTACTTCTATTATCTTGAAAGAGTTTTTTTTGAGTAGGCATTTAAATCTTCTCTGGTTCAGCACTATTTTTATACATTCTGGTATGGAGTTGTAGATCTTTGGAGCTAGATAGTCGTAGCCACGTTGACCTTTTGTTGTAGTTTTCATAGGAACTATTACAGACTTTTCTTTAGCACGTGTATTGTATTTGTGATCAGCTGGTGTTAGATTATTTCTCTCTGAATGAGCTTTTATTGCAATTTTCAAGTAAAGTAGTTGCCTAATGTCCAGAATATGTAACTCCTTGTATAAGGCATCTGATGGATAGATAGCCTTTTTATTAGTCATCGTTTTTAATATTCTTCTTTGTAGTACACTAATCTCATTTAGGCATGTTTTATTTGCAACTCCCCAGGCAATTATACCATAATTAAGATGGCTTTCCACTAAAGCATGGTGAATTATTTTTAACTGCTTCCAAGCTAAGAAGACTTTTATTTGTCTTGTTTTGCATAAGACATATCTTAATTTTCTTTTTAGTGTCACAATACGTTTATCCCATCTTAGATGTCTGTCTATTACCACCCCTAGATAAGTAATTTTTTTCCACAGATTTAATATTGGTATGATGATCGCCAATTTTTATATTTAGATGTTGAAAATCTGGTAAGGTGTTGCAATACGAAGAGAAATTTAGGTATACTGTCTTGTCTTTATTGATGGTGAGTAGATTTTCAGAATACCAGCTAAGTATTTTCTTCATATCTTTTTCTACTTTTTGTTTCAGGCATGGCCAAGATTTGTCTTTATAGTAGATTGCGGTATCATCTGCGAATGCGATTATAGTCCCTTCTGTTTCTATTTCAAATAAATCACTGAAATATATGTTAAATAGCACTGGTCCCAACACAGTTCCTTGAGGTACGCCACATTTTATATCTTCATAATTGCTTGTAAAGCCATTTACCTACACACACTGCTTTCTTCTAGTAAGGTAAGTCTTCATCAATTTGAGGTATGTTCCCCTAACGCAGCTACGGACACGTGTTTCTGATTTATTACTCTTCATCAGCGTAGCGTAGCTTAGCGAATATACCTTATAATCGAACAAAACCAACAAAGGTAGGAAAGTACAGTGCACAGTACTCCCTTTGTACTTTCATACTTCATGTGCCACATTTAGGGCCTCAAATGAGAGTACAAATGGAGTACTGTGCACTGTACTTTCCTACCTTTGTTGGTTTTGCTCGATTGTAAGATATATTCGCTAAGCTATGCTGATGAGAAGCAATAACTCCGAAAGACATGTCCGCAGCTGCATTGTTGTTTCTTTTTGAGGAATAAGGCGCTAACACACTTTATTTAATTATTTGACCTCATAAGCCCTCCATCTTTTATTTTGTATTTGCCAGGTGGAAATACAGCTGCATAAGGCAATAACTTATTTCTTAATTTAATTATTTAGCATCATAAACCCTCATCATCTTTTACTTAGCGTTTACCAGGTGGAAATAGAGCAGTATACATAGAGCTCCTCGTACTGATTGCTCTCATTTGAGGCCCTAAATGTGGCACATGAAGTATGAAAGTACAAATCGTGCACTGTGTACTGTACTTTCCTACCTTTGTTGGTTTTGCTCGATTATAAGGTATATTCGCTAAGCTACGCTACGCTGATGAAGAGTAATAAATCAGAAACACGTGTCCGTAGCTGCATTGTTGTTTCTCTTTGAAGTATAAGGCAATAACTTATTTCTTTTTTTAATTATTTAGCCTCATAAACGCCCATCATCTTTTACTTCGCGTTTGCCAGGTTCATATATTTACCATTTGCAATTAACAATAGCAACATCCCAGATCTTCCCACTCTTAAAATAAACTGCTCGGATACTTTCGTTGAGATTCCACAAACTGTAATTTAAAATGGGATAAACATAATAAACACCCTAGTGTAAAAAGTTAGAAGTCTTCTCTCTAAATTTAAATAAATAAGTCACATCCAGATCTTATACAGAAGAAAATAATATATTATGCCCTTGTTGAATCCCGAGATATGGTATCGTTACCTGGGGAAGTGCCTACAACGTACACACACAAAATTTAGAGACTATAGAAAAATATATTCTAAAAAATAATATTCGGAAAAAACATATTATATCCCAGTGACGCGCTGTACTCCTTGGCATAAGTACTAGATATTAAATAACTCTATTGCACTACGCTAATTTTGGAGCAGGAAAAATCTAAATGGAAAATCAGTATTACTCACTCGTATACAACTAGATCTAGGCAGGGCTCTTTTGTAATACCAAAAGTCTCTAAAATAATAACTCAACGATGTTTCTCTTTCCTTGGCCCTAAAGTATACGACCAAGTACCGCTTAGCTTAAAAATATTAAATTCAGTTCCTATGTTTAAATCTAAAATCAAAATGTGGTTAGTATCTAAAACTAGAATTTTTGCCTGTTTTTGAGTTAATCGACATAAAAACAATTATCAAGATTAAAATTTAAAAAAAAAGAAAAATCCCCCACTAATTGATCTATTTATTCCTAGGAATTACTCTTAAGGATTACTTTATTAGATGTATGCCACTACATCAACAATCCGTCAAATAATACAAAACCCTTATATGCTTATTGTATTATAATTATTTCTTTTAATTATAGATACTATGATCACTGCTTTTAAACTTACAAGTTAGGCAGACAAACCCACCACAAGACCTTCTTCTGTTGGTTGTTTGGTTTATTTACTAAGTTCAGAATATGTAAATAGTTGTTAATAACATTTTTATTACTTTACACTAATTTTAGTAATCCTTATAACTCTTAATATGTATTATGTACCACTCGCTGTGTTCCTTATTAATGATAAATAAACTTATTGTTATATTATATTGTTATGCAAGTGTAAAACATTTTCCAGCGTGGTGTACACAATATTTTTCCACCGATAAAATAAAAAAGTTTTCCATTTAATAACTGATTTAAAATATGACACGATATTTATCAGATGCCCTTAGAATACGATCAAGTTACGTAAACAACTTGCCAGATGCCTCTATAGTGTTCCACCTTTTACAGACTAACAGCGTCTGCTGTTGATGTTTCTCTAACACACGTGCGTGCAAGAAAAGTAACACATAAGTGTGACATTCTTATGGTACATAACATCACCAGCATGGAAGGTGAAGTTTAGTACACGAATGGGAACTCACACGAGTGTGTGAGGCTCTTTTCAGCGAGCTGTGTACAATATGTTTTCACGATGAGAAAACAATACTACTTTGGATATATAGTTTCAATTGTTTGTTGTGAAATTAAATTTACTATGACAGATTCCTGAAGAGCACCGCTAACTTACATGAGACTTGCTAAATGCTTCTACAGCATTACAGTTTAATAGCATCTACTGTTGATATTTTAAATGTTTGTTAGGAAAATAACACACAAGTACGTTACTGTTTATTTTCTAACCTACTAACCTATCTAAGTGAATATTAACGCCTTCTTGGGAATCATGGAAAAATTGTCTTACCAATATGTTCAAAATTGTACACACAAACCGGCCGTCTGGTTAAGATATGTAGACGACATTTTTGCAAATTTGGCCTCAAGGGGGTTGATTTGTTAGATAGTTTCTAGAAAATATATATAGCAAGGAACCTTCTATTAAATTTACTTCAGAAGTAGAAAGAAAATATGAATATTTTAACTCTTTTAGATGTTTTAATTAAAGGAATGAATAATAACTTTGAAACAAGCGTTTTAAAAAAATCAACCTGTACAAACAGATATATTTAAATTTTCAATCAAATCAGTCAATATATATTAAAAGACGCGTTACAAAACATTTATACGATAGAGCCAAAATATTTTCATCTAATAATGAAATATTAAAAGATGAGAAGCAATTTATCAAAGAGGTTCTAATAATCAACCAATATGTACCAGATTAAAGGCGGATTATAGAAACTAACCTTAAAACTCTTGCAACCAATCCAGTTCAATATTCTTGGCTGCTTGTCGTCATGCACATAGTCTATAAATGTAATATGCACCCATTATCCTACTTAATGCAACAGCAATCATTAAACCCATTTTTTAAGAGTGGTTGTAAATAAAAGGTAACGAACTATGGACCGATATCTTTAATCAGTACTTTAGCAAAAATTTTTGAAAAGTTCGTTAAGCCAAGAATTATAAACTACCTCGAAAAGTATAACTTGTTGTCTAGGTCATAATGTGGTTTCAGAGAAGGTATGAGTGCTTGAAACGCAATTTCAAACCTTGTAAGCGAGATCTACTGTGTCTTAGACAACAGGGTTTTAGAAATAGTAGTCTAAAACTCTTAAAATCGTGCCTTACAATTATGGTACAACACACAGATATAAACTCAATAGGAAGTAGGTCTGCTACTGTACCGCAAGGAACAGTGCCGGGGCCTATACTCTTCATTATATATATATATATATATATATATATATATATATTAACTCAGTGTTTGATTCAAGGAATAAGCTACGCTGACAACACTGATCTCTTCTACATATTACTTATGGATCAGATAAAGTAACAAAACTAATATACAGATTTAAATGTTTACCTAATGTACGGTAATCTAGGCTGGGAAGGAGTACTCGATTTTCACTTAAAATATTTAGATACATTGCAAAAAAAGGCTACTAAAAATTATATTAAACTTAACTATTCCTTAAATTGCCTTTTTAAAGAGGCCAGTGTAATGGACATTAGGTTAGTATTCTGTTTTCAGAGGTAATTTAAAAAATCGCCTAAGAATTCCTAAAACGAATTTAACATGTGGACAAAGATGTTTTACATACCTCAGTTCACAAAACTTCAGTTCACAAAACAACGCGATATCAAATAGTATTAAAAACATATTTTCTTTATACAAGGCAAAGGTCAAAATTAAACAATACATTTTAAAAACACCTAGGGATGTAGTCCATGAAGGCACAAATCCCAAACAGTATCTCAATACACTATTTTAGGTCTCCGTTTCATCTTAGATGCCAAATTAAACGGTATGTTCTTTTTGTCTACAAAATTACTGGTTTATATTTATGATTGTTCTTTATAATAATATATAATATATAAATAACAAATTGAATTAATTTTCTATGTTACATTTTATTTTCTTTTCTGTTTCTATTGTTATATAAACTATAAGGCTATTATATATTATTGTTTTAGAATGTTTCCGATCTTCTTGCACAGTGCTTGTTCTGCATATCTATGAAATAGCTAGTTTATTTTCAAATATATATCAGGATTTTATTTACTTACTCTATAATTATAAAATTGTTTTCCTTCGTAAATAAACTTATTATTATTATTATAAATCATATACCTACTTATATTTCAGCTCTCATTTATTTACATTTGATTTCACTTTTTTTATCACTATATGGGTGGACTAAATTTTATGTTTTTGCAGACCGACTTTCATGTGTTAATAAATCGAACGAGTATAATGGAAAGTCAACATTGGTCAATTAATTTTCTAGTTGATTTGTTAGATAAATAATGCTCCAAGCCTCTTGTTTAACAAAATAATTTGAAAGCACCGTATCGAGATTAACAGAGTAAAATTGTCGCTAAATAAATGTCAACTTCGTGGGGTTTATAAATGACTAATGTAGGCCTTATAAGCCGAGTGGTTTCGCTATCAGCCACCAATGCCGCCAATAAAGCTTAAAATACAATGAGTGATCGAGTCCACAAACTGCTTCTAAATCAAATTTCGCTCGGGATTAAGGAGTTATGGGTGAATATTTTCGGCATACACCTGCGCCCGTGATCGCTATTCCATTTACCTAATATATGTGTGAATGTCTTCATGAATAATACATACCAACAGTAGCGCAGGCTTAAAATTTATAGAAGGAATCAAATCTTACTTGCAGTGAACGATAGTAAAAGTAGTAATCCTAAAAAATAAATAAAGTTAGAGCTATTTGTGAAACTTTTCGTTTATAGAAAGCAAAATTGACTATATTGATGCATGCGAAAGTGATAAAAACTAGGCGTCGCACAGTGAGTGCTAATAAGAATCTAGATGGTCAAAATCTGAAAATTTGGGTATTTGTTCATTCGTTCGTTGTTCGCAGTAGAAATAACAGAAAAAAAAATGTGTTGAGGGTGGATTTGTAACTTCGAAGGTGTAAACAATATTCAAGTCAAAACAAGGTCTATATTTTTATGGAAGACTCCATGCAATGTCTTATCCATATAAAATTGAAGAAAGATGTTGCGCCACTGCCGCTTTAGTTTGGGCTTTCGCCTAGCAGATCTCAACTCGTGACAGAGTCAAAACATATGCCTTCGACGTCGAGAAAAGACCAAATTCGTGCTCTCTGTGCTGCCTTGAATAGAAAAGCTCCTACCCCTGCATTTCCATAGACCTGGACCATGCAGAAGAAGGCATAAAAACTCCAAATGAGCTTACTGGGCTTCAACGTCCAGGGCTATGCAAATGACCTGATCGTCACTGTGAGAGGCAAAAAGGAGATCACGATCTCCAACCTCATGCAAATTGCCTTAAACATAATATCCAAATGGTGCTCGTCATAGGGGCTCAATGTCAATCCGAGTAAAACAATTATTGTCCCGTTCACTAAAAGGAGAAAACTCTTATACTGAATGGAGCGATACTAAATTTTTCCAGTGAAGTCAAGTATATATCAGATAGCCAGGTAGCACTAAAAGCTCTAAGGTCCTATACTTTTGAGTCTAAAATTGCATGGGAATGTAGACAATCCCTGAAGCAACTGGCCAACAACAACAAGGTTACCTTGATGTGGGTGCCAGGGCATGAGAGAGTACAAGGAAACGAACTTGCTGACAGCCTTGTAAGAAAAGGAGCTAAAGCACCATTCATTGGACCCGAACCGTTTTGTGGCTAGGCCAAGGGACACATATCGGAAGAGATCCAAGAATGGGAAAAGGACCAGAAAAAGTCCTACTGGAGGAATACTCCAGGCCAAAAACAAGCGAAAAAGTTTATAACTTATTCGACAAAGAATGCCACATTGCTTCTCGAACTTCAAAAGTCCGAATTAAGGGTAACCACAGGCCTTCTAACTGGCCACTGCCCCTTGAGATATCATCTCAAGAATATGGGCAAGGCGGTAGACAACAAGTGCAGATATTGCGATACTGCAATTGAAATTGCGGAACATATACTTTGTGAATGCAAGGTGTTAGTCCGCACTAGGCTAAAATTCCTAGAACAGGCAGAATTAACGTCTGAAGACATCTGGAAATTAGACCCCAGGAAAATCACAAGCTTTCTAAAGTCTTGGAATCCTGGGCAACAACTAGATATAGGGTAAATCACAAAAGTTCTTTTAGGTTGAAGTGAAGTAAGGCTGTTCGAAGCCAAACGACTCCATAAAACAATCTACCATCTACTCTGTCCGTCCAGAACCACCCTATTATGGAGATTCTCCAAGCTCAGGAGTATCTCCGGTTTTGCGGTAGATTAACTATGAAATACTGATAATGGCAGTAGTAGGATGTACAGCAGGAGGAGATACCACCCTTTTTAAATATTACTGGCTCTGTCAATACCCGATATTAGTAACGCGAGTCTTCCAGAACGGCATACATTCCACCATTGGACCGGGCACCGAATACCTCAAGACATCTTAGCAAGTGCATAATAATTTACTTTTTTTGGTAGCGCTGTACAATTGTTTCCAGGTCTTGTGGAATGAGGGTTTTCTGATACTCTCAAGTACCGCAAGGAATACATCATTCGGTGATTCTCGGGCCACCTTATTTATCGGATGAGAAGCTGTACTCACGTAGTCAATGCTATATTGCAGCAGCTCGTGTGGCGTGAAGACGTTGTGCTCTGAATATTTGGCATAAGGCATGCATTCGCGCCATTTCCGACTCATCTCTTTTTCTATCAGATCAACAGGTGTCCGTGAAAATACTCGTAGCGAATTCAGTGCTAAGTAGATTGTAGATTGTTTTGGGGGTCGTTTGGCTCTGAGTAGCCTTACTTCATTTTGACCTAAAAGATCTTTTGTGAATTACCCTACAAGCAATTGTTGCCCAAGACTCCAAGACTGTTTACAAATCTTGTGATTTTCCTGGGGGCTAATTTCCCTATGTCATCAGGCGTTAATTCTACCTGCTTCAGATATTTTAGCCTAGTGCAGATTAATACAGTGCATTTGCAGAGTATATGTTTCACAGTTTCAGTTGCAGTATCGCAATATCTGCATTTATCGTCTATTGCCTGTCCAGATACTTGAGATGGCTCAGATCCAGTGAATGGTGTTTCAGCTTCTTTTTTTACAAGGCTTGCTTCAGGGATTGTCCACATTCCCAGGTAATTTTAGACTTAAGGACCTTAGAGCCTTTAATGCTGCCTGGCTGTCCAACAGTACATAGTTCTTTCCACTTCGGATGCCTTTATTTAGGCATTCCTGGGCACACAGATCTATAGTATAAATTTGCGTCTGAAAGATGGTAGGGGTGTTACCGAGGGCTCTAGGTAGCCTATATTTAGGCCCTGCTACGCCCACTCCTACCCCTTCAGCCATCTTAGATCCATCTATATGCCAGATGAGTGACCCTTGCTCCAATCATAGTGCCTCCATTCTGCTCGTCTGATGGCGTTCAATCAACACACAATCAAACGGACACTAGAAGTTCTGATTGATTGGCATTGAGTCAGAGGGTTTGATCATGGGCTTAAAATGGGCTAGTTCCAAAATCCTTTAGTGACCACCAAATCGCCTGGTTTAAATTTAAGTGCCTACTGCAGTCTTAAGGCACCAAGTGCTGTCTCCTTCCTCACATGCAAATGCAAAAGAAAATATATCATGCATTGCCTCCATAGCTGTTGTGGTACACGAGTACATTGCTCCTGTAGTGCCTAAACAGGCAAGGCGTTCAATTTCTGCAACTTTCCGTGTGCTAATTTTTCTTTTATTTTTGGCCACCATACGCACGATGTGTAGGTCATTATAGGTATGACAACCAAAAGGTAAGGCCAATGTATCATTTTCGGTTTTAGACCAGGCACGTCCAGATCGCCGCTGTTGCTTTAGTGAGTGTCCTTTCCAGATGCGAGTTCCAGGTAACTTTTTGATCTAGGATTACTCCTAGATACAATAACTGTTTTGGTCGGATTGACATTAAGCTCCTCTGACGAGCACCAGTTGGATATTATGTTTAAGGCGATTTGCATGAAGTTTGAGAGCATAATCTCTTGCCTGCCTCTCACAGTACGACCAGGTCATCTGCATAGCTCTGGACGTTGAAGCCATCATTACTCATTTTATGGAGGAGATCATCGACCACCATTGACCACAGTAAGGGTGATAGAACTCCACCTTGTAGACAACCCCTGACTGTAGTTACTGTGGCCCGCATTACTTTTAGTAATTATTCTGCTTCTTAGCATGGATTAAATCCATTTGATTGTAGGAGATTGTATTCCCCTTTTTCTGCGGCTCTTTGTATGTGGATGCATAGAAGGTACTATCAAAAGCAACCTCTATGTTTACGAAAGCACACATAGTCACTTCCTTAGCCATAGAAAGTCTTTTTAATGACTTGGGGCAGGCAATGTAGAGCATTTATTATTGATTTGCCAGGTTGACAGGCAAATTGTTTGGAGCCAAGCTGTGTTCCAGTAAGGATTTCGCTTACGATATGTTGGTCTAATAATTTCTCCATCGTTTTAAAGGGAGGTTAATGAGGTTAAGTTAATGACGCGATAGGATTTAGACTTGTCTGGTGGACATCTGCCTATTTTTGGAATAAACGTCACCTTAACTTCTCTCCAAGCTTGGGGCATATACCCAAGTGTATAGCTTGCTATGAATATACTTTTCAGGTATGGGATAAGTTCCTCAATTCCGTATTGAAATAGCATGGAAAATGCCTTCCCTGCCTGGTGATTTAAAAGGCTTAAAGGTAGAAGCCGTCCATATAAGTCTGTTAGGGGTGAATATTTTTCCAGCTAGGCCTGCGCTGAGTAAAAAAGTTCCTTACTCTTTGTGTCATACTTATCAATAACCGTTAGCGAGATACTTACACCTGAACTTCTCGCAGAGATACAAATGGATATTTCGCTATGCCCCGTACCACAAGGCCCATAACGGTTTACTCACGAATTATAGATATTATTTTTATTACTACCCTTCGAAATTTTATTAGAAACAATATTTAAATCTTTGACAAGATATAATATTCAATTTTATGATTTAGAATTTCACTAAAATGCCGAAGCAATATTGTTTCAAGTTTTGCTAATTTCCAATGAAACAAAATTTCAATTCAAAATCAATTTTTACTTAATACTCTATTTATACTTCACACTACTTATCAATTCGAGGAAATCAAGCAAATTATCTCGTAAGGATTTATATTGAATACATACCAATTTACACACGATGAAAATGCTACCCCACTCGACCTTGTACGCCTTAGGGTCTCTGTAGATAATGTCCCGGCTTCTGCTTGGAGGACGCCGACCGTCTTTCTCTAAAAATTGTTCTAAACCTCTTTGATGTTATGTACCTCCGACTTCACTATGTCTTTAAAAAAAATTAGGTTATGTTTACACTGGTTTGTGTCTATGTTCATGTTATTTATAAAATGTGACTGTCACAGGCTTAAATTAAGCGACTTCCGTATCCGTCGACGTCGTACTTCCGTTTTTGAAGACGTACTTCCGTCTAGTACACAAATATAACCGGAATGACAGATTTCAAAATTCCAACATCAATAGCAATGCCGTAATAAAATGACAAGTTGAAGACAGGTATTTGTTTGAAAGATGAAACGATAAACAACTCATTTCGCATGTTATTACCAATGTTAAATGATTGTTTTTTTTTTTATAAAAGAAAAGAAATATCCAGATGGCGCAGAAAGCAATCCTTTGCTGTATATGAATCCCCTCGGTTTCGCATGGCAGAGAGAGAGAGAGAATTAGCTGCGAAACCCGACCGGGTTTCTTGATGTTAATCTCAGTTTAAGTGACAATCTACAGTTATGCCCAAATACTTAATTTCATTAACTGGCTTGATTTCAAAATTTTCTTCAATTTTAAGTGAAGGGAGCGTATCTATTTTGTTGATTGAAAATGGCACATATTTGGGTTTGAATATTATAAGCTGTGAACTAAATACCCTTTTCGATTATGATGACAAAAAATATATTCCATGTTAACGTTGTACAAAATAAAACTTAAACTTGTTTTATGACTGTCACAAAATTTGTTTATATATTATTTCTTCAAATCCAAAAATACATGACAGTTGTTTCGCCAGCAGTATAGTACCCACATCCGAAGAAGCCACTATGTTGGCGAAACAATATTTATGTTGAAAGAATATATATTCAAATTTTGTCATAATCATAAAATACATTTAAGTTTTAGTTTGTTCAATTTATTTATTTACTGCAAATAAAGTTTATAGTGAATAAAAATATAAAAGAGACCTAATAACAGACCAAGATGTTTAGAAATTACGCTTCTATTTAGTAGAGCACTGTTAAGTGAATAAAATAAATATGTTACAGTTAATAAGTCACAGGAGAAAATTCATACATAACACTATATTCATGCAATGCAATATGAAGTACTCTACATAACACTATATTCATGCAATGCATAAAGTACTACTCATATGCTATATTTTTAGGTCTCAATGTGAGATGCGCTTACTTTCAGTGTTCACATTTAGACACTCAGCTTTTGTGTGCCATTTGTGCTAAAATGAAAAGGCTTAAATTAAACAGAACAGGAAATTGCACGGTGAATGGATGCACTCTTGTTAGGTTTTGGAATATTGAAATGTCCATTCTATATTTTTATTTTTATTTTACCAGTTACCACTTAGAGATGTTCATAGTTTTCAATCATATGAATGTTTATTCAAGAATTTGTTGACGATAGTGGTTATAATGCAATATGCTTTAATGCTTTGTTGTAAATAATAATCATGGATAAGTGATAATGAGGATTATGAGAGATTAGTTATTAATAATTGAAACAATTGAAACATTGATTAAGAAGATAACTTTTAACCCATTCCAATGTCTTTTTTTAACATTTATTTAACGTCGGTATATTTCCGCTACTGAGGCCTATCACCGACGCCTGTAGACGAGCTACCCCCAACCGGGAATTTTACCGAACCTCTTCCCTTAAGAAGAGTGGGGATCTTTTACTTGCCGAACATTTAATAGACAAGGGACCGACGGCTTTACATCCCGCTGGAAGATATGTGAGGCGAGGACACGGTTTTCTTTAAAACGGTCGCCCATCCAAGTACTAACCGCGCCTATTCCAATGTTATAACTCTTATACAAACACCTTCTCAACTAAACGCAAAACTATTACATTATGTATTCGTGTTAATAGGGAAATCCCGAGGAAATTTTATTTTTAACTTTTCTTCAATTCTCACACTTCAGTTTCGTCACATAGCTTCACGACTATTTTTTTTTTTGTTGTGGTGAAACATTTATGATTACAGCGTCATTATCATTATTATTGTCTTGAATTAGTGTCATGATATCTGCATGTATAATCATCCATAAGCATTTTATTAATTCACTGAATCTATTTATTTATGGCATTTTAGGTGAAACAATATTCATTAAATGATTCTACGTTTATGCTTAAAGTCATTGTATTGGCAAAGTCGCTCATCAATTCTTTTCGGAATGGTACCTTCTCCGCTAATCGATCACCGCTGATATCTTTCACTTTATCGCCTCTGAATGGTAGCCTCTTATTACCTCGCGAGCAGTTTTATTTACCCAAATATCAGTTGAATCGATTGTTAATAGATGCAGAGCAGCAGCAATTTAACGAACATAAAAATCGACTTAAATGTTTACCGCAATATTTCTTCATTTATGCAAAGAAATTTAAATTATTAGCGTACAGTGAAAATGTGTTATTTTCTACTGGTTTGTTTTATTCAAGTTATTGAAACTGATTTAATGATTAACTATTATCTATTTGAGAATGAGAGAGAGTAATAAATCAATCAGATATGGACGGCCATGGGCGTACTAGTATTTTTCGTCATATCCATAGAAATCATATAATATTTATTACATGGGCTACGAATGGTTATCCATATAAACGAGACTGTGGCAGCGGCAAAGACACAGATAATTTGAAAATGATTAAATGATTCATGACCTACTCAGTTAAAGTTTTTTTCCAAGAACTGTCGTAGTACGGGTATTTACAATTATTTTTTTTAATAGTACAGCTTACTGATATAAAACACAAAGAAATATTATATTAATATTACTTATAATTGTTCTGACTGTTTATTCCAAATAGAGTATAATTATATTTTAGTATTGAAAATACTTCTGGGCACACGTATATGGCGACCATATTCATATAATTGGAACGACATACGACAGGTTTGTCTGCCGGCTAGCAACGGCGTACCCGTGGGGAAATAGAAGAGATAGGATAGATTTTTTTCGAGGGCAGCAGTCGGTTACTTATGGATTGTATGTATGAAAATGTTGTGAAATAAACATTAACCAAATTCATTAACCATTTATCAAATTCACCTTGTAACAAATGCAGTATCTATTTTTTGGGCAAATAAAATAAAATAAAATAAAATGACTACATACTGCTCTGTAATACTGCCAGAAATTCATCTTGTATAGTCAGGTACAGTTTTGCTGGACAGTCAAAAAGGACAACAAAAACTTTACGAGTTAATCATTAACGCCTGCGAACCAGTCGGTACGGTGTCTTCAAACAAGACGATGTCCAATAAAAACCTATAAAGATACCTAAGCGATTCAACTTGCCGGTGGTATAGTACAGAGAGTAATGGTATTTTAATGAGGTCGTAAAGTTTTTGTTGCATTTTTTGACAGCCCAGTAAAACTGTACATGGCTAGGGCTAGTTGCAGACAGGGATACAGTAAACTAAATTCTTCTTATTTCTTCATTGCTATGCATCTCTTGGACATACTTTTAAAATTAGATCTATGTTGTGTAAAATTTTCTGCCGAATCCATTTCCGGAAGGCGATTTGCGATACAAGCTGGCGTTCTTCCCCTATATTAATTTTTCACCCCTTTTCGGCATTTTACAGATATAACTCGTGTTAACTTGGAAACTATAAAAGCTACAAGGATCAAATTTTATACGGAGGTTAATTAGTATATGTTGATTACGATAGCAGCGTTAAAATAGTATTTTAGTTATTGATCTTCCAAAAAACTAAAGAATGCTGGCATGCACAAATTTTGTAGGGAAAAATGTAGTATCGAGGTACGTTTTTTATTTCGAGAGATATTATATTAGTTGTGTGAGCACTATTATAGTAAAAAGCCCAAATTTAATTTCAGTGAAGTAATTTTTACAATTGGATTATTCTAGTGAAAGATATAATTTATTTAATATTGGAGAACTTAGCGCGCGAAATGATCTTCACACAGGAATGCGTCAAGGGAACGTGTGCTGTATGCCCATAGGAAATGAGTAATGAGTGGGCGATTGTTAGGGATATATGATAACAATTATTAAATATTACTATTTCGTACTAATTATTCAGTCGGTACCTATTGAATTACATTGAAGTGACTTAGTTGCTTTTTTCCTGTAGACTAGAATATAGCGCTTAAATTTTGTAACACATAAAGAACATGGATTTCTCGAAGTGCATGCTTTGTCAGAAAGACGGGAGTGAAACTTTACAAAATGTGATTAGACTACTGTTGGATGTAAAACATTATTAAATGAAAAAGCCAACATACCGGATGCTCTAAAAATGGAATTATCGAACATTTCATTTATTAATAAAACACCTCTATGGCACGGTGCATGTAGGCGGAACTTTACTAAACAAACGTACATGTCAAAAAAATCTGTTGTTATTGCTGATAAAAAACATTTTAAAATGAAAATCAGAAGCAACAACAACAAATGTGTTTGTTTTGCAGAAGTGAAAGAGATAAAAAAAATAACAGGCAATTAATACGCGTGAGTACACTCAATGGACAAAATACAATTTACAAGAAAGCTAAAGAATTAAACAATTTGGAGATACTTTCCCGTATTCAAGGACTAGGTGAAAAGCCAATAAATATGATTGCAAATGACTACAGATATCATAAATTATGCATTATTAAATATTTTGGGACAAAAATAACGGGATCGAAACAAAATAATACAGAAAACTTACAATTGATAATTAAACAAACGTTACCAATAAATACACGCCCTTGTTATTAAAAGAAAAAGTCTTTGAAATAACTTATTTACGCAGAGATATTCAAAGTAAAGCCAAAAAAGCTGGTTTAACAATAAACCACAGGTATCCAAAATCAATCAGTATAATCGACGAACTGAAGAAACAGTATTCATTTGATATACTAATTATATATAGACCTGGAAAGCAATATGCTATCCTGGTTTCTACTAAGAAATTGTTAAAAAAGTTGGAAGGAGAGTTAAACGAATTTCACTCAGATGATTATTTTGAAGATGATGTACAGTTAAATATAAAATATCAACAATATCCCAAGTCTTTCACTTAGTAAGTGAGATAACTGCGGGAGTTAAGCATATTACACAAGAAATGCAATTCAGCTCCGAGAGTTGGATATGAATTTAGAATATGCAAGAACAATCATTCCTAGCTTGCTCCTTAATTTATCGGATTTATAATAATTGGTAATGCACCCTTCTATGCTGAAAACGAGAAGTTGAAGTTAAACGCAAGGAAAAGAAAATTCTACACATTTGCCAAGATATTGTTTATGCAACTACTGCTGTGAAAACGCCCAAGCATATTGGTCTTGCTAGTGATCCGTCCCCTAAATGGGCTCATTTAATGAGTTTTATTTTATTTAGTAGTTTTTTTTTTTTTTTTTAACATTTATTTAACGTCGGCCTATTTCCGCTACTGAGGCCTAACACCGACGCCTGTAGACGAGCTACCCCCAACCAGGAATTTTGCCGAACCTCTTCCCTTAAGAAGAGTAGGGATCTTTTACTTGCCTAACATTTAATAGACAAGGGACCGACGGCTTTACATCCCCTCCGAAGGATGGTATATCTCCTATACAACCCTCGCCTAAGGTTGTATAGCTTCCGCGCATACACTGATATACAAGCCGCTGGAAGATGTGTGAGGCGAGAACGCGGTTTCCGTTGGAATGGTCACCAATCCAAGTACTAACCGCGCCTGTCGTTGCTTTACATCGCATACCGAAGTATGTACATAGTAAAGATTTAGTAGTTGTTACTTCTTGTAGATAAAGCGTTACTTAAAATTAGGCGATATTGAAAATTTCAGATGAATCCGATAAGTGGGTCTCGAAATATACGACTTTCAAAGGGCGTATTTGAAGCGAGATGCAACTAACATCATGACGTCACACAATAGTAACATATCAACGGTCATGCATTCCGCTTCCATGTTTCTTCGAGCTAAAAATAAAATAGTATTTTAGATTTTTCTCATTGCTAGCTTTAAAGAATTTTATAAAAAATTGAATAAAATGGGTATTATTAACTTGAGGAATATGTTTTAATAACAGTGTATAAAACGACTACATGAAATTTGCAATTTTCCCCTGCAATCAAAGTTTAATAATTGTTTAAAATATATTGCGTTATACCCTGTATAATAGCAGCTCGGTGTTGAAATATGAAGTAGAGTATTTCTCACATATTTTTAAACTAAAATGAAAAAGACATAAAAATTGCTAATATTTAAAATATATTTTACGTTTAAATTTAAAAAATACTGCATTTAATAATAAATAATTTATATAATATAGATACTTACATTGGAGTGGTCTTCACAAACAAAGTATGTTGATTTAGTAGTAAGCCTTTTCTCATTTTCCATAGTTTGTTGCAATTTCCTTCGCATTTTTAAACTTCTAGGAAGGGTAATAAATGTTTTAGTAGGTGTTTTCACCATGGAGCTTTGACACTCAGAAACAATACAATATTTATAATTCCTTTTACTGTCACTATTATACATTGTTATTGTTAAGGTAAATAAGTGAATATACTTGATAATCCGAACTTCTTCACAAACACGCATAAGTTTCAATACACTGCTTGAGTTAACGATTTGTTTGTGAAATTGTAATGATGCTCTGAGACTAGCTGCTTCGGCTGGTGGGTTACTATTGAGTGACGTCACGGCAGAGACTCGACTAGGTGAGTCGTTCCATGTTTATGATTTTTTTTTAGATGATTTACGGGTCTCATAAAATTCTAGTTTTTTGCACAGGGTCTCAGAATTTTAATATCTCCGATAATGAAATTTTAAAAAAGTGCTAAATGAGCCCATTACTGAACATTCATAAATATGGTTTGAAAAAAGACCACAACATTTTCATTCCCATCATGATCACAAAAACCCAAAACCGGAACAAATAGACGTGACAACCTGCAAGTGTAAAAATAATAGCTGCAGTATTGGGTGTTGTTGTAAAAAGAGTTGATTACATAATAAGCTGCATACCTTTTTTACCTACAAACCTTTTTTGACAGTTTTAGACAAGTTTTCAAGTAAAAATTTCCTAACCCTAAAAATGCGAGAGGTATCAGTGATTTAAAACTTAATTTCTTTTACCCTGGATACTTTAGAGCATAGAAATTAATCTTAGATAGAAGTTTAAGGTATAAACAAGCTATATCTACAAGGATTTTTTAAAATTAGTATTTTATTTAACATTTATGCTTTAATATAGAGTGGAAAAAATGATAACGCTTAACTTTCACGTGCAATTTATAAGAAATAAAATTTAAAAAAATTAAAAGTAAGTATACCGTTGGAAAGCTGAATTCTTCCTCTTTAAAACGCTACCATTTTTTTCCTTTTTAATGGGTACAAATTGCCTTTATTTTGTAGCGGCGCCGGCGGTCGAGAAATGCTTCATTTGCCTGTGTGACGCGTTTGAAATATTGAGCGAACTGTAATAATTTCTCATGCTAAGGGAAAAATTTATTTAAAAAAACTTTTATGCTATTTTTATGTAAAATTTCCCGCTCTTTCTCTTAGTACTATCCGTTTTTTTTTTCATTATTATTATTATTTTTCGAGATATTAGCAATAAACTGAATTTTTCCGTTTCAGAGGGTTGTTTTTAAGGTACGAGGGGGTAGATTTTGGTAAATTTTTTTGAACCACTTTCTACTAGCAACACGATAGCCTTTCATGACAAAATTACCGAGGTAACAATTAATTATGACTTAAAACCCCTGGCAACTGGGCTAAAATACGCTGTATTGCAGTCATTCATTTACAATGCGTAAAAAATACTATTGTGCTTTGGGTTCGAGCCCCACATTCAACAGAATAGTTTCGTTTCTTATCCATTTATCTCCTTTTTTTAGAACTTATCTGAGGTTATCTCCGTCTGTTGGTCTGCCTGTGATTATAATAATTTCAAAACCATTTAAAGCAAATATTTTGACGAAATTTATTGGATGCACCGTATATGGTGTATCCAAGATTGTTGATGTATGTATCCAACAATGTAATTGATGTCGAAATGAATTAATTTTATTAAAAGTGTCAGAACGTCAGAAATGTCTGGTAACTTTCTTTGTTCTAGTTCAATCCAATGCAGCTACCTTAAAACAGTGTTTTAAAAATATATCAAAATGTTGTGTACCTACTTTCATGTCACTGACACAACCCTTTGAAATCTAGATGTAGATTTGTGCGAGGGATGCAAATCCAGCCTCGTGAATCACCACCAGTTTAAGGCAAGACAAGGTATAGTTTACTTATAATAAAAAAAACTGTAACTTTATTTGCAAAGGTATTAAAAATAAATTAAGCTGGAATCAAGCAACAAATATATTTTTCTGTCGAAAATTGAAAAGTAGGAGATCGTATGATGATACTACTTGTTGCAAGATCACTGACTCAGATCAAGTAAAAAAAATTAATTTCACGTTTCAGTGACTATATTTAATATTCAATATTTACGTTGCTTCTACACGAGCAAGCATTGTATGTATACATAATAGCTAGAGGTAGAGCATAATACAAGTTAAACGACTATAAAAAAATCATATTTATACTTTTGTGAATGAAAGTATAACAAAGAATGCCAGCTCAGACAGCAAAAAAATATGTTATAATGGTTTGTCAGATATTATTCACACAATTCGTTGAACTGAATAGAATAACAGAAAAATATCAATTTAATGAATGAGGCGAAATATTAGTAAACAACTATATTGGCTTAATTATGTAATTAATTATTGCAACACTTGATTTGTTAGAAGCCGAGGAAAGCAGTTATATTTCTCAAAATCATGAAATTAACCATAAAAAATATCATTCTATGCATAATATATTTTTATTTATGGTAACAGAAATTGTTGTGATTGGTGGGTACTCATGACAGACGCTCAAAAGTTGAGTGACCTAGCTACACATTTCGAGAACATCTGCAATAACAACATAGCAAACAATTTAGAGCACGACCGCATCGAAGACGACATTAACGAAATCATTAGTCATGACGTATAAATAACAAGACGAGAATTTCTGAAGGTCATGACCAAGCCCTCGGAAGTGACATAAATTATCAAGGACTTACCAAATAACAAATCCCCTGGAAAAGACGACGTCGAGTACAAGCTGCTCAAATATCTCCCGAGGAAAGGTATTGTGCAGTTGACGTACATCGTCCTGCAGCTACAACACTGGCCTAGTCAGTGGAAGTACGCCGTGATCGGTCCCATTCTTAAGCCAAACAAGAACGCGAAGTTCGTCGGCAGCTACAGACTCATCTCGTTGCTGTCGGCGATCTCCAAGTTGGTGAAGAAGCTCGTCTGGATCAGTTTAAATGCTGTTGAGAAGGAGCTTCGCATTGACGATGAGTCCCAGTTTGGTTTCAGGAGGAGCAGGAGCACGGTGCAACAAGTCGTTAGGATAGTTAACGGACGTCAAAGTACAATACAACCTCGGGAAGAGTACCGCCATGGTGCTCCTCGATACTGAGAAGGTGTTCGACACCATCTGGATCCCGGGGTTACTCTACAAGCTACACCACTACAACTTTCCGACCTACTTCATTAAGCTCGTTCACTCGTTCTTGACGGGCTGATCCTTGCATATTCGAGCGAATAACAAACTGTCAACATGGCGGGACATTCGCGCGGGCCTCAAGGATCGTGCCTGTCACCAAAGTTGAACAACCGGTACGCCTCCGACTTTCCAGTGTTCCCGAATGCAAAGCTGGCCAAGTACGCCGATGTCACAGCCATGTACGCGCATTCACATAATGCACAAGCAGAGAATATACTGCTGAAGGTGCACATGGCCCTTGCCACGGCTTATTAGAACCAGTGGAAGATTCGGGTGAACGCTGAAAAGTCCGAGGTGATAGTCTTTACGTGTCGGTTCACAGAGATCAAAATCTTAACACCTATGTCGATCAGGGAAAACAAAATTCCAACTAAGAAATGCGTGAAGTACATGGTGGTATTCATTTTGTCTGTAAATTCATTTCTCCATACAAATCCTTCACAAATTTAAAAACTTTCGGAATTCTAAATTTTTAGAACCACAGTTTAGGCCAGCCTTGCGCAGCCCGGCGTTCATACATCTCACGGAACGCACCTCGCTTGGATTGAGTTGTCGGCGTCAGCTACAAAATTTAAAAAAAAATGAATAGTTATTGTTTTTAAAAAATGTGTGTAATTTTAAGTTTTGTCAAATCTGATTTTTAACTAGATATAAGTAATGTTATTACCTAATTTTATTTATTGTTTTTAAAGGTATTTAGGTAAATTTAATAGTTGTTTTCTAACCAAACCAGGCCCGGTCCGCCTGATCTTGCAATCCGCCATCGTGACTAACGTGGTGGTTGCACGGTTGGTTCCTTGACGGGTTCTGGGGAGATGCCTGTTCCATAATTGTTAATAAAGTCCTATTGTGTGTATTGATAACTTACTACCTCTTAGCAACCAATTCATGATAGTTATCGTAGTAATACCGCTTTCAGATATACTAAGAAACATAGAGAATGAATTATCCAATATTAATTACACAATTTTTAAAATTTATGGTATGTGTGTTGGAATATTCAAGGTATATGTAGGTTAACAAAATATCAAATGAAAATTTTTAATGATTAGGAATGTGTTAATCGTGATGCAGAATTGCACTGATAAAATGATTAATGTCATCTTGCGACATCTCATTCCTTGCTACTTGTACCTTCCAAAGAGCTTGCAAAGTTAATGAGCGACATATATAAAGTAAATTTGGAACGAATATTTGAGTTGCCAGAAGCAGAAATGTCATTCGGTGAAATTAGCAATAGAGTGAACAGGAACCAAATTGAAGTCCACTATGATTTCAAGGAGGGTGAGGATGGCAATTTAGAAGTATAGTACGTTAGCGAAGGACAACAGACTATAACAATCGCCGCCTCAAACGCAGTCCTAAAAGACCTTGTGATCAATTACGAACTAATAATTCACAGCAACAATAAATACCTGCGCTGTCCGATAAAAACATTTGAACTCTTTACTTATGGTTTATTTAGTACTTCTTCTCGCAGATCATCACCAACACCAACGATTGCAATAACGCAAGCAACGTCTGAAGAATCATAGTGACCCTCAGTTTTCTATGAAGATGGACATGCAACAAACTGTGGGACTTATGGTTTAGAAAGCCATAACTGATCACATCGACTATTGGTTTGGGACCGCTGATTGTTATATTCAGTTAATTGTTGAACCTCATAGCCTCCCATATCTTAAGGCGTTTTTCAATCCAGTCTCTTCCAACTAAATGAAAACACTCCTATGTCAGACATATGGCACAAGTAAAAAGAAATTAAAAAATTGTCATCAGGAACCCCGAATTCCGGTACATCAAGAGTATGGATAGAAGAATTTTTCAGAAAAGTAACACCTGGCTGGGCTAATGAGATACATTTTGAGAATAAAAAAAAATTCCCAACATTTTTATTAAATGAATTTACATTTACAAAACTGGAATTTTTCTTAGAAAATTGTAATAATACTTCCCCTGGAACAGACAATAATGCTAGCAAATCTAACACAAAGACCGAAAATAATTCTACTAAACATTATAAACAATATATGGAAATATGAAAATATACCAGAGGATAGGAAAGAGTATCTAATATTAATTCCAGTACTGAAATCACAAACAAATCTATGTTTATTATAGACATCTGTTGGTAGTAATCGAATCGTCTGGTAAATAAGGAAAACGATTGGAAGGTCGAGCGTTCACTTGCAGTGGCTATTTTGGTAACTTGCATTTTTGCGGACGCAAGTCGTAATACAAACATAACTAGTTCTCCTACCATTGCAAAATGAAGAAAGAGAACGATTTATACGCAATCACATATAAGAAATAGATGGCTTGAAAAAAATATATCGTTGATATGTTGTCCCTATGGTTTCTTAAACCATCGCGTGGTCTATACATATGTTAGATTTGAAGTTCTTCGATTGATTTTTTAATAACAATTTATTTAAAATAGTTACAATTATTATTATTATTGTTGTTTCACAATGTTCACTTAAATACTTCTGAAGCGTACAAGCTTATAAAATTAATACAGTGAATAAATAAATTAAAATGTGGATCTCGAATGAGAAACACTGAGTTTAACTGTAATCTGTTAACTGACTGGCATAGGTCTTTTGCGTGTATTTATAATGTTTACAATAAATGCTGAATTAGCATCAGATTGCTGTACTCGCATTTCACAGAGTAATTCCAGACTGTACGTGTTTTAAAACAGCAGACGTATTAGGTTATAAAGATAACAAAAAGGAATATGATATAATTTATGAATTTATCTATACTGGTATTGAATTACTTTGGGGGAATGTTATCGATAATGAACTTAATACTAATAAGATATTAATAATATGGAAAGCTGATATAACATATATGTCTATGTTTTTACTTCTGGAGTTCCACATGGATCTAATTTGCTATTTTAAATGTAAGTGATTATGACAATAACTAATATAGAAATATTTTTCAAAACATTTGAAATTATTGGTTTATATGTGCAACTGACTTTTTTAAAAGATTTCACATTTAAACTTGCAAGTAGTTATACATATTTGCAGCTTTAAACTTGCAGTAATACATAATTACAGCTATAAACTTGCAATTATAAAAATATATAACTATGTCCTTTCTAAGCCTTCGTATTATTACTACGTTGCTGTGTTACTAAATACCTTCACATATGTACTATAGAAGAATACACCTTTACATGAAGTCAGTCGGTTTTCGTATAAAATTAAGTAGAAAAATTGAAATAACAAACTATCTACACTGGACTACTTAATACGTAAATAATACGTTTTTGATTATGGCATTAGCATATACCTTAATCACCATAATTTAGCCGGTACATTAATCCCCTCTTTCCATATACGTGTTAAATTAAATCCTATTATTGGTAAATTTATGTGGTGGCGATGAAAGAGCGCCGGTGGGCGGTGGTGTTGCCTCTGCCCCATTAGCCGTGTTGGGTGGCAATGAGCCGTGACACGTAATGGCCCTTGACATGTGCCCTCCTGCACCACCACCGTACTGACATCTCTAGGACCGGTCCTCTGTATATGCGATCACGTCATATTGTGACTGAAATATTATGTATCACACGAGGTAATATTTTTTGCTGAATAAGTTAGAATAGTTGACTGAAATAAGTGGATAGCTGCAAAGGAATGTAATTAGGTGTAATGAATTCGATCATTTCGTTACGAGCAGCAGAGGGTGCTCACTCGAGCTGTATTCTCAAACTACATTTGTAGATCTTACTCTCTTAGCCCGTGGCACTTATGTTTGAACTTTAGTTGTCTAAGGACTCAACCCTAGCTTCACTTCCGTTTCCGCTGTTTCGTTAGCATCAGCAAATTTTCAATTTCAAGTCTACGTATACTATCTTTTCCTGTGTTTTATATTAATCTTAAAATAGTCTAGTCTGGTACTTATGTTAAAGCGGGATGCTACTTTTGGGCTCGGCTGAATAAGTGAAAACACAAACACTTAGATTAAAATGGATATATTGAACAAAATACAAATATGGTGTGCAATGGTTGAATAGTTAACAAAGACTTAGTCCAACGTAAAACTCGTAAAAGTAACGCACGAACAGATAGAAGCGCGCACGCGCATAGTCGTAAAATACAGTTCATAAACATACGGTTGGATTATGCCCACCCCTACCAATCAGAAAACGTTTAGTGCAGTGACGTCAAAGTAGACCTCGTTTACGCTCGCATATAATGCTGTCACGTTCCCCCTCATTAATATTCTCTTAAGTCGTTCTTGATTCCACTTGTATCTCTATTATATTCATTTATTTCAATGCAATTATTATTTAAGTTTAATACAAAAAAAAACAGACATTATTTATTGTATACAAATTTGATTTGATAAGAAAGGGACGCACTATAAACAAAAAATGTCTGTATTTCTTATTCTAACATACCTCAAGGGTGTGCAAGCTGTCATCTTATTATAATTTTAAAGCAAAATATATGTTACCGCAGGGTTTTAGGTTATAGCATAGCACACAAAAATACGATGACAGTATAAGGAAAATGTAATATATAGTATGTTTCTCACATACGAACGAACTTTATATTAGGTGATATATTGAATTTATTTAAAGATACTTTTAATTAAGACTATTAGGAAATGAGTGAAAGTTTGGTAATCGAACGTTGCCAACTGCGAATACCTATTTGAGCAATGAAAATAAAAAATATATCTAGCATTATGTAAAACGTTTACAATGAAAACAAACGACATAAATATGGCGCGTTCCGAGGTCTACCGTAACGTCACAGTCCCCACCCATTAATCCAACCGTATCTATACTAACCGTGGCCGTAAAGTACCTCGGCGGACAACCGCGGCGCGAACTTCAAAACTAATGAATCACTAATACTTCTCCTTGAACCGGTTGTATATTAATTGCTAGTTTAAAGTACATAATCCAGCCAGTTTCAAGCAACGCTCGTGTTTATCTCTGGGCAGTCCCTTCGTCAGGAAATCCTCAGGCTGATCATGTGTTGATACATGAAGTAAGCAAATCTCCTTGCGTTTGAGTACATCCCTCACAAAGTGATGACGAATGTCGATATGTTTGCTTCTAGCATGGTACGACTTTTTCTTGTTGAACTGTATTTTTGTAATATATATTTACTTTAAAAATTACATTTTTTTATCTAATCTCTCCAAGAATTCAGTTCTTTCTATAGGCAGTAGGTTTGCGAGAAAAAAGGGGCAGAGTTATTTCCTTTATCAGCTATAGATGGCGCCCATATGTCTAATTTTTTATCTTTTTTCCTTAAAGACTAAATAAGGTGGATGTGTTAGATCAACAGAAAGGTATGTTTCCTCTCTTCTTACTCACGTCCATATGCCGCCGGACAAAATCAATTAGCCGTTTACATTTGATGTTGTCTGGTTCATTGGAAGTGTGTAAATCTCCTAAAACTGCGTTATTTTAACCAGACTTTGAAGATTTGCCTCTGATATTCGTCAGATGGCCAGATAAACAAGCAATCGATCAATCGATTGATCGATCAGCAACTTATATTCACCATAAATGATGATTTTATAAAAATATACTCATTCGTTACTCCTTTATAACAAGTATTCTGAATTATGTTAGAGTGTTGCCTTTAATCAATATGAGCGTTGAAATTTTAGTGTTATGAGAGCTGCAAAATATGTATGTGAAAGGAAAGTGTTGATTAAAAACGTATTTACGTTATACTTTTTCCTGGTAACCTCGTAGGGTAGGGCAGCATGCGCTAATGGGCTTCTGGCAATTCTTCATAAAACCATGATTGATCGTAATGTCTAACATTTATGACTTTGCCTCAGAAAAAACTGTAAACAGACATAGCTCGAACATTTGCATGATGAATTTAAATATAAAATATGGACTGAAACGAGTCACTTTTTTACACCGCTAACAAACACTGCTATCTTTTATTTGCAGACTTGTTTTCCCACAGTGTGTACTATAGCGAGGAAGCGTAACTTTTTTATTTTCAACGATGTGAAAATGATTTAACTTACGAATATAAGTAAGAGCCATTTGTTCCAATTTTTATCGCTGCAGGTACTTAGATTAATACTGCTAACTAGGCACGTTTGGATTTGGATAAAATTAGCATGAAACTTTGTTAGTAATTTTTATTTAGTCATTTATTTATAACAAATTACAACGAGATACAGCATAGCATATTCACTATAAAATGTACTTTTCAAATATTTATTAATAAATTAGAATAAGCACTAAAGTTAAATCAATAAAAAATTCTACATTGTTTCTAAATTTAATTTTATCATTTCTATTAAATAAATTTGTCATTTAGCGTGTATAAAGGATATACAGTTTCATATTTCAATCACAACTTGTAGCCGCGTTGGAAATAAACTTCATTCAAACCTACCTATATGCGAATAATGCTGAATAAGTATTTATAAATCATATAAATAATCCAGAATTGTTCATTGGTATACAGTCCATCAAGAAGCCAACTGCTCGACCCATCTCCTTCTTTTTATTTGTTTTTATATTATTTTTTTCTTGAACTTGTCTGTTTTGTTTCATATTTAACTTATAATAAATATTCATTATACCTTTTTAAATGATTATTTCACTTCATCTCATAAAATAAAACCTCCCCATGCCAAGCAGCCCTTTATACGACCAGTGGTCGTGACAATATAACTCATATAGTACACTGCAACACCACACAAAAAAATTTGATGGATCCTTTTCGTATAGAGCCCCTCATCTTCTAAATGCAAACTGAATTACATCTAACTTTAAACAGTTTTAAAAATAAAAGAAAAGAAAATTTATTAACCTAGTTGACTGTAAGTAATAATTAGAGTATTAGAGTGACTAAATAAAGAAATTTTATAAAAATATAAAAATAGGAATTACAATATTCCAACCTGTCTGCAAGTGCCTTACATATAATAAAGACTAAACAAATTGAATCAAAACAGCTATTCTCCCAGCTACATGCCAACGACAAGCGCTGAATTAAATGGAAAAATTTGCCGTATTTTGTCTAAACACTAAAGCACTAAAATACAATAACTTGGATTGCTCGAATGCTACGAGGATGTAGCTGGGAGAATAGCTGTTTTGGTTTAATTTGTTTAGTCCTTATTATACAGTGTGTTTCACTTCTCGTGAAAACACCCCTGTATCTTCTTTATTTGTGGCCGAATTCATTTCTAATTTTTATCAGATATACAACTCTATAAGGCGACTTTACATGACACATAAATGTCGTCTAGATCTGAAACGCCGGCCTACTGCGATAAAAATTTTGTTAATAAAACTTGTTCACAATCACGAGATATGCCCCCCTATAAAATTTTGTGAAAATCAGAAAACTTTCAAAAAAAATGTATGTTTCACTTCTCGTGAAGACACCCCTGTATCTTTTTTATTTGTGGCTGAATTTCAAGACTAATTCATGGAGTTATACAGATCCATAAAGCGACTTTGTCCAACACATAGAGATCACTTTTTCCAACAAATGACTATATTACTATATTCGGCCCCTTTCTACTAACCCACCATCAAGTGTAATACACTTCTCAATCCGCTTTCTGTTGTTTATTACAACTCTTCGCAATTCTTGAGCTGTAACTTCTAAACACGCTTGTCTTATCCTCCCACAAAGCTGCTCCACACATTTTGAGGTCTGGTCTTATAAACTTTGTTTTTAATATGACCCCAAAAATAAAAATCCATGGGAGTGAAATCAGGAGATCTGGGTGGCCATTGTATTAGAGGTCTATTTCGTCCTATCCATCTTTGGGGAAAATGTTCATTCATCCATGCTTTTACTCCTACGGAATTATGGATAGATGCTCCATCGAGTTGGAAATACAATTGTTCTAAAGGAAAATCGACTATTGCATTCCACAGATCATTATTTAAAAATTGTCGCAATGTAACGCATTTATATTTTGAAAAAAAGCAGAACGGCCCTATTATTGTTTCGTTTAAAATTCCGCACCACACATTTACCTCCTGGGAATATTGCCTTTTACAATTTATTACCCAAACAGGATTTTCTACTGCCCAGTATTTAGAGTTTTGTGATGATACCACCCCGTTGGTGGAGAAAGTTGCTTCATCCGTGAAAATTATTTTCTTCAAGAAGCCTCCATTGTTTAAATAATTACCTTGGATCCATAAACAATATTCCAGTCTTCTCTCTTCATCACCTTCTTCCAAAGTGTGTAAAAATTTTGGTTTATACGGTTGTAGTTTATGGCGTTTTAAACATCTCCAAATTTTTTATACCGACAAATTCAGGTCACGAGCTATATTTCTAAGGCTGGTAGTAGGATTGGCATTAAACGCCGCTAATATAACATTATCATCTTCGCGCCTTCGATTAAGATGTACTTTCGGTTTAAGCACATTACCAGTTGTATTGAACAAGTGACATATTCTTGCTGTGGTACCATGGTGTATTGGTTGTCTTAGAGGATGTCTTAAATTAAATTCTTCTGCTGCTTCTCTTGAAGACCGTACATTTTCACCGACTATCTTTATTATTTCTACTTTTTCATCAGGAGTTAAAAGTATTCTAGCCATTATGAGTAAAAAAATCAAATAAGGAAACTAACAAACTCAACAATAGATAACAACAGTCACTTCTGTCATAAAAGTAATAATATTGACAGTTAATTTCACGGCATTCTTAACATTTAAAACAAAAAAACCGCTCCTAAATCTCTGAGCCGATAAGGAGCAAGGATATGATGGAGCGTTATACTTCTCAAGAACAGTGACAACAAAGAAAAACTATATTACATTGTTAACTTGATGTGTAGTAATAAGAAGTGACTCTTTTAGCGTTTTATTGAATCATGATATTTGCTCACACCTTTCATTTATTGGAAAAAGTTATCTCTATGTGTTGGACAAAGTCGCTTTATGGAGCTGTATAACTCCATGAATTAGTCTTGAAATTCAGCCACAAATAAAGGAGATACAGGGGTGTCTTCATGAGAAGTGAAACAAACATTTTTTTTTTTAAAGTTTTCCGGTTTTCACGAACAACTTTTATTAACAAAATTTTTGTCTATTTCTAAGCCTTTTGATTTCTCGAAAATTGCGATTTTCTTTTTATCGCAGTAGGTCAGCGTTTTAGATCTAGACGACATTTATATGTCATGTAAAATCGCCCTATAGAGTTGTATCTCTGATAAAAATTAGAAATAAATTCGGCCACAAATAAAGGAGATACAGGGGTGTCTTCACGAGAAGTGAAACACACTGTATATTATAAAGAATTTGCAGATAGGTTGGAATATTATAATTCCTATTTTTATATTTTTATAAATTTTGCTTATTCAGTGATGATTATCAATTTTATTTTCGATTTGGATTATTTCGACGTTACTAAGAGATGGCTCTAGTTACGCTCAACTGCCATAGAACTTAACAGTATATGTGAGATGCGACACCCGTTTATCGAAAGTATGCCCACTTGCACTGGAGTGATGAGATGAGACCCAAAAATAAGCCGAAACCGGCCTGCAGTTAATGACATCCTGAGATGAAGGAGGCTTCGCACTTTCCTCGTAGCATTCGAGCAATCCAAGTCATTGTATTTTAGTGCTGACTGTGTTAGGTAAAATACGGCAAATTTCACCATTTAATTCAGCTCTAATTCAGTCGGCATGTAGCTGGGAGAATAGCTGTTTTGGTTTAATTTATTTATTCCTTATTATATATAAGGCACTTGCAGATAGGTTGGAATATTATAATTCCTATATTTTTATAAGTATTAGAGTTTCAGTATTTTTCTCGAGGACATTTTATCATTATTAGTGTATGCCACATATTTCATTATTTTTAACTTGTAAAATATTTTTATGAATGCTCGTTTTAATTAATATAGAGAGAGTGATGAACGGCACAGCCGAACTCTCGCCATTTGTGTTTATTTGTTCTTTCTTTTGCACAATAAACATTTATGACCAGTCCTGCCCTGTATTGCAAAGAAAACAACCCATAGAAAAAGGAACCATTAAAGTCGGCAAATAGCAATCAGAAAATGATGATATATTTTTAATGAATGCACAAAGTTTAATCAAACACTACGATGAAATAAAATATGTGGTACAAACTAAAAACCCTATTGCAATATGCTTAACTGAAACTCATGTCACCAACGATATAGACGATTATGTAATTAGTATAAGTTGCTATAATACTGAAAGGGTAAATTCTGAAAGAAGGCATACCGGAGGAGTAGTTTTTTATATTAGGTCAGATATTCAGTATTCTGTTTGTTTTCAACATGTAATTAATATGAATTTGTGGTTTTTGGTTATTAAATTTAAAGTTAATAAGGAATATATTTCTGTCGCTGGCTTATATCATTCACCAAATCAATCACATATTGTTTTTCTAGATTTCTTAGAAAATTGGTTAGAGAATAATTTAATAAATATTAATCATAGTTTTTTAATGATTGACGATTTCAATATTAACAGGAAATTAAATTTAACATATTCGACAAAATTGAAAATTATTTCGCAGGACTGTGAATTAAAGCAGTTAGTAACTACTGATACGCATACATACGAAGGCGGTGCATCAATTATTGATTTAGTTTTTTCAAATGATGAAAGCACTGAAGCATTAGTATTAAATGAACCAAATATATCAGATCATAGTTGTATTAAAATCAATTTTCTGAGAAATCAACAAGACAAAAAAATTGTTCTAAGGAATAAGTTAGATGATCTAAATCAATTCCATGATGATATTGTTGAATTTTTAAATATTTTTAATTATCACAATGAGGATTTAAATGATAAATATAACTGTTTTTTGGAGGGCATGAGAAATATTGTTGACGATCTTATGCCAAAAAGAGAAATTGTGCTTCGTAGTAAATATAATGTGTGGTTTAATGACAGGGTTTTAGGTGCACTTAAACGGCGAGATCAATCCTACAAACAATATGGAATGGTAGCTCAGTGTGTTAAAGCGACTGGCTAGCAAACTGAGTTGCCTAGCGAAGTGGGTTCGATTCCCGCAAGGCGAAACAATTTTTCATTTAAAAAAATTGTCCCAAGAGTGGTTCGGAGTCCACATTAAACTGTAGGGCCTCGTCTCTCTTTGCCTAGCACAAGATCCTTGAGATCTTCCAGGGAGTTACTTCGGTAACTTGAGAGGCGGTTAAGAAAACATTTTTTAGAAAACAATATAAATTAAGGAATAACCAAAACGAATGGGAAAGGTATAAAGGAGACAGGAATGAGGTTACTAGTATAATTAGGATTGAAAAATTCAGGTATTTATTTATTACATAATCTAAATTAAATAGTAGAAAAATTTAATCAGTTTCCTGTTCAAAGTGTTGAAGAGATTATTGAAACTATACCTATTAATAATAGGAAATTTCCAGTCAAAAACAGTAACTGCAGTCTATCAGATTTTAAATTATTAAATAAATGTGAACTAAAAGAAATAATCCATTCACTCGCTAACAAAAGTAGTCCTGACGATGTTGGTCTGTTTATATATAAAGAATTTTTTGATGTCTTAGCAGACCCACTGATAAATATTATTAATTGCTCATTATTGACTGGAAAAGTTCCAGATTCTTTGAAGGTATCTACTATCATTCTGTTACACAAAGTTGCCAAAACTATTAAAGCCGAAGAATTCTGACCAATTAATATGTTACCTGCATTTGAAAAGATATTAGAGAAAGTGGTATACCTGCAAATCTTAGAATACGTTTCAAATAACCGTTTAATCTGTAAATATCAATCTGGATTTCGGAAAAATCATACCTGTGAAAGTGGCTTACAGTACGTAATAAATGATTGGAAAGAAGCACTTGATGAAGGTAAAGTAACGGCTATTATTTTCCTAGATCTAAAGCGTGCATTTGAAACAATCGATAGAGCTAAGTTGTATGAGAAACTACTAGCATTATGTTTTAAGGAGATAGTCTTAAATTGGGTGAAAGATTACATGGATAATAGAAGACAAAAAGTTAAATATGAAGAGTATGTATCTAGAGAATCGTATATTAATATTGGAATACTGCAGGGTAGCATATTAGGACCTTTACTATTTATTTTATATTTAAATGATATATCCCTAATTTTTGAAACAGCGAAATATCTATTTGCTGATGACACAATAATATATATGTCAGATACATGCATATTAAATCTTGTTGCTAAAATAAATCAAATATTAGAAAATGTCAGTGATTGGATGGAAGTAAATAAATTAGAATTGAACGTAGCAAAAACAAAAGGGATGATATTAGGGAAAAAGTCATATAGGGAGATATTTCTCATTAACCGGTTACAACTTAAATTGTGTGGAGAGATTGTCGAAATAATGAATGAAATTAAATATCTGGGGATCATAATTGTCAATGATTTGAAATATAATAAAAACATTGACTATATTTGTAAAAAAGTCGCAAATAAAATTGGAGTTCTCTGTAGGTTTAGTTGGTATCTTTTCATAAAAACTAGAAAATTAGTGTACAACACCATAATATTGCCTCACTTCTGGTACTGTAGCACTGTATTGTATATGTCTAATCAAGCGTGTATAGGGCGTTTACAAAAATTACAAAATAGAGCTATGCGGACAATATAAGGACAAGGGTTGAAGACATGTTGGAGACATTGGGTTGGTTAAATATAAAACAATTTTTAGAATATAATATGCTGGTTTTCATCTATAAAATTAGGTTGGGAGAAGAACCTGAATATTTACAAGATATATTAAAAACATTTGAAAACGTACATGATCACGGCACAAGAGGTAGAGAAAACTTTGTTTTGCAAAGGGTGCGAACAACTGCTGGGCAGAATTCAATTTTTTTCAGGGGTATCACGAAATATAATAGTCTGAATCGAGGAAAAAGATTAATGAGTCTACTCGCGTAACTCAAAATACTGCCTCCTTGTTAGAGTTTACAATTGTTGATAATCCTTTAAGTTCTGGAAATTGCACTATTGAGAACACTCCAAATATATCGGAACATTCTGCAGTTATGTATAACATAGAAGTAGACGTTAATAAATCAGATTCCATCATATGAAGCTATAGAAATTTTTAACGATTTAATTTAGATAGTTACGAAAATAATTTACAAAAAATCCCATGATATCAAATTTATGATCTGCAGGAAGTAGATGCCATGACAAAGTTTCTAATGATAACTTAAGTGTGCTAATGGACCTGCATTCTCCTATTAAAACTTCAAGATTTACAAAACCCCCCATCCTTCTGGATTACAGACAACGTAAAACTAATTATGAATTTAGGGATAAGGCCTTAGATAAGTACAAAAAAGAAACAAAATACCAGTCATTGGAATACTACGAAGAACTTGAAAATTATACCGCCTTTGCAATTAGAGCGGAAAAAAATTGCTATATGGAACATAAAATTACTAAACTCAAATAATAAACAGTTACGGACCTTAGTTAAACAATTCGATATTAACCCCTTGATTATATCTGTCCCCTCAAAGAAACATCCTCTTAGGTGTCCCTGAAGTACACATCTATTTGTTTTGTACATTTAATACTGTGGTAAGTGGAATAGAAAGGGTTAATAACAATAATAATAAAACAACAAAAAAAACACATTTAAAATTAACGAAATTAATAAATATTTTTCAGATGTTCGCGAGACGTTCCGCGACGTTCCGCGAGAAAATCAATTAAGTGAAAATCGAATAAGTGATAAAACATTAGATAGCTTAAAAAAGGTGTTGCATATTTTTTACGAATATTGAATGAATATGACATTAGCTAATAAATTTGATAGAGTAAATTGGATTAACATTGATACAAACAAATTATGTCCCACAATATTTGTTAAACCAATAGAAGAAAGCGAAATATTTAATATTAATATTCAAAAATAAAATTCTTCTGACATTTATAACATAAACACATCAAACATGTTAAAATCGATTGTTAATTATATAGTAAAACCATTAACATTGTTTTTTAAACTGGTTTATGTCTGAAGGTGTATTTCCTGATGAGTTTAAAACTATCAAAGTAGTTTCATTCTATAAAATGGGACAAAAGGAAATCATTGAAAATTATGGACGTGTATATTCGTGTTATCGTGTGTATCAAAAATTTTAGAAGTGTATTGGTATTAATAGGTTAATTAATTTTTGTATACATAACAAAATATTTTGCAACGAACAGCATGGTTTCCAAAAAGGCAAATCAACTCAATCCGCAATACTAGATTTTCCTAACGAATTACATAACAATAACAAAAAAAATCTGAAACTGTTTGTTTTCAACAAAACAGGCTAATACCCCATTATACTGTAATTGAAAGGGAGTAGTTAAATCAAATATTTCACTAATAAATGGATTGGACAAAGAGGTGCTATAAAGTGGCCAGCTAGATCACCAGACTTTAAGACGTTACGAATTTCGTTCTATGGGAGTATTTCAAGACTATAATATATGCAACAAAGCCAAATAATATTGATGATCGTAAATAAAGAATACAAAGTGAAGTAAACAATGTTTCAATTCAAGTTTTAGAGATAGCGAAGCTGGAATTTTACTACACATTAAGTTATTACTAAGTAAATCTAAACATTTTGAACATTAAGATATAACCTTAGGAAATAGGAAATAATCTTGAAATAAAACCTTTCGTCAATATCATATTTATAATGTCTACAATTATCTAATAAATTATGATTATATGTCGTTAAAACAGTGCATCAAGAAGAATTAAAAATGTCAAAATATACAGGGTATTTCATTTAAAAAATACTTCCCTTACGCGCTTATAAATCATACTGAATTTTCGATGAAAAATTGGCCTGGTCAAGCGTTTCTCACAAATCTCTGTAATACCCAAAAATAACATTCAACAAGTGGTTTCCACACTGTAGATTAGATGAATCTTACACTGCCTTCAGTTTCCCACCATGCATAAATTATGATAATATTTATAAAGAAAGAGCACAATAAAAACTTCTCACACAACTTATGTTACGGAAGTAATTATAGAAAAGTATGATCGAGTACATATTAAATATCTGCGTTGCCCGCTAAGTGTTTTTGAGTCAACTGCTCTGATCTGATTAATATCAATCCTAAATGCATGACTTGATTCAATTATTATAGCTTAAAGGTATAAGCTAGATACGGACTGACAACTGCTAGCCGGAAATTTCACTATTTGATGAATGTAGTATAGAAATAAAAACTTTCATATTAAAAATTTTTTGGACTCTGGTACTGACTGATATGATTAACTAGTCTTCTGTAGAATTTCAATATAATGTGTATTTACTCTATTATTTTTATACAGTATGATCCCGGACGGGGTACCGCCCTCTTGTAAACTTTCTTATTTTTGATTTACCAGGCAAATGTCATTCTTTATAAAAAGTTAAGTTTGTTATAAGCAGTTGACAAACTTAAGGTGAATTATACAGGGTATTCTAAAAATTAAAAAAATATAAAATGGACTTTAAGTAACTATATTTTTTTACATTTTCAAAGAAAATTGTATTTGACAAATTTTTCTCAATTATGAGGAAAAGCTTAAATACGAAGTAGTTGTAAAATAAGGAAAAACCTCTTTAAAAAAATATATTCAATTAAGTTAAACGCTTTTTTAAATATAGACCTCCTACTAGTACATATTTCTCTAATCTTTTTCTCTGACGAATCTGCATTTACTACTAATGGAGTGCTGTATCAGTAGTATCCAAAATTTCATAAAAACAGCAAAATAACCACGAGAAAAATATAGCCTGGTCGGAATTTTTATGACGGCAATAGTTCATACTATTAGAAATTCCTTCAGAAAAACTAAAAATTGGTAAGTTTTCACGAACCAGTTATTTTGTTAAAGAACACGCCAAAACACTAGATGAACTTTTCGAAACTGTAACAAAATCCTAACATTTCGCATGAAAAGCGTGCTTCACGTAAAAATGCCGTTGGAAGAGGTTTTCATACATTCAACCACATTTTCGCTCTGCGGAGCATTTTTTATGCAAAAACATCAGAAACTCATCAAGAGTGTAATTTTAGAAAGTATACTAAATGTCGCGGTACGGGGACGTAATGTCGCCCCGACCACAAAATTTAGAATGTATAACGAAAACCAACTTTAACTTCGGAAATTTTGAAAATAAAAACCTTTTTACGAATCCACGTTGTTAAGCACTTCAACTCATGCGTTGTGTTAAATATAAGAACAAGTTAATCCAGTCTCT
Organism: Leptura quadrifasciata; assembly: GCA_963675555.1. Lineage (NCBI taxonomy): Eukaryota > Metazoa > Arthropoda > Insecta > Coleoptera > Cerambycidae > Leptura > Leptura quadrifasciata. Next base: position 38,549,834 of record OY776673.1, read on the forward strand.
AGTCAAAGTATTTCGAGAGTTTTATCGAAAATAGCCCTTAGCGTAGAGGGTGCCGTATCATTTTCTAGCAGTCGATTTTGACGGAAAAATGATGGATTTTAACGGTATTTGCCCTAAACCGGTTTCTAGGTGATTAGGTATAATTACCATGTACTCAGAACGTGCATGGGACCGTCTGGCCTGAACGTATGAATCTATAATTTCAGAATATAATTCAAAATCGTTGCGATTCAAGCAGTTTTAGACTCCGAGGAGCGACCAAAATTGATATTGAACTGAAAATACATCAATAGAAAGGCAAGCAAAAGTCCACCAAAAAATTATAAACATTGAACTTTTTACTCTTTTTGTGTTATCGTTAGCTAAAAACAAAACACTGGATGGTAGTTGGTACATTATGAGTCGTTCCGTTCCTCACTATGTGTTGTACACGGGCCAGACTATAGTTTGTCAATACATTTTTCTTGAACGTTTTGTAAAAACATAGTTTTTTAAAAGATTTAATATATATTTTTGAATTTTATATTGGCTTTTTCTTGTGTTTCAAAATTCCTTTTCAGGTTTAAATTTAAGAAAGTGTTAGTATTTACTATGTTAGATTTATAGTGTTACTACGTCCAATTGGTACCATCAGTGAAGCAGTTAAGCAAATACGAACAGTAAGTATAGATTTTGTATTATTCTCCGTCTGAAACAGTCGATTTGAACCCTTCTTTGTGAACGTTTAATATCCACTTTGGAAAATATAATAAAAGTTCTTCAGATGCGAAAAGATGGATCGTTCACAATTTCAGTGATGAGTATGAACCACTAAAATGTCACCGCTGATCGGCTGCCGGCTTCACCCACATTTTTGGGGTAGAAAGTTAGGAGAAACGATTTTTTGCAAATAACTCGAAAACGGTAGGACGAGTTGCCTTTATCTTCCATTTCTTCAAATTCTTCAACTGTAATTATCTCATCCGTCGCCACTGTGTTTCCATTATTTTCCTCCGATGTTACTGGATCTATCAAGTCGTCGTCTTCTTCATTTGCTGTGGGTATTGTACACTGAGACAATTCCATGGTAGTTATCACAAATATTTGTGCATGTCAATACGCTTTTCCGACAACCACATGCCATTTTGCATCCTTTAGAGTAATTGCAATGAAACAAGATAAAAATATCTCCTGACTAATCATCACTGCGGAATTAGAATCAAAGTATACATCTGTCGATATACATACCTTTTAAATATATGCGACGATGTTCAGAGTTCTTTCTATGCATTGCTCTTGTGTCATATCCGCCGAACACAACGACTACGTCTAAATGAAAATGATTTTTTACGTACTGCACGTACAAATAGCCGCACTTTGATCCACAAAACGCGGTGAAGGAGAAATCCGCCATCCGCAACAAATTGAACGTTTTTTTCAACATCTAGTTCATCTGTCACGGAAGGGGAAGTACTAAAAAAGCTTGATTTTTTAGTTTTGCGCAAGCCAATTTCATCAAGCAGTGCCAAAATAAAGGGCGCAAGTTCGAAACTGAAAAAATATCGCAGATTTTTTCACCAAGGAAATTCATTCAACAAAACAAGCGATCAATTGGAACAATTGTGTCAGCTACTTTAAGCCCACTGTTATTGGTCTCAATCGGAAGTATTCTGCAACTTAATTATTGCAATCTCCATTACACAGGAAAATCTCGCGACAAGATTTTATATCATAAAAAAAATTATATAATGTAACAAAATGATGGGTTTGATTTACTTCAAAGTTTATTTTATACTTTTTAGAGCATTTAAATAAAAGCTTTTTTTAAAATATTTGTTTATATAATTTTATCTATGAATTATGCCACAACATTTGCTAAAATTTCATTTACAGAGTCACTTATTTTATATCAAAAAAATTGGGAATTGGCGAAAGTAATAAAGTAAACAAAATCCTTTATTTATCAATCTCTGTGATTTTAAATTGAGAATATTCATGCTAATGCACTTAACAAATAATTGATAATACATAATTTTATTTACATCACAATAGAAGAAAGTTCATATAGTATGTTAATTGTATAAAATTAAAACTTATAATTACTTTACTGGACAGTTCTGGATCAAAACATTTAGAATACTATATGTTGAGTCATACGATATAAATATGACGATATTTACTTATTAACACCTAGAGATGAACGTCAATTCTCTTAGTGAAAATTAGCATAATTAGTTATAAAAGTATAAAAATATATCGCTCCACTCAAATATCAGATAAAAGTTTTGACGTTACAGTAAACGTGTGTGGTTAGTGTCCGCAAAGAAGCTAAACGGCATCAAATATGTACAAATTATTATTTTTATTAATTGCCAGTGCAATATGGTCAATGTGTTATTGTAAACCATTGAATGGAAATACCTCAAAAGAGGATGAAAGGTTTGAAATTGAAAATTATGACAATTCACCAACTGTGACCATGGTCAAGAGATCTATACCAGAAAGTGTTGTAAATTTTGAGGAAGACCACCGGGTGAAACGCAGCATGGATGAGGAAATAAAAGACATTGACGACAAAAAGGAAGAAATAGATAACTATGGAAAAATACATAGAGCACGAAGAGAGCTAGGCGATTTGCTTTCCAATGAATTGGAGAAGGAAGATTATAATTCGAGACTTATGCAGAATGGATTTTATGTCCCCTTTTTCCAAATTAGACGTTATTACGTAGAAAAGAGGAAGGTGTAGCATGTAATTTTTAAATTTTGTATTTTCTTGAAAGACTGATATTTTTAAATTATTATTAATATATGTTTTATAATAAAATTAGTAAAACACATTAATGGAGTTAATTTTTCGAATAACTTGTCATGTAAATTTTGTGCACAAACAGAAATATCCACTGTTAAGTATTTTGTGATATGATTTACTGAATGTTTTTCTAAAAAGCCTACCTACTGAGAAAAAATCAGAATGGTAATTTGTTTAAAATTATTTTTTCTTATTAGAAAGTATTGAAGACTATGACTCGTTCTACTTATAGAATTTTTAGAAAGTTTATGAAAAGGTGATGTTTCTTATATTTACAAATGGAAAAAATGAAAATTGGAATGGTATAAGAAAAAAAATTACTCGATCGTCAGTTTCATTGAAACGCATTTTATAACTCTAATAATAATTAACCGTCTTCTCCGTTTTGATAAATGCACATATTGTAACGACGTGTGAAGTTCCTTATAACAGGATGGTGATAATGTTTTCCGACTAATTACTACATAACTGACGTAGATTTTGTTTTGTGAATCAGCCATATATTCTGTTGGTCTTATTTTTTAAGTAACCCTACAAAGAAGATCTAGTGGATTCATGTCAGGTGACCAAGCTGTATAATTAAATGATTGGCTCACTAAAATCCATTTGTCTAAAAATAGCATATAAATAACTTGAAATAATTCTCATAGTATGTGGTGGTGCATCATATTGCTGAAATCATATATTACGTCGCAACATTCCTGGTTGTGAAGGGTCCGCCGTTGTCTCGGAGCAAGAAAAGTTTATTGCTTATGTTGTGCTGTCTATTCTTATAACTAACCTTCACATTTACACATTTTTTAGATTATGCAATAATATCATAAAGGGTAAAATTAGATAATCATAAACAATTCAACATAAAGAGCATGAGTATTCTCAGACATACTTAAATGTGCCCCTTACTAATAAACAAGAGTAGATAATGGGCTGGCCAAGTATCTTATAGGTTAGGCTATAAACGTGGAAGAAGAAGAAGAATATATTACACCGCATATTGATGGAAATAATAATAATAATCTCTTCATTTCCAACAGGTAAGCACCCAATTACAGGAAATACATGAAAACACATGATAATAGCGAATAAAAAAGAAAAATAATATTGACAGTTAAGTTACAAATAAAGTTAAACCTACTATTCAGTAATAATTATATGACTTAATATACTGCCTAGACTGTCAAAATTAATATCACATAGATGGGAGATTTTATTAAAATTATTGCACATTACATAAATTGGAGATCTCGCCATAATATTTGTCCTATAGTTCTTGATATAGAAGGTTGTGTGATGGCGGATTTCAAGTCTGGGTACGTGGAAATTGATTTTATCTAACAAAAAGAAACAATCAATTGTATTGTGAATTAAACTGAATAAATATTTAGTGTAAATTATTTCGCGACGAGTTTCTAATGAAACGATTTTAAAACTGTTCGCTAAAATATTTAACTTGCCATTGTATGAATAAAATTGTATTAAATGCCCATTTAAAATATTGCACTAATACTGATACTAATAACAGTTTACGCATACTGTACTGATAAATCGAAGAGATCTTCAGGATATTATTATAATTTATAAGGATAAAATTATATAGGGATTCTTTGACGCAAAAAAAACGATACACCAGTGGCCTCTTCAACAATTCATATCCAAAGCTCAGCGCTTACGCGTTAGCTTTGAGGCCAGAGAGCCCCAGGTTCAAATCCTACCTAGGGCAAGGATATTTAGTGACATTTTTAATGTGTTACCGAGTTGGTAGCAGTAGATTAGGCGGGGTTGTGTGAGAGAAAATACTGCTAATTGCTCTGCCACTCCTGCGTTCAAATCTCAGCTACGGCAGATGGCAATGTCGTGGGGAATGGTTGTTGCGTAATTGTCTATGTGTATGTCGTCAAGACGGTAATCTAAAATTAGACGAAGAAAAAAATTACATTTTTTATTTATTGATCATTTTTGAGACACATAGCTGTACATGTGGTAAGTTATAATAAGTAATAAAAAATATAAAAATACGTAAAAAAGTACAAAAAAAGTATGACGTCATATAAAAATATCTGAACGTAATATATACAAATATATACATTTCAAAATATACAGGGTTTTCGTTGAGAACGGAGCAGCAGGGTGATCGAGGACTTCAATACGCATCGTTTTGACTCCCATATACGTTATGCATTTTTAGCTTAGAAGTTATTTAGGTTTATAGTTAAGCTCCGGTTTTTGTTCATCATTTTGGCTTAACTACCATTTCTAGCGTCTGAAATAGTACATTATACACTAAGAGAGAGAAATGTTTTATTTTTCCTGAGGTGTAATTTGTCGAGGGAAAAATGGCGGTCTCTCCCGAGGTGTATATACTATTTTTTCCACGATCGGGAGTAGAAACATTTATTTCATAAATAAAGAATTATAATAAATTGGAGCGAAATTACAATATTTAGAAGCCTTTGGGATATTTCCATTCAACGTATCATGGCAAGATATTTGTTTACAAATACATTTGTCAAGTGCAACTATTGGACATGAAATAAAAACTCTCCTAGGAAAATTATTGTCTTATTTCGTCCCTAGGGAGTAAATGCTTTACTTCTGTCACAATTTTGAGGCCATAGAAATCGATTTCTGCTCCCGGTCGTGGAAAAAATAATTTTTTATTGGAAACCAAAACTATTTGGACAAAAAAAATACGTCATGAAATTTTATTAACACAATATTGAGTGAAGTAATTGTGTTTTATTCACTGGAAAATTATTACAATAAAATTTTACTAAGGAAGGTCAAATGATATTATACTTATTGTACACATTTATTTTGTTGGGCTAAATTTAGCAACAAGTTTACATATGAATGACTAAAAAAAATTATCTAAATAATTAACGCGAATAGTATTAGTAAACGACATTTAAAAATACATCTTAAAATAATTATAATAAATATAATATTAACAACATTGGAAATGTCAATGGACGCCAATTAACAGTTTGGTATTTTTATGCGGTTGTCAGGTTTTGGGAATCTGTATTGTTGGGATTTTGCTTAATTTATGAGATTTTTACTAGCATTAAGATATAGTCCATCAGCCAGGCGGGCTATCGTATAATTATAATATTAAAAAACTAAACCTAATTCTAACAAAAAAAAAATTATTGGAAGAAGATAATTGGGAATAAAACATATGAGATGGATTCACTTTAATTAAGGTAAAATTACACAGTCTGGACTTGTAACAACCTTATTGAAAACTAAGTAAATATTCCAAAATTTGAGTGGCAGCTCTGAATTATGAGAGAGCGATGCTGACGTCAGAGTTCGATACGTATGTGATTTTGTTATTTTTGCAATAAAACTTATAATAAAAAGAAATAGTAAATACATTTTAAAAATATAGATGTTCAGGGCGCCACCAAAACTTGATAATCAATTTTAAGGTATTGTGAAAGCTATGTAAAACAACAATACTTGAGTACCTTAGATTATAATCATATAATCTTCCCCCTTATTAAAGCTCACCAATATATCTGTTGAACTGTTGTAAGTAAGAGAAAGAATACACACATTTTAATAGTAAGTTAAGTTTAATAATTTAGATTGACAAAATTTTTAAATTTGAATTACTTTAACAATATTTACAAACAGATTAGAAAATTAAATAAAAATTGATATTTTGACAAAGTTATGACTAATAAAAAAATGTATACATAGGTATTTTTTTAAAATAACAGTTGGAATGTTGATATCTATTTACAAAAAAAATGTTGAGGATTTTATACGACTGGTGCCACCTTTTACAAAAATTTTAAGGCAACTGATTTAGATTTGAAATTATAAATATTAACAAAAAATTAATGTGAGGATGTTACATCCATCCTTACCACAAATAAGGCACCTGGTGCAATTTGAAATGCAAATGAAACGCTAACGCCACTGGGTGTGTTCTAGAAGTTAATCATTGTCCAAATTAATGTCTCTGTTAAAAAAATTATATGTAACTCCTATTCAGACTCCATACTAATTAAATTTACATTGACCTATCTTCTACCTCTCATTACATCTTCAAACCATGACCATGATATATGAAAAAAAACGGATGCCTCTTACGAGGGAAACTTGGAACCCTAAGATATAAAAATAACCCCTAGAAAATTCTATCAGAAAGCTAATAGGAAATTACAAGAACTTACTGCAAGTGACCTATCGGCGTCTCAGTTTCTTAGAAATACGCCTAAGCTTATGGCGTGCAGCATCATTGCTATTAAATAATATTTATCTCAGCAAAGCGTCAAAGCACTACTGCACGCTAAGGTGGCTTCACGGCCTTGCGAACCACAAGAGATAATACGCAAGTCCCAAATGTCAAACAAAATTCATGGACTCGTGCTCTTAATTAAATCATAGAATAATAATAATAAGAAGAAGAGGAGATACAATCGAAATATCAAATACACAGAAGAAGAAGATTCGATCACCAAATAACTTAATATTGAATTTAGCTTCACAGTAAAATTATGTCGTCAAGGATTGTAGCCGGGAGGTTCCGGGTTCGAATCCTGGTCAGGTAAGGATCTTTAGTGACGTTTTTCATTTGTTACCGAGGCGGTAGCGGTGGACTAGACCGCGGTTGTGTGAAAGACAACACGCCTAGTCGCTGTTACCTCTTCTGAGTTCGATTCTCAACTGCGGCAAATGGCAATGTCGCAGGGAATGTGTATTATGCCATTATCTATATGCTGATGGTAATATTAACGTATTTTAAACTCAAGCTAAGAAAAAATTTAAATCTCAAGATTCCAGAGTTCCCTACCTAAGTAATTGATTATAATAAATTATTAAAATGTGAAATTTATGAAATTGATTAATATCTTGGGGGAGTGCTATTCATAAAATTTACCACGTAAGGGTGAAAAAGCGGAAAAATAATGTAATTACACTTTCGACTATTACTTGCAATAAATCAAAATTGGCATTATTCATTTTTGTCATTTCTATTTTTAAATTGCCGTTTCTACTTTAATGTTGTTTACCCGCTGGCGCTGATCTGTTGACATTTCTGCATTGACAATTATTGTTAAATATTTAAAGTAAATATTATTATTTATAGACCTCTAGTATTAATTATATGTTTATTTAGTTTTGTTATGAAAAAAGTTGGCGGACCGTATTATTCTATCATAATATAATTTATAATAAAAACCACAGAACGTAGCTAGTTAATAATGATGTCATATTTTTAATACACTCACAATATAATTAATGAAATATGGGAAAATAAAATATTTCATTTTGTTATTATTCAGTACCTTAAAGTTATAAATAAAATACATAATTTTGTAGAACTATATGAGGTTATACCATAATATACATAATATATACGAGATATAATTTAGTCTGATAATAATAGCAGTAATAATAATAATAATAATAATAACTGGATCGACTACCGCAAGGCATTTGACATGACATCGCATGAGTTCATTGTTCACTTGCTCCGATGTCTTGTGGTACCCGGTTCCGTAGTGAGATGTATTGAAGAACTGATGCCGCTCTGAAGGACTCGCTTTACCATAACATCGGGTAATGATAGAGTTCAAACAGAGTCGGTAACATTCAGAGGAGGAGTATTTCAGGGAGATTCCCTCAGCCCCCTTCTGTTTTGCATCTCACTACTGCCATTATCCGTCTCGCTCCGGAAAACCCGTGGCTACAACTGCGGTACCCCCGGCGACAGGAGGCATAAGGTCACCCATCTATTTTATATGGATGACCTTAAACTTTATGCCTCTGGAGAGAGGGATCTCCAATAGTCCCTTAGGGTGGTACAGGAGTACACGCAGGCTGTCGGTATGCAGTTCGGGTTGGACAAATGCGCACTGATCCATCTCAAGAGAGGACGATGCGGTGACTATGGAGAGGACGCGCAGCTCGTGGATGGAAGCATCTTACACCATCTAGATGCCGGAGAGTCGTACACTTACTTGGGTGTTCAGCAACGCTCCACCCAAGAAGTGAGTATAGTGAAAAACGCTCTCCGCGGCAAGTATCAGCACCTACTCCGACAGATCTGATCTTCAGAACTGTCGGGGAAGAACAAGGTGTCTGCTACAAATATGCTTGCTGTTCCGATCCTTCTCTACTCTTTCGGAGTAGTGAAGTGGACTAGAGAAGAGCTGCGTCAACTCGATGTAGTAACCCGCAAGAAGATGCATCTCAATAGGAGCTTACATCCTAAATCGTCCGTTCCATGGTTATATCTCCCACGACATCGGGGAGGCCGTGGACTCTTGAGCTTGGAGAGTCTCCATAGCAGGATGGTTCTGGATGGAGCATGTAAGGTCATCAGGAGTTCGGATCCCCTCCTCTGCATGGTCCGAGACCATGAAAATGCAGAGGTAGGAGCTTTTCTCTTTAAGGCAGCACGGAGAGCAGCCGGTCTCATCTTCGACGTCGAGCGGGTAAACCACGACTCTGTCACCGAGTTGGAACCCATTCGACTAAAAGCCCACATTAGAGCTGCAGAACACAACATCTTTCTGCAGCTCCATAAGGATAAGCCATTGCACGGGGTCTTCTATAAAAATATAGAAGACCTCGGCTTATCCGAAAAACTGACCTTCGCCTTCTTAAGGTCAGCGGGGCTAAAGTCTGAGACCGAGGGATTCATAATGGCTTGCCAGGATGGTGTATTTAACACCCTCGTCTATCGACGTCGTGTCATGGGTATGGAGGTCCCTGATGTCAGCTGCAGGGCCTGCCGCAGGGCGCCGGAGACTGTAATGCACTTCCTGTCGGCTTGCCCGACATACGCAGTCTCGGTGTATATTCACAGACATCATTACGAGTGCTTTACTATCATCTAAGGCACTCGTATGGGATAGACGAAACACCAGTGCTGCCTTACGCTCCGGGGGATATTGAGTCCGTTGTGGGGAATGAGAAGTGTCTAATTTATTAGAACTAATCGTTTCCCACCGTCAGGCAAATACAAGCCAACAAGCCTGACGTAGTACTCCTCGACCACTAACTCAAGACAATGTATGTCGTAGAATTCTCAGCTCCCGCTGAGAGCAACATTGTCTTGAAAGAGGAGGAAAAACGAACAAAATATTCCGGCCATTCTGTTAAAATAGTAGTATTGATTATAGGAGCCCTCGGTGGAATGAGACAGACGCTGCTTTCAGAACTAAAGATCATACCGGCATGCCGAGGTTCGGCAGAGATCTTAGTCGGCAGAATGCAGAAGGCTATCATCCTCGGTTCATTGCGTCTACTCAGGGCACACGATTCTCGGACCCGGTAGTCACACACCCCACGCGCGTGGGGAGTGGCTATTGGTATTACCAGCTCCCCTCTGTAAGGGTCGGAGCCACAGAGTAGGGTGACTGGTTTTTTGTTAAAAAAAAAAATTAAAATTCTTAAATGCTCCATCGAAGATTTGAAGAAACGTTACATACTAATGTACAGACATTTAACAAATTTCAAGCACCCACATTGTGCTTTAGAAAGACAGTACCTGAAAAGGAAGGAAGGAAAAAAGACGTGCACTAATAAATAGATATTAATTCAAGAGGCGACGTCGCGTCATCGAGAACAAATATATATTATTTAAAATTAAGTGCAAATATTAGTATAGTCGAGTGCAGTTCTGCTGGGCAGTCAAAAAACGCAATAATTTATCTTTATAGATCTTTAATGTACATCGGCTTGCTTGATGAGACCATGCCGAATGGTTCACCGGCGTTAATAATTAACTCGTAAATTTCTTATTGCGACTGTTTAGCAAAACTGTACCCGACTATAAACACAGGACCTCTAGTTTGTCTAGCTTGGAGTTATGCAGAAACATCACTTACGGTATTTTTGTGAAATTATTTAAATTGTTTGCGAATATCTTAATAAATAGATGATTTTTAAGAAAAACGTAACAATCATTTTTGTATATAATAAAATAGACTAGTGCAGCTGTCTAAAAGGTAAAGCATATTCAAGCGTACAAACAAAAAACAATATACATGTTTGCCTGTTTTCTTTTATGCAAACAACAGGAGATAAACATAAGGCAATACTTGACAATACTATCAAAATCAAAGTCAACTTATATAAAGGTCATTGAAGTTGAACGAAGCGGAGGTACTCTGCCCTCGGGTTATGTATGCTTCATGCAGAAGTACTTTCAAAAATTTTAAAATGTTAACTGCACTAGGTTTATCCATTCTTACAAAAATCAACAATTTTTTTTTACTTACATGTACAATAAAATTAAAGTATGCTATTTGAATGATTCAAAAATTTTTATTATAACTACACATGTTTCGGCTTTTTAGGCCTTTTCAAGAGTAATAAGGTACATCTTCTCTCTTCTTATAAATCTTCTATCTTCTTATTCTTCCTAAAGACCTAAAAAGCCGAAACACGTGTAGAGTTATAATAAAACTTTTTGAAATATTTAAACAGCATGCTTTAATTATTGTACTTGTACTTAACTTGTAGAATAACGTTTTACAAAGAGCCAACTGCAGAATCCACTCAGTGTATAATAAAAATTGTAATTACGTCAGGTATAATCAACATACAAAATTTAAAAGATTATTACAGCTCAATCACACCAAACAACCTTGAAACAAGGAGGCTATTAATAAAATGCTTTCAAATCTTTTAATGCACTAAGCGAGGAAATAAAACTTTCAGAATCTATATCCACAATAACTGTCCGATTACCTTGTATTTTAGAAATTATGTTCACAACATTTTGTCTACTTCATTTTATTTGTGTTATTGTGTTTTGACTAATTTGCTTATCTGCCCTATTTAAATGTATATATTTTTTATGTACGTATTTCCTGTTTTATTGACTATGTACTATGTAATATGTATTTGCGACATAAAAAGCCACATTTTGAACTTATTAAGTGAAAAAAAATGTCACTCCCGGTCCAACTGGAAGTAGCAACAACTTTTGATTTTTAAATAGCAACCTATATATAATTTTGTATATTTCAAAATAAAGTTCTCGTTCCAATGATGTATCACAAGTAGGTAATTATTTTTAAAATGGCGTCATACATTCGAAAAAACTAAAAAGCTAAGTTGGCGACTGCAAGACTGTGTTTTCAAAAAATTCATCCAGTAGGCCTTGAATCTATGAATTTTAAAAAAAATAACTCAAAGGTTATATAAGGAATTTCACAAATTCACTTTTTTTTGCGAAGGAGCCGATTAAAAATATGAAATTAAAAATCACTAAAAATATATTAATGATGCACTAGTTCAGAGATTATGGATAACTTTTACTTGTATCACCAAGGAAGACGAGTACGGTTATAGAACGCGGCACTAACGAAACTTGTTCGAGCTTGGTCTCACCAGAGCTTAAATGCTCTCAGGAAATTGTGTTAATCGTGCCCCATCGAGTCAGGCCGAAACGTTTTTTGGAAGCTGGAAAGGACCTCAGACTGCGTGCGGTCTTGGTCTAAAGCTGGTTACAGTACTTATCGCTCCGTGCGGGCAACGTAACTGCGCAATTATTGAATCTGTTGGAAAACCTACTTGAAAGTTATATTATTGATTAGAGTTTAAAATTTGACGCATTTCGGTTTTGGAATGAGTTCTGTAATATTTTTATTAAGGGAGATATTTGAATTTTCATGAAAATTTGGGAACTTAAAGTTTCGCTGAGCGACTGTAATACACTGATTCCCGCTGTCGAGGACGTATGTCTTAGACTGATACAGGTTGTGGTATTCCTTAGGCCTCTTCCACACAGCGCGCGATCTGATCGCGCGATTTGAACGCTTGCGATCTCGTATTATAATTATCACATTTGTACTTAGTGTATCCCCTCAAAAAGGTTCGAAACTGATCGTGACTATCCCGGTGGAACGAAAATGCAGATCGCTCTTTGTGAAGGGGAGATACTGAGTACAAATGTGATAACTATGACACGAGATCGCAAGCGTTCGGATCGCGTGATCAGATCTCGCCCTGTGGGGAAGAGGCATTATGCCTTTGCTCGTTGAGCTTGTGAACGATCCATCTTTTTGAGTCTGAAGGACTTCTACTATATTTTCCAAAAATGAATATTAACGTTCACAAATAAGGGTTCAAAAAGACTGTTTCAGATGGAGAATAATACGAAATTTATACTTACTGTTCGTTTATGCTTAACTGCTTCACTGATGGTACCAATTGGACGTCGTAACACTATAAATCTAACACAGTAAGTACTAACACTTTCTTAAAATTAAACCTGAAAGGGAATTTTGAAAACACAATAAAAAACAATATAAAGCTCAAAAATATATATTAAATCTCTTTAAAAAATCATGTTTTACAACAACTTAAAAAAAAATGTTTTTGACAAACTATAGTCTGGCCCGTGTACAACACATGGTGAGGAACGGAACGACTTATAATGTACCAACTACCATCCAATATGCGGTTTATCAGCTAACGATTGCACAAAAAGATTCAAGAAAAGTTCAATGTTTATAAATTTTTGGTGGACTTTTGCTTGCCTGTCTATTTACGTATTTTCAGTTCAACATCAATTTTGGTCGCTCCTCGGAGCTTAAAAATGCCTGAATCGCAACGACTTTGAATTACATTTTTCAATTACAATTTCATACGTTCAGGCAAGGCGATCCCATGCACATATGAGTACATGGTAACTATGCTTTTCTAACACCGAATCACTGAGGAACCGGTTTAGGGCAAATCCCGTTAAAACCCATCATTTTCCCGTCAAAATCGACGGCTAGGAAATGATAGGGGACTCTTGTCGCTAAAGGCTATTTTCGCTAAAACTCTCGATATATTTTGAATAGAGACTAGATTAACTTGTTCTCATATTTAACACAACGCATGAGTTGCAGTGCTTAACAACGTGGATTCGTAAAAGGGTTTTTAATTTTGAAATTTCCGAAATTAAAGTCAAATTTTGTTATTGTTTCTAAATTTTGGTGGTCGGGGCGACATTACGTCCCCGTGCAGCGACATTTACTACACTTTCTAAAATTACACTCCTTGATGAGTTATTGACATTTTGCATAAAAAACGCTCCGTAGAGCGAAAATATGATTAAAAATATAGAAACCTCTTCCAACGATATTTTTACGTGAAGCACGGATTTTGTTACAGTTTCGAAAAGTATATCGAGGGTTTTATCGTGTTCTTTAACAAGCTGAATGTTTAGGCGGTAGGAGTAGATACCGATATGCTATTGTAGTTTGTTATTTCTTTAATACGCAGTTACGGATAGACTAGTTAGAACAGGTCAGTGAATGCCTGTAGAATTTTTAATTGAACGAATTAAAATTTGACATTTGGGAGCTATGGAGAGTCTGATGAGTAGAATGAAAATCTATGTGGGCGATATTTTTAAAATTGATAATTTTGAAGGTTTTGTCTGTAAAATGGGGAAAATAAATGATGTGAGTGCTTTGATAATATTCTTGGAATATTGGTGAATTATCGAATTATGCTAAATTTTCTGGGAATTTAATTTTGAAAATTGCGGTTTTTCGTGAATCTAAAATACATGCGCACTTTTTTATGGGTTTTGCCATGGTGTGTGGATAGATTTAGTGATTTGACAAATTTTGACAATTTTTTGAGTTAAATTTTTGCTTGATATATATATATATTGTGGTGTTTTACTTTTATTGAACTTAATAATTTGCAGTACTAATCAAACTTTAACTTGTCTATTTCCAATAGATAAAACCAATAAAAAAAAACTTTAAAACCAAAAAGATCAAATTAAAATCTCTTACCTTTTGATCCGAAAGGATGTCAAATTTATTTAATGGGCCGGCTAGCTTATCTTTTCCTTCAGGAGCAGGTTCAAATTCAGTTCCTGTTTTAAAATGAAATTTTATTAAAGTAAAATTATTAATTAATTTATTTTCCTTGATATTTAGATAATTTAGCTTTATAACAGGTTCGAAAGTCTAATACACTATTTAAATTTTAATATACAACCTTGTCCAAAATTAAACAAACAAAAACCTTCCTTCTTCGTAGCTACACTCTTCTCTTTCCAAATCCAACAATTCTCCTTTCACTAATTCTTCACCTTATCTAGTCCTTCTCTCCTCTGCAATTCCTATCCACAATAAACACCTCTTCCTTCTTATTTACAGTCTATTTTTACTCTTCTTCGCTGATCTCCACAATTTCTTACTTTTTTAATTCAATTTCAAATTATTAATTCCTTGTTTATTATTTTTCTTCTTCACTCCATAATTTTCACTTGTTCTTTTTTTTCTTAAATTTGTTTTTCCAATTTTACAACCTCTCTTTTATCTGTTGTTTGTTGTTCTATATCACTAAATATCAATGTACCCAAAATAAACAATACAAAACACCATATGAATTTTGATTAATTTCATTCCAAACATAACCTAATTTAAACATGCTTGTCTTTCTCCAGGGAAACATTTACCAACTATAAAAATAAAATTTCCTACTTAAAAGAAATGTCATAATGACTTAAATGTCAGAAATTATTTCAACTACAACTTAATAACTACTAACATAGATGTCAGTATCAAACTTACTGTTGACATCAAATAAAAACTTTAAAACTATTAAAACAACTCTAAACAAGTATTAACATTCTAAAACACATACCTTTCGGATCTTTAGCTAATTTAAATGAATTTTGACAACCATCTAAAGGAAACAAACAAATCCAAACCCTGATTCAGCAAATAACACAAACATGCAATCTTCGTAATCGTTCAATATGCAAATACATAGCAATATATATAAGTTGCTATTTAAAAACCAGAAGTTGTTACTGCTGCCGGTTGGATCTGAAGTGATATCTTTCACTCAAAAAGTGGCTTTCTGTGTCACAAATGATATGCCAAAATTTCAAGATTGTATTCCTAAAATCAACCTAGAATTAGAACAGGACTTATCTCGTTAATTGTGGTTCTGTTTTCTTATTTTATTCTACATATTTACATTTATGTAATATGTATGGTATTTTGTATGCTGGACTTGTGCTATACGCCAACAAATATTATTATCACCATTGTTATATTCTATCTGTCTCTATCTCTTAATTTATTAAATTGGATAGTAAATGAGTTTCATACTTGAATGTACAACTAGGAACTTTACAATAGTCTGGATCATGAAGCGCTGTCTTGAGCATTAAAGAATCTCCTAGAGTTATTTTAGAATTTTTACTGTTTATTATCTTTTCACAAATATCTTCACGTACATGAATTTTCCCGGACATTACCTGTGATTCTGTGATCCGATTATTTCCTTAATGTCATGTTATTGATTAAATTGAACATTTTACCCATCGAACAAAAATTATTGCACGACTGTTGTTGCACTTAAACTTAAGTGTCTGCGCCCAAATTTTAATACCGCGAATAGCTTCGCATTTTATGGACGATTTTAAATTACCATTTTCAATGGTACATTTAGTTTTTATATAAATGGATTTGTTCGCATTTTATATAGCGACGGATGCATCATTAATTATTTGTAAAATACTTAGAAAACAATAGTGTTTCGTAATAATGTTAACCATATAAAACAAACCTGGAAACACACTTTTTAATATTTCAGAATGTTTTATTTAAACTTAAACTCTACATGTGTTTCGGATTCTTTAGGCCTTTTTCAAGAGTACAACAATACCAAGTTTAAAATTTTGTCGTTTAATAATATATAATAGTTACAATAGGGCAATAAAACGACTATGAAAGGATCAACTTAAACCTTTTACAATTCTGTTTGGGTATTATTAATTACTAATTTAAAATTACATAAAAATAAATAATGTACCATAAAATGTATGTCAATATACTAACTAGTTCCATGAATTTGAACAATTTTATCTAGAATGTTAGAACTCACAAAAATCTGTTGTTCGGTTTTAACATTTTTACTATTTTTCACAGCTTTCATTATTTCTAATTGGTCTAGTTAATCTAATTGCTTACCTTTCTGGATGAAGTAATTCGACATTGTTTAAGTCTATAAAATGATTGTCTTTAATATAATGTGTGGACATGCCAGTGCTACACATATTATTCAATATAGACTTTTTATGTTCCACCAGCCGCTTTTTTAGATTTCAGCCAGTTTGGCCAATATATATGGTATCACAGTCTTTACAATTTAACTTATGCATGCCTGTTTTTTCTGATTTTCCATTTTATCTTTGTTATTTAAGTAATAACCATTATACTATAGCCTATACAAACATCAAGACCCAAATTAAAAATTTGACATTTCTGTGCGTCAGAGTGAAAGAAAGACCTTTTCAACGGCTTTTATTTTCTTCACTATTACCATAAATATACATTTTACGCAAAAAAAAATAGTACAGCTTTTTTAACAAGTAGAAAAAAATACTACGTAATACGCTTTTCAGAATCGTCAGTTTTTTTTTGTAATATTAAATCCCTAATTACGTTATTTATTATATTCATAGCAATTACTCGCCAGAAAGAGACCGAAATGTCAAAAACATATGAGTTAGGTAATAAATCAACACATTATTATTTATGTTTATCATATTAGACGAAGCGAAAATTAATAACAAATTATATTTAAATATGAATTTAAATGGGCGGAATTCTGCTATGTAAACTTACGTAAAGCCAAAATTGTTCAAGGAATCAATTATTGTTCAATTTTGTATAAATAGACAAATTTGTTTCCTCACAGAACATAGTTACCGTTGAACATATAACCATGAAGTACACTTTAGTAATTTTCGTCGCATTGGCCCTGCTTGTTGTAAGTACATATAAGTCTGTTTGTTATTTATAGTAATTTAAACATAATAGTATATTGTCTTATATTGAGTAAAAGTGACATTTTTTGTATAGAGGATGTACCCAACACTAGTTCCTATTTCGGCAAATTCAGCCCAAACACAAAAAATCACTTTACTCCACGTACCTATAACATGCTATTTTTTTCAGACATCGAATATGAATGAAATTAAGCGTCATCAAAATAATTTTTTGTAACGCCATATCCTAAAATGACGTTTATTTAACAGTTTCAATGAATCAAAATAATGATATTATTTACAAGTGAAAAATAAAGAAAAAAGTGTAAAATAAAATTTTATTTCACAATGTGAAATGAAATTTCTGTATTTCAAATTTTTTTGTCGTATTTTTATTTTTATTTTTACAAAAATTTTTGTATATAACTCTTATAAACTCTCCACTTGTAAAAAAAACACCATTTTAGCCACTTGTTATATAAAATGCTTTTATGATCCAGAGTAAGACGAATGTTAATAATGGAAATACATTTTTCAATAATTTGGTCATATACAGGGTTGTCAAAAAGGAGGATTATCAAAATTATCAAGTCAAATAATATTAAATGTGCAACTGTTACATGAATACAATGTATATGTATTTTAGTTATTTATTTATATGTATATCAAAATGACTCTAAGTTTGTGACTGATCCTACAAACGGGTCGTGAATAAATTTTTTTATGTATTTCGTGTGTAATAAGCGTTTATGGCTCTTGGCGTGTAATAGCCCTCGGCTGAAGCCTCGTGGTATTATTTCGGCACTGTGGGCCATACACGCCTACTTTACGCCATTGATACATAAATAACTATTACTGCCGCTCAGATGATGTGTAGGGGAAGTGTGAATACTGTTATATTTCATCGAATATTATAAATTGTCTACAGATAAGATTTATTTAGAACTACGGATGTTTTAGTGGCTTTTTGGCAGAAAAATTGACATTAAATTCATTATTATATAACAATCCATACATACATACCTGTGGAAAGCAGAAATAAAATAATAAATGAAGTTGTATTCTTATATTAATAAGAATACAACTTCATTTTTAATAATTCAGGAAGTGTTAATTTTTGTGGTATAATACGTAATAAAAAGTTAGTATACCTATGAAAACATGGAAACTATGAAGATCTAATCGTAGAATGCAGGTTTTCACGGCTGTTGTCTAATGAAGTAGTTTCTTCCAGGTCTTGCCGTGGTCGTCGAACTTGACTTGACGTTTCACTGATCATCCTGTTAGCTTCATCAGAAGGATTCTAAAGACTGAATTTGTTGTGTTACACTCCTCGTTATATACCTAGGCGCCGCTTCGCTTCGCTGGTCGTCCGTCGTGCTTGGTTCGCTTCGATGCTCATTCATGTTTGGTTGACCGTGACTTACTACGGTGCTAGTACTTGGCAATACCATTCTCCATGTGTTACTAAGTCGATACCCATCCTCTCTGTTAAAGTTGTTCACGTTTTTCATAATATCCAGTATGTCCCTAATGATTCGTGGATAATAGCGCGTATTCCGGTCCTCGTAGTCGATTTTATGGTTCTCGTTATTATGGACATGCTCTGCTATCGCCGACCTATCCGTGTGTCCAAATCTGGTATTTCTCTAGTGTTCTTTGATTCTGCACTGAATACTTCGTCCTGTTTGTCTGATATAGCTCTTACCACATATGCACTTCAATTGGTAAACACCTTTTGATAACAGTTTGGGGACAGGGTCTTTGATTGTGGGAAGCATCTTCTATATTTTCTTCATTGTTCGAAACCGTACACCTACATTCTTTTTGAATAAAATCTTCTTCAGCCTATCTGTGACTCCCGCGACGTAGGGTAGGCATGCATACGTTGTTGGTTGTTGCTGTTCTCCTTCTGTTGATGGAGCTTTACCTTTCTTAGATGTATTAGTGAAAAGGTCACACAATGGCAAGCTGGCCCACAGCGTCTACAAAAGGAAAACGCACATCGATCGTTACCTACATGCGACATCTCACCACCATCCACTACAGAAGAGAGCGTTAATTAGAACCTTGGCCCACAGAGCCAACACAATATGCGACGACGATAAAAAACCCGAGGAACTACAGAATGTCCAACAAGCTTTAGAGAAGAACGGATACAGTCAAAGCAATATACAACGAATAGTAAATAATCAGAGGAGAATAACAGAAGAAGAACAGCAACAACCAACAACGTATGCATCCCTACCCTACGTCGCGGGAGTCATAGATAGGCTGAAGATTTTATTCAAAAAGAAAGTAGGTGTATCGAAGAAGAAAATACAGCAGATGCTTCCCTCAATCAAAGACCCTGTCCCCAAATTGTTATCAAAATGTTTTTACCAGTTGAAGTGCACATGTGGTAAGAGCTACATCGGACAAACAGGAGGGAATATCCAGTGCAGAATCAAAGAACACCAGAGAAATACCAGATTTTGATATACGGATAGGTCGGCGATAGCAGAGCATGTCCATAATAACGAGAACCAAAAAATCGACTACGAGGACGTCAATATATTAGACAGCAATACGCGCTATTATCCGCGAATCGTTAGAGAATCATTGGAAATTATGAAAAACGTGAACAACTTTAACAGAGAGGATGGGTATCGACTTAGTAATACGTGGAGACTGGTATTGCCAAGTACCAGCACCGTAGCGCGACGCCTAGGTATATAACGAGGAGTGTAACACAACAAATTCAGTCTTTAGAATCCTTCTGAAAAAGCTGACAGGGTGGTCAGCGAAACGTCAAGTCAAGTTCGACGACCACGGCAAGACCCGGAAGAAACTACTTCATATGAAGATCTAATGAAACATCCTGTATATCGGGAAGCGGCTTTAAATTGTAGAAACTTTAGTACTTGCTTTTCTTTAACTCACAATGTAGTTTTCATGCACAATGTTTCTGTTCAAATATGGCATCTTTTATTTAACACACTTCCTGACGTAATCAATCGATGAAATTTTACAGAGTTAATAAGATCGGATGGCAATACAGTATTCCACCGTTACTTTTGCAAATCTCTGTACGTAGGGGGCACGGGGGTGAGAATTATTTTCAAATCTTGCATCCTTTATTTAACACATTTTCTGACATAGCCAATTGATGACATTTTGCACAGTTACTAAGATCGGATGACAATACAGTATTCCACACTTACTTTTGCAAATATCCGCACATAGGGGCGCAGGGATGAAAATTGATGTACTATCCAACCGGCACCTCGGGCAAAACATGGAATACAAAAGGTTTTTCGTCTGATCAGAGACTTCTACGTCCATTTCTCCTGTACAAAGGATATGATATTAGTTCCGGTGACATAATAATGGAATGCCGTTAGGTTTATACCTCGGAACCTAGCTCCAATGAATGAATTTATATAAATTGGTTCCATACATAAATAATTAAAGTATGATTAAAAGTAGAAAATATATTTTTTTTAAACTTGCTTTTCTTAAATTCGTACTAAAAGTAAAAAATGATTGCAATTATTTTTTTACTTTTTAGTACGACTTTAAGAAAAGCAAGTTTTAAACAAGGTAAACATTTTTTTTATGAAATAGCTTGCGTGATTTTATATTTTACGAATATCTTGTAATGATCGAGCCATTTAATGTGGCCAAAGTATTGAACAATATATAGAATGTTTTTCCTTAATAACGAAAATATTATTCCATATAGAGTGTGTCGCACTTAAGAGTGCAACTTTCTTTCGACATGAATCAAACGTCACTCAAAAATATAGAATACATTAGGATCTACTTATGGTGGCCAAAAGATATCAGGCCCGACACAAATACAAAGCTTATGATATCAAAATATACTGTAAATACCAAAAAATATGTATCTGTTTATTGGAAAATTTTACTAACGAAAGTTGTCCAGAATTATCAAAAAACCATAAGTCCAAACTTTCATTAAAATTAAAAAATACTGATTTTTTTTCAAATATTTTAATGGGTTACTTAACAACTACCTGATAGCTTGAGTTGTTTTATTTCAAATAAACTTATTACAGCACTGTTGACTAGAATTTGAACTTTTACTGTTATTAGTTGCATATCAAAGGCTTGGAAAAATTTATTTTTCAGCAACTTCTAAATGTAAACAGTTTTTTCAATACTATTATAAAGCTACAAGCCCATCTGCTCTAGACGACAAATAAACCTGGGCACTCTGATACCGATGCTATACTCCGTGCAAAATTTTCTGAAATTCAATTACCAACATTTTCTGGTGCTTATAGAAATTGGCCAGAATTTAGAGATACCTTTTTATTAACCTTTCAGTTATAGGAATCAGTCAAGCGACGTCATACATAAACAAAAAATAGGGTTTTCCCACTAATTTTATTTTAACAATTTGTGTCATGAAAATGATATAATAAAACATTTTATTAATTTACAACAATTTACTTTTCTAATAAGAATTATTTCTAAGAAAATATCGTTAAACCAACTTTCTGATAATTTCATTGCTTTTTAAAACGGGCATTTTTATGCGCCAGAATTACGTATCTACCCAGAAAACCAATGAGATTATGGATATAATTAGTTTGTAATAGATTCTAACTGTGTGTTAAAGGAAGCTTTCCTCTAAAACTTCTCAGAATTTCAATTTGTAATGCTTGTACTGTGATTGGTCTAAAGCAGTGGACGTGTAAATATTGGCCAATCAGAATTCAGATAAATGCCGCACAAGTTATTCGTGAAAGCGTCAGACGTTAATATTTTGTACTGTAGTTTAGGTTTAACCTTCACCGACATTACACATTAGATGACTAACCTAAAATGTTAAATTTATATTTTTACGTTTGTATTGTTTGGAGTGAAAATATTATTTTATCAGTTTCTGGTTTATGTTTTATTAATTCTACAATCAAAATGAGTAAAGTGGAAGAGGGATATGTTAGAGTTTCCGCTGATAATTTACCTTTTTGAGGCATTTTGATTAAAAAGCGCTGAGTGCTGTCAATAAATAGAGGTTATGTTATGTTACGCAAAGACCAAGATTAATAAACAATCTTGAACAGAGACAACCTCTCTGATGTTAATTCTGTGATTGGATTTCAGGGTGTTGACGTCACAACGCGCCAATTTATGGCTGTTTAAAATGAACCTAATATTTTTCAAACTTCAAGTTTTTTTTTGTTACTATTAGTAAAATTAATAAGATAATAAATATTCCATAAATCATTTTTTTACGTGAGTTAAGTATTTCAGCAATGTTTTTTTTTCTGGGAAAACCCTATTGAGTCGGTGTGTAATTCCTCTAAAACTACTCTTTCTTGTCTCGTGTTGCCTAAAATTAACCTATAAGTATTTTGTCTGTTAATATTACGGATCATTCTGTTTTTTTCAAAGCCAAACCAAAAATATATATCTTCGGTAATAAAGTGTGATAGCGATGCATAATCTAGTAAGACTCTACAGGTATGCACACAACATTTATTACTTGTACTAATGCAGTAGGCAATAAAATAATCCAACGTTCATTTGGTTAACAGAATGATTGAGGGATTGATAATTTTTATTAATAATGCAATGTAAAACATTACTGGAATTTACATTTACGTTAGAATTGCTACAACTGGTTTTACTTTCGCTACGGCAAAGTTTATTATCAAATGAGACAGTGTATTGTATTCTTTCCTTTTTATTTGGGTTTTCTACCACATGTATTATCCTCTTCAAAAACAAATCACCAAGTCTACTAAAGTAGTTTCTTTCCGTTTTCAAAACTTTTTCGAAGAACTCTTATTTGTTGTGTATGTCAAATAAACAGCTTAAAGATTCTGTTTATATTATTTCCATAAATACTTAATACTTACACAGAATTGATGATATTTTCTTTTAGATAATGTTGAGTTTGTTAAACTCTTCTTTTGACATTGGTAACCAGGTTGTACTAATATCTACAGAACAATTGGATACACATTTATCTAAAAGAAAATATCATCAATTCTATGTAAGTAGTAAGTATCCTATGAAAATAACATGAACAGAATCTTAAAGCTGTGTATTTGACATACACAACAAATAAGAGTTCTTCAAAAAAAAGCTTTGAAAACGGAAAGAGACTACTTTCCGAAACGTCAGCAAAATACATTATTTCTGTGTTAATTCCGACTTATACTATTTGTCAAAAAATAACCTGTATAATATTCATAGAATGCCACAAATAACTTTCAGACAGTATGCAGCGTATACTCTTGCACCTTTTACAAAGTCCTGCAAAAGAACACTTTGATAAATGATTACCTCGGCAGGAAATTTAGACATAACCTCAATTTTCTTGCCCTTTCAATTCTATTGTTAATTGAATGTTTTAAAAAATCTGAAGAAATTTGGATAAAATGTTTGAATATATTGTTACAATTAACGTTTATTTATAATTGGTGTATATAGTTATAGATGTATAAGATAGATGTCATGTACTTATTTATTGCAAAGGTAATAAATTGCAATTAAATCAATATATCTATTTATACGTGTTTCAAAATTAGTTTAAAATAGCAACTTGTAAATTAAATATATTGGCTTTAATTAATTAGCTTAATAAATGTCGACATATTACTAAACTGCTTGGAATATTACAAAGAACCAGTAAAATTGACTCATTAAGATTTATAGTACGTATACAAAACATTATTTCTGTTATCATCAGTTACAAATGGTTATTTACAAAGTGCGTTACCTATTAAGTGGAAAATACACCTTATAAGTTTAATCAAACAGACGGCGCATGAAAAATTACATGTAAATTCATTCAATTAAATGTCGTTGGTAGAACAAAAGGTGCACACCCTGCAAGTTGGTTTATAAATATTTAAGAAATAATTCTTATTTGATATTGAAAAATTGAAATTATTACAATATAAATTTTTCTCAAAAATTTGTTGATAACAATGATTGTTAATAATGAAGCAACAATGATTCATGGTGATATTTGTAATTATCGCCTGGGTCGAGTATATAAGAGCTGTAATTGTAATTATCATGTGGTTAATTTTAAAAGAGCTACAATTATAAATAAGATCTATTACCTTTTTTAAAAAATCAATTTTTTTGAGATTCTATTAAAAAATAAATTGGTAAATTTTATTAATTCGTGTAGTGACATGTAGAGTTATAATTTTTAAAATTATTTCAAGGATTGTTTCCCCAGGATCCCGTTACTATTCAATGAAAATTTATGTTATGATTTCTAAAAATTTTTTCAACCCCTCCTAAGAGTAAAATAGTGCAACAGATTACAACTTATATAGATTTTAAAGAACGTACAATAACCGCTACCACACAATATATAATAAAAAGACGTTACCTCATTATAAAGCTATTCTCCGTGAAGTGTTGTTAATTAACTTTATAAAATTTAGAAGATAATAGTATTTTAAATATATGTTATAAAACTTTTGATCATCAGTTTGGTATTTTTACCAGCTTGAACCGAAAATATGTGTTGACTTAATATAATCTTATAGGGGCAAAACTTTCATATAGTTTTTTTGGAATTTTTAAAAACTTACTTGAACATAATTATCTTATCTCTAAATTGAAACTAATTATTAAATTATATTTTAGAAGCCCCTACAGTTTTTGAAAGCATCTTGTATATGTTTGCAGTGAAAATCTTTCGAAAGAGAAATTTATGTGAAAATTCTCCGACAAAATTTCTAACTAATTATTTTATAAGTCCAATTTTATCCCAAATATCAACTTAAACTTGAGGAGAAAGAGTATAACTAACATAATGTGTAGTTATATATCCCAGGTTATATATCTCAGTTAAAGTGTATCCAACCAGAATTGAAACCGTATAAAAACTAAAAGCCGGCAAAAACCGTCGGCATCTCTTTATTGTTTTTCTTATGACAAGCATTTCTGTTTACCTCCGCAAGAGATACCGACTGTTTTTGCCGGCTTTTAGTTTTTATATCGTTTCAATTCTGATCGTATACACTATACTATTAAATATAAACTTTGAAGTTATGTACCGTTATCAAACAATGGCGTTGGCAACCCTTATAAACTGTCAAATCTGCATATAACTAAAGCTACTTATTGGGTATCCTTATTATTATATTACAAGCAAAAACTATTTTTAGGATGGATCATATTCTCAAGGTCAAGGAGGAGCAGGAGGAGGAGGACAAGCTGGAGGTCAAGGAGGAGCTCAAGGTGGGGGACAAATGGGCGGTTCATTTGGATTTGGTGTGTCGGGGGGTGCAAAGGGAGGAATGGGTGCTCAAGGTGGTGGTCAAGGCGGTGCTCAAGGGAGTGGCCAAGCCGCTGGTCAGGGCGGTGGTCAAGGAGGAGGCCAAAGTGGTAGTCAAGGTTAAGCCTCTGGCCCTCCAGGTTGAAGGGTACAACAGGAATGCTAATACCTACCTAAGTCCTACAATGTTCTAAACGGAAAATAAAAAACATAGTAGATACTTTGTTATTATTAGAACAATAAAATATAACTAAAGATGCAAATTTCTATATAATGAAGGTCTAATGTAGTATCAAAAGAACTGGTACGGCATTATTTAAAAACATAGAAATAAATTGAGAAATTAGTTCCCTGAAATTAAGAATACTAAGACAGATATTTTTTAGATATTGTATAAGTATAGTGTCATAAATTTAATAACTGCTATGAAAATGACGTAATCTTTCAATATTTATGTTTGACAGTTTGACCGACTCTGCAGGCACCAATTATAAGTTCTTTATAGTACATAAGGTATACATCACAAAATACAGTGAAATTAGTTATAGCTGACGGTAGCGGAGTTAAGTAATGTTAAATAGCCCTAGAGGGATGTGAATCACCATAAGAATTTCAGTAAAAACTGACTCTTTGTAGCTATTCCAATAGAATATTTTTTTACTTTGGAAAGACGCAAGCATATCCAAAAAAAATCTAATTAGGAATTGTAAAGTATTTAGGAAAGCAAAACTTTATGCCTACTCTTACTAAGGCCTAAACTTGGTGACAGTTTTAGTATACATACGAATATTTAAGTTTACAATTCATAAGTATTTTGTTAAAGAATTTATAACCTGAGAGATTTACGACCTCTGGGATAAACACGTGTAGACATTGTGGATTACGCTACTGAGAATACCAAATCAAAAAACTTGCTGTTGCTCCTGCCTCCCCAAGCAGAAGTTTCTTCTTCATCAACTGGGAAAATGGGTAAAGGTGGTCATATGTTTATCCACGGACGTGGTTAAAGTTTAGATTCGACCATTTCGAATGCGAAGGAGTTTTCCCAAATACGTCCGTGAGTTTATCAAATAATGATATAGTCAATTAATCACAAAAAAATTTACCGCGCCATCTGAAGAAATAATTAATTTCTTCTCTTGGACTCAAGTTTTCTAGTTTTTTATCTTAATAATGACAAAACATTGAATTGTATATTTTTGGTGCCTTTTTGGATGGGTTACAACTACATGTAGTTATCATTATTGTCATTGCCACAGTACATAGTTGAAATAATGCCTAGATAACATTAAGAGCTGAATCATAGCAACAATTCATTTTGATGTAGAGAGAAAAAATATGAGAGCATACTACTACTAAAATTTTATTCGCAAGTTCCCCAAGTTTAGAATTTAGATAATTACTAATGTCGGTGTGGCCAATATAACTAAAATAAGTACAAGCAGCTGGCACTTTCGCTTATACCGTAAGTCGATACCAACTTGCTTATTTCAAATGGAACACTATATATTTTAGGGTTTTCGAAAAGAGCATGAAATTCTGAGGCGAAAATATGCAGCATATCCTATACCTAAACCTAGCCGTTTCAGAGATATTTGACATTTTATAGAAAATTTGACAGGTGCAACGGTTTGCAAGAACCGTTATAACTTTCTTCGTGTAAAAGATCCTCATTTGCTTCTTGTCACGTAAAAAGAACATAAGGAGAGCTACGTTTTTCAACTGAAATAAATTCAATAATATCATACCAAGTGTTCCGTTTTTCGCGTTACATTTTGTCAACTTCAAACCGCGAAGACCTGTTTAGGTCAAATGGAACACCCTGTATTTTTTTTACGTCAAGTTGTGTAAAATTGAATTCCCCTTTTTTCTGATATTAACATTCTGGGGGTTAAAGTTACAGCTTTTGAAATATTTGCGATTTTATTAGAAATTCATGAATTGTTGTAATCATTTCATAAAATAGCCATGATTAGAAACAATCAGTCATTATCTTATGTCAAAAAATGAAAGCATATTTAAATTATACCAACGAAGACTTTTTAAATTTGTTTATTATTTATGGAGAATGTGATAAAGTAATATCAAGAATTTGCAGCACATTTGCTACTCGATATCCAGAAAAAACGGAAACCGTCACCAAACACTGTAAAACGCATAATGGAAATTTTTTAAAATTATGACTCTGTCAAGGCAAAAATGCAAAGAAGAAAGCCTATTGTTGATGACGAAAACATTGAAATAGTCATTCTGGAATATTTTCATGCATTTCCAAAGATGTCATTAAGACAAGTTGCTCTGGAATCAGGACTATGCAAGGATTCAATTCACAGAATCTTATTAAAACATAAGTTTCACCCGTTTTAATTCCATATGGTTCAAAGATTAAAAGAAGCAGATTTCCTAAGAAGACACAATTTTTGTGAGTTTATTTTAATAAGGTTTGAGGGTCACGATTCTTATTTGGGAAATATTATATGGACAGATGAAGCAAAATTTACTAAAAATGGACTTTTTAATAGACACAATACAATTCGCATTATTGGAGTGACTTAAATCCTCATATGTTCAGAGAGCGAAACTTTCAGGAAAGTTAGCAGTTCAATGCTTACTGTGCCATAAGAAACGATAGAGTGGTTGCATTACAATTTTATCAGGAAAATTTAAACGGTAAATTAAATTCTCTCTTCTGCTGATATGTATAGGTAAATTTTTTTTTTTTTTTTTTAGTTGAAAGCCATCTGAATATCTTACAAAATTTGAATAATAACTATTTAGAAAATTTACCTCTCGCCGAACATAGAAACATTTTTTATCAGCACGACGGTGCTCCCCCACATAACGCATATTTAATTAATAATTATTTACAAGAAACTTTTTATGATCAATGGATTGCCAATAATGGACCTTTCTTATGGCCTCCTCGCTCGTCCGATTTATCAGTTCTGGATTATTTCATTTGGGGAACTATTAAAAATAAAGTTTATGAGAGCCCATTAACAGCCATTGAAGATTATATGTAAAGAGTAAGAAATGCATTTCAAAACATATCACAGGATTCAATTGGAAGAGCTACCCATGAGGAACTAATCCGAAGGTGCGAAAAATGTGTCGAGGTTCGAGGGCGGAATTTTGAGCAATTATTAAATTAAAATGAAATTATATTTTAAATTGATCTTATCTCTGCTATTTTAGTTCATGCTATATCTTCAATTCGATTAATACGCATGTTACAGTGTTAGTGTTATTTTGCCTTTTTGTGGATATCGAGTAGCAAATGTGCTGCAAGCTCTTGATATTACTTTATCACATTCTCCATAAATAATAAACAAATTTAAAAAGTTTTCGTTGGTGTAATTTAAACGTGCTGGCATTTTTTGATTGTTTCTAATCATGGCTATTTTGATGAAATGATTACAACAATTCATGAATTTCTAATAAAATCGCAAATATTTCAAAAAGCTGTAACTTTAACCCTCACAATGCTAATATCAGAAAAAAGGGAATTCAATTTTACACAACTTGACGTAAAAAAATACAGGATGTTCCATTTGACCTAAACAAGTTTTCGCGGTACTTTGCTCTATATCGATCGATTCAGTTCCCGGTGAGACACCTTGTATATTGTAATTTCTATGAGGATTATTACAGAAACTTACGGGTGACATATAAATCCAAGAAAATACTAAATTAAAAAATCAATAGAAGCCTAACTACCTTTATATTCTGTACATCGGACCACATGGAGATTTCGAATCCATATATCTGCGGTCCAGTATATAAGAGCTGTAAATATTGTGTGGTCAATTTTATAAGAGCTGAAAAAATAAATAAGATCTCTTTATTGCCTGTTTAAAAAATCAATGTGTCAATTTTTGACATTGACCTGATTAACCATTGACCTGATACACCGATTGACCACCAACTCGACCACATTTTTACAATAAATTTTACTTATCATATCAATAATGAACTTATATTAACCAGTAGTTTAATGAAAATGATAATTAATATTAGGCGTTATAGGTTTTTAGTTGTATAGAAAGGTGAATTTTTTTTAATGAAATAAACAGTGTTGCGTGTTTACACCCATTAGTAAACACTTCCAAGTATAGGTTCAATAAATTGCAACACATATTGTCACTAAACACTGATTTATTTATTACTTAACTTTCAATAATTAGTCCTTACATTCACTAGAATAACTTTGGTCTACTATAGTCTCACTACTATAATTCACAATTTGTTACTGTTCTTTATCTTATCTGATCCTTAACTCATTTAATACATAACTCATATCAGAGCTGTACCGTCTTCAGCGTGTTGGCTCTGCTACTTATATTATCCGTGGCGTTTATTCCAGATATCGCTCTGTCATTCGGGTTAAATATTCGAGATATTTCTACTCTTATATTCTACCGTTTTCTCATATTATTTGTGGTAATAGTAGTTCGCCAGTTGGCCCAGAGATGGCGCCGCTTTACCAGTAGCCAACTAGGCAGGCCTACTTTCATTTTGCTATCTGGGATTTATTAAACCTCTCTCCGTCAGAGGGCGGGACATAACAATAGTTTGGATCGGTACAAGTTGAAAAAAATATAAAACCAAAAGAAATAGCTAATTCTTTAAGTTTGTTATATCTTAAATTCTTGTAAGCCAATATTCATTATAATATCTAGTGATAACAAGTCTCTTACTAAACCAAAATGTCAAATTTGAAGTTAAATATATAAATAGATATATAAAACTTTTACATAAAGTCTAAATTCGTTAAATCGAATATTGATCCTGTGGGTGCGTTTGAAAGTAGAGACATTTTTTTTGGACTTAAAGACCATGCTTTCTCGTATATTTTTCGGTAATAATGGAAAAAAATATCTGGCAAAGACGCTACTTTTTCGATTTCAAATTATTTATAAACCAAGTAACATTACTATTTGGCCTTTCGACTAAAGTAAAAAGCAGAAATATAACTTAATTTTACTATTAGACAATTAAAAAAAGGTTACAAAATATTAATTTGGGACGAAAATATAAAGTTTTTAGGTTTTAACACGTAACGTGCCACTCCCGTGTTTACGCTGTCTCGGTTATGCATGACCAGTGTCCTACCCGCGTTAGCGAGTGTTGTGAGTAGGCATAAAGTATATTACTTCCACGTCCAGTGGAAGCATGGAAAGGAAAGAAAAATATATATATATATTATATATATATATATATATTGAAATAGGCTTAAAATGTCATGAAACGTATATATGAGCCGAACAAAATTTCCGTCTGCCTGTCTGTAACTTTTTTGAGCGCACGTTTACTCTGGAACCGATTATGATATTGACTTGAAATTTGGTACACTTATGTATTATAACGAGATCTGGAACTAGATTATATTTATATTATTATATGATACAACTTTAGATTTTTTGCCGACCTTCAGACCTAGCTTATTAAGTGAGCACCAATGACTTATTTTGTCAAGTTCCTTTTGAAGTTCTCCGCAGATATCTTCAGATGTTATATTTTTAAAGACTCTTAAATCATCTACACATATTTGTTTGTCACATTCAAGAGTTTTGCATAAATCATAATAAGCCATAATAAATAATAAAAATAACAAGGGTCCAAGATCCTATCCTGCGGTATTTCAGATATCGATGGGTATGTAGATGATCTGAAACCATTGTAAAATGCACACTGATATCTATTCTCCAGATATGATCCAAAGAACATTAACAGCTGGTTATTAAAATCAATTTTCTCTAATTTGCTCAGTATTTTATGGTTAATTCTATCGAAAACCTTAGTAAAGTCTATGTACAACGCATCTACCTGTCTTTGATCATCGATGACATTTGACACAGAACTAAATTTGTGATGGCCAATCTGTTAGTCACAAAACTATGTTGATATGGTGATATAATTACTTTGATAGACAAATAGATGTGGTTATACAAAATCATCTAAAAAAACCTTCGAAAGTTACCGAGCAAAGATTTGTCTGTAGTTGTTTACATTAGCTGGATCTCCCGCTTTAAAAATTGGACATGCCTTTACTATTTTCCAGCCTTTCGGGAATGTTGATGTTTTTAATAATAGATTATATATTGTATACAACGGAACTGATAGCACATCTGCACAGTCTTTGATCACGAAGGATGGTATTAAGTCCGGACCTGATGTAAATCTGTTTTTTTAATTTTTTTTATAGCTTCTTCAATTTCCATTTATGTACGTTATATTAATGTTCTCAAAAAGGCTCTTATTTCTATTGTGGATGTTTATATCATCATGTGATTTTGCAAATACTGATCTAAAGAACTTACTAAGTATATCAACAATTTTCTCCGAATTTTCTTCTCTTTCAATGTACAAATGACCAAAATTGCTTAGAGTCTGAAGATATAGAATTTTGAATTTTTGTGAGCATGCTTTGTCTATCTGTTGCTTGATTAACGATCGGAGTTCCTTGAATTTATTTGAGTGATGCTGGTTTTTGTTTTCTTATAACTTTTCCCATGTCTACTCTTCTCTTTGATATTGTTGATAATTTCTTTCGTATACCATTATGGATAAGAACTGTTATAATGTGCTAGCGGATCAGACTTAGACCAATAGTATATGTAGAGTTTTCATATTAGATTTTGAATGAATGATAGACATTTGCTGAAAACTCAAAAAAGCACATTTAATAATCTAATTGAAAAAATGCGTTTTTGTTTATAATTTTTTTTTTCTATTTTTATCGAGAAACATACGTGAAAACCTAGAATTTACAATCAAAAAAATGTCTTTAAATCCACCTTCAGTATTAACAGTCGAATATTCAAATTTGGCAAGATATTTTGGTTTAGTAGAAGGCACGTTTTTACTAAAGGTATCGAATATTGGTTTGCAACAATTTAAGTTATAATAAATTTGAAAAGTCAGCCATTCTTTTAGTTTTTCTTTCTTACAAGCTAAACAATTAACAAAAAACAATTTTACTGGTCAAGGTTTATTGCAAAGGGGCCCAAAGAGGCCATATGTCTGTCTTCTTCACACAACCGGAGATATTCAACAAAAAGAGAGAGAAAACGTAGTTCGAAAAATAAATCCTTAAATAAGAGATATTCCATGGGATCAGCATTAGACAATAGTGCATTGTGTATCTAGTTGTAAAAGCAATATTTTCCCGTACAACGATGTAAATTGTCAAGCATCGAAATCCGGGAATGTGGTTTTACTACGAGTTACACATACTATTTTTTCTGAAATGGTAATCAATATTATCATAAATTAAGCACTCATTTATTATAAAAAAATGTAGATAAAAAAGGATATTGGAAAGTTATTTTCCCGGCCTAGGTCGGGAAAATATTTTTTCCGTACTGTTTTCTGATGATTGCTTGGCAACGGATTAAAATACTAGAATCTGGTACCGAAAGTAGGTAACTTTCCCGCACCGGCTTTTTTATATACATTTTTGACAGTAAATAAATACACGCAGACAACCAACTCACATTAAAAAATGCACTTTTTAATAAATAGAATATTTATTGAATATATTATTACACATATGGAATATTTATTATAACTATTGGTTTATATTTATAGTTATGTCACAGTTTGTACAACTATTAAACATTGGCTGAACTGTACCTGAAAAATCAGCCACGTTATTGCTGTTAATTGTTATTCGACAATAATATTACTATTATTAGCAGATTTCTCTTTGTCATTTCCCCCTCTAAATTTTTTATCTGCTACTTTCATTGTAAAAGAGTCCTCTATATATCCTTCGGCAATGGTTGAGGATTTATATCCCCCATGCCTATTTAAAGTAATTAAATCTTCCCCAGCATTAACCAAAATTGTCGCAGAGGACCGACGGAAATAATGTCCAGTGTGTTCATCTGCATTTGGCAAATTTAGAAATTTTGCGAGAATTTGAGGCATTTTATCAAACTGGTGTACTCTCACTACTTTGCTCCAACTTTTCCCATTTGAATATTTAAAGAAATAGCGGCAACTTTCAACATTTTCTGAACGGCATGCAACATATTCTCTATACAATGGCATATAAGTTTCGTTTATCATAAATGATCTTGGGTTTTTCGTTTTATTAGCCGTTATTTTAATCAAAAGCTTAGATCCAACATTTTCTATGTTATTTAAATTTAGTCGATATAGTTCAGCACGGCGACATCACCGGCAGCACCAAATAATTATGATCTGGTTCTTAAGTAATAAACGTTTCAATTTGTTTATTTGACAAAACTTTTGACCTCTTTGGTTTATAGTTGTCACCTTGATGTTTCAGGAAAGCACGCAATTTCGAATATTTTGATATATCAATATCTTATTTTGTACTAAATGTAACTCCCAGCATAGAGTAATTTAACCATAACGTAGATGCCTTCAACATTGTAGATAAATCGAAAAAGTATGCAATCACGACATTTTCAGATTGGGAAGTCGCCTTTTTTTCTTGGCAATAATCCATAAAGCATTTGTAAGCGTATTCATCTTTTGCCTTGGATTTAATAATCCAGTCGCCATGTTTTAGCGGACAACTTCAAATTAATAAATTGTAGCTGACTAAGTTTCCTGCAATTTGCCTGGTAAAACGAATTTCTTGACCCCATAGGTACAAGTGCAAAATTTCTCAAAATCGTAAAAACTGCCTAAAAGGCTAGTTTTCGATATTTATTTTCAATTTTTCAACATATATAATAAATTTGTGGTATCTACTTCCATTTGCATAGGTTCAACTTCTCCGTCCCCTCCACCCATAACTGAATCGAATCACCCACTTCACACAATTCAGTTGTGTTCCAGCCGCTGAAGGCGTGTGCTCGTTTGTTTCAATGTGAATGATATTGAGAGCCCTAGCCTCCACTTCCCATAAAAACATCTATTTCGAGAAGAGTGGGAGAGGTAATGCCGCATCATTATTATATTCAGCAGCTACATGCAAGATTGACCCACAAGATATTCTCTTTCTGCATGCAATAAGTGGGTGCGACACCACTTCAACCCTCTTCGGACAAGGGAAGAAAAAGATTTGCAAAATTTACAAGAAGAACACTTCCCTACGTGATCTAGTAGCTGTGTTCAAAGACCCGGAAACCACCCCCTACTAGATTTCCGAGGCAGGCGAAAAGTTTCTGGTGGCACTATATGGAGGGAATATGGAAACAGATTTCCTCGACAACCACCGATACCACCTTCTTACTAAGTCGGTGGCCAAACCTAAATTCCAACTGGCCAGACTGCCACCTACCAAAGTCGCGGCCACCCACCATGTTTTCCGAACATATCTTCAGGTCCAAACATCGCTGGGCAATGACATTTTACCGTCAGTTTGGGGGTGGTCGCTGACGAGACGAGGGGTCGTCCCTATCAGGACCACACGTAATGCAGCCCCAGATAACATATTGAACATCGTATTTTGTAAATGCAAGAAAGGGTGTAGCAATGCAGCCTGCAGCTGCAAGAAAGCAGGACTGAAGTGCTCCTCCACCTTTTGTAAGAACTGCCCGGGGCATCCATAGGAAAATTCACCGGAGTCTGATCTCCAGGACGAAGAAGCAGAAAGAGAGCACGAAGAAGAAATGATTATGGACGCACTGCTAGACGATGAAGAAGAGCATGAAGAAGACGAAACTCAGTACGGTGCCAAACGCCTAAAATATTAACTTTACTTCACTAATATTTACTTTACATCAGCCTTTCTAGCAGTATTTTACGATTTTGAGAATTTTTTTACTTTTTAGAAACTCTGTATCTCAGTACCTATGGGGTAAAAAAATACGTTTTTTCATACAAATTGTAGGAAATTTAATACTCTACAATTTACTAATGAGAAATTGTCCGCTGAAATCAACCGTTTTCGAAATATTTCGAAAAAACCGAAAAGTGCAAAAATTTTGGGGATTTTCAACCGTCTCCAAAATTTCACAGGATTTTTTTGTTGGATAAATTGGGTGTAGCACTACTGGACACTCACAAACAACATCCCAATGTTTCATTAATTTCGGAATTTTTCTAAGGTACCCCCTCCGGATTTGACCTTTTGACGACTGGCCTATAATTGGCAGAAAATTTAAAGTGACATTTTTAGCAGCTTCTACTAACTCTGGTGGTGTCCCGGACACCTGGATATCATCATCACTGTCCATTTTAAATATTTTTTTAATACTTCTTAACGGTAAGTAGGTATTAAAGTGAAATAAGTACTGAATCTCTGACTTTTATCACAACAATAAACAAACAGTGATTGTTAAGGAAAGATTTCATAGGCAAAATCCTTAATTTATAATAATATTGATTGCGATTTCAGAAAAAATAGTGTGTGTACCTCGTAGTAAAAGCACATTCTCGGACTTCAATGCTAGTTAGCCTCGGCTTAACGCCTCGGTCAACACTTTACATCGTCATCCGGGAATGTATTGCTTTTACTACTAGATACAAAAGATACTATTTTCACAAGTTCTACTTACTCTTAATATTCATTTGATTAACAAAATTCACCTTTCTAGACAATTCCCTATACGACAACAATTTGGATAATTTTAGTAGTTCTGATATTAAACATAAGTACCTAGACATATTTTGAGACCATAAACTGTTGTTTACTATTCGTGATTAGAAAAATGTAATTGTAGATCAAACTGGATATCCGAGACCAGCTCAGGGAGTAGGAAACATTGGAATAACTTCACAAAGAGGACCATATGGTCAAGGATATTGGCAGGGATATGGACGAGGAGTTTATCAAGGAAGTATGTGTGGCAATAGGAGCAATTTTGCAACTTAAAGAGTAGGGTGCGAAAAGAGATACTTATTATATCCTAAGCGTGAAATAAAACTTCAGTAGGTATGTCAGGGGAGTTAAGAACACAGTATATGCAAGGATATTCAAGATCTTTTTTCGGATTACTGTTTTGAAACAAAAGCCAAATAAGTTAAATTTCTGTACATCAGTATTCGCTGCACACACATCAAGTTATGATTATAGAAGAAATTTTTTTAAGGATTATCGACTGGATACAATGGCTACAATGGTTACAATGGATACAATGGCTACAATGGTTACAACTACAACAATTTCAACCAAGGGGTGAATCCGTGGACATGGTATGGACGATCTGTGGGCCCACCTGCAGGTTGAGGAATACATTACAAAGCGATCTAGATCATGTCGTGTTGTAGTGTAGTGCAAGATTGGACAATAAAAATGAACATAAAACGAATACTTAGTTTTACTAATTTTGTATCAAAATATGTTGTATGTTACTTTTTCAACAAGGTCGGTAGACAGTGAATCTATTAACAACTAGCAATTTTATATTATGTTAAAGCTAATAGAAGCATACACATCATTTTATGAAATTATTTGATTACAGTATTTATCATGTAGAACATTCTTGAAGCTTTTATACAATATTAGTCACTACAACATGAGCACGGGTCTACAAAAACGTCAAAGAAACTATTATAAAGCAACGGTTTATTTATTCTTTTAGTTTTATAAAATTGACCAAACTATTTTCTGTTTGCACATTAATTGCATCACACTAAGATTTCAAACGAATTTGCCGCGTAACGTGCTCTAGCCGACTGAGCTACCTACCGTGCCGACAGATTTCAAATCGAATCGAATCGAATCAAGTCAAGTCACAACACGACACTACGCACGAAACATGAAGCACGACACGACCCGACCCGGCACGGCATGACACGACACGACACAAGTTTACATTATAACAAAGATTATTTGTAGCAAATCAAAAAACATAAAAACACATTGAAATAAAAAACAATACAAAATTACGTAAGTAATGTGGCAGAAAGTAAACTTTCTATGACAGCCACTTCATACATACAAGTAATGTGTACAATAAACAATAATGCATATTTTGCAAGCGCAAGAACTAGGAAATACAATCAAAATACATAAAAGAGTAAGTATGCTCCATGTCAAGTATTCCTGTCTAATTTCGCAAGACCTATGGACAGTATTAATGTGTGCAACGAACAAAATATACATAAAAATACATTCAATAAAAAGTACCTACACAAGCAAACATTCTAAATGTCATGTATTCATGGCAAAGTGTCCAATAGGCTCCCGGTATTCACTTACACCGGAAAACAGAATTTTAAAATGAGTTTTTTAGTTAATTTTTTAAAACATTTATTTAACTTCGGCCTATTTCCGCTACTGATGCCTAACACCGACGCCTGTGGACGGGCTACCCTCAAATAAAATCATAACTAAAGGTACCTTTCAAGATGCAATATTAGTTCCATTTCTTCTTTGATTTATTGCAATTATCTAATAGAAGCTTTTAGCCTCTCTCCTAAAATTAACCTTGGTCAGTACGCAGATGATATGTCAACAAACATTCAAGGATCAAATATCGAACAAACAGTACTTCTAACAAATTCTGCTGTACAAAGTATGTCTCCAGAACTAATTTATTTCCAAAATCAGAGTAATATAAACAGTTCTATTCTTCTTGTTAGATATAATGATTCCTCCGTCGATCAAGAATCAAGCACAAAATTTCTTGGTGTATATGTTAAATAACACGCCAAAATCCTCGATAAATTTTTCGAGACTATAACAAAATCCGAGGAAATATTTCACATGAAAAACGCACTCCGCGTAAAAACGCCTTTGGAAGAGGTTTTTATATATAAAATAACATTTTCGCTCTATGGAGCGTTTTTTTATGCTAAAATATCAGAAACTTACTAAGGAGTGTAATTTTAGAAAGTATACTAAATGTCGCTGCACAGGGACGTAACGTCGCATCGACAAAAATTTTTTAGAAACTATCATGAAAAGCGACTTTAACTTCGGAAATTTTGAAAATAAAAATCCTTTTACGAATCCACGTTGTGTAGCACTGCAACTCATGTGTTATGTTTGTTATGTTAAATAAAAAGACAGTTAAATAAGTCTCTAGTCAAAATGTTTCGTGAGTTTTAGCGAAAATAGCCCTTAGCGTCGAAGGCGCCCTCTAATTTTTTTAGTAGTCGACTTTGACGGAAAAATGATGGGTTTTCCGCGTATTTGCCCCCGAATCAGTGATTCGGTGGCGGAAAAGTATCTCTATCATGTACTCAGATGTGCATGGGACCGCCTTGCCTGAACGTACGAATTTATAATTGCCACAATATAATTCAAAGTCGTTGCGATTCAAGCATTTTTAAGCTCTAAGGAGCGTCCTAAATTATTATTGAAATAATACGTAAATAAACAGGCAAGAAAAAGCCCACCAAAATTGTAAATATTGAACTTTACATTGATTCTTTTTGTGTAATCGTTTGCTATAAACTAACATTGTATGGTAGCTGGTTGCATTGTAAGTCATTCCGTTCCTCACCATGTGTTGTACACGGGCCAGACTATAGTTATCATACATTTTCTTTAGTTTTTTGTAAAAACATATTTTTGAAAAGATTAATATATATATTTTGAATTTTATATAGTCTTTTTCTTGGGTTTCAAAATTTCCTTTCAGGTTAATTGAGACAATGTTAGTATTTACTGTGTTAGTGTTACGACGTCCACTTGATACCAACAGTGAGGCAGTTAAGCAAAAGTAACAGTAAGTATAGATTGTTGTATTTCTCGTTTGAATCAGTCGCTTCAAACTCTGCAGGTGAACATTATAATATCCACTTTAGGGAGGGTAATAAAAGTCCTTCAGATGTGTAAAGATGGATAATTCACATATACATCAATACAATAGCATCAAAACTCGGCATCGCTACTTTTGCATATGTCCAGAGCCAC
Organism: Leptura quadrifasciata; assembly: GCA_963675555.1. NCBI lineage: Eukaryota > Metazoa > Arthropoda > Insecta > Coleoptera > Cerambycidae > Leptura > Leptura quadrifasciata. The sequence goes on from OY776673.1 coordinate 38,589,435, forward strand.
CTATCATATTGGATAATGTTTTGGGACACAGATGGTGAAGCGAGTAGAATATTTATTTTACAAGAAAATATATCAGAATTATGAATCATGCTGATTATAATGATCATTACTTGCCACTTTTCCTAAAATCAGGCATTATGACAATATATTCACTATATATTTACAATACATTATTATTTATTTATGATGAACACATACTGATATGTCGTCTTCTTAAAAGTTCACAACCATTTTCCAAAAAATAATATACAGGGTGTTGTTTAACTGAGAGCTACATTTAAAAAAAAAGAATCCGGCTCTGGAATATTTCAATTTTCAGCAAATTCCATTTCTCATTTCATTATGTACGTTTGTATTTGACCCTGATCTCGTAGATACCCGGTATGCTACATAATTAAGACACCAAACTTTGACATATATTATAAATGCACAAATATTACCAATACTTTCGGTATAACAGCTGTACACCCTGTATTAGGGTGCTTTCTATTTAAAAATAATTCCTTACTTTATTTCAAATTTTTGTAAACATTATTTTTATAACAACGATTAAACATACACACATACATTTTCATTACATCCTTCAAGAAATTAAATTCAATACAAAATTACAATAGCTTTTCTAATGTTTTAAAATCACGAGGCATAAGTTTGGATAAATATAAAATAACGTTCAAAAATTGCATTCAGCATAAGGTGTTACTTGGAAATTTCGCGTGTTGTGATACTAAAGAAATATTAGATTTTTATGAAATATTAGCTGTGATTTTTAACAAGAAGATAGAAACAAATTATATGACAATTTGCTCAGTTATTATTTTCAATAATGAGTTTAGGTTAAACTTCACATGCTGAATATTTTATTAGGGCGATTTACGTTTGCAAAATAACAAGTATATATTCTAGAACTGTATATTTTCAAAGTTTATGCAATGACAAGCAGCTTTACCTTCAATTACACTTCAGCTAGTGTATTATCAGTGGCTACCCTGTGCGTTTACACATAAGGTTTCACAAACATGTTTTATAGTTCAAACTATCGCGTAAAATTTCTCACCGTAGACTACCTGGTTTTCTATGATTGTTGAATAACGATCCGTCACTTTAATTAACCTTCGAACTACAAACAGTGCAGGTTAGCGATTAGTTCCTGGGCCCATTGGTCCGGCACCTTACTTATATTATTGTGCGTAACCATTCGACGAAAAAGCTCTAAACCGAGACGTCTGTCTGTTTGAATTACATCGATCAACCACGGGTAGGCTGTTGAACAATCATACACAATTTGGTCGTTGCCGTTTGTGAAATCAGTTAAAGGATATTTCCTCAACATTCTATGATATTTTACATAAGTCTTTAATTCCCAGTTACCACGTAAATTCTATAATGCACCAACATGTCATGATTATTGCCCACTGTTTTGCATTAAGTTTTATTTTCAACATAGCCATTGCTATCACACTAGCGAATCAGAATTTAACCGGCATATAATTACACAGAGTTACTATTGTATAATATGGTTCTTCTTATTTGTAAAACCAACTCTGAAACATATACAGTATGTCATTACTAGAGCAGCGAAAAATTTCTTATATAAGAATCAGACAATTGTTTTAAATATTTGGATTGTTTAATTCCATGTTTGGCGATTTGCTTCAACAATTATTATAAAATTAAATGGTTTTTATGACTATTGTAATGACGACTACTGTCTTTCCTTTCAACTCTACCTTTGTAGCTATGCAAGTAATTAACTAAATAAGTGATTTCATTCCAATCAAATAAAATAGAAAACAAATTTTAACCATAAATTCACAGTGCAATCTTGAGTAATAAAACAGTAAATAAAATCAATTATTAACTGGGCTTCCCAATTAATAAACTTACAAGCTATTTAAATTAAAAAAGTGATTAATTTTCTAAGATAAATAAAATCAGATAGGAAACCGCAATATCAAGCTTTGCATCAAGAACTTGCGTAAATATAAAAATACTATAAATACAACGTAATTTACGTCCTAACTCTGTAAAACTAGACGATCACGTAAATGGCCAATTTGTGTATTTATCTTGATATAAAAATTGAGATAAATAATTACTCGGCGGGATTTGTTATGTTCTTGATTGCTTCACGATCAACGATTTTTGTTATTAATTAATAGTTGGGGATGAGAGTCACAGAATATAAATAGGTGCGGCTTTTTCTGATAATAAACCCTAAAGCTTTCAAAACCTTTTTCAATATTATATGTATTATACGGAAATATTTATGTCAGAAATGATTCCCAAAGTGCCAAGTCTCGAAAGTATATTATCTTCGATAGAATAATGAAAATGTATCAGATATCTTTCAGTGGAATAAGACACAGTGAATATGAATGTTATTTACAAAACTGACATTAAAACCTATTTGAGTCAATATTGCCTGAGATTGATTTTAGAACTGCATGTTTGTTTTTACTTAAAAGTTATTGAGAGACAGGATTGCTTTGAAATTGAAGTAAAACTCCGACATTTTTTGTACTTTGTTTATATTTCTGAACATATTACTGCTGATGGCGGCTAATCCACCAACTTAATCCAGTTAAAATTCGTCGCATTACAGTTTATAAATAATTCTTCCAAATATTACCACTTTAGGTTAAATCGTTTAGTAATTTATTTAAAACCAGATGTTTTATAATTCACTGTTAAAGCATTATCTAGAATAATTTATGTCAATATTGATAAATTGGCAATTTAAATAAGCTATTTTTCATTTGAGATAAATCTTTGTTAAATGAGTCATGTTTAAAGATTTATGTTTGCATTAATTTAAATTGCAAAACGCGTACCTGTAAATGCCATGCAACAGGAGTTAGTAAACGGATATAAAAGGTAATATTTTTAAAATTGTATATTATATATATCATTGTTTATCGAAAGATATTTTACCATTATAAAATGAAAGTGATAATTTAAAAACATATGATTTAAAGTTCAAACGAGCGAACACTTTTTACTGTATAAAATTTGCTAGTAATTTTATCAAGTCTACACGTAATATTCTTCGCTTATTTTTGGGATATTCTACCATATACCGAGCCGAGACCAAAATATTAATTAATAATGCATAAGAAAACTATTGTAAAAGAATTGAACGTGATAGCTCAGTAAATCCAAGCAAATTTTGGCGATTTGTTAACATTAAGAGGAATACGTCTGGTATTTCCACATGTATGTGTTATGAGAATACAATCATCAATGACCAGAAAATATATTTGCTGAGTTTTTCCAAAGTTTATACTGCCCGATCAACAACAATAAAATAAAAGCGACAATAATTCATACAATAATTTCGATAAAAATAGTTTTACAGAATCAGATGTATTTAAATGTCTTTAAAAATTAAACCTAAATTCACTGCTGGCCTGGACAAAATACCTGCATTTTTAGTAAAGGACTTGCACGTATTTTAGCTTTCCTGTTATGGTTACTTTTACTTCCACGTCCAGTGGAAGTAGTTACGCAAAAAAAATATATATAAAAAATATAAAATATTAAAAATATGAAAATATAAAAAATATATATAATAATATAATATATAATATATATTGTAGGCTATAATAAAATATAAAAAATATATATATTTTTTTGTTGAAATAGGCTTAAAATGTCATGAAACGTCGAGATTTTAAATTTGAACAAAAAAATATTCCTGTCTGTCTGTCTGTAACTTTTTTGTGCGCACGTTTACTCTGGAGGCGATTATGATATTGACTTGAAATTTGGTATATTTATGTATTGTAATGAGATCTGGAACTAGATTATATTTTGATTTAATTCCGTTGAAGAGTTCGGGGGTAAAAGGGATAAATAAGGGTAAATAGGCAAAGCAAGCAGGTAAGAATCCATAAAATTGCAATTTAGAGCATGTACGAAGAGTCAAGGTCTCAAATTTTTTTTGGCATCAACCACCTCCCATCCCAACTGTCACCCCTAATACCACCCCCACACTATTATGAAAGGGAGTAAAAAAAATTTAAGTGTGATTTAGTGTGTATACAAGAACGAAATGTCTCAAAAAAATTTCTGACGTTAGCTACCCCCTCTACCACCCCCATTGCCATCCCCACCCCATTAATAAAAGGAGTAAAAAATTAAATTGGGATTTAGTGTGTATATGAGATCCAAGGGGTTCTAAAAATTTTTTTGGCATCAGCCGCTTCCTCTACCACCCCCATTGCCACCCCCGCCCTATTATTATTAAAAGGAGTAAAAAATTAAATTGGGATTCAGTGTGTGTATGAGAGCCAAGGGCCTTTTAAATTTATTTTGGCATTAGTTACACCATCCACCAGCCCCATTGCCACCCCCAGCCTATTGTTTAAGGGAATAAACAATTAAATTGGGATTTAGTGGGTATACGAGCACCAATGCTTCTAATTTTCTTTCTACATTTGCCACCTTCTCTATCACCCCCACTCTATTATTAAAGGGAATATAATATTACATTCGAATTAGTGTGTATAAGACTTGGCTACAAAATCTAGATGTGGAAGTAGTGATTCCTTGGGTTTTTAATTTAATTATCAGTACATCCACATTTCCAGACTTATGGAAAGTGTCGAAAATTGTCTCTGTTTTCAAAAAAGGTGATCGTGCAAATATTCAAAATTATAGACGGATTACAATATTAATAATTTTACTAAAGTTTTGGAATTACTCTTGCATAATCGTTTTAAGTCAGTATCGACATGGTTTTAGGGGTAGATCCACTGTTACAAATTTGTTTTGTATAATATTGCAGATTCAATTAATCTGGGACCCCAGACTGATATCATCTACAATGATATTTCCAAGGCCTTCGACAGGCTGAATCATAACAATCTTATTATGACTCTTTTGGGTTCATGATTTTTCGATAAACATGCTTAATTTTTTCTCTCCATATCTTAGTAATCGTAAGCAGTATGTTGAGAATGCTCTGGTTATCAGTCGGTGGAGATCTTGGCGACGTCCGGCGTCCTACAAGGATCAAACCTGGTCCCACTACTCTTTGATATATTGATTAACGATATAACGTGTGAGTTAAATGTTAACTGTCTAATTTACGCAGATGATTTGAAAATATATTGCAATATTGAAAACAATGAGGATTGTATACCAAATTATAATTGAATGCAGCTAAGTGCAATGTGATGACATATTCTAATAAGACTAATGTAACTACCTGCAACTATTTCCTGGTTAACATACTTTTAAATAGGCCTGAAACTCTTCAGGATTTAGTTGTGACCTTTGATCGAAAGCTCTCCTTTACTCATCATATTAGCAATTTAACTTCAGATTGCTGTGATAAAGCCCTGGGGTTTATTATTACAAACTCAGCTAATTTTATCAGCATTAGTATCTTAAAGTTGCTATTCGTTTCTTTTTTAATATCACGACTTGAGTATGCCTCAATTATTTGGTGTCCTCCTTATAATATGCATATTCAAAATCTGAAAAGAGTCCAGCGAAGATTTCTAAAATTTTGCTGTTATAAATAAGATAGTATATACCCATCGGTAGGTGCGCCTAACTCACATTTGGTTGACATATTTTCCCTAGATAGCCTGCTGATTGCGAGAGAGAAATCTCAAATTATATTTTTGTATAAATTATTAAACAACATTGTAGACTATCCCCAAATTCTATCAATGTTGAATTTTCATGTATCGAGGTTATCGGTACGTGAATGGACAATTTTTCATCTAGATACTCTCAGAACTAACGCATAAGAGTTTTCCCCATTACACGGAATATGTACGTCTTAGTAATAGGCAAGATGCTATAGTCATTTTTCACTGCAGTATAACCTTCATTAAGAAATCAAATCGTTATTTACGATATTCACGATAGTGCATCTCTATTATTGTAATATAGTCATATTTAATTCGTTTAGTTAGTGTTATTCCTGTTATATTGTTATATTAAAAAAATGTTTTCTTAAAATGTTTTCTTAACCGCCTCTCAAGTTACCGAAGTAACCCCCTGGAAGATCTCAAGGATCTTGTGCTAGGCAAAGAGAGACGAGGCCCTACAGTTTAATGTGGACTCCGAACCACTCTTGGGGCAATTTTTTTAATGAAAAATTGTTTCGCCTTGCGGGAATCGAACCCACTTCGCTAGGCAACTCAGTTTGCTAGCCAGTCGCTTTAACACACTGAGCTACCATTCCCCAATTATACTTTTGTACGCTTTCTCTTAAGGTATCCTTTTTTCCCCAGTCTGTAATTGGATTATTGTAATGAATGGGTGTAAATTATATAAATAAATATACCTATATATGCTCCTAGTATAACATTCAAAATATATAGAGTAGATCAATTCATTGGACAGAATTCTAGCGAAAGTTGAAAATTGCAGTTTCTAAATTTTTAAAATATCTCAATAGTGACCTAGTCTTAGATAGTTCATTCTGTGTAATTAATTAGAAGTTACAAAGAATTTCGAAAAGCAAAAGTTTATTAAGAACATCTGCATGCATTAAAAAAATATATATTTTTTAAACCTTGCTTTTCTTAAAGCCGTGTCAAAAGCTAAACAATTGCAAGGAAAACAAGGCATGCGCAATTTGTATGATTGTGCGCATGATGCGCACGCCTTGCTTTTCTTGAAAATATTTTTTACTTTTTTAGTACGACTTTAGAAAAAGCAGGTTTAAAAAATGTATATTTTTTTTATTTTCTACTTTCTAGTCATACTTTCATTATTTATAACATTTAGAACCAATTTACATAGGTACATTAATTCATTGGAGCTGAGTTCCGAGGTCTCCGAGATATAAACCTAACGGCATTTCATTATGTCACCGGAAATAACATCGTATCATTTGTACGGGAAAAACGGACGTGTAGAAGTCTCTGATCAGGCGAGAAACCTTTTGTATTCTACGTCTTGCCGGAGGTGCCGGTTGGATAGTATATTTATTCAATTTTCGCCCTCGCGCCCCCTACGTGCGGATATTTTCAAAATTAAGGGTTGGAATATTGTATTGTCATTCGATCTTAGTAACTGTGCAAAATTTCATCAATTGAGTATATCAGGATGGTATGTTAAATAAAAGATGCAAGATTTGAACACAAATATGAAAAATATTACATTGTGAATTAAAAAAAGCAAGTAACAAGCAAGTAAAAATATGTGTTTATTAATGAAATGTAAACAAAAAGTTAAGACTCATCTTTAAGGTGTAGCGTTTTCTCGGCCTTTCTCTCTTAAGGAGAGTTCCTTTCCTCGCTCACTATTTATAAATCTGTCTTACTCTGATTTACGGTAACATTTCTTCGTGTATCCGCTTTATTAGTTAATAGGTCCACAGTTCGTCGACAATATAGCACATAAAATTTATGTAAAGCTAGGGATAAGTGGACAAGTGAAATTTGTTAAACCATGACGCAGTATAAATTTGGGATACTTTCTTAGACTTACTTTGTATTGATCATCCTCCGATGAGGCTAATATGGTTAGCGAAACGTGCATCGTGTAGTGTATTCGAGTGCAGTGTTCAAGTCTTCTGGTGTTTATGGAAACTACATCTGAGTTAAAGATTTATCTAAATGGCAATACTGGAAACGTTATTTCACTGATTATTTCAATATTGTAACGCGTTTTTCTCCACCCCAACCGGCGACGAGGAGAAAAGGACCACTCTTTGACACCGAGCTCCGGAAACGAGTTATTGGTTTAACTCTAGCGCCAGTCCTAGTTTAAGTGATAGGACACACTATCCATAAGCCGGATACGCGAGACTGAGTAGTCCAAGTGGAGACACGGTACTCCAGTGGGTCGATTTGGGAAATTAGACGTTCACATACAAATGGTAAATCTCAGAATTTTCTAAATAATGTTAGTTTATTCAAATTAACCTACTATATACAAATCCACTTGTTTACTGAATGATCAACCAAAATCTACAGATAACAAACTATCGGGAGGCGAGTAAGCGTTGCATCGTAAATACTAGCACTAAATGATCGATGAAGCATTAGCACAGAGTAAGCGATGTCACAGGGCAACTAGTAAAGCGGTAAAATAGGTGCAGACTAAATACGGATACCAGTTGGGAGAAGCAAGACCATAGATACATATAACAAAATTACAGTGCATAGTTATAGAGAAGTTATATGCGTATTATATTTGGGTAATGCAAGCAGTGATAATAGCGAGGGGTCCGAAATATAAGTTGATTAGTGAAACCTGAAAAGTATAGTCTAATTAGTAATACACCGGAAGCTGAAAATCAAAGTATGGTTAGGAAAACAATCTAGAACTTTACAGAACCCTCCCGGCGCCACTCACGGAGTTCTACTATAGAACGACACCTTCGAGTTGCACGCTTACTAGAACGAAAACCGCAAGGTAAAGTATGATAAATAAAACAATTTAAAAATCTTCAGTGCCCTTCCGGCGCCTCTCACGGAGGTCTACTACAGAAAGACACTTTCGACTTGTATGCCCACTGGAGAACTGCAAAAACAATTTAAATCCTTTCAGTGTCATTTAATGCGGGCTGAAACGCAAGTGGTCTGGACCCTCGTGGACGGACTGGTCTGGGTGGCTTCCCCGATGATCGGTCTTGTGGAAGTAGTCAAAGATATTGCACTAGCCAAATTTACTTATTAATTTATCTTCCTTTACTACGGCCTTACTTACTTTCTAATGGGCACGTCTGCTGTCGTTGGGCGGTCGGAATGAATTACTATACTGCTTCTTAGGGCCTCTTCTGAAATGAAACTACTTGTTAAAGGAGCAAGAGTAAGCGCCAGATGATTGCGCGGCTGATCGATGATTTAGTACAGACTTTAACCAAAATTCTGCTGCTTAGAGATAATATATGACACCAACGGTACCTGGATTAGGCTCTCGGGGTGGACACGTCTGCTGCCGATGATTCGCTCTGACCGACTCCCAACACGGAACGAATTCAATTATTTGCTAATTAAATACTTATATGCGGGGAAACGGTGGTAGCGGATGCACGAAGTATCGACATGACGTCAAAAGGACTACGGTGAAAATATTTCGGAATATTTTCGACTTACTAAAAATAATTCAATCACCTGAATTTTGGGAATTAGAATATTTTTCTCGTAGATCGTAGCTAACAGCAGGCGGGTAACGATTGAAACGTCTATGATGAATTGACTGTCGGATATTTTAATTATTCCTTTTACCGAAAGGATGACGTTATATGAGAGACGTCAGATCGAGTTAGAAAATATTTTCATTACCTTATTTTGACACTTAGAATATTTCGTTGACGGCTATTCAGGATGGTAAGTACTCACACATCTAACCCGCGCGATAGTTGAATACGTACTGAATCCTTCGCTGCTTTGTTTGTGTGGATATAGAAACCCTTTTCGTCGCTTCCGCTCACCTGAGTTTATGTGTAATGACAGCTGGTGGGGTTATTTGGTACATCTACAAATTAATAATTTTATTAATTTTCACATTAGTTAGCTTAAGGCAGTGCAACATGTATACAATAATAAATATACAAAGATAATTCATGTAGAGAGTGTAAATAAATATAAATATCCTGGGCATATTTTCAGTAACGAAAAACGCTTCGTTTAGTTATCTAGTTATTTTATATTGTTTTCTGTGTGTATTTTGCTTAATGTTTTTATTTTCTTAAGACTAGTCATATTTGTGATAATACAATACATTTATATTCAATTTTATAGATATTATCAATATGTAATTACATATTAATCTGACGTGCTATAAACATTGTATTTATATGTGACACAGTTAAATAAATATATAACTATCTATCCATCTATCTGTAGTAAAGTAGAAGATTTTATGTACAGTTTAAATTAATTTTGACATCTGCACGCTTAGATATATGGTAAATAAATAAATACCTTTTTTATTATTATTAATATCTAAAGTGTATGTATTTGCATTTGCTTTTAACTTGCTTTCACTGAGTATTGAGTTGCATGTAGTGTCACTTTGTTGTTCCACATTTTAATAGTTCTTTTATTGTATTGCACTTACAGGTGAAGGGTACCTATTTTTTAATTGTTAATATTGTTTTCAAGGTTTTTGTTAAACTGCAATTATTTTTTAATCTATACCTAATAGTGTCCCTATTATTTGCTGTATAAACTATGGTGGTCCCCGTCCTGTAAATGGTTCTAATTGTTAAATATCATATATAAAAATAAATAAGTATATTATTGATTTAATTTCGTTTTGTATTGTATTTCAACGAAATGAATGATACATATGCTACTCTATTACATTTTTAATGCTACTGAGCAGTAAACAATTAATTTTGCATTAACCTAAAAGGTATCTAAAAAGCTCGTATCATTCATTCATTTTAAAAAATAAATTCACCCTAAAACCTTAAACGATTATACATTATAAATTGATACCTTAAGCCGTGTAACCTTTTTATGCAAATGCAAAACTGTAAAAAATACTCTCCTTAAGAAATCAGAGAAGTAGCGGAAGTGAATTGTGAATTAGGGTCTCGAATTCATTCCTCTTCCTTATTTAAAGCCCGATAAGATATATGACTTTAAATAAATCACACACTTTATAGTGCATTCAATGCAAAAACTAACTTACAAAAAGTTGATTTGTGGGCCTATATAGAAATTTTACTGTGCATTCTGGATATCTTTCTCTGCCTTAAAGTGGCATAAAATTTATTGGAAAGAAGCATTTCCATATATTTTTGGTTTCAAGCGATGTATAAGGCTTGCCTTTAGCCAGGTTTTATTTGTAATAATACTTTAAAGACCAATAAAAGTAAATTATGAATATAATTTAAAATTTGAATATTTCTATAAAGAAAGTGTATAGTCCCAAATGAATCTTTAATAACTTAGACCTTTTGATTACCAAAGTGAATTTTTCGTAATATTATAAAGCTCTTCATTTATTGTGGCCGAAACGAGATACCTGAACAGGTGGATTTTATAGTTAAAGGGAATTCAGTCCTTTAGTTATGTGTTTAAAAAATATCTACTGCTACTATTAGTCTAGATGCTCAGGAGGAGTTCTACTGATCTGAAGAGGTCTAAAAGTTTTGTAATTGTTTTCGATGTATTTTACAGGTTTAAGCCCTCAAAAGTGGTCCAGGTTCGAGTTAATCACGAAAAAGTGTCAAAAATTGTTATTTTCCTTTCTTTTAAAGTGTACAGAAATATCAATGTTATTGTCTTCTTTTAAGGATTTACGCCTGGAAAGGATACTTACTAAAGCAACAGTGGCACTATGCTGAATGGAACGGTGCTGAACTTTTCTAGCGAAGTCAAGGATCTAGGAGTAATCCTGGATCAAAAACTTGCCTGGAACTCACATCTGGAAAGGACACTCATTAAAGCAACAGCGGCGATCTAGACATGCCGTAGGCTGTTTGGTAAGACTTGGGGTATGAAACCGAAAATGACACATAAGTCTTACCTTTCGGTTTTCACACCTATGGTGGCCTACGCATCATGTGTAGGGTGGCCAAAAATAGAAGAAAAAATAGCACAAGGAATGTTGTAGAAACTGCAACTCCTTGCCTATTTAGGAACTACATGACTACAATGTACTCGTGTCCTACAGCAACTATGACGGCTATGCTTGACCTACTTCCTTTGCCCTTGCATGTGAGGAAGGAGGCAGCACTTAGTGCCTTATGACTACATCAAGCACATAAATTAAAGGCGATCTGGTTGGTCACTTAAAAATTCTGGAGTTAGTCCATTGGGAGTCCATGACCAAACCCACTGACTCAATACCAATTAAATAGAACTTTGACTGTCCGTGCTGATTGAAGGCCATCAGACGAGCAAGATGGAGGGTCACTACTTTGGTATACAGATGGATCTAAGATGTCTGAAGGGGTAGGGGTATAGGAGTGGGCGTAGGAGGGCATAAATGTAGGCTATCCGGAGCCCTCGGTAACTCCCCAACCGTCTTACAGGCAGAAATGTGCCCAGGAATGCCTAAATAAAGGCATTCGAAGGGCAAAGATCTATATACTATCAGATAGAACTGTAGACAATCTCTGAAGCAACTGGCCAATACCAACAAGGTTACCTTGATGTGAATGCCAGAGCACGTGGGAGTACAAGGTAATGAACTTGGTGACAGCCTTACGAAAAAAGGAGCTGAAGCATAATTCATTGGACCTGACCCGTTTTGTGACCTGGTCAAGGGACACATAATGGAGGCGATCCAAAAATGGGAAAAGCATCAGAAAATGTCCTACTGGAGTTATACTCCAAGCCAAAAGACAAGACAAAAAGTTTATAACTTATTTGGCAAAGAATGCCACAAGGCTTCTCCAACTTGAAAAGTCCGAATTAAGGCTGATAACAAGCCTTCTAACTGACCACTGCCCCTTGAGATATCATCTCAAGAATATGGGCAAGGCAGTAGACGACAAATGCAGACATTGTGATACTACAACTGAAACTGCGGAACATACTTTGTGAATGCAAGGTAATCCGCACTAAGCTAAAGTTCCTAGAGCTGGCCTGAAGATATAGATAAATTAGCCCCCAGGAAAATCACAAGCGCTGCGCTTAGATTGAAGTGATGTAAGGCTACTCAGAGCCAAGCGACCACTGAAAAAATCTACAACCAACATCTTTATTTACAATGCGGATTGTTGCCAATTTATTACTTTACACAAAAGCCAAACTGAAAATAGATACGAAATTGCCCATTTAAAATTGGCTGCATTAGAATGCAAAGCAATTATTATTATTAAGAAATTTGTGACTCCCTTACTTATCAAAGGTGGCTGTATAGACAAAATGGTATTTTGGAACTCTTTGCGGGAGACACACTGTACATAAAATTAGTACACAATTCAATGTACAGCAGCAAATAATCCCAAGGCATACTATGCGCTGTATATCACTACAAACATATCGCTCTGATAAAGTCATTCAACACCATTTACTGCATCATCAATCAATATTCAGCTAGAGTTAACTAATTAACAATTAATAATGTATTACAACCGAAAGTGGTACATAAACGAACCGAGGTGTCGTGCAGGCCTTCGCAATCTATTTGCTCCCTGCTTTGCTCTACGAATACTCGTAGACGCTGTGGTTAGCCGAAGATGGTCAGGACACTTTAACTATTGGTTACTAATTGCATATTTGGGTTACGAACGTATTCGTAAAGTTCCTATCCTTTGAAACTGAAGGAAATTTAAAGCAAAACTTTCCTTAATAACTTGAATGTGATGTAGTGAATGTCCAGGATGCAGATGCAAATAGATAAATAGATTATTAATGTGGGTTAATAGGGGTGTTTCTCGAGCGAAATAATATTCGCAGATTATTATTTAAGAATTGTCAGGTGGCCAAATACTTTTATTTATCAATTTGTCAGAAATATTACCTGTTGTGATTTTTTAGGTTAATTATTAATCTTTGCTCGGTTGCAATCAACAAAGTTAATGGTAAGGCCCTTTTGGCATTTTTATGGCAAATAATCATATTAGATATCTAGTATACACAATTAAACGCAATAATAGTAATAATAATGTTTATTGGTGTACAGCTCGGAAATTTTTTAAACAAGTTATCAAATATCAAACACATATTTCATAAAGGTTGAATATAAAAAAAATAGTTAAAACAAAATAGAACTGTAAAATAAGCTTATTCAATGAAACAGGAAGTACATACACAGTGAGAAATAGAAGGTACCTAATAGCACAGATAATTATATAAAAAATTCTCAAACTCACAACAATTTTTGTCTAGTAGTCATTTTTTCAATTTTAATTTAAAAACATGCAAAATCGGAAAATATACAGCCCTCCAGAATGTAAACAACTGCTACAGTATTTTTAAGTATTGAACAGTAGTACGACAGTTCTCACGAAAGCCTAAACCAACAATAATTTATATAGCATACTTCTGCAGTATGAACACTCATTTTACAAGTATACTGTTACCCTTTTGTTGTACCATGTCTCAAACTGGAGTGGTAGTTTGCATAACACGGGCAGTATAATGAAATAAACCTTAAACCATAACAGTTGCTTCGCATATTATGCTCAGTAATTTAACAGATTCACAAAAAGTGATACCAGTATCATTTCCATTAAAAAATGACATATATGTGGAAAGTAAGTAACAGCATATTAGTTTTATTTTTATTTAAGTTAAGCTTATTTAGCTTAGACCAGTGAACTACCTGTGAATCACTAATTCAGCTGAATTTTTAATAACATTTAAGGTATTGTCAATGATTAAAATATATGTGTCATCCGCATAATAGACTGAGTGTTTGATATTTTATTTAAATACGTTATTAATCATTAGCATAAATATCGAATAGCAGAGGCCTTAAACCAGATCCCTGAGGAACTCAATGCGTTATGTCGCATACAACGCTGGTTATATCATAGTTTAATTTAACGGTTCTATTGTTTAGGCAGGAAGAAAAGAGTTTAAAGCAACTTCTCTGACTTCGCAACTGTCTCACTTATTCAACGGTATTTGATGGCGAACATTAAAAGCACTTGAGAAATTAATAAATAACCCTAAGGCTTATTGATTGTTATCAAGGGCATTAACAATAATTAAGTTTTTAAAACCACAAAGTGCTGAGTCGGTGCTCTTCATTTTAAAGAAACCATGTTGACAAACATATAGCAAATCATTATGATACAAAAATGAAGACAGCTCATTCTTGACAGTGAGCTCAAATAGATTAGAAAAACTGCAAAGTAAACTGTGTAGCATTGCATATGCTACATTTTTGATTTATAATAAATTTAAAAATTATATTAGTGCATAGTAAGTTAGGCCACCCAGTATGTGGATAAATGTATTACTGGTTGCCGTGAAAAATCTCATGAAAAGGAATTTATTAGACAAACATAAATATTTTTTTATTCTTTCTTTCCTGCAAAAACATGCTTCACATGCAGTAAATATCTAAATAAATAATAATGAAAATAATGCGGCACCGTTTCAGACAATTAACACTGCACATAACTTGTTCAGGTTGAAAAGCACTTGACACCTTATTTTGGGTTAACACCGAAATATGGTAAACATACGACGTCTTCTCTTCCTGGCTGGTTTAACAGCATGTTTTTTATGTACTTGTTTTATTTATTCCTTCAGAAACACATAGTAGCACACTCTCTATTTTAAGGTTATATTGTTGTTATAAATCTCAATTTATTGTCTCCTCTTCTTCTTCTTATCTTTCGATTTTGCCAAGTGCACAAGTTTGTGACTTGGGTTTGTAATTAAGACCTGCGTGTCGGATCGTTTAGTTTTTTTTTAAATTCAGAACACCGCGTTAGGAAGCCTAGCCATCTTGGCGTCCCTTTCAGGCGTGATCCATTGAAGGAGCAGGTTGTGCTTAGGCTTGGGGCTGCAGCCTATTTATTAGATTTTGTTAAGCCGTAATTTTTTGATTCACGCCATAAGCTTAGGCTTATTGTCGAAACTGAGCCCCCACAGGTCACTTTGGGGTAAGTCTTGCGAATTGATGTTTTAAATTCATTTTTGTAAGGTGTATTTTTTATATCTTAGGGTTGCCAGTATCCCTCATATGAGGCCATTTTTTTGGTGTGAGATAATTGGTATATCATCTTGCTGATGTAACGGCCATATGCATGGTCATGTTTTAATAAGAGAGGTCAATAATTGAAGGAATCTGAGTCAAGTCGATTATTTTCTTACCAAGTAGACAGTGGAGATGAATTTGAGAGTGGAGGCAGCGTGCTGTAGAGGGGTCCTTGCAGTAATACCTGATTTTGAAACGAAGCTACACCAGGGCTTTCTGTTTGGTGGTATTGTTTATAAAAAAAAATTTATTTAAAATTTCATTTTTCAGATATTTTTTTAGTCTCGTGAGAAATGGTACCATTTTAATTAAATTTAACGTTTTCAAATATTCATACAAATTTTCAGATTAATATTTTTACATATAATTTTTTTAAATAATACCTTGGTTATAATTTAATATTTTTTTTTTATTATCAATCATTCAAATTTTAAAATCTCAATTTTTTTTACTATTGCTTATTAAATTTATTCAACTGTCCCATAATCAAATATTAAAGTCAACTTATTATTAACATGTGTGTTTCCTTTCTTTTACTCATTTAGCTGGATATATATTATTGGTGAGCTTATTACATAACTTAGGTACACAGTATTGTTTTCCTTAGCTTTCACAATACTCCTGGTTCATATAATAAGTTAAGGTGGCGAACTGAACATCTATTTTTTTTATGTATATTTATATTCACTATTTTATATTTTTTTTTTATATACAGCAAGTTATCAAATTGAGTAAATATCGAGAACCACGACCTCGCTTTCCCATAACCCAGAGCTGCCGTTCGCACAATTGAAACACTTCCTGGTTTTAAGCCAAGGGGTGTTACAACTGTTAGCTCTGTAATTTCCCTAAACATTGGGATCACCTTTTATAAAAGTTGAACAATAGCTAGCCTTAAAATATCTGGAAATATTTTGGTGTCAAAAGATAGGTTTATCAAAAAAGCCAATGGCTGACAGGTACTCAGTTTAGAGTGTTTCATTAAGTTATTATAGATAAAGATCACAGAGCCGCCAGACCTACGTCATTTTAGTAAAGCTAAGATTTTCAGAATAAATGTGTAATATGTAGGTAAAAGCGGGGCCCTTTTGCAGGTAACAGGTACTGAAGGTAAATAAAAAATCTTACTATTACGTCTCGTCAGTGATATAGTGGTTGAGTTGTCCAATTCTCACGCGTGTGGTTGAAGGCTCAAATCAACTCTTCACAGTTTTTTTTTTATTATTATTACATTTTGTATGAGATGTATTTCGGCTCGATTAGCAACTAAAATACTTAATACGAATATTTCTTTATAGAGCAAGATCCCAGAGCCTCCAGATCTACGTCATTCTTGCAAAGCTAAAATATTCAGATAACAGGTACTGGATGTGAATAAAAATCTTAATTGCTCTTGTTTATTTGTCTTGAGGGAATCTTTTAATAATTATTTAACGTTATTTTGATGCTTAACACATATGGGGGCGAATGTAGGTGCGTCTTTACTATGTACATACTTCGGTATGCAATGTAAAGCAACGACAGGCGCAGTTAGTACTTGGATGGGTGACCATTCCAACGGAAACCGCGTTCTCGCCTCACACATTTTCCAGCGGCTTGTATATCAGTGTATGCGCGGAAGCTATACAACCTTAGGCGAGGGTTGTATAGGAGATATACCATCCTTCGGAGGGGATATAAAGCCGTCGGTCCCTTGTCTAGTAAATGTTAGGCAAGTAAAAGATCCCTATTCTTCTTAAGGGAAGAGGTTCGGCAAAATTCCTGGTTGGAGGTAGCTCGTCTACAGGCGTCGGTGTTAGGCCTCAGTAGCTGAAATAGACCGACGTTAAATAAATGTATAAAGAAAAAAAAAACACATATGCTATAACATATATAAAATTCAGGCTTGCTACTATAGCACAAGTACCCCAATTTTTTCTCGAGTTTACAGCGTCTGGCGGAAGTTAGGACCCACAGAAAGCGTCTAGCAATAATAAATGTTGGTTCATAATAATATTGTATAAAACATATATAAAAGCCAGCTATGCTACTTTACCATAAAAGAGTAATTAAGATGTTTTTTCACCTTCACCTGTTATCTGAAAGTCTTGGCTTTGCGAAAATGACGTAGGTCTGGGAACTCTGGGATCTTACTCTATAAAGGAATATTCGTATCATTTTCGCAAGGCCACTAAAATTGTGACTGTGTTTTAATTTTTTAATTCATTGATCCTCCAATTATCCTTCTGTGTAAAGTTTTACTTCTATCAGAATCATGAAATTGAAATAACGACATTTCTCCGGAACTGAATCACTTCGCCAATTCAGTGGGCATCATCAGGTTCATATCCATTGTGATGACCTTGAGAAAAAGTAAAATTTTATATACTTATACGAATATTGTTTCGAAATTTAGGCATCATTGGGTGTTTGTTTTCATTAAAGTTTTACATAATCGGATGAAGCTCTTTTCCAAGGTTGCATTATTATACTAGTCGTTGAGATGATAAAGTTTTTGATACCCCGGTTCGTAATGGAGTCCTAAACACGGGTTCTCACGGGATCTACCCGGTTTCAAGTATCGCTATAACTACTGTCGTTTTGTTTAAATTTTTTAATTTCATTTTCCATTTTTTTTTATTCTTTTTATTTTACAATAGCCTATATTTACTTTAATTTTATATGTTTCACTTTTTTTTACTTTGTAATATTTGAATATCAAATCATTTTATATATATCTCGTCAATAAATACTCACCTAAAATTTTATTTTACATAGCATTTCCATGTAGATTTTGAAGACTTTGGAAAACAGCAATAAACAAAGAGACAATTAATAATTATTTCGATATTATTGGGACACAACCAACCTCGAACAAAATCTATTCTTTCATATTCTTTCATGTCGCTCCATTTTAGCGCAAACGGTTCCTTTATAGTACACGGACCCAGAAGTATATATATTGATAAGAAGGGGCCAATTTTCGCAGCTTTTCGATACTTTTTATTTCACGTACTGATAACTTTACTCTATGAAAATAGAATTTGAAGGATTTTTATCTTTTAGGAAGAAAGTATGAGTGTGTGCTGGAAGATAATAATATAAAGAAAAAATTACTGGTTATAATACGTAATATTTTATGTACGTCCTTTGCCAATTTATAAAGACGCACAATCCTTTCGAATGCATGAATGAACAAAACAAATATTTCTTTCTGTTTTCACGAAAGAATAGTATATACAATATCTTGCAGATATATGTGGCATAAACTCAATAAGATCTGAGTTTCAGAAAAGTAGCATTTTAAATTTAATATTGATGTAAACCTGAAAATAAATAATCTAAAAATGTCCACATTCCAAAAAATTCGCCTCGACACGCGTTTGCTCAGGCATAAAATCCGATTGAGATGAAATAGATGCATCTTAGATGCGATTGTCGAGCGGAAAGTTGATATTTCAAGTAAGTCCTCCTCCACGTGCCTGCTTATTACAAGTTATCCGCTTCAATACATTTTATCATAAACGCGAATAGTACGACGACCATGGTATTTACTTGCAAAGTATGTTACTATAAAGTGAATAAAATTTTCTGAATGAAATAAATATTCCACTGTTATAAAAATTACACCGAAAGCGACTTTAAATATAAAATGTTCTGTATCTGCTTATTGCACTGGTTGCAGTTATGTCAAATTAAAGAACCAAATAGAGAATTCGGATATTTTGAAATAGAAAATAAATGTAACTATTTTAAATGCAAGAAGCATATAGCGTGTCCTATTTTACTTGGAACCACCCCTATAAAAAGTTTATTTAATGTCCCATTTAGATATATTATATAGGGCGTTTTATTAATAATTATTTTGTTACTAAAAGATATATATTTAGTCGCAAACTCCTCTATAAAATCCTTATTTTACTATAAGGAACGTAACCAGATTGCAACCAACAGCTACTCTCCGGACTATGTGCGCCGCCGAGCGCTGAATTACAAGCCCAGTCAGGCTATTTATTTTTCGATTGCAACATACACTGGACCGCTAGATGGCGTGTGCTGACTATTTTACATGTCGCTATCCCAAAGATACCGAAATGTATTAGATAGTCAAGTGATCCTCGTGTCGGTCGTCACTGACCTGTAATTCAGCGCTCAGCGGGGCACATAGCCCGGAGTGTAACTGTTGGTTGCAGTCTGATTACGTTCCTTATAGTAAAATAAGGATTTTATAGAGGAGTTTGCGACTAAAAATATTATGTTTTAATATTCCGCCCTCTAAAAGCACATTTGAACTATTTTGTTACTGATTAATATTTCTTTTTCATATTTGGCAGAAAGTTTAGGCATTTTGTAGCATCAGACCATGGTAAAAGATAGTTTCTCATTATTACCAGAGGCGTACGGCAGGGACAGGGGAGTAATTTCCCTCCTCTAAATTCTACGCCAATGGTGGAATCGTTTTTCAGTATAGTTTTTTAATTTTAAAATATTTTTTACGAAAATAATGTACTCTTACTTCATAACGATAAAGTAATTATTATTTTTTATTAAGTTAAATATAAGGCTCCACAATATTCTGATTTTAATGTTTAATTTATTTTTCATATTCGTATTGATCATTTCGGCATCTTTACTCATAAAATTGCTTGGTTACATGAAATAAGTTTTACAGTTAAATTTTTATAACATATTTAATATGAAAGTGGATATTTGCAATGTTAGGTGGGTAATAATTTGAAATAGACACAACTACAGAGCAATAATACCGGTTATCTCAGCGAAAAGTGAGTCAATTTGACAATGAATGTTCACTAAATGAAGTAAAATTAATATGCTGCTTTCGCCAGTAACTCCTAGAATTCACAAAGGTATTTTTACGTTTTTGCTGGAATACCTGGTATTGCACACAAATTAAACATAATTTATAACAAATCTTTAATTTGATCCCCATTCACTTCAATACATTTTTGTATTCTTTTGTTAAACGATCTTCTAACATTAAAAAATATCTTCGGTTGATTTTCAACAAAGTTAGCAGAATTCACTATTTGTTGCCATAAATCTTGGATAGTATTAATTTCGTGAGCATATACTTAACACTTCATGTGTCCCCAGAAATAAAAGTCTAAGGGATTTTAATCTGGACTCCGAGGTGGCTACGGAAATTCGCTTCCTTTACCAATCCAACGTTGAGGAAATTGATTACTTAGGTAGTTACGCACTCCTAAACGAAAATGAGCCGGGGCGCCACCCTGCACAAACTACATACCTATTCTTCGATTAACCGGCAATCGCTCGAGCTCGTCGAAAATTGTAGTTTGAAGAAATTTCAAGTACGAGTTACCCTTCAAATTTGCGGGTAATTCATAAGGGCCCAACAAGCTGTCTCCGAAAATACCGCATCATACATTTATTTTAAACTCATGTTCAAATGTGTCACTCTGACTACATATGGATTTTCAATATCCCAACTGTGGCCGTTCTTCCAGTTGAAAACTCCTCTACAAGTAAAAGTCGCTTCATCGGTAAAGAAAATATTGTTAACAAAATTAGGATTTAAAATTTTTCTATCTCTAATAGACTGTGCAAATTCCACTCGTACAGGAAATCCGTTGGTAATAAATTTTGGATTGGTGTAAAATGCAAAGGTCACAGGTTTTTTTTTTTAAGTATCCTATCCTAAATACTGAAGCATTGCTTACCCCAGTAATTGCTGATAAACTTCGACTGCTTAGTTGGGGATTATCAGCAATTCGCACTAAAATGTCCTCCTCTTGACCGACTTGAATTTTCCAGTTTTCTCTAATCGAATAAAAATATTTCTGAAGGTCTGGTGACTGCGTTAGGCCCTGTTTGGATACATTTGGAGATATCATCGAGTAGCCGCACGGCAGGAATAATTTTCTTGTGGATAAACACACATCATATCTCGCATTTCAAAATCTGAAAAGTTATTATGCCGCGGCATTTCAGTAGATACTCCGTTTTAAATTTTACAACAAGCGAAATGACTGACAGTGATATCAAAAATTGATTCAAATAATTACTTCAGACTAGAGCTGACTGCACAACAATTGAATTAATTTTCCTTCTGTAAATAATTATTGTATTACATATTATCAAGAATGTAGTTAAATTTATTAAATATGTTACAAGAATGTAACTGTTTAAATTTATTTCACGTAACCAATGCAGTTTTTGAGTAAAGATGCCGAAATGATCATTGCGAATATGAAAATTAAATTAAACATTAAAATCAGGATATTGTGCAGCCTTATCTTTAACTTCAATTATCTCGAAACATAATTACTTTATCGTTATGAAATAAGAGTACATTATTTTCGTAAAAAACGTTTCAAAATTAAAAAATTATACTGAAAAGATGATTCCACGAGTGGGGTAGAATTTAGAGGAAGGAAACTATTCCCCTGTCACTGCCGTACGCCTCTGGTAATAGTGAGAAACTATCTTTTACCATGGTCGGATGTTACCTAAGATACCTAAACTTTCTGCCACATATCAAAAAGAAGTATTCAACAGGAACAAAACAATTGGCAAAAATAATTTTTCAAAGTTGAAATAGAACACCCTATATATCAGTAAGGAGGAACATTTTATCTAAGTGTTTTGGGTTACATCTTCTTATTTTGGGCCAAGGATTCTTCAGTTAGCTTATGTACAATTATTAATGAAACACCCTGTATACTAAATTATGTTAAATTTTACAAAACATAATAGCATGGCCTACTATGATTTTTTTTTGGGTCAGAAAATGGTGAAATCTTATTAGCGATTTTTTATTTCAAATCTGAGTACGCCACTGGATTCAGCAACCCCCCAAACGTGTTTGTGCCAAATTTCGTTGAAAAAATCGTGTTTTTGGATTTTTCCTGAGAGAAATAAAAATTCAGAAATTGCCGAAGAAATTTTGTAAGGAAGTGTTTTTCGTTACCGCAATTTGTATAAAATATCATTATTTTCTTGAAAATATGTTATAGTTACTGTTCTGTTATATTTATTTTTGTAAATATACCGTACCACCGTAAGCGAATTAGTTTAAAATTAATTAATTTCTAAAAAACCGTGTAGGTAGACAGATTGTAAAGCAGAGATGAACTCGGGTGGGGAAGCGACGAGAAGAGTGTCTACATTTCAGAACAAGCCAAACCACGCACGGAGCAGTGCCTTCCCAGCGACCGACCACGTTAGATGTGCAGAGCTCTCCGTCCTGTGGTAACAGATTAAGGTAAATTTGCCACAGTCCACAAATGCGTCGTGGCATTATTTTTCCGAAAATATTTTATAAGTCCATTTGACGTCACCCGTGCGATGTCACTCTTTCAGAATATGGGAATAATAATTTAGTTATTCTGCAGTCAGTCTTCCGGCTGCCATCCTACGAGGTACACGTGTCTGCTGCTTGCTCCGGTGCTGTAAGGAAAATATCGCATGTCCACAAATTAAGGTATGTGAATTTTGAAGTGAAGTCCACAAATCCGCATTTTTGTTATTAAGTCCCCAAAATATTTCAAATATTTTGTCAAGTCCGTCTGACGTCACCGTAATCCATCGCGCATCTGTTTTCCACTGTTTCTCCTATTTCATATTTCAAGGAAGTAATTAAATTCATACTGAGCAGTTAGTCATCAAGTTCGACTCAAAGCAAGCAGACGTGTTCACTCCGAAAATATTAAAACCTAAAGGTACCGTTAATTGTTCGAAGTCCACAAATCCGTAGTCGCCTTATTTTTGTAAGTCCAAAAAATATTTCAAAATATTTTGTTAAGTCCGTTTAACGTCACTGACCAGTATCACATCCATCTAGCGCCTACTCCCACTCCCATGGTAAGAGGTTTCGCTGCTAGAAGAGGACCTGTGGAGCCAAGAAGTCAGTCAGTCCAGGCGACTCATCGGGATCAGACGTGTCCACTCCGAGAAGCGAACCCAGCTGCCATCTGTTATATTCGAGTTGTAGGATTCTGGCCAGTCGACCAGCAGCGCATTCAGCAGGCGTCTACTTCCACTCCTATAGTAAGTTGTTTCATTTTCAGAAAAGGGGCTGAGGAGCTCTACAGAAGAGATTCCACTACGATCGCTCCACCGAAGCAGACGTGCTCGACCGTAAGCACAGGGAGTAAGTAAGTCCACAGAGGAGTGGGTAAACTGATGTACTAGCAAGTACTTGATAAACTGTTTCGCTGTAGTATATTTGTGTCTTGCTTTACTTGTCTGGTGTTTGTAATTATTCGGCACCCTGTTTATTCTTTCTAACCGTATATTCTGTGTCTTGCAGCTTGCTAATCTGATCACTTGAGTCATCTGGTACTATTGGGGTTTTGCGTTGCTACGCGTGCTCCTTCCGGTATTTGATAAATTATAGATTTTTCATAATAAATATTTAGAATTGTACATTTAGGTTTACTATGATATACTGATTTTATTGAAAAACTCTGAGTTTGACTGTTTGTATGTGAACGTCTAATTTCCCAAACGTTGACCCTCTGGAGTAAAACTTTCTCCACTTGAGCTACCCAGCCTCGCGTATTCGGCTTGAGGGTAGTGCGTCCTATCACTTAAACTAGGACTGGCGCCCGAGCAAACCGAAAACTTGTTTCCGTTTCCAACTTGTTGTGTCAAAGAGTGGTCGCGCTCTTTTCTCCACGCCATCGTGCGAGGTGGACAAAAACGCGTCACAATTTAACTGTTGCATGGGATTGTGTATTTATGGAAAGAGGTCCTTGTCTGAAATAACTGTCAAATGAATTATTCACTGTTGATGAGTGCTTATTTATATTCCTACTTATTATCATAATTATGCCCATGCAAAGGTTAACTTTTCAAGAAAAAATAGATATTATTACAATTGTTAGTGATAATGTGAGATCGTCAAGAGAAGCTGCCCGAGAATTTAATAGAAGAAATCCAAATCGATGACCTCTCAATTTTGACATATTTTCAGGAAAACTCTCGTTCAAGCTTGAGTAATTTAAACAAGTCTTGAAATACCGTTTATAGGTGCCAAGAATCATAACTGAAAACCATACAAACCTAAATTTTTGCATACTTTGCAAGTAGGTGACACAGAAAGAAAGTTTGCGTATTGCTTGTGGGCTCAAGGAGAGTATTTGACCCAGATTTAAAAAGAAATCATCTATAGCGATATGGCTACATTCACCACGAACGGTGTGATTCCCTCACAGAATTGTAGATTTTGGGCAGAGGAAAATCCCACTTGGGAAATCAATTTATTGGAGAAGCCAATATTCACAAAAAAAATGTCTGGTGTGGTATTTTCTTAATGAAAATTTAAACAGTTTAAATTTTCTAGAGTTCTTGAGAGATCAGTTTTGGAACGAGATCCAAAACCTGCAGGGACGACAACAGTTGTATTTCCAACTAGATAGATGTACCCACACCATGCAGTAATTGTCTGAATGTGGCTCAACCAAAATTTTCCCGGTAGATGGGTTGGACGTAGTAGTCCATTGATAGCCTGACCGCCAAGATCGCTGGATTTAACACCCCTTGATTTTTATTTATGGGGTACTCTTAAAAGCAAAGTTTATAAATCTCGACCACAAAATAGGCAGGAACTATGTGACAGAATACACTAACTTGTCAAGAAATTTCGAGGGAAGAACTAACCTACATTTAACTTTTCAATTTATTTATTTTGTAACATTTTTAGGTAAACTTCTTTGTGTCACTTCTTTTTAATTATGTTTGTTAGTCATTATAGTGTGAAAGGATAAAAATTGTTTGATAATTAAAAATATCTAAATTGAGCATTAATGCACTCATTTCATAAATACACAATCCCATGCAACAGTTAAATTTCTTCGGAAATAACATAAAGACGAGCTTTTCAAAGATCTATATATAAAAAATATATCTAAACAAGACATTAAATAAACTCTATATAGGGGTGGTTCCAAGCAAAATGGGACATGCTGTACATACACATTCCTTTTTTTTATGGTATACATAAAAATAATAACATGGTAAAGTTTATTATGCACATGGTAAACTATAATCGATTCTAATCTGGGGAATCTCAAAAGTGTTTAAATGGAAGAATGTTGCAGATTATACTGCTGACATACAGAATACGTCGACTAAATAATCAATTCATTTGTCTATATTATATATATGGAGAAACACTAAAAGTGAATCCGGTTCGGAAAAGTTTAGAGTTCATTTCGTTCTAACCAAAGCCCACTTCAACGTTACTGGCAACAATGCAGTACAAGCTGTAGCAGAAACGTACAAGCAGATAATATACAAAATGAACATACAGACAAATTTTCCCGGTGGACATCCTCTAATTTGTTCAACTGGAAGTTAGTTTAATAAGCAAGCAATACCAATCATTATGAAATGTAATGTGCCCGATGAATGATAAAACGTTTTATTCTAATGATATTTATCGGATCTTCATTTCACGGAAATTAAAAGGCACCTGTTAAACGTTCTGTAAATTGTCTTAATTTTTACATTCTGATAAGATCTACAGGTATACCCCTATAATAATAATGTTTATTTACTAGTTTTCATACAGTATAGTGCAAAGAAGATAAGTAAAATTAATAGCAAATAGTAAGTAAATATAAATGATCACTAAAGTAGATTATTCTACTTGTTAGTGATAGAGTTATACCTAATGTATATACAGGATGTCCCCCGAAAATGGTGGGCAATCTCTCGGATTTGGGTAGAACTAGTGAAAATAAGGACACAAATTCATATATTTTTCTTTCCCCCGAGGTACCCCTACGAAGATATTCGCTCTTGAAATTGAAGGTTAAAAATCGGTTTTTCGCGACAATATTTTTATTGTTCAATCTATCTTAATCATTTTTGGATCAATATTATATTATTTCAATCCAGTTAGTCAGTGTATTAGAACCTTGAATAACATTCTTGGGGGTTCGGGGGCAGAGCACCCTTGCTTTAATAAGATGAAAAAAAAAATTCAGCCTATTTTCTTTTATTTCTAAGGTTATTTTCAAATTTTTGAGCCATTTTTATGTAAAAAATGTATACTTGTTTGATGTCGGTAATATGAACCGTTTTCGAGATAAATGCACCTAATGATGAAATTGCGATTTTCAATCGCACAAGTTATAATAACTTTTAAAAATAAATAAACAAAGACTGTTTACTTAGTATGACTTTATCATATTATGTATGACCTTCCCGTCGATTATTTGAAAAAAAACTAAAAAAAATGGTGCCGCACATGCTGAAGCCCAAGTTCTGGGGTCAGCATTGAACGTGTTAATATTATTATTTTTAGCTGTTTATGTACAAAAACAAACGACTAATAATGACAGTTTATGGTTGCCATGGATCAAAATATCAGATGATTGGAGTGTCATAATTTTTCAATATTAGCTTAATCCGACATTAATTAAGTAATTAATTGGTTGAAATATGGCTTACACTAACAATGAATACGCAGATATGCATTTAATGTATTGAATGGCTTCTTGTAATGCTTCGAAAGCACGAAGACTATATGCTCGACGCTATCGTCATCGAAGGATTCTTGATCTCAAAACTTTTGAACGTGTTGTTCAACGGCTGAGAGAGAGATAATTTTTTTGAAAACTTAAAATATAAGAATTATATCTCTACTTAGGTCGAATTGCGCCAAATGACGTAAACAGGGGTGCTCCGCGGACAACACGTACTGTTGAAGTAGAAGAGAACGTATTGGATGCAGTCGCTGCGAATTCATCTGTCAGTATCAGATCATTATAATTACAAATGAATGTCCCAAAATTGATCGTTGGAAGAATTTTGAAAGAGCAACTGCTTCATCCGTATACCATATCCAGAAAGTACATGCCATTAGTCCAGATGATTTTCCAGTTAGGGTGCAATTTCATGCATCCATTCGATCGGTTTTGTATACGGATGAAGCGAGCTCTGGAAGAAACGGAGTCATTAACTCCCACAACTTACACGTTTGGAGCGAGGAAAACTCACATGCCACACATCAAACGCACCATCAAATGCAAATGTTTAGGCCGGAATTATTGGCCGGTACTTGTTGGGCCCATTCGTGTTACCAAATCGATTGAATGGGCAACTTTATCTTGAATTTTTCCAACAGCAGTTACCATAACTTTTAGAAGACGTTCACATTGCTTCTCGAGAGAACATGTAGTTTATGCATGATGGGGCGCCCCCGCATTTTATACTTATAGTGAAGGGTCATTTGAATAGAGTATATCCAAACCGGTGGATAGGTCGGGGTGGGCCTGTTCCTTGACCTCCCCGATCACCCAATTTAAATCCTCTTGATTTCTTCCTGTGGGGGCATTTAAAGAGTCTCGTATATGCCACACCAGTAGAGACAAGAGAAGAATTATACGAGAGAATTATGTACCATTCAAATGCAATTAGAGAAAACGAAGGAATGTTGTGGCGAGTCCAGCGATCGTCAGTTCGTCGTGGACAAGCATGCATTAGAGAAGGAGGTGCTCATATTGAGCATTTGTTATGAAATTTCATAAATCTTCATTTTTCCGTGTCCCTAATTAGTTTTTATAAGTTTAGGTAAGTACTTACTACTCATAGAGAAATAAATGTTGTTTTGTACATAATCCTCGTGTTTATTTAATTTTTAAAGATTACTATTATTTGTGCGATTGAAAATCGCATATTTTATCGTTAAGTGCATTTATCTCGAAAAAGGTTCATATTACCGACATCAAACAAGTATACGTTTTTTACTTAAAAATGGCTCAAAATGTGAAAATAACCTTAGAAATAAAAGAAAATAGGCTGAATTTTTTTTTCGACTTATTAAGGCAATGGGTGCTCTGCCTCCGAGCCCCCAAGATTGTTATCCAAGGTTCTAATACACTGACCTAACTGGATTGAAATAATATGATACTGATCCAAAAATGATTAAAATTTATTGAACAATAAAAAAGTTATCACGAAAAATCAATTTATAGACTATAACAATAATTTACATAATATAATATGGTAAATTAAAAAATTTAGAGAAATAACTAATAATTAAAAAGCAATTTGCAGAGCTTATAACACTTTTTTCTCAATGTAAATAAACATGAGAAACATGAAGTAGATTATATACTTGTGTGTGTTTCGACGTTTTTATCTCTATAGTATATAAATGAAAATGAAGAATACTTTATATAAGGATGCATATTACATAATTACTTAAGTTTTAAAGTTATATTAATAGATGTGTAGCTGAAGGAGAGGAGAAAAAAAAAAATAAAAATTGAGAGGTGAGTATGTATAGAATAATTACAAGTACAATTTATTATTATTGAAAATTCATGTTAGTATTATTGTCAGCAGTATTTTTTGGTTTATGATATGTATGGTTCGTCGAGGTATTTCCAAGAGCTATTTTTTTATTTTAGTTTTATATGTTGAATATTTTCTAATTTGTTTATACTCTGTAGGTAATAGGTCATATATCCTAGGTGCTAGGTAGGTAACATTCCTCTGTCCGATCGTTTTAGAACTTCGAGGATAATTACATTTGTTTTGTTTTTACCTTGTTCCATGATTAAGTTTAATTTACTGTATATTTATTTTATTTTAAAATAAATTGCTTAAAATATTTAAGCAAAACAACTGTCTCGTGTCATAGATACTTTCTATAAATAGTTAGTCACTTGGAAAAGTTTTGTTTTTTTTTTCATAAATTATTTTTGTTATCCATTTTTGAATCATGTTTAGGTTTTTTAGGTGGCTTTCATTTACCCCTCCCTATCCTATGTTTGTACCAGTACGTAGTACAGTATTTTAAGATTAGACGCATCTAAGACATTTTTTAAATATTTAAATCTTGATAGGACTCCTCGAATTTTCTTTATTATAAAGTTAATTTGCAAAGAATTTTAATTCACAAGTATTTTACTGACTCTGTTTCTGATATAATTGTGTCAGCATCAATATTCAATGGCCCCATATTAGGTAAGTTATTAACATAAGAGGTAAAGGGGAATTAAAACCATTTTTTTATGTATATAAATTCCTTTTCAGCTACCACCTTCAACTCTTGCCAAGAATCTTCCTCAGACATGATAGATGTATCATTCGCGAAGCTGATAATTGTGCCACGGATACGAAGTGATAATAGGCTATTTATGTACATAGAAAACAACAACGGTCCTAACACAGTGCCTTGGAGACTACATAATTAACTGTTGTAGTACTGCTCGTATACTCTTTAATTTTTACACATTAGGTTCTGTCTTGTAGATAACTTTCTAAAAGAGTAAATATTTTCCCCCTGAGTCGATAGTATTTTAACTTATGTAAGTTTTTTATGAGAAACCGTGTCCGTGTGACTATTTAATTACTTTAACAATTTGATTGGAAATTTCAGGAAAGGAAACAAATATTAAAACAAATATTGTTTCTCTAATGTTTCATAGTACTATGTTTGAAAGAATCTAAAACAACAATATGTTATCTTCTGTAAATATTACAAATACGACATTTTTAAAAAATATTTTATTATTCATTTCATATACGCGGCATATCAACGTGACTTAACAACTCCTATTTTTATTTGGATATAGCTAAGATATTCTGAAAAGTATATCATAGGGGTATAATTCTACGTAAAGACAGATGACGTGTCAACAATTCCTTCACCCCCTCAAAAACACATTCTAAAACTTTCAATGGCATGATACCATGAGTGAATGAAAATACCCCAATTGCCTTTCTACCTTTATGAATTACTTGGTTGTCGGTGTTACTGCAAAATCTCTTAATAATACATTGTGTTGTTATTTGTACTCTATTAAATTATTGCACTGAAAAAACGTGGGACCATTAAATACACATTATCATCTATCTAGGTCCCGCCGTAAGCAGACTTCGGGTAGTCCTGCACTTCCTTCCATCATTATGTCCTATTTTATGCTGCCACTTTCCAGTTCCTTATACCGATTTTGTTACCATATTCAACGACTCCCTCTTTCCACCTGAGGTGTGGCCTTCATCTTTCCCGACTTCCCATTGGTTCCACTTCAAATATCCAATTGACCAAGTTATTGTTATTCGCCCTCATCACATAACCATACCATTTTGAACTTCCCAACTTTGTTGTCGTTATATGCCTTTACCATAACGTTGAATAGTTGCTAGTTATATTCTAAGAGAGTTCGCACTTCTGAGGGTTTTGTATGTCCTTGTATTTGTGGTTTCTGATAGTCTCCTGCTTTTAAAGTATTTGAGTAAGCCAAAGTAGAATCTATCCGCTAAAAGTATTCTAATCCTAGTGTGTTTGGACATGTGGCGTAGACACTAATATTTTGGACTTTTCTCATTGATTGTCGGTGTCCTTGGTTTCAACAGATGTAGAACTAGCTAGTTTTCTTTCGTTTATCTCAAACCTCGATTTACCAAATCCACATAATCGGAACAAGCTAGTAATTATGTGCACTTGGAGAACATCGAACGTCTATGGTTAAGTTCTGCAACTCTAACCAAATTTTCCAGAGGGATGTTAAAATGGAAGCACACCCGCTCATCTCCTTGACTAAACTTCCTCCTGTAAGTATCATTATAGAAAATTCATTTGTCTTTTTGAGGATTTGTCTAATGGTGGTCGATCGACCTGGTTTAAAACCACATTGGTATTAGTCTAAAGGGATCTCAGTGCACTGACTGAGATAACTGCAACTGATGCTTGATAGAATTTATAACTAACATGCAATATTGTTATACCACCGTAGTTCTTATAGTTCCTTTATGTGAAAGGGGCAGATAAGCCCTACACTCCAATGATCTGGCATCTTGCATTCTCTATATACTGTCGAGATTATTATATATACGGTAGTTGCTACCATTATATATACTTGTACAAT
Organism: Leptura quadrifasciata; assembly: GCA_963675555.1. Taxonomy (NCBI): domain Eukaryota; kingdom Metazoa; phylum Arthropoda; class Insecta; order Coleoptera; family Cerambycidae; genus Leptura; species Leptura quadrifasciata. The sequence continues at coordinate 38,620,877 of OY776673.1, forward strand.
AATTCAGCATGACTATCTGAACCTGGTGCCTTGTTGTCCATTAATCTATTGATGGCTCCATTAGCGCCCTCCAAACTAAACTCTACAACAGTACATATTGAGGTAGTTAACAATTCCATCAGTCTCACCGCCATCTTCGTTCAAGAAATCATTCTTTAAAGTAAACTTTTCGGATTTATTGAGAATTTATGTCTTTGCACAGCCAGGATATTACTTTCACGTCCAGTGGAAGTATAGTACCTAACACAAAAAATATATATATATATTTTTTTTGTTGAAATAGGTTTAAAATGTCATGAAACGTCGAAATTTTAAATTTGAGCAAACAAAAATTTCCTGTCTGTCTATCTGTCTGTCTGTCGGTCTGTCTGTAACTGTTTTTGTGCGCACGTTTACTCTGGAACCGTTTGTGATATTGACTTGAAATTTGGTACACTTATGTAATGTAATGAGATCTGGAACTAGATTATATTTTAATCTTACTCTGTTGAAAGGTTCGGGGTAAATGAGGTAAATAAAGGTAAATAGGCAAAACAAGCAAGTAAGAGTCCATAAAATTGCAATTTAGGACATGTACGAAAAGTTAAGGTCTCAAAAAATTGTTTGGCATGAGCCACCCCTCCCCCCCACACTTCTACCCTCAATACCGTTCCTACACTATTATGAAAGGAAGTAAAAGAAATTAAAATGTGATTTAGTGTATATACAAAAACGAAACGTCTAAAAAAAGTTTTTTTAGCGTTATCCATCCCCTCTACTAACTCCATTGCCACTCTCACCGTATCATTAAAGGGGGTAAAAAAAATTAAAATGTAATTTAGTGTGTATACAAGAACGAAGCGTCCAAAAAAAAATTTTGGCTTTAGCCTCTCGCAAAACTCCTCTATAAAACCCTTATTTTACTATAATCCCCTATAATAGTCCCAATCGCTCTGTAAGTTTTACAAGTATAAGAACAATCTAATAAAACACAAAAGTAAAACTCACCCCTATAAGTAGAGAGTAGCACATGAATTTCACAAAAAATATCAAAAAAATCAGGCCTCTCAAAAATAAAATTTTTATGCGGCAGCTGATCAAGCTTCCACACAAAAGAAATACTGAATTTTGGTTCACAAAATGCTCAAAACTAAACTGGGCTGAGCACAACGAAAAGAGAAACTTTGTTCCTTCGCAGACATCCTCGGCAAAAGACAAGAATTTCACCATCTTTCTCCCGGAACTCTGACGTTTTTTCAGTGCTGCCAATTTAAATTTTGTCTCAGAAGACTTTCTGTTGCCAACCAATGAGGAAGTTTATCATTTCATGAGTAATCCAGCACTAGGTAGACTTGAGTGTAAACCAGGATGCATACTCATGGCCCCACATATTTCACAATAGTATTTTAAAATACTACATTATTTGGGATCATCGATGGTCTTGTCAAACTTTTCATTTCTGCACTATTTATTTACAATGTGTTTGACGTTGTCTATTAATTTTGTTACTCGAAGGGCTCACAGTGTAATTTGCATATGAGCTATTATTTATAGAATTCGTCAGCATCATGTCTTGCAAATGAAACGTTGTAATTAATTAATCGGGCAACTTCTGGTTTTTCTTCAGTTGCAATTCTTGGACAGTTACACAGTTCCATCAATAGAATAAAAACCAAAAAAGTGTGTTACAGTGTTAAGAAAACGACTCCTTGTTTTTATTACGATGAAGCACACTAGACGTAATTTTGAACCAGCGGCACCGAACTATAAGCAAGATTTAGGTTATATAAAACTTCGTTAGCATTTATATTTCCTGAGGGTAATCGATCAATCAGTTCTAATTTTCTTAATTGTTATTTCGAGTTAAATCATGCTAATTTGCAAATTGGATTACCAAAAAATATCAAAGTAGCGTCATCCAAATTCGTTACAACCATTAAACTGTATTTAAAAGCGGATCCGTGTAAAGCAGAATAAAAAGACAAATGAATGTCAGGCAGGTTTTATCGCGTTGTGTTAGCAAGTAGCAGAAAGCCAGAATTTGTGCGCAATATGGAAATGAATCGAGACGTCTGTGTAATGACAATCCAGGGTGAGCTGGGAGAGTCAAGTTAAGGGATTTATTTGTATCCTATCAGATTACTTACTAATAATGTTATGCAAAACAAAAATCGATAGATGGGATTCAGTATAAAGGACATTTAATTTATCTGCTTCTACCCAACTTCGCCCCTTACCAAACAAGCTTAAAGAAAACAATATGTATATTATTGTAAATATATAACTTGGCATATTATGGTTACAAAATATATTATTTATCCATCCTACTATTTTAGAGAATATTTAGTTGAAAGTTTACGTCTCAGCAATAAACTAACCAAAACTAAACTTCCATTCCAGGGCTAACTCGATATATCTGGTTTTATGATAACTGGAAATTTAATTGGCAAACATAACTAATGGCCTAGAAAACACAGGTTACAATTTTGTGTTAAAAATCTACATTAACGAAATTTTCGTGTCATGTATATTTTTTTTTTAATTACAAAATAGTTATTTATGATACAAGTGTCCTTGGATAATAAAGAATCCACGCTAGGTGTCTTCATAGACATAGAAGGTGCGTTTGACAGAACCACCTTTCCAAAAATTACAGCGGCCCTAGTGGAGAAGAATGTCCCCACGATCATGGGAAACTGGATATTCAACATGATCTAGAAGAGAGCTGTACAAATCAGTGTGGGAGATGCTTCTGTATGAGGAATGCTCGCAGAGGCTGTCCGAAGGGAGATGTAATATCACCACTTCTATGGAACCTCGTCCTTGATAGCCGCTTGTGCCGTCTCAATCCAGAATGATTCCACACAATTGCCTACGCAGATGATTTAACAATCATGCTTAGCGAAAAATTCGAAGGAGTCTTCTGTGAAAAAATGCAGGGAGACTCTAAGAATAATTGAAAAATGGTGCAAAGAACACTCCTTGCCTGACAATCCCAGGGAGACGGAAAAGGAAACTAGGAGCATTGAAGGCGCCTGCCCTCCTGGATACATCAGAAGTGAAATACCATGCCATGCCAAACTAACATGGAATCTTCACATAGATAGAAGTCTAAAGAAGGCTTACATCTCTTATGAGCAGTGCCGCAGGACCGTTGGGAAAACCTGGAGAATGAAACCCAAAGTGGTCATGTGGATATACACTGCCCTCATAAGACCAATGATAACCTATGGAATTGTGGTTTGGTGGTCTAAGAGCAAACAGACTACAGCTAAGGTCAAGCTCAGCCAAGTATAGAGAGTTGCCCGCCTAAGCATAACCGGAGCTATGCGAACAACGCCAACGGGAGCTATGAAGGTAATGCTGTGTCTGCCACCACTAGGAGAAGTTTCACTAACAACAATGGTACGCCTCAAATCCGTTGGCTGTAAGCTGTGGAGAGGCCAGAAGTCACCTGTGGAATGATGAAGCTGTCAGAAAGATGCTTCTTCTGCAGGCGTGCACCGATGGCATTTATCCCCGGCTTGTCTTTGGCAGACCCTACATAATACAGACGAATAGTGAGAACGAGGCTGCTGACCAAGGTGTAATCAACATCTCCACAGACGGATCGAAAAAAAAGGATGGGGCAGGATGTGGAATATACTCCAGAAATCTGCAAATCCAATAGAAATGAGCTACGGATGTGCGAGCCGGCGTAGTACAAACGGAACTGGCGGGCATAACCATAGCTGCAAAAGATATTGTCCGCAGACAAATTACGGTCAAAACAATCAGGATCTACACAGATTTTAGACAATCATTACTAGCCCTGAGAAGTCACAAAATTACCACAGGAGCAGTATGGGAATGTCACCAAGCACTTGTGAGTGCCTCCAGCATAAATAACATACTGGTATGCTGGGTGAAAGGATACGCATAGTGTAGTGGCAACAAAGTAGCCGACAGACTGACTAAGAAGGCAGCAGGCCTAAGTATCTTTGAACCAGGCCCGGCCAGTCTGTTACCGATCACGACGGTAATACAAATAATTGAATAGAACATTCACAATGAATTCAAGAAACTGCTCCATAATATGAGATTAAGCGAAACACCTCTCTGTAGAGGTTGTAAACAAGAAGATGAGACGGTTCAACATGTATTCTGTGACTGTTCTGCTGTCTCATCAATCAGAGAATCCATTTTGGGAGAACGATGGACTACTTTGGCCGATGTAAGGCCGATGCCCCTAGGCAGCATCACCACCTATTTCGCAAGATTAGGTTGGTTGGAGGCCTAGGCGAGGGTCTGCCTACAGGGGGGATGTACAAGGGGCCCAATGGGACATAAGTGCTGTGGTTCAATAATTTTTATTGACCACCCTCCCAGCCAATTCCAGAATTACAGATACAAGTGTTAAAAGTGACATTTTATTTTGTAAGTGGGGAATATAGCGGAATGAGTGTAGAGAGCGGAGCAACCCCACGAACAAAATAAAATCTCTTTTAACAAATGTATCATACAATATTTTTTGAAAAACTGTTATTTAGAAAAAATGCCGCCTGTGGGATTAAACTCCTGATCTATCGCTTACGTGTCAATTCAATAAGAATTTATTGATATTAAAGATGGTACAAACAGTTGCCTAACCAAAGCAGTCTGCCTCGAGACCGACCATGCAACCACCGCGGTTTTGGATTGCAGGATCGGGTGGAACAGGTCTGGGTCGGCGAAAAAGGAAAATGAACAACTAACCTCAGCACTTTTTGCAACAAGTAAATAAACTTGGGTAATACCATTGAATATAAAACAATTAAAGATTTTTAAAAACAACTTAAAACTACACATACTTTTAATAATTGACTCACTGTAACACTTTTTTAAAAATTTTATAGCAGATACCCCAATGTAAACGAGGCACATTCTGCGAAATGCATGAACGCTAGGCTGCGCAGGGCTGGCCTAAACTTTTGGTTTTAAAAATTTTAATTTTCAAAATGTTTTAATGTATTTGATATTCGTGATCAGAAAACTTATGTGTCAAGAGCGTTGGCACTGAGCCACCCGCTCGTTTCAATTATATGTGATAATACAGTTAATGTACCAATTTAGGTACTGCATAAAGAGTAACTAAGTAAAACAGTTGTAAGTTGTTTAGTTAGCGCATATTAGTAACTACAATTAATTGAAGCTGTCTTTAAATATTGTAAATTTTGTGGCTACAAAAAATGGATTTTGAAGAAAATACTGGAAATGAAACTAATTTTATTATTTCACCAAATGTTGGAGAAGCCGCAAATAGGACAACTTTAGATATGTTGCCCCAGAAATCGCGGCAACAATATGATATAGCATGTAAAAGACTTATTGAATGGTGTAAAATGAAGAAAGTAGCAGTCAAATTCACTGAAAATGTACTTTGGCTTATTTCGAAGAAAAATCTAACACAGTGGTCCAATTTATCTATTATTAAAGCTAGTTTGCAAATCAAGAACAACGTGCATATAAGAAAGTATTACAGGCTAATAGCGTTTTTAAAATGAAAAAGTGTAGGATATCAGCCAAAAAAATCGAAAATATTTACTAGCGAACAAATCAACAAATGTATACATTTTTGAATGAAACTCCAGACACCAAATATCTAATGATAAATATTGCATCAATTGGAAGATATTGGAAAATCTACTAACTACTTTTCAAAAAGAAAAATGTGATGAAATAGAAATAAAAGAAACTCTGCGGTAATATTCTGCGCCGTAATGAATTCAGTTTCATTCCATCTACTCCTGGTTAAGAAAAGTATAAGAGTTACATATATATCTACACGATCAAGATAAAACTGTTTATGGACAATAAATTGAGGTAGCAAGGGCCCACGACTTAACAACAGCAGTTGAATTGGTTTTTATCTATACGTTTTCTTTTTGCAAGCCCTTAGCGTGATTCTACGCCTACACGTCTATATTCTCATAGTATATCTAAATATACATGAATTAGAAAATGTTAACTAGGTAAATAAAACCACAAGTAATTTAATGAGGCAATAATATTCGTACGTGGGTTCGGTTAGAATTGATGGCTTGTTATAGTTTATATAGTACTTGAAACAGGTAATAAAGCAGTTAATTGATTGAGCCGTTCCATTTTTACATTGGAATATCGTTAAAAAGCATTTTCACTATTAATATATTACTCTATATAATACTATAATTATTAATATTTTTTTGGTTTTACTATGAAAACATCAATAATAATAATAATAGTGATCTATATTTCAATCATCAAACACACGCAATATGAAATTTTAATTAAAAAAGTAATAAAGCCAAAAAGACAGTTGGACCTCAATTACTTGTCCTTACCTGTCGCAAATGGGGTAGTTGTGGGTTATTGGTTAACAATGAAACAATGGTTTTCGAGAAGTTTTCATTTAATAATTGATCATTTTTTCCATCATCAAATACAAACAACATATTAATAATCTTAATAAAGCACAAAAAGGATAAACAAATAATATTTTTACATACAGCGTATATTTGCTGGGGAGACGTGCTTCTTTTTCCTTCGCTGGTCCAGGAGCAACTAATAGACACCTCACTTTGTAATGCCCCACCTAACACTGTGTGTGTTATTGTAGTTAGCATTTATTAAAAAGAGATACTAGTTTATTTGAAAATGTGGTGGTGAAATAAAATCATCGCAGTTACGTTTTACATTTTATTAAGTGTTATAGTTTGTACTCATTTCCGTTATTTTCGAACTGACATCTTAACTGACGTTTACTATGATTCAAAACAGGCATATTATTAGCAGAGTATTGACTTATTATCGAGAATTTCAGTCTTTAATATTTCATTGACAGCTTTCAAGCTAATTTAGTTTTATTTCTTGACTGACAAAATTATATCACAAGTGATAATAAGACAAATGGTGCCCCATTGACTGTTCACACCACTGATCTACGGCACTTGCTCTACAAAAAATATTAGCTACCGTACATATGGTGCATTGTTTTTATATTTCAGTTAAAAAACGTGTAGCAAAACGCCCAACCAACATTCTGTGACCTCGGTATAATATTTGATAATAAACTGTCCTACAATCCTCTTAAACACCGTCAACATTGAAATCTTTAGTAGACTGATTTTAATATTAATAATATTAATAATTCCTTATTTAGCACTTTGCTATACACAATACGTTTTACAAAACAATACCAAAAGAGAAAAAAATAATATAAATTTACATATTCTAATCTACATATAAAATAACTAACACAGTTTCTCATTAATCTACTGTATATATATAATATATATTTTTAATTATTCTTGTGGGGGCGAGCGTAGGTGCGTTTTTACTATGTACATACTTCGGTATGCGATATAGAGCAACGACAGGCGCAGTTAGTACGTGGATGGATGACCGTTCCAACGGAAACCGTGTTCTCGCCTCACACATCTTCCAGCGGCTTGTATATCAGTGTATGCGCGGAAGCTATACAACCTTAGGCGAGGGTTGTATAGGTGATATACCATCCTTCGGAGGGGATGTAAAGCCGTCGGTCCCTTGTCTATTAAATGTTAGGCAAGTAAAAGATCCCTACTCTTCTTAAGGGAAGAGGTTCGGCAAAATTCCTGGTTGGGGGTAACTCGTCTACAGGCGTCAGTGTTAGGCCTCAGTAGCGGAAATAGGCCGACGTTAAATAAATGTATAAAGAAAAAAAATTATTCTTTTGTAAGAAATTATGTTACGAGCCTCCTTAGCTTCTTTACTGAGGTTATTGTGTATGTTTAATCCGTTGACGAAGATTGATCTTTGGGCAGAGGTTGTATTTACACGTTGTAGCACAAAATTGTTTTCGCCTCTTGTGTTATGATCATGGAAATCATCAAATATTTGCACATTCTCTTGCTAATAAGTAGGTACTACATTCATCCTTATTTTATGTGTGAAAACCAGTACATTGTATTCAACAATTTCGTAGATTCATCCATCCTAAAAATTTTTAACATATCTTTCACACTAGTATAAATACTGCATCTCAATATAACCCTCATGACCCTATTTTGCTACTTTTGCAAATGAACCAAGTCACCATCGTTTGCAAGATAAATAACAGTGCTACAATAATTAAAATGAGGTAATATAATAGTATTATATGCCAATATTCTATTTGTAGTAGACAGATACTAGCCGCCTCTTTTTAATACACCAATTTTTTTAGCTATTTTCCTACACATATATTAATATGAATACTAAATTTAAGATTATCATATATGATTTCATCTAAGTATTTAATTTCATTAACAACCTAAATTGATTCAGCACAAACTCTAAATTCTAATGCCTCCTGTTCTATTTCATCTTTAAATTTCTTTTTTCCTACAATCATACATCTTTTGTTTTAGATACATTTATTTCCTCACTTCTTTCAAGGCTTCCACTCATCCGACTCACCAATAACGCAATATGTTCCTCTGTTATATAAAAACTGCATCATCTGCAATTAAGTTATGACCACAGTTATTAACCAGAGTTGCAATGTCGTTAATATATAAAATAAATAAAAGCGGACCTAATATATTTCCTTGCGGTATTCCAATATTTATACTCTTTCTACTAGATACATTCTCATCATGCTTTACTTTTTGCATTCTACCACTCAAGTAGTTACTTATCCACATATGTACCAATCCCTCAAGCTCATATCGTTTCAATTTATCTAACAATCTATCTCTATCTACTCTTTCAAAAACTCTCTTAAGACCCAAGAAAATTATACTAGTTACTTTGCCTATATCACTTGCCTTTTTCCATTCATTAATAACAAACTGTATCCGTGCTTTCACAACTATTCTCTCCACCCGATTGGAACTTGCATAGTAATTTGTTTTCCCTCTCATACTCTAAAATTTGTACATATACAACTTTTTCCAAAATATTTTCAGATGCTGAAAGAATATTTATTGAACGAAATTCTTCAGCTTTAACGCTTTTAGCAACTTTTCTCAATACAACAATGGTTGAGACTTTCAATACATCAGGAATAATCCCAATTTGGAGAGTTATTAATGATATTTGGAAGAGGATCAGCCGATATGGAAAATTTTTTTGTAAATAAACATGGCAATGTCATCTGGATTACTTTTACTTTTTTTAGCTCATTTTTTTGCAATAATTTGAAACTAGAAAATTTGCTATGATTATGCCCTTATTGGTATTGTCAATTATTTCTAGGTATACCATTGACTCTTACACTCACATTATTTATATAAAACTCATTAAACCTTTCTACTATAGCATTCATATCCTCTAATAACTCATACCAAAAATTATCTCACTCATAACCTCTTTATCTTTACAAGATATTATATTTTTAGAGTTTTCCTCATCATTTTTGAGTTGCCTCTAGAAAGATCAATCTTATCCTCAAAGTACCTACATTTCTCAGTTCTTATAACGTCTACTACTTTGTTTCATTTCAACTTATAGACCTTCCAATCATTTTGATTATTTATTGTTTTATATATTTTATAACTTTGGTCTCTTTGCTTAATGGCTTCAAGAACTTTATTATTAGACTATCCTTTGTCTCTGTTATGCACCATAGTTTCGTTCTTAGACATGAATTCATGCATATATTTTTTTCAAATTCGTCAAGAATAAATCATATTTCTGATTAATATCGCTAACTCTATAGTCAAAATTGCCTATAACTTTATTCATTTCTGCTTGAAACAAGACTATATCTTTAAGTTTACCTCTAATTGTACATGTTTTATTTTTATTTACTTTAGGAAGACTTATTTCTATAGTATTATAATCACTTATGTTTGGCTCATCTAAAACTGTTACTTCAATACCAGCTTTATTATTAATGATGACAAAATCAATAACACTACCAGCAGTTCCCAACATATATGTATATGAGTTTCCTAGAGGAAATTTAGAGAAGCCTCTTAAAAACGTTATTTGATAAGAAATATGCTGTCCCCCTATTTCTTTCAGGCTGTACGTTTATCAGAATTTCGTTTTCGAAATAATACATAACACATTTTTAACTTTAATAAATTTTCTAACACCTAGACCAAGTTCTTGGCAAAATTTATCATTCTATTTTCCAATTGCCATAACTAACGTTTCGAAATTCTTGCCACTATACCAAATGTATGAGAGCTGACATAATCTTAAAGACAAGTTTGACATTTTGCAACTGCAATACAGATGAGATAAGAAAAATTAATTGCATTAATTAAAATTTTATTTCCTTGCCTTATGTCTTCGTTTTTAGCCTTTTTTGTTTCAACGTTTTTTTGTCATATATAAGTATATCGTACAAAACATATTTTTTCATGTTCAGTACTGGGCAGTACATTGTTAAATAAATAAATAAACTACTCATCAAATTTGGTACAACTCTTGGTAAAATTATTGTGAATCAGAAATAAACTGAATTTGTAGGAAAATGTTTGTCAAATTACTATTTCCCAGTACACTGGTTTGTCTATTTCCAGATCTTTTCGGCCATACCTGTCTGAATTTCGCGTCTGGATTTATAAATCGTTCACCAATTTGTTCAGTATGCTAGCAAATGGGATTATAAAACAACGCACTGCCTTTGAAATAACAAACTGAATGAGCCCTAATTAAATTAGAACCCTACACCCGTACTTTATTTAACTGACAAATAGGTAATTAAAATTGCAAGCTATATTAAAACTAATTATTCATTGAATTTCCTTCATTAAACTTAAATAATCCGTTTTACTTTTCCTGGAATATATATAGCTGCTATTCATATCCACGGTAAATGCTGGAAGAGGCTGATTTAAAAAGCTTTTAGTTACGGACCCCAAATAGCTTAGACGAAAGTTGCTACTAAGAAATTGATATGGGAGGCCGCTGACAGTGGACATTGCCTTTGTGCTTTTTGAAAGCCTACCCAAGTTGAAAGACATCCTAATGTGAATATATATGGGCGTACAGGAGCTTAAACGCGACATTTATAGAGCGAGATATACATAGTGAGTTATAAAATTAGAAACATTTCAAATAAAATCACGAGCAACATGCAACACAACAATAAAATATCCTTATATAGTGCGGTGGAAATAGTGATAGAAGTGGAATTAATTGCAACAAAAATAATTCTTGTTGTAAATGGTAAATAATACACTCCTAATCAACATACTAACAATATACATCCGTACTGTCGCACAAAATGCGCTTTTTGGCCACCATCTTGAAGAAACATCAAAAATTTAAAAAATTACATTGAATTTCATGCTAAAATATAATATGATATTGGTTTTTAAAAGTAAAATGTGTACAAAGATGAAGTAGGGGGGAAAATGATGAAAAAATTATGCGTATTTACACCTTAAATGCATAGTTATGCTATATTATATTACAAAGTTACTGCAGAAAATGCTGATAGAAATATTCCCGATAAATTTATCGGCAAACTTTGTAAAGACGAAACTTTATAACCAAGCAGTAACCATGAAAATATTGAAAAAATAATTGTATTGCTGGTGAGACATACCATGTATATTCGCGTGTGTTAACAAAGAGGATGCTTGCTTGTATCTCCTAGGATAATATCTCTCAAGATGCAATTATCCACTCTACCAACACTCTACACTAGATATCATGAATGTCAATGAAATTCAACAGTCTCGTTCCCAGCAAAGTATTTCCTACGTTCTTTGCATTGCCATGGTCTGCTTCTGCAATATTTAGCAATGTCATAAGGCAACACGAATCGTATGTCAACAGAAGGTATGGAAAAGTGACAATAATTTTTGATGGCTATGAAATATATATAAGATATGGAGCACAGATTACGTATGAAGCAGTTGCTTGTTGTAGTAGTTTTTGATGATATTTTGCCTGTGATCATCAAGAAAAACTAATTTCTAACTTTACAAACAAATAACGTTTTATCAATATACTGGGCAATTATTTTCAAAAAAGAGGTCACTCTGTCATTCATGCAGAAGGTGATGCGGACACTAATAGCCTAGGAAAAACATATTACTGTAGTAGCTGATGATACTGATATTTAAATTATACTACTATATCATTTTTCTAAGAACACTTTAATGCAGTCTGCCACACAATCTAAATGAAGTTCTTGACATTCAAAGCCATGCAAAGTAGGTATTGGAGAGGAGGTTTGCAAAACATTATTTTTTGTTCGCGCATTAACAGGATGTGACATCGCCAGTGCGCCATTTGGCAAAAGTAAATCTTCTGCTTTCAAGAATGTCATAAAATCCAAAATCTTATGCGAATGGGCTTCCCACTTTAGATCATCCAAGGATATTCCTAAGGAAGATTTAATTGAAATTCGCTGTAAAGTTGTTGTGTCACTATATGGAGATAACAGCGACACAAGCAACCTGAAAGTGCTTCATTATGAAAAATACATTTGAAAAATAGCTTCAGCTAAAATAGAATTTGATACAGCTCATTTGCCTCCAACACAAAATACAGCGAAATACCATCTACTTCGAGTGCATTTGCAGTGTTTTATTTGATAAAATCTTAACATGCCAGCCCCTGATCCTACGATATGGGGTTGGCAGTTGGTTGAAGCATAATTTGAGCCGATATTAACAGGCTTGAGCGTAAACTCTTGAATATGATTAAATGTACCTGCCAAAATACAGTTGAAGCACCATATAAGACCATGAAATGTGCTTGTCGCCGATATGGACTTCCATGTTCAGTAGTTTGTAAAAATTGTTATAGTATGGAAATGACTGTATAAACACACGAGACATTTTTGTTTTAGATAAAGGTGAGATTTGATTTTGATGAAATAAATATAATCTTTTAAACTTTTTAAAATTTTAGATTTTATTTAATGTGAAATTTTAACGTTAAATAATCAAAATTTTAATTATTCTTTTATTTAACATTTTTTTAAATATTTTGAGCGAAGTTAAAGCTACCTACAATTTTTAAACCGCTTAGATTAATAAGATGTTTTTCGACACTGCAAAGGTTTTCAGTTTTTCGGCCACCATTTTGTTATTTCCCTTTATTTCTTAAACCAATATCATATTTTTTTGCACCCAAAAGGGATATTTGAAACGCCCAAAAAAACTATGAGCTAATCACTTGCTTGATAATTGGTGTAGAACAGCGAGGATACCTAAACGGATAACTTCGATACAAGAAGCGACTTATAGATGCAGTAACCATCATAAAAGCTAAAGTGAAACGCTTAAGAATCACGAACTTCAAAAAGTCTCTCGAATCGGTACATAATGACTAACACATTGCAATAACGACTTGGAGAGCCAAATGGAAGCCAGAGGAAACAGTATCTAGAACAACAAGATCATAAGAGAATTATGCTAAGAGGATTTGTTAAGTACACTCTGACTCGATTTGAATTTGCCTTTAGCAATGTTAAGTGACCACCGCCTACGTTTTTCGATTAAACTCCAAGTAACCAAATTCGAAACTTAGCCATTTGTTGTATGTAAATGACATCAAGCTACATTCTGAGAATCCAAAGCAATTCGAGTCAATTGTAGTCAACGTCAAAACCTTCAAAGACGACATCCAAATGGAAGTTGGGTTTGAGAAATGTGTTCAAGTATACGTCGCAAAAGTTAACGCAGCAATTCTCTGGTTGCGAAGCAAGTACTTCCAAAATAAACCTAGGATTATTGCCGAAGATAGATCATATCAAGCTGAAGCGGGAGTTCCGACCAAAATATACCAACAATGTTTAAATATGCTTCTCAAATCAAAACTCAATGATAGGAACATGATTACAGCTATCAATACTTATGTTCGCCACGACGATTCCGCTGTCACTCAGCCTTGCCACAATATCAGGTTTCCTCTAAACCTACAGCTTTACAATTTACCATGTATGTGTGTCAGAGGGGTCATCCTTGACAGAAAAAAAAATGTAAAGGTTAAGTAGCTTGAATGGAACCCAAACCAGCGAAGCTACTTGTTGCCTCCTTTCCCTTATTATTATTCCCTTATTTTGGGAAAGAATTGAGGCAAAATATGCGGACGGCTCGCTGGTTTAAGTTGGAGCAAAGAGCCATGGATCCAGAGTATTTGTAAGAGTAGAAAACTTACCGTTTTCGAATGTAGAGCATAAATGACAAATTTTTGTTTAGTTCGAGAAAAAGAGACAAAGAGAAATTGATGTTAAATTGGGTACCATCCATAGTGAAAATATGTAGAGTTGTCTCTTTTTCTCGAATAACCAGTCTCCTATAGATTAGACTGAAATTGTTGGTAAGAGAAAAATATGTAAAATGAATAAGAAATCAATTAATATAATGCGAAATGTGAAATTTTCAAGTTAATTACTAATATCGGCTAACAAAAACTAATTGAAATTTTAAAAAATTAATAACCAATTTATACTACGATCCTAGATTCCGGGATTGAGTATTGCTGTCTCTTGCAAAAATGGAATCTAAATGTTTTCTTGGCAATATAGTTTACTTCTCTCAATTAAATGAAGTTTAAATATTGTGAAAAAATTGTCAAACTAGGTATATGGTTTTTGGAAACTTAATGAATGCAAATGTGGATGCTCAATTTATCAATATAAAATATAAAGCTTAAAGCATAAGCATAAAATAAATATAGCTGAATTTCAATTTTGAAGAAACTAAAATTTTCAATATAAAGAAGAATTTTGAAATTAGCAATATGCAGAAGTTAGAATTTTCAATATACAGAAAATATACAGAAGATATACAGAAGCTGATTCATAAACTATAAATTGCAGAAAAATTAAAATGAAAGAAAAAATATTTTAAGACCATGAGGTACATATAGTAATTTAATTACTTATTAAATTAAAAAGAATTGAATTTGAATTTAAATTTGTTTTAAAAATAATGAAATTACATCAAAGACAAAAATTGAAGATTACTGAAATTTTAAATTACTAATAAATGAAATTTACTTGGTTGTTAAACACTTGTTAACGCGGATACAAAAATGTAATATTAATTACTGATGTCGACAGTTAATTTTGTATACGTTCGAATCAGTACAAAAGCTGCAGGCAAATGATTTCTAGATGAATTTTACTAATAAGGTAAACTTTTAAATATAGAGAATGGTACAGGTATCGCCATCTGTCAATTATTGAGTTAAGCGCACAACTTGCAGGTCGTCTTATGTAGATTTCCGTACACAAGCAAATTGCAGAATAGATAAGAGGAATCTATAGTTAATAATAGTTTGACATTAGTTGCATACCACAGCTGATTTACTTTGCCATTCGTAATTTCTATACATAACCAAAAATACGAACTGACGTATTAAATAGTAAAACACATTGTGATGATTCAGCAAATATATTACATCTTATAGGATAGACTATTTAACAGGTTAATTAGAAAGTCAAAGGTAAGAAAATAACCATATGTACTTACATAATAAACAAAAATATACAAATTGAAATATGGGTAGGTATATGAATGTAAATAAATGTTTTGTAGACTTGAAATAGATAATTGTTTCCTGAGATGCTGTAATAGAACGGAGATAAAGAATAGTGTAACAAAAAACATGACTGAGTTCCTAAGATATAAAAATATGTACATAAAACAATATAAAATGATTTAGCAGTTACACAAGGAAAATTCTGATAGTTGACAACAGTTTTACTTACAAAAACTGAATCAAAATGCTATACAGATCGTGCTAAATATAAATAAAATTTTAGTTATTATATAAAATTGTTAAATGGACATAGGCCATGTAAGATACTGTATCAACTTTCACTTTCTATAAACTTGACCGCAGATTAGTATCCTATCAATACATCCAAAGGTGTACCTTGCTCACAGAGAAAATGTTATCATTCAAAACAGGGCTTTAGTACTTCAATAAAAATACTTGAAAAATAGTACTTGAATAATTTTTGGTATTTCAAATACTTTATTTGATGTACATTGGAAACCTGGTATTCGGTACTTCAATAACTCTACCAAAGTACTTGGATTTGGTTAACAATTTATAGTTGACGAGAGCCAACAGTTCGAAAATGCAGCCTGCAAATGGTGTGGGACGGCTGGCACGAGAGCTCCTTTAAGAAGGATCAGTCTTTCGGCTGGTGTCTCTTGCAATCGAAGCATTAGCGTTCTGTTGGTAATATGAAATTATTACACTTAACGCGCCAGGCTTATAGCTTGTAATTCAGCGCTCGGTGGAGTACTTAGCCTGGAGAGTAACTGTTGGTTGCAATCTGGTTACGTTTCTTATAGAAAAATAAGGTTTTTATAGAAGAGTTTGCAACTGAAATATTATCTTTTAGGTTCCTTGTTAACAAAATTTAACAACTTGAAAAGGAAAAATCAATGCCGCGAAACTAATTTTGGATGCTTGCAAAAGTAGTCTTTTAAAAAGGTTTAATGAGTTTCTTGATTTATCAACCAGAAAAGCTATGGAATCCAGTATTGCTTCATTCTCGCTATCACAATTTAAACTCAGATGACTTTCGACTTTTAACGATTTTGCGGATGTTAGTGTTATGAGTGACCAGATTGTCAAACAGGTAGCTGATGTGGCTGAAAGGCATATGAATTTTGATATAGAAAAGAACAATGACCGACGGGAAAGAGCCACTGAAGATGAAGAACAATTCTTTGAACTTGAAGAAAATATACCAGCTACAAATGCCACATATATAAAATCCAGTGATTGATTCTTCAATACTTAAATTACTGTCACCCAACTTGTTTCTCTAGATAAATATGCAACAATCAAAAAGGATTTTTATTGGTTTAATACATGCCTTGCATCATCAGCGCGTATAAACAAACTCAAGATATGCTGAAACTGTAAATGCTCCTAGAAGAAATACATTAACTGATGGAATTTTCGAAAATTTAGTGTTATTGAAAGCCAACGGAATTGGAGTGGAAAGGAATATTATTTTTTTTATTTGTACTTGTACTCACCAAAAGTTATTACTATGTTTTATATATAAGTTTATTTTATTTTTGACTTTACTGACATTTACTGACCGCAGCAGTATTTGCTTTTGTTCAGTTTTTAAATATTTTTTTATCGTTTTTGAATGATACTACATAATAATAACAAATTATAAGAGAAAAACTTAATAAATATAAAATTTTATGGGTATTGAAAGAACTATGGAGCATTTGAAATAAGTTAGAGTACTTGAAATACTTTAAAGTAATTGAACTACTTTGAGATTTGAAGTACTTTGTTTAAAGTACTTCAAATAATCTGAAATATTTAAAATACGGTACTTCCGATTTACTTGAAGTACTTTCGACAAGTATATGGTATTTGAATTACTTCACTTCAAGTCATAGTACTTGGGAATTGGGGCAGCAAGTACTTTGTCAGGTACTTGATATTTGGTACTTCAAGTTCTTTCATTGGGTACTTTCAACAGCACTGATCCAAAAGTTATAATACAGCCCAAAACAAAGGGGGTAGTTGTAGTTACCAGAGGACAAACAGAAACTTCTCTGATAGACAAGATTTTTGTTTACCTTGAGTAAAAAAGCAAATTTTTTATCTCGAATAATAGTGTATTGCTTAACATGGAGTAAAAGTGACATTTTTGTGTCAAGGATGTACCTGACTTGTCAAAAATAGCCAAGACCACTTTCCTCCACATATAACATGCAATTTTTTCTTTAAGTATCTAATATGAGTTAAATAGTCTCCTTTTTTCTTGAAATACATTTGGTGCCGCTCGTGAACTCCTCGTTAGAGGATTTTGTTCACACCTACAGTCGAAAGTAAAAATATAAATTTTAAATTTCTAACGTGACATTTTCAATGGTAAAAGTAAAATCATCATCACGTATGCAAATCAACAAGCGCGACAATTAAGAGTTTCCAGTATATTTTTGTTTATTTTCCTCATATAGGAATAACTGAAATATCAATTAAAATCGTTATTTTCGCTTTCGTAATTAGCTGTTTTTAATTGAACGTGAATGTTTACAAACAAGTTTTAATAATTTGTGTTTGTGAAGTGGAAATCAAACGATTTAATTAATTCAGTAAGTCAACACATAATAAACACTAACATGCATACACATGGATATGCCATTGCGGAGATTATTTTGTATTATACGTTAAATTAAACTATATATAAAAAAGTATCATCCAAATCAAACACATAAATATTGACGTTGAAATTATTGAAACTAATACTAAAACTTTGACTGAGGAAAACCATTGAAAATAGAATTTATGATGTACGTAATGTAATCAGTTATTCAAAAAATATGTATTTTTTTCTTGAGAAACCTTCTCACTGTCCTATCATTTGACTCTACTGCTCCAACAATTAATTTAGCATAAACTGTGGGCCAAAACCATTATATCCGTCATTTCATTATCATTATTATGTTACGGGGCTGATTCTCTTTTATGTCTTCGAGGAGAAACGCACCCATGTTCTTCGCAGTTCTTTAAAGTTCGACTGATTTTGCCTAGTGCAGGAGGAGGTTTATTGGGACACGTAGTTTGAAATATTTCTTTAACTGAACGGATTGAACCATAATACCACTTATTTATCTGGATTATATTAAAATAACAATGTGAAATAATCTACAAAACAAACGGTTATACGATTCTGCTCAAAGTGGAATAAATGTAAACACCTTCATACAGCATGCGATAAGCCCCCACTATGTCCATTCCTGTAGACGAGAAAACCCCAACCAGGATTTTGCCGAACCTCTTCCTTTAAGAAGACTAAGGAACTTTTACTTGCCTAACATTTAATAGACAAGGGACCGACGGCTTTACATCTCCTCCGAAGAATGGTATATCACCTACAAAACCCTCGCCTAAGGTTGCAGAGCTTCCGCGCGTACACTGATATACAAGCCACTGGAAGATATGTGAGGCGACACGGCGACACGGTCTTCTTTGAAACGGTCGCTCATCCAAGTACTAGCCGCGCCTAACGTTGCTTTACATCGCATATCGAAGTACGTACATAGTAAAGACGCATCTACGCTCGTCCCCTCTTTTGTGCATTAAATCTGCTTAGCACCTCTGAATATGAAATATCTAGATATCCACAAATTCCTCCGTGTACGTACGTGGCTGCCGCTATCTATATATCCTGAAGTAGACTAGTAAGAGAAAGATAACAATAATCGCTTACAGGAAAGCGAGACAGATGATTCTTATATTAGTAGTGCATGAACGATAGTTTCTCGATCTCCCGACCACATTCTACTATATAATTTTCCGCGACAGTACCGATGCCCTGCGGTGATATACGACAAGGCGTATTTCACGAAGTGTGCAGCGTGCTGGGAGTAGTATATTCGACTTTCTGTTTCTAATTTTTGTTCTTTTCTTTCTGGCACTTGTTTAATTCAGTATATATAAAATCGCTTTTGCCGTATATGTCAATAAGGATGTTCTACATGCCATTTCAAATTTCAAAAACTTTAAAAACAACAAAATATATACATGTTGGCTCGTGTCATTTCATTGGACTGAACATAGTTATTGATTATCTATACATTTGGAGTCATAACTTTTGAACGGTAATGGGCCATTCAATTCTAATTAGATTTATAGAATCACACTCATGTGTAACTGTGAGATAGATGACCTGCGACTCATCTTTTAAGATATTACAGGCACTGCACACAAGTTATGCGAAAAATTTCGCTTAGGTACATAAAATTTAGTATAAAATGATATATAATGGCTGTAATAAATACTAGAATATTTATTTCATAAAAAGTGTTTTCTATTTAAATTTTAGTAGCTCTGAAAACATTTTATTTTAGATATATGTGGAATTTCATAACATAGTTTTCTCATAAATTATTTAACGATAAAAATACATAACACTCAATTTAAATAACATTTGATACTTTAAAAGTTCAATTCTGTAATGTTTTGAATTAAATTTTACCGGAAGTCCGCGAACCACAAAATTTCACCGTTTTCATAAATATTTTACATTGGAAATTTTCAATTGTACTACTAATAGTCCGGGAGACAGCGTTGCGGTTTTGCAAGTGTACTTACAAAATCTAATTTTTATAAAAAGCAACGACAGGCGCAGTTAGTACTTGGATTGGTGACCATTCCAACGGAAACCGCGTTCTCGCCTCGCACATCTTCCAGCGGCTTGTATATCAGTGTATGCGCGGAAGCTGTACAACCTTAGGCGAGGGTTGTATAGGAGATATACCATCCTTCGGAGGGGATGTAAAGCCGTCGGTCCCTTGTCTATTAAATGTTAGGCAAGTAAAAGATCCCTACTCTTCTTAAGGGAGGAGGTTCGGCAAAATTCCTGGTTGGGGGTAGCTCGTCTACAGGCGTCGGTGTTAGGCCTCAGTAGCGGAAATAGGCCGACGTTAAATAAATGTATAAAAAAAAAAAAAAATAATAATTTTTATAATAAATCATAGTTTAGATATAGATAATAAATGAAACTAGCGTCAGTCGCCGGCGTCTTGGTGGGGTTGGCTGGGAGAAAATTCGAAACATGTAAAAACAAAGAAAAAAAAGTCATTTCATCAAACTTGAAAATTTGTAGAATTTATATTTAAGTAGTAAAGATTAGAAAAATAACAGTGCTGCACTGAAAACGGAGGATTACTCGTCAGCTACCCTTATGAATCGGTAAGAAAAAGTGAGGACGCAAATTCATTTCATCACCCCAACCCCCTAAGTGCAACCCCAAATGCCAAGAACCATCCGGTTGCCTCTCAAGAACTACATCTACGCGTTATTGCTTTGAATAATAGTAACGACGCACCTACGCTCGCCTCTAAAAATATATTATTAAAACCGTTATTTCATTGGGTCGGCATTCTAAAATGGTACATTGTGTATCTAGTAGTAAAAACAATATATTCCCGGATGACGGTAAATTGCTAAAAAGCATCAAAGTCCGGGAATGTGCTTTTACTACGAGGCACATATACTATTTTTTTCTGAAATCGCAATCAGTATTAACATAAATTAAGTACTCATTTATTATAAAAAAATATAGGTAAAAAAACGACATTGCAAAGTTACTTTCTCGGCCTAGGTCGGAAAAGAAAGTATACGCAATAACCGATACCGGAAGGTTACTTTCCCGGCTTGGTCGGGAAATAGTTATTTACGTTACAAGTCTGGAAAGTGATGTGTTGCGGTACGAGTTAGATGCAGGAGCCGAGTCCGGAATATCTAAACGAGTACTGTAACATTACTTAACGGATGTGTAACGTACAACATTTTATTTCATACTGTGCTTTTGATATTCAGCGATTTAACTAAAGTCGCATCACATCTTATTTCATTTGTACTTTCGATATTCCGTCATTTAACTAAAGTCACATTACCTGCTTTTAAAGTTGCATAGCTACGGCATGTTTTATTTGTTAATTTATTTACTTGAATGTCATTTGAATTGTGAAAAATAAAAGTTAACTTAAATTTAAATATTTCTAATGAAATTTGATTAAAATCTGCGGAAGCAACGGAAAAACTAATTCCCACGAAACCTACTGATAGGTACAATAAGGAGTATTAGCATCTTTGTGAATGGGAAAAAGTTTATCAAGTAGATAAAATTGACGAAGATATTATGTTAGCAACCTTTTTGGATGTGGTAATTACAATTTTTTGAGTTTTAAACCTTCCTTTTTAAGTATTTAGACTAAATAAAAACGTTTCTTAGTCGAAGAAAGTGAGTAGTACGGCACTGTGGTCAAAATACTCAATGATTAAATCGATGATGCTGGTTTACAGGAATGTAGAATATTTTGCGTTTTCCCAAATTAATAGCATTTCTGAAGAAACAATCAGTTGGATATCATTCGAAAATTCTCAGCAGAGAGGAGGTAAACCGTTTTATGAAAGAAGCACCTACTAAGGAGTATCTTTTAGTAAAGGTAATACGAGTTATACAGCAT
This sequence comes from Leptura quadrifasciata, assembly GCA_963675555.1. Classification (NCBI taxonomy): domain Eukaryota; kingdom Metazoa; phylum Arthropoda; class Insecta; order Coleoptera; family Cerambycidae; genus Leptura; species Leptura quadrifasciata. Next base: position 38,642,761 of record OY776673.1, read on the forward strand.
GGCTCTTGATGATGTGCAAAATACAGGATTACAGTTAGTGATTACGATTCCTCATGCAAATACAAACATTAAACGAATGTTTACCGTAATCAATGACGTGCAAAGACTCGATTTTTTGGAGATTTTTAGAAAGTACGTTGGAATACGGCCTAAAAATCTGGGAGAAAAAAAAAATGTTTATGGAATACTGAAACGGCAAATGCATCTCTCAGAGAGTTGAGATTCACACAATTGGAGGAACGCCTAAGAAAATAGCTGAATTTCTTAAATTGGAAAACCCTGAAAAGTATACGGGACTCTGTTTCCATCGTACATCTGCGATTTTACTTGCAAATGCTGGTGCCGATCTGTCGGTTTTAAAACGACATGGTGGGTGGAAAAGTTCTTCGGTGGCTGAGAAATATATTGAAGATTCTATCGAACGAAAAGTCAAAGTAGACCGAATGATACAAGGTGAAGAAAATTTTGTAGAGGTGCAACAGCAAAACAAAATTGCTACTACTACAAGGTTGACGCTGGTGGTATACAAAAAATTCAATTTTCAGAAAATTCGAATTATACTATTACCATTAATATTAATAATAGTTAGGTTTGAACATTCTGCTTTGCTTTAATTAAATATGTCAAAAAAGTTACATTTTGACGTTTTATTTTGTTAATAAGAAAACAATCCAGAAAGTTGCCTAGCAACTTTTTTCAGGCTCTGATCACGTAATAATCCATTTTCCGGGCTCAAATTAATGACGTAATCAAACAATTACATGACAGTATGAAATAAATATTTTTTTCGCCCATTGACAGCAAAGTACTAACTTTGCTGACTAATCTCAATCGGCAAAGTGTCACTTTCCCTGCCTAGGCAGGAAAGTGAGCATTTTCCTGCCTAGGCAGGGAAAGTGACACTTAGTTTCCATGGTAACCAACTAATAAAAACTGCGATTTTTAATGAATTTTTATTACAAAAATAAAGAGATAGAGAATTTTTTTTTTATACATTTATTTAACGTCGGCCTATTTCCGCTACTGAGGCCTAACACCGACGCCTGTAGACGAGCTACCCCCAACCAGGAATTTTGCCGAACCTCTTCCCTTAAGAAGAGTAGGGATCTTTTACTTGCCTAACATTTAATAGACAAGGGACCGGCGGCTTTACATCCCCTCCGAAGGATGGTATATCTCCTATACAACCCTCGCCTAAGGTTGTATAGCTTCCGCGCATACACTGATATACAAGCCGCTGGAAGATGGGTGAGGCGAGGACGTGGTCTTCGTTGGAACGGTCACCAATCCAACTACTAACCACGCCTAACGTTGCTTTACATCGCATATCGAAGTATGTACATAGTAAAGACGCACCCACGCTCGCCCCAGATAGAGAATTGTAATAATTAAATTATTTTAGAATATATTTAAACAATTATAACAACAAAATTATATGTTCAACTCAGCAGCAAAATAGGTTGACTGCCTTGGCTGAGAGAATTATCGGCCGCGGCAGTCAATCTACCATTTTGCTGCCTAGTTAAACAAATACCTATTTCCGTACTGTTTTCTGATGGTTGCTTAGCAACGGACTAAAATACTAGAATCTGGTACTTTGGCATCAAAAACTACACCGAGAAGGTAAACATTCTTGATGGATTTCAGAATAGTATATTCTGTAATAAGTTTGGAATGAAGCATATTCCGCGCGAGCGGAAGTTTCTCACCCGAGCGAAGCGAGCGGGATGGTCCACGACCGCAGAATAAGCCAATCCAAACGAATTAGAGACTATACTTTTCTACGCCTGTAAGTTAGGTTTAGTTGTGTCTATATGCCTATTTATTTTACCACTACAACGGTGAGACGTGAAAGGTTAACTGTCAATAGAAATGTCAACTGTCAACAGAAACGCAAGCAGTGTTACAAATTGCACTACTGGATGGCGCCACCTATGCTTGTTACATTCTAGAGGCATGTAATAAATATTACATATCAGCCACTGGAATATAGGTCATTCCCTATTTAAAATCGACATCATAATGCACATATTACATAAAAGACGTAGAAAAAACATATTTTTTCACAGTTTCTATCTACTGAAACGATTCCTATCATTCATATCTTTCCAAACAATTTCATATACGACAAAAATTTTGATAGATTGCCTAGACCAGTATTATAATTAATGTATTTTAGTAATTATCACCTAAAATCGTTTTCTTTCTAAACAACGATAGCTCCAGTTAGCTAATGTAAACCCAGCTCAATATTCGCATTCTTGTGAAATTTAAAAAACACGGCTTGTTTTGTTCGATTTCATGAAAATGTGTACTTCCAAAACTATTGTTTCATGAAATACGATCAGAGAGGCAGCTTGTTAATACCACTTCAGCACATCTAATGATTGAATTAATAATTTAAACGTGGGTATTTACTATAATTTTATAAGCCATTGAGTAAAATTTCCATTATAAAAGCAGCAACATTAAATTCGCATTTCCATTTAATAAGCATGCTAAAGAATATTCATTTACACGAAATTATCCATTAATTTTAGTGCGTCACGTAACAACCATCAAATCAGTTTCCTGACAGTTACCTTATAAATTCAGCAATTAATTGAGATTTCGGAGGAATAACCAACCGGGAAAACGGTAGGTGAAATTAAAAACGGCTCATTAGTATAAAAAATTATTTCATATAAATGATGTTAGCGCACTTTTCAGTAAAATTTTGCTACACCCTTCCTCAGATAAATTCTTGCTTCATGTTTCTCTACATGAGGTGCTATATACAGGGTGTCCAATAATGCGTCAAAGTCCAATAGCGGTCTTATTAAAGGACTTTGGGAAATTATTTTATTGTGGAAGTGGTATAGTATCAATTCAAACAAATGATAATAATAATAATAATGATTTTAAGAGTGCGCCATCTATAGAAAAAATTACTGTAACTCTTGCCGTTGCTTGATATGTTCCTAGAGACAAAGCTGCTGAAGCCTAAAATAATCAATGTAATAAAATAGTAAAATACAGCAAACATACATACCTTAGAAAGACGTTTGTAATAGCCAAAGACTATTTAAAGAAAAAAAGTGTCCTTCTACAATAAAAAATTGTGATTCTATACGTTTCAGATAACGAAAACACAAATATTTATTCTCACTAAATGTGAAATGATCATTTTTATTTATTATTATGCATAAATTTTAACTCTTCAAAACCGAGCCGTTAGATAACATGAAATTAAATCTAAAAAATGAGGCTGACGATACGTATTTTACCAACGTTTCTCTTGGGTCTTTGCATGGTACTATTTTAACGTTAAAAAGGAGGTATACTGATCATTATTAATATAATTAATTCATAGAGAGCATTTGGTTGCTTCGTTATTGATATGGGTAGAAAACAGCAACGTTCTTTATGCTTAAGGGAATGTGTACAAAATATATTACACCTTAAATATGTAAAGCAGAACATATGTAGCTATTTTATAAATTGATTACTGCCCTATCATTTACTTACTGCATCGTATTTATATAATTATATACCAGTAATTCAGTATTTTTTTATTGAATTGTAAAGTACATAATTCATTTTACGTTATAGTCCTAAATATTCGCTTTCTGCAGAACGTTTACGACACGTTTTACGCATATTTCCAACATTATTTGTCCCTTTCTGCATATAATTATAATTTGCTACTTTTCTCTCTGTTTTGTCTTTTTTTTTCGTAGCATACAGGGCTTTATAGCGAGGTATATCGAGGAGCTGCCGATTTGGGAAGCCTTCATACAGTCCCATTTTATGCAGGTGTTCCTTCACAGGTGCATGCCCTGTGAGTAGCCTGTTGTTATTCTCTGCCGATTTCTACTTAACATAAGCAATTGTTGAGTTCGTTTTGTACACGGCTTGGACATGAAGGCCTTACTATGTCTGAGTTTTGACATCTGATGTACTCTTCCTTCACCCAGGGTTATGCACTTTCTTGCACTGCACTTTGGCATTGCGAGGGCCGATTTCGTATCAAAGAATTCTGTAGCCGATCCCTCTTTGGCAAATTCGTTTCATCTCCTAGGACCCCACTATATCCTGGCACCCAAATCGGTTTTACTGAATTCTGCTCTGCCAGTATCTTGAGTTCTTCTAGGCATTCCCACGCCAATCTCGACGTTACCTTGTGCCGCCTGATGGATCTGTGGATCTGCTGTGACAAATGACAAGTATCACGTGACAGTGGTAAGTGAAAGTGGCAAGTTACAAGTGGTAAATGGCAAGTGATAAGTGGCAAATGTTGAGACAACTGTCCTGAAAATCAAACGTTGCTGCACAATTCTTTGGCCAAAAATATTTCTTTATAGGACTAATTCGAAACATTTTGTTTACAGTAAAAGTGCGGAAAGTATAATTATGAAATATTTATTCAGATTTATTTGTAATTATCAATTACAGTTAAACAATCTTTCGCTGTCAAAAATTATGTCTATATTTACGCCAGATTCTGCCAAAAACGAAGACGAACACTGATGAACTTAATTGCTTCAAGGTTTCATTTTCATCAGCAACAATAAGTATCCCGCTTATGGCGCCTATACAAGTTTTCGTGTTAGAAATATTAAGAGTCAACACTGTTTCCTTAATTAGAATTAATTTCTGTAAAAAGAGTTTTAGAGGAAGTGTCAATAAAACGTGAAGTATAATAATATGAAATGAGATGAGCTGAGCTGAACAGAGGTGACAAGTGAAAAGTGACAAATGGCAAGTAACGAGTGGCAAGCGACAAGCGACAAGTGGCACATGGCAAGTAGCAGGTGGATTCAGATTCTGCCAAAAACAAAGACGAATCCCGGTGAACACAATGTTCTGGCGAGTGACGCGTAACGAGTGAGAGAAAAGTTTAATGTTTACGATTTTGTGGGCTTTTAGCTTGCCTATTTTTATACGTATTTAGAAATACATCATAAATAATTTCGAGCGCTCTTTATAGAGCTTGAAAATACTTGAATCGCAACAAATTTGTATGATAATATTATTTTACATTCATACGTTCAGGCAAGTTTCCTTGTTAGAAATATTAACAATCAACACTGTTTCCATAATTATAATAAAATTCTGTAAAATGGGTTTTCGAGGAAATGCCAATAAAATGCTTGAAAATGTAGACTAGATTTTACGAAGATGCAGTCGCAAATTTTAAAATAAAATAAATAAAAAATATAGTGATATGTAACAAATAAATGATGTGTTTATTATTTATTAATATTAATAAGATTCATATCAAACTTAAGGTTAAATAGATTAGTTGGCATAGAAACTTCCATCTACTTAAAAAACTCGTGTTAAACAAAATTTAGATAAATTAGTGGTATTAATTTGCGAATACTAACCACAAAATACGTTTAAGCAAAGTGGTTTGTATTGTACAACAAATTTTATCACTTAGCTAGGGTCTCATAAGTGGAAAAATAGGACAGAGCGGTTTATTCCAAGCCGTGAAGTAGTTGAATATACAGAATTTGTAAAACAAATAAAAGAAAATTAAACAGAAACCTGTGTATAATATTATTTGTCACTTAATAACTTATTCATTGTTCACCCAACAAATATCCGCGTTGAGGAAACCACTTATGAAGTTATGAATGAATAAAAATGCACCTATTAGAGAAGACGAGTAAATATTTTAAAAGACACGGGTGGAGGATTAGGGATTTCTCGTGTTACGGTAGAAACAAACTGCTGTTCAAAATATTAAAATCGATTTATATTAACTGTGAATGCAAATTTAAACTTTTAATTTATTATTTATATGTGGATGTCATTGACTTACGAGAAAATTGAAGTTAAAATAGCTTATGCAGATATTAACATGAAAAAAGTTTGGTCTGGGTGAATGCTTTAATCGCAAGTAATAATTAGAAATGTTGGCCCCAAATTCAGTTGTCTAAATTATTTAATAATTATTATTAAAAGTTAGGCTTTCATAATGTTATTCAGAAGTTAAATCACGAAATACAATGATAGGTAAATCGATAAATTAAATAATTATGGTCGATCTACAGCCACTACTATCCTACGCGAGTATGTCGAAACGTTCTTAAATTGGACAGCAAAAATTTTCGGCATTATTGTTCTTTGGAAAATCGATGGAGGGGTCAATATCAATTTTCGCCATTTTGGTAATATAACGTGTTAATTATAAATAATAGAAAATCTTAAATGCTGTTTTTTTGTTAGTACATAATATCATCACCTAGGTACAATTTTTTTGAACCGTTTATAGAACCTGTTTTTAAAAAATCTGGCTTTTAAGTTAGATAGGAATTTTTTAAAAAGAAAACGTAGATTTGTTGCTGTTTTGGAAAATCGAAATAAATGTTGATTTTGGTGTAAAACGCAAAATCTTCGTCATTTTATAAGCCTCATTTTTGATCTCTAGCATTTTTCACGAATCAGTATTTAGTTGATATGTTAAAATTACAACGAATTTACGTTATTCAAAAAACCCTATACACAATATACACATAACCTTGAAGTAAAAATTTTTTAAAGAAAGAGCTTTAACGGGTCTCAAAAAATTCAGCAATTTTTTGATGATATATGTACCTGCGAAAAACAGTATTTGAGATTTTTTTGTTTGCGATTAACAAAATGATGGGATATACAAAGAAAAATTACATTCATTCTCATTCACATTTCTTTGACTTTTAAAATGTATTTCTTTAACTTTCATTTTTGTTGCTGCCATTTTTGAGGTAAGTATCATTAATTTATAACTCTTCCATTTTAATATTAAATTAGGTCAAAATATAATACATTTTTTAAAAGTGTTGCCAACTGCAGTACAAAAACTTGACTTAAATCGTTTTAAAACCATAATCAAACGCTTCTTGCTGGACAATGATATCTATGATTTCGATGAATTTCTTTTGACTCACTTTTCTTATATAATGTTATAATTGTCTACTTTTAATTATATACTTAAATTGTATGTAATATTTATGTATTGTTAGGTTCTAAATAATTTTACTGCTTTTTTACATATATACGTAGTATAAAGGAAAGTATTTTTATCGTGCAAAAAATCTATGTCTCCCATCTGTGGTCAAACCTAGGGCCTAAACTATTAGATCGATTGTGGTAAAATTCTTTATGCACATTCAGGACGTCCACACCTCGAGTTGAAATCGCAAAATCGAGCCTATCTCAAATAAGGAAAAAGTTAACCCCTAATAATCGATAAATAAATGCAAAATAATTTGGGAGATAGGTCGTTCCTTAGCATCAGTACAAGTAGGCATGACTACTTGTTTCTAGAAAATAAGTATTAGATCACATAACTTATTAACCCAAAAAGATGCAGACGAAGGGTGTGGGGTGTGTTAAAAGCATTAAATAATTTTTTTCTCTAAAACGGTTGTAACGATTATGACTAAATTTGGTACATGGATGGTTCCATAAAATCAGTATAACATGACATGACTATTGGCTTATAGAGCATTCAGGAAGGAATGTTCAAAGGGGTGTGGATAAAAAAAAATTAATATTTTTTGCTCTAAAATGGCTCTAATAATTTGTTTTTTTATACATATTATTAGTTTTAAATAGCTATACTGGTTTTTAAACATCTTGTTTCTATATGTTGTATTACAGTTTTTTTGTGTAACAATGACCAATAAATCTATCTATTTTTTTATCATTTATCTTGGTTTTGCCATTTTTTTGGAAAATGTAATATTTTGCCATTTATTTGCGGAAAAGCATTTGAAGGGAACTGTTTTTTGTAAGAAAAGTTGAAATTACTGTCTTACTATACTTTAGTAAGTATTGGCCTTTATAAATTATTCCTAGAATTTTAATTTCTATATGTTTCAATAGTTATTTTTTTGGTGGTATAAAAAGTGTGGACCCCCCCCATCTCTTAGAGAAAAGCAAACCCTCAGATAGGGAGGTAACATTTCTAAGAACGATTTGCTACCAATTTATTAGAAAAACCGAGCAGCAGTTCTTTTCCAAGGTTAATTGTAAAGTACTTAAAATGTGCATTTTTAGTCATGTTTATATTTTTTATAAAATAAATATTGGTTACATTTTCTATTGTATTTTCTCTTTTAGAATGAAATAAATACTATTTAACAAAGGCTATTTACAATGCTAACATAATTTTGTACATATTAATTGAGTATATTGTGCTCTAACATTCGTATGTAATTTAGAACCTTTCTTAATAAACAGATTTAAACAGGAGGTAGATTAGTAACTTGGTATAGGTTAGCGCAGCGGCTGCTGTGTTGGCAGTTATGTGAGTTTAAGTTATACAACCTATAAATGGTTCTTCCTCCATCATAAATTCTTATAACTCTGGCATATATTAAGTTACGGCTTATAGGAATTCAACGAAAATCTTTTTTACACCACAACTGCATAGAAGTAGAGTTCCAGGCCAATTCATATGCGATTCTCCCAATAGTTCATGTTATAAATAAATAAATAGAATATTATATCTTTTCGTCATTGCAATTTAGAAAAGATGTATGTCTACTACTAAAGCCAAGATAGATAGCCAACTGGCAGATATAATATTTCTAGCTGTTATTGCAAAAAAACACCAGAGGATGCAGTGGTGCCATACTAGTGAGGGAAGATATTCCCTACAGTGCGAGGGATATCACAAATGCTGGTTTCATCAAATATTTGAAGGAGTATCTGACCCTACTCGTCCCTACATTTCTGGTAAGGTGGCCATCTGACAAGAGGTGCCTCCGGGGTCTATGCTGGGGCCGCTAAATTTATATATATATATTGCATACTAATAATTTACAGTAAACCTTAAGAATAAATCATTTATTTCAATGCGCTGGTGACAATTTACGCTACTTCAACAGGCTGTGTAAGTAAACTTACCAGTAAGGTATAGCTTCCGATATGACAGAGTTTTGTAAAACAAATGGCCCCAATCGAAATGGGAGTAATACTTCCCTAGTTACGTTTTCTTCAACAGTTAATGTTAATCTTTCGTTGTATGGACTTTTGAATGGTTTGTCAATTAATCAGATAGACCATGTGGAATTTTTGCGGTAATTCTGGACAACAAATTGAATTGGGAGGATTATGTGAATATTTTAATATATAGGTTAAACTAGGCATGTTATTTAATCCAATTTGCAAGAAATCAATTATACAATGATATACAGTGTGTGGTGCTGAGAATCGAGATATCTACAATAAATGAAAACTGTTCATCCGTTTCATAAACCTAAATTAAAACTAGCCGTTAAACAATAAATTGTCACATAAGTGCAATCTATTTATATGCATTGCAAGTCATTTTACAGAAAATGTGTTTTTCAACATACGCACAGACATACGATACATCTATGATAATAATAATAATAATAATAATAATAAATAATAAAAATATTTAGTATATGGCGGAGTTCAACCTAAGGGCTGCTCAGATGCCTACTCAACCATTACAGGAATTTTATGACAAATAAACATAATATATACACAATACGTAGATAAAGTCGAGGCAAGAATTCAAGCGACGCAAGTCACGAGTGATCTCATTAAAGAAATTTTAATACTAACATAATTTTTAATCATTAATTACGTTAAAAAGACTAATTCTTGACACCCAGTTATTAAGCATTTTTCAGAAATAGGTACAGTTTAATGAGGCTTCATGATTCTTAGCAGTATTGTCTTATTTATAGAATCGATGTGTGACGTGCATCGCTTGAATTCTTGCCTCGACTATAGTATGCAATTGACAATATAAAATAAAAAGGAAAAAATTAGTATTTTTACTTCTGTACTTTTGCTGACTGTTTAATAAGGAATGTTTTATAGTCAATTTCAGAAAAGTTAACCGAGAGTTTCTTAATGCTAGCAGGGATAGTGTTATACGGATTTACGGCAGAGTATGTAAAAGATTTTTTAAAGAACGTTATCGAGTGTTGAATGTTGTTAGATATTTCATGTACCTTAGGTTGCGATCATAAATAAGGGATCTGGGGATCAACAGCCCTCTTTTAAGTATGGGAGATTTTCAGTACAAATTAATTTATGTATGAAGCATGCTAAATGTAGTTTTCGTCTAGCTTCCATATTAATTTATGGGGCACATGATCAGTCTCTTTCAAGTTAAAAATGAACCTTACACACATATTTTGGAACTTTTGTATCCTGTAGACATTAATTTGATTTAAGCAAGGACTTTAGACGATATCACCATAGTTAAATATTGATAGAACAAGTGATTCTGTTAAAATTATTTTTAGATTTTTATGAATATGAACGTCGCGAGTATAATTTTTTTAATGCTGAGTAGGATTTTTCATCGGGTTATATATGCGGTTGGAATTTGAAGTAATGGCAAAAAATAAGCCCAGGTTTTTATCTTATTCTTGAATGTTAATTTCTGATCTCAGTATTATGTGTGGTAAATTGTCTTTTCCAAAAACAATAACAGCAGACTTAGCTCCATTAATTTGCAAACAATGCTTACCAGAATGATGCGGAAATCCTTAAAAGAAATCATATCTAGTAAATATAGGGAGGCCATTAGTGAGGTGTTGTTTGGTAATCAGTTATTAAAGGATATGAATGATATCGCTGAAAGATTTAATGAATTTTACATAAATAGTGTGACTGAAATTGTGAATGAAATCCCAGATAATAATAGACTTTACCAAATAATGCATAACCACAATAAGTTTTCAGACTTTCAGTTATTGGATAAAAATGAACTTAAAACGATAATTTTTTCATTAGCAAATAAAAGCAGCCCTGACGATATTGGAATGTCCTTTTATAAAGATTTCTTTGACGTGATAGCTGACCCACTCCTTAACATTATTAACACTTCGTTGCGATTAGGTATTGTTCCTGATGCATTGAAAATTTCAACCAACGTTACAATAAGAAAAGTTGCCAAAACCATTATAGCGGAGGAATTTCGTCCAATAACTATGCTTGCAGCATTTTAAAAGGTACTAGAAAAAGTTGTATATATGCAAATATTACGATTCGTTGTAGAAAACGAATTAATATGTAAGTTTCAATCTGACTTTAGAGAAGGTCATAGCTGTGAAGGTGCGTTGCAGTATGTGATTAACGAATGGAAGGAAGCAAGTGACTTAGGTAAAGTGACCGCTATAGTTTTCTTGGATTTAAAGCGCGCATTTGATACAGTCGACAGAGAGAGATTACTAAAAAAATTAAAAGAATATGGATTGGATGGAGTTGTACATATGTGGTTAAGTAGTTATTTGGATGGTAGGATGAAAAGAGTAAAATAAATATAATATGTATAAGTATATATCGACTATAAAAAATATAAATGTTGGAATACCCCAAGGAAGTATTTTTGGGCTGCTACTGTTCATTTTATACATTAACGACATGTCAGATCTGTTTAGCAACTGTTCTTATCATTTGTTTGCAGATGTTACAGTTGTTTATATAACGGAGGACAGTAGTGTGTTATTGGTCAATAAAATGAACGAAGTTTTGAGAGAGGTCGGTGAATGGTTAGAAGTAAACGAACTGAAACTAAATGTGTCTAAAACAAAAGGAATGATCATAGGAAAACAGAAATTTAAAAACGAAATAAAACAGCTAAGACTAGAATTACAGGCGTGTGGGGAAGTAATTGAAGTCGTCAAAGAAATTAAATATCTGGGTGTTATCATAGACGATAAACTTAAATTCAGTAATCACGTTAATTATACAGGGTTACTGGTAATTCGATACATTCCTTTGGAGATGTGATGGGGCATGATCTAAGAAGTAAATTTAGCCCTAACATATATTATGCAAAACTCAATAGTTTTTGAGATATTTAATTTTTTTTGTTTTTCTCAAAAAGTAGATCTTAATGTCCTAAAAGTTAATTTTCGAAAAATCTATTTGACATTTTTAAATTTTTTTTTACTGGATTACTTGTCCAATATTATAGATATCCGTTTGGAATGAAAAATATCTGGAAACATTTCGATCATGTGAACATTTAAAATAAAAACTTAAATTATTTTTTTTTTAAATCAGCCATGAAATTTACCTATTAGGTTTTTTCAAAAAAATATTAACGTAACACGCGTATAAATTATTATAAAAACTGCCGTATTTCAATAGCTATCTAACAAGGTACAAATGTTCAATGTACCCTTAATAGTTCTAAGAAAATACTAGTAAAAATAACACAAGTAGTACGAATTTTATTTTTAGATAAACAGTAAAAAAAATTTTAAAAGTAGAGTTTAATTCTTCATTAATTTCAAAGTTGTACTTTATTTTTTATATGTCTTGCACAAAATGGGAGCCCCTATTCCGTATACAGACACGGCATCGTCTTCTTATTTCCGTCTTTGTTACTCTGGTTGTCAGATTATGCCTTATGTGTTGGGCGCCATCGACTATCCTTTGTCTAAGGTTTTCTATAGTATTGACTGGTGTGGCATAGACCATCTCCTTCATATGACCCCATACGTAATAATCAAGGGGTGCTAAGTCAGGGCTTCGCGCTGGCCAAGGTGTTGGGCCCGCTCTTCCAATCCAACGGTTAGGGAAACGTTGATCAAGTAACTGTCGTACTGTCAGCCGATAATGTGCTGGACAACCGTCGTTCTGAAACATCATTCGCTGTCTGACGGCGAGAGGAACATCTTCTAAAATCACCGCCAGATCATTTCTTAAAAAATTTTCATAGATTTCTCCGTTTAAATTTTGAGGAAGAAAGTGTGGCCCTATTAAATAGTGGCCAATGACTCCCATCCACATATTAATAGAAAACTTCATTTGGAAACTAGTTTCACGTGTTAACTTGGGATTTTCCTCTGCCCAATAATGTAGGTTGTGGAAATTTGTTATACCCTCGCGATTAAATTTCGACTCGTCCGTACATAAAATACTTGTTAAAAATTTGCACTTTCTGCATTTGAATTTGACATAAAGCGGCAGAATTCCACTCTACTTCCAGGATCACCTTCTTCCAAGCCTTGGACAGGAGTATAGTGGTAAGGATGGCATCCAACTCTACGTATCGTAGACCAAACTTGTGACGCTCCGGTTAGTCTTGCGACTTTATTAGTTGAAATAGTTGGGTCTTCCTCAAAATACCTCGATATTTCTTCCTCATCATCTGGTTCATAAACGGGAGGAGCACCAGCGTCACTTCTTCTACATTTCACGGAGCCAGTTTCAGCGATATTTCGATATGCCGTACTGAATACACGTGCATTTGGTAAGCGGCGGTTAGGGTACCAAAGACCATATTCTCTGCCGCCACAGTATCCATAGACAAACAAGATATCAGCGTATTCTGCGTTGGCATACGCGGCCATGGCACAGAAAATACAAGAACAACAACTAATAACAACAACTACGAGCAAAATCAAAATCTTCAATAACTAATTTAACAAGACCAACAAACTTAAGTCAAGGACTGACTGACTTAAATGAAAATGAACGATTAGTCGTTTAATAAATTCCGCCACCAGCATTATCTTTACTAATTTTTTTATTAGAACTATCAGGGGTACATTAAACATTTCTACCTAGTTAGATAGCTATTGAAATAAGGAAGTTTTTATGATAATTTGTACGCGTGCTACATTAATATTTTTTTGAAATAACCTAATAGGTAAATTTCATAACTGATTTAAAGAAAAAATTTTTACAAGTTTTTATTTTAAATGTTCACATGATCGAAATGTTTCCGGATATTTTTCATTCCAAACGGATATCTATAATATTGGACAAGTAATCCAGTAAAAAAAAATTTAAAAATGTCAAGTAGATTTTTCGGAAATTAACTTTTAAGACATTAAGATCTACTTTTTTGAGAAAAACAAAAAAATTGAAATATCTCAAAAACTATTGAGTTTTGCATAATGTATGTTAGGGCTAGATTTACTCCTTAGCTCATGCCCCATCACATCTCCAAAGGAATGTATCGAATTACCAGTAACCCTTTATATGTAAAAAATTAGCTAAAAAGATTGGTGTTTTAAAAAAATTTAGTTGGTATTTGTCTATCAATAGTAGAAAACTAGTATACAACACTATTATTTTACCACATTTTAATTATTGTAGTACTGTTCTATATCTCTCTAACCAGAGTGACATAGAACGTTTGCAAAAATTACAGAACAGAGCTATGAGGATTATATTAAAGTGCAGTATTTATACTAGAGTAAATGACATGCTGGAAGTTTTAGAATGGATGAATGTGTACAATTATATCGAGTTTAATGTACTGATTTTCATACATAAAATTAAACTGCATATGTTACCTCCCTATCTCCAAGAAAATGTACAACCGTTTGAGGATTTTCACAACTATAATACTAGAAGTAGAATAAATTTTGTACTGCAACGAGTATACACAGCAGCTGCACAGAGGTCGATTTTCTTCAGGGGTCTAATTGCATATAATAGCCTTACTAGGGAAGCTGAGCAGGCAAGTAACATAGCTTCTTTCAAAAGAATAGTTAGAGATAATTACAAATGAGTTTCCTCTTATATGTTAATTTAGCTAGTAGTTGAGCTGACACATTTGATCGATATTGATTGATATATTATGATAGGTGTATAGGTATGTATGAGTATAGGTATGTATAGGTAAGAGAGGAACTGCTTACTTATAATATGTGAATAAGTATTGTTTATGATGTATGTGTAAATATAAATATTTTTCTCTTATTGTGAACATGTATAGCAAAGTGTTAAATAAAGGACTGTTATTATTATTATTTCACATGGTTATTAATATCTTGATATATGTTTTCAACAGAGTGCTCAGTTTGTACTGGTTAAGTGCTATAAATTTGGGCATCGTCGGCGTAAAAATGAGATTTCCAGGCAGTAAAAAAATCAGTGGTACATAGGATAAAGAACAAGGGCCCCAAAACAGATCCTTGCGGAACACCATATTACAGCATTTTCCAGTCAAATCCAGAGGTATTCACCACTACTACTTTTTGTTTGCGGCTAGTAAAATAAGATTTTACCATTTTTAGAGTATTGTTGGAGAAGCCGTAATATTTTAATTTAGACAATAATAATCCGTGGTAAATAGTATCGAACGCTTTGGAGTTGTCAAGCAGCACTAAAGTAATCGTTTTGCCTTTATCATAGCCTCTAACTATGTCGTCGGATACTTTGAGGAGTGCTCTCGTGGTGATGTGGCCTACCCTAAAGCCCGACTGATTTATAGGAATTATTTGATGATTTGTCGCGTAACTAATAATCTGATCATACATAAGCCTTTCTACATTTTTGACATAACTGGCACCTTGGCCGCAAATCAGTGAAATCTTCCGCAGAGTTAGTTTTTTAAGTAGTTTCACAAGAGCTTTTTTCCACGTATCTGGAAACACACCTTGAACAATATATTGATTTATTATGAACGTTAAATAGACCAGTAGATCTGAAAAATAATGAGCAATTTCTTAGATACAGAGTCAAGACCAGAAGCATTCGACTTTATTTTATTTGCAGCGGTATATACTTGCTCTATGTTATGGACACTTGTCCTATAAAGGTTCAAGAATCATAAATATCAATACGAAAAAAAGGGGGCGAGCGTAGGTGCGTCTTTACTATGTACATACTTCGGTATGCGATGTAAAGCAACGACAGGCGCGGTTAGTACTTGGATTGGTGACCATTCCAACGGAAACCGCGTTCTCGCCTCACACATCTTCCAGCGGCTTGTATATCAGTGTATGCGCGGAAGCTATACAACCTTAGGCGAGGGTTGTATAGGAGATATACCATCCTTCGGAGAGGATGTAAAGCCGTCGATCCCTTGTCTATTAAATGTTAGGCAAGTAAAAGATCCCTACTCTTCTTAAGGGAAGAGGTTCGGCAAAATTCCTGGTTGGGGGTAGCTCGTCTACAGGCGTCGGTGTTAGGCCTCAGTAGCGGAAATAGGCCGACGTTAAATAAATGTATAAAAAAAAAATACGAAAAATTGTTTGTATTAACTTCTGTGACGAAGCAGAAATGTCATAGAACAAATTCATTATTTCATGACAACAAAAACGTTTTTAGCTATAATTTTGCACAAATAGCATTTATCAGCGCTGTCACTGATTATTTCTAACAAACTAACTTCAATTGCTTACGGTAATAGACGTTAGCAACAGTAAATTTTTTAACACATCATTTCCTTTCGAGATCTGGTAATTACTTGTCACATATGTGATAACTAATAAGGCGTGGAAGTGTTTGGATTTCTATTTTGATCCTGTGGGTGTTCTACTAAGTATTTAGACTTGCACGCAACTTTCTTTATCTCTTTAAATAAATCATTGTTCGATATGCACGTTGCTCAATAATGATTTCCTTATAGGTAACTTGAATTTGGTAATAGGGAATTAAACAGGCAGGCGGTGCGGTATCATTAAATATTCGCTATGCCATGAATGAAGAGGCTGTCATCTTGTGCTTACATTTCCATAAAAAATATTAGTTATTATTTGAATATTAGGTATCCGCACTATAATTAGCAGAATATATCACCGCTTTTATGAAAATAATTTTGGATCGTTCATTAATATTCATTTTATTACCGTTACATTAAGCCTGGACAATAAAAAATTAATATATTTTTTTAATCGTTCTCAGTAGTAGTTTATTCATAAAGCAATGATGATTTAAACGGTAACTGCTACCTACTGAATTTGTTTTAAAATGTTGAGCTTTAATGAATAAGTTTATGGCATCTACTTTAATATATTTATTTCCCTTTAAAAAAATTGTACACGAATCAAAACAATTTTTTTAATCTAAATTTCCAGATATTCATTGATCGAATACAAACATTTATTAAGTTGTTTTTTTTATCGTTACATTAATAGAGTGAACCTTTTTGTTATGTGGGTACAACTAATTAAATGTTCTTCAGAAGGAGTTATTTATTAAACAAAACTTTAACAAAAAGTGGTTACGAATCTTTAGTTTAAATATACAAAGTGAATTGTTTGAGAACAGAAATATGGCTGACCTCTTTTGCCTGCATTTCGACGGTCTCTCGTATACCTCTCGAGGGATGGGTAAATGAGCGTAATTTCCAAATTACGATTGACTATTGTAGTTGGCCATTACTGCCTCCAGCCTGTCAGCATTTTCGCTTTAAAGGTATAACCTTTGTTAGTTTTACGATTATGGCATTTCTGTGTTTAATTGTGGGAAAGTACGCTACATTTCAATGTTGCTAACAGAGAATTAGCTCTAAACAAATTTAAAACAGAGCCATCCCAATAAAACTATCTTAAATATAAATCTCAATTTGCTAACGTTAAATGGTTACAAAAAAATAAGGCTAAAAATAGTCGGAAAACTTTCTGTAGTAAATTAAATAATAGTAATAACATCAGCAATGTATAGCGGCAAATAAATTAATGAATGGTGTACGCAATAAAGATAGTCCGAGGAAATCTATGTCTGATGATATCGGTCAGAATTTCTTGGACCTGTTAGCTCCTGAGTCAGAAACTTTCCCCATATTTAATAACAATGACAACCACCCACTAAATTCCCCCTTTACTTTACATGAACTCGATATGGTTTTAAAAGATAAAGTTAGTACGGCTCCTGGTGATGACAGTATTATCTATCCGATGATAAAAAATATGCCCGTATCAGCCAAAATGTATCTTTTAGAAATTTTCACTTATAATATCCCTAGTGCTTAAATTATTTTCGGAAATTTTTTCGAGGTCATGATAATTTATTTTTGTAATTATTCTGAAAACCCTTAGGATAGAATACACTTTTTAAAATGCGAAATTTTTTAGTGAAATAAAATGCAACTTTCAATTTTTAGTTACATAAAACTTTTATAAATAATTTAAATAACTACATTTTATAATATAGTCATGTATTAACTATTTACTACAAATGTCGGTGGAATATCATTTATTTTTGATAATTATCCTAAAGTACTTCGAACATTATAATACTCATTTATAAATAATATGCTTAATAAAAAGTGAATTTTCTTAGTGAAATAAAATGTCATTTTCTAACTTTAGTTAAGTACATAAATATTTTATAAATAACTTAAAGACATCTTATATTTTCGTTTCTGATCTACTAATATTCTTCTTCTTCGAGTAAATTTAATAGAAATATTTAATATATTTTACTAAACATAGACATTTACAAGGTTCAGTCTTAAGTCCGATGTATTCTCCATTAAGACGAGAATTCTTGCTAGATTTCCAAGTCCACTTAAATTTAGTTAATAAAATTTGTTACTGTATATATATTATTATTTTACCAACAACTTTATTTGTGTAAACGAAAAAATAAATATTAATATTTTAATTTTTGTACTTATAATATCCTCGTGAATATCCTCGTTTGCATCGCCAAATAAATTTAATTCTAAAGCACTCCAACTCCCGCGTCTTTATTTTGATATTTTAAATGACAGAAAAATTTCCACTTATTAACTTCACAGAATGTTAAAAATTTCCGGAAATTTTTTGGGTCGCTATGATAATTTAACAAAAACAAGCCTCTGATTGGTTAAAAAATGGCGGTAGTTCCTATTCCGAAACCAAATAAGGATTATAATGATACCAACTCGTTTAGACCTATCTCATTGATGTCCTGTTTATTTAAAACATTGGAAAGGATGATATGCATCTCCCTAGTTTTTTATCTAACAATATTGCCAAAATGTATAAAGATAGGCATATTTTTGTGAGAATGCTAAATAATCTCAAAATTGGACCTAGGGTAGTGTCTCACGGCATTCTTCAAGGATCCATGTTCAGCCTTCTTCTTATTAATATCTATACACAAAATTTCAGACCTAGCATTCTATATAAAGTAGTGCAATATGCAGACATTGCGAAGAAAGAAAATTAGATGTTTGTATACAAAAGACGTGTGTTACAATAGATATGATCTCTTCCTGGTGTGATAAAAATTGTCTAAATGTCTCCTTTGATAAAACATCTTTATCCATTTTTACTAGACATCGTCTCCCTAATTACGAATCCCTAAATTTGGGAAAACATATTATCCGCTATCAAAGTTAGGTAAGATATCTCGGTGTGATCCTAGACCAAAAGCCATCATGGAAGGGCCATATTAATTATATTATCGGAAACTATGAAAATGTTCTTCGTTTCTGCACAAAAGTTTCCTGAGGTGCTGATGTCAATGTCTATCTTATATTGTACAGGTCGTTAATCAGATCTGTGTTTGATTATGGTACCATTTCTTATGGTTCATCCTGTAAAACATTATTATCTCGATTAGTTATTGTCAAAAATAAAGCCATTAGAATATGTCTCGATGAATTCCTCACCTATCGAAGCTATGGAATTCGAGGCGCGGCAACCCCCGCTTGAGGAGTATCTTAGTGTTAAATTAATTTTAAAAGCCCGCTGCTATAAAAGTATGGCTAATATATGCAGTAGCATATCAAACCTTTATATACAAGATCGTGCTAATCTCTATTGGCAAAAAGTCAGCCTCCCTCTGGCAATTGCTTTCTCTGACACAGCTATTTTCGATGGTTTGATATACAATCAGTGCTCAACAAAACTTTTTAATTACTCTTGATATTACTCAATATTCGATTAGTTTAATATTTCCTAATTTTTCAACTTTACCTGCAATTAACAAGAAAATGTTCCAAAATATTTTTGATGTTCATAAAGAAAATCTATCAGTTTTTACATACCCGAGCTTGAAATACGACACAAATTTAAATTACCTACGGAAGCCTCTATTTTTACAGCCGAAGCTGTTGTTATCCATGAGTTTCTGAATTTCGCTTAAACTCTTAATTTTTCAAATGCCACTCTTTACCCTGATTCCAAGTGTATTTTGGGTAGCATCAGTAAATGTAAATAGTAATCATCACCTATTATTATGAGTATTGTTGCCAAACTAGCTTCTTTGTCGCAACGAGGGATATCTGTCAACTTCGTTTGGGTTAAGACACATGGTAGGCGAGCGGTGCACCCCTAAAAAGATTCATTAAAAAGTCGCAAAACCTCCCAAATAAAGTCGCCGGATTGAAACCAATTGGAATCGATTAGTACGTTTTAGGGAACAAAAAACCTAAATAAAATTTTTTGTAATTTGTTATTAACAATGAAATTGCAAAGTAAAAAAAAAAATGTAAAAAATTCATTTGAAAGTACATTTTTTAAGTTAATTAGGCGAAAATAAACATCCAATCAGTCAAAAAATCAAAAATCAAGAAAATAAAGTCCACTTTTCCCAAAAAAGTTAATAATATTTTTACTATATATATCTCAATAATTTTCAGTTTGTTGAGGAGATACAATGACATATTTTTAATTTATTAAGAAATTCTGAATTAAAATAAAAACAAATATTCGAATCGGACAACTTAACGGACAACTTTGTTATTAACAATTTGTCAATCTGTCATTTTGAAATATTGAAATCCTCTACTTTAGAAATATATGCACCACTTTTAGTGATTATCAAGACTTAATTGATAATTCCTCCAAATATAATTTTGCCCGCTAAATTATTTCAAATTGTTAAATATTGAACAAATAATAAGCAATTACATGTGAATAATAATTGTGTTTATTTTCAGGTAACTATACTTCAACTTCTCTGATGAATTAATATGGGCGTAAAAGGATTCAACTTATAGCGGTGGACAACCAAAAACCGTTGATCCTATGAGGCAGAACCGTTCTATATTTCTTAAATGTTAAAGGTACGTTATCTCACCAGAGCCAGTAACTAGATTCTTATCTGTTGGTGTCGCGAAATGTTTTAGTAAATTAAATATATGCAATTCCGCATATTAATCATGACTTCTTAAAAGCTAGAAGTAGATACAGACTAAAATTACTGGTTATCAGGTGTAGAGTTGAATATGAATTATACCGAATTATATGTGAATTTATGTAGCTGCAAAGTATTCATGACTATATTATCTACTGCATAATTATAATATTTATAGCTGATGGTATTTACTAGTTGCAAGAGTAGGATAGCTCGACTTCCCGGATACTCATTTGTTATTAAACGGGTCTAAGGTTGTAAACAAGATAAATCTGGTTTTCAAACAAATAAAAAAGTATTCGCTGTGCTTCATTTTCTAGTATTAGAGCAAATCCATCATCATCAGTGTTATTCCAAGTAATTGAAGCAATTTCTGTTTTTTGATTAAAAATAATGCCTTCCTCAGCGAACACAAATCTGGATTTTTTTAAATCTCTAGCTATTTTATATAGTAGATATGTCGGAAGTTGTCTAAATAAAATAATTGTAAATTACATATAAATATAAATAAAAACTATATACAGATTAATATACGAACAATTAAGTGCATTATGCAGATCGTACAGATAGTAAAAATGTATGAAATATACACAAATATAGAACAGATTAAACTCTATATTATTATAAAATATGCTAAAATAACATTGGAAAAACAGACAATAATTAACGAAAAATAAGATTTTAGAAATAGTCCGTATGTTTGTTGGGCCCGCATTTTTAATACACTTCCTATTGACATAAAGAACCAACACAATTTTTCAGCTTTTAAAAATAAATTAAGAAAATATCTAATAAATAAATGTTTTTATTCCTTGCAAGAGGTTTTTAGTAATGAAGGTAACGATTAAGTTATATATTACAGACATAGTTTTATTCAATGTATATTTTAAAGTTTTAATAGTGTGTAGTGTTTTGCATTTTATTAATTTAGCTGTATATAGTGTTTTATTTGTAATTTTACTAATTCTTTTATTATTTATTTACGTGTGTTCTAAATTGACTTGTCACATCTATACAAATGTATAGCAAAAGTGAATAAAGAATTTATTGTTATTATTATTATTATTATATGACACAATCAGGTGATATTGGGTTGCAAAAAATTTTTAGAGAACAATTGAATTGTTAATTCAAATTTTTTGTATGTTTAAAGATAATAAATTTCTCCCTATTGTAAAGTAATTGTGAAAATTTCCATTCCAAATAAATTTGTTTCTGTTTACGTAAATATACAGGGTTACTGGTAATTCGATATATTCGATCTAAGCAGCTCTCGAGGGTGGAAATTACCCTGCTCGCAAAACCGAAATCACTCGAAAAACGTCAAAACGGGTTTCTCGCGGGTTTTTTGAGGGCGGCAATAACGATGGTGGTTTTTTTTCACTATATCCTCTCAAAACTCCTCTCGAGCCTACCCCCTGTGTATAAGAACCACCCCCTATTCCATGCTGTCGATCCTAGGCATGTGTGGATTCGTCGGACCGGAGTTTTTATGGGATTATCAGGGAAACCAACCATTACTCAACGACAGTTGACCTAAGCAACCCCCGAGGGCTACATATATAGTTTATAGAAAAAGGGGTACTCTTATACATTGGGGGTAGTTGTGGGGGGTAGGTATGCCACTGAGGGCATGGAAGAGGTGATGGGTTTATATGTTGAGGATAGTTTCGAGAGGGTAGAGTGAAAAAAACCACCATTGTGATTACCGCCCTCGTTTTTTGAGTAATTTCGGTTGTGCAAGCAGGGTAGTTTCAACCCCCGAGGGCTGCTTAGGACAACTGTGATTTAGTAATAGTTAGTTTTCCTGATATTCTCATAAAAAAAACGATCCGACGATTCTCCGCATGTCTAGGACCGACGGCATGGGTTTGAAAACTCGAAACCATCACCATCATTTTTCTCACCCTCGAAAATCTGGTATCGGTAAAGGATGTTTTGGCTATTTTTGAACCTCGTAATTCCATGAGCTATGAATGCCGCTAACAACCCATTTTTTCAACGCACAAGTAAATATTCGTTGTAGTTCTTATTTTAATTAAATGTACTCAGAAGTTTTTGGTCCAAGCTCCAACGCAGGAAATTCTCTTTTTAGTGCCTGGAGTTCAGTCCCAATACAGGACACAAAATAACAATAAATAAATAAAAAAATACGATAATAATAAGTATCAAAAAATAATAAATAAAAGAATAAATTGACTTCTAAGGCATCAAAAAAGTAAATTGCGACGCAAGGAAATTATTTGATTTTTCTGAGAAGGTCCTATAGGGACACAACATCAACAGAGGGCACACTCTGGACAGGCTAACCCCTGCCCAATTTTTCCAGACCCTGGATTCCTTGGCTACACATATGGCGTCTAAAAACACACGATGCGTCCCCAGGACACCGCAGGTGACCCAAAGCACCCCGAATTTCAGAATGGCAGGCAGCACCCGTAATTTACGGGGACGGTAGCTCAGTGTGCTAAAGCGTCTGGCTAGCAAACTGAATATACCTAGCGAAGTAGGTCAGGGGCTCGCAAGACGAAATAATTTATCATTTAAAAAATTGTCCCAAGAGTGGTTCGGACTCCACAATAAACTGTAACTCTCTTTACCTAGCACAAAATCCTTGAGACCTTCCAGGGGGTTACTTCGGTAACTTGCGAGGCGGTTAAGAAACAAACATTTTTTAAAGAAACATGGAAACGAGTAAAAGGCGGATGCCGCTCCGGAGCGTCGAATTATCTCAGCAGCTCCGTCGAAGCTCAAAGGCTACACTTCATAAAAATCAGAAATAATGTAAAACCTGGCAATCTAACAAGAAACCACTATAAATATATATGCAAATTTAATTAACACTTATCTTTATTAGCTATTTTCAACAAATATCATGATTTGATAGTAAAATTTATATTTTTCCAAAACTCCGCCCACTTCGAGAGTAACAGAGCTGAAAGAATTAGAAGCTCGACAATTTCTAGAAAAAGTGCTGTGATTATGAAACAGAAAATTTTGCATTGGGCTAATGAGGCTCCTGCTCCTTGACAAAATTGCAATCTGCAGCTAGTTGCTTTGCTGGTGTCTACGTTACAATTTCTCATCAAACATAACAGTTTGTGTTTTATTTTTCCAAATTATTTTAAGTAAAAATTTTTGTAAATAATTTTAACGCAAGTTTCTGCAGCCCTAAAGTTAAGGACTAAAGTTATATTAGATGTTTTATTGGTTTTAACATAATTATTAAATGTACATGTATAAGGATTTTGTGTTAGTCTGCGCCTGCTTTTAAACGCAACAAAAACAGTTTTTGCGTAATATATTATTAAGTCCCAGTAATTGTAGAAAAATAAGCTATCACTTATGCAAACTATAGTCATTTGTGTTGTAGAAACGATTAGTGTAGCTGAAATATTGTATAAAGTAATGTTGGTAACACTCACACTCGTTCTCTGCCTCAATTCCTGACAGTTTTATATTTAAATATTACTCAGATTTTCGAATTCAGTTAAAAAGTTAACATACCATTAATACTACAACAAAATGATCATACTGTAAAGTCAATATAAGACATTATTGAAAATTAGAAAGTCTGAGCTAAACGCAAAAGCACAAAAGCACACTTTGGATGTAGATTGTCCAAATTTTCGATTATGCAATAACCAATATTCTGAGTCCTTAGCCTATTGTCAACTTAATATGAAGCCTACGTGATTTTTGTGACACCGATACTAAGTTATTCTAACATTACGAACTTTGACTATTTATAGAACAATATGTAGCTTAGACTAATTCGGAATTGTTGTTTCATTGTTATTCTTATAATTCCCACCTTCTTAAAATAATACGATCAAGGTGTCGAGTACGGATAACCTCCCTGTATAAGAAATACTTTGAACTACGATTCAATAGAATAACCAGTTATTTATTCATCACTTCGATTTGGTAGTTTGAATATTTTAAGATTCGATTGAGGATAACGGATAACTCTGGAACAAGTCCTGGAAATAGTTTCAGATCAGCCCCATGCTACCCCTACTAGTTGTAGCCGTGCCTGGATTCAAATAAGAAATAGAAATATGTTAATGCGACTGCTTCTGGAACAATGTTTACATAACTGCGATCAAGTTATTAGAAGGGAGGCTAGCGCTGACCTACTTCCATATTACATTGCACCCCAATCCATGAAGGAACGCATCATAGTCTACACAATAAATTACCCTTCTGCTAACGAAGACTTTACATTGTCATGATCTAACACAAAAACAAGATTTATTGGATTGTTATTAATTAAAATTAATTTTAAATTCAGTTACTAAGAAATTAGAGTTAAGTTTATTGTATTAATTAAATAAGGGTAAATTTTTGTGACATATGGATGTTATTGAATAATGACAATTTCAAGGACAAGTCATTTTAAAACAATTACTAGTACCATATTTTTTATTATTCTAATCATTTTTTCTGGATTATTCATTATAGGGAAAATCACATAATTTTTCTAAAGATCTATCTCTTTGCACACGCCGGGATCCACGGTATTATTATGTCATTTCAGAACGGTTTCACTTTTGCCAAAAACCGATAATATGAAATGAAATCCTGTTTTCCTAAAAGTTATCAGAAAATAGATCCAATGATTACCCAAGTTTTAGTTTGTTACAGAATATTAAGAATATATCACAAAATTCGTGCACGTAGTTTCTGTTGGAGCAACATTTCTTAGCTTGATTACCAGTTCCCGAAATAATACACATGAGGTGTACTTATCATTGCTGCCAAATATTGCCCCCATTACCTTTTGCTGGACCATTAGAATTAAGCAGAGGTTAATAAACATTTGGTACTGTGGTGAAATGATTCACAAGATTTTTCATGCAGTAATCATATTGCCAGGTGGTTCTGAAGTGACCTCTAACAACAGCCCTCAGTGTACTTGATGTAGTTTTTTCCAAATAAAATGGCCTAACCTTTAGATGGCATAAAGCCATGGTCTACCGATTCATTGGCCAGAGAGCGATTTTCAAATTATACAAGTGCTCTACAAGATTTTAAGTCAAGCAAACAGCTATTTAACACTCACCTTTAATAAGAACTCTACAAAATAATTCACTCGTTCTAGATTTTATGAGGCCATTCTTATGTAAAAAGTAGGGGGAAAATGAGGCAGATCAGATTTTTTTGCTCTTACATCTCCCTCTTTCCGAAACTCTGAGCAATAAACATCAAAAGCGCTCCAACTTTGCCTTTTATCGCGACATTTTAGTTCAAAAGTCAAATATTTGTATACCACAATCCAATTTAATTCAATAAATCTTTATTTAAGTATAACAACAAATACCTCCCCAGAACCTGTCATGGGACTGACCGCGCAAACACCGGTCGCGGTGGCGGATTATTGCAAGGCCGAGCGGATAAATAAATAAAAACGGGTAATAACGTTACTAATATCTAATACAAAAAGAATTTAAAAAACTTCAATCCAAACGAGGTACCTTATGGGAGATTTATGAATTCGATTTTATAAAATTTGTGACGAGGAATAAAGTTAGAGACAAAAATGTACAAAAAGAAAATAAGAATAAAAAACTCGACAAAAGGGTTACAAACAGAGGAGAAGAGGGGGACAGGAAAGATTTAAAGATATAAAAGACTTTAGTAAAGGTGGGCGGAGTAAGCGGAAGTTATAGTTGGTGAAGTTTGGCTACAGAGGTTGCCGCAAAATCTGTAAGGTCTGGTACGGAAAGGGGTGCTTAATGCGAAATGGGGCATTATGCTGTCTAATTTGCGTTATGTATCTTGTTAGCGGGTAGAAGTTTTGAGAGATATGCTGGACATATTCCCCAATAGGGGTCATGTCGTTACCGTGCTTTTAGAGGGCGGAATATTAAAACATAATATTTTTAGTCGCAAACTCCTCTATAAAATTCTTACTTTACTATAAGGAACGTAACCAGACTGCAACCAACAGCTACTCTCCGGGCTATGTGAACCGCCGAGCGCTGAATTACAAATTACAAGTCTGGCGCGTTAAGTGTAATAATTGCATATTACCATCAAGACACTAATGCTTCGATAGCAACAAACACCAGCCGAAAGACTGATCCTCTTAAAGGATATCTCGTGTCAGTCGTCACACACCACTTGCAGACTGCAGTTTCGAGCTGCTGGCTCTCGTCAGTGCAAGGTAGGCATGTTTTCGATTGCAACAGACACTGGACGCTAGATGGCGCCTGCTGACTATTTTACTGTCGCTATCCCAAAGATACCGAAATAGTCAAGTGATCCTCGCGTCGGTCGTCAGAAAGAATTTTCTGAGGATGAAATTCATTTTAAATTAATATAAAATACGTTTGAGGTCATTGTTTATCGATTATTACATTATACATCGTTGAGTAACGAAGAAATACTGAAAGCATCGTTAATATCTCCTGTAGCATAAATTTCGGATACAAAATTAGCGGAAGAGCATAATTTGGAGCCCTCTACCGCTCGAAATATTAACTTCTCAGCAACGCGGCAATTGTCGGAAATATGTAGAATTTTATTTACAACATTTTTTTGTTCAATAACTTTTTTCGTGATACTATGAATGATCCATCTTTACACGTCTGAAGGACATTTAATACCCTTCCTAAAGTGGATATTATAATGTTCACCTGAATGGTTCGAAGCGACTGATTTCAGACAGAATAATATAAAAATCTATACCTACTGTTCCGTTTTTGCTTAACTGCTTCACTGATGGTGTGAACGATCCATGCTTTGATGGAAGTCTGAAGGACGTATTTTCTGCTCGAAAAAACTTAGAAAAATTAAAAAAAATAGGAAAAAGAAAAAATTAATTTTCTTTTTCCTCAACCTTTTCTTAAATTCTAAATAATAATATTACGTTCACAAAATTTTTAGGGTTCAACGTGACTGTTTCAGACGGAGATTAATGGATAAATCATACTTACTGTCGTTTATGCTTAACTGCGGCTCTGATGGTATCAATTGGAAGACGTCGTAACACTATAAATCTAACACTGTCTGTTTCACACTCTCTTAAAATTAAATCTGAAAGGGAATTTTGTTAGAAAACACAAGTAAAAAGACAATATAAAGTTCAAAATATATATATTAAATCTTTTAAAAATTTATGTTTTTACAACAACTTCTTCAGAGAAAATGTTAACAAACAATGGTCTGACCCGTATACAACACATGGTGAGGAACGGGACGATTCATACGGTACCAACTACCATCCAATATACAGTTTGAAAAGCTAACGATGCACAAAAAGATTCAAGAAAAGTTTCATGTAACTGAAATTTTGGTGGGCTTATGCTTGCCTGTCTTATAAACGTATTTATTAATTCACATAAATTTTGGTCGCTCCTCGGAGCTTAAAATTGCTTGAAGCGTATCTACTTCGTTTGTATTATGCAATAACAAATTTTACGTTCAGGCAAGGCAGATCCCATGCACGTGTGAGTACATGGTAATAATACTTTTTTGACTCCGAATCACTGAGGAACCGGTTTAGGGCAAACCCCGTCAAAAGTCATCATTTCCCCGTCAAATCCGACTGCTAGGAAATGATGGGGGTCCCATGTCGCTAAGGGCTATTTTCGCTATAACTTCCGATATACTTTGAATAGTCGTTGGACTAACTTGTCCTCATATTCAACACTTCGTAAGAGTTGCAGTGCTTGACAACGTGGATTCGTAAAAGGGTTTTTAATCTTGGAAATTTGGAAGTTCAAGTCCAATTTTAGTATACTTTCTAAAATTGGGTGGTCGGGGCGACATTACGTCCCTGTGCAGCGACATTTACTACACTTACCAAATTAACGCTCCTCGAAGAGTTAGCGAAAATTTGGCATAAAAAACGCTCCGAAGAGCAAAAATATATTTCCAAGAATTAAAAACCTCCTCCACGGCGTTTTTACGTGAAGCACGCTTTTCTTACGAAGTATTTCCTAAGTCGGATTTTGTTACAACGTCGAAAAGTATATCGGGGTTATAGCGTTCTTTAACAATGGTACCAACTGGACGTCGTAACACTATAAATGGAACACACTAAATACTAACACTTTCTTAAATTCAACCTGAAAAGAAATTTTGAAAACATAAGAAAAAGAAAATATAAAGTTCAAAAATATATATATATTAAATCTTGGTTTTACAAAACATTCAAGAAAAAATGTATGACAAACTATAGTCTGGCCCGTGTACAACACATGATGAGGAACGAAACGACTTATAATGTAACCAACTACCATCCAATGCGCGGTTTATAGCAAACGATTACACAAAAAGATTCAGTAAAAAGTTCAATGTATAATTTTGATGGTCTTTTGCTTGCCTGTCTATTTACGTATATTTCAGTTCAATGATAATTTAGAACGCTCCTCGGAGTTTAAAATTGGTTGAAACCCAACGACTTTGAATTATATTCTCGCAATTATCGATTCATACGTTCAGGCAAGGCGGTCCCAGGCACGTTATGAGTACATGGTAAAGATACTTTTCTGACACCGAATCACTGAGGAACCGGTTTAGGGCAAATACGTGGAAAACACATAGTTTTTCCGCTAAAATTGATGGTTACAAAGTGAAAGGTCACCCTCGACGCTAAGAGCTATTTTCGCTAAAACTCTCGAAATACGTTGACTAGAGACTGGATAACTTGTCCTCATATTTAACATAACGCATGAGTTGTAGTGCTGCACAACGTGGATTCGTAAAAGGGTTTTTATTTTCAAAATTTCCGAAGTTTTCGTTATACTTTCTAAAATTTTGTGGTCGGGGCGACATTACGTCCCAATCAATCAATCAAAACAAATTTATGTAGTTAAAATGTACATAAAATTTGCTCTTCCGACATCGTCTCGGAGCCACACATGCCTCCGCGGCGCGCAGCGTCGCGGGGATTGCATGGTTGGACGAGGCGGATCCGGAGCGGCATAATAAAAAAGCGCAAATTAAAATTAGTAATAACATTATAAAATGATTAATAAAAATCCTAAGGTAATTAAAAAATAAAACACAAACTAATAAGATTTGGCCGTTGATACGGGACGGAGTTCACCGAACAAACCCGTTCGAGGCAGCGGTCTCCCGGCCGCCGAAAAATAGAGCAAAACAAAAGATGGCATTTACAATATTGTGGTTTTTAATGGAGATTTCGAGGAAGAATTTTCAAGAAACAAACGCATGAGTTGCAGTGCTGCATAACGTGGATTCGTAAAAGGGTTTTTATTTTCGAAATTTCCGAAGTTAATGTCGGTTTTCATGATACTTTCGGGGGCACATTACGTCCCTGTGCAGCGATATTTACTATACTTTCTAAAATTACACTCCTTGCTGAGTTTCTGATATTTTTGCATAAAAAACGCTCCGTAGAGCGAAAATGTGATTTAATATATAAAAACCTCTCCCAACGGCGTTTTTACGTAAAGCACGCTTTTCATGCGAAAAGTTGGATTTTGTTACAGTTTCCAAAAGTTCATCGAGGATTTTGGCGTGTTCTTTAACAATATCAATAGAACACGAGATAAAATTATTTAAAAAAATTTTCAAGATTGGGGCTGAAGCAAAAAGAGGGAGGTCACCCTTTTGGTTTTAGACTTTCTAAGTGGTCTTGATAACATTGAGCATGACAAATTTGAATGTGCAATTTTTTCCAGGTCATGGGAATTTTTGGTATATTTTCACTGTACAATGTATAAATAATATTATTTTATACACTAAATTTATTGTTAAGCGTTAGATGACCAAATATTACTATAATTAGTAAAGATTCTACTTAGCATAATAAATATTTATTATTAATTTTAATTGGTAGTGGTATAGTATCATTAAAAGATTCCCTGCAAATAAAAAATGCAGCAAAAACTTTCCGAGCTCATTTAACTCCAGCGAACCAGTAGGTATGGTGTCATCAAACAAGCCGACGTACATTAAAAACCTATAAAGATAAATGATTCAATTTTCTGGCGGAATAGTATAGATAGTAACGGTATTTTAACAAGATCGTACAGTTTTTGTTGCATTTTTTATTAGCAGAGAATCTTTGCACGATATTATATACTACATTCTTGTGGCATGCATTGGCTGTTGTGCTAAATAGAGATTGTTTTATTATATTCTTATTATTACAAATAATAAAGGGCATATTCAAATTTTGAATGGATATGACGTCAACAAGAACAAACTTGTATGTAAAAGTAAATTAAAAGACAGTGACTTATAAGAGCAAGTAGTATATTATTATAATCTACGCAATAGTCGACATCTAATCAATTAAAGATTTTTTTCAATAGAATATAAATTTAATTAACGCCTTTGAAACAGCGACATATTAATTTTAACCTAAGTGTCCAAAATCCTGAGAGGTCTCTTTAAACATTTTGTAATTGGCTACAATGCATCCCGGAAATTTAATTTCAATCATAGTCTGAAAGTAATTGTTTACGCGACCGATTTCCCATACGCTCTTAAAATGTTAATTTCATACGCAAAGGTTAATAAGGTAGATAGCCTCAGATGTATGCGTGTGTGACAACTCTGCATAACTCAACCACTTGGTATTAATTGATACTGTTTACGTAAAAGCAAACACGCTTTGATGTGCATATGCAGTGGGCTTCATCGCCGGAATTGCATTGGCTTGGCTTTGAGGCTTTCGGTTCGCATGTATTGCCAATGATATTGTTCCTGTTGTACCGTAATCCAGATTAATTTCAATTAATCTGGGGTGAAAAATAATTTGTTGATTGGTTTTAGCACTCTTGTTGTGAGGCTGGCGATAATTGCGCAGTAAATATTATTAATTAAATCATTTTGCTTGGGTGTGTGCATACCAAATATTGCTCATAAGTTTTAACAAGCCACAAGGATATATTTTGTAATTTTTGAGGGCGTAAGTTAACAAGACCTGAAATAGGCTTTGTTTCTTCTTCTTTTTCCACAATTATTCATAGGTTTTCAATTTCAATTTTATTCTCTTTGAAGAAATTATAACGATCTTATTTTTGCATATACTGCGATGTAGTAAAATATGGTATCAACATTTTTCAAAGCTCTTTTATTCCAATGAATTTTCCAAAAATATTTCTTCACTACCAGTAATACACGTTTTTAATTTTTATAGGAAACTGAAAATATTGTTACTTGTTTACACACTGTAGTAAACATCTCCAAGCGTAGGTCCAATAATTGCAACAAGAATTTACACTAAATCACTAAATTACAATAATAGTCCTTATAATAACATACTAGATATAACTTTCATCTACTATAGTCTCACTACTATAATTCACAACTTATTACTGTTCTTTATCTTATCTGAACATTCAACTCCTCTCAGAACTGTACTAAACTGAGTTCGTGCGTTGGATCCGCTTCTTATATATCCGTGGCGCTTTTTCTCGATTCATTCCATTTCACTCCAGACTGTTCGAGTCATTCGGGATGATACTAGCTTATCCGTGATAATGGCGCCATCTCTGATCAACTGGCAAACTACTTAATTAGGCAGGCCTCCTTTCACTCTGCTGCCAGGGATTAAGTCTCTCTCCGTAAGAGGGCAGCACATAACAAGTGCACTCAGTGCATTATTGCACTCAGTGAAACGATTATCTCATTATTCAAAAGAGTGTGATATAATCCAAGCGTAAGTAGTTTTAGGTGGAAAGTTTTATATGATTTTTGGAACTTGTTGTTCTTACAGATATTGAGATCATCATATTGACAAAATGGCGCCAAACGAGTTTTTCGCAAATATTTCTTTTCCAGTCCACTTTATGGAAATGAAACTAGACAACTAGACAAAGCTTTCTACAGTTTATTTCCTTTTAATATTTTTTATTCAACGAACGAATGTACATCGCTGTAAAATCTTTTCTATCACGTACGCAGAAAATACGCTCATTTCCACATCATAATGAGGTAGAATATGTGGCGTGTCTCCTTGTCGTATTCCAAGTAGGTTTAATCCACATACCCTGATGATGGAGTTTAGTATTTCCTTGGTTTTGTCCCTCATGGCCCGGGGTGTATGATTGCTTCATCATCACATTCGAAAATTTCAAATATAGGAACGAACTGCTTTAAAAAATCTACTTCTATTTCGCTTTCCTCTGCAAGTGTCTCTAGAATTGTCTTCGTTTTTTCTTATTTTTCTTCTTCCTAGTTGATGTCTTCTACTGCATCCTAAATGTTGTCGCAGACGCTATCACAGTTTACGCAAATAATTGAACAGTGTAAGCCAATCTTTGTGTATCCACAAGTTTCTCGACATCGCTTCCTACGCTTGCATAACATAATCTGTACAAGAATTTATCGTGCAGAAGGCTGAAGTGTGAAAATGGGATATGCTACGTCAGCTATTGTGTCTGGGTGAGCGCTTTTGTTTTATGTGTTATGGATATTACCAAAGAATGCTGAGGAATTTTGATTTGCCATGATTGAATAAGGCTGATATTGTATCGCAACCACAAAAAGCATGTAAAAATATATTCCCTTCAATTAGTTGCTCCAGACTACCATTAATTGAATACATTTGTTGTGAGATTTTCATCATCCAGATTTTAAAAGAAACACATTTGAACGCGTGAGTAGGGCTGTCAAGATAACGAGAAGATCCACGTCATCGACGATAACTATTACTGAATTAAACACAGGCGACATGCTGATTGCCGTGTCAATTATTAGGATTCCGTGACTTGCCTTGTTCTCGGCTTCGAACTCCGCCTTCAACATTTCTAAGATGTTTCTTGTTTGTATCGTTAGCGAGAAATTTCCCTTGCAGTACACTTGTGATTACCGTCCCATCGAAAGGAATGTCCTTTGATGACGTTTCGGTAATCGTCAGAATCTGTCCGCATATTCCAGAGTGTTCCATACCTTCAGGATATCAATCAAAAATGATGATGGAATTCGATTTATAATGTGACTGAACAAATTCGCTGTAGTTATCATTTATGGTAGAAATATCATACCTTTTTAAAATACTGAATTGGCTCAAGTCAATTTTACAACGAAAAGTACAATGTTGTTGAAACATAGGTATGTACTACCTAAAAACACGAAGGAAACCTAAGCAATAACAGATTTATATAATTTAATAAAAGGAACATCAAACTATGCACAAATAAAGTAAAATTATTTTAATAACATGTAGATGGCATCCAACACATCTGGTAAAAAGTGACTTATGTCAAATTTTAGTACTCTAAATGGATACTACAAAGATACGACTGAGTCTCCGGTTGCTAAAATATCGAAGAATAAAGTCCAGTTTGTGTTTAGGTGGTAGATCATTACCCATCACAGTATCTTTTTATTGTGCCATCGTTTACTTTTTCCAATAACTCGCAAATCATATTTTCATTTATTCTTAACAAATTTAAAAAGCTTTGTGGGTCTTCCAAAGAAAGATTGTTTGGAAGAGTATCAGATGCTCCTAATTTATTACTTCGTCGTATCTACTTTCGCATCTACACACTTTTTTTTTCATTTTTTATTAACTCGTTTTCAAAAACTATAATTTCGCTAACTACACTAATACATGTTTGGATTACTTCTCTAGTGGCGTACTTCAAAAGAATTTAATATTATGACATTATTTCGCGTGAAAACCTCTACAGACTACTGCTTACCTATTAGATTTAATATTTATCAAGCATGATGACGAATGCTTGGTAGAAGGGTCCCCGAGGACAAGGGGAAGAATGTCTCTATACCTGAGTTCGACAGTCCATAATATGACAATCGCTCTAACCGGTTTTGGCGTGCACAAGAATATTTTCCACCAGTGTAGGTAGATTTGCGGCGCTGGTATGTCGAAACCACTAGTTGTATGCAAAAAATAGAAACAACATAAATTGTAGGAAATTTCTTCTAGTTTTATTTACGTTATAACAGTTATTTTCGAAAAAAGAGTACTGGAAAAGATATATTCGCGAAAAATTCGGTTTTGGCGCCATTCTTCCAATATGGCTGCTTTACGAAAAAATGTAGTTAAACTTTGAAAAGTGCACCTCAAGCACTATAAAGTTACTTAACAATTCATGTGAGTTAGGTAGTGTAATTAATATTTGACGAGTGTAGACATTTAAAGAAAATTAACCTCATAATCACTGCCAGAAATAAATGGACTTCTGCCAAGAATATTATTAGTGAGTAATAAATAATTAATTAAGAGTAAATTATTAAAAAAGTTTTAATGCACGCACCCTTCTCAAAAACTTTGCCGTAGGAAGCAGAACAATTCAATGCCTGTAATATTAATTAACCCCAAACTTTTTAATAAGTACTAATTTTTTCTTCTGTCTGATGTCGTAAAACATAAAGGGATTTTAATAATTAACGAAACTGCTGAGTTATTAGATCTGTACAACTTTCCAATAACTTCCAATTTCAGTATTAAAAGGGATTCAAAAATTAATCCGCAGAATTTTAAGTGGAGATGATGAACAATAAGTACCTACAGAGCATTTCATATAACATAATAACATTCGCTTCATGTTTTAACATATTTTATATATTTCAATACATATTTATTTATAGTTTTGCTTGATAATCTGTTTCCCAATTTTTTAAAAAATAAATTGGCTAAAGAAGTAAACGTCGATTTACAGAAGTGTTCACATAATTGTTCTATAAGACAATTTTTGGACTTTTTTATTGATTGTTGATTTTTTAAATTTTTGTCCATTTTTAGCAGTGAAAGCTGGAGGTCAGCTTTCGTGGGTGGGGGAGATGTGTCACGCAGTAATTGTAATTTATTTATTATTTATTTTAACCACCCAGTACGTTACTTTATTCTTGCGTGGAAATTTTTATCTTTAAATTGTAAAATAATATTTCAAAATGTAATAAGTCCAATACCAACTCAGCTAGTACGTTCAACTATGTCATGCAGTGACTATGCCACTGAATAAAAATGCTGGGTAGCGATAATCGGCTAGCAAGAATCAGGTAACAGCTGGGAGGAATTTGGTAATGTAAAAGATAAGGTAATTTTTTGATGCGTGGTGCGTGACCCAACTCCCCTCCGTTCGGGGGTGGCTCCCAGGGGGTCAGATCGTAAGTACTCTGTTCTATTTTTCTTTATGTTATTAAATAAACTCCGTGTTTTATTTATCAAGTATTTACTAGTCACTAACGTGACATATGGTGGAGGTTAAATTAGTCACTAACATTACAATACTATAAATAAAAATAAACATATGATTTACCATTACTTTAGTGCCAAGGACGAGCAACTGTGCCACAGACTCGTATTTTGCTGTTTAAAAATTGTGATTTCATTTTCTATCTTAACAGTCAGCTGGTTCATCAGGAAATGGATTCACAGGGTGATTCGCGAGGAGAGGATCGTACTTCCCAAAAGATAGAGAACATTGAGATGATCTTAAGTTCCCATACAGTAATAGCTGAAGCGGCTCCGTTTTTGAAATACAGGGTGTATTATATTTTGTGTAAGAATTTTCTTTTCGGCGTATATATGTAATGTGTAAACGGAATCCAATGAAATTTTGTATTTTGACTACAGTAGTCATTCAACATCTAATGCCTGGGATATTAATAAAATATCAGGGCCGGACCTAGAATAAAAATATTTATTTTTTAAATTATTCCTAGGAAATAACACTCTGAATACTCTTTATAAAATATTTGACATGAAAATATTAATTTACACCTAGAAAGATATAACATCCTATAAAAAATATTTTGGCACCATTTCATTGTTTAAATAAAAAAATTTAATTGTTGAGGGTTCAAATTTTTTTTTACATATTATTTTTTGTCCTCTATCTGCACTACCAAAAGGTACCAATAGGGAGAATAAAAAATCATCACATATACCTGGTGGTTGAGTTTATTGTGACAAATAAATATCATGTACGAAAATGGTTATGTTAGTAATTACAAGTTGGTGGAAAATAGATGGATATATGTAAAGAAGAGGAAGAAGATATTGAAGGTTGGGAATAATTTCAGAAATATTTGGAGGTTAGAAAAGTTTATGTTGACAGGAGTTTGAAAAGGAAGATGGAGGAGAAAAGGTTACCAGGGAACGGAAAATAAATAAGAAATGAAAAAATTTTATGACATGAACAGAAAGAAAATATTTAAAAGAGTTTAAAAAGATTAATAATAAAGTACAAGAAGAAATATTAAAATAATTGCAGCAAAGGAAGTAAAGTAATGTAAGTAATGAGAGCGGCGACCTTTCAGTCCTAGGTGGACTTAACCTACTGTTATAATATATGATTTGCAGGAAACAACTACTCAGCGGGCAAATACCCCGACCTGCATTGAATTACACCTTACAAATCATTAAAGAATGGTAACCAATATCATCAATATTGGTTACCAATATCATCAATATTGGTTACCATTCTTTAATGATTTGTATGAATATCATCAATATTGGTTACCAATATCATCAATATTGGTTACCATTCTTTAATGATTTGTATGGTGTAATTCAATGCAGGTCGGGGTATTTGCCCGCTGAGTAGTTGTTTCCTGCAAATCATATATTATAACAGTAGGTTAAGTCCACCTAGGACTGAAAGGTCGCCGCTCTCAGGTACTTGCAGAATCGCAAGTCGCTATACGCCCATAGAAACATCTATGGTGTATAGTAGCAATTGACCATTTGAGAGGTTTCACTTACCTCTCACCACTACTCAATTTACTATAGTTTGTATAAAACTAGCAGGTTGGCCACTATCATTTGTCTGCTCCATGACCTATGGCATACTGATGAGAACTAATAAGTTCGAAACCGGTCTATGTCTGGTCAGGGAGTTGACAAATGATATTGGTTACCATTCTTTAATGATTTGTAAGGTGTAATTCAATGTAGGTCGGGGTATTTGCCCGCTGAGTAGTTGTTTCCTGCAAATCATATATTATATGTATGTATATATATATATATATATATATATATATATATATATATATATATACTAAAGTGAATTCTGCCCATATTTAAATCTTAAATAAACTTTTGTGTAATAAAATTTTTGTAAAAATAGTGACATAATAGACATCAAATTTTATTTTCGTTCATAACATTATTAATAAATATCATAACAAAACTTTTTGTATGCAGATACTTGGATACTTATCTGGCAATGCTTCTACACACTGTAGCTCTGAAACTTGCTTCATGCGGGGGCTCCAGCGACACTTTCAGAGATAGTTCCTCACAGATGTGGTAAATTCATCGATAGTCAAAACCCAGGAGGTTGTTGAACTGCATTTGTGTTAAATGTCAATAGCTACAATGCTAGACAAGTCTTATGTACACTTCTCTATACGAATTTCGGTAGAGGCATACCCTGAAAATTTCAGAATGTGTTAATTTTAAGAAAAGTCATTATTCGGCAGTTTATTAGTATAAGCAATTATAATAGAATATAAGGAACGTTTTTCGTTGGTATTTGGGGTACTTACAGTTTAATTTTAAGTATAATTCAGAGAAAGTTTCAAAATTTATAAAATTTTTAATATCCATCCTAAAGCCGTGACAGGGTGAAAACCTAAAGAATATGAAGAAACATTTTCGATCATTTGTTAGGAAAGGCATAAAAATTCCATATTAAATTTTGACAAAGTATTTCTCGTCATCTCATCACTAGAAAAATAGAACTTCACCACATTGAAATCAGCTGATTGAGTAAGTGGACAGGATTTTCGACAGCGCCGCACTTATGCACAAGGTTGGCCAATTTACGTACGTAAATCAAATAAAGAGTTCTATGTACCAAAAGGTATACTATTTTATTTAATTTAAATCGTTTTCCTAATCGATATATAACTGTCCTTTTATGTATTACAGTTTTAAGATTTCTCATTGTTTATTTGTAAATGTTTGCATACCGAATACCAAAAATAAAAGTTTAATTGTTGTCGCGCCTTTGATTTCAGTCATCGCCCATACTGAATTGCTTGAACGTGCTAACTGAGATAGATGTCCTCATCTTTGCTGACTGAGCCTGTTAAGTTTCTATGGCTTAATATAGGTGGCACCCAGGCATTTATATTTATAAATAAAATTTCAGTATTTCTAAATTTCATTTTCAGCTCGTTCCATTTCATAAATATTTTATTTTAATTAGTATTTGCACAAAAACTTTAAATCCACTTTCAATTTCAAATATCATTTTTATTTTACAAATATTAAATTCGCAACCATTGAAAACAGATTAATATATATTTAGCATTTTAAATATTTTCGTGTTTTCGTACATGTGACTGATGGTTGAGTGGTAAGCGCACTTGCCTCTCACCCAAAAGTTCAGAGTTCGATCCCCGGCCGTGGAAGTGGAAAATACTGTGAGAGGGATTTTTTCACTATACACGGATATTGGGTTTGTGTCTCTTGCCTCTAAATGTGTAGTCCCATCCCACACAAGGCTCTTCTAGAGCCTTCG
Source organism: Leptura quadrifasciata (assembly GCA_963675555.1). Lineage (NCBI taxonomy): Eukaryota > Metazoa > Arthropoda > Insecta > Coleoptera > Cerambycidae > Leptura > Leptura quadrifasciata. The sequence goes on from OY776673.1 coordinate 38,681,967, forward strand.
GGATAAAGGGGGTCTTCATTACCTGTGGTGTATTCATTATTATTTATTATTATTATTATTATTATTATTATTATTATTATTACTATGAGTATAATATTTCCTTAATTGTTTTTATTTGTATTTGAATTGACGTGTCCTATACCAATTGTAATGGTCTTCTGAATTTAATAAAATATTGCTATTATATTTATTAATATTAATATAATACAACAATATTGAAATTATAGATATTAGATGAAACAATTAAAGATTTATTTAAACAGCGTGTATGCAAATTATACCTTCAACTCTTACTTTACGGTACCTTAACGACTGCTGTCAGCTAAGTTATACTATCAAGCCGTGATTCGAGCAAAGTAGTTTTTAATTCGTTTAAATTTTTACATCAGGTAAGTATACAACGCAATTAAACAATCTAGTAAAACGTAAGCACTCTTTTCATTTTAAAACTTATCCCATTGTTTTAAAATTAGCAGAATTAAATTTCCTAGGCAAATTAAGGATCTAAATTAGCATATCGCAGAAAGTAAGACCGAGGACGACATGTTAAGGCCGTAATGGCTCCGCAGGGAAATCAACAGTACGAAATAAATCTCCACAAAAACAAATCAATTTAAACAATAATTCATCCTCACAACGCGAAGCATTCGGAAGTACCTCACGAAGTAAAGGGCGGCATCTCCTAAGCTGCCAGGGATAGGTAATTAGCTCCCTAAGATAATGAGTTACGTGGTTCGCTTCGTATATTTATCACAAGTCTCTAGAGTCGACAATGAGTCGGTAGGATAACTATATAATGCAGAGGAACATCTCGAGAGATGCCGTCGTTTCGTCTTAAGTTAAAGGGCGTATAGCTACCCCATCGCCCGCCCCTATACATATTCGAGCACATTTGTAATGTGATGGCACAAGAAATCTTATATTCAGCCAGAATTTTAGTGGTTGAATAAGGCTAGCAGCATATCTCTTCCATTGTTAAATCGCTATTTGGTTGCTTGCGAGGAGTTGTAAAGGTCATTTTCTATTAATTTATTAAAGGATACTAAGTGGTAAAGAGGGAGACGCAAATTACATCTTGGACTTTATGATGATATCTTTCCTCTATAGTAAGGAAAATTGAAATACGTGACTAATTCTGCCCATTTGAGATGGTTATATTGTTAGCTTAACGGTTGAGGCAAAAGCTTTTGTGTTAAAAGGTTTTCTGGAGGAACATTTACATTATCTCTATAACGCAGATCATCGTATTCAATAGCACAGAATGAATTCTGGAAATTAGGGGTATAATGTAACAGGAATAATACAGGGATAATATTAAACAGTAATTTTTTGTTCTGCTATATGTACGTGTACAGGTATTTTTTTAGTGTTTAAGATAAATTTCAGCTACATTAATGCATCCAAAATATCATAAATTTGTTAAAAAATTTAATTTCTTCTTTTGTTAGGTGACGTGGACGACTTTTTATAGTGCAGCTCTGGATTTTTCTTTATCACATTTAGATAATTCTGATATTTAACGGTAAAAATACACCTAAAATTTTCTAAAATAAAAAATTACATGAATTATCTACACATAACCTTTTGTCGTTACAGTGTCCATTGAAATGGTACATTTTTTTTAGGCTAGGGTAACATTTTGGGAAGAACTCAATTTTTTATTTAAAAAAAATGTAGTAAATTAAATACTATGGTAGACCAAGATTACTACTGATTCCTATAAAAGAAACTTAATTCATTGCCATCCATCAAGTTCCTTTTATATATTTTAATTTACTACATTTTTATTTTCATAAAAATAAATTAAATTTGAATATTACAGAAAAGATATATTTTAGAACTTAACGTTTCAAACCTGGTTATTGAATATTTAGTTATTAACAAAGGCGGTACACGTCTCAATTGAATTGTCCCACTTAAAGGCAGCGTCTCCAGAGGCTAATATTCACGACAATATGTCTTCCCGGGTTTTACTTAACCCCGATCGATTATTTCAAAGTTACAATAAGTAGATAAATAAATAAGCAGCACAGAAATTAGACAACCCCCAATTCCAGAAGCCAGGGCTTGTGCAGAAGGGGGTTACACATTGAAAAAACGCAGACATACAAACATTTTCTCCGATATTGTCAGTGCCGGAGCCAGGATTCGAACCCGGTGGTGCGATGTCCATGTGATTAATCGCGATTGCCACCTCGCGCCTTAACCCATTCCAAAATTGCCCCAAAGAAAAATGTAAATTTAAAATAGCGAGCTCTTACCAAACGATCGACTGTTCAACTCGCACGTTAAAATCAAAGAAACCCTTAATAGCGGGCCATTTCATTTTAACACCATGCTGGGCTAGAATTCAATCTCTCTAGTGCAGATTGCGCGGCCACATATGAACCAAGCAGTCATCAGTCGGCAGCGGAGAGGACTGTTGATACTCGGTAGCGTCAATTGATACAAATAATAGTTTCTTGGCAACTTTGATGGCTGGGACCGCTTGTAAATTAATTACTTATATCATTTCAGAAAAACAATTAATTTAATAGCCTAAGTAACTAGCCTAACTATAAATCAAATTGATACAGGGTGCGACGGAATTAATATCAATATGCTAAAATTGTTCTGCCCTCATATTGTCCCATATTTAACACATATTGTCAACCACTGTTTAACTGAAAATATTTTCCCTGCAATGTGGCGGAGAGCTGTTGTCACTGTGTTGCCCAAAAAAGACAATCCCGAAGTTCTTAAAGATTTGAGGTGCATCAGCATATTACCAACTTTGTCAAAGATTATTGAAAAGATTATAGAACTACAATTAAGGGAATACTTAGAACATAACTCATTAATACCTATAGTCCAGTCTGGTTTTAGACCAGGACACAGCTGCACTACGGCTCTTTTACACATTGTTGATGAGGTTATTACTGCCACAGATAAAGGACTCTGTACTGTACTGGTTTCGTTAGACTTCAGTAGAGCTTTCGATACTATAAACTATGACATACTTTTAGCGATTTTACACTATATTGGGCTCGCTGAAGATGCTGTAAAATTATTTAGCAATTATTTAAGAAACCGGGAACAGTGTGTACTTTTAAATAACATTAAACCAAGCTACACAAGTTTAAAAACAGGTGTCCCACAAGGATCTATTCTCGGTCCGTTGCTTTTTACCATATACACAACTCTACCAGTCTTTTTCTGCTAATGAGGTAAATATAGCTTGTGCACGTTTAAATGAAGATCTTGATAACTTCCTAAAAATAGCAAAAGACCATTGTTTAGTTATTAATCCATCAAAATCTAATATTATTGTCTTTGGTTCGAGAATACAAAGAAACAGCATTGTAGATAGTGTAAATATACTAATAGAAAATAATCCATTAGAAAGAAAAGAGAAAATTAAAAGTCTAGGGGTAATAATTGACACGGACTTACGATTTAAAGAAAATATCAACAAATTATTACAAAAGGCCTACTCATCTCTAAAATTAATATATAGTAATAGGCAATTTCTTCCTCAGAAAACAAAAATTTTACTCTGTGAAACGTGGTTTTATAAATTTTAAATTATGCAGATAGTTTGTATGGCCCTTGTTTGGACTCAATATACGTCAACAAAATACGAAAATTATAAAATTCTTGTCTAAGGCTAATTTATGGAATACGTTGGAACCAGAGAATATCTCATAAATTAAAAGAGATTAATTGGCTAAATATGAAAAATAGAAGACTTCATCATTCAGCATGTCTCTTTCATAACATAATAATAGATGTCCCCAGTCTACTTATATCAAAAAATAAAATTTAGGACAGATGTTCATACACTAAATCTTAGATTTAAGGGTCTTCTAACCCCACCAGCCCACAGAACAGAACTATTTAAACGCAGTTTTAGTTACCAAATTTGCAAAGTATATAATAATATTGACGATACCTTCAAACACTCTAGTAAATATCAATTTAAAAAAAAGTATAAATTACATCTATTCCAAATTCAGTGCTTACAATAAGTATAGCATGTTTAAAATCTTTTATTTCTACTTCCTATATGCATTAGAAAATACAAATTACTTATGCTTATAACTAAAAAAATATATTATCAACCCCTTGTAATATGTATGTATGTATATTGTATATATACCCTATATGTAGTTGAAACTTTTCAATCTCATATTGTACCTAATATTATCTATATCATTTTATTTTTTATAGCGTCAAATTCATGTATGTAGTAATATAAACATTTGGTTAAGTGGAAGAACAGATCGGGTAATTCTGTTAACAGCTTGATTACTCGGAACTGAACTTCGCCATTTATTTCTTAGTAGAAGAATGGGTGTAATATATTGAACGTGAATTTATTGTTGGAAATAAAAAAGACGTTTATTATTATTATTATTATTATTATTATTATTATATTTTTGAGGCCGGTTAAAGTGTGTAATTTCGAGCTTTAATTAATTTAAGGAATTAGTTTCCCCGGTTCAAAGAAATTTAAACGAAACCGAATTTAATCGTCTCTGGTTTAGTAATCATAACTGATGAAAATATATTATTTCAGACACCGAAAAACCAAAAATATATACTATATTTCGCATTTAATATTAGCTTCATTACATTGCCTCAGTTTGTTAATTAAATTTAAGTTAGTTACCTAGAAATGTATGATGCCTTATAGGACAAAAAGTGACACAAATATCCGATTGTCTTGATTTTAAATTACATATAAAATGTAATCAATATAGTTGAGATTGATTAGTGTTAAATTCCAGATGGGTTTACAAATATTGCAATAATTTTACCGTATTGATTAGACAATTTAATTATACTCGCTAGTATACACCCGTTGTTTTCTGCTATAAAAATGTTTTATACTTATTCAACTGCACTCACAAAATAATCTGTGGCCTAAATTTCTCATAATTATTACCATACTAATTATTACTAAGCTAATTATTCACGTCCAACAAACACATAAGTTGGCGCCACGCTGGCCTTTCAAATATTCAATTAAGATTTGTTCGCTTGTGATTCTTGGATTAAACGTATAATTAAAGAAAGTTAGAAAAACCGAATTAACTTAAAATTCAAAAACAATCTAATTAAAACAGCAGAACTTTTCAAGTCGCTTAATTATCTGAATTTTCTGTGATATTATTAAAAACGTCATTTCATCCGTTAATTTCGCATTTAATATGTATATTTCATTATTTAAATTATCTGAAAATCCCTTTATAAATAGCATTTTCTTTCACTCTAAATACTTTTTTAAAACTTCCGCTTAAGTGATCAACGACTTCAATTAAGACAGACATCTCCGAGAATAAAATATAAATTTCATTTGCATTTCGCGTTTTCCATCTCAGTCCGTCCCACTCTGGCACCTTAATTTACAGTCAAACGTTCTCGTCAATCTTTTTCCGGAAAACAAATTTATACAATGTCTTTTCTTGTCACTTGCTCCACAAAAGTCTCAAAATTGATATTATTACTTTTTATTGTGCAAATATCGCCCTTTCCTACGAAGTAAATTACTACTCCTTCTTTTAATAAGCTTAATGACAAAAGCACTCCAAAAAAATTACTGGGGTTCATTTTTATTCAATCTCTTTTAATCATTTAAATGTTGAATGTGTAGGCTGCAGGCAACATCATAGTCACTATAAATCCATTCCCTCTGACACGAATTACGAATATTTCAGCCTGATTCATTTTTATAACTGTGAATAAAGGAAACGTGCCATTACTTCAAGCTCTGTGTCGGAAAAACAAACCGGCGGATTTTACTTTCTTATATGCAAAATTCTTTTTACGTTCCTTTTTTTGTGTAAAATTCATGTTATCCTTGATCCTATATATATAGTATTGAGACATGTATTTTTACACACGCTTCATAAGAAAATTAAATATATTAATATCAAAGCAGGAAGTTGTGTACTTTTGACAATTAGTCATTGTTTCAGTTAAATATTAAATTAAGTTGTCTTTGGATGTTTATTACTGTTAAAAAATCAGTCCGTGACACCTCGGTTTGAATTTCCCATCCAGGAAGTTTTAAAAAATTGTATCACAGGAACTTATCTACCACCTAGAATCAAATCATGTACTATCAGAAATTCAGGGTTTAGAAAACACCATAGCACTAAAACATAACATTTCGCAAGCTCCTCTGTAAAGTCCTTATTTTAATATAAGCAATGTAACCAGACTGCAACCAACAGCTACTCTCCGGACAATGTGCCCCGCAGAGCGCTAAATTACGAGTTACAAACCTAGCGCGTTAAGTGTAGTAATTACATATTACCAACAGAACGCTAATGCTTCGATTGCAACAAACACAGGACGAAAGACTAATTCCTACTTAAAGAAGTTCTTGTGCCAGTCGTCACACACTACTTGCAGACTGCAGCTTCTCTGGTTCGTCTAATTGTTCTTCTAACCGTTGATAATTTCGGAAACGAACCGCGCGTCACTCGACTAAGATTCTTAACCATTTTAGAGATTATCACGTGAGGTGCTTTCTCAGTTTCTTAGACAGCATCTTTAACTTTGTTTATCGCTGTCAGTACCTCAACTGTTGTTGCGTTTGCACTATGATTTTGATAGCTGGTTTTCTTGATCACTGTATCACCCGCACGCGACGCTTGAATTTATGGTAGTGTTCGCACTTCCAATAATAATAATAATAATAATAATTTATTGTCCAAAAGACCATACAGAAAGGTATAGGACTAATCACAAATAAAAGCCATGGCTTCAATAGCAATTGCTGCAGAAGCTTAATAATTACATACACAAAACATATAAAATACAAAAATTACACAATGAAATTAAAAACCATTTAGATTCTACACATTTAAATACTCTTCAACAGAATAGAAACCCATATCACTTAAATAATTAACCATTTCTCTTTTGAATGAGTTCACATTATTTATGTTTTTAATACAGTTTGGAATTTTGTTGTAAAGTTTAATTCCCATATAATTCGGACTTTCCTCAAACTTAGATAGATTATGTAGTGGCGCGTTCAAATAATTCCTTTCACGAGTACTGTATGTATGGTTAAAATTGTTTGTTGGAAATGCATTTAAATTTTTCTTAATATAAAGAACTATTTCTAAGATATAAATACATGCCAGAGTTAATATATGAAAATCTTTAAAAATATTTCGACAAGATGAGTATTTAGAAACACCAGCTATATACCGAACTGCTTTCTTTTGAAGCCTAAAAATTCTGTCAAAGTGAGGAGAACATCCCCAAAATATAATCCCATATGATGCTCTAGATACAAAATGTGCATAATAATATGACATAACCGTGGACCTACCAGAGATCTGTGTTAATCTATATAATGCATAACAAACAGGAGAAAGTTTTTTTGCCGTTCAATCTATGTGAGGTTCCCAACTAAGTGCATTGTCTATGTATACGCCAAGAAATTTTGCCGACGGTACTTGTTCCACTGATTTTCCATTAACTTTTATGAGTTGACTTTCATTGTACGTAGAAGTTCTTGGTGAAAAGATTATAAAAACAGTTTTAGAGATATTCAGAAATAATTTATCTGCTTCAAAATAATTTGAAAATTTTGTTATGTTAGTACGCGCACTATTTATAACTTCAGAAAAAGTATTCTTACAGCATAGATACGAATTATCATCTGCGAACATAATTAGAAAATCTTCTAAAACCATGTTGCGAATTTGAAAGAATTTTATGCTTTATTGCAAATGTGACAATTCTGTTAAAAACAATTCTTTCTATTATTTTAGAAATAGTTGATAAGATTGCAACTGGTCTATAGTTTTCAGGTAATGTGTTGTCCCCTTTTTTATACAAATGAAAAACTTTTGCAGTTTTTAAGACGGAGGGAAAATGACCTTCAGCTAGAGAAAGATTAATTAAAAACGTAAGAGGAGCTACTATATACGCAACAGATTTTTTAATTAGATTTGAACTTAAATTATCTACACCGGAGGAATTGCTATTTTTCAAGTTTCTTATTATGTTGAAAATCTCTGATTCAGTAACGGGTTCTAAAAACAAAGTAGGATATTCTTGTAGTGGTATGAAATTATTTTTTAAATTGTCATCTAATTTTTTATTCAGTTTGGCAGGTAAATCGATGAAGTATTTATTTAAATGTGCTATAATATAAGGGTCATTAATTAAATTCTTTTCAATTTTAATATTATCAATACTATTTTTTGTTTGCTTGTTAGTTACAGTATTATTTATTATTGACCAAACTGTTTTCGATTTATTGGTAGAATGAAAATAAGTTAAATCGTTGTGAAGTTTTTTAGCTGATACTATAACTTTTTTGTATATTTTCTTATAATTCTTATAAAAAGTAATATCATCTGGATCGTTTGTTTGGGACATGACTTGGTGTAAAATTTTTAGTTTTTGAGCTGACACTTTTATACCCGGTATTACCCACCCTTTGTTTCCATGCATTTTGTAAATATTTACTTTAGTTAGAGGAAAACACAAGTTGTTGTAATAAATTAGGGTATTTACAAAATTAGTAAATCCTTCTTCTGGCGTTATTGCATTATATACTTCACTCCATGATTCATTGCTTATATGGTTAAAAAAGCTTGTATAGTTTATATCATTATATAGTCGGGTGTGTCTATACTCACATTTACTATTTATGGCAGTTGAAATGTATTCGGCTGCTAGCTACTTTATCATTTACAAATGGATATCCGTTGCAATTCAATTTGGGTTGCCCTTTCTCACTCGTAATATACTGCAGCGCCATGTTAACCTCATGGAGTATGAAACGAAACTCATCAATCAAGTGAAATGTCAGTGTCAAGGTCAAATGTCAAGAATCCGTTCGAGAATCTAGGTGCACCAATTCTGAAGGTTGTAATATATATGTATATATGCATCTTCGGGGAATTGTTCATTCGGTACATTGCTCTACGGTGAACTATCCATTCAATGAATCTCCCGTTCGGTGGATTGTCCTTTCAATGTACAAGTTTGGATGAATTGTTTTCGTTAAATTGTTTTCGGTAAATCGACCGTACCCGATTATCGTATAAGAATTGTTTACAAAATAATAAGCGTAAAGATGGTTAATGATCATAAAAGTCCATAACAGTCGATTTAGTTTTAACTGACAGCCGAATTATTGAAATGTCAGTTAGTTTAAGAGGCACGTGGTTGCTACTCAGTTTGGTACCGGATCAAAAACTAAATTTCACACATATTTTCAATTAATATTTTGGATTATTTTAATTGAAATTTCGATTTATTCGAATTTAATTAGCGAGTATCGTTCAGAAGTGTTAATTTCTTAGATTTATTATAGACACATTAGAGGTTAATTTTGAGACTAATTTTGGAAATTTAATTATAGACGATTTTGGTAAGTCAGATTTCGATTTAGGTACGGCTAAATTTCGATTTTGGTAAAGCCAGATTTCGATTTGGCACAGCTAGATTTTGAGTATAGAACTTACCAACTGTTCTATTTTTGTAATATTTAGATTTTGGACTTTTGGATCATTCGCTATTCTTTGGTACACAATTTTTGGTATATGATTTTGCCCTCTACGATAGGGAAACATATTTCATTGTAATTGAAAATCTCCCATCTGGATAATATCTTATTTAACACTGAGGTGTGAGAAAAACACGGACCTCGACCAACGACCTTCATGTTTGGAGCGCCTGGAAAATCTCCCAATCTTGTAAAAGTTAAGTAATTACTGTATATCATTTTCCTTGTAAAAATTGCTTAAAGTAAATAATTTTTTTCCACAGCGTTAGCTTTTAAAAACCCTAGACTATGCTTGATATTTATTTTATTGTAAGATTTTTACCTTTAAATTTTCTTTGTATTGTACATTGCATACCTATTGTTATAATAAATTGCATTTGTTTTACTTGTTCTTTTTTTATTGCTCGCTCTCACTATAAGGATTAGTAAGATCGGGGACCTCGTTTGCTTGACCTGACTTTAGGTCGTAATAAGCGTTTAATACAATTAACCATCCTCTTCTCTTGGCTAAATTGAATTACTATGGCATTAGGTCCACCTTCCTAACTTGGTTCAGAAGCTATCTTAGGGCGAGTTGTAAAAACAAAGTTCAGTTCCAGTTCAATGTAAACTTGGTTCAAAATCCTTGACTACCATTGTTGCTTCAATTGTAACTTTGGATTCTGAACTGAGTTCAAAGTTGAACCACTTTTGTACAACCGCCCTAAGTGACAGAGATCAGACGGTTAAATTAAACAGTAACGTATCAGAAGAAATAAATGTTTGCTCTGGAGTACCACAAGGGAGTATATTGGGGCCCATACTCTTTATTATATTTACTGCAGATCTGCCTCATATTATAGGATATGACTGAAATGCAGATGATAGCCAATTATGCAAGTCGTGTCCTACTGAAAACATTAGTCACCTCATAAGTAAGCTGAATGTAAACTTGCAGTTATTAAGTGAATGGTTGAGTGATAATGGTTTAAAACTTAATGCGTCTAAAACCGTTGCAATATCCACGGCGTATTACGACAAGTGGAAGATTCGTGTAAAGGCCGAGAAGTCGGAGGCGAATGGCGATAGTCTTCACTATTGGTACCAACACTTTAACCGGTATAGCAAAAAATTGCCAAACAACTGATATCGTGTTAAATAATAGTATAATAAATCTAAGTAATGAAGTAAACAACTTGGGTGTTATCTTTAGAACCTCTCCTTCGAAAATCATGTTACAAAAAAAGATAAGTGTGTGTTCAAGTTCGAGTCATTGTCGAGGTATATGTATGAGGAATCTGATACTTTCAACTTTTTTAATAAAGGGACATTGACAATATTGTGTTTTTGAGCAAATTTCACTGTGTAGCGTTAAATTTTGTTTCAGAGGTTGATCAATCAATTTTAGGTTATTTTCAGCTTGCTCGTATAAACTATCCCATGATTCAACTGTAAATCGCCGTGCCATCTGCATATAAGATTATAATTGCTTTCAAATTTGGTATAGAAGCTATATCGTTTATATAAACCAAGAACAAGATTGGCCCATGTATGATACCTTGGGGTACGCCCATGTTAATTGTTAAATAATTACTAAATGCATTATCTACTTTTGGTCCTTGTTTTCTGTCTGAAAGGTAGTTTTTAAATAAATTTAGGACCGGGCCACGTACACCTATATTATTTAATTTCTTTAACAACAGTGAGTGGAATACCGTATCAAATGCCTTAGCTAGGTCTAGAAAGACACTAAATCATTTTTATTTTCATCTAGATTATTAACCATATTTTTGCCAGGTCTAAAATTGCCTATTCTGTACCAATACCAGTTTGAAAACCATACTGCTTATTTGATATCGCACCATATTTTGTTGAGTAATTTACCAATCTATTCTTTAAACATAATTCAAAAGTGTTTGAAAAGTTGTTAAGTCTATAGTCAAATCTCCGGATTTGTAAATTGGGATAACTATAGATTCTTTTCATTCTTTGGGAATAATTTCAGTTTGAAAAATTAAATTGATAATGTGTAGTAGTGGAGTTAGCAATTGTTCATGTAGAAGTTTTTATTAAACCACTTCATATTCCATCGGAGCCTGGTGTTTTATTTTTTAGTTTCGATATTACTAGTATAATTTCATTTGTAGTTATTAGTTGTAGCAACATGGACTGAGCTTGCGTATTATTTAGTTGGGTGTTGTTTTAAATAAATAAATAAACGCCACCGAAATTAGACAACCCCCAATTCCAGAAGCTAGATGCTTGTACGGGGGTTATACATATACATTGAAAAACGCGGACATGCAACCATGTACTCCGATAGGGCTAGTGTCCGAGCCGGGATTCAACCCCGGTAGAGCGATACCCGTTCGATTACTTGCGATTGCCACCTCGCGCTTTAACCAACGCGGCTATCAGGTAGATAACGCGGCTATCGGCTAGGGAAGTTATTATTTACTCTATTTAACTTACTTTTTCGAACTATTTTTGAACCTATGTTTACGAAGGGTGAGCGGGGGTGAGTCTTTACTCTTCGATATGTGATGTAAAGCAACGTAAGGCGCGGTTAGTAGTTGGATGGGTGACCGTTCCAACGAAGACCGCGTCCTCGCCTCGCACATCTTCCAGCGGCTTGTATACCAGTGTATACGCTGAAGCTATACAACCTTGGGCGAGGGTTGTGTAGGTAATATACCATCCTTCGGAGGGGATGTAAAGCCGTTGGTCCCTTGTCTATAAAATGTTAGGGAAGTAAAAGATCCCTACTTTTCTTAAGGGAAGAGGTTTGGCAAAATTCCTGGTTGGGGGTAGCTCGTCTACAGGCGTCGGTGTTAGGCCTCAGTAGCGGAAATAGTCCGACGTTAAATAAATGTATAAAAAAAACTATATTTATGAAAACATTATGAACGCATTTGCTTTTTCAATATTATCTGTTATTAAATTATACGTAAAATGATCTATAATATTTGAGAATTGCTTATTGTTTTGCCTGTTTTCTGAATTTGATGCATTTTTTTTTTTTTTTTTTTTTTTTTACATTTATTTAACGTCGGCCTATTTCCGCTACTGAGGCCTAACACCGACGCCTCTAGACGAGCTACCCCCAACCAGGAATTTTTGCCGAACCTCTTCCCTTAAGAAGAGCAGGGATCTTTTACTTGCCTAACATTTAATAGACAAGGGACCGACGGCTTTACATCCCCTCCGAAGGATGGTATATCCCCTATACAACCCTCGCCTAAGGTTGTATAGCTTCCGCGCATACACTGATATACAAGCCGCTGGAAGATGTGTGAGGCGAGGACGCGGTCTTCGTTGGAACGGTCACCCATTCCAAGTACTAACCGCGCCTTACGTTGCTTTACATCGCATATCGAAGTATGTACATAGTAAAGACGCACCCACGCTCGCCCCAATTTGATGCATCATATATTATTTTCCAAATTTGTTTATAATTATTATTTGCCTCCAACAATTTATCAGTATAGAGATTATTTTTTTTTGTTTTTTTAATTAAATTATTTAGCTTGTTTCTATAACTTATTCTGCTTCGAGTTCAAAAGTATACTTTTTTATTAATCTTCTCTTTTATTTTTATACTTTATAGAATTAATAAGCACTGTAGTAATCCAGTAATTTTACGGTTTTTATTTTTTTTTTTTATTTGCTATTTTTATTACATCAGTTGAATTTTTTTCTGTTGATTTAAATTTATTTATAAAGTTTCCATAAGCCTCTTCCATGTTATTTTTATTGAGTACCTCATTCCATGTTTCTTCCTTTAACTGTTTCTTCAATTTAGTATAATTTATCTTGTTATGTTGTAGGACTTTTGCCATACTTTCTCCACTGTTAATAAAGGTATGTCGATCCTTCAGTTCGTCAAGTGCTCTGGATTTGTTCACTTAAACACGAGACTTCAGATACCTTCATAGGAAGAAGTCAGTTCATTTTACATTCGGGCTTCTTTTTCATTCACGCTGACAAATCTGGTGACCTCGGAAGCCATCGTACGTCCCAAAAGCGTGAAATGGTATGCCTTCGTCTGCGTAATTCAGGCCTCAGGAAGTTGTTTATCATGTGAACGTAACGAGCAGGATTCAGTTACTGTTTCGCCATTTTCCTCGAAAAAATACGAATCAATTAGACGCATTGATGAAACTGCATACAACACCATAACTTCAGGACTGTGCAGAGGTCGCTGATGAAGTTGCTGAGGGGTTTCAGCTGCATAAGATGGAGCGCGTCCACCAAGAGTTCATGAACCGACTTGAATCGTGTTATGAGCAGGGTGGTCGTCATACGGCTGATATAATTTTAAACAATAAAATGACATGTAATTGACTAATGAAATATGTAAATAAAAATTTTATAACTTGAAAAATAATTAAGCATCGCTCATTACAAATTGTCATGTTTCCGTGGACCACCCTGTATATAACTCCATAGTGTATAGTTGCTGATTTGATATATTTATAATCTGCTGCTGATGTTGAACTACAAAAGGTGTTACAAATTTTCGGAACAGAGCCCAACATCCGATATTCAACCAAAACTAATTTTTTACTTAAAAAACCGGTAACGTTTCTGAAAAGCAAACCTATAATGCAAAAGAGAGCATATAAATTGAACAAACAAAATAAATCCAAAATAAAAATAGAATCAAACTAATGAAAATTTCTAATATTGCTATAATTCTTACGGAGTATTTATTTATATTTATGCTAAAGTTGGAATTCACTATTACAGCTTTCTGGTAAAACTAATGCTCAGAAAGCTTCCTCTTATAACACATAAGCAATAATCACTGTTTCATTTATGTGTTGGTAGGTAAAATGAAAATATAATTAAGCGAATATCCGTTCAACCGTACCATGTACACTGCAAATTATTTTTGCGATATTATCTGAGTACCAATTGCGCTTAATTGATAGTAAGTGAAGGGTAATGATCTAGAGTCAATTAATTACGTATAGATGTCGGCGTCCTCCGAATAAGTTAAATCAAATAAATCAAGCAGTTAACCTGATTTAACGTGATAAATTAGCCGTATGGTATACATTCTGGCTCCCTAGAGATGAACTGTACATGAACCTCGCCCGCTAATGATGAATATTTCATAACTACATCTAAATAGAGTAACCTGTTGACCTTAAGACGTAAAAACCGCCTGAGTCATATTTAATTGTGGCAATATCGAAGTCATTGACTGCACTCACTTGCAGTGACCTATACATACAATAGTTGCAGCATTAACTACCTAGAGCTCTACCAGCAAACTAAGTAGGTGGTATTAGTAACATAAAATGAAATTGAATGAAATATATCCGTTGGCGCTGTAGCCTATTTACACTTTATGTGGAAGTAATGATCACTATAGTTTCTTTATGTATTGTTGTTTGTTAGTTTGTTTTTTCACATTGTAAATCCCAAACTTGCAGTTTTACGATTTTATGTCCGCTTCCTTGGGTTTCCCATACTAATAAATTTAATTTAATTTATGTGTTAAAAATTATAAAGTTTTTAAAGTGATAAATGAAGAGATTATTTACATATGATCATAATAATTATGATTATATACAGGGGCAATAATAATGACAATAATTTATTAATTTCTCAAATCAATGTACATGATATCGAACAGATACGTGGTTCTGCTAGATTTCAGCAACGCTTTTGATACCATCAATCACAATACTTTACTGGCCATTCTGAAGTCATGCGGAATACGTATCTAGGGCTCAGAGTTAGTAAAATGATATTTAAAGGGACGTACTCAATGCTTTAGGCTAAAGGGAGAACTTCGGTCCTAGGTATGTTTTTCCAAGTATTCTTCAAGGATTCATTTTAGGACCTCTACTGTTCACAATCTATACTAGTCAGTTCACTAAATACCTTGAGCACTGCACTATGCGTATGTATGCTGATGACACTCAGATATACCATTTTTTTATGCCAAAGATTATGCAACAGCAGAGCACAATATAAATAAAAATTTAGAAGGATTATCTAGCATTTCTGCAGACCGTTCTCTACTTCTAAATCCAAATAAATTGGTGCTTATTGTGTTTGGTAAAAAGGCGGACTATATGACATTATCGAAAATCTTAAATGTTAATATAACAGAACTCGCATACCACAATCCACTTAAAATTTAGGTCTAATCGTAGATCAACAATTAAGATTTCAAAATCAAATACCTAAAAACATCCATAGGGCATATAGGACACCAAGATTATTGCATCCGCATAGAACAAGTCTAAATCACGATACAAGGAAAATGCCTTGTGAAACGCTGGTTCTGTTACAGTTTTCATTTTGTGCACCTGTCTATGACCCTTGTCCTGATAAAGACTCAATAAATAGAATACAAAGAGTATAATATTCGGCCACGACTTATTTGTGTGGTCCTTTTTGGTAAGTTTAGTTGAGTAGAATAATGAATGATACAACACTTATCGAAAAAGAAGGTATATATATTACCCTTCAAAAAGGAATTAACAAGCAAAAACCAAAATTAAATTTAAAAACAAACTTTAGGTACTTCCCTATTCTTCAGCGAGAATTTAACACGTAAAACAAAAGTGAATAGGAAGCTGTATATACTTTCTCACTCTTCAGTAAGAATTTAACAAGCAAAATAAATTGTTTAGGGAGAGCCGCGTATTTCTGAGCCGCCCTGTAGCAATTAAGCAACTTGCATTTAGAGACCCCTCGAAAGATTACTGTTTATTATTAACTAACTACTTAAGACAAATGAAAAACTAATGTTTTTATAGGTACTGAGAGAGAAAATAATTCACCAAAATGGCAACAAACGGCTTACCGGCTTCCTTACAATCATCCGCTCCTACTCGACTTTTATGCACTGCCTCTCCTAGGCACCAATTACCACCTCACGAACTGGCAAGAAAAACCTTTGCTCCACTCCGGTCACTATTTCACAAAATTCCAACACTAAATTAAAATCTTCTTGAAAACCGAATTTAAAATATCCCGTCATGAATCCTGGAAGCTTTATCCTAGTATCCCTCACAACGATCTCCTTAGACTCTCATTTACCCGCCTAACTCATGCGAAAATTTACCTGGAACTCTTCTGTTCAACTCGCGCGAGAATTCCCCTGGAACTGCCTTCTGTTCCTTCGGTGCCCTTGTAGCTCTCTTCGTTATTTTATGTTTCAAAATTTATATTGTTCTTCACTTTCTGAGAACTTACACTGAAATTTCTTCTCAAGCATGATAAGATAAGCTTTAAGAATGCGGCGCGGCCACTTCCGTTACTGAAGTCTAGATGCAAAATGCTTGTCTCTAGGCGAATGTTTTAAACGATCTCTTCAGAATAACACCTATATACGTACAAAAATAATTTGTACAGAGAAAACTACATAGGGGGGGGGGGTTGCTATATTATATCTTCAGGCAAATGATTCTTTAGATTGCCTTTGACTGTGTCTAGTAATAAGAGGGTAGATGGCCTACTCAAGATAAAAGGTCTGAACTACACTACGTCCAATGGGTGACCTCCAGAAAAGTATAATGATTTCTCCCCATCTTCTAGTGGCTTGTGCTAGTGGTGTGTGCGCAGTGTGCAGAAGCTATGCAATCTAGGTGCGAAAATGAATATACTGCTCTTTGGGGGGTGGGGGTAGCTACTGGAAGCGGCTGGAACCTCACCATCCGGTGAATCTTTGAAGCTGAAAATAGCATTAGATTATGTGGCAAAATGGCACTAAACGTAATCCGATCTCAACCAGAATATTTTCAAATCTTCTGAAGCACTAAAGAAACCCTCAACTTGATAAATTTCGCTTGTGGCTCGTGCTGCAAATTTCATCTGCGCGAGTTATTACGTACATTATCGCTCATTGAATAATATACTATTATCATATTAACATGTTTAAACATCACTTGGACAACTAAGAAAGTCTAGTTACCCTAAACATTCCTGATTCGTAAAGTAGGTAACAAACTGAAAATTGGTAAAGTGATAATCTGTAAAAAATTCACCAACGTAGGTACAGAAAGTATATGATATTGTTATTGTTACACCTACCTTTAAAGTATGTAAAAATCCACTGGAACACGAAATCTTATTAACATGGCAAATAACACCAACGTTATCGAATGACAGGCTATTATAAAATATGGCGCGGAAACAAACGACAATCGTCAAGATTTGCTCATATCTGTCTTTGTTAAATGAAACATTAGTTAGCTTGCATTTCACTAATTTTACTAGATTTTAGAGGAATATTTGTACCGTAATTATTCGATTTGTCTGTATATATAATTAAAAACGACACTAAACCTAATCCGATCTCAACCAAAACCTTTTCAGATCTTCTAGAGCACTGAAGAAACCTTTATGCAAACTTTTATCCAAATCCGTTCTCCAATTCAAAACATTTGAAATTAAATGCGGTAGTAAATCTGCATAGTTGTTGTTGAATAGGAATGCACGTGACATGATAAGTTTCATGACGCAAGGGCTACACGCATCGACCATGCCACACGAAATGCGATATATGCTTCACATTTGCTTGGTTTTCAATTTGTTTCACGGAAACCAAATCGAAAGTGTGGAAGTGTGATATATTGTTGAAATCAGAATTTTAACTGCTTTTCAATGATTCGCTTGCAAACTGAAAGTAATTATTAAAAAAACAATTTATTGTGCCAAAACGGCACTAAACGTAATCCGATCTCAACCAAAACCTTTTTAGATCTTCTGGAGCACTAAAGAAACCCACATGCAAAGTTTCATCCAAATCCGTTTAGTAGTTTCGGTGCTATCATGCTAAGACAAATACAAAAAATTGACAACTCTCCAATAAAGAAGAGGTTCAATAAAACTTACTATTTGAGGACAGCTCCTTTCAAAGCATTGGTGATTGAAATATGTCGTGGAAATAGGCCTCTATTGAATAAGTCAATTTAAAAGGCTTAGCCCAACCCACGCCTAGAGAATCTATATAGTTTGCATCCAGTATCAGTCGGGGTATTTTCATACAAACAAGAATAATAGTTAGATTATTTTAAGAAAGAACTTTAGTGTAATAATCATGATTGGCAGCAATAGCTTGAAAATTCTAAATATTCCTTTTTACGAAAAAAATAATGTTTGTTGTAAGGAATATGTAAAGGCGCGCAAAAGTAAAAATTTTGTGGTCCCCGAATAATGAATCATTCGACTCAGTAGGTTGCAATGAAAAAAATGACCCTTTTTGTGAAATAAATGTTTCATATTTCCCTGCAGCATGATATTATATGAAAAGACTGAGTTGAAAAGTACGTGATACATGTTAATAACACTTTTCGTGTTAACAATATTTTTAGATAACTATAAAATGAAGCGTCGACCGTAGGGGACCCTAGGTGATCATATGTATAATTAATTAACTTCGAAGAAAAAATACATTATTCGTGTGTTGTTCGGGTTTGTATTGTTTTACAAAAAAGACTGTCTTGACATAAACATCACAGAGGTAGAAATTATTTTCCATAATACTGTATAATTCTGTTATTTGTACAGTCTGTCGTTATTTTTAAACTAGGACATATGTGGTAAAAAACCCTCTTATTTTATCTGATCACTTATTCCTTTCATATAAAAAAACTATCCTCCGTGCGTTGGATCTGTGTCTTATATATCCGTGGCATATGTTCTCGATTCGCCTGTCATCACTCCAGACTACTCGGACAACGTCTCGATTTTTCGGATTAATCATTCTCGAACATGTCAAAAAAATAAAGTTTACTTCCTTATCGGTTACTAGAGTATTTCAAAAAACAGTTATCGGTATATGATTATCTTAACGATTCCTATTAGTTCCGTACCGTACTAATTAGTTTTTCCTAATGACACTATTATTGAAGGAAAACAGTAAAATTATGTTTATTTCTACACTTCATAAAATACACCAGCGTGACATCTTTAATAAGATATTGAGTCTTTCTCGGATGTAGGTATACATTTACAACTAACAATTATTTATAAATAGCTTATTCATCAGTGTACAGTTAGATGTTAATGTCAAGTTTATTTATTTATATTGGCAACTTAACTTACACTTCCTGTTTCTCAGTTGAATTAAAAGTCTATAAGTAATAATTTACAACAACGGTTGTGGTTACAAGGAACTGAGGAATTTTGTTTAAGAATAAAAATTAGATGGGAAATAGACTATTATTACAGAAGGTATTATTTTGTTTAAATATTTCTTCTCTTGGCTATTGTGTTAGTTCGATGTTAATTAAACCAAATTATTATTATTGCACATATTATTTTATAGATTATACATCAATCTTCTCATTGCTATGCATTTCCTTAACATACTTATGCAGTTGGGTTCATATTATGTAAAACTGTCCCAAAATTCCCAAGGGTTACAAAGCGATTCAAGTTTGCCTTTGTTATGAGCATGACTACGCCACTGGAACCATAGAAAATTTGAGAACGGCGCCAGAAAAGCCGCGAATGTTATGCCGGAACATTCTGGAATATTCTACTACATTCGACGCGGGTATATACAGGAACAATTTTTAGATAGACAAGCAAGTGATAACATGAAATAGGAAAAAGTAGCGAGTTGTAAATTAAAGTAGTGAATTTATAGTAGATTAAAATTAGTGTGTTTAGTATAAAGAATAATTATTGTAATTAATTGACAAGTTTGTGACGCGTTTTTCTCCACCTCGCACGTTGACGTGGAGAAAGGGTGCGACCACTCTTTGACACACGAACTTCGGAAACAAGTTTTCGAATTACTCGGGCGCCAGTCCTAGTTTAAGTGATAGGACACACTACCCTCAAGCCGAGTACGCGAGGCTGAGCAGCTCAAGTGGAGAAAATTTATTCCAGTGGGTCAATATATGGGAAATTCGACGTTCACACACAGACAGTAAAACTCAGAGTTTGCAATAAAATCAATATATTACGATAATCCTACTATGTACAATTCTAAATTTTCTCTAACTAGTTACTATTAAAATTTACTAGTTACTGGATACCGGGAGGAGCAAGCAAAAATCTAGTACCAAATGACTCAGGCGACAAGGATAGCAGGCACAAAACTACTTTTTAAAACATTAGCACAAAGCAAACGGCAAAGTGTTAGCACAAAGTAAGCGGCGTTACGTGGGCAATTTAATAAAGCGATAACAGGATGCAGACTAGATACGTATATCAGGCAGAATGAAGCAAGACCATAATCATAAAAATAAATCTACAGTATAACAGTATATGAGGAAATACAGAATACTTGGCTAGTGTGTGCAGTGACAGTTCCTTGGTGTAAGCTAAAACATACCAGGTATTATTATTAGTTCCCTGTAAAGGCAAGGTATGGTTAATAGAACAGATCTGTTACTTTTCAGTGCTCCCAGAGCTCCGAAGATATATGGTGAGCACCTACGAGTAACAGTGAAGATTTGCAGAACAGCTTCCCTCGAGATGGAATACTGGAAAGGTAAAGTATAATTAGAGAACAGATCTGTTACTTTTCAGTGCTCCCAGAGCTCCGAAGATACATGGTGAACAATTACGAGTAACAGTGAAGATTTGCAGAACGGCTTCCCTCTGATGGAATACTGGAAAGTTAAAGTATGGTTAAAGAACAGATCTGTTACTTTTCAGTGCTCCCAGAGCTCCGAAGATAGATGGTGAGTACCTACGAGTAACAGTGAAGATTTGCAGAACGGCTTCCCTCGATATGGAATACTGGAAAGGTATAGTATGATTAGAGAACAGATCTGTTACTTTTCAGTACTCCCAGAGCTCCGAAGATACATGGTGAGCACCTACGAGTAACAGTGAAGATTTGCGGAACGGCTTCCCTCGAGATGGAATACTGGAAAGGTAAAGTATGATTAGAAAACAGATCTGTTACTTTTCAGTGTCCCCAGAGCTCCGAAGATATATGGTGAACACCGAGTAACAGTAAAATTTTACAGAACAAGGCAATGCTGAAAGATCAAGGTATGATTAGTATACAGTAGTTGCACTAGCCAAGTTTCTCCATTCCGTTATCTCTCTCCTATGGTCTTACTTACTTCATGGACTGGATTCAGGCACGTCTGCTGGGGAAGGTGGTCAGATCGGAATGACTCTCTATCTTGGCTTACAGGGTCTTTCTGAATTGTGAACTTGTGATATTTTCGCTACAGCACCAAATCAAACAGCAGACACGTGTACCTCGTGGGACGGCAGCCAGAAGACTGTCAATTCACTTGTAGACATATTTTTATACCACGATTTAGTATATATCCCATTGAATTGTAGTTATTTCAATCAAATATAGTAATATCTTGTATCAAACTCATCAAAGATTTATACTGCAAAATCGATCTCGGATATTGCATGTTAGCTTTTAGCAGCTTATGTGATAATACAAAATATTCATACAAGGAGGGGATAAATCTTGTGGAATATTAATACTTCTTCTTTACCTTCAACAAGCGGTATGTTCCAAATTATATCAGCAGCTCTATGCATATTTTCTTATTTATAAAGTTTTAATGTTTTAAGAAAAATATGCTATGGAAACAAAAATAATACTACACACTTGGTTTGCCGTTTCATGAGTTTTATTAAGTTTGATCTGACATATGTTTCGGTTTTGCGACCATTATCAAACAGTGTTTAAGACTCTTTGATAATGGTTATTAACCATATATTGCCCAAAGTGAACTCAATATAAAGTCAAATCCCAAAAAATGTTGGTCATATATATTCAATGAAAAAAACACTCGTCAGTTCCATCCGTCATGACTCACAATGAGAGTAGACTGGATTCTCTCCATCAAATTATATATGGATTTACAGACTTTTTTGCTAACAATTTCCTTAATTCCACTACATCCCAATATATATCGATAAATAACAATACTAATGACATTTTACATATTACGTCAGTAAGTGAGGATAAAGTCACAAGAGCATTAATACAAATCAAACCCAAAGCAGATCCGGACCTAATTCCGACGTTCTTATTAAAATATTGTGCCATTGCACTTTCCAAACCATTCCAAATCATATTTAATTTAATTTTTAAAACACAGATATTTCCAGATGTTTGGAAAATTTGTAGAGTGTGCCCTGTATATAAAAAAGTAATTAACATGGACATAAAAACTATAGACCAATAAAAATATTATGTAATTTCAGCAAAGCTTTCGAAATTCTTGTGTTTAATGACCTATCGATTCATGCCAGAAGTAATATAATACCCGAGCTACATGGCTCCCTCAAGGATTAGTATTAGGGCCGTTACTGTTCATAATTATTATCGTAGCTGGTATAAATGTAAACTGTTTATTATATGCGGATGGCTTAAAATTTTTTCTAAAAATTGAATCTGAACATGATTCTACCTTACTTCAAAAAATTTCATGGTGTAAAGAAAATGAACCATTGCTTCATGCAACTAAATGCTATGTCATGTCATATTATCGTAACGAAGAACATAACATAATATGCAATTATAATATTGATACTGTAATCCTTCCCGTCCAAATACTATTAATGATTTAGGTATAATCTGTATAGCAAGTTTACCTTTGTCACCCATATCGTTACAATTACTTCTAAGACTTATAAGAATCTTCTAGTAGCTCCTTTTTCTTGTTCTATTAATTGTTCCACTAGGTCTGGCGGTAATCGCTCAGCAATAATTGCTGTAAAAATTGCCCGTGTAACAGCACCTTTACAGACAAGTCTACATTACTAATAACTTTCATAGAGTAATTTTCAATATTGTATCCTTTTTAACTGTTGTTATATTATATGTGGAGAAAAAAATGAAAAAATTGTTAATAAAACTACTACTATCAGTTTAACTATTTATTATATTACGGTTTCTCACATTCAATATTGACAGAATGAATGTTGGTAGTCATGAAGCGGTTACTTTCTTGTCTTTTTCGAGTTAATTTCCGTAAACCATAAATGCATGCCAATATTTCAGGCGGATAACAAGCGTAATTTTATGCCGAACGTTTCAGATTTATATTTAGGCTTTTCTCTGTCGAAAGCATAAATAATAATGATCAGGGGTGGCTTTATTAGTACACCTTATCTTCTCGGATTACGTCGCATCAGTCTAGTTTTATGGATGGTGTTGGAAATTGAATGTCATCTGAACTTAGGCCGCAGAAATAGAATATCTTTGGATCTACTCGCAAAATTGTATCAAACATTCGCAATCATTAGCTGTAAAATAATAAGACCTGTATTTTGAGATCACGTTATGTAGTCCGAAAGGTTAACGATGTGCTCATATTTGTATTCCAGCTGGAAAATCAGGTCGTGCATGACATATAAAATCTCCAAGAAAAAGTTTTCTATAAGTAGAGCTGAAGAGTTTAAAAAACAATTCTCAATATTCCTTAAATGATTTTGTTTTTTATATGGACAAATCTTTTAAAAGGAAATTTTTTTATAACCTTTTTTGTGGATTTAAAACATGATGTTCTAATTTCTCTAAATGATATTACACTCTAATATATAACACAAGAACAAACACAAAATGGTAAGTAGCTTTAATAAAACATCCAGTTTAAATCTGTATATTGAAATAAGCAAGGCGGCAAGAAAATAGTTACAGATATATCGCTGACAAGTTTTCTTTAAAAAATTATATTTAAACGTAAGATACTCTGTTAGAGGTTATTTTGACAGCACGATACTAGGGTTATAAATTGAGGATTGGTGGATGAATAATCTATTATTGGGAAAATTAGTATTCTTTTTTTACTAGTTTAATATTTGTAGCTACTGGCATTCGGGCTGATTGATGTTAGATCGAAGGTGTATGCCCTATATCAATTAAATCTCCCAGTGCTAGATTAAGTGATGTTTCTGATTAACTAAAACATGATAATTGATCTATAGAATTCGTTTAAACCGGAATTGGTTGATCAACAAGTGATACTGAATTAGACTTCATACCCTAGCCGGGATTCGAACCCGCAACTTCTTAACCTCAATCCTAATGAGTAAACATTGAGCCACTGATCCGGCAAGTTTCTTTGCAATACGAATTAAAAATAAATATATAAACAATTAAATAAGAAACAAGTAGCATACTTTATGTTTTGTGCGTAATTGATATATTTTTTTGTACTTATTGTACATCTATAATTATAATCATGTTCAAATTAATTGTAATTATACAACACTGCCCGATTTAATTTTTTTCTTTGACATAGTACTCGAAAGAATTTCAGTTTCATAATTTCAAGGCCTACTAAGGTCTACTAAATGTGTCGAAATTGCAAGATCGACTATTAGGCATTTTTTTATTGCAAAAGTGGATATCGTATTAAATTCGCAGTTATCTCAAATAGTATTGTGCAAAATTTTAGCTCGATACCTCATATAGGGTGTTTGTTACTCAATCGCCAAATTTGAAAATTATGTTTATGATCTGATGAAATAAAAGTTGAAAAAGTAGTGGTTTTGACAACATGAAAAACATCAAATAATACAAGAACAGTCGACACTAATTTAAAATGAATAAATAACATTGTAACCTAACCTTCACATATGGATGTAACCATAGTTAAAACTATTAATTTTTACTAGTGCCTGTCGGCTGCTCAGTTTATACGGTGTGTGAGAGTAAGATAGAGCAAATAGAAAATAATAGAAACTTAAGAAGTGAATTCTGTGGTGAGTTTGACGTACACATGAGTTATTGTACGGCACTATTAATTCCATGTAAAAATGAAGGAAAGATAAGATATAAATACGACCCTACATCTGCAGACACTACGAAATATTTACTATGAGTTCGGTAAGCAAAACAAGGTTAACATTTACAGAAAATAATGATCTGGTAAATTTACTGGCTAAGACCTGGTGAGTTCGAAGACAATTTAAAGAGAGGTAGACGAACATATACCTTTCCTATGCTGGTAGTCGAGGTGGCAGGTATAATCTTCCAAGTAGTGATTTTCCGGACAAGATGGTGGCACATTAGCTAATGGCTGTCCTGGAATATTCTCCAAATATAGGTATTGCTGACCTCTAATCCTCCAGACAAGGTGGTTATTGCAGATAGAAAGTGATAGAAAGTGCTCGCAGATCTTATATAAAGAAAATTTCCGTCTTTCTAGATTGAACCCTCTTCGTGGTCTCGTGCATAGAAAAATAAATACTACCAGTCAAATATCTTTTACAACAAAAGAAAGAGAAAATATGTAAAGTTTATGTTGCCAACCTGACAACAAGCAAATATTGTAATAAAAAATAATTAAAAAATGACAAAATTACAAACAGAATGAAATCAAAAGCATTTACTTTGATCCTAGAATGATCAGCAAATATCAAGATACTATTTTAAGATCATTTTCCCAATTACTGTTATAAATTTCCACTAAACTTCTTCAGTACGTGAACTAAATAAACTAAAAATAAGAACTGATTTTATTTGTACACAAATGAATAAATTCCTCATAAAGTTATTTGCAAAATTAGAGAAAATAATACTTGAAATGTATCAAATTTTGTTTTTTATAGAAAAAAAAACTAAATTGGAAATTTTGAGTTATATATAATTATATTTCGAAGGGTTTACAACAAAATATAGTTTCCGGTACAATAAAAACGAATTTAAATAAATTCTACTGATTATAAATATATAACCGAGCTGGGCAATAGCCAATAATATAAAATTAGGCAAATGATTTGGAAATATCTTCCGAATTTCCCAATGATTAAGATATAAAAATGTAGGACTGTTTTCCCCGTGGAAAAGCAAATAGAAAATAATAGGAACTGAATTCTGCGGTAAGTTTGACGTACAGATGAGTTATTGTATGGCACTATGAATGCCAGGTAAAAATTAAGGAAAAGATACGATATAAATACAACCCTATATCTGCAGACACTATGAATTTATTTAATAAAGCGAATCCGACATATAGCTGCTAAATATGGCGACTAGGCCGGCGTGACTATGAATGATGATTCGCGTGGTTCGATAAAAATCGATAATCATCCCCCAGTAGGAGCTGAATCTTAAACTGACCTGAACTTAAATCAAATATTCATAGTATCTACGGTAAAAACCGAACGCGAAGTCTACCTCTATCGGATCCGCTCTGCCGTTACAACCTTTTTCGGACGCGTCAGCGCAGTGGCCTGGTTTAAAGGGTTGAGTTCCAATATTAATTCTAATCAGGAAAAGATGTAACGAGGTTTGTGGACATTATCGTTGCAACATATTAAACAAATGATTGGAGAAAATCGAAATTCGGCCAACAAACGGATGGGATAAAAAATATAACAAAGTATTTCAAATTCTTGTGTAACCTCCTTCACACCTTATGCATTTTTCTTAACGCCGTTTCAAATTTTAATGTTGTTGTTGTTGTTGTTTCCCTGCACTGTAGTTCAATTCTTTTTCTTAATTGTCAACATTTTGTTGTCTCGTGCGGTAATCTTTTTCTTTTAAAATTCCCCACAAGAAAAAATCTAAAGTTGTTAGATCTGGAGAACGTAGCGGCCAATGAATAAGAGGGCTACTTCATCCATCTGTTTGGAAAATTTTCATTGAGCCATCTACGTACAACCACCGAATAATGTATGAAAGCATCATTAAGTAAAAAAAATTAACTTGTCTTTTTTCTTCCTCATTAAGTACTTCCATAAAATTCCAAATATCTGTGTTCATGAAATTAAGAAACCTTTCACTGTTTAATGTATTTCGAAAAAACGCTTGACCCACTATACGATTATTGAAGATCCCAATTCAGACATTAACTTTTTGAGAATATTGATTCTTTGAATTTATCATCCCGTGTGGTTTCTCTGTTGCCCAGTTCCTAGAAATATTGTAGAATTATTGTAGAATTTCTCAGTCTCTCTCTGCGTTACACTGACGTGATACTTTTTTAAAAGAAACTAATTAACCGTTAATTATTTATTTTTTAATTAAGTACCTGATCTGGACAACTGGTTTATTGAACGATATCTGTCAACAATCTTGACTTGACAATACAACACAGTAGAAAAACAAACAAGATTTTTACAAAGCCTACTATGCAGAAAATTCACACTTTGGGTAATTGGTATCGAGACACTGAATTTTGTAGAATTAAGTGGAATCATGGGGCGAGCGTAGGTGCGTCTTTACTATGTACATACTTCGGTATGCGATGTAAAGCAACGACAGGCGCAGTTAGTACTTGGATTGGTGACCATTCCAATGGAAACCGCGTTCTCGCCTCACACATCTTCCAGCGGCTTGTATATCAGTGTATGCGCGGAAGCTATACAACCTTAGGCGAGGGTTGTATAGGAGATATACCATCCTTCGGAGGGGATGTAAAGCCGTCGGTCCCTTGTCTATTAAATGTTAGGCAAGTAAAAGATCCCTACTCTTCTTAGGGGAAGAGGTTCGGCAAAATTCCTGGTTAGGGGTAGCTCGTCTACAGGCGTCGGTGTTAGGCCTCAGTAGCGGAAATAGGCCGACGTTAAATAAATGTATAAAAAAAAAAAGTGTAATCATTCGTTTAGTTGGAAACGTGGCTGGACAATGAGGAAAATTTTTGAATAACTTAATCCTCAGATAGTGAACTATTCGATGCACTTGACAATAAATTGAGAACGATTACCAATCATTGTAGATTTAGGATAATGTTTAAAAGCGTTTTCTACCTAACTCTCGTGGAATGGTTATTGAGAATATCGATCGGGTAACGACTGGATAAAATAAGAATGAAAAGGATTCATCAAACGTTATTCTACAATATTTCGAAGAAAATCCAATAACTAGCTTGAGGCAGGTTATACGGGATTCACACGAATGTAGAGGGTTAATGAAAATTTTCCAAACAGATGGATAGGACGAAATAGCTCTCTTATTCATTGGCCGCCACGTTCGCCAGATCTACCACCTTTAGATTTTTTGTGGGGAATTATAAAAGAAAAAGGTTACCGCACGGAACCACAAAATATTGACGAATTAAGAGAAAGAATTGAATGACAGTGCAGGGAAATAACACCACAACAATTAATGACGACCCGTTAAAATTAGAAACGGCGTTATGAAAAATATGACGAAGGTGAGAAGGAGGTTATATTAAGAACATAAGAATTTGAAATGCTTTATGTTATTCCATCCGTTTGTTGACCGAATTCCGATTTTCTTCAATCATTTTTTTATGTTATTTATTCATTTTTAAATTAGTGATAATAATAATAATAATATATTTGTCATAACTTCCATACAGAAATATTAACAACGTCAAGAAAATAAAGAAACATCTGCACACACATATAAAAATATATAAACCTAGGTATAAACAACAGTATAAATATAAGTACATAAATAAACATAGAAATGTTAGTCTACACAAATATTTTACGTTGTTTGAGCATAACTGCTTCATTTTACATAGTCGTCAATGGAGTAAAAAGCTTGATCAATTAGATATTTTTTCAAAACAACTTTAAACCTGCTGACACTTTCAATATCTTTGATATTGTTTGGCAATGAATTATATATTTTGATGCAGTTATAATAGCATCCTTTTTCAAAGAAAGTTGTCCTGTGGCAGGGAATACTCAAATTGGATCCGGGGCGAGCGTAGATGCGTCTTTATTATGTACATACTTCGATCTGTGATGTCAATCAATCAATCCCGTTTTATTTTTATTTAACTTTAACTCATTGTTTTCACATCAGAGAACCATATCGTGAACCACTTGATGTTTGACATAATTCCATCATGTCAGGTCGCGAAACTATACAAGACGTATCATCTGCAAACTGGTACAATGAATCTAAATTTATTTGACATCCCAAGTCATTGACGGATATTAGAAATAAAATTGGTCCCAATATGGGGTCCCTGTGGAACTCCCATGCTTATTGTTTTTTCATCTGACAAAGTTGTTTCCTTTTATTTTTTACTATTGATGTAATGCACACTTTTTGAGATCTATTGCTAAGGTATGTTTTTATGAGATTATAACCAGTTCCATTTCTGCCATAGCATCTAAGTTTTTGAAGAAGCATAGTGTTGGCTGTTGTTGTATTATTTGATGTTGTTCATGTTATTAAAAACACTTATTTTTCAACTTTTGTTTCAGTAGATCATAACAGACTTTTATGCAGGTCCAGTAGAATATTGAAAAATTTTCAAATTTAGCGATTGAGTAACAGACGAAATTTTGACTATCTGAGCTAACTGCAAAATGAATACAAGGCCTTGAAAATATGAAAATGTTTTTTTTAAGTGGTCAAATAGAGCACCGAGCACTACGTCTCAAAAAAAAAAAATTAAATCGGGCAGCGCGTTTCAAACTAACAGGGTGTTGCGCTATTAAGTCGCACACACTGTATACCAAAATTAACAATACATTTATTGGTATGCTTATCCTTATTCTTATCTGGCATCATATACTAAGAAATCGTGAAAGTTCATTAGATGTTCTGGTTGTGTTCTCATTTTAATAAAATTCTTGAATTATAGCGAATTTTATGGCAATAAAAAATAAAATTACCTTATTCTCAAAAATGTAAAAAAGGCCTACCAAAGACAAAAGTAGAATGAGACCCCATTTAAAGATGAAACCATAAATTGTGATAAAGTAGAATAATTACCATATAATCAAGGTTTTACTCATAACAATGTATCAGTGACAAAGACAAGATATAACTTGGAAATGGCTGCTGATAAACACGCAAGCTACCAATCTGGATTAATAAAGTAGTCTTCATATTTTGTGCCACAGCGCCGGGGCGGCGTATTAAAATACACCCTAAACAACCCCAGGCAACAAAATGTTCTCTCGATTCGATTTATATCGTTGTTAGGCGAACCATCTAATTGTGGATAATACTTAAAGCGGTCCTTTTGTTCTTTTTGTTTTGAAGATAAATATATTTTTTTAGTACTGATTAAACTCGAGTTTATTCAACAAGAGTAAATCATTTAGAAATTGTGGGAGCGGAAAATTTTAGTAGAGATAATTGGGTTTTCGTGAAAACATTCTTTGTAATTGAAAACATAATATTATTTATACGGGTAAAAAAATCATACGGTCATTTGGTTCGAAAAAAACTCTTTCAATTAATACGGTCGGTGCGAAGGCGTAACTTCTCTATGTAGTTAATTTTATACAGGTTGTGTTATTAATAAGCTTACATAAGCTGACTGAGCAATTCTTGGCTCAAAATATGAAGAATTTACATAAAACAGTTAGACAAAATTTTCCTCCTTGTTGAGATACAAGACGTATTATTTCAAATCTTAAAAATAATTTCTGCTCACTAAATTAATATTATTTAATACGAACGCATATAAATATTAGGTAACAATTTAAAATAGGCACAACTACATAATGGGTATCCCAACGAAAATCAAGTTAATTTGACAATGATTGTTCACCAAACGAAGTAAAATTAGAAATATTCGGCTGTCACCAGTAACGTTTAGAATTCAAAAGGATTTTTTCAAGTTTCCGCTGAAATACCCGGTATTGAATAAAATTTAAATATAACTACTTATAGCAAGTGTTCAATGTGACACACATTTATTAACATTAAAAAGTAACTTGTTAATTTTTAATAAAGTTAGCAGAATCGATTATTTTGTGCAATAAATCTTAGACAATATTCATTTCTTGAGCATAAGTTGCACATTTAATGTTGTAATCTGATTAAAACAAAATAAGGTAACTTGTCCCTCGACGGGAACCACTGTGATATATGTAATTTAAAATAAGTTAAACTATCTAAAGGCAGGATAAAAACCCCTAACGTAGGGAAGCCACTATAAATTACAAAAAAATATATCACCCTGCGGAAGCTCAACTCGATGTTTATGAGGCAGTTGCAGTACAGCTACCCAAATTAACTGGCCACGGCTAGTTCTAGGAGGCAAGAGTCGTAGGTAAGGATTGTTACGCCACTAATCAGAGTACTGTAATGTATCTCTGAGAAACTTAAAGGCCTGTGGGCGCCATGGGCTCTAGTAGCCCAGAAAGATAATAAAAAATTAAACACACGAGGTAAAACTAGGCAATACAAACAAGATAACGAAAACACTAACAAACAATACGATATTTAAGTATATATAAAATGCTATACAACGTAATTGATTACTAAGCTAAAATCTCAAAAAAATATACTGATCTCACAATATATTGACACTTTCCACAAACTAGGGACTAAAATTACTTTTTGTACTACATAATCCCACCACAGGGACAAGTGGTGTTGACACCTAATAAAATTTTGACGAACACATGACCTAACAAAATGTTGTCGACACAGATGCCCAATATTACAAGAAAACGTCCACATGGACACCTATAGTTAATCTATGGCATAATCATCAAACAAATAAAGTTTAATCCTACATAAGCAGAAAATGATATCGTTAGGAAGAACAACATTTCTAAACAGAAATCACCTTATGAGGTTTACCCCTAAGTACCAAACTTAATCGAGTGAGTAGGTAAAAAGTACTAGACAGTGCTAAAAACTCGGTATCGTATCGTTACAGTCTAAAAGTTATGTAAACACAAATCGACCATAGATATATCGAAAACACAAAACATAAAACAAATAGTGTAAACGGGATGCTAAAACTTTTGCTAAGAACCGGTGCCGTATGAATTTATGTTATTGATAAAATGTATACTACAGTACCTAACCAAATTACAACGCTGGTTAAACAGAAACAAGCTAGAGATAGTTCAAATGTGCTTTTAGAGGGCGGAATATTAAAACATAATATTTTTAGTCGCAAACTCCTCTATAAAATCCTTATTTTACTATAAGGAACGTAACCAGACCGGCCTCGCCGAGTGCTGAATATTAAGTTACGAACTTGGCGTGTTAAGTGTAATAATTGCATATTACCATCAAAACGATAATGCTTCGATTGCAACAAACACCAGCCGAAAGACTGATCCTATTTAAAGGAGCTCTCGTGCCAGTCGTCACACACCACTTGCAAACTGCAGTTTCGAGCTGTTGGCTCGCGTCAGTTCAAGGTAGGCATGTGACGACCGACACGAGGATCACTTGACTATTTAGTACATTTCTGTATCTTTGGGATAGCGACATGTAAAATAGTCAGCAGGCACCATCTAGCAGTCCACGAGGCGGGGCACATAGCCTGGAGAGTAACTGTTGGTTGCAGTCTGGTTACGTTCCTTATAGTAAAATAAGGATTTTATGGAGGAGTTTGCGACTAAAAATATTATATTTTAAGTTAGAGATAGTACTTATCTTTGAACGTGAAAACCCATGCAACAAATACAGGTCCTCCACGGGCAACAAATTCTCAAACAAATCAGTGGCTCAGTTTACTCATTAGCTGCTCGTTGGTTGACCTCGTAATGATGGTTGGCTAACTTATTCTGCAATCGTCGTGCGTAATTAGCTATATGTCGCTGTAGTTACCTGGACCAGCGATGTTAAAAAATAAATCCTTTGCCTTCAAAAAAAATGGCTAAAGGTAACATTTACGAGACGGGCATGTGGGAAGTTCTAGTAATTTGTTCTGATATCAATGGCTTCTACTCGCTGTCGATTTATACGGGTGTTTAAGTTGTAAAGTTGTAAATTATACAGGGTTGCTGGTAATTCGATACACTCCTTTGGAGATGTGATGGGGCATGAGCTAAGGAGCAAATCTAGCCCTAACATACATTATGCAAAACTCAATAGTTTTTGAGATATTTCAATTTTTTTGTTTTTCTCAAAAAAGTAGATCTTAATGTCTTAAAAGTTAATTTCCGAAAAATCTACTTGACATTTTTAATTTTTTTTTACTGGATTACTTGTCCAATATTATAGATATCCGTTTGGAATGAAAAATATCCGGAAACATTTCGATCATGTAAACATTTAAAATAAAAACTTGTAATTTTTTTTAAATCAGTTATGAAATTTACCTATTAGGTTTTTTCAAAAAAATATTAATGTAGCACGCGTACAAATTATTATAAAAACTTCCTTAGTTGTTGTTATTGTATTTTCTGTACCATGGCCGCGTATTCCAAGGCAGAATACGCTGATATCTTGTTTGTCTATGGATACTGTGGCGGCAACGCTGCTGAAGCTCGCCGAGAATATGGTCTGTGGTACCCTAACCGCCGCTTACCAAATGCACGTGTATTCAGTACGGTATATCGAAATATCGCTGAAACTGGCTCCGTGAAATGTAGAAGAAGTGACGCTAGTGCTCCTCCCGTTTATGAACCAAATGATTAGGAAAAAATATTGAGGTATTTTGAGGAAGACCCAATTATTTCAACTAATAAAGTCGCAAGACTAACCGGAGCGTCACAATGGAAAGTTTGGTCTACGATACGTAGAGTTGGATGTCATCCTTACCACTATACCCCTGTCCAAGGCTTGGAGGAAGGTGATCCTGGAAGGAGAGTGGAATTCTGCCGCTTTATGTTAAATTCAGATGCAGAAAGTGCAAATTTTTTAACAAGTATTTTATGGACGGACGAGTTGAAATTTAATCGCGATGGTGTAACAAATTTCCACAACATACATTATTGGGCAGAGGAAAATCCCAAGTTAACACGTGAAACTAGTTTCCAAATGAAGTTTTCTATTAATGTGTGGATGGGAGTCATTGGCCACTATTTAATAGAGCCACACTTTCTTCCTCAAAATTTAAACGGGGAAATATATGAAAATTTTTTAAGAAATGATCTGGCGGTGATTTTAGAAGATGTTCCTCTCGCCGCCAGACAGCGAATGATGTTTCAGAACGACGGTTGTCCAGCACATTATCGGCTGACAGTACGACAATTACCTAACCGTTGGATTGAAAGAGCGGGCCCAGTACCTTGGCCAGCGCGAAGCCCTAACTTAACACCCCTTGATTATTACGTATGGGGTCATATGAAGGAGATGGCCTATGCCACACCAGTCAATACTATAGAAAACCTTAGACAAAAGATAGTCGATGCTGCCCAACACATAAGGCATAATCTGACAACCAGAGTAGCAAGGACGGAAATAAGAAGACGCTGCCGTGTCTGTATACGGAATAGGGGCTCCCATTTTGAGCAAGACATATAAAGAATAAAGTACAATTTTGAAATTAATGAAGAATTAAACTCTACTTTTAAAATGTTTTTTACTGTTTACTACTTGTGTTATTTTTACTAGTATTTTCTTAGAACTATTAAGGGTACATTGAACATTTGTATCTTGTTAGATAGCTATTGAAATAAGGCAGTTTTTATAATGATTTATACGCGTGTTACGTTAATATTTTTTTGAAAAAACCTAATAGGTAAATTTCATAGCTGATTTAAAAAAAAAATTTAAAGTTTTTATTTCAGATGTTCACATGATCGAAATGTTTCCAGATATTTTTCATTCCAAACGGATATCTATAATGTTGGGCAAGTAATCCAGTAAAAAAAAATTTAAAAATGTCAAATAGATTTTTCTAAAATTAACTTTTAGGACATTAAGATTACTTTTTGAGAAAAACAAAAAAAATTAAATATCTCAAAAACTATTGAGTTTTGCATAATATATGTTAGGGCTAAATTTACTTCTTAGATCATGCCCCATCACATCTCCAAAGGAATGTATCGAATTACCAGTAACCCTGTATATCTCCTAGACCAAATCCAAGTTATCTCACATCCAAGGTGTGTATTCCAAATTACAACATTTCAGATAATCAGATACTCAAAAGTATGATTCATAGGAACATATTCATTTACAAAAATGGTAATAGTACCAAATAATATACCATATAATAATAATCCCATGTAATAATAATCACATATAGTAAGAATCTAGTATGATAAGAATTCAATTAAAATGTCTAAAACAGAAAAAGGGAACAATGAGAATAACAGCTATAATGCATTAATTAATTTATATTACCACGTGGACGATATTCTTCGAAGAAATTTAATAACCGGGAGCTCGTTTCGTTTAAAGGTTCTTAGCGAAAAGAACGTGGCACGGCTAACGCCAATAAAAATTTTTTAGACGTTTCGTTTTTGTATACAAACTAAATCACATATTAATATTTTTTATCGCCTTTAATAATAGGGTGAGGGTGGCAATGGGGATGGTAGAGGGGGTACTTAACGCGAAATAAATTTTTTTAGATGTTTCGTTCTTGTATACACACTAAATCACATTAATAATAGGGTGGGGGTGGCAATAGGGTGGTAGAGGGGGTAGCTAATGCCAAAAAAATTTTTTTTAGACATTTTGTTCTTGTATACACACTGAATCACATTTTAATTTTTTTTACCCCCTTTAATAATAGGGTGGGGGGTGGCAATGAAGGTGGTAGAGGGAATAGCTAACGCTAAACATTTTTTTTAGCTGTTTCGTTTTTGTATATACACTAAATCACATTTTAATTTTTTTACTCCCTTTCATGATAGCGTGGGGGTGGTATTGGAAGTGAATATGGGGGGGCTGATGCTAAAAAAAATTTTTTCGTACATGCGCTAAATTGCAACTTTATGTACTTTTACTTGCTTGTTTTGCCTATTAACCCTTATTGCCTATTTACCCTTATTTACCCCATTTACCCCCGAAATCTTCAACGGAATTAGATCAAAATATAACTAGTTCCAGATCTCGCTACAACACATAAGTGTACCAAATTTCAAGTCAATATCATAAACGGTTCCAGAGTAAACGTGCGCACAAAAAAAGTTACAGATAGAGAGACCGACAGACAGACAGGCAATTTTTTCGCTCAAAATTAAAATCTATGAAAATATTAATAAGAAAATTATGTTGTTCGTTATACTCTTTTAAATAAATACAAGTTACGTAATCTAATTTTATATATATATATATATATATGGTATAGTGGTGAGAGGTAATTGAATCCTCTCATGTGGTCTAATGCTACTATACACCAGACATCATAGATGTCTCCGTGGTGTATAGCGACTTGCCATTTTGCAAGTACCGAGAGCGGCGACCTTCAGCCCTTGGTGGACTTAACCTATATACTGTTATTATACATGATTTGCAGGAAACAACTACTCAGCGGGCAAATACCCCGACCTGCATTGAATTACACCTTACAAATCATGAAAAATTGGTAGCCAATGTCATTTGTCAACTCCCTGACCAGACATAGACCGGTTTCGAACTTATTAGTTCTCCTCAGTATGCCATAGGTCATGGAGCAGACAAATGACAGTGGCCAACCTGCTAGTCTTATACGGACTAATGCAAATGGTATAGTGGTGAGAGGTAATTGAATCCTCTCATGTGGTCTAATGCTACTATACACCAGACATCATAGATGTCTCCGTGGTGTATAGCGACTTGCCATTTTGCAAGTACCGAGAGCGGCGACCTTCAGCCCTTGGTGGACTTAACCTATATACTGTTATTATACATGATTTGCAGGAAACAACTACTCAGCGGGCAAATACCCCGACCTGCATTGAATTACACCTTACAAATCATGAAAAATTGGTAGCCAATGTCATTTGTCAACTCCCTGACCAGACATAGACCGGTTTCGAACTTATTAGTTCTCCTCAGTATGCCATAGGTCATGGAGCAGACAAATGACAGTGGCCAACCTGCTAGTCTTATACGGACTAATGCAAATGGTATAGTGGTGAGAGGTAATTGAATCCTCTCATGTGGTCTAATGCTACTATACACCAGACATCATAGATGTCTCCGTGGTGTATAGCGACTTGCCATTTTGCAAGTACCGAGAGCGGCGACCTTCAGCCCTTGGTGGACTTAACCTATATACTGTTATTATACATGATTTGCAGGAAACAACTACTCAGCGGGCAAATACCCCGACCTGCATTGAATTACACCTTACAAATCATGAAAAATTGGTAGCCAATGTCATTTGTCAACTCCCTGACCAGACATAGACCGGTTTCGAACTTATTAGTTCTCCTCAGTATGCCATAGGTCATGGAGCAGACAAATGACAGTGGCCAACCTGCTAGTCTTATACGGACTAATGCGAGGATTCAATTACCTCTCACCACTATACCATTTGCATTAGTCCGTATAAGACTAGCAGGTTGGCCACTGTCATTTGTCTGCTCCATGACCTATGGCATACTGAGGAGAACTAATAAGTTCGAAACCGGTCTATGTCTGGTCAGGGAGTTGACAAATGACATTGGCTACCAATTTTTCATGATTTGTAAGGTGTAATTCAATGCAGGTCGGGGTATTTGCCCGCTGAGTAGTTGTTTCCTGCAAATCATGTATAATAACAGTATATAGGTTAAGTCCACCAAGGGCTGAAGGTCGCCGCTCTCGGTACTTGCAAAATGGCAAGTCGCTATACACCACGGAGACATCTATGATGTCTGGTGTATAGTAGCATTAGACCACATGAGAGGATTCAATTACCTCTCACCACTATACCATTTGCATTAGTCCGTATAAGACTAGCAGGTTGGCCACTGTCATTTGTCTGCTCCATGACCTATGGCATACTGAGGAGAACTAATAAGTTCGAAACCGGTCTATGTCTGGTCAGGGAGTTGACAAATGACATTGGCTACCAATTTTTCATGATTTGTAAGGTGTAATTCAATGCAGGTCGGGGTATTTGCCCGCTGAGTAGTTGTTTCCTGCAAATCATGTATAATAACAGTATATAGGTTAAGTCCACCAAGGGCTGAAGGTCGCCGCTCTCGGTACTTGCAAAATGGCAAGTCGCTATACACCACGGAGACATCTATGATGTCTGGTGTATAGTAGCATTAGACCACATGAGAGGATTCAATTACCTCTCACCACTATACCATTTGCATTAGTCCGTATAAGACTAGCAGGTTGGCCACTGTCATTTGTCTGCTCCATGACCTATGGCATACTGAGGAGAACTAATAAGTTCGAAACCGGTCTATGTCTGGTCAGGGAGTTGACAAATGACATTGGCTACCAATTTTTCATGATTTGTAAGGTGTAATTCAATGCAGGTCGGGGTATTTGCCCGCTGAGTAGTTGTTTCCTGCAAATCATGTATAATAACACCATATATATATATATATATATATATATATATATATGCGTGAAGCATTTCAATATTTGTGACAACAAAGCTGATAGTATGAATTTTTAGTAAAAAAAAATAGTTTGTTAATTTTGATTGGCAAATTCACTGTTAGATATATACTTAACGGGCTGAAATTTTTTTTTAATCATTACCAACCAATATTTTTTCAAATTAACAGCAGCCGCGGACCATGCCGCTAACATAGTGTCACAACTAGTAATAAAGATATTAAAAATAGATAACATATTGATTGATATGGCTGAAACGTTTGGAGCAAATTTAAGACATCAATATAAATATATTTATATTAGTGTATTATAAACATATATTTTCAATTTATGATATAAATTTTATGTTTATTACAGTTTTCTCACAGATCCAAGTTTATACTTCATTTAGAAGAAAAAACGAAACTTTAAAAATCATTTTTAACATTAAATCTATGCGAGAAGGATGGCAATATTGGGTTAAATTTATTAGTAAAATTATTATGTAACCGATAAGTTACAGAATACACCTGAGAAAGTCCTGAAATTAAAGTATAACTTAATATTCCTTGACTAGCATAATGTATTGACGTCCAACTGTCACAGAATGACGAAAAGAGAAACAATATTTTATCGTAGTTTCCTAAATTACCTAAATTTTCTGCTAAGTACAAAAAGTGATTATTAGACAGTATCAAAATAATGGGCAAAAGTAATTTTTAAAATTTTAAATATAGCATCCTATTTTCAGTAAGGAGGAACATTTTATCATAAGATCATACATAAGATTTCCTGAATGAATTTATGTTAAGCAATGTCTAAAGCCATATTCCAACACTCTGATTGGTGGGAATTTTTATTCACAAACTCAGATCTAGAATAATTAGGTCTGATTCTGATTTTGTCCTATTTTTCCATAACCAATTTATTTCTGTTCGATATTTGGATATAAAATTATTATTATGTACTTTCCTCTAACTAGTATTATAAACTGTTTACTTCAATTTTCAAGTATTTTAGAGACAAGAACAAAATTCTACGCATCCTATCCATTTGAGTCGAATTTTACGAGTTCAAAGGTAAACAAAATAGATATTAGAACGACCGGCGTTCGAACAATCTTGTATATAATCGATGTTAGGCTACAAATAGCCTTCCCTTGGGTATTGTCTTTCTAAAGGGTCTGCATTGGGATAAAGTCTAGGTTCTGAACAAGAAGGTCGGTATTTCCTAAGTAATATGAAAGATCAAAAGATATCTATCTCAATGTGCTCCTTATAAGACTTCTTACAGGAGCAAAATATATAGGAGGTAATTGTTATGAAGATTGCCAAACTCGCATTTCTCTGGATAGTCTCACATTCAATTGATGGTTTTTGTAAACGATTAAAAAATCATATACATTTATAGGAAGTTCGCTGACAATTTGAATAACTGTAAGGAAACGTATTTAAAATGTTTTAAAAACATATTTACCTTCCATAAATAAATTCATGATTATAGAACTTTCTTTTTATATACATAAATTATCCACAGTTGTCCTAAAATTCTGAAGATTCTTGTGTATATTTAGTACAAAAAACGCCTTTTATGTCAATATTAAACTATTATGCATCTTTATATTTTCGATATTTAAGAAAGAACTGATATAGCAGAAATATGTTTTATATAGTTTACCAACTGTGAACCCTTATGTGCAAGTTTTTAAAATATACACGCCTTGTGTTTGAATGCAAAGTAAAAAAACTGTATACTATTTATCTATATTAGCTGTGCATTCCAAGTATGTGGCGAGAAACTTATTTACGAATAGACAGCGTCAACAATATACACAATATATCCTTAAACATAAAAGTCATCATTTCTAACGCTAAATTCCTTTACCCCTACGGTAAATTTTTCAAATATAACTAATGTATATTGAAGATCGAAAAATACGCGACTATAAATTTTGGCAACCAATTATACACCAGTTGGTAATGAACAAATTAGGAAAGGAAATCCTTAAATCCAATTCCTACAATATAAGGAACAAGAAAGATATTCAGCCGAGCCAAAGCATTGTCTCAATGCGTTTCGTCTAAACAAACGGTCGTGC
This sequence comes from Leptura quadrifasciata, assembly GCA_963675555.1. NCBI lineage: Eukaryota > Metazoa > Arthropoda > Insecta > Coleoptera > Cerambycidae > Leptura > Leptura quadrifasciata. The sequence goes on from OY776673.1 coordinate 38,722,584, forward strand.
GTCGACGTCAGCTACGAATATTGCTAAACGTCGCGTGTCAGTCGCCTTAGGTTAATATTATAATCAGTATTTTCCGCAAGAAAATGACAACCTGAAATCCGTACTTAACGAGGGTAATCATCATTATAAAATGGCTGACAGTCAGCTAACATACTCAAGTAAAATCTCTCTAGAGTTACTGTGGCGGAGAAGTAATTAAAAAAGTGAAATGTGTCTACAATTCATGAAAACTACTTTTCCAGAAAAACTGCTATAGACAAGAACTTAAGCCGAAAGAATCTCAAGAAAACTTTGATTTAAGCAACGAAGAAGAACTCGTTACAGAAACTATTTAGGATACTGAATCTTGAACTTAAAGACATTAGTACACTCATAAAAAATGAGATACGCACATTAGAAGAACAAATCAACCAAAAAAATTCATTAACATTCAAATACAACAATATTCCGTATTGAAGAATAATCCGGAATTATTAGAAACATTTCTAACTGAAACGTTAATTGCTTTACTTTTTTATCTTTATCAAATTTTAAACAGATTCAGAGGCCAAACAATTTTTTGAGACTTTTCATTCTTGTATACACACTAAATCACATTTTAATTTTTTTGTACTCCTATCCCTTTCAAAATAGTGTGGGGGTGATAGTGGGGGGGGCTGATGCCAAAATAAATTTTGAGACCTTGACATTTCGTACAAGCCCGCAAGTCCCAAGCAAGAGGTAAGAGTCAATAAAATTGCAATTTAGGGCATGTACGAAAAGTCAAGATCTCAAAAATTTTTTTTGGGATCAGCCCCCCCCCCACTATCACCCCCCATACCTCCAACATACTATTATGAAAAGGAGCAAAAAAATTAAAATGTTATTTAGTGTATATACAAGAACGAAATGTCTAAAAGAAATCTTTAGCTTTAGCTACCATCTCTACCACCCCATTGCCACCCCCACCATATTATTAAAGGGGGGCAAAAAAATTAAAATGTGATTTAGTGTATATACAAGAACGAAACGTGCAAACAAATTTTTTTGCCGTTAACTACCCCCTCTACCACCCTTATTGCCACCCTCACCCTATTATTAAAGAGGGTGAAAAAAATTAAAATGTGATTTAGTGTATATACAAGAACAAAACGTTTAAAAATATTTTTTGGCGTTAGCTACCCCCTTTACCACCCCCATTCCCATCCCCATCCTATTATTAAAGGGAGTAAAAAATTAAATTGGGATTTGAACCAAGGGCCTCTAAAATTTATTTTGGCATTAGTTACCCCCTCTACCACCCTCACTCTATTATTAAAGGGAATAAAATATTACATTGGGATTTAGTGTGCATAAGACTTGGATACAAAATCTGGATGTGGAAGTAGTGATTCCTTCGGCAGTGGTTTTACATAAGTACACAGTATTTTATATATATAACTACTTCATATACACCAGTATACAGGGTGTTGCATCATGAGAGGGACATAGCTTAATAGGAGGTAGAGAACATCAGTGGTAACCGGAACCTCCCATAGAAATGTCTCATCGGGCCTTCATTACGAAGTTACAGGGTGTTAAATAATTTTTGGCCAAACCTGTTTTTTGTCATAACTTTGACAGGGAATGAAATAACGGATTCTTATTTGGTACGGCTAATGTACTAATGAGCCCCAAGAGGTACATGTATAAAAAAATATATCCAGGTCCGGACTCACTATAATTTATGTTTCTTCTTTGCATCAATAAAACATCACCCTGTATATATTTTTTTGAAATTTCGATACGATATTCGAAAAGAGCAAGAAAAAACAAACAAAATGGCCTATTTCATTTTTTTGTTACACCTTCGTGGTTATTTAAATACGTTGTTAAATGTGCAAGAAAATGGATTACAGAACCCTATTAAATGAGAGGCACGTGAAATAAATAGTTTTATAGCTAAAATTTGCAAAAATTCTATTGAGCCTAGGTGGTCTGGGTGAATCCTAATTCCGGCACGTTTTAAAGGTCCATTTTGGTAAAAAACTGTGGTCCTAATAAATAATCGGGTATGAAATAACAAAATTTTTAATCAATCACAGTAGGCTTGTTCAAAGAATAAAAGTGACAGATAATTTAAACCATTTAGGCCTAAGCAACCAGTTACTTTGATCAAGAAAATCATCAACATTTTATACTTAATAAAAATTGGAAAAGAGAACAAACTAAAATCTAAATAAATAAAATATTTTCCATTCAATTAACAATAAATAACAAAACAATAACTAAATGTGTTTAAAAATAAAACGTAATTGACACTAAAGTAAATTTTCAAAATGTCCTCCCCCACATTCTGTGCATTTTCTTGCGCGTTTAGAAAGGTCACCAATTGCTCGACGTATCATTTCTGGATTATTCCGTATTTCGTCGCAGGTTGTAACGATGCGCTGGATTAAATGTTGTCTACTTTCAATTTAAATGCTATAAACCTCGTTTTTTAAGTGGCCCCATAAAAAATAATCACAAGGGTTACAATCAGGAGATCTTGGTGGCCATTCATGTGGACCCCCGCGTCCAATCCATCTATTAGGATACACATTGTCTAAGTGTTCTCTTACTTGAAGGTTAAAATGTGGTGGGGCCCCATCATACTGAAACAACATTCCTTTTATACCGATATTTTCTAACATATTCGGCAAAATGTTTTGAAGAAAATCAAAGTAAATTTCACCATTCAATCATTCTTCAAAAAAATGTGGCACTATCAAATGTCTATTCACAAGTCCGACCCAAACATTTACAGAAAACCTGTGTTGCGAACGGCGTTGGCGTACCGCATGTGGGTTTTCCTGTGCCCATTTATGATTATTTCGTGAATTGTTTACTCCATTTCTTGTAAATTGTGCCTCATCCGTAAATAAGGTTCTGTAAATGACTGGGCGATGGTTAGACAACCAATGACAAAATGCCAGGCGGGGGATATCGTCGCCTTGTTGAAGACACTGTACCTGCTGGATATGATATGGATGGTAACGTTCTCTTTTTAGGGTTCTCCATACTCGCCAATGAGGAATACCAGTTGCGAAACTGATTCGTCTAGTGCTCATATTTGGGTTTTCTTGAACTACGTTTATAATATTGTTTTGTTCCTGCACACCTTGTTGTAAAACACGCTCCACAACTGCAGAAGTAGGAAACTTTCCGTGTTGTCTTGCATACTGGAACACCGTACTAAAGGTTTATGATTAGGGCATCGACGACCAGGAAAACGCAGCCGATATTCTCTTTCCGCCGACCTACCATTTCCATTACAGAAACCATAGATGAATATTATGTCAGCATATTCCACGTTTGTAAATTTTACTGGCATAGTTAAAATATTTTCACAAGTTTTCACTAACTAAATGCGGATTATTGACACATTAAATTACTAACAAACAATTATTCAACTGTTTAGGAGATATTATTATCTGTCACTTTGAACAAGTCTACTGTGATTGATTAAAAATTTTGTTATTTCATACTCGATTACTTATTAGGACCACAGTTTTTTACCAAAATGGACCTTTAAAACGTGCCGGAATTAGGATTCACCCAGACCACCTAGGCTCAATAGAATTTTTGCAAATTTTAGTTATAAAACTATTTATTTCACGTGCCTCTCATTTAATAGGGTTCTGTAATCCATTTTCTTGCACATTTAACAACGTATTTAAATAACCACGAAGGTGTAACAAAAAAATGAAATAGGCCATTTTGTTTGTTTTTTCTTGCTCTTTTCGAATATCGTATCGAAATTTCAAAAAAATATATACAGGGTGATGTTTTATTGATGCAAAGAAGAAACATAAATTATAGTGAGTCCGGACCTGGATATTTTTTTTATACATGTACCTCTTGGGGCTCGTTAGTACATTAGCCGTACCAAATATGAATCCGTTATTTCATTCCCTGTCAAAGTTATGACAAAAAACAGGTTTGGCCAAAAATTATTTAACACCCTGTAACTTCGTAATGAAGGTCCAATGAGACATTTCTATGGGAGGTTCCGGTTACCACTGATGTTCTCTACCTCCTATTGAACTATGTCCCTCTCATGATGCAACACCCTGTATAAGTACGTTTTGGTAAAAAGTACGTAAAACCGCGATTATAAAATTTCTAATTTCGGAGCTACGACCTGCTTTATTTTTGAAATAAAGGTATTTTGTGATTTTATATACATGACAACTTTTATTCAGAATGACCTAAAGATTCGGATCCTAGATTTTGGAACGATTCCATCGACAACAAATTACTCAAGCATTTGGCGGGGTCTTTTTTTTCTTTACCATATTACGTGTTCGTTAAAATTTCAGGTGGTTAAACAGAACTCCCATGTCTTTTTGTTTATAAATACGCCTCAGGGAATAATTATTATTAATATACACATGTTGAAGATAATTTGTCCTTTTTGTAGTACATCGCCCAAGACTTATATATGTTCAATGTTCAACGATATTTTGCTGTTTACTAAAATTGTATCGGTATGCTCGGTATACTCAAGTAAAACGTAGACTCCGTCTCTGCGTTAGTAAATTGCGTGACCAACAAACCGTCGAATAGCTAAAGCAAAAAGTTCAAGAGAATTTGACTGCACTAGAAGAAACCAATTCTGTAGATGTCGCTGCTACCTGGACACAAATTAAGGACAGTTTAAAAAGTGCGAGTGAGGAAAAACAGGAGGACTGGTTCAATGATAATGAAGCTTTTATACAAGAACTTCTTGACCGCAAACATATTGCCTTCCAAAACGCTATCAACCACCCCAATGACTCATCAAAAGCAGAAGCTTTTACCCAATCTAAGTAAGAAACGCAACGCGAAATCAGAAGAATAAAGAACGAGTGGTGGGCAAGCAAGGCCAGAGAAATTCAAAGGTACGCCGATTCACACGACTACAGGAATTTCTTTCAAGGAGTAAAAGCAGTGTACGGCCCCAGTCGGAAAAATATGTGCCCTATTAAAGATTTAAATGGAAATCTCCTCAAAGAAGACCAGGAAATAAGAGCCCGATGGAAAGAACACTACTCTAACATTCTTAACCAGCAAAGTCAAGCCGATCACGATATTATAAATCTTATCCCTCAATATGACACCTTCGAAGAGTTAGATAAACCACTAACAACGGAAGAGATCTTAACCGCCATTGGGCAGCTAAAAAATACCCGGCGCCGACTCACTCCCAGCTGAGATCTTTAAAGCTGTGTCGTCAGAGCTCATACCCTACCTCAAAAAACTGTTTGATGTCGTGTGGGAAAGTGGTCAAGCTCAGCAGGAGTTTCGTGATACACTTTTAATCAACCTCTTCAAAAACAAAGGGAGCGCTGCGGACTGTGGAAATTACAGGGGTATAGCTCTCCTGGCTGTTGGAGGGAAGATACTCACTAAAGCGATGGCAAATAGGCTAACACCTGAAAAGTTACTTCCTGAAACACAGAGCGGCTTTAGACCAAACCAAGGCACATCGGATCTAATCTTCACACTTAAACAGCTTCAAGAAAAAGCACTCGAACATCAAGGAGAAATTCACATGGCCTTCATTGATTTAACCAAGGCGTTTGACTCGGTAGACAGGGAAGTGCTCTGGAAAATTATGTTCCGCTTAGGTAACCCTAGGAAATTTGTGGAAGTTTGTCGCAGTCTACATACAAACAACAACGCCCAGGTTATGTATAATAATGAGGCAACCGAACCTTTCCAAACCCTCACTGGAGTTAGGCAAGGATGTGTCCTGGCACCCCTACTCTTTAATTTGTTTACCACTGCTCTAACAATTATTGTTGACAACAAACTGACAGTCAGAGGAATAGGTCTCAGATACCGTTTTGATGGCGGTCTCTTTAACATAGGGCGCTTTAGAGCTTTCACGAAGACACGCACACGATTCATTTGTGATCTCCAGTATGCGGATGACTGTGCACTTTTAGCCTCTACGCCGGAAGAGCTTCAAGAACTTTTAGATGTGTATGCCCAGAGCTATGATTCCTTGGGACTTAAAATCAACATTGGAAAGACTAAGATTATGTCAACTCCTCATCAAGTGAACCAAATAGACATTACACCTAATGGAAATTCTCTTGAAGTGGTGGATCAGTTCAATTACTTAGGCAACGTTGTTAATGACAAAGCAAACATGGACAGCGAGATTCGCAATAGAATTAACGCTGCATCTAGAGCACTCTGGGGACTTAGAGAGAGAGAGTATTTGACAACCACGACCTTGCTTTGTCAACGAAAATGGCTGCCTACAGAGCAGTTGTCATTCCAACACTGCTATATGGCTGTGAATGCTGGGTCACTTACCGTCGTTATGTGAAAGAATTAGAACGTTTTCAGCAAAGACACCTCAGAAGTATGATGAAAATCCGTTGGTTCCATCACATATCAAACGTGGAAGTACTCAGGAGAGCAAACAGCCTTCCAATTGAGGTGCTTATTTCAAGAGCACGCCTAAGATGGGCAAGTCACGTTCATCGTATGCATGATAACCGCCTTCCTAAATGTACACTTTATGGTGAATTGCTAAGCGGTAGAAGAAGGCGTGGCGGTCAACGAAAGAGGTTCAAAGACGCTCTCCATGAAAATCTAAAATCCTGCGGTATTGCAGACGAGCAATGGGAACAACTTGCAGCGGACAGAACCGAATGGCGAGGGGTTGTGGCCAGCTATCAAGGAAATGTTGCTGCAAGAAGGCCGAATCCAAGACCTAACCAGGTCTATGTTTGTCCTGACTGCGGTCGACATGTGCTCTCCCGAATTGGCCTCTATAGCCATAGTCGTGTGCACCGTAGATGAATGGGAATTACAATAGACTACACCTTTTACTTGTTTTTTATTGTACACAATTAATCGACTGTAACATTTTTTTTATACTCGGACTCGAGTAACGGCTAATAATCGGTATGCTGCAGTATAGCTCATCTTTTTGACTTCACTTTTCTGTAAATTTTCAAATCCGCATATAACAAACACTTAGAATAAATTAAATGTTCGGGAATGGGGTTCACAAAAAAAATAAGAGGTCCAGGTTACTAGCGGAACTCCTGATCTTACTAAAAAAGGCTTGGACAGGATGTTCATGAATTTTGTTTGTTGAAATCGGCAACTTAGAAACTTATGAGCTTTATGAGTAGAGGAAAAGCCAAATTTTAATATATTTTTTAGTAAGTTGTTATGATGAACCCTGTCAAAAGTCTTTGCAATTGTATAAATTAATTACATCCACTTGTTCAGAGACAAAACTATGCTGACATTCAGTAATATTATTTTTGGCATGAGTATATATTTGTCTGTATATTATTTGCTCAAAAACTTTAGCAACAGTGGATAGGACAAATATAGGTCGGTAATTGCCAATATTTTTTAATGACCCACTTTTATGTACCGGTGTTACTGGGGTTTTTCCACAATATCGGAAATTTATTATGTGTTTAATGTTTGTTGCGATACAGTTTCATTCAAACCAAAATTTTGAATATTATATGTTTCCGGGTCACCATAGACTGATTCAAAATATTGAGCAATACCTTCTACAATTTCTTTATTGGAATTGAACTTAATTTTGTCTTCTTCAAACTCAGATCTGCTAATTACATTTGATTTTTTGTTATTTATATAGTTCCAAAAATTATTATTATTATATCTGACTTCATTTTCCCGTTACTTAGGTATTGCGCATGTGCAGTTTTAATAGATTTTTTAAGTATTTTCCTCTAATTTCTCCAAATGATATTGCGATCGATGTTTGTGATGCAAATTTTTTTGTTTAATATCATTAATTATTTCAGAATTATACCATATATGGTCCCCATAATCTTTACATGACATTTCAAACAAGTGTATGAGCTAATTTTACTAAATGAACAAATTTAATTCACTTCAAGGATTAGGTATTTAAAAGTAATTTCTCTTTAAATCTTGAAATTAATGGATTCATTCTGAAAGTCTCCAAAGCAACTGACAAGGAATTGATTAACATAAAAATTGGAGCTCACTTAGCGACAAAATAAAATTTATTTCTCTCTCAAATTCAAAAAACAGCTATATAAAAGAAGAGTGGAAATATAAAATGAAAACAGAATTGAAAAGGCAAATTTGCTAACATAAGATAATCCACAGACTTTGCAAGAAGTTCATTTTGCTGTTTCTAAAACGAAATGAAACTGTTCTTTGCCTCATAATGTCTTATTCCTTTGTTTTTTTAATGAATTTCATAGGAAAACGCTTATACTGTTTGAGGCATTGTCTCGTATACGTTTGCGAGTTCCTTTAAAAGTGCATTTGCATTTTATTGTGCTTGAAGTAGAAATTGATGTCTAAATGGAAACGGGGAAACCTAGTTCGTGAGAGAGTTGTTACTTGTCAAATATTCGAACGCATTGTTTTACGTTGTATATTTTATTGCCTTACAGGAAGAAAATACAATATTGCAAGTTTTACCACACACGGTATGTCGTAATGTATCTTATTTGACTGTGCAATGGCTAATTACGTCAAGTAGATCATTATTAAAAAAAATTAGAACTTAACAATGTATTTACTATTCAGCATGGTTACATTATTGTTCTATTACGCATCAATTTATTTAAACTAGTTATAACTGTATTCATAATTTTTCTTTTATTTTTTGGGTAAAAGCGAGACACGAGCAATACTTGCAGCCTCTTCGATATTCACCACAGTCATTCTTAACAGTTTTCATAAAAACATTGCAAAACATATGGAGCTGTGTGGCGTACACTCCTAGTTAGCGTGCACTAGCCATTTGATGGCCAACTGTAAATGTATTTCTGTAATTAAGATAGAGAAAAAAACAACAACAAAATTATCGATTTTTATACCGATAGATAGATTGAGTAAAAGAATTTTTGTCTATTTTATCTTTTTATTTATAGTATAACCACTATAAGTTGTATAAAGTTCCATATCAAATTTGAATTTCCAACGGATTTCCTTCTATTAAATTCAAGGATATACTCTTATTAAAATCTAAAAATGCTACTTGGAGAGATCTTGATGACAATCCTCACTCGTAGCCGTTGAGCCGCTGGTCGATGTCACTTTCATTACTACGTTAGGTGAAGGTGTATTTAGATGATATACTTTTAGCAAGTAAAAATAGTATGAAACATTATGAATATTTCAAGATTTTATTTAAAGGACTTAAGCATTATGTTATTAACATAAAACTATCTAAATGCGTTTTTGGCGTAGATAATCTGAATTTTTCTGGACATAATATTTCATCATTTTATCAACTGAAGAACAATTAGAAATAATCAGAAATTTGCCTCATCCTATTACATTCAAACAGCTACAGCGTTTTATAGGCGTCCTCAATTTTTATCATAGTTTTATTCTTAATGTTTCTGAGATTTTAAACCCCTTACATATTTTTAGCACTGAATTGCAGAGTAATGATATGAAGGGTATCAGCTCCTGGCCAGACGAATGTGTTAATGTTTTTATAACGGCGAAAAAAACAATTGCCAATTCAACCGTTCTTACACACCCTACCCGTGGCAATAATGTAATATTGCCCCTTACAACAGATTGTTCGAATGTTTCAATGAGTGCAGTGTCGGAACAAGTATACGATGGAGAATGAATGTAAACCTTTAGATTTTTTTCACGAAATTTTAATAACGCTCAAAAACGATATTCTACTTTTGATTCAACCGTCCTAACACACCCTAACAGTCACAATTATGTAGCTTTGTCCCTTATAACAGATTCTTCAAATGTTTCAATGGGTGCAGTATTGGAACAAACATATGATGGAGAATGTAAGCCTTTAGCTTTCTTTTCACGAAAATTTAATAACGCACAAAAACGATATTCTACTTTTGATAAAGAACTTAGAAAGATAATATCATTACCGGTACGCTTTCGCGTATAGATGATTTATCTTCACTGAAATAATGTATTCCTAACAATACTCAAACTCACACGCTACTAGATCATATATCTGTAGTAAGTTCTTCAGATTTCAATTTAAAATCGCCGAGTGATGAACAAATTGGAGATGTGGAACTAGAAACATTAATAATAAATCAATTATCCAAGGAAAAAGATATTAAATACGTATTACAGAAAGTTAAAATTAAAAATTCGAAAGATGAGATTTGGTGTGATGTTTCTAATTCCAAATTTTGACCTTATATACTCGCCCACATGAGACGCGCTATTTTTTAAATTTTTGATAATTAAACTCTTTCAGGAATTCGAGCAACAATAAACAACTAACTAGTAATAGTAGTAGATACACCACATCTCAGTATGTACCGGAGAAATGAACGATACATTTACGAATTACTTCATAAGTTATAGTAAAATGACTAACAGAGTAATTACAAATATCAATGTTTTATTGAATATAATTATAAGCACAACATAGAAATAAGTGGAGAAAACAGATACATTATTTTGAAAGTACATGTGAGACAATTTCGAGAAGAAAATCTTAGCACATGAAGAAATTTTTTTCTTCTACTTGACCATGCATTATTTTGTAAAAATAAGTCACCTGACACATTTCAATTATATCCCAATGAGGCCAAGTAAACTAAGTTTTTGACAATATGAAACATTTGTACCAGGGTATAAACCAAATTCGGTATAGCATAAATATCTACAAGATTTGCGTTGTATATGTTCGAAAGACTGTATATGAGCTTTATAATATGGAGCCCATACAACACAAGCATACTCTAGTTTACCACGCACATAACCATAATATAATATTTTCAAAGATTTAATGTTATGGAACACCTTGGCTCTTTTGATTACAAAACCTAACATATTCAGTGCCTGACTGGACCTGTTGTGTATATGAGGATTAATAGATAACTTTTGTTTAAATATAGCACCCAAATCCTTAGCTATAGTTTCTCTGATTACGAATTGATCATTAATTTAATAATCAAGGGTTATTTCAAGCGAGCAAAAGTCATTACTGTATATTGATATTGATTTTCAGATTATTGGCACACCACTTGCTATCATCATGCAGGAACAGACAGTTTTCTAAGTTATCCATGATATTAGAAATTCTGTAACTATACGTTACAGAATTTCTAATATCATGGATAACTGTCTGTTCCTTTACAATTTAGGCGGTTGAAAGATCAAAACAAAATTGTTAATGAACAATAACAATAATGGTGGGCTCAAATCGCTTCCGTGGGTAAAACTACTCGGCACTGTATACGGTAACGACCTTTATCCTATTCAGTCAACATATTTTATTCGTTCAGTTAAACAAGAGTTAAGAAACGTTATTAACTTATTCGAGATATTGTAGCCAAGCAACTACGATGCACATGATCAAAAGTTTTGGATATATATATGTCACATCAACTTGCTTTTTGTCATATAGGGGTCGAGAAACATATTACAGAAAATTACAAAGATTCGAACGCCGTTTCATAAATTCATGTTCTACTGTAATACAGTGTGATATATAATTGTACAAATAAATAATCGAATCGAACAATTTGAAATCACACCAGTAGGTCGACGATTTTCTATATAACACTTATCGCCTATTTTGAACATGAAAACTACTTTTCATAATTTAGGAATGAGGCAGATTTGAGTTAGAGATTATAAACAACAGAGCCTAACATGAAACACAGTCCTTTGTAATCCAGGCCAATAGTTAATTTAGGCTTAAGCTTCTTCGTATATTCTCTCTACGCTCACTTCACTGACACAAAACGCACTGTGATTAAACGCATATGAATCAGTATAAATATTTACCTGGATCAGCGACTGACGTTTAACACGCATATAAATGAGACGGACGCTCTTCTCCCTATCCAAGCGTTGAATCCGCTCATGGTCAGGGGTAGCAGACTTAAACGACAAAATAAAAAATTGTTATACACCATGGTGGTCAGGCCGTCCATCACATACGCAACGCCGGTGTGGTGCAGCACATCCGTCACGACAATGAAAAACTAAAAGTGCTCGAGCACCAATTTATGAGCCTCATATTAAATTCTGGAAGGTACACCTCCCTTAGAGACCTATGTGACCACGATATAACCCCAATGGTGGACTACGTCCAGGACATCTCCTTGAAATTCTACTCTCTCAAACTCTGCGATAGGCCGCTAACAAGAAACATAACACAAATTAGAAAGTATAGTGCCCAATTTCGAATTAAACGCGCCCTATCCACCTTACTCATATTTCATACCTTTACATCTTAAATCTCACCTGCCCCCCTCTTTCTTTATGTTTGTTTCTTTTTGTTTCGTTTATTTCCTGTTTTCTTTCTATGCATTTTTGTCTGTAAATTCATTTTGCATCAAAATTTTATAACAAAATCAAAATTTTTCGAGAATAAAAATTTTTAAAACCAAAGTTTAGGCCAGCCTATGCGCAGCCCGGCATTTGCACCTCTTGCAGATCGTTCCTCGTCCAGATTGAGGTACCAGCGTCAATAGACAAATTAAAAGCAGTGAAGTGCAAGAGTTACTAATAAAATGTGTAGTTTTAAGTTTTGTTGATTCTGTTTTTTAGATATCTGTAAATTGTATCACTTACAATCTGCATCCTGCAGAAGGAGCTTAGGTATAAGTTTTAATTGTTTTAAAATCGAACCAGTCCGGCCCTACAATCCGCCACAGCGAACAACGCAGTGGTTACACGGTCGGACCCGACTTAGACCCTGGGGAGGTACTTGTATAAGCTAATGTTAAAAAAGTTTTAATTTGAATTTGGTATAAACATCTACAGATGATGGTTTTAAGTATAATGAACGAAAGTATAACAAACTGAAGTGAGATCTTTACTTGATTTAAAAATAGCCATATCCTTTGACAGAAGAAATTAGGTCATTGCATTATTTGGCAATAAAATTACAGCGAAATCAAACATACCTAATTTTTAGTAGCAATTTTCTCGAACTTGCACGCACATTCAACATTCTTACCAAATAGTATATTATAAGTGACCCGCATACACATTTTACAATAACCGTATTCTCATCGATAACTGAAACAAATGGAACTGAAAAATGTAACACGTAATTAATTAAACAAAAGCGTGTCTTTTTGCTTACGACAATATAAAAAAATGAACACGTTTAAAACTTAAATCTGCCAAGGCTAGAAATCTTTTAGTAGCGCTAGAAAGTCTCTCGCCTATTCAGTTTCCTCAGGAATCTCAGGTACAATATAAATGAATACTCTTTTTGTTGTATAAACGTTTCACACTTCTAGTTCCTTGTGCCAGATTCATGCAGGAACTTTTATACAAACTGCTGGTTTTAAGTTGTCATGGTTGGTTCTACACTTTTTATGGAAATATTTTTAGTGCTGAAATGGGTAGAAGGATTAAAGTAGCTAAAGGCGAACACGAGGTAAAATACGTTTCGAGCATTTTTACTTTTTTCATTAAGTAATGCTAAAATGCTTAATATTATTTTACCATTCTGTGTGCACGTATTAAAAGCAATATTTAATAAATCTTTAACGACAGGTATTATACCTAAAATATGGAAATATGCCTTAGTCTTGCCAATACCTAAAATCGTTAAACCTTCGGAATTGAAGGATCTAAGACCTATAAATATTTTACCAATTTTTTTCTAAACTACTAGAAAAAATTGTTGCGGATCAGTTGAAAATTTACATCAATAGTTGTAATATTCTACCTAAAAACCAACCTGGATTTAGGCAAGGTTATAGCACATGTACTGTACTCATGAAAGTCATTGGTGATATTAGTCATAACATAGACAGAGCTGAGCTTACGCTATTAGTATTACTAGATCTAAGCAAAACTTTTGATCTCGTTAACTTTGACTTATTACTAGCAAAATTAAATTACTTAATTATTAATAACACGGAGTTATGTTGGTTTAAAAATTATTTACAAGATAGGTATCAAGCCGTAAAAACACGGTATCTAATAAAGTAATTACTAAGAGTGGTGTTCCGCAAGGAAGCGTTCTTGGCCCAATTTTATTTTCAATTTTCTTGTTCGATTTACAAACTACTTTTACAAAATGTCAGATACATATGTATGCAGATGATATACAAATATATACCGGGAGCAAAGTCAATAATATAAATGATGGAATTACTGTCTTGAATTATGAATTGAAAGAATTCTGAACTTGGTGCTCCAAAAATGGATTAAGAATTAATCCTAATAAATCAGTGGCTATTTGTGTAGGAAATGATAGGTTAATAAATCAAATCAACTTTGATGACATTAAAATATTAATAAACAACAGCGTAATTCAATGGGTGCAGACCGCAAAGAATTTGGGCTTGTATATGGATAGTTCACTTAACTTTAACGAACATGTCACAAATGTATTTAAGCAGTGCTTTATGGTGCTGAAATCTATATATCAGTTTAAATTCTCATTGCCGGAAGAACTGAAATTAAAAATAGTTAAATCTGTAATTTATCCTAAAATTGAATATTTCTGTATTGTATATTATAATTTCCTTACGTTATTAAATAAAAATAAATTACAGAGGGTACAAAATGCATGTTTTCGGTTCATTTGTGTAACAAGCTATCGTGAACACATTACTCCGTACATAAACAGACACTGTGAACTTAAAATTGAAAATAGAATTAAATTATTATTGTCTCAGTTTTTGTACACAGTAGTGAATAATAATACCCATAATTACTTGGTAGAATTGCTCTCAAGACGATCCGAAATACATAATATAAATGTTAGAATCAACAATTATACCATAGCCCAGCATAGTACCAGGAAGTTCGAGGGTAGTTTTTCATACTGTGCCCCCACTGAATTAATTGAGTATTTTGATTTATTAACCTTGTCTTATGGTATGTATAAAAAAGAAATTAAATCTATTCTGTTTAATTCTCAGCTATAAGTGTTGCGCTATTCAAACGATTATAGCTTCCTTATTTGAGGAGATACGAAAAAAGTTAAAGGAATGAAAGTTGCCGGCAAAGATAATAAGAATAATAGTGTGCATAGAAAAACTTGACAAAAGCAGTTGGCTTTGGACATACGCTCTTGTGCAAAAATAACAAGAACAAATCTCAAAGTAGGTCATACATAACACCACTAATTCCGTTTATTTTTTCTCTTTCCAACGATATAAAACATGTCACAAAAATTTTGACGGATAGTGTCAATATTTAATATTTTACGAAAACCATATATCATATCGGCTATGCCATGATTACTGAAAAATAAGTTATTAACAAAATTGAGAGATTGTCACTGTTGTATGTTGCATTGTCGAGTTCTAAGATAAGTTTTATATCAGTAATTTTGGTGTACACCAATAATAACAAATTCGATAACGATATGTTGTCAGTGCAATTTTGACACTGACTGCCATCATGGTTTACGGAGATAAATTTCCAGATGCTCCGCAGCCAAATCGAACTATGTTTAGGAAGTTAGTTCAAAATCTAAAACCGTACGGTTCATTTTCAAAAAAAAAAATAGTAAGGCGAGGGCATATTGCGGATAATGTAAGAAAAGTGAATAGAGTATTGAATTATGTTAACCAAAATGAAGAAACCTCTTTAAGACAAATTTAGAGAAACTGTCGCATAAAAAAGACAGTGCAAGAAAAATATTTAAATAAAACGGATTTTGATGCTACAAAATGAAGAAAGTTCAACATTTAAATGAGGGAGATAAGCCGAGGAGAGTAAGATTTATTATATGTAGCAAAATTCTTCGGCTGGAGGAATCAAATTTTTCTAATAATGAATTTTTCAATAGAAATATGCAATACAAGTGGACACGAGAAAATACACGTTGGTGCAGAGATACTGTTTTCCAGGAAAGATTTTCTACGAATGTTTGGGTGGGTGTTTTAGGGACTAAAATATTTTGACCTTATTTTTATGATGGCGAATTAACCAGAAGAAGATTCATGGGACTTAGTACATGGAAATGCAGAAGAAAGTTTAGCATTAATTTTCAAGTGGTTAAACTTTAGTTCATTAAGCTTAAACATACAAAAAAACAAATTTTTAACGTTTACAGTATTAGCTAATGATCAACCTTCTAAAAGAACACTATATATACATAGTATGTATGTTCGCAATAAACAAATTGTGGCTGCCCTATTATCGAAAAAGATAATAAAATAAAGTACTTAGGAACTATGCTTGATCATCATCTAAGATGTAATGAGCATCTAACTTATATCGCAAAGAAAATTAGACAACTTACACATAAATTCTATATTTTAAGGGACATATTAAATAGAAAAAATTTAATGAGCATTTATAAATCCCTAATTGAGTCTATAATTAGGTACTGTATTATTATCTGGAGAGGACTTTACAATTGTACTAAAAATTCTACAAACGACTCAAAATTTTATTCTAAAGATAATTTTAAAGAAAAAAACTGTATTCCTCCACACTATTATACATAGAGGTAGAGGTATTTAATCTTTTTGTCTACCAGTGTTTAATACATATATTTGACGAAAAGACTCCAGCAACCCATCCTAATTATATAACTAGATTTACTGAAAATATGTCTATTGCTTTACCATTGGTTAGTAAAAGCCATACACAAAAATTGTCTTTTATTGTGGCATAAAACTTTATAACATTTTACCACTTCACATAAAAAAAATAGAAAAATTTAATAAATACAAAATTGAATTAAGAAAATTTATTACTCAAAATAAAGATTGTATAAAGAATGTTCTCAATTAATAATGTAACTCAATCCTTACCTGTTTAATTAATTTTGAAATATATATAAAGCATATAACAATAAAGTTGCAAAAGTCAGACTTTCCAACATGAATAGTTTATTTACATTTACTGCCTTTACTTACAATCAATATATTATGTTAAACATCATCTTCTAATTTCTCACATATACAAGCAGTTAACATTTCGTGTTTATGTAATGCTATGTGTTATTGTTTTAAAACCTAACTGTTTCTCTCGTTGTTCCATTTATTATGATATATAATTATTCTTTGTATTTCATATAGCTTGGTGCTGTTCATCTGCATATTTATATATAAAAAAGTATATAACTAATTTGAAATTAATTGTTCTTCTGTTACATTATACTTATACATAAATTATTGTAGATTTCAGTATAGGATGAATCTATGTAAAAATTTTGTATTCTTTTTAGTTTAATAAACTTGAAACTTGAAACCGCTCGTAGATACCTTAATTTCCTGCAAAACGAATTTCAAGATTTTCTTTATGAATTAACAATGGCAGAAAGATTAAATTATGCATATTTTTAACAAGATGGGGCTCCACCTCACACTGCTGTAATATGTACAAATTATTTAAACCAAGTTACGTCGGATAGCTGGCTAGGCACCTATGGACCCATTCTATGACCAGGTCGATCATCAGATATTACCCCCTTGGATTTTTCGTTTGGAATTACATTAAAGACAAGGTATTTCAAAGTGTCACTGAAAATATTGAGGACATCAAAACTCCAAACGTAATGCGACTCGTAGAGCACGTTTGTGTATTAGAATGCGCATGGTGCACAATTTGAGCATTTATAGTTAGAAAAATAAAGACACACATTTTCTTTTCAATATGGTAGTAGGTAGTGCTGTTATATATGGTTTTTCGTTTTCGATGTTCGTTTTGTACTTGTCTTTTTATTTGTGAGATATTTATTTGTTTGTATTAAATTGTAATAAATAATTACTGAATTATAATTATTATAAAGTAAATTTTCACTCTTAGCTGACTTTTACGATTCAATGATATGAATTATGGTTTTCGTAAAATATTAAACATAGACACTATCAGTTAAAATTTTTGTGGCATGTTTTACATCGTTGGAAAGAGGAAAAATAAACGGAATTAATAGTGTCATGGCCTATTTTGAGATTTTTTCTTTTAATTTTTGCACAAGAGCGTATTTACATTTCAGAATTTTTTGATACACATTATTATTCTTATTGTCTTTGCGGTCAACTTTCATCCCTTTAAATTATTTTGTATCTCATCAAATAAGGAAACTATAACCGTTTGTGGTTTTCCTGTTTTTCAGGTTATTGTAATATATCTCACAAAGTAGGCTATGGATTTCAAATTTTTTTTACTGAAATATAGCTCAAAAAAAATGGGATACCGTTTCTGAAACTCTATATTTTAGATATTAAGCGAGATGTTTGGTATAGCCCCCGTATCTATGTCGATTTTCCAGCAGAAGCCACGTTGAAAAGGCGTCAGAATATTGTATCTCGCTGTAAACGAAATAATCCTATTGTAAATAATTTTTTCATTTAATTTGGAAATTACACTCGGTACAGAAATATAACGGTGTTTTCTATTTCTTCAAGCGACACCCGTTTTAGAGTAGCACTTTGACTTCCTTCAGTATGTCAGGAAGACAATCCTGGTCAATTGACACGTTAAACAGATGGGCCACATACGGTAGTATATATACTTTCACTAATATTTTTATTTGCTGTTAAACTATCCAACCCCGCTGATTAATTTTTTAGAGTATCATTTATTTCTTCAAGAGAATTTTTATTATATATTGAAATGATGCACAAACTGTTGGGTTAGGTTTTGTTAGGTACATCCGTAGGAAAGTAGTTAGCAAACATGTTAACTATTTCATATTTATCATTAATAATTTCGTTTTCACTATACAAGTTTATGTCATTATATTTTGATTTTTTACAACCAAGATTAATTTTTATAATATCATAATAATAATAATAATAATATCTTTATTCACCATTTGTTGGTACAATAATAGTACATATGGTATGTCAGAATTTACAAAACGTAAATATATAAAAATACAGTACCTATATAAAATAAAAATAAAAAATAAAATAAAAACGGAACAATACAACGCATTAAAATATATATTCAACTAATAATTACGATACTGTGTAACGTGTATGCAACAATTTTTTTTTTTTTTTTAGAGAAATCATTAAATTGAAATATGAGATTCAAAAATTTAAAAATTCTTTTACTTTATAAAAAGCCTTTTCAATAAAAAATATTTTAGTTTGTCTTTTAAACATACTATAAGTTGCAATTTATTCTAAATGTACTGGTAACTTATTGTACGCATATATGAAACTAGAGGCAGTTGAATTTTTAAATATAGTCGTTTTATGCTTTGAGATTTGTAATACATCCCCGTATTTATATTAAAACAATGACTGTCCCCCCACGCGTTCGAAGATGTGTTTATGTTTATGGGCATATAAAGCGCATTTAAACAAAAATATAGAAGGGACAGTTAGAATATTTTTATCTTTGAAAATGTTTCTGCAAGTTTCCATTGGTTTTATGTTATAAATTATCCTTAAAATTCTTTTTTGTCCTACAAAATCTCTATTTATTGATCCACCTCTTCCCCATGTAACAATGTTATTCGAAATATGACTATAAGCAAGACAATAGTATATATTCATCAGTCCCTCAGTATTTCATTTGGACTATAGCAAAAAAAAGCAGAATTTAACTTGGAGCAGATATAGTCAATATGCATATCCCATCCGAGATTTTTGTCAAGATGTGTTCCTAAGAATTTAGTACTTTCTGATACTTTAATATTATTTTCGGCTTCAAAACTTGAAGGCAATAATGTATTTATGTGAAAATTTATATAAATGCTTTTTTATCGTTTAATATTATCTATTTCGATGACATCATGCATCAAATTCATCGCAGTCACGTGTCATACAAAGTGATAGTTTCTCAGGAGTCTGCGCCGAGATTGTTATCTTAGCATCGTCAGCAAACATCGTAACTTTACCGGTTGAAATATGTTGTGGCAAATCATTGACATATAACATAAAGAGAAGCGGGCCCAGTACAGAACCCTGGGGAACTCCCATATTAAGATTGTATCTTTCTGAATGAGTATTATATTTTACTATCATTTTCCTATTTGTTATGTAAGATTTAATCCAAACTAGTAAATTTCCACGAATGCCCATATAGAAAAGTTTTTTGCGTAGAAAGTCAACATTAACTGTGACATGATAAGCCGAACATTAAAAAGACATTACATACTGATTCATATCCAGCTCCTGATATATATATAATTTAACATATGATGTGACGCCGTCTCCATGGACATGTTTTCTCTAAATCCATGCTGACTTGGTGTTACAATGTTAGATCTGTTAAAATATTTAGTTATTATATTGTGTACCAGTCTTTCTATAAGTTTTGAAAATATGTTAAGGAGTGATATTTGCCTATAATTTTCGATACTTGGAGGATTCTCCTTTTTACAGAGCGGAATTACATAAGCTATTTTAAGAATATCAGGAAACACACCAGTAGCAAGAGATTTAGATACGTCAACGGTTTGCAGATTATATCACACATTGATTTTAGCAGTACTACACTAAATTCATCTAATCCAGTGGATTTTTGATTTATTAAATTGATTATTTCAGATTTCATATCACTTTCATTAATGTATGGCACAAATAATGAATTTACATAATTTTGTGATGTTGTACAAGGTAATGAAAGGTTTTCTCCCAAACGTTGTTTTAATTTTTTATCTGCAACAGTGGAGAAATACTGAGCAAATGAATTAGCAACTTGATCAGGTTCGTTTATAGAAACATTTGGATTTTTAGTTCTATTTTATCTATTTTTGGGTTTTGTTTACCTAATCTTTTATTAATTAATGTCCAGGTTGTACGAGCCTTATTTGTAGATTGCTTTATTTTATTTTTGTAGTAATTTGATTTAGTTATTCTTATGTTTTTTTTGTACTCTTGTATTTTTGCTAACCAGTGTAGATTATTTAACTTCTTAATTCTTTGGTATACCATGGATTTATCTTATTTACCTTATATGTTTTCTTAGTTATGGCATTATTTATTTTATTACTCTAAGAGTGTTGTCTGACCGTGTTATGTGGTATTTACAATGATTTTTGTTCGTTACAAAGAGTTTTTATTCCACCACATTTAGTGTTAAGCATAAGCCAGTAAAGGTTTTTCACATAATTTTTCTGCCAAGTTAAATGCGTTGTCCACCACTCATTTTTAAAGTTATTGCTTCTTTCAGAAACCTCTTTAACCTGACAACTAATATTATAACACCATCAGCAAAGAAGCCAAAATACTCATTAACGTTGTTAAGGTATATACATATATTCAATATTAATTTTGCTTGAGGTGGGCATATCCAAGAGAGAGAGATCCGATAAGGAAATATTCATAATTTTTTGCCATAACTTTTTTTAAATATTGGTAAAGAAAGTATAGGACTACCTAAGTAGTACTATGACAGGTGTAGTGATATGAATTTTCACGCAAAAATTATGTCAATCTTCGTATTTCCTAAATTTAAATCTAAGTATTTCGGATATGTTTGAAATTATTGAGTGAAAATTTATAACACTACTCTTGTTATAGTTCTACTTAGGTAGTCTTATAGTTTGTTTGTAATATGTGTTTTAGAATAAGAAGTTATGGTCAAAAATAGTAAATATTTCCCTATCGGATCCTTCTCTCTTGGATATGGCGACTTTAACCCAAAATTTAAGTCTCTTATATTATGTTCAGTTAGGTATCTCTTTTCAAGTATTGTTAAGGTTGTGGTATCCGGTGGTATCCTTTTCAGTATTCATGTTGGTTAATTTTAAGATATACGCGAGGTAATCAGCGATATGTGGGTTATAGAGTTCAAGCTTAAAATTTACAATTCGGAAGGCAGAGTTTCAATTCATGAATGTTTATAAAATTTAATGAAAGTAGACTATGTCTAAAAAATACTAGACAAGTTTAAGTTTAAGTAGGATGAAATTAATTTACCATAGAAACACAACAACCATAATAAAGCATATATAAAATTGATAAATACCTTATTTAATATAATAAATTTTACAATTTGCATTCCATTCTAAGGTGTTTGATTCATTATATATATAAAAATACAAAAGATGTGCAAAGTTTTATACAATACAACTAAAAAACCGAATTTAGATCAACTCGTCCCAAACTTACGAATACGTGATCCAACAAGCACAGATTAACTTAATTTGCATTTGCATCTTATCTTCGTATATCTAACTTATTTTAGCATATAGATTGAATAGTTCGTTGCTTCCTATAAACATAACCGAAGAGCAAATTAATATATTCCTGCCAGTATATGCGCCTTTCAACAGGAAAGGTTAGAAGAGCAGGTGCGGTTGTCGAACTGCCTGGTTGACACAGAGCAACTTTTCACGTACACAGCTGTTGTGACAGTCGCAGGTAGGATGATACTTGCGAATTAATAGAATCTACACGGTTACACAATAAATATTTCAGAAGTAGGCCTTGAGTTTTCAAGATAATAAAACAGATGGAAAACGTACTTCCAATGCTTACATTATATAGCAATATTTATAAAAGTCAGTAGAGAAAAGTCACATCAAAAATATAAATAGACAAATAAAAAATATATAAATGAGACATACATGCTACACTTAAAAAACAATGTATTTATTGCTACGTACATTTAATAAAATGTATTTTTTTTAATGTAAAGTTGTTAAAATTCAGGATTACAATATAACTGATGTATATAAATAGAGGCGTAGTAAAATAAAATATATTTTTCATGCAAATCCTAATGCTGTTGTGCATTACTAATCAATGAATTTTAATTATTATTTATGTAGTTATAGTCAGGTTATTTTTTATTTTACTATCTAACCTCTAGAATTTTCATAATTTTTCATATGATCTATATGACCTTATAAAGCAAAAATCAACGACAATGGCCCAATTTAGTTTTACAAATAGAAAAGTTAGGTGGGCGAGGAACCAGTCTCCAATGGCTTCATTTAATATCTGCATAAACGAGACAAAAATCCGCACTGGTCTTGTTTAGTGGTTGTAAATATGATCTCAACATTGTTAATTTATGGGAATGCTCCGAGGCGGAGTTCTTGAATAACTTCTGTTTATGATTTTTATTGATAATTTTATGAATTTTACAAATCAAAACATTAAAACCGCATAAATTATTTCGCTGGGCGTACTGATTTATTAACAATACAATACAATCCAAGGCAATGCAATGCAATGCAAAGCAATGCAGTACAGTACAGTACAGTACAATACAATGCAATACCAGGCAATGCGATACAATGCGATACAATACGATACGATACGATACGATACGATACGATACGATACGATACGATACGATACGATACGATACGATACCATACAATACAATACAATACAATACAATACAATACAAGACAACACAACACAACACAACACAACACAACACAACACAACACAACACAACACAATACAAGACAACACAACACAACACAATACAGCTATATTCGTCACATGAAATTTTACACAAAATTAAAATACTTATGGACTTGTCAATAACAGTTCTAGATGCATACACACACAGTTAGCAAACAGACAAATTGGTTCATACTAAGATATCACATATTCATACAGACTTTCAGACAGACAGAAGTGGTAAAAGCATATTGAATAATATTAAATAAAATAGTGTAATAACTAATAATTAAATACATAGAAACTCTTCCATAGAATAAAATTCCGTATCAGCTCTATAAGTATAGTGTATTTTGAAAAACATTAAATTTGTTAAAATTTTTAGTAGCACCGAATAACATATTGAGTATGTTGAAATATGCAACACCTTTATTAAGATTTGAGTTTTGGCCAACACTTAATCTTGAAAATGGTTCATATACAGTGTGATTCACATAAAACTCTCCAGACAGTTTTTGTAATAACGAAAAGAGGTATTCAATTTCTGTAAAGGCCAGTCGTTACATATGTTTGGTGGCTTTATTTTATCGTTCAAATGTTGTCAATGGCAGGGGCGTCCGCGACGCCGGAAAAGAAAATTTCGATGACTGGAACTTTGAAAGTATAATATTATTAAAGTTTGTTTAACTCTAAGTATTTTTTGTAGTATACACTTTTCTATTAAAAAAAGTGGATTTCGAGATAAATCGAAATAATAGAAGATCAAATAAGTTTTTTTAATAATATGTTTTGACTTTTAAATAAAATGTGTACATATGTATGTATTCATTTTTAAAGTAAATGTTCAAAATTGTGTCCTCCTTCCTGGATACACATGTTAAACCGTTCAATTATTTTTTCCCCAGTAACTTTCAATAGGATGTTTCTGTCTACTGTGGCGACACTCGCATATATTTTTTTGTATAGATTTGACATATCATCGATTGGTTCAGCGTAAATAAATTTTTTAGGTATCCCCATAAGAACAAATCTAATAGAGTTGAGTCAGGTGATCATGCTGGCCACCTGATCACTCCATTACTTCCTATCCATCTTCCAGGATATGTTCGTTGCAAGTGTCTAACTGCTATTCTTGAATTATGAGCCGGTGCCCCGTCTTGACGAAATCAGATTATGTGTCAGTAGAGGAAGTTAGCCGTAGGTCGGTCTCCCCCCACCACTGACCTTGACCTTGACCGTGCACCTGTGGTCCGTTCCTTCAAGGCCACGGTGGCACCGTAGGTTCGCATAGCATATACCGTGACCTTGACCTTGGACGGCCGCAGTGCGTTTCGACTTCAAGGGCGCAGTGTTGCTGTTACCCAGAACGATCACTTGCTGTGACCTTGGCCTTGGCTAACACTATTAGAGAATGCAAGGACGGAGCTTCCTCCTTGCCACGCAACTCGTAATGTGCCGTGGTTTGATATTTTGTGACGTAGTATATCTTTTCTATAAAAGAGTGAAAGGAGTTAATATGGGATCATTCTTAACGTCAATTTCCTAGAGTAAAGAAGCAAATATGTATTCGTGCAGTTTTTGTGGTGCAAGCTTCACTCGCAGTGACAATATGCGACGTCATCAGAGGGAGGCGTGTAACAGTTTAAATGGTAATG
Source organism: Leptura quadrifasciata (assembly GCA_963675555.1). NCBI lineage: Eukaryota > Metazoa > Arthropoda > Insecta > Coleoptera > Cerambycidae > Leptura > Leptura quadrifasciata. The sequence goes on from OY776673.1 coordinate 38,747,467, forward strand.
GACCGCCAGCAAAGAAAGTGAAATTGGATTCGAATCCATCAACATCGGTAATTATGCAGACGTGTTATAGCTGTAATGTGACTTTAACAACTAACCAAATGAAGTCTCATAAAAGAACACTACAACACAGAACAAATTCATGTGTACGTTTGATGGATGGTACAGAAATTGTTCGCAGTGCTTTCAAATATAGAATCATAACATACCGAGTGCATAGTGATAATGAGAAACTGGACTATATAATATTTTTCAACGAAATTCGACATAAAATATTGAATTTACTAGAAGAAATATTATTACTTCATAAAACTGTGAAAGTAAACATGGAGACATTTGCCAGCTATATATTACAAGCACAAGAAATAGCTGAAATTAAATCGTTTAATACGTGTAATAAAATATTGGATCAAGGTGTGGATTTAAACATTGCACTCGACACTTTTATAGACATGATGGTTGCGCAAACTACTGAGTTCCAAGAGCGTGATTCTGGTATGTAAATATCTTCTGGTATGTGGAATAACAATTGACATTTTTTTTTTTATTTTTAGGGTGGGCCCTCGAACAAATAAAATTTGTTGAAATTAATATAAACAAGTACAGTCCAATGGGTGGTTCATCATATATCAAGTTACCAAAGTTCATCGCAAATAAGAAGGCCGTAGTGAATATAGAAAACCAGGACCAATACTGTTTTGCTTGGGCAGTCACTTCAGCATTGTATCCTGCAAATGGTGGTACATCTCAAATGTCATCTTATCCACATTATTCAAGAGTTCTAAATTTGACAGGTATGAATTTTCCAATGAAATTGAGAGACATTTCAAAATTTGAGGAATTGAATAATATATCTATTAATGTGTATGGGTTAGAAAAGAAATTCGAGAATAATAAAGTAAAATATGATGTTGTCGGACCTTTGCGTTATTCTCAGAAGAAACTACGTATTCATGTTAACTTATTATTAATTTCCGCGGAATGTGATCAGAATCATCATTGTAAATCGGATTGTGCTAAAACTCACTATTGTTGGATAAAAAATTTATCTGGATTAGTATCAAATCAAATATCCGCTCACGGACATAGAAAATATTTTTGTGATGGGTGTTTGCTGTATTTCTGTAACGAACGTCAGCTAATGTCTCACCAAACAAATGATTGTAATCATATTTACACTACAACACCATCGACACAATTTCGGGTTGATAAATATGGGGAACGTGTACCGGAAAATATATTAAAATTTGAGAATTTTGACAGACAAATGCAAGTACCATTTGTAGTATATGCAGACTTTGAATCCATTTTGAAACCGATAAATACTTGCGAGCCAAATCCTGAACGCTCTTATACCAACAAAACGTTTATTCATGAACCTTACTCTTTCGCGTATTACATAAAATGTTCCTTTGATAATAGCATTTCTAAATTTGAACTATATCGCGGATCTGATGCAGCAAAAGTATTTGTATCATGTATAGAGGCTGATTTAAGGGAAATTTATAATAGATATATGAAAGATGTAATCCCCATGTCCCCGCTTACAGCGATAGAAAGAGAAAATTTTGACAATGCAACCATCTGTGGTATATGTGAGAAGCCTTTTGCAGAAGGTGATATAAAGGTGAAAGATCATTGCCACTTAACTGGTAAGATACGATTCGGTGCCGCGCACTCGATCTGTAATTTAAATTATAAACTACCAAATTTTGTACCTATCATATTTCACAACATGAGTGGATACGATATTCACTTATTTGTAAAAGAGTTATGCGCTCATAAAGATAAAGTTGACGTAATACCACAAAACAAAGAAAAATATATATCTTTTACAAAACATCTTTACATGCATGATTACGTTACTGACAAGGGGGAAACAAAAAATAAATATTTGCGGTTACGTTTCATCGATAGTTTTAAATTTATGTCAGCATCACTACAAAATTTAGGGGAAAATTTAAATGAAGGTCAAATGGTTACAATGAAGAACTTTTTTACCGATAATGCAAAATTTATTTTAATGCGACGGAAGGGTGTATTTCCATATAGTTTCGTAGATAACTTAGAGAAATTAAATAATCGTGTTCTACCCACCAAGCAGGAATTCTATGACAGCCTAAATGAAACACATATATCAGATGACGATTATGAAAGGGCTAAAAATGTGTGGGAATTGTTTGAGTGCCAGAGTTTGGGTGACTATTCAGACCTGTATTTAAAATCAGATGTCCTTCTTTTGTGTGACGTATTTGAAAATTTTCGTAAAATTTGCGTGAATAAATATAAATTGGATCCAGCTCAATATTACACAGCTCCAGGTTTATCTTGGGACGCTATGTTGAAACTAACAGCGGTAGAACTTGAATTGTTAACAGATATCGATATGATACATTTTTTTAAAAAAGCTATACGCGGTGGTGTCAGCCAGTGTACAGAAAGGAAGCATATCGCAAATAATAAGTTTGTACCCAATTATGATCCCTCAGAACCGTCGTCATTTATCACATATCTTGATGCTACGAACTTATACGGTCATAGTATGTCCCAAGCATTACCAACAGGGGGATTTGAGTGGCTGTCCGAAAGAGAAATTATCGACTTAGATGTTACTAATATTTCAGACGAGAGTCCACACGGGTATGTTTTTGAAGTAGACATACATTATCCGCAAGAGTTACACGATTTACATTCAGATCTCCCTTTCTTAGTAGAAAATATTATACCCCCCCAATCAAAATCAAAATCACCAAAATTAATCCCAAATTTGAATGATAAGAGACGATATGTTGTGCATTATAGAAACTTGAAACAAGCCATTGAAAATGGTTTAATGGTGTTAAAAACCCATAGAGTACTTAAGTTCAAGCAGTCGCCCTGGTTAAAAAAATACATCGATTTAAATACGCAAATGAGAAATTCAGCGACCAATAAATTTGAAAAAGACCAATATAAATTAATGAATAATGCAGTATTTGGTAAAACCATGGAAAATGTTGATAATAGAAGAGATATAAAGTTGATTACTCATTGGGAAAATGTTAGAAGAACTATAGGTGCAAACGCATTAATCGCTCGTCCAAATTTCAAATCTTGCACAATTTTTTCTGAGGATTTTGTAGCGATTGAAATGAGCAAATTGCAAGTAGTCTATAACAAACCAATTTACGTAGGATTTTGTATTCTTGAATTATCGAAGACGGTACTGTATAATTTTTTTTATGGTGTTATTAAACGTCAATTCGGTGCTAATGCTTCTTTGTTGTACACCGACACCGATTCCTTAATTATGAAAGTTTATACAGATAACTTCTATGACTTTATTGTACAAAATCCAGAAAAATTTGATACTTCTAATTACAGGGAGGGAAATAAATTTAATATTCCAAAAGGCTCGTCTGTGCTTGGGAATATGAAAGACGAATTCCCCGAAGATCCTATTATCAGCTTTTATGGTACTGGAGCGAAAGCGTACTACGTGCAATCGGTCGGTAATGAGTTGAAAAAAGCCAAGGGAGTAAAGAAATCTGTGATTGAAAAACAACTTACAATAGATGACTACAGAAAAATTGTTGAGCAGGGCGGGTTAATATTTCGTAAAATGAATACTTTCAGAAGTCACTTGCATGATATCTATACAGAGATGCGGAATAAAGTTGCTCTTTCTTATTATGACGATAAACGTTTTGTGATTCCCAATACCACTAAAACTCTACCCTGGGGTCACTCAGACATAACATTTTTTCAGAGTGAACCAGAGCAGAATTTAAAGTGGTTAATATCAGCCTTAAATAGTGTCGTTGAACGAAATGTTTTAAAGGATGATGATAAACTAGATGTGTTACTCAAAGCAATGAATGAGTTGAGTGATTAATTGTTAATAATGTTTCTACTTGTTAACGCAAAGGTCGACAATTATAATATTCAATTGAAAAATTCATTGTGATATTTCATGTTATGTGTAAGTCGAAGTAAGAGATATTTGTATGAAATAAAATGTTAATTTATAAATAAAGATTTAAATTACTAAATGGTATTTTTATTGTATGAGTACTGTAGGCAATAAGATAGAGAGAGACGATAGGAAGAGTGGGGTGGGAAGTAGGGGGTTAGTTAGAGTGTGTAGGGAAATAATTTGAACCAATAGGAACAAGAGTGGTAGGGAGTGGAGGGGTTAGTTCAGCGTTATGGGCTTCAGAGATGCTACAAAGATTCTTTCCGTCTCCAGCTCTCGAGTTGTAAGGAAGTGTGCAAAATAGTGCTGTCTGCTCTATTCCTAGCATTCTTTGTGTTCTGTGTTTTGTGTTTCGTGCCCGTTTCTCGTGTCCGTTTTGTGTTTGTTGTGACAATGGTAGGACAAAAAAAGATTGGTGTTTCTGGTGGTAGCGGTAAGGGAGGCGCTTTGTTGAGTGCTGTGGCTGCATACTTAATTAATTATATGCCAGGGCAAGACGACAATGGCGACGCTTGTCCGGGTAATGGTGTGGCGAACAACCAGACGAGCCCTGGCGTGGGTGACAATGGCGACGCTTGTCCGGGTAATGGTGTGGCGAACAACCAGACGAGTCCTGGCGTGGGTTTACTACCGGATATTGAAATCCCGACGGATTTGACCGATTTGAACGATGATTTGCTGGGTGATTTCGATTTCTCCGAATTGGACGCGCAGGCTTTGGCTTCAGATGAAGCCAGAGCTAGTACATCTAATGGAGAGGCCTACCCGAACGCCGCGTGGTCTAGGTTCCCTACGGTTACGGAGACAAATTCTGAGGACGAATTTCAACCTGCGCAACCAAAGATTTATTCGCAGAAAGGCCAAAAGAAGATGACGACGCATCCTTCAACATCTACAAAGCAGACGCAGGTAGAGAATACCGAGAAAGATGATGACGTGTCGATTCTTAGAAGAATTTTATCGGCGCAAGCATCTGTACCTGCTCGCCTGAGCCCTATTCCCGATGTTGGCTCAGACGAGGGGCAGGTAGAGATACCTGAAAAGCCTAAGAAAGCAGCAGCTAAAAATAAAAAGCCGTTATCGGGAAGGAAACCGGTGGTTAAAAAAGCTGCTGCAAAAAAGTCGGTAGCTAAGAAACCGAAAAAAGATGCTGCAAAAAAGCCGACGAAAGTGCAACCGGTATGTTCGAGCGCGCCGTTGCCAGGATGCTCTCATGCGGTGTTGCCAACGCAGGAACCCCGTAACCGTGCTCTGGTTGTGAATGAAAGTGATTCTGATTCACAATCGGAGTTATTCTCCCAAGAAGAGCAAAATGAAACTTTCAAAAATTTCTTGAACATGTATGAACAGTTGCAGCGGGAGGATAGGGAACTTAAAAGTGCAACTGATGATGACAGCAAATTAAAGGATCACGCGCAGTCCCTCAAAAGGAAGGCGGAGATGTTGAATTCTCGGGCCGATGAAATGCTCAGAGGCATTGCGAAGCGTCGCAAAGCCTCTGAGAGATGTACAAGGAAGCTAAATGCTATAAAAAAGAAACTGGGAATAAGGTAGTGCGTAAACACACTACAGAATGTTGCATTAAAAATGTTTGTACATAAATTTAGTATTAGGTTAGGGTTAAGAGAAAAAATGTAAAAAAATATAAAAGTAAAAATGTAAAACTGAAAAAAAAATGAGGTTAGATTAGGTTAGAAAAATGTAAAAAATTTAAATGTAAAAAAATAGGTTAGGTTAGAAAAAATGTAAAAAAAAATTTAAATGCAAAAATGTGAAAAAAAAATTAGGTTAGGTTAGGTTAGGTTAGAAAAAATGTAAATGTAGAAAGTAATAACACCCCCCCCCCCCACCCCCCCCCCCCGCGTCACGCGCTGGGTTATGGTTAGTTCAGGTTTATATATTAAAAAAAAAAAAAAAAAAAAAAAAAAAAAAAAAAAAAAAAAAAAAAAAAAAGCGGGTCAAAAAATTAAAAAAAGGTTTATGCGGGCGAAGCGACCGAAGGCTGCAAGCGTCGCCCCCGCCTCTGCCAAAACCCCCCGCGCCGACCCACCCACCCGGGGGGGGGACCAAGGTAGCGCAGTGGTATAGCGGAAAATTGTTATTTAATTTTATAATTATAATTTTATAACTCTATAATTTTATAATTATAATTTTATAATTCTATAATTTTATAATTCTATAATTTTATAATTTTATAATTTACGTGTTGAAAAAAATCCCTGCAAGTGCTAGGGATTGAACTACCAAACCTTCGTTCACAAAGTTTACAAAGCAAGCCACGTTACCACTGGGCTACCTTGGTCCTAGGAAACTCTTATACTTTACTCTTATACTTACCTATAACGCGAGTTTATATATATATTTCATGGAATTTTTGGTAAATTGTGTATTTAAGTATATAATTAGATTAGAACTGTTGTATTCATCGTAGATGAAATAAAAAATAAATTTTAATACATTTATTTATACACAAATATTGGACAAAAAAAAATATATATATATATAAACAACTGAAAAACTTCCAAAGTACACTCAGACACGCGTAAGGGGTCATTTTCGACTAAACTGACCACTGGGAATCGATTCCGATAATTTCCGAATCGATCCGAACACTACCGAACGCGTTATTCACTGTTTTGTCAAGGATTGGGGGAATAAAAAAATCAAAACACGTTTCAGGGGAGTTCACACATGCAAAGGCTGCAATTTTAAGCGAAAAGCCGAACTCATGCCGAACACTCCCGAAGTTTCCCGAAGCCACCCGAAGACGCCCGAGGACACGCGAGGTATCGTTTTCGACTAAATCGATCACTGGGAAGCGATTGCAACCACTTTCGGAGCGATACGACTAGCCGTTCCGGGAAAAAGTCTGCTGCGGCAAAACTAAAGGTCGGAAGTGAGTAGAAACGGTACTGGAGGACAACTGTGACCTCGATACACCTTTTGCAACACTTTTGACCGACAGTCCAAATACGAATAACCAATTTACTTAAATAAGTACCCCGTTATTTCTTATATTAAAGCAATTTTTTATTCTTTACTTTACTACTGTTATTTATTGTATATGAAATGAAATAAAAAAAGAATAACTCTTAATACATTTATTTATAAATAACAAAAATATATATACATAAAATAAAACAGAATTATCCGTCCGAATCATGCTCCACCAGAATGACTGCATCCTCATCTTCATCGGCAGATTCCTCCACCAGAATGGCTGCATCCTCATCTTCATCGGTAGATTCCTCCACCAGAATGGCTGCATCATCTTCCGAGTCAGACGATTCCGCTGTGTCCGTCGATGATTCCTCCAGAATTACTCCATCCATCTCGTCTTCGGAATCATCATTGGGCACAGTGTCCATCGACCATGTGGACGGAGACCTCTCCAATGGTTGGTATTCTTCTGGTGAGGTGGTGCTATCTGCTACACCACCCCTTGTCGCCTCTCTAACGCGCTGCAGGTAGGCACGATACCTTTCGCACAAAACGAACATGGTTGAAGTGGAAGATACAGTATTGTCTTGTACTTCAGACATGTTGGAGCGTAGAAAGTAAACTGAGGATGGTGAGGGCTTTCTTATGTATATATAGCCCCTACCACCACCCCCACCTCATCACTCCCCACCTCACTACTCACACAAATAAGAGTAGAAAGTGTCCTAATACTCATATTTTTAACACCATCAATATCAATAGCACTGTCAACATAAGCAATAATCGAAGTGAAACACAGATTTCTCTAGTAACATTGTGTTACTTACATTTAAATATTTAGTAAATAAAACAAAAAATAAGATTCAATTTAACGTTTATTTAACACTTAAACTAGTTATATAATATTTACAATAAACTAAAAATTAAATATATACATTTATTTATCACTAAAACTAATTACATAATTATTTACAATAAACTAAGAGATATATACATATTTACAAAAAAAAACTACAAATTATCTGTCCATATTGCAAATATTGCAGATTTCCACTCGCCTAATCTGATAGAGTGGATCTCTGCAAGATTTGCAATATCCCCGCCTGCCTCTCATTATCCTTGTAGTGGCATGGTAGTCCACATGACGATGTCTCCCAGGATCCACCCTAGACTGGTATCCCAGAAAACATCCGTGGCAAAGATTGTATTCCATACCACCCACTACTTGGACCGCAACAAAGGTCATGGTGGTGCAGAAGATGCCATCCATCGGGTTCACCCTTGCTAAATATTCTGATGTTATCCACCGCTGCCCTCTTTGATGGGGAACATCTACGACGATACCCTCATCATCACTTGAATCGTCTGCACCCTCTTCAGCGTCAAAAAATTCCTCATCGTCTTCCTCGTCGCTTTCCTCATCGCCTTCCTCATCGTCTTCAACTTCTACCTCGTCGTCTTCGGGAGCAGCCAAGTCGTCCTCTACCTCTTCAAGGTACCATATATTGTTGAGGACATCTAGGGATGCTAACCAGTCCAGGAATCTGAGGTTAGCCCAACCAGCAGGTACAGCAGCCATATTAATACTTGGAAACGAATATATAAGACAGTAGACGGAATGATCAACGTTGAAGTTTGCAAAGCAACTGATCTAACGTGGAGTTACACCTCCTCTTTTAAACATGTTGCTGGTGACGTCACATCATCTCTAACGACATACCATGGCTCTAATATCGGCAATTCCAGCGACTACTTAAACAAACAAGGCCATGAGGAGGAACTCAGTTATTATTCAGCTGTCATACCGTACACTTGTTTTTAAAACAGCAATGTCTTGTCCAAGAGAGTGGCAATCGAAACCAACAATCGCCGTATATCCATATAGTATGGATGGTGCAATTCTGTGCTATAATTGTTCCCAATTCTGGGCAAAGCAGCAAATTAATCCATGTACTGGACTATGTTCAAATTGTATAAAAGAAAATCCAGTGCCAGTGAATACCGTCCGAAAAGCAGCATCACGTGAGCGTCTGGAGCAAGAGTGCTACAAGTGTCTACAACCCACGACTCGTACAAATTTTGGAATTATCCGAGATGTTTGTGAGACATGCAAGGTGGAGCACCCATTGAGGCAGCGGTGTCTGGTTTGCAACAAGTACACTGGTGATTGTTGGAACAATATTTGCAGCAAATGCAGAGACGAGAAGACATACAGTGTTTTACTTTGTGAATATGTTGGACATATTTATGGAGGTGTGATGAAACACAACAGAGAATGTTTCTGTCAGGAAGCGTTACTGTCGAGACGGGGGGATTTCATCTGATTAATTCCATAAATATGTATTTGTATTTTTTCTGTATTATATACGTTTTAAATAAATATATTTAATCTATAATTCGTTGTAAATATTTTCTTCTCAATAAAATTTATTAAAATGATTTTCTTGATTTCATCTAATAATTTTTAGGAGTAAAAATTAATTCAAAAATTTTAACAAATTTGCATTTGTATATATTTTTTCGTTAATGTGTATATAATTACTAAGGCTTTGGAGTCTTATATGGGGAAAATAAATAAAACAAATATTAATGGAATACACACATTTTATTATGAAATTTCTAAACATAAGTAAAATATTAGTTGTTATAAATATACACATTTTATATAAAGAATGTGACAATATTAAATAAGAGCTGCTTCGTTAATCCAAGAGTTGTGGTCATTAGAGAATCCGAGCCACTTCACAAAAACCTTGTTCCCTCTCCTTCTTAAAACCTTTTCCACCAAGTAGACATCAGGGTATTTAGCTTTTTGTAGCTCCATTTCATAAAAGCACCCCTTTATTGGTTGGCCATGAATGTCCTGGAGTGTATATGTTGTGGGATTTGTTACATTTATTTTAACGATCTTGAAAAGTTCAGTTGAAAAATTTGGTGTGAACCCCTTTTCAAATATACCTTTATATTTACTGATTCGAACTATATCGCCAATACGAAATTTAGGTTTCAAAGCAATTTTAATGTGATTATAAGCATTTAAACGTGTAGTTGGTTTAACATCAGCAGGTTTCATACCAGTCGTACGATGTATTTTATTATTGTACAATTTTGTAATGTCGGATAGAATGTCAACCCATTTGTATTTACCTCTAGCTGAGAATTCTTTATATAACCAGGTTTTTAATGTTCGTATTACTCTTTCTGCAATTGCTGCTTTTTTCGTACTATACGTGGAGTAATGATTAATGATGTACTGTTTCATTAAAGCAGAAAAGTTTTTGTTGTAAAATTCCGTACCCTGATCGCTTTGTAGATTTTTAGGAGAATAATTTGATTCTTGTAAAATACTTCTCATAGCCTTAGTAATTTCAACACCAGTTTTATTTTTTAGAGGTTTAGTCCACAAATATTTTGAGTAACAGTCGATCACTACGAGAATGTATCGATAACCATTGTTTTCATCAGCGTATGGTTGCATTTCAGCTAAATCCATTTGCCATAAATCACCATAACCTTTGATTATTGTTCTTCTTCTACGGAAATTTCTCCTACAAGCTTTATGCAATTCGTTAACAACTTGTAATTTCTCATTACTAATCACCATAATTGAAGTTTAAGTCAGGCGTTTATATAGATAATTTAGGTCTGTTTTTTCACTTTTTTCCTAATGTAGCAGCGTTGTCCGTGACTTCAGCCACTATTTCATCTATCACTTGTTGATTACGATCGTTCCTCCCAGCTTGTGCCACAATATTTCCAAGTGATTTCTGTCGCACTGTCATACCTTTCAGACGGGATTCATCGAGAATGTGGTGCACTTTGCTTATTGCATCATATAAAATAGTATAATTGTCCTCGGTTAATTTCTTAACTCCAGAAATTTCTTTATTAATGTGTTGCAGAGCGTCATTAATCATCTCGGTAATTTTGCTGTGTACAAACTTACTATATTCAGTCCACTGATTCTCCATAAAAGCAATGTGTGACTTTTTAATGTCTTTCATACATTTATCGATATTTTCGTCTACATAGTTACGAGTTACACCATCTTTTTGATTTATTGGTTCACCAATGTTCAGTAAACGCTTATTTTGCATATCAAATTGATTATCTGCGGTAAGTTTAAAACCAATACCTGGAGGTCCATGTACGGTAATCGATTTATTATTATTACTTCTTCGTCTACCGAACTTGTCAATTGTGTTGTTTACAACAGCCATTTCTGTTTACGTCTGACCCCGTTTAAGCATTTCACAATATTTTATACTAATTAAATAAGTGTGAAATGAATTTTAACTTCACTAATAGATTATCCTTTCTTCCCTCATTTCTTCCAATAAACTGACTATTTCGTTATTGACACCATTGTTACCAACCATTTTTGAGCTATAGAGCAGGCGTAGGCGGTCCACCAGTTCTTTCGGTTTATTCCAATATACATAGTCAACACCTCTATTATTGTATAATTTATTAATAGGAACACCTAAGCCAGTTTTAGATCTCGTCACAACTGTAGAAGATACCAATGGTTCTATAATATTAGTGAATTTCTTCCATTTAGCTTTATTCAAACCCTGTTTCATATCATAATTTTTATATGGTGCTTTTGTCTGTTTTAAAATCCCCCCATATAATTGACACTCTTTGTCGCCAATAATAGCCTCATTACTACGCGAAATTTGTGGTTGTTTCATAAATATCATATCATATAACTTAGGACTGCCAGAATACGTCCCCACCTTCTTAGTTCCACGCCACAATGTGATATTTCCATTAGAAAAGCGTATTTCAGCATTACCCATTTGTAGTTTTTCTGTATGGGGGTCTAAACGTACACCGTATATAGTATCATACCTAGCATTGTCGAATTTCAGATTTTCTAAATGTGTTTGCACTATATCACATTTTCCTTCTGCGCCACTAATAGAACTTTCTGAACATGGAGTGCTCATTAACGACGATCCCGGTGGTGTTTCCAAAAAATATTGTTGACTTGCATTTTTGTCACCATCTTCATCACTAGTTTCAGGTGTTGCTTTAAATGTACTAGTACTAGCTCTTGCACTTTCTATCGGTTGTGTTGGTTTCTGAGGTTGTGTTAGCGATTGGTTATGTGAAGCAGATGATATAACCTTTAATGGTTTTGTTATGGGTTCATAAATTTTTTCGAGTGTTAACTGATTCTCAACGTTTCTTCTCTTCACAGAGTTGAATTTTTTGCGCACTGAATCGGTGGCCTCAATCAATTCACGTTTCAGTCTTATTTCTTCTCTCATGTTTCTACCTATAGCACTACTGAGTTTATTCTCACCATTGTCATTCATGTCTAACAAATGCAGCCTCACTGCTGAAGTTATCCCGATGCTATCTGTAGACCAATTAAAATTTTAATTACAATACTTCATGGATATATGAAACTATCAAGTTCTTTGCGATATCTCCCTTCATTTACTTCTCTATCCTTGTCAATTACAAGAAACCCATATTTGTCTTTCCAGCACTCTGCACACATTTCTTGAAATTCTTTATAAGTCACATCCGGTGAGACATGGTCTGAGAAAATGTGGTGTAAATTCATATCATCCTGCTTAAAAATTGCTATGAAATTACTATTATCCCTTACCAACTGTTTAGGGACGCGGGAATACGTTTGTGCCAAATAGAAACAATCTACATGTTTATGACGCCCCATTGAGAAGTATGCTCGAATAACATCTTGCTTTTCACATATAACATCATCAAATATAAATATAGACTCAGGCTCAGCGTCGGATGGTTGCACTATTTCCGCGTTGTTACTGAAGGTGTAATATCCTAGCCCCGTAATCGGTGCTAATATATCGCGTAAATATTCATACTTGGGTTGATGTAAGGACTTTGAATATAAGTAAATGTTTGAAAAACGTAGCCCAAGTGGATGAGTAAGCAAAGTTATTAGTAAATTTGTTTTGCCACAACCACTTGGACCTATTAAGAGTCCGCGAATAGTTGAGGGAAGTAGCGGGCCATGGCGTGATTCGACTTGTAGTCCACACCCTACTTTTTCATCTAAATTATCTACAGCAAGTTTCTGTTTCTGCTTCACAATGCGCATCGTAGCACGGATGGATACTATATAAATAGATGTACGTATTGTGATTGTTATTTAAATGGTGTCAACCGAGAAGCACACACGTGAAAATCGTCGTGGTTTAAAGATTGGTAAGGGGGTAGTCAATTCTCTAATAAATAAGCTCCCATTTGAACTACACTTACCGGGAGGTTACCAGTATTGTGGTCCAGGCACCAAATTACAAAAAAGATTAGCCCGAGGTGATCCAGGCATAAACAAACTCGATGCTGCATGCAAGCAGCACGATATTGCATACGATCAAAACACCAGTAATTTAGCAGCCCGACACAAAGCAGACTATCAACTTGAACAAGCTGCCTGGAAACGAGTTAAATCAAAAGACGTAAGTTTCAAAGAAAAGGCCGCCGCGTGGTTAGTTACAACTATAATGAAGGGAAAGCAACGTCTTGGTATGGGTTGTACGTCAACAACACCCCGTACTACAAAGAAACGTATAATTAAAAAGAAAAACAAGAAAAAAACTAGAAATATAGCTTTTGGTGCTGGAATAGTACGTAAAGTACGTGATGACATACGTAAAGCCGGTGGTAAACGAAAAATCGCTAAGGACACAAAAAAAGTTACGCAAATTGCGCTTCAAGCAGCACGACGACACATGAGAGCAGCTGGTGGAAAACGTAATATTCGTACACCTAGGATAATACCAATACCGAAAGTGGGTGGAATTCTACCATTAATACCCATTTTTGCTGGATTATCAGCTTTGGGTAGTTTAGCTGGCACTGCTGCTGGTATAGCTAAAGCTGTAAATGATGTTAAAACGAGTAGAGAGGAATTAGCTGAAAAAAATCGCCATAATAGGCAGATGGAGGCGATTTCTATAGGAAAAAGTGGTAAAGGGCTATATTTAAAACCATATCGCAAAGGACTAGGACTTTATCTAAAACCACAAAGTTCAAAAAACTTCTAGATGCTCTACCCCGAAAACCTCTCACTAATATCGATCTTAAATATTATGCAGAGAAGGTGAAAGTGCCCTATTTTCGGGGGATATTTATGCGGGACACTCTACCATATTCTGGACCACGTCATAATGAGTCGGCCATCATAAATCTAGACAGTATAAATGGCCCTGGAACACACTGGGTTGCATTTAAAAAACGTGGTAGTTTAGTCACATATTTCGATAGTTTTGGTGATTTACCCCCACCGACAGAATTAGTTTTATATCTGCGCAGAGGTTCAAAGTCGACCGACAAAATTTACTATAACTATGAACGCCAACAAAATTTTAACACAGTGTGGTGTGGTCATTTGTGTTTGAAGTTTCTCACTACAAAATAACTACAAACGCTTGTGAAATAACATCTGCAGACCTTGAAATGGATCGGGAAAGCATCAAGCAGATGGGTCAATCACTAATCGCATTCTCCCGTTTACGCAGTCTATTGAAGATGAGCAAACAACAACTGGCAAATATGCCTAAAGAAGTAATGATTGGATGTGCTGCACATGAAATTGCATTAGTATGGGACAAACTACCCCAGCATCTCCAGAATGATATTGATATTTTAAAATATCAATACTGTCAGGAACATTATCATGATGATGATGATGATGGCGGTGGTAGCAGTGTTGATGTTAATGATGGGCCGCCGCCTCGAAGAATATTTTGCTGCTACTGTAAAGTGCGCGATGTCAATGTTGCATCAAATAATGAGATACAAACGTCTCCGTCATCCAGCAAAAAACGAAAATTACACCACGATTATTGCTGTAGTTCACAATAAATTCATGAGAGAACACTAAATATCATCAGTCATGTCGTATACGTTCACTCTATCAAACCGATCTAGTGTGCTCAGTGCTGAGTTTTATCCTCCCATTGAATTAGATACTAATAGTCGATATGGGTTAGGATTAACAGGCTTCTATTCTTACAATTCTATATTCAATGTGGACGAAACCAACAATCGTTTTTGCTATCGAATTGGACCAAAAGTAGCCCCCACACTTATCCACATACCTTGCGGAGCCTATGAAATTGAAGAGATATATCGTGCAATACTGAAAGCTATGCCCGGTGATAAGAAAGAGGAAAAAGAAAAACTATTTCGACTGCGAGCGAACAACAATACGCTAAAGTGTGAGATTTGGTCAAAATATGGAATTGACTTTACACAAGCAAACTCTATTGGTAATTTATTGGGATTTGAATCGACTTATTTGCATCCAAACACTAATCATGAATCAACATTACCTGTTGATATTATGAAAGTAAGGATGATACGTGTAGATTGCAACATTATCTCTGGAGCATATCTGAATACCCTTAAATCCCATACCCTTTTCGAGTTCGACATAGACGTTGAACCAGGTTACAAACTTACCAGAGAGCCAGCGAACATCATATATTTGCCTGTTAGACCTGAAGGACGTCAGTTTATCGACAACATTACACTACGCATATTGGATGATAATGGAGATTTAATCAATTTTCGTGGTGAGAAGATTATCGTAAAGCTAGAATTGAAACAGTTTTAAAATCGCAAACACAATGGGTTTCCGATATAATCAACAACGATTAGCACACAATCGTTTCAATGTGATTGACGATAAAAAGACTAATGACTGCGGAAATCGACTCATTCAACGTGTAGAGCTTAAACGGTTAAGACATAACCTGCCAGCTAAAGATCGTGCATTTCTTCGATCCATCGGATTGAAACTGAGAGAAAAATAGTTAATAATGGTGACTTTTACATCTAGTGAAAAACTTGAGGTGTTCGAGGAACCTGTATTCGATCAGTCACTCGTTAGCTTACATGAGCATACATATAAACCACACGGTTCACCATATTATAGAAACTCTGATGAAGTACGCATTCCTGTCAATTTTCAGGACTTAATACTTGACATTACAGAGAGTTACATTTATATAGAAGGAAAATTTACCCCTAGTGATGTTACCAAGAAGTGTTATCTATCTAACAATGCGCTAGCTTTTCTCTTCGAAGAAATAAGATATGAAATGGGTGGTGAACAGGTCGCTGTCGTTAGGAAGCCTGGCATCACTACTACAATGAAAACTAGGGTGTCATATGGACAAACATCCCTCCCATCGCTACTAACTATAGGTTGGGGTCTCACCGAGAAAAAACAGGATATTTTAGATACTACCAGCCACATTTTCAGCGGTAAACTCCCTCTTAAGTACCTCATGGGTTTTGCAGAAGATTATACCAAAGGTATTTTAAATACAAAACAGGAATTAATTTTAATTATAGCACGTTCCTTTAAAGACTCTTACATTGGAGAAGTTGATGCACAGTTAGAAATTAACAAAATCGAATGGAAGATAAGACATATTGTGCCTGAAGTTAGACAAAAGGTTAAACTATTAAAGAAAATTGATACGAGCAGTAATAATGCTAAAGTTAAAATGGCTTACCGTATGTGGGATCTCTATGAGCTACCCACTCTACGTGATACTGCTTCTGATATATGGGCTGTTAAAACCACTAACAGTCTTGAGAGACCTCGATACATCATTATCGGATTTCAAAACAATGGCAACTCTAGTGACAGAACCAAGGACGCCGCAAGTTTTATACATGCAGATATAAATAATATTCGGCTATATTTAAATGCCGAAGTATTTCCATATGAACGTTGGAATTTAAATTTCGATAAGAAACTCGACTCTGCAGCCTACTACGCCTATGAAAATTTCCAACGTAGTTATTACGATAAAGATATGAGTGAACCTATGATGGACCTTGGCGAATTCAGAAAAAATCCATTGTTTGTTATTGATTGCTCACACCAACCAGATGCAATGAAATCATCCACCGTCGATATAAAAATTGAATTTGAGACACGGAAGACGAAGTTTCCCGAACAAACTCGAGTATATGCACTTATACTTCACGATGCGTATTTAAGTTATAGCGCATTAGATGGTTCAGTTCAGTGTGGCATTGCTGGTGCTAAGTAACGAATACCTATTACCATGACGTCATTAGGTAGCCAATTTCCTACTTTGATAGTTGACTTGCAGGGGTTTCAATATAAAACAAATGATTTTACCGTTAAAGAATTAGCTGTTCTATGTTGTAACACTAATCAGCAAGCACACTATTTCTTCAAACCACCAAATCTTTTCTCATCACTAACCCAAGGCGAACAGACTCACTACCGATGGTTAGAAAACAACTACCATGGGGGCATAAAATGGAGTGATGGATATATTCAACTGTCAGAATTCCCACTAATACTTCATCGACTTTGTCAAAACGCTGTTAATAATTTTCGACGCAACGTATTGTCAGAGGATGTTATAATTGTATGCAAAGGCAAATTAAAGAAAAATGTTCTACAGCATCATCTAAAATGGAATAGAGTTATAGATCTAGATGACTTCTCACCCTGCATACCCAATCTAAAATCGTTAAAGGTACCAAGATGTATGGAACACACCCAACCAAAATATAGTCACTGCTCTCTTGCAAACGTTCACTTTCTTAACAAATGTATTATAGATTTAAATATAGAGTTAAAATAAATATCTTTAAATATGTTTATATTTAGGATTAATAATTAATATTTTTTAATGTATGTCACCAAAAATAATTATAAATAAATTAATGTATAATCTAATAATGTGTTTCATTTATTTCAATTTTAATTTTAAAAATAAAAACAACTATATTTCCATAATAATAATTTTATTACACCATTTACATATTAATATTATTAACAGAAGAATTACAATAAGTGATTAACTACTAATTGAGTTGTCTTCATCCTGTTCTTCATCAGATTGGTCGAGTTGATACTTTTCAATAATTTTCTTAGGTAAGTATTTTTCTATGTCACATAGGAAATGTTTTAAATTTATTTCCACTAGTTGCTCACAGAATTCTTCTAAATTCACAATACCACGAGAGAATTTACCACATAGTTGTGCACCTCTGTAATACCTCTCAGAATCCTCATTAAGCTGTTTAACTTTTTCAGCATCGAAGCAGTAATTCAGATCATAATTTATTGCATGGAGTCTATCCATACTTAAGTCGCCTAGTACAGAAGATAGTCTTTCAATTGCCGAATTAATGTCTTCTGCCCTTACCCAACGTTCTGCTGAATATTGCATCCACATTCTTGCCAGTTATAGTGAGGCTAGAAATTACATAAATAAAATTAGAACAAGTTATCAAATATATGATAAAACTACTTACATCTCTACTACTATTGTAGTGTATTTATAATATTTCAGTCTAAGTTATACTTTCACTATACCTTATTTATTGGTCTGATAATTTAAAGTATACAAATATTTTAAATAGTTTAAATCACGCAATAATTTCGAATTTTATTAGTGACCTTGATTTAGCACCGGTATAAATGGGTGAATTCTCTCCTAAATAAATCAACGCATATTTACCACTAGACGAATTTATTTCTTCTATAAAAGTTATATTTAATAGTTCAGCAATACGTTTAGGCAAAAATGATTTAAAGGTAGTACTTGTACTTTCATCAAATAAATGTACTAATATCGATTTTCCAAAACGTGTATTAAGCATTAACATTTTTTTAATGGCGTAAACCTTATTTAAAATTAACGATGAAATAGGTTTTTGGTCTAAAACTTCAGTATCTTTAATAATAAGTTCATTAAGGGCTAATAAATCGATATTGGTAGTCATATTTAAGTAGTTGAGTACAGTGAAAGAATTACTAACCAAGAAATATTACAGAACTTTGCTTACTTAAAATATTTCAGATCACAACACTATGCTCACTTATTAACTGTAGGTGAACCAGACTAAATATGATTTTGTTCTAATAGTCCGTGCTTTTTTTATAGAAAAAGTATACTACGTCACAAAATATAGAACCCCACCACATTTTACTGTGTACGTATTGAACTAATGTAATTTTAGAGGTCAAGTTGCGTGGCAAGGAGGAAGCTCCGTCCTTGCATTCTCTAATAGTGTTAGCCAAGGCCAAGGTCACCGCAAGTGATCGTTCTGGGTAACAGCAACACTGCGCCCTTGAAGTCGAAACGCACTGCGGCCGTCCAAGGTCAAGGTCACGGTATATGCTATGCGAACCTACGATGCCACCGTGGCCTTGAAGGAACGGACCACAGGTGCACGGTCAAGGTCAAGGTCAGTGGTGGGGGGAGACCGACCTACGGCTAACTTCCTCTACTTGTGTCCATCATGAGGAATGTTTCTTAATAAATTTGGCAGCTCCTCTTGCAAGAACCTCCGATATCTAGCACCATTTAACGTTGCATGAAATAGATAAGGTCTGACTATGTATCCGTTCAATATTCCACACCATACATTTACTTTAAAAACTGTTTGATTTCTGGTTCTTCCTACCCACCTCGGATTATTTTGAGACCAATACCGAGCGTTCTGTGTAGTCGCAAGTCCATTACTAGGGGAGCAGCTCTCATCGCTCCCATTTTTCATATAATTCGGATTTTCTTCGTATAATACTGACAATTTGGCAATAAAATTTATGCGACGCTAAAAATCATCAGGTATTAAATTTTTTTTTTCTCCATAGCAAATTTACAATCTACTCTAATCTATATACAGAGTATTTAGCAAATATTTTGATTTGTACTTCACTTGAGTTGGGTACCATCCACTGATGGTTCTCCATTTTCACCTAGTCCGTTAGGTCTTCTGGCCACTTTCTTTGTAATCTTCTATTATCTAACGGTAGCTGATACAGTTGGTTTATGTTTGGATTACTGTGGGCAGTATCGCGCTCTTTTGCTTTATTAGCGTGGAGGGTAATAACATCCTTTATGTAGGGAATTTCAAGATCGTTATGGAGAGTTGCGTTGGACACATACCATGGAGCGTCTGCTAACATGCGCAGTGTTTTTGACTGGAAGGTTTGTAATATTTTTGTATTGGAAGGTTTGCTACAGCCCCAGAGTTCGATCCCGTAAGTCCAGATTGGTTTTAGAATAATTTTATAAATAAGTATTTTGTTTTCCAATGACAACTGCGACTTTTTACCTAGCAACCAATACATTTGTTTGATTTTTAGGTTCAGCTGTGTTCTTTTAGCTTTGATGTGGCTTTTCCAAGTAAGCTTCTGGTCCAAGTGGAGTCCTAGATATTTGACTTCCGATTTCACTGGAATTGGAACATTATTTAAATAAACTTGCGGGCATAAAGTTCGTCTCGTGGTAAATGTGACCTGAGTTGATTTCTCAAGGTATTAAATGACGAACGTAAAGTACTTCATATTAATGGTACTTATTTTTCTTTAAAATTCTTTGACAGGAGGAGTAGGAAATATTTGTTTCAGGCGATAATTTCCGTAAAGATTATTTACAATATTGTTAATTACTAAAGCAGTATTTGCATCATTTGAAGCCGTTAACTGTATATTATGCTTTAATTTTTTAAAACTTCCCTAATTTTTCAAATTACTGGTTAAAGAAATAAAGGTCTTATGACCTGTCTTAGGCGGTAAAACGTAAATGGAACTACTTCTCGGCTTCATGGGAATTTTTTTACATTCTTCGTAGATCAAAACCATGTTTAGTTATTAATTCCGTTGGTATACACAACCATTTCTGAATTATCTTGTAACAACAAACGCATTCAAAAACTTAAAAATTGATTGTATGTCAAAATAAATTACTACACAAGATACTTACCTTTATACTAATCAATTAGACTTAAGACCACTAGTTTATACAATCAACAAAATAATATAGAGGTTAATGAAAATTATACTTAAAAAAAATAGGAAACATTAGATAATTTGAAAGATATTGGTCTTTTTAAAAATGTGTTGTTACAAAATTATATATGTGTTATTTGGTTCCTTATCATGTAGGCTGTTTCACTGTTCCAGCTATCGAAAAACTGGGCCTCAGTGACTCATAGAGAAGTTGTTTTGGGCGAAGTGAACTGCTCACAATACTAGGACTGTATGTATGTATGATTATATGTAGGGATAGTTTCTTCTTTGGCTTAGTTGCTAATACATAATGACATAAGTCCAGTAACTTTAGATACTTTTCAATTTTTGAACCTTAGAGAACGTTGTTATGAGCAAAAATTATTATACTAGTCCATATTTTTAGGAAAACGTCACAAAATATGTTTGCCGCCGGGGCCAATAACTATAACCTTAGACCAGCCAATAACTATTACACTAAGTATGTCTCTATGACATTAATAATGGGCTTACTTCTCTAAAAGAGAAGCATTTAAAAATTATTCTGCTGCATATCTGCAGAATGCTATCAGTGATGTTTAAAATGGATAGATTAAAAGAGTTGATAGCTAAATGTTTGGGTAAAGATAGTTAAGTGACACTAACATTCGATAAATTCAAAAAAATAGTAGGAACTGATAAAATGAAAAGTTTAGAACGTTGGGCTCATTGAGCAAAGATGATGATCCTTTTATAATCTACAAGATTTGGTTAAAATCTAATAGCAAACACGATCAATATGGAGAGAAAACTTTATGAAGAATTAATTGAGGGGAATAGGGAGGATATAAATATTGGTGGTACAATTATTCCTGAACAACCTCAAAAAATGGAAGAAAAACAAATAATTACCGAGTTGGATGCACATCAAACGAGATAAAACATAATTAAAGGAAAAAAATTCAAATTTATTTGATTTTACTAAATAATATTAATCCTTAAATAGCCAATGGTAACTCCGAAATTGATATTGTGAATATTCCTATAATTGTAGAAGGAAATTTCTATTTCGATGCAGTAAATGGTAAGAAATACATCATTTAAATTAATGATAGTAGAATCGAGGATCAATAGTTAGTAGAAAATATCGGTTTATATAAAGTAAGTAATGAGAATCATATTATCATTCAGATTAATGATAATAGAATAAAGGATCACATATTTTGGCATGGTATTCCTCACGGGAAAGATCAAAGACTCCGGAGAGAATTCCCTACGAGATTTTACCTCCAGCACACGGAAACAGATGGAGGACAAAAAGGAAAATGAGAAACTACAAAAAATTCAGGACAAAAAATAGACAACGTGAAAGAGAATTGAAGAAATTATCTAGAGAAAAGTCCTCGCCTAACACATCTTCCAGCGGGTTGTATATCAATGTATGCGCGGAAGCTATACAATCTTAGGCGAGGGTTGTATAGGGGATATACCATCCTTCGGAGGGGATGTAAAGCCCTCGGTCCCTTGTCTATTAAATGTTAGACAAATAAAAGATCCCTACTCTTCTTAAGGGAAGAGGTTCGGCAAAAATTCCTGGTTGGGGGTAACTCGTCTACAGGCGTCGGTGTTAGGCCTCAGTAGCGGAAATAGGCCGACGTTAAATAAATGTATAAAAAAAAATCTAGAGAAAAGAAAATTGCACTAAAAATGAAAAAGAGAAAACAAAATTCCTCCCAAAGAAATCGGTAAATGTAGATGAAGCTGAGAGTACTGAAAAACAAACTTATTATCTGCAATAATAGCCAATCTAAATCTAAATTATTCTGATGACAAACTTATAAGATTTGAAAGAAAAATAGTATCATTGTAATGAAGCTAATTTTAAATGGGAAATTTGGTAAATGTTTTCAGTTTAATTTTGAGTCTGTAGTAATACATTTGTATTTTTATCAAACCGGAGACGATTAAATTCGGTTCTTTTCTGCAACCATGTAAAGTTTTAATTTCAAACCGATTTCAAGCAGTGTAAACCGCGAGAGTTAATTGGTTAAATTATTTATCGCCTAAAATTATCAATATAAACCGGCTTCAAAAATAATAATTGGATTTAGAATTATCGTTCTCAGGGGATCTGAAAATGTGTAAATTTACCAAAAACTAAAAATGAATCTTTTGCTTACTTTTGCATCACAATACTTCCCTACGTACTACGTATATGGGAAAGTAAAAAAGTGTTTGTTTTATTTTCTCATTTATATAGATAGATAAAGTATTGATGGGGTGAATAAATCTAAATTGTAGACTATGATGAAACGAACGGTTTGTCTGTCTATCTGCCTTACTGCCTGCCGGCTGGCTTGCCCTATCCGAGGCCAATCTTTATGTTAAAAATAAAAATGTTTGGCACGTTTTCTTATAAATTTATTTATTTATTAGTACAAGTCTACAGCTTTCACAAGCCAATTCCAAACTGTATATACCTAACCTAAACCACTTTCAGATTTTTTCAATTTTCTGGGCAACTTTTTCAATTTTTCTTTCCCTTCTTCGGCCTATTACGAACATTAAAAAAAAATAACCAATTTAGTCCAGCCGTTTTCAAGTAATGCGATTATTGTGAACGATCCATCTTTTCTAGTCTGAAGGACTTCTACTATATTTTCTAAAAATGAATATTAACGTTCACAAAGAAGGGTTCAAAACAACTGTTTCAGACGGAGAATAATACAAAATTTATACTTACTGTTCGTTTATGCTTAACTGCTTCACTGATGGTACCAATTGGACGTCGTAACACTATAAATCTAACACAGTAAGTATTAACACTTTCTTAAAATTAAACGTGAAAGGGAATTTTGAAAACGCAAGAAAAGGACAATATAAAGTTCAAAAAATGTATATTAAATCTCTTTAAAAAAATCATGTTTTACAAAAACGTTCAAGAAAATGTATTGACATACTATAGTCTGGCCCGTGTACAATACATCGTGAGGAACGGACGACTTACAATGTACCAACTACCATCCGATATGCGGTTTGTAGCTAACGATTACACATAAAAGGATTCAAGAAAAGTTCAATGTTTAAATATTTTTGGTGGGCTTTTGCTTACCTATCTATTTACGTATTATCAGTTCAATTATAATTTGGTTTGCTCCTCAGAGCTTAAAAATGCTTGAACCGCAACGACTTTGAATTATATTATAGCAATTATAAATTTATACGTTTAGGCAAGGCGGTCCCATGCACATATGAATACATGGTAACTATACTTTTCTGACACCGAATCACTGAGAAACCGGTTTAGGGCAAATTCCGTTAAAACCCATCATTTTCCCGTCAAAATTGACTGCTAGAAAATGATAGGGGTTCCTTGTCGCTAAAGGCTATCTTCGCTAAAACTCTCGATATACTTTGAATAGAGACTGGATTAACTTGTCCTCATATTTAACACAACGCATGAGTTGTCGACTTTTGTTACACTTTCTAAATTTTGGTGGTCGGGGCGACATTACGTCCCCGTGCACTGATTTACTACACTTTCTAAAATTACACTCCTTTATGAGTTTCTGATTTAAAATATAAAAACCTCTTCCAACGACATATTTACATGAAGCACGCTTTTCATGCGAAATGTTTCAGATTTTGTTACAGTTTCGAAATGTTCATCGAGGGTTTTGGCGTGTTCTTTAACAATCACACTCCTTCCCTATGAATCAACAGCCTAGTCTACTAGGAAGATGTGCATTGATTAACAGTGTGATATTGCACACATAATTTTTTAAATTTATTATCATTTAGTTTATATTCAATAGGAGTCAGCAAACCAAAATAAATAAAATTAATTCTGAAAAACTTTTTCATAATAATGGAGTTTCACAAGGTAGTGTACTAGGGCCTATGCTTTCACGCTATTTATTAATGATTTTGTTACAGTTTCAAAAAGTTTATCGAGGGTTTTGGCGTGTTCTTTAACATTATTAACGAACAGCATTTCATTTTAATTAATAACAAAATATATATAAATAATAAATAAATATAAAAATATAAATATAAATATAAATATAAAATATAAAAAAATAATAAAGGAAATAAATATAAGTATATAGACAGGAGTCCAACCCACGGAACAGTAATCTAGTTTGGATTTTACAAAAGAGTGGTATAACATTAAAATAATTTTCTCACATTTAAATGATCTACAGTCACGTAGAATTCATGATCGTTAAATGTAAATTTGGAATCGAATACCATACCTAAATCAGTTTTTGTATAAACCCTCTCTAAATGTTTGTTTCCGATTTCATATTTATAATCAATCATATCAATACGCAACGTGAAAGTCATTTCCTCGTAGTTCGATTAAATATTTCTTTGATGTCATCTTGTAATTGCAATCACTCTTGGTAATTTTCTATTTGCTTAAATATTTTCATATCATCGACTAGTAGGTTCATTGATGAAAACTTTACTGTATCTACAATAACATGTATCCATTTGATTATTATTATTTGCCAAAGGATCCGTCACAGAGTTCACAATATCCACTAAATTTCCATTTAATAATAATAATAAGCCTTTATTACACAGAAAAATACGTATAAAAAATACAAAATGCACGAGAATGGCGGTGTTCATAAATAGTATGCTTTTCTATACCACCCCCGTACAGAAAATATTAAAATAAAATTATTAATTTTAAAATATACTTCACATAATGCCTAGCTGATCATACACAAATAATACAATAAAATTAAAATTAACAGTGTAAATACCAAACAAAAACTATCGTAAGAAATGAAAAAACAGGCAATAATGGAGTATAATGAAAAAAATTAAACAATTACGAAAAAGAAGATGAAGAAAAGCTTGGACAAAAATGTTTTGTTTAAAAAATTTCAATGATTCCTGTGTCAAAACTCGACTTATTAGTAATGGCTAAGTAATAATTACTTCAGAAAAAATATGACCCAAAATTAAAATATTGGCATCACCTATTCGGTTATGGTCTTTTTCAACGATATCATTTGTATTGATAATATAAAGGCATTTTAATTGCTTCTTATAGTTAAGAAAATAAAACAAAAAGGAATTAAAATCATTACATGGAAAGAGATATTGGTTAATCATTTCATCACCTGCGCCATTAAATAATTATGGATTGATTAAAATTAAATTTCTTAATAGAATCGTTTGAGATAACTTTGTAGAATAATCTATTAATATTTAAATAAGAATTGCCCCTTTTGTAATAAAACAAATTAAAACAGATCTTCAAGAAAGTAACAAAAAAAATCTACAAATTATTAACAATAAGAAATATTCTGAAAAATTCTGAGACTTTGATTAGTTCTTAATACATTATATCCCGCATCATATGAATGTAATTTATCGCAAAATTGTAATTTTTCTTTTCTAATTCGCTAATTTAGTTATGTAAATTCAAATATGCATATTATGCCGGAATTAAAAATATAACATATTTAAAGTAACAAAAAACATGACAGCAAAAATGATGTAAAACCCTAGACCAGAATATTTAAAATTTAATGTAAAGCTTCATTATTTTTCTTCTCATTACCCTCATAAAACCGCTCTAGTTAATGCCCAGGTCAGGAATATGCCTGTCTTTCAACATGCATCCTGTTGATCGCAGTTAGGTAATAATTACTTTGGCGTCCCAGCATAAAGCCAGACCGAGCAAGTTCGGAGCGAAATGTCACACACGTTTTGTTTTGTTTATCATTAGTAACACCACACCACAGAATCCCCGAGGATTGGTTGCAATGTGTGTCAGCGGCAAGTCGCCATACAATCTCTGATATGCAGGTTGACTACCTATCTGTCCACATGCAAGCGTCTCCTATTTATTCCAGATTGGTTTCCCGACCAATACATGCTGAGAGCGTCACAGTGTGTGGTGTTTGGCATTTGGCGTTGAATTCACAGCGTTGAAAAGCGGTGGAAGGATATGTCATTCTTACTGTTCAAATATGGCAACATATTTTATATTTATGAAAATACTGTTTATTTTACACTTGTTGGGTAATTTTTTAATTTAAACTTTATATTTTCAAATATCAAAGCCCTGCCTAATTTAAAACTAAGTATAGATGTTTTCTAAATAATCTGAGTTTTCCTTAATAAAGGTATATAATATATAATATTATTCTACATTTACATATAAAATAATCGATATCTTTTAGAATAACGATGGGACTGTAAGAAATTTTTCACTGAAAATAAATTGGAACTTTTTACTACAATGTTGCTCACGATACGGTGTATGCGTGGAAGCTATGCAATCTTAGGCGAGGATTGTGTAGAACATGTACAATCCATCCTTCGGTGTTAAAATGTTAAAAAAAAGTCGTACTAAAAAGTAAAAAATGAAAAGATAATGCAAGAAAAGCAAGGCTTGCGCATTTTGTATGATTGTACGCATGATTATATGAAAGGGGTGGAATCGTTGTTGCTTTCAGCCATGCGTACATTAAGATGATACATATACTTATATATAAAGTGCGCACGCCTTGTTTTGCTTGCATTCGTGTATTAATATTTTTCCATTTTTATTTTTTAGTACGACTTTTCACAAAAAGCGAGTTTTTTAAATTTATTTATTATTTTTTTATTTTCTACTTTTTAGTCATACTTTTTGGGGAGCTTAATCGCTCAATAAAAATTAGTCTCTTAACAATTTGTTTTGATTTCTCGCTCCTTCACTTTATCGCCCCTTCGTTTTGCGGATTTTTCAATGTATACCCCCTCGCCTCCTACGTGCGGGTATTTGCAAACATAACCGTGGAATACTGTACTGTCATCCGATCTTAGTAACTGTGCAAAGTTTCAGCAATTGATTACGTCTGGAAGTGTGTTGAATATAGGATGCAATAACTGAAGACAATTTTCATCCCCGCGACCCATACGTGCGGATATTTGCAAAAATAACGGTGGAATACTGTATTGTCATCCGATCTTAGTAACTGTGCAAAGTTTCAGCAATTGATTACGTTAGGAAGTGTGTTAAACAAAGGATGAAAAATTTGAAAACAATTTTCACCTCCGCACCCCCTACGTGCGGATATTTGCAAAAGTAACGGTGGAGTGAGTTAAATAAAGGACTTGCTGTGGTCAATGGTGATCGATTATATCCTCCATAAAATGAGTAATTCAGGCTTCAACGTCCAGGGCTATGCAGATGACCTGGTCGTCACTCTGAGAGGCAAAAATGAGGTCATGATCTCCAACCTCATGCGAATTGCCTTAAAAATAATATCCAAATAGTGCTCGTCAGAGAGGCTCAATGTCAATCCGAGCAAAACAATTATTGTCCCGTTTACTAAAAGGAGAAATCTCAATCTTAGAACTCCTATACTGAATGGAGCGATACTAAATTTTTCCAGTTAAGTCAAATATCTAGGAGTAATCCTGGATCAAAAACTTAGCTGAAATTGACATCTGGAAAGGACACTTACTAAAGCAACAGCGGCAATATGGGCGTGCCGTAGGCTGTTTGGTAAGTCTTGGGGTCTAAGATCGAAAATGACACATTAGTCTCATCTTTCGGTTGTCAGACCTATGGTGACCTACGCATCATACGTATGGTGGCCAAAAGCAGAAGAAAAAAATAGTACAGGGAAAGTTGCAGAAACTGCAACGCCTTGCCTGTATAGGGACTACAGGAGCAATGCACTCGTGTCACACAGTAACTATGGAGGGTATGCTTGACCTACTTCTCTTGCATTTGCATGCAAGGAAGGCATTTGAAGTCCATGACCAAACCCATTGACTCAAAACCAATCAAACAACACTTTGACTGCCCGATTGACGTGCTAATTGAAAGTCGTCAGACGAGCAGCATAGAGGCATTGCGATTGGAACAAGGGTCACTCATCTGGTATACAGATGGATCTAAGAAGGCTGAAGGGGTAGGAGTGGGCGTAGCAGGGCCTAAATGTAGGCTATCCAAAATCTTCGGTAACAACCCAACCATCTTACAGGCAGAAATTTACACTATAGATCTGTGTGCCAGACAGCACTAAAAGCTCTAAGGTCCTATACCTTTGAGTCTAAAATTGCCTGGGAATGTAGACCATCCCTGAAGCAACTGGCCAACAACAAGGTTACCTTGATGTGGGTGCCAGGGCATGAGGGAGTACAAGGAAATGAACTTGCCGACAGCCTTGCAAAAAAGGAGCTAAACCATCATTCATTGGGCCCGAACTGTTTTGTGGCCTGGCCAAAGGACACATAGCGGAGGAGATCCAAGAATGGGAAAAGGACCAGTAAAAGTACTACTGGAGGAATACTCCAGGCCAAGCGAAAAAGTTTATAACTTATTCGACAAAGAATGCCACAAGGCTTCTCGAACTTGAAAAGTCCGAATTAACATCAACAACAATCATCAACGCAATCTGGAATCTCCTTGAGCTTTCCGGAAATGGATTTACCAGAAAATTTTATGAACCTCAGTTTAAAACTGTCCAAACTTTGCATAGCATTAAAAAAATTGACAGAATAATGGTCAAGTTTCAGCT
This sequence comes from Leptura quadrifasciata, assembly GCA_963675555.1. Taxonomy (NCBI): domain Eukaryota; kingdom Metazoa; phylum Arthropoda; class Insecta; order Coleoptera; family Cerambycidae; genus Leptura; species Leptura quadrifasciata. Next base: position 38,776,676 of record OY776673.1, read on the forward strand.
TTATATTCATTATAAAGTTCTTACGTAATTAGATATTTTGAATTTCAAATTATTTAATAATTATACTTTTAGTGCTTCTTAAATAATTTTCACACAACACTAAAATACTTGTACGCTACACTAAACAAGCGTTTCACTAACTATACTCTATTAAAATCATATACAGTTGGTTAGAACTACTAAATATTATGGATAATTAAAACTTTACTTACCTCTCCAGATTGTGACAACATGTAGGCAAAACTCATGTGGAGAAGTGTCATATTGAAGTGTTTTGCTGTTCATGTAAACTATTTCAAAGAAAGTGCCACACCAAAAGTTCTAAATCCCTCCGCCTCCTGCCCTGCAAAACTATAAATTTGTAACATAATATATGTCGCATTGAGAATTTACATACACAGTGCTTTGACTTAAACTTATTATAAAAACATATTAATATTGTATGCGGTGCTAATTAGCAGGTTACATCAATATTTGCTAATTTTATTAAGCGTAGGTAATTGTTGTACAGTGTTACTTCTTATACAAGCAATTAAATAGCACTCTAACGCGAATGAGTTAAAATAACATTATCGGACTAACGAAACGAGGAAAGAATAATTATTTTTATTTATCTTAGAAGAAATTCCTTCTGTAGATGATTAGACTGGAAAAGAATTCTCTTCCGAAAATGTTATAATGTTCATTTCGATCAAAGATCATGGACATTTGTCTAAATTAAAATTAAATTTAAATAAAGTTATTTCTGTTAAAGTAACAATTAATAAAACATTTCGAAAGTCGTTCTCTATTTTGTTTCTATTTTGGATCTGAAATTAAGGCAAATTTGCTACGAGAACTAGAAATAACACAAAATGCTATCTTAACTAATATATTTTCTCATTTTTAAGAAAAAAATAGCTTCTCGTGTATTAATACACAAAAGGTCGATTTTTTGCCGTGTACATTTTGTTTGACAAAAATCTGTTTTCCCGTGAAAATTATTCTAGATTTAGGGCATGAAAAATTCGTGGAGCGATTTTTCCTATGTCCCTTAATTCGACAAAACTTTCAATAGGTTTGAGTCACTCAAAAAATTTACCCACTCATTAACACTCATATATTGTTAGGCTGATCATTTATTTTTTAGTTTATTACACATATTACCAACGAGTGTATAATGTAGTTCAAATGTGCTTTTAGAGGGCGGAATATTAAACATAATATTTTTAGTCGCAAACTCCTCTATAAATCCTTATTTTACTATAAGGAAAGTAACCAGACTGCAACCAAAGTTACAAATCTGGCGCGTTAAGTGTAATAATTGCATATTACCATCAAAACGCTAATACTTCGATTGCAACAAACACCAGTCGAAAGACTGATCCTACTTAAAGGAGCTCCCTTGCCAGTCGTCACACACCACTTGCAGACTGCAGTTTCGAGCTGTTGGCTCTCGTCAGTGCAAGGTATGTATGCGACGACCGACATGAGAATCCTTTGACTATAGTACATCTCGGTATTTTCACAATAGCGACAATAGCGCCTGCTGGCTGTTTTATATGTCGCTATTGTGAAAATACCGAGATGTACTATAGTCAAAGGATTCTCATGTCGGTCGTCGCATACCTACCTTGCACTGACGAGAGCCAACAGCTCGAAACTGCAGTCTGCAAGTGGTGTGTGACGACTGGCAAGGGAGCTCCTTTAAGTAGGATCAGTCTTTCGACTGGTGTTTGTTGCAATCGAAGCATTAGCGTTTTGATGGTAATATGCAATTATTACACTTAACGCGCCAGATTTGTAACTTTGGTTGCAGTCTGGTTACTTTCATTATAGTAAAATAAGGATTTATAGAGGAGTTTGCGACTAAAAATATTATGAGTGTATAATGTGTTCTTAATTTCCAAAATTGTGAAATCACGCTTATATAATACCAATTCCAAAAGTAAGTCATCCTACTGATTTAGAAAATTTTAGATCTGTAAGCATCCTTCCAATATTATCAAAAAACTTCACCTCTGTAACTGATGATCTCATTCGTTCTGTAGATAAACATAAACATCGCCACTACAGAAATTCACAGATGATCATGACTTATGCGCACTTATCCTTTTGAATTACTCTAAAGCTTTCGATTTATTGAATTTGCATTTCGTAGAGTTTAGCAACATTGCCTGTTCATTAATGGTCTCGTATCTTTCGGGAAAATATCATCTGCCCAATGTTGAGATGATAGTCCAAGGTGCCCCGCAGGGAAGTATATTGGGGCCCCTAATGTACACTATTTACACATGTAATTTTCATGACAGAATACTGCAGCTACCATCTTTATGCAGATGATACCAGTTGTACCACTCACTTAAAATATTGAGAAGCTAACGAAAAAGTCAGTCATAATCTAAATATGATTTTAGAAGTTTCTACCAACCATCTTCTCAAAATCAATATGATGAAATCCTGTGATGTTTTATTTGGTAGTGATGAACTAAGGGATACTGCATTAAATAATATGAAGCTTGAATTGGGAAATGATACCATACTTTTCAGCGAATCCTGTAAGGATTTAGAGCTGATTATTGACTTCAAAATTCGTTTTAAAAAACACGTGACTCACTTATTGAAAAAAGCGTACACATCGTTAAAACTTGTATATAATCAAAGACACTATTTAAATAGAGATATAAAAAGTTATTATATGATTTTTTTATTCTGCCCTACTTTAGTGATTATAACTGTGAATACTGTCCTTGTCTTGATGGTGTAGATATACGTAGAATTCAGAAGGTACTTATGTATGGGACTTATCTACAGTGTTGGCACACATAACGTATATCTCACAAGTTGAGAGATGCTCACTGGCGAAATATGTGTAATCGGAGAAAATTACATAAGATGTGGTTCTTCTTCAAAATACTAAAATATAAAAACCAGCCTATTTACCCAAAAGGATATCTTATAGAAACGATGTACACAACCTAAACCTACATCATCAAAACGCCCTTACCATACAGTGTCATAAAAAAGAATTTTCTATAAGTCTCTTTCTTATAATATAGTTTATTGATACCATTTTCTACGTTTAAAGGTAGATATAAACAACAGTAATTTGATCAATCATAGTTTACTATGAATTAGGATATATAATTTACTATTAATTGGATGGAATCTGCGGTAGGTCCTTGATGAAACATATTCAATAGAATAATTATAAACATTCAAAAGAATAGTTACACAACGCACTTGGTTTATTGTTTCATTAGTTTTTTTCCAGATTAAAAACTAACCTGAAAGTGGTGGTTCATAGTATATATCTTACAAATCCTCTACCCATCTAGAGGGGGAATATAACTTGATTTGCTATTTCTTAAAATTTAACAATACAGGCCGGAACTACGAACTTAATTTTAATTTTATTACTGTGTCTAGTACAGGATTGTTCATAAAATCTGTTTATGTATTTGTAACGTTTTTATGGTTTCTTAGGGCCTTCTTAATTTCTAAAAGTTCAAACACGTCTAGGGTTTTCCTTTGTTTGCATTATACAAAAGTTTAACACTACTACCGTTAAAAACGTGATTTTGCTCAATGCAATGTTTTATTATATAAAATAGACTGTTTGTGTTCTCTTAACCTCACACCTATGCTACGGCCACTCTGACCTATATATACGGCATCACAGTCGTCACACTTTATTTCATATACCCCGATTTTTTAATATCTTCTGTCTTTTCTTTATTATTAACCAATAAGCGACCTAAATTATTTTTATTCGTTGATATTGTATTAATACCTAATTTATTTAATCTATTACATACTGAGTTGCTAACCTTATTTACATAATTTATATTATGCCACTTTTTGTTTTCTATATTTGGCACGTTATAAAAATTGTTTTTGTAATAATTTTCTCTGTTTATTTTTTATTAATTTGTCAAAAAGTAACTCATCATAGCCATTGTTTTTGCTAGCGTTTTAAGAATTCTAACTTCTTTTTCAAAGTTAACCCTATTTAAATTTAGAGATAATAGTCTGTGTATATAGCTATGAAACGGTGACATTTTTATCTTCCAAGATTGATTACAATTTGCATGTGTCAGTGTCAGTAAAAGTTGGCTTTCTGTAAATATCAAGTTCTAGCCCATGTTCTTTACGTGTCAGAGTAATATCTAAAAAGTTTATTGACCGTTCTTTTTCCATTTCAACTGTAAACTGAATTTTGTTGTTTATGAGTTAATAACATGGATGAAATGTGACAATTGTCTCTTTGTATCGATCCATATACAAAACACATCGTCAACATATCTTACTCAAAAATGTATGTATTTAAAGAGATTATTGTTTGTGGTAATAATGAGCTCAACGGACTACCCGTAGGTAAGCCGTTTACTTGTGTATACATTTTATTATCGAATATAACATAATTTTGTTTGATACACATATTAATTAATGTTTGTAAATCTTTTTGTCCATTTTGATTCAATTCACTATTTGAGATAAGATGTTGTAAGCTTATGAATAGGGATAGAGGTAAATAAACTTTTAACATCAAAGGAAACTAATTTGTCATTTTCTGGTAAGGTTATGTTTTCCAATTTGGTCACAAGTTCTAAAGAATTTTTTATATAATAACAAATCAACTTTTTTCGCCGAACATTACATTGAGCAAAATCACGTTTTTAACGGTAGTAGAATTAAACTTTTGCATAAAGCAAACAAAGGGAAAATCCTAGACATGTTAGAAATTTTAGAAATTAAGAAGGGCATAGGAAACCATAAAAATGTTACAAATACACAAACAGAATTTATGAACAATCCTGTACTAGACACAGTAATAAAATTAAAATTAAGTTCGTAGTTCCGGCCTGTATTGTTAAATTTTAAGAAATAGCAAATCAAGTTATAATATCCCTCTAGGTGGGTAGAGGATTTGTAAGATATATACTGTGAACCACCACTTTCAGGTCAGTTTTTAAGACTCTTTGATAATGGTCGCAAAGCCGAAACATATGTCAGAGAAATCTGAACAAAACTAATGAAACAATAAACCAAGTGCGTATTGTAATTATTCTTTTGAATATTATTTATAATTATTCTATATATAATTTACATTACAAATTTGCAGTATTATTAAAATTTATTTGTATTATTTAATATTTATTATAATTATGTGTGTTATTATGTGTCGGTTGGATGTTGAACCGTAGACAGCAGTAGGAATTATTATTTTGTTGCCTGCCGTCTAGGGTACGTTTTTTACTTACTTTAACTTAATTGCGTAAATATATCCTACAGGCCTGTGTGGTAGAATTAGTACTACTATACTAACATTTGGCCTTTTGTTTGCTCTATACATTATGTATGTGTCAAACTTTTATTACATGACAAAATGAAAACAACAACAACAAAATGTATCGTAATGAAATCAGTATACTCTCTTCACTTTGCTGTACTCATGTTGTATAGAAGTATAGAAGATTCTTCAAATAAATATTAGTATACTCAGTATTTTAAATAAATTTGCATTGACTAGTTTTTTTATTTCTCCTAACAGAAGATAGTCGCGGTCATTAATTCACTAAATCAAATGGTTTCCAGTGCCAAGCCCAAACCGTTTATGTTTATGTGAAATATAATTAATAGTAAATTAAAAACTCACGTTTTTATTTATCTAATGGCTGCGAGGTGGGCGGCAGATGCTAGGAGCTAAGAAGTTAAGATAGTTTTTATGCCTTGTCGGAGATTTATCTCGTATCAGAAAGCAATCATGTAGGCATATAAGAGCTGTGAAATATAATTTGAATTCTTTATTAATATATTAATAAATAAAATAAATTTTCATTTATTTGTATTACTTTTACATAACATACTCATATACAGTAAGCGGCAAGCAAATGCGTACGTCGGGTCGCGATTACATGCGAAATAAATGGGCAACCGACTTGCAGCGCACGCAGGTGTGCTCTTAGCGTTTATGGATATTTATTAGTCAGGCAGTCACAGACTCACTACTACGTAGTTGTTCGTTGGGGGCGGACGCATGTTCAATCATCCTATTCGTAATGTATATGTGTGTGTTGCAATATATAAAAAATATTTATTCTCATAAAGTTTATAAAGGGCCGAATGGTTCGTTCGGCTCATGTGAATTTTGAATGTCAAACATGTTAAGAAGTATTTAAGATAGACCTATACAATATTATATATTTGAAATCAGGGGAAAAAGGGCTTCCCAAAAATGCAATAGTATATAGGGTTTCCATTTAAAAAACATATATTTATTTCGTATGACGTGATTTATACATGGTATTGTTTTTTTATCACATTTCAATAAGATCAATAAGATGTAGGTAAGATCCTACAACTTGTATACGAAACTTTTTTTGCATTTTCAATAATAACGAAAATAAAGAGGGGGGTCAATATATAGTGAATAACTTGTACGTATGTACATCAAATCACATCATGGACATCAAATGAACCAATTATGAATATCAATGTAGAATGTATATACATAGGTAGTTTATGTATGTCCGTCCATGTGTACATCCCTGCGATATTCTCCGGACCTGTCAGCTTGAGATAAATGTACATACTATGTACGTCCATACGACATATGGATATCTGTGTGTATATCCATAGCATATAGATAGGATGAGTTTATGCCACATGGGTTGTGATTTGCTTATCGATTCCAATAAAGAAATTGTTGGAAGTGTTGCCTATTTCTTTTTTATCGGTTATTTGCTTGCTAGTCTCAGTGACTTTATCTATATGCATTATTTGTTATGATTGTGACTTCTCTGACGCAGTCCCAAATTTGATTGTAATTATTCCCCAAGGATTGCATTTTTTTTTTCTAGTAATCATTTTTTATTATCACGATATTTCTATACTTATTACAGTATTTTTTTAGCTGTCTACTTCCTTTGCTATTTACAAATTTTCGCTTAAGCTTGTAATACCTGTCAAATTATAACTGATTTGTGTTGTTCGGTGAAATTAATCGGTTAGTGAGTTTTGGTAGGATTATTATGATAAAATAAACCTATAATTACAATAATAAAATAAATCTCACATTAACTAGGCCATATATTACAAGAGTATCAATTATCAAGAACTGCCAGAGCTAAACACGTAATTTAGTAATTATTTTATAAAGTGTTTCTATGTAATTTAATATTTCCGCACATTCCACCCACTTTGTCTCCGATCGTAATTTTGATTACCATTATAAATAAGAAATATTTAACATAATCATTTAGAAAATATGCTAATAAATAATGTCAACTTTGTTTTGTAACAAAGAAATATAAAATATATAAACGTACTTGATCGCTTAAAATGCTTTTACTAGCAGGTGCATTTTTATGAAAAAGTGCATGCTCTTCAATAAATCATACAAGTGGATGTTAAACTTAAATTAATTTTCCCAGGCATATCTTATCTAGATTTTCATTGTTTTGACTTTTATAAACTTACTTTACTGCTTTAATTTATTTAATTGTCGATGTAAAACTTTAATTACTGAACCATGCTTTAGTTCCATCTAGTATCTGTCCTTGGTTTGTGCTACACAACCAAAACGTACCTAAAACAAATTCAGTTTATCAAATATATGTGGTATTTTAGTAGAACTACTTTACAAGTAATAAATATCTGTTCCGTGTGTGATTGAAGTGCGCTTAAACCTTAACTTATAGGAACTGTTCTGATAATATGTTGTTTTAATAATTTTCTATATGATATGATATGATATATGATATGTGATACGTCATATGTCATATGTGATATGTGACATGAGATATGTCATATGTGACATGTGATATGTGACATGTGATATGTGACATATGATATATGATACTTGCTACATGATATACGATATACGATATACGATATATGATATTCTTTAACGCTTCTTAATGTTACTATATACAGGGGGATTCTTAACCTACACGCATAAACTTAGGAAACGTTGGCTTATTTATTTGTTTATTTATAATATAATGTTCAATAAGTAAACACCCAATTTCAGAACAGAAAAGTACTTAACAAAATGATACATAACTAAAATACGTATACAAAATAGTTATATAATTCGTAATACGCATAAACCATGAAAAATACACAATATATTTGACACATTAATGTTTAAAATATGACTTGAAGTCATTAAGGCTGCAACAAAAAAATATCTATGCGGTTACAGTATTTGTTGTAGTTGTTAAGAATTTAATAAAAAGAGAATTATTTTAAGGTATTAGGGTTTTTGTTCATAGCCAACTATTTTAAAATCACTATATAGAGTGCTGAAAGTTAAAACTATCTTTGTTCGGATGTTAGTCCTCATAACTGCGGATTGCGAATTTCCGCTTGTGGATTTTTTTTTAATTCGGCATATGCGTTCCAGGAGAACTTAATTTGCTAATTTAACTTCTAGTTAAAAGTAAACGAATTGTCTTACGAATATTTCGCTGCACCTGCAAGAAAATAAATTAGAGTGTTTTAGAACAAACTTTATAAAAATCCGCACCAAAAAATTCGCATTCCTCAACTATCTGAACGAGGTTTTAATTCGCGCTATTAGCTTTGCTAAATCCACTAGGTTCAATAAACCTGTAAAATTACAGTCACTTCCACCGACAACTGGAGCCGCCCAACAGCATCTATTTCGGGTTATTTATTATCAAGTACAAACTTGGTTCGGTAATGAACTAATTCCTGAACAGTGGGGCTGAATCATGAAAGACCATGTTTTAGAGCCTGTCATGACGTTACTGTCACCTGCGCCCCATAAATTCCGCCATATGATCCTCTGCAATTGCACAAAAGTTTGTGGGACGAACTGCGGTTGCAGAAAAATTAGTTTGCCATGCTCTGCTGTTTGTGGACGCTAAATTGGTCAATCCTGTCTCAATGCACCTCCCAGTAGTGTTTCGGTAGATACATCTGAAGATATCAACCCGCAAACCCAAACCCTAAACCAAACGCAGAAGAGGAATTATCGCTCCCAGTAGAAGAGGATAAAGAACCTATTTTGACTAAGACATGGATTAGGCCTATTGGTTAAATCATGTAAAAAACGTGCCTTGCATTCTACCTCGGAGGTGGTGGGGAAACAAATGCATCACTATTGCAGCACTATTTCATCATGTTGACTCTTGTGTGGAAAATGGAAAGAACCTTTTATATAGAGTATTTCCTTATCGGCAACTTTTGTAACGCAAAAATTATCGTCCGGCCAATAGCAAGCAAGATATTAACCTAAAACCAATTTTTTTACCTTTGACCCCCGTATAACTTTTGAAGCGTACACATCGATGGGGACTTTTTACACATTATAAAGGTGTCTGTAAAAATTTAGTTTGCTGCGAATTTTTGAAAAACAACCACTTGTTTCCTCCTTAAGTTACTGGTTAATATTTATTAAGGGGTAAGTAATTCCTTACACCGTCAATTTTAATTTACGCCATCACTTTTGCCTACCAAAGTATAATTCTTTTTTTACAGATTAGTAAGATGACATTTATTAGCCGAAATATATATGCTTTAATGTTATCGAAAACAAAAAACTATAAAATTTTACGTCTTAAAAGTTATTATTGTATATTATGTATATTATTTATTTTATAGACAAAAGCATAAATAATAATTATTATGAATGAAGATATTAATGTTAATATCTTGAATTTCATGTGACGAAAGAAATAAATGTCACATAAATTAAATTAAAAAAAAGAAAGGAACATTAATATATGTAATGTTCAGTCTGAGTCTTAAAGGTGGGCGACTCATTTCCGTCATTATTAAAAATGCTAAAGGACCTTAAAATAATTATATTCGTTTGGGAGATAATTATTAGATACAAGTGTTTTAAACAACTTGATTTGCCATTACCAATTGTAAACTGTTATGTAGTTTATTTTTGTAAATACAGTTTAATGTAATTTATTAATGAAATATGCAATTTACCCTCCTCTATGGGCATTTTGCATTGTTATTAGATTCTCTAAATTGTTTTTTTTTCCTGTTGTAATAATACAAAACATAATGGAAAATGTGGTGAAATTGGGTTTATTTTACAAACAAAAGTTGAATTTTTCAAAGTGATTTGGGAAATATTGATTGGCTTTCACAGTGGCTTTCAAAACGAATCCCGCATAATAACGTGAGAGATAATTAGGTGGATTTTAATTGAACTGCGATGAATCGTATCTGTTCATGTCAGTTAATATTTGCATTCTAGCAGAGCTCGATTATCTGGTGCCTTATAATAATGAATTTCAAAAGAGTTTGATTCGAATTTAACGAGACCAAGGCCCCTTTGAAGCACCAATCACTGTTGTCTCACGATTTAGTCGGTATTCTCCTGTTACAGCAAATTTTCAGGTGATCATTATTTGTCTCTCAATTCAAAGTAATTAAGAAAGATACAAAGGGTTAAATTTAGTGAAAGAGCGATATCTGCTGTTATATTTGAATCGTGTACTCAAATAAGATAATAAACTTCAGCATAAAATAACAGCATAAAATTAAATATTTCTCTTGTGACTCTTTTAAACGTGTGCAGAGCTTGTCAATATTAATAATTGCGTTTTACCCAAATTAAATTTTATTTAAATATTTTTTCTATAAATACCGCTTTAGCATTAGACATACAAAACAAATATAACATTTTATACTGTTTTTAATGTCTCTAGGTACGTTTCAATTTAGACCTTATCTTTATCACCTAAAAGTATGTTCATCTTACGTTATAACGCATAGGCTCTGATGGTGATAGTTGGTTAACTGTCCTTTGATATTATAATGTGATGCATTTTTTTTCACCCAAGCAATGACGTGGAGAAAGAGGACCACCCTTTGACACTCGAGCTCCAGAAACGAGTTTTCAGATTATTCTCCGGCGCCAGTCTAGTTTAAGTGATAGAACCCACTACCCACAAGCCCGATACGCAAGGCTGAGTAGCTCAAATGGAGAAAGTATACTCCAGTGGGACAATATTTGGGAAATTAAACGTTCACACACAAACAGTAAAACTCAGAGTTTTTCAATAATATCAGTATATTCAGTTAATCTACTATTTGCAACTCTACTTTTCTAACTAGTTACTTTTTACCAAAAATCTATAAACTACTAATTACTGGGAGGATAGCAAGCGTAGCAAGGAAAATACTAGTATCAGATGACTCATGTGACAGGGATAGCAAGCTGAATAATAGTAACACAAAGTACGCGGTAAAGCGTTAGCACAGAATAAGTGATGACACAGGGTAAAGTTATATATAGTACTTAGCTAGTACATCATTATACTTACTCACTGCACGGTTCCTCAGATTCTTTGTCTGAAAATGAAACAACTTACTATCGGTGTGGAAGTAGACGCCAGATGGATGCGCTGCTGGTTGATGATGTGGTACGGGCTTGGCCAAAATCCTGTTGCTCGAAAGTGATTTATGGCACCTGGATTTAGATCTTGGTGTGGGCACGTCTGCTGCCGATGAGTCGCTCTAGCTGACTGTCAACACGGGATGAATTCAATTATTTCTTTCGAATACTTACCAGAGGGTGTAGGCGCCAGATGGATGCGCGACGGACCGATGACGTGGTTCGAACTTTGCAAAAATTCCGCTGATTGGAATCAATATAAGACAATAACGGCACCTTAAGTTTGAATATCGGAGTGAACACGTCTGCTTTCGATGAGCCGCTCTGGCTGACTGCCAACACATTTAATTACGTTCTTTCAATATTTACAAGTGGGTGAAGCAGCGGAAAACAGATGGATTGACATGACGTCAAAATGACTGAGAAAATATTTCGCAGTATTTTGGGACTTAATAAAATAATTCAATTACCTGAATATTTTCCTTGTAGACCGAAATAAGCAGCAGGGAGCTGAACTATCGGATATTTTAATTATTTCTTTGTACCGAAAGAATGACGTCGCTCGGGTGACGTCAAATCGACTTAGAAATATTTTATTTGCCTTACTTGTTGAGACTTGAAAATATTTCGCTGTTGGTTTACGCAGGATGGTAGGCACTCACGTCTAGCTTGTGGGACTTCTGGCTGTCGACTGAAAATATTTACTGCGGGTTCGTAAGGTTATACACGTTCGTCACGTTATTGTCTAAAAGTTATTTGTGGCATTCTACGAATATTCTTTCCTTTTATTTGGGTTTTCTATCAAATGTATTATCCTCTTCAAAAACAAATCACCGAGCCTACAAAATAAGAGAATTATAGGAAAAAAGCCTCTTCGCCTGTGACGTTTACGTCAAAGGAACAGTAAGAGGTTATTTTTTTACAAATAATATAAATCGGAATAAAGACAGAAATAATGTATTTTGCTCACGTTGTTCCCCCACTACCCGAGTGCACCTGTACTTACAACTGGTATGTTTATTCAGTGCTGCTGCAAATTAATATGAATTTTATAGCATAAAAGGGTACAGTAATAAATATAAAAGTTACGCCACTGAACTATATATTGGAATGTGCAAAAAATAGTGCGCCAATAGGCTTTTAATAGTTAATAGTTAGTAAACCATATCCAAAACTATTGAACATGAATTATGTCTACTATCGACTATTTCAAGCGAACTCCATCAACTACGAGTTCTTACAGCGTGCTTAATAAATCACACAATGAAATTCTCATCTTAGTTTGAAACCTCTGACTTAAATGTCATCTTTGTCTTCGGTTCTTCGTAATTAGTTAAAAGAAAAGCTTAACTTCGCTTAATGAACATTTTAAAACAACAGCGTATTTAATGCACGGAGTGGGTGTCGTAGAGAAGTGTGGTAGCTGAGTGGTAATCTAATTAAAGAAGATAGCGGTGGAGCAAGCAACGTTGCGGCTAGCCTACGTGAGGTCGTCCTTGCTCTGCACAGATCTCATTAATCAACTATGGCCGCACCCGTGAGCTCCTGCAGCACGTATTCGCTGTATTAGTCTGAGGATGTCGGGCAGTCTGGAAATGAGAACTATATAAGAGTCTCTTATATAGATTTATCTCTTATTATGGTCAAGGAATTGCTTACGAAATATATTGTAAATAATTGATAAATATAATTTACCTAAAACTTTCGGAACAATGAGTTTTAAATAATTTCAAATGTTTTAATTTTCAAATTAAAATACAAATTACATTTTGCCGCAAAATTAATGCATATTCATGAAACTCGTACAAAGTTTTTCTTTTTTTCAGTGATGTACAATAAAGAAACGTTGAAATGGAAGAAAAATGTATTTCCAAATTGCCCAATAGACACAGTGTTACTACCAAGCAGATATGAAACATAGTCTTAAATTTAAGTTTTTCCTGCGAGTATCGTGTGTTTCCTTCGCGTTCATTGATGACTGCTTGGCACCGACTTCTCATACTCATTATAAGAGTTGTTATTTGATCTTGATCAATAACCTCCCAAATTTCGACCAATCTCTCTTTCAGCTCATTACGTGTAACGACAGACTGCTGCAGCGCTCAAATCTGCCGCTTTATATTGTCCCATATATGCTCAATGAGATTTAAGTCAGGAATTTTCGCAGGCCAGTTCATAACGTTAAGTTCCACTTCCTGCAATTACTGACAGACAATTCGTGCGCCGCGCGGTCTTGCACTATCGTGCATCAAAATTAAGTCGTCACCAATAAATGGAGTAAATAGCAGAATATGGGGTTCAAGAATTGTTAAACTCCCTCCATCAATTTCGTGCGCCGTGCGGTCTTGCAAGTAAATAGCAGAATATGGGGTTCAAGAATGGTTCTATATACCTATCAGCCGGCGCCTCCCTCCATCAATGACTATCAGTTCAGTACATGCCCCCAAACTGATGCCACCCCAGACCATGTCTGATCCTCCTCCAAAACTAACAGGTCCCACGATGTTACACTGTCAATATCTCTCACCTGGACGTCTATAGACCCTCATCGTCTGTCGTTGGTAATCAGACGAACTTTACACTCATCTGTGAATAGCACTCGCCTCCATTCAGCTTCCTCACATTCAACGTGTTTTCGAGCAAATTCAAGTTGAGCTCTGAGATGGGCTGTAGTCAATAGAGGACTTGTATGGTAACAAATTGTGTTCACTTAACCTTCGTCTTATGGTCTCTTGACTAATTTGCACATTATACACCTGTAAGGGAAGGGATGTGCTTGTTACAAATCTCCTAATCAGAAAACGACCTTGAAGTGGTGTGGTTATTCTCCTACGCCCCTGTCCTGGTATTCTACAGTGATTATCCGTCTCATTGAATTCCTCGTGGAGAGCTACAGCAACTGCACATTCTTGCTCGGCAATAGTGCGATCTTGTCTTCTTTCAACCATATCATAAAATTATAGAAACTTTTAATTGAGACACTACCGGGCAACTTAAAGTGATAAACTAAGAAGATATCAAATTATGATAATGCGATGGTTTGTTTTATTTTACTTTAATTCGCAAAAAATTAATACTTTTTAACCATTGATAAGGCATTGGTACACGCCTTTGTATATACAGAGTGCACATGAAAATTGTTTCCGAAATTGTTTAGATTAAAAATAATTGAATTTTAATGATTATGCGTTAATTTTGCGGAGAAGTTTATTTACTTATCTCTCCAATATAAGAAAATATACTTCAATTTAACATACAATGTGGAAAAGAACAAAAAAATTAAACGCGTAATATGCTTGTCTTAGAAAGTTATGAACAGTTGTCAAACTGTTTAAAGTTTTTAATGAAAATTTTATTTAATAAAATTATTCCAATTATGAAGAAAAGCTTAAATACGAAGTTTAGCAAGATAAGAAAAAAGTCTTTAAAAAAATAACACTTTATTCAACTAAGCTCAACACTATTCTACATGTAGTTCTCCTGCCACTACTTATTTTTCTATCTTTTTCTGAATCCAGAACAGGATTAGAGAAATAAAAGTTAATTTTCATTATAGTTACGAAAAATGTTATCTAAAGTATTTTTAAACGTCGTATGCGATCACAAAATTCCGATCAAATTAGATTTCACTGCAGTTCCTAAAAGTTTCCTACGACGAAGATATTCATGTTATTTGAATTGGTTGAATGTTATGGATTATTTGAAGGATTCTATAACACTAACAATGATTAAAACAACAAGGAGCTCTCGTACCAGTCGTCATACACCACTTGCAGATTGCAGTTTCGAGCTGTTGGCTCTCGTCAGTGCAAGGTAGGCATGTGCATCCTTTAAGTAGGATCAGCCTTTCGGCTGGTGTTTGTTGCAATCGAAGCATTAGCGTTTTGATGGTAATATGCAATTATTACACTTAACGCGCCAGGCTTGTAACTTGTAATTCAGCGCTCCGTGGGCACACAGACCGGAGAGTAGCTGTTGGTTGCAGTCTGGTTACGTTCCTTATAGTAAAATAAAGATTTTATAGAGGAGTTTGCGACTAAAAATATTGTTTTAATATTCCGAACTCTAAAAGCACATTTGAACTATGCTAAGCCCAGTCAGGCTATTTATTTTTCGATACAAACACTGGACCGCTAGATGGCGCCTGCTGACTATTTTACATGTCGCTATCCCAAAGATACCGAAATGTACTAAATGGTCAAGTGATCCTCGTGTCGGTCGCCACATGCCTACCTTGCACTGACGAGAGCCAACAGCTCGAAACTGCAATCTGCAAGTGGCGTGTGACGACTGGCACGAGAGCTCTTTTAAGTAGGATCAGTCTTTTGGCTGGTGTTTGTTGCAATCGAAGCATTAGCGTTTTAATGGTAATATGCAATTATTAGACTTAATGCGCCAGGCTTGTAACTTGTAATTCAGCGCTCGGCGGGACACGTAGCCCGGAGAGTCGCTGTTGGTTGCAGTCTGGTTACGTTCCTTATAGTAAAATAAGGATTTTATAGAGGAGTTTGCGACTAAAAATATTATTTTAATATTCCGCCCTCTAAAAGCACATTTGAACTAACACTGATGTATATATACATTGGTTAGACTGGTCTAAAAAAGCTTCTCGAAGGGCATAAAGTTAATTATGAGCAGGTTTTATAGCTCGGGTATGTACAAACGCTGTATAGAAAACAATCACTTTGTGAATTTAAATAACGTTGAATTACTCCACTCGGATAAGATAGAAAAAAATAAGACAGATTTTCATGGGTCATAACATTCTAAAATTATATAAGTTCTAAGAACCTTGGAGTATATTAGTGCAAGAGCACTATAAAAGTGCAGTTAAATCCTTGGGTAGGTAATTAAAAACAAAACGGCAAAGTTTAGCATAATTACATTATAGCCGCTTTACTGTACTAACTGTGAAAAGGTAAGGAACCGAAATTATGTAAGGCCCTAGTAAGCCAAACAAACAGTTTTAATAAAACAAACTTCATTTTGAAATATGCAAAAACGCTTTCTATATACTTATAAACGCTAAAATATCACACAATATAATTTCTAAATTTAATTCTCAAGATCGAAAGTTCAGAATCAAGGAAAAACAGGGATAAGGAAACACATAAGCAATAAAGCAAATTCAAATCAACTGAACAATGTACTGCGAGAACAGATATTTTATACGAATAAAAGATAACATTCCCTATCTAACTAAATAAAATAATTATGATTCTAAAATTAAAATAAGTTGGATATGACTAAGTTTAAAAAAAAATTTGTTAATGAAGATGAAATTAATTTCCAATTTAAAATACTCTTAGTTATCTCCAAACTATAAAATAGTTAACATGAAATTTATGTAGAGTTTGTTACAACCTTTTAAAAGTCCGCGTAGCTCAATATTACTTCTAACCGCACAATATCACTTATTTGCGATATCTAGCTACTATCTCCTAAGTTCCTTCACCTTTCAAATGATAATCCGTTTTCACTAGGAATCGTTTTCTTAACCTTAAAATAAATTATAATTATTCTTCTTTCCCTTACTTGTAAAAAATCTTAAAAACTCTTCCTTCGTTTTACTTTTCTTCCATTAAACTAACAACAGTCTATTCTTTCTGTTTTATTCAATATTCTTATCTCTATAAAATTTTCTTCCCTTCAATTTTCTCATTTTTCTCGTGATTTTTATATCCCCCTAGCAACCTCCATTTTTTAATTTTTCCACAATCACCTTTATTTTTTCCTGAAATAAAATCATAATTGCCAACTCGAAACTTTCGTGGTATAAACTTAACAAACCGAATTGGTTTCTTATCTTCTCATCACGTGATATTGAGCCTTTTTTCACTTTTATCAATTTCCCGCACAAATTAAATTAAAATATCTATCTGAACATATTAAATGCGTAGGCAGATTGAAATGTTTTAAAGATTTTAATAATTAGTATAACAATGATTAAGTGCATTTATTTAAAATAACTGATTCTATTTACCATTGAAATGTTATAAATATCTGTATCTATCTTTAATGACTAAAATACAAAAATTGAATGTATTTATTGAAAATATCTGTCTTCTGCGACATACCTTAATATTTTAACAAACAGAACAAATAAAAGAAAACAGAAAACATGCATGCAACTCTCTACTAAGAATATAATGCATTTTATTCACAATACATAACAAAAATTAATGTGAATGTGTTCTTTAGCTTTAGTATAAGTGAAAATCATATCAATATATACCCTATCAATATCAAGGATACGATATATCGGCATACATACAAATCTTGATAGTGAATTATAATTCGCCGAAGCCATGAAAAACTTCGTCCTTAGAGTGGGTGTCGTAGAGAAATGTGGTAGCCAAGCTTTATATAGTAAGATCAATCTATTCTTTAGGTACTTCTTGACTAAAATTGTTTAATTATAGTAAATCACTTAGATAATTGAAGGTTTCTGCCTTTAGTACACTTGGAAATAATGACCAAATATCAAAAAGGATAAAAATTTTACCTTGTTGCTATTATATATTGTAAATTTTATTGATAAAATCGTTGGTATTATCCACCGAACAGCTATGTTGTGCAGCATACAAATTTTCACACTCTCCTGTTAACCATTTTGAAAAATAATAAATTGGTGATCCAAATATTTGACACCGTGGAGCGTGCCGATTTTATTGGTTTACGTACCCTTGGCCAGCAGTATAATCTAGGTTCCTCAGGTAATAAAATTCTTGCAGTTTTAATTGTGTTTCTGACTTCACTTATCATCTTTGGCAATCCATCTTTTAAGCTTCTTCTAGGGACTACTATTAACCAGGTCTATCTGAAATATCTATCCTTAAAAACCCGGAAATAAATTATAGCCTTTGGGCAATCCAGAGTACAAAATTGAGTTAAATGATGGTCTGGGATTTACGAAATTAGTTGTAGAAATTGTAATTTAAAGTATTATTGGACAAATAAAACATAAAATTATTACTAAATTCAAGTAGCATATGGCCCATTTGAAATACGGTAGAACAAAAAATCTTGCGTTGTCCATCATACGTTTATTAACAACCATAGAAGATATTAATAACTTAAGATTAATTAGGACTGTAATAAATAATAGACAACTGCATTTAAAAGTTTAGAAATTTCAAAATTTAAAAATGACAAAGGGCTTATCCCACATGGGCCGTTTATTGAATATATCTAGAACTTAGACAGAGGTAAGGATAAGTGGATTAGTAAAATTCATTGAAGCATAACATCAATTTAGTATAAATTTGGGAATATTTTGTTAGACTTAATTAGACTAGATTATCGAAATGCGCTTTTGAATTTCAGTGTAGTGTTCAAGTGCCGCACAATGTTAGTGTCGCACCAAATGTTTCAACTCTCTCCAGGACTAAGGAACTCAGAGCCCCAAGACTAGAAATTATGAAAAATAATAGTATAAGTATTGATTGAGTTATTTATGGAGACTGGAGAACACAAATTCAGTATTAGAAAACCTTATGAATGAGAGAATCATCAATGGTTAAAGTGCCCGCCGGGAAAAATTTTGCTGATACATACTCTCTCCAAACTTCATGTAGGGCTTCATTGGACCTAGTCTGACAGCATTTTCCTCTATCATTTTTTTTGTTATTGGGGCGTTTTCCCGCTAGATTTTCCGAAACATGTCATTTTGACGGCATATAAAAATGTATAGATACTGTTATTTTTCCAAGTAGAATAGCTTAAAAACGTAAATTGAAACGTGAAAAAATAATTGTCTGACAATAAATGTGGGTCATTGGGCATGTCCGCTATCTCGAACATGTCGGAAAAACGACTATAAGAAAATATATCGTTTTATACCTGTGTACATCTGTTTAGTACGCAGGCTCTATAATAGAACATAGGAGCGTGGAACGTCTTTCTACACTCCGTATTGTATTCTATAGTAGTAGTATAGTACACGTGTAGTAGTAGAGAATTGTAACGGTTTATCTGATACACGTGGTACATAATTTTTATAATTTTATTTATTCCCTGCATACTTCATATATTTTTTATGCAAAATTGCACACTTAAATAGAATTCATATATTTACCGCAAATGGATTAATTGTTTTTTCATTTATAAAATGTACTTTGTTATAACTAATATTGTAAAGTGTTATTTTATAGCTTATTTCAAGACCTTTAATTTGGGATGAAAATTTTCGGACTAGTAGTACCGGAGATATAGCGATTTTAAACGTATTAAAAGACAATTTTTCGCTACTTTTTTCTACAAAAAGTTTTATGTATTTTTCAATATTATCGAACTTAAAACTTGGGTAAGTCGAATTCGGATAGTCCAAAACAGTTCAAAAAATTAAAAATAAAGATTATAAAATAAGTAAGTTGAAATACCGTATCTCTTTTAACCGTCTTCTCGACTAAACGAAATTTCATTTTTTTATCGCCCTAACTTCGACGGCCGCTATTGGAAAATTATGTTTTTTCGTCAGACTCTTGTTATGCCCCACTGTATTTGTCAGACACTTATACCACAAATTAAATACCTATTTTCTGCATATAATTTTCCAATGTCTGAAGGTTATGAATAAATTTTTTGCTGCCATGAAACCGACAACTTTGACGCGTCAGACTGGGAAATCGGAAAATAATTTTCGTCAGACAATACGAAAACTTGTTTTTGTATGTTTCAATAAATTAATACAGCGAAAATCAGCTGGTTATTAATAAATTTTCTTATAGTCGTTTTTTTGACATGTTCGAGATAGCGGACACGCCCAATGACCCACATTTATTGTCAGACAATTATTTTTTCACGTTTCAATTCACGTTTTTAAGCTATTCTACTTGGAAAAATAACAGTATCTATACATTTTTTATATGCCGTCAAAATGACATGTTTCGGAAAATCTAGCGGGAAAACGCCCCAAAAACAAAAAAAAATGATAGAGGAAAATGCTATCAGATTAGGTCCAATGAAGCCATACACGAAGTTTGGAGAGAGTATGCATCAGCAAAATTTTTCCCGATGGGCACCTTAACCACAAGTTCGATGACCACCACAGAACCAGGAAGAAGCTACTTCAGTATTTTAATGTTGAAGAGAATTAAAAACTATTAATTTGAATAATTTACAGAGGGTAAACCTGATCTGAAAAAATTAATTCACATTTAACAACCTTGACTTTATTTATAGAGATAATGAATTATGTATGCTATTCACTATTTAGCGGAAATAAAAAATAATTCATTATAAGGTGTATATATCTTAATTAACATATCACAAACTAAGTATTCTAAATAAATTAAAATATCCATCTCTATTAAACGCTAGGCACACATGATATAAAAAAATAAAACAGTACTTCCTAATTAGCATGATTAGTTAATTCATTTAATGAAACAAGCAAAATCACTTTTACGACTGTTATTTATTTTTAACAATTGAAATTTCTTGGTGTTAATACGGTATTATTTGTTCCAGGTAAATGGTAATTGTCTAAAATATTCCTAGATGCAGCGCCTTGAAAGATATGGAATACAAGTAGGTTAATTGATTCTTATAATAATTAATCAATTTATTAAAGGATTAAGTTGTTGAATGCAATCCATATGACATCTCTCAAGTTATTTCTGTATGTTTTATAGTATGCATTACAATAGTAATGAACTTAATAAATTTTTAATTTTCACAGAAATTCAAGCTATGCAATAATTTATACAAGTTTTATCATTTAAATTTCTATTTAATGAAGCTCCATTTTCAAAATTTTCGAATTGAATCTAACGGTAAAAAATTATTATCACTGAATTATGATTATACTAATATTACAGAAATATAAATAATATTCTTCTTTTAACCATTAAATGTATGTAAGTTTTTTTTTTTTTTAAATAACACCACAGGTAATTACGACCCCCTTTATCCCGGAAGGCTCTAGAAGAGCCTTGTGTGGGAGGGGGCTACACATTTAGAGACAAGGGACACACACCCAATATCCGTGTATAGTGAAAAAATCCCTCTCACAGTATTTTCCACTGCCACGGCCGGGGATCGAACCCGGAACTTTTAGGTGAGAGGCAAGTGCGCTCACCTCTCGACCCCAGTCATACATGTAGATTGTGAATTACCTTACTAATTCTTAGTCAGGATTCCAAGACTTTTTACAGATCTTGTGATTTTCCTGGGAGCTAATTTCCTTATGTCTTCAGGCGTTAATTCCGCCTATTCCAGGTATTTTAGGCTAATGCGGATTAATACCTTGCATTCACAAGTTATATGTTCCACAGTCTCAGTTGCAACATCGCAATATGTGCATTTATCATCTATTACTTTCCAAATGTTCTTGAACTGGTACCTCAAGGAGCAGTGGTCTGTTAGAAGGCCTGTTAATCAGCCTTAATTCGAACTTTCGAGTTTGAGAAGCTTTGTGGCATTCGTTGCCGAATAAGTTAAAGGACTTATTCGTTTGTCTTTGGCCTGGAGTATTCCTCCAGTAGGACTACTTCTGTTCCTTTTCCCATTTTTGGATCTCCTCTTATGTGTCCCTTAGATAAGCCACAAAACGGTTCAGGTTCAAAAAATGGTACTTCCGCTGCCGTTTTTGCAAGAATTCATTTCCTTCTGTTCCCTCATCACCTGGCACCCATTTCAAGGTAATTTGTTATTATTAGCCAGATGCTTCAGATATTGTCTACATTTCCAAGTAATTTTAGACTCGAAGGTATAGGATCTTAGAGCCTTTAATGCTGCCTGGCTATTTGAAAGCCTTTGTTTATGCATTCCTAGACACAGATCTCTAGCGTAAATTATATAAGTAGTATAAGTATATTTAGCCCCATACAACTTCTAGATATACTTTTATAATTAGGTTGATATTATGTAATGCTAATATACAGGGTGATTCAGGTAGGACGTTCGTTAGAAGATTTTCAACTCGCAGTTGGATTATAAACTTGAAACTCGGTATGCAGCCATAATCGATCATTTTCATTCTACCTAAAATATTTGTAGTTCTCCAGCTATACAGAGTGTGCCAAAACTCGATACTGACATTCTTATTTTAGTTGAAAACTTACATTTTTTTTACTCCAATTTTGTTGACAACCTAAGTTATATTAACTTATCTCTTACAGGTTTTGATACATATCAATTTTTTTGAAAAAAATTGCCGCTGCAGTAGTTTACAAACCAATTAGTACATCACAAACTGTTCAAAATTATGAAACGAAATTGATGAAGTAGAGCTGGAAGTCCAAGCTAACACCTGATGTCACATCGGTGGTTCTATCATGTGCCAAATATCGCAATGAATAATAATCAAAAAGTATATTTTTAAATGGCACTTGTTGTTTTTTTTTACATCATTCGAGAGGAAGTTGAATTTTAGGGGGAGTTACGTAAGCATTTTCCCAATAACCTAATTTGGCATATACAGCTCTAGTCAAATGTACTGGAGCTCCGTCCATTTGATATCAACGATTGATACGTCGATTGAGCGGCATATCATCCAGGTAGTTTTCCACAACTTTTCTTAAGGTCCTAAAATAACCCTCGCCATTCAAGTTTTCATCGCACATGAAATATCGCACCTCACCATCCATCAATAGACAGAAAACATTAATACGAAATTGAATTTGATTTTCCACCTCCATTACAATACGAGGATTTTCGTGAGTCCAAAAATGTCGATTTTTTCGATTAAACAACCCGTCATTGACAAAATTTTGCTTCGTCTGTTCAGATGATTGTTTTGTAAAAAATTACGATAATGAAAACTTATCAAAAATTCTTCGCAAAAGTTAATCCTGCGTACATTGTACACAGGATGTAGTTTCTGTAGCCTTATAAATTTAAGAGCATGTAACTTACGACGACAAAAAATTCTTTGCAACAAGGTATAAGAAATTCCCAAATCAGCCAATGTTATTCTGATGGAAGCACGTGAATATGCTTGAAAATATTCCAGAGCTTTAATTTCAATATCTTCATTTCCTGTTATAGGTTCAGTTATCACAAGAGGCTTAGCTACCTTCCTATGATGATGAATTATGTAAAATGTTCAATGATAAGTATCCCGATCGCTCCTTTACACAGTAGTATAGTTAATAGAATAGAACGGAAATGTTGAAAAAATGAAAATGTTCGAGATCTTCCTAAATCAGGAAGCAAAAATCAAATTGATGAGGAAGAACAAATAGACATTTTACTAAGCTTTGAAAAAATGCGCACAAATCGACCAGACAAATCGCTGCTGAAAATAACCATCAATGTTTTGAAGAAAGAGAAATATCATCCTTTTATAGTATATCTGGTACATGAATATTGCTCAATAGAGAATGAACATACCTTTCAAATGAGGTATCACAACCACCCCCTTTCAATTTTTAAAATAGGGGTTGTAAGTGTAACGAGAAAGGGGTTGAAGTGGGGTGAAAATTTTGCGCCAAAAAGTGTAATTTTAAATTTAAAATTGGCCTGTCTCGGGATTTTGCATAAATACTATTAATAACGTAGAAAATGAATATACATATACATATTTACCACACTGTATATGAAAACACTACTTATTCTGTGTGATGCTTCGCAAAATAAGCCACAACGTGCTTAGATGTCTGTATCATCAAAATTGGTGTTAGAATATGCCTTGTATATTTTCATGAGTTTTTTTAGCCATAATAGTTTTTATCTATCTTTCATTAATGTATATGCAGGTATTATGTATAGATATATAATATGTATGTGTATGTAGTATGTATGTATTATACTCCATTTGTTTTACTTTGTTTTTACTTGAAGTACTAAGAAATAATTTTAATTTAATTACTTTTTAATATATATTGATATATCAAAAACTACATATGCTACGAAGATTAACTGCTAGACGGAGATTGAATAACGCATAACAATTATTGTCAAGATGGCATTAAAAAGCAGTATAAATGCTAACTCCCTAGAGGGCAATAAAGAACACCAGAATGCATAACAATTGTAAAGGATAAGAATATAACATCTATGTACTTTCTTTATTTCTAGT
Source organism: Leptura quadrifasciata (assembly GCA_963675555.1). Taxonomy (NCBI): domain Eukaryota; kingdom Metazoa; phylum Arthropoda; class Insecta; order Coleoptera; family Cerambycidae; genus Leptura; species Leptura quadrifasciata. The sequence continues at coordinate 38,801,068 of OY776673.1, forward strand.
AATATTGTCTGTGTTATGCGAGCCGTACTGGAAAAATAAGTTCAAATTTAATTCTATTAAGAAGATTTTATAATCCAATTATATTTGCGTAAGGCATTGGTTAGTAGAGTAGTAGAGGCATGTTAGGCGGGACGGTAGCTAAGTGTGTTAAAGCGTCATAACCTATTCCTTTCCAACATCCTTTCTCACCTAAATATCACCTCCCTGCTTTACGCGGATGATGCCGTGGTCTGCGGGCGGTCATTTTATGCCGAAATGGCTGCCCAAAAGATCCGGCAGCACCTCGTAAAACTGGACAAATACTATAACGACTGGAAGATTAACATAAACGCAGACAAGGCAGAGACCATAACACTACACAGAAAATTTACCAATACAACGACTTTCACTAAGATTAAAATATATAACGAGACGATACGAGAAAAGACCAGGGTCAAGTATCTATAGGGGTAACCCTAGATACGAGATTCAGGTTCGGACCTCACGTGACTAACACACTACAAAAAGTTTATTCTGCAATGAACAAGCTCTACTGCCTTATTAACAGACGCAGTGAGCTCACCGTCGAAAACAAACTTACCTTGTTCAAAATCATTTTTAGACCAATTATGACGTATGCCTGCGCATCTTGAAACAACATCTCGGATGCGCAGTGCATGCGTCTATAGATAATGCAGAATAAACTTTTAATACTACTGACAAACTCACCATAGATACACTCCGACAGTTGAACTTCACAATAGAAATAATATCCCTATGACGAGATCCTACATAGAGGATACTTCACAAAAATTCTTTAAATATAAAATTCAACTATCGGAGCTTACGCAAGACATCGCTGATAGATGTAGACATAACGATGAACGACACGCACATAAATTACTACACCAGAGACTAACATTATACGACGAAGTACCATAGCAGTAACCTACGCACACATAACTATTATTATCCTACCTTATCCTACCTTTTTCTCTTTATCTTTTCCTCCTTACCCCTCCATATAATCACTCATAAAAGATTTTTGTTTGTAGAATTCAAGTTTAGTTTGTAAATGTAAATATTGTAAATAATCTGTACATACGTTTTTTTAAAATAGAATATTTTTATTTTTCAACATCACAAATTAAGCATTTTTTTAAACAGGTTTTTATAGAGTTTCCTGTACATTATATATATAAAAGTAAGCCACTCACTAAAACTAACCCCTTTTATTTCGTAAACTGCATTGCAGATAACACATAAAAATATGCTTAAACTGTTAATCAGGAGAGCAGCAATTCGAAGAAAGATTTATTCAAACTTAACGTTTTCTTAATAGGACTATTTTCAAACCATCGATAGGTTCCGTGGGAGCTGCACAAGTAGGTGTTCGACAAACGGAATTTAATGTTTGTATTATATCGATCGGAAATAAATATAATCATTGTCAATCAAGTAATGAAATAAATCAAATACTTTAGTTAAGTTAGAATTATACTGAGAATAGACAATAAATGAACTATAATTGGTAACTGGCTAGCAAACTGAGTTGCCTAGCGAACTGGGTTCGATTCCCGAAAGGCGAAATAATTTTTCATTAAGAAAATTGCCCCAATAGTGGTTCGGAGTCCACATTAAACTGTAGGACCTCGTCTCTCTTACCTAGCACAAGATCCTTGAGATTTTCCAGGGAGTTACTTCGGTAACTAGAGGGGCGGTTAAGAAAACATTTTTTAAGGGATCCAGGACATTAAATTCGGTATATTTCACTGCTATGCATTTTTAAATGTTTTGGACTTACTTTTAAAATTTTCTATCGATTCCATCTCCGAAAGGCACAAAGCGATTTCAGCTTGCGTTATTCCCTTACATTAATTTTGCATCTTCTCGTAAATACACGTTTTTAGGATATAACTGACGATATATCGAAAACTGTAATTTTACAAGAATTGAAGTTTCGACTGTAATATTTTTTTAATATTAACCCCAAGAAATTCAATTTTACAGATATATTGACAGACGTATTTACGTTTCTTTAAAATTCTTGTAGCGCTTTTCGTGCTTATGTTACATGCTGTTTCCAATTCACGGATTGAAGCACAGGAAGAAAATTATACGTACGCCATCATATTGATTTCGACTTCTTCTCTCACAATAAATTTATTTAAACGTTGTCCAGTTCTCTTCATAATTTTCATTCTACTCTTCTAAACTATGTTCTCTTTGGATGATATTTATCTTATTTGCATGTCGCTACATAATTAAATTTAATTAAATAATAATGGGATAGTGTCTGTATTGTAAGAAAAATGTTAATTACCTATGCTGTTTATTGACATTCTAATGATTGTAATTTTAGAAAAATTTAATATAAGTTTGTTTCGTTTCACATTATATGGAAGCTGTAAGCAATGTCAATATAATAAAACAAAAGGGAACCGAAACATTAAATTTATATGTCGTATTGTCCCTATATCGTCCACTGGAAGGACATCGTTAGAGATGCCAGTACAGTTCACTCATTAAATTTGTCGCCGTTGGACAGTATTGTAATGGATCAAGTCTGAATAAATTGGATAATTATTCTAATTGAATGAATTTACTGGACTTGATCAAATTCCCGATGTGAAATTAAAATACTAAGTATTTACGTTTCGCTACAGGAATAAAGCAGAATAATTGAAACATATTTTAAAACAACAGGAGCATTAACTATTCCTAAAATATAATTAAATATACTTATAGTGAGGTGGCTTAGAAAAAAAAAATGGACCAATTAGCCGGGTTCCCAGGATACCATACATTCACTTTTTGGAAGTACTGACTTTTGCATGTGATTACCCAATTTGGATTATCTGCAGCCCAATATCTGCAATTTTGTGACGAAACCACGCCATTAGTGGTAAATGTGGTTTCGTCTGAGAAGAGTATTTCATCGATAAAACGACGGTCCTCTAGAAAATTGCCTTGCAGCCAGTAACAATATTCTAATCTTCGTTCTTGATCCTCTTCTTGCAACGTGTGAAGAAATTTTAGCTTGAAGGGTTTTAATTTGTGCCTGCGAAGGCAACGCCAGATCTTATTTTTTTAAATTTAATTCCCGTGCAATTTCTCTTACACTGGTTCGTGGGTTTCCATTAACAAAACCCAGTATAATCATCATCTGGATGTCTTTTGGTAGGTTTCAATTTTGGATTTACAATAGTGCTGATTTGATAAAATTTCCTATTAAGGGCAGCTACGGTGCAATGATGTACTGGAGGACGATCGGGATGTCTACGATTAAATATTTTAGCAGCCTCTCTGAAGGAACGAACATTATCTCCAACGAGACGAATAATTTCCATTTTTCTGGAATTGTTAATTTCAAAAGCATTTTGACGTAAAAATTGACAACTATGGTGTTTACAATAATTGATGTAAGATTGACATTCACAGCAATCTGGATGCTCTAAACTAACCCAAACCCCGAATTTTTCTGACTTTTCAAAAGAAACTTCATATTTGAACGTACTTAATTTTTCTGAACGACTTTTTCAAATACATTTTACCTCTATCTCAATCGCTAATGTTACTTTTGCAAAGCAGCACATCACAAATTCCTCTTTTTGTTGTTTTTGCAGTAGTGGTGCCTCGAAAGAAAGACTCACATGTGATATGTTGATGTATTTGTCGGTCATTTTGGATTTTATTGCTGTACATGAAAACTTTTATAAATTCCAGAGGGCTCCTATGCTTACATTTATTAGTATACCTACCCTAAGATACCTTCATACCAAATTTGGTGCTTTTATCCGCCAGGTAACGGTAATTTTAATAAGCCACCTCACTATTAATTACGTATCTGGTATTCAATAATTACTATGAAATTTTTTGATCAAATACAAATTCTATTGAATCCTTTCATTTATAATAACATGGGAGGAAATAATCAAACAAACAACAATACCATAAACAAATCCTACTAAAACCGTTCATTTCTGTTCACGTGTGAGGGAATAACCAATCGATACAACATTACACTGATAAACAAAGTTACATAACGACCAATTCCTACGACATTGCTATCTGTCGCAGCTGAAACTCGAACTCGGGAGTGGTACAGCGACTAACCGTGTTGCCTCTCACACAACCCCGTCTAGACTACTGCTACCAATTTTGTAACATGTTAAAAACGCCAATAACCTGCATACCTTAGCCAGGACTCGAGCCCGGAGCTCCTAGGTCTCAAGTCTAACGTGTAAGCATTGAATCACTGAGCCGGCATATTTCTAAAACAATTAGCAGAATATAAGAATAGAAAGAAAATAAATTACCTATCTTCTTTCTCATTGTCAAACTAAACATTTCCTGCGGGATTCATATCTTTACCTTATTATATTGAATTAAGTATGTAATTGCTGTTACCGTACTAGTGGAGGAGTAACGAACAGATAAGCGTTTAATGAATAGTATTTCAACATTTTCCCACATGAAAGAAATTGTGCGAATATTCTCTGTTTCATTTGTAGTTGCGTTAAATTAATATTGCTAGTATTTAGTATTGTTCTTGTAGATGTTCTCCATAATTTGTTCATAATGGCGCATATTGGTAAGATGCATTTAATAGCTGTTATTACTTCGTAACTGCAATGTTCATTATGCTGCTGATTAAAATGGAAATTGCAGTTTTACGTTCCCTTGTCATATATTTATTAAATAAATCCATATTATAGTGTATTAATAATAAGCAGTTTATTATTTTTAAAATTTATTTTTTCAATTGGCTTAAAAATGTCTTCTAAAAGGGGTAAATAATTAATTGGTTAATGAAGAAACGAGGCTCCGTGCAAGCTAATTTTTTGTCAGAGAAAGCGAATTTTTCTAGTAAAAAGCTAGAAGAAACTATATTCTTTAAAAGACATTATATTTTTGCTGTCCATCATTCTCTGTATGCACATTTACATACCGCAAACATGGATGGATTTGTGATGAATATACAAATTAATGTAGTGTACATCAACAACGTTATTTCTTATGAACATACATTATTTATCCGTACTTATCCGCTATAAATACTTAAATGCAGTCCCACCCTTTGTTATATTAACTATTCAATCTATGGGCCTTGGGTTAGGCCTATATCCTTTTTAGTACTAAACTTTGGCACAACACTGCGAAACCTCAACTTATCCAAGATAAAATCATCTGTAGCTTCAAATCCAGTCACGATTGATGCGGCTGAACTGGCTAACTGATGTCATGGAAGACAATCTTGACGCACCTTTCTAATGCTTGAGCATGACACGGAAGGCTTGGAAAATCAGCTGTTTCTCCGGTTTGTACAATTTTTTTTTACTTCTTCGTCAGATCAGTCCGACAAGACAGGAGGTTCCGTCACTTTACAATCATTCCAATTTATTAGATCTATATACAGCTTCAAAGTTAAGGGGAGAAACTTCAAAGCTCCTAACACGTTTATTAGGCTTGGATCTTGCCGCAGTTATTCTTCTAAGCCCAAATTCTCTAATATATCGCAGGGAATCAGTTATCATTGCCAAAAGTATATCTTCATTATTGCCAAAAAAGGCATTTCTTTGAATCACCGGATCGATGATATCTTTGTCCTGCTTCTTGAGATACCTGGAACATTTAATCATTTCCCACAAATGAATAGATTCATCCGTGCAAATTAATTTTCAACCACATATAACTATAAATTTTAACATAGTCGGCAAAAACCTCTAAATTTGGAGAAGGTGTTTCACAGGATACATATAAATGCAAAATTCTGCTGACTATTAACCAATGAGACTGAGCTATTTTTCCTGGGTTGCTTTCTGCTAGATCTTGCGAAAATATGCTGCTTGACATCAATCGACAAATTTCGAATAAGTAATTTTGGTGTGTACTTAAATCCCCAAAATGAACTTTTGACAGCTGAAGTTCAATTCTTTTATAATGTATAATTCCTATATCTTCACATTTTTCAAATTGTTTTCCTACTGGACCACAAAATCCTTTAGGACCCGTAGTTTGCCCATCGAGTTGCTGAAATAAATGCCTTAACGGAAGCTCGTCTGCATGTAGTAAGCAAATCATCCATTGTAAGGTTCTTTTTAGTTTTGTTTCCAATGTTTTGATAACTCCCGATTTACATTTCGTATTGACGACGGCGACGGTTCTGCCGCATATTATTATTTCATCAATCTTTTGCAGAGGATCCAAAGTACACTTTTCTCCATTACAGGACTTCAACACTTCTTTATTTTATGTTTTGTAAATATAAACTTATGGTATTATCAAAATAGCTTTAATGCATTGATTGTTTTTTTTCTAATTTTATTTTTTTACATAATACGCTTTGTGGTACCGGTAACATAAATTTTAAATTTGAAAGCTAAATATTTTTGTTATACGGAATTAAAAAGAAAAAGTATTTTCACTAGTAGAAAATAAAATTCGAAACTTCGATTTAAACTTCCACCCTATTACCTATCCAAATGGGAAATTAATTATTTAAATGTTCCCGAACTTCTAAAACGCTATGTGGAGTCGCTCCGTCCTGATGCCAAATCATTCTAGACATTACATCCATAGGGAATTCTTGAATCAGACGATCTACCTCTGGTAAAATTATTTCGAGATATGTTTGTCGTATCAAAGTAAAATATAGGCCCAACTACTTCCGCAGCAAACCTGGATTGATTTCTACCCGATTTCTTTATTTGCTTGACCTTTCTCTGTCTTTAGTTTTTATTCTTTGGTATGATATCTTCAACGTTTTTGATCTTCATTCAGTTCTTGCACGGGTAATATTTTGTAAGGCCTATTTTGATGTTTTTTCAAAGTTCCTTGAATGTTGGAATAACTTTTTTCCATTTCACGACAATCATTTAATAAACCATGAACCGAATTTTCTAAAACAAATATTAAAATAAGGTCTCGATCTATTTTTATAATAAATTATATTTTTCCTTCAAAATATAATTATATATCTAGATCTTCTTCCTCGTTTGCTGTAACGTTACATCGTTTTCTTGAAAAACTCCTCCTCCCTATCCTAATTACATGATGATAATCATTCAACAACGTGTTTACACTAGGAATCGCTCGATTCGGATAAGTCATGTATTCTCTTTTTGCGGCATACTTATTTTTATTATTTTTCACATAAAGGCAAAATATTTCAACCTATTCAGCCTCACTATAACCCATTTGATTAAATAAATGTTAATAACGACGGTTTGAAATGTCAAAACTGGATAAACAATAAATAATTATTTTCGTGGCCTACCTTGTTTTCTGTTTCACTGGTATTTTGACACGCATCACTCTTCTTGCAATAAAGCAGCTCATTTGCATTTTGAATGTCAAATATGTCAAGAAGTATTTAAAATAGACCTATACGATATTATATATTTGATATCAGAGGAGAAGGGGTGTCTCGAAAATGCAATAATATATAGAGTGTTCCGTTTAAAGGAACATATCTTTATTTTGTATCGCGTGACCTATACATGATATTGTTTTCTTTTATCACGTTTCAATATCTTCAATGGCAATTGCGATTAATCACACGGACAACGCACCACCGGGTTCGAATCCTGGCTCCAGCACTGTTGGAGAAAATGGTTGTATGTCCGCGTTTTTTCAATGTGTAACCCCCTTCCGCACAAGCCCTGGCTTCTGGAATTGGGGGTTGTCTAATTTCTGTGGTGTTTATATATTTATTTATTTATTTATAATAACATATAGGTAAGATATACAACTTTTATGCGAAACATTTTTTTAAATATTTTCAATAATAACAGAAATAAAGGGAGGGGATCAATATATAGTGAATAAACATGTACATATTGCATGTATATCCATGAACTAAGTAAATATTGTGTACAAGCTGATCTCATATGAACAAATACATAGCGGAAATCACAGCAAACACTGATGATTGGCATTCAGTTCAGTAGAGGCATACACGACCATAGCAAATGACGATATCTAAACTACTACATGATATTATATGAATACAATTTACCCACATTTCAGGAGTTAAACTAGTTCTATTATCAACTTATATAAGATAGCTTCATAGAACAAACGGGCCTCCACAAATATGTCAATTTTATGAAAATATTGAAAGTTATATTAGATCTACTTTTTACGTGCTCTGAAAAAATCATTAACGTTTCTGTCGTAACTGTCCCAAAATCATCTAGATGGCAGGATATCTATGTACAGTTTCATATTGGACTGTGAAACGCCGAAAAACTGGCCAAAGTTAAAAAAATAAAAGTACTTTTCCTGATATTTTTAACCTCGGAAATAGTTCTAGTGAATGACCACTAATAAAGATCGGGAGACCCTAGCCGGCTCAGGAATTCATTCAGTTTGTGAGCTTCGAGCGCGTTGCTTCGACAGTTTCTAACGCCGAAAAAAAACAACAAATATTCAAACGCCGTAGAAAGTGTTCAAATACAGTTCTTGTAATAATTACTTCCATGTCCAGTGGAAGTATAGTAACGCAAAGAAAATATATTTTTATTTGTTGAAATAGGCTTAAAATGTCATTAAACGTTAAGATTTTAAATTTGAGCGAAAAAAATTTGTCTGTCTGTCGGTCTGTATCTTTTTTATACGCACGTTTACTCTGGGATCGTTTATGATATTGACTTGAAATTTGGTACACTTATGTATTAGAACGAGATCTGAAACTAGATTATATTTTGATCTAATTCCGTTGAAGGGTTCGGGGGTAAATGGGGTAAATAAGGGTAAATAGGCAAAGCAGACAGGTAAAAGTCCATAAAATTACAATTTAGGGCACGTACGAAAAAGTCAAGGTCTCAAAATTTTTTTTGGCATCAGGCACCCCCCACTATCACCCCCAATACCACCCCTACACTATTATGAAAAGGAGTAAAAAAAATTAAAATGTGATTTAGTGTGTATACAAGAACGAAACGTCTTATAAATTTTTTTTCTGTTAGCTACACCCTCTACCACCCACATTGCCACCCTTACCCTATTATTAAAGGGAAAAAATTAAATTGGGATTTAGTGTGTATACGAGAACCAAGGAACTCTAAAATTCTTTTGATATTAGCTACCCCCTCTAACAACTCCATTGCCACCCTCACCCTATTACTAAAGGGAGTAAAATATTACATTGGGATTTAGTGTACACAAAATCTAGATTTGGAAGTAGTGATTCCTTGGGCAGATTCAAAATGGTAATGGTAAATGGTAAAATGGACATTGAAAGTCGATAAAATTGAAATATGCAATTCGTCACTCATTTTATAATGATATAAATAGGGTTTTCCCACTAATTTTATTTTAACAATTTGTGTCGTGAAAATGATATAATAAAACATTTTATTAATATACAACAATTTACTTTTCTAATAAGAATTATTTCTAAGAAAATATCGTTAAAACAACTTTCTGATAATTTCACTGCTTTTTAAAACGGGCATTTGCACGCGCCAGAATTACGTATCTACCCGGAGAACCAATGAGATTATGAATATAATTAGTTTATAATAGATTCTAACTGTGTATTAAAGAAAGCTTTCCTTTAAAACTTCTCAGAATTTCAATTTGTAATGCTTGTACTGTGATTGGTCTAAAGCAGTGGACGTGTAAATATTGGCCAATCAGAATCCAGATAAATGCCGCACAAGTTATTCGTGAAAGCGTCGGACGTTAATATTTTGTACTGTAGTTTAGGTTTAACCTTCACCGACATTACACATCAGATGACTAACCTAAAATGTTAAATTTATATTTTTATGTTTGTATTGTTTGGAGTGAATATATTATTTTATCAGTTTTCTCTTTTATGTTTTATTAATTCTACAATCAAAATGAAATCAAGTGGAAGAGGGATATGTTAAAGGTGCCGCTGATAATTTACCTAAAGTAGAAAAGTGCTGAGTGCTGTCAATAAATAGAGGTTATGTTATGTTAACAGAGACCAAGATTAATAAACAATCTTGAACAGAGACAACCTCTGTGATTGGATTTCAGGGTGTTGACGTCACAACGCGCCAATTTATGGCTGTTTAAAATGAACCCAATATTTTTCAAACTTCAAAATTTTTTTTGTTACTATTAGTAAAATTAATAAGATAATAAATATGCCATAATCATTTTTTTACGTGAGTTAAGTATTTCAGCAATAATTTTTTTTTCTGGGAAAACCCTATTAGCAAATTAACAATAAATTCGCTCGTAACTTTGTGTACTACTTCGTTATGAAAAGTAGCTATGAAAGAAGCAATAAATTATGTCATTGTTAGCCATTGCGCATAAAACCAATTTTAAATTGTTTATTGAACATTTCTTTAACTATTTACAAAAAACTTTTTACGTCTTCCTGTAATTTTTCCTTTCGTGATACTTTTTGTGCATTGATGCAGTATGCGAGTAAATCGGAGCACAATGCATTTTGATTTTTTTTTTTAAATTTTGAGCGTTTTGTAGCCGCCATTTCGGATTTTTAATTAGTAACCACTATATAACAGCTTTCATTTGAATCCAATGAATATTGACGATTCTTGGCACATTTTTTTGTTTGATTCATAGCCGCCATTTTGTTCTTTAAAAAAATAGATTTCAGATTCTTAATCAGCGACCTCGAAAACCCCTATATACCCACTTTCTAAGAAATCGATAAATTAATTCGTATTATGGCCAGTCTTTCGGCTTTTCAGCCCACTGTGAGTTTGTACAAAGTGTTAAAAAGTATCCACTCGATGCGCGTTTGATCAACCGTGGTAGAATCATTAGAAGATGATTAAAATATCTTTAAGCATCTCCAAATGATGCCAACATGATTGGCCAAATGCGCGTCAAAGTATAATGTTCAAGTGTCTTTATAAGCATCTGGACAAAAGCATTTTTGAATCACGACGTCAAGTTTTACAAATGCATTATTAAATGCGTTTTAAAACAATGAGGAATGTTGGAATTGTAATTACTGTGTTCTTGTTTTTTCATTAGGTATATAGTATACCTTAAAGTCATAAAAATATATATAAGAAATTTCTTCCTATGCATAAAATACTTCTTCAAAGTATAGATATAAAAAAATAAATAATATTGTTCTTTCCCAATTACATTCTTCCATTTTAATTTCCATTATCATAAAAATAAATTCACAATATAATGAATTTTCGCGAATAGAATCGTATTTAGTGGTAAAAGTTGGCTTCATAATATAATCATAAATTATTAATGAATTTCTACCATTATCCAGGGATAGTCGATAGGCAATAATAAAACGACGGTGGGCTGACTGTAATGTGCAACCAAAACTTTAGTGAACTCATCAATATTTAGGAGCTGGATATTCGTCTCTCTATTTTCACTTCGCTCCAAGTTTATGGGTTCATAACTTAGAAAATCTCGATTCAAACTCTGACTCCCCGGACAATGCGTCTCCTGTTCCTCTTTCTCGTGATAGATTGGCCCTAGTAATTACAATGGACCACTATTTTATCAAAGTTGCATATATTTTAAGCCGAAATTGTTGTGCTTCCCTTCCCCATTTGTTCTTTTTTGATGGAAGAGAGATAGTCAGTGAAATTTGGTGAGATAGAATTTAAAATAAGCTACACAAGTTTCCAGCTCTGATATATTTGAACGGCAACTTGGATCAGTTGCGGATTAGATTGTTCCGAGGTAGTTGATTTATTATTATACTTAGTTGATTTGTGTACTCGGGTTGGCAACGCTTCGTTTCGCGAGATTATTCTATTTATACACATTTAATTATTTTACAAAATTAAATTGGGCTAGGGTTGACATTATTTTATTGCCTACAATCAGACTAAGGAATCTCGTCAGAGGTGCACACATACACGAGGGGGCTTCTTAATTACGTACTTTGCCCTTCTTCCTCAAAATCCGGAATAAATAACACTACGTCTGCTTTGTGTGAAAGTAGGCATGCATAACATCCATACCTCTTGTCAATAGGTGTAAAAGTCATTAATACTGTGAAAATAAATAAATGTTGCTGGGAAATGACTGCAGTGTTGACTTTGACATACTTGATTGATGTTGAGTTATTCGTTATCTTTAATTGCTGCTATTCCCATTCATCTAATTTTTATTTTCCTCTAGATTTTTGGCCTTGGAAACTAGTCCTTTAGCCACGTAAATTTTATAAATTTTAATTTTCATATACGGCTACGATACCTATTCCCCTAACCACATAGGAATTGAACGACCAGAGTAACAAAAGGATTCACAACGAGGGATACTTTCTTCTTGCCCAGGGGTCGTTCAGGGCGTTTTTGACATGCACAGGTAGACCACGGTTAACTTGGTTTTTATTAAACATAGGTTTGACATTAGGAGAAATGAAGCTAAGCTATAGGTTATTACAATTATTGTTAAATTAATTATACTTTTAAATTAATTTTGTTTAAGAAATCTGTGATCAATTTATATATAACATAGTTGTTTGTAATTAATATAGATGGTAGCCACATTGGGTCTTTTATTCCTTTTTTTCTTAGTTCCTTAGGTCAATGAGACAAATTGCACAGCGTTATAATATTGACAAAAATTCGGTGTGTAACATTTTAAGAAAGTGGAGAATAAACGGTACGATTAGTAGAAATCCTGGATCAGGGCGACGAAGGATATCAACTCAACAACAAGATTTGCAATTGGTAAATGCTTTAGTAGCAAATCCATTTTACTCAGTTATTCAGACTGCTGAAGAAACGAATTTTCCTGGATCGAGTAGTACTGGTCGCCGGCGAGTAAGAGCTACGCTGTCATCCAGTAGCACAGAAATACTTATTTAAAGCTGAACATAATTGAATTTTTAGCGCATGATGGAAATTTTTTGGAACAATGTAATCTTTACAGACGAGAAAAGTTTCCACTCAACACACAGCGGTCGTATTTACCGCCCTGCGAATACTCGATTCGATGAGAAATATATATCTAACAATGATAAAAGTGGTAGACTTTCCGTCAATAGGTGGGCTTGGATATCGGTACGTGGTCCTGGTGTTTTGTGACATATTGAGGAACGATTTAATAGTGAAACGTATATTAGGACTTTAGACAATATTATGCTCCCTTCTGCGTCACAATTATTTCCTAATAATGAGTTCATATTTCAACAAGACAATTGTTCCGTTGATACTGCTCATACCGTAACTAACTGGTTTCAAGATAACAACATCAATGTTCTTAACTGGCCCAGTCATAGTTCAGATCTTAACCCTGTGGATGAAGTATGGGGACTACTCGTAAGAAGTATACAAAAACGAATTGTGAGACCACGGATGCCGAAGAATTACTAGAAATAGTAAATAATGCATGGGAAAATATTATTACTAATGATTATTGTATAAGGTTATTTAATTCTATGCCAAACAGACTTGTAGAAGTTATAAATAGAAATGGTGCAATAACGAAATATTAATAGTTAGTTTCTTGTTAAGTAGGATATCCTTTGATCCAGGATTTCTACTAATCATACCGTTTATTCTCCACTTTCTTAAAATAGTACACACCAAATTTTTGTTAATGTTATAACGCAGTGCAATTTGTCTCATTAACCATCCATCATTTATTATAGCAATAACTACAGCATTAAAATAAAAAATAAATTAAAAGTGAAATCTGTTTTATTTCGGCTACTCATTACATATTCAATTAGAGATAGATTTACATAAAAAAAAAGTTGTCCTATTTTTTTCTGCTCACGACAGTACGTAATGAAAATAAACAATATTGATTAAATTTCAGAACCAATTTTTCTTTTTGAGGTTAGAAATCCTTTAGATTCATATTATGGACCAAGCAGCGGCTCTTTTTTCACTGAAAAACAGCGAGCCAGTCATTTTTCAGTTGAAGATAAGCAACGCATTTTAAATATCTATAAGGCTTGTGTTGAAGAGAATCCAGACAACCTTAAGAAACAAAATGTCGAGTTTACTGCAAATGCTGCAGGTAATTTTTATTTTTGTATTGCACAGGCATGCTAATTTATGTATATTTATTATAGTTTATGTTTGAGTTTATTATTAATTATCATCTATATTAATTATACATTTTAATTCAGGTGTGAGTAGCCAGAATGTCTTCAAAATTCTTCGTGAATATCGGGAAGCATTCATATTTCAGGCACTGAAAGTGTATCAACGTCAACGAGCAATTTTGTACAATATCGATGATAAAACTAAAAGTGATATTCGATGTTTAATTCATTCGTTTTTCGAAAGAAATAGACCATCAACTCTAGATAAAATGGTAGCGGCGGTGGGCGAAAATGAATATCTACCAATAGTTGCAGCCATTATGATATGCAAAGAGATCATAAAAGCATGTGTTGTAATGCATAATTATATTTATTTATTTATTTATTCAACAAGAACTTTACAGGCGAAGCCCAATTACAAAGTTGTAATGATAAGAACATTTACATGAGACACTAAGCAACACAATCAGCATAGGAGAACTAACAATAAAACAGAATTACAAGAAATATAAAAGATATCCACTATAGCAAATATAAAACATTAAATAACATACAGTCACATCACGAGAATACAGCAGGTACCGTTTAAAAGTTACAGTAATTAGGTGTATATACAGAGTAAGAGGATAATATGTCTAAATGACAGAAATAAGTAACAAACTTGAATAGCTTAAATATCATTAAGAGTGATCGATTTAATATTTTTCATATAATTGAAAGGGCTGAGGGTAAATAAATCAAATTTTGAGTGGGTAATGTTACCTAATATACATAATCTCGCTAGAGGACTAAACAGGTACATATTAGTTTTAAATTGAGGAATATAAAAAAGGTCATAATTTCTACCTATTCGGTATGGTACATCAAATGGCAATCTTGAAAGAAACTCTGAGTTAACAGAGTAGTGATTTAGGAGTTTGCATATATAAATTAACGAGGAATGTACACGCCTCAACTCAAGAGATTCATAGTTATATATGAGCAGCAGTTCATTGTAATGAGCGAAGTGATCATACAAACGAGTTTCTTTAAATAACAGACACTTAAGATTTTTTTTTGTAGTTTCTACAATATCAATAGAATTACGTTACAACGGTGACCAAATAATTTGACAATAATCAAGGTTAGACCTCACAAGGCTGTTATATAATACCTTGATACACTCTATATTAGAAGAGTCTTTAGTATTTCTAATGAGGAAACCCAGTTTTCTTAGACTAGCATTGCTTATCTGCCTTATATGACTATTAAAAGATAGGGATTTGTCAAAAAGAACACCCAGATCTTTAAATTCATTAACACGGCAAAGTTCAGTATAGAGGAAATCTATGGTTTGATTTTTGTTAGAAAACGTCATAGCTACACACTTTTTAATGTTAAGATCAACTTTGTAATCATTGCACCACATAGAAATATTACTTAAATCTCGTTGCAGTAAGTTACAGTCATTGGTATTTTCGATTCTTCGGTATATCTTGCAGTCATCTGCAAAAAGAAGGCAAGTTGAGTACCTCAAACATCAGGCAAATCATTGATAAAAATGAGAAATAGCAAGGGACCCAAATTGCTTCCTTGCGGTACACCAAAACTGATTACAATTTTGAATGACTAGTAGCCATTTAAATTTATATAATCTTGTCCCTTGTAGAGATAAGAACATATCAGACAAATTATATCAGAGTTTATTTCATAGTTTTCTAATTTAGTAATGAGAGTCTGATGACCCAGCCTGTCAAAGACTTTAGCTAAGTCTGTGTATGTAACATCCAGCTGTATATTATTTTCAACGGCGATTTTAGCATCCTGAACAATATTTAATAAATTAGTATTGGTAGATTTTGCAGAGATTATCGGTTTTACTGAGCTATAGATAATTTCTTAGATAACCGTCTCAAATAACTTGGAAAATGCACACAAAATAATGATTGGTCTGTAATTCGTTATATTTTTTTTATCAGCCGATTTATGTATTATATACAAATAAATGAGCAAGATTTTCAAATGCAACGTACATATAAATAAAATTTCATCAAATTTATAATAAATAAAAATACTGTAATACATTTTTCTTATTATTTTTTTTTTATAACACGTACTATAATACAGGGGCCCATAAGACATAATAAATGTCAAAACAGATGTAGAACCATTCTCATTCTACGCATCCCATGTTAACAATAAATAGTAATTTTTAAACGAGAAATTAGTTCAGTGCACAGATGCTTTTCCCAACCTATAGTATCTGGTGTGATAGCTTCACATAACTCGTAATGGCGATGATTAAGAATCAGAAGTATTAAAAGAAAAAACTTCGTCTAACTGAAAATTTATAGTAGACACTAAATTAAAGTACATAAAAAGTTATTCATTCTCTTGCTCAATAAAAAGCATCGTATCATTTCATATTCATAATATTTCTATGTAGTATATTTTTCAATCTAGTGTTTCTTTTAATATTAATGCAATGCTTTGTATCTTGGTTCGGGGTCCCACGCCCCATTTTTAAAGTGATTACTAACAAGCTGTATTTTCGTGAGTGACTTCGTTTTGACGAGTCTACCAACTTTTTCTTCTGCGAAAATTTTCGGTAGAGGTAGATACATTTCTACGCAGCCGCTAAACATGTTAATCGTGGAACTGACACTTTCATGGCAAGGACTAGAAAACCTGCCAGAAACTTTGTAGGACAATGGGCTTATTACCGATAATTTTTTTTCGTTATTTTTTTATGGTATTCAATAGAATTCGATCACCTAGATAAGCTGTTAAAATTTCAGCTTCATGAATATATCAATTCCTTAGATATTCAATGTTAAAGTTTGGATTTCAGTGGCCTAAGTATCTTCGGACCAGGCCAGACTAGTCTGTTACCGATCACAGCGATAACACAAGTAATTAAAGACAACGCCCATAATGAATTCAAGAAGCTGTGGAATGAAACAAACAGCTGTCAACTGGCTAGGAAACTACCAAAATATTCCAACAAGTGTACTGCAATGAACTACTTGGCAATATCCAGAATTGGAATCCAGACTGGACACTATGCGTTAAGGAAACATGTACACAATATGAGTAAGTGAAACACCCCTCTGTAGAGGTTGTGGATAAGAAGATGAGACGGTTCAACATGCACTCATGTTGGGAGACCGTTGACCTACTTTGGCCGATGTAAAGGAGATGCTCCTAGGCAGCATCACCACCTATTTCAAGATTAGGTTGATTGGAGGCCCAGGCGAGGGTCTGCCTACAGAGAGGAACTACAAGGGGCCCAATGGGGCCTAAGTGCTGTGGTTCAATAATTTTCTCTGAGCACTCACCCAACCAATTCCAAATTGCAGATATCATGCCCATCTTTGCTACTAATATGAGATAAAAATGTTTAATAGTTATTTGTATTAAATAACCTTTTAGTGGTATAACTAGACAACATTTGGGAAATTTTATCAATGACTAATATTTGTGCAGAACGATCCAAAATATTCTCATGAGGAACGAAGCAAAAAAACCTTATTGCCAAAATTTATACACATGTAGTCAATATTAAATATTAGCCGTTACTCGAGTCCGAGTATAAAAATGTTAGAGTCGATAGATTGTGTACAATAAAAAACAAGTAAAAGGTGTAGTCTATTGTAATTCCCATTCATCTACGGTGCACACGACTATGGCTATAGAGGCCAATTCGGGAGAGCACATGTCAACCGCAGTCAGGACAAACATAGACCTGGTTAGGTCTTGGATTCGGCCTTCTTGCAGCAACATTTCCTTGATAGCTGGCCACAACCCCTCGCCATTCGGTTCTGTCCGCTGCAAGTTGTTCCCATTGCTCGTCTGCAATACCGCAGGATTTTAGATTTTCATGGAGAGCGTCTTTGAAGCTCTTTCGTTGACCGCCACGCCTTCTTCTACCGCTTAGCAATTCACCATAAAGTGTACATTTAGGAAGGCGGTTATCATGCATACGATGAACGTGACCTGCCCATCTTAGGCGTGCTCTTGAAATAAGCACCTCAATTGGAAGGCTGTTTGCTCTCCTGAGTACTTCCACGTTTGATATGTGATGGAACCAACGGATTTTCATCATACTTCTGAGGTGTCTTTGCTGAAAACGTTCTAATTCTTTCACATGACGACGGTAAGTGTAGTCAATAGGTTTTG
This sequence comes from Leptura quadrifasciata, assembly GCA_963675555.1. Lineage (NCBI taxonomy): Eukaryota > Metazoa > Arthropoda > Insecta > Coleoptera > Cerambycidae > Leptura > Leptura quadrifasciata. The sequence goes on from OY776673.1 coordinate 38,819,198, forward strand.
GTTAACATCTAAGTTTGATTCTGATGAAATACAAATCTCTATAAAAAATGGACTAGTTGGTTAAAATAGTCATTTGAAGACATGCAGGTCTTCAAATCAAGAGCTAACCTGGAAACAAAAATTTAAAAATATTCCACAACGTTACCCTAAATTAACTTTTATCGAGATATCTATATTGATTATTAAAGAAGTAGTTTAAATCTGTTAATTAACAACATTGGAGTAGAATTGGAGAAAAAAAGCATTATTTTATTTGCTAACAAGCATCAAAATTCCTTGGTTTTTAACTTTCTCTCAATGTTGATTTATAAATATATATTTATATCAAAGCCAGATTTTATTTCATATTATTACGTCAACCAGATAATTTTAAAGGCAAAACGGTTCAGTAATTTAATAATACGAAAACATTGCTTACGCCCCTTTTTATTCATATCATCTGTCACCAGCACGCAATGCCTTATCTGAGATACAAATGAGCCTGGTTCTATATAAACACTACCCACTTTGTCTTCCTAAATATTTTCAACCCCTTTTGAATAACGAGGATGTCTATATTATTACAACGTAACATACAGCTTTCCACGCATACGTACCTCGGGCGGGCATGCTAAAATTGAAACGCTTTCGTTTGAAAAGTAATACAAAAGCTTGGTTCACTGTCAAGAATTCCAGACAAAAACCCTCGTCAAAAGTTTTACAAAAACGTTACTAATTAAATCATTGTTTATTTTAATAAATGTCTCATTGTAAAAAGAGTTTTTAATTTTTTTTTAATATACTCATTTAAAATAAGGCATTACTATTCATGTTCTTGAATAGAACGAAATCTAATTTAATGACTCTTTAAGATTTAATTTTCAATCATCGTATAGCTTACAGTATTTTTTAAAATCATTAGTAACAATGGAAAATACTACATTATCCTCATATATTGTTATAATACTGTTTTATACAAAATAATCAAAAAACCTGGTTTCGCAGCTAATTTTCGCTCTCTATCATGCGAAAGCGAAGAGATTCATATACAGCAAGATGTTGCTCTCTTCGTCATATGGATATTTCTTTTCATTAAAAAAAAAGCATAATCCTTTAATATGGGTAATTACATGCGAAATGAGTTGTTTATCGGTTCATCTTTCAAATATTGCTATTGATATTTGAATTTTGAGATTTGTCATTCTGGTTATATTTGTGTACTAGACGGAAGTATTTCGTCGACGGATACGAGAGTCGCTTAATTTAATTCTATGACAGTGACATTTATAAATAACGTGAATATAGACACAAACAAACTAATATAAACATAACCCAAAATTTTTTAAAGACCTAGTGAAGGAAGGGAATGTTCTTTCATCTTATCTGATTTAACTTGTGAAGACGAAGAATATTGTTTGAAGCAAATGGTAGAAGTCTATGGCATTGGGCTGCCTACGTAGGTAAATAATTGATTACTTTACTTGAATTTCCATTTTGTCTTTACTTCTACTAGTACTAACGTAGTAGGGATACCTTTTTCGCTGGCTGGGATACCCCTTGAAATATACAAGAAAAGCAGCAGCACAGAACGTATTTCATACATTAGAAAAAATTAGCACTACTCATTTTTTCATTGTACTTACTGACTGATTTAAACCATTATTTTTATTTGTAATAAATTGTATTTATATACTTTTAATTGACCCATATTTATGAGCATAGGTCATATGTGTATATTTATGTTTCTTGTAACACGTGCATTGATAAGGGTTCATTATAGACCTCATGTACGAGCTGAAGGTATCGGATTTCAGGCCGATGACGATATGACTAGGAGTAGGTTCAAAATTCCTAGCAACGAACACATACATTTTGTTTTTTTTTCACAGGCATAAAAAGATCAACTATTTATGCCTGTGAAGCGGGCATAAATGTAGCGACCCTGCTGAAAAAATCCAGTTGGCATTTGCAACTGAAACACTGTCGAGTTGAAAGACAACCGACAAAACAGTGCTGCAAAAACGCCAAATAAGGGTAATTTACAGTTGATTTCAGAACTGACACACTGTATTTTGCTAGTGTTGCGTGTCGGTAGTGAAGTGCCTCGATGCAGCGTTCCACATCGAATCTTCGGTGCCGATAATCTATACTTACGCTCTCTTAATTGGAAAGTGCTGCACTAGTTTATTTTTTCCCAAGCAGTAATGCCTGGTACTTTCGATATTTTCTTTCCTCTTCTGGCATTAAGGTTCATATAGTGATAGAAAAGGATGTAAAATATCGAAAGTATCAGGCATTATTGCGCTAGACTGTACATGTATTACACTATATATGTATTCCCGTATGTAAAGGAAATTCTTTGCAATTGTTTATACGTGGAAAAAATGAGTAACACTATTTTTTTCTATTACATATGAAATGTGTTTTGTGCGGCTGCTTTTCTTGCATAATTCAATGGGTATCCCAGCCAGCGAAAAAGGTGTAGAAGTAAAGACAAAATGGAAATCCATGTAAAGTAATCAATTATTTACCCACTTTTAAAAAATTAAGTTTTTCTCCAACAAGTCCCGTGTTGTTATCACATTTGTGTCAAAAGTGACAGTTAGTAATTTGTTCATTTTTATTTGTTATCGACAATTTGTAAAGTTTTTTATCAAAAAAACAATAGTGTCATGTGTTCAAAGAAGTTGCTTTTCTATAGACGGTGTTAACAAAAGTTAAAATCACCGGCATAACATTTCATAGGTTAGTATCTAATATAAACAACACACAGAGCCGTGTTAGAAAAATTCATTTAATTAATTTTTTTTAAATGTATTTTCAAATTTTTCTTTTGACCAGTCGTCCTTGGACAGCCTTACGGTCTGGCCCGCGCCTAGCACTTTTGGCGCCCTTGTGCAAATTTAAAGTAATGCCCCAAATTTGTATTACGTTCATATGTGAGTACAGATACGGGTTAAGTTAGGTATTATTATCCACTATTGAAAAATAATTTTAAAAAGTATTTTCATAAATTTATTTTCATTTTTATATTTTACAAGTACAAGCCATACTAGTATTTTCTCATTGATGTACATAACATAATTATAAACTTATAAAAAACAGAAATATATTCTAACAGTATTACAACTCAAAATTTTTGTATTTTAGTTTCAAATATGATATGATACAAAAGCTTGTTCGCTCGTTGCAAGCCAAATTTCAATCTCAAACATGAATAAAATCACAGATTTGTTTGAGTATACACAATTCATGTTATCATGTTACGTATTCGATCGAATAAATGCTATTATTGCGTACTCTCATTTGGAAAATATATTATTTTCGAGAAGTAATTCGGTTCCCTCGTCTCAAAGAGTAAAAACAAAAAAAAACAAATAAAAAAACAATGTAATAGCTAGGCAATTCCTTACTGGTTTTTTTTATCATTATAAATTTTGTTTTGATAATTTTGTTTGTTGCTTTATCTTTTTTTTACTTTTCAGTTTTGAGGCTTTTCGGCGCCTCGGCGCCGTCGTGCACCACACGACTTTGCCCTTATGTACGGCGCGGGCCTGCATACGGTTCCATTAATAGAAAAGCGGTAGCAAATAAATACGCAAACGTTAGGCTGTACTACTTAAGTAAAAATAAAATAAATAAATCACAAAGCATTAGGCATATGAACAATAAAATCGTGTTTAAAGGACAATAAATATATACATACTTACATAAGTTTTATTTCAATATTCACATATATCCTTTAGGTACACTAATTTATTTTATTGAAAAACCTGCATTTTTTAAACTAGTCCATTTTTTAGAGTTGGGATTTATGACGAAATATTGAATGTTTGCGCCTCAGACTAATCAATGTCCCCTCCTCGTTTCCGAGGGTGCTGAATCGATTCCAGGGATCAAACCAGTTTTTCTACCCCGGCAATCCTCTCAAATTGGCCAAAAGCTACCTCCAAAGTCCCCTTTTCCGTGAACCCATTTATTTTAAGCGCTTTTCGACTAATTATTGTTCCCTCGAGTAGAACGAAAGGTCCCTCGAAGGATTTGACCTCAGCCACCCCCACGCTAGGCTTCCAACTCTTGTAGGGGGTGAAAAATTGATATTTCTTTTTGTGAGAAAAACATTGATATTTTATAGGAGGTGTTTCTTTGGGGAAGGTGGTAGGTGATCATTCAACATTCGGTAGTTTGTCCAACTCCTTCATAGACTAAAACAGTTTATTTATGCTCTTACAATTTAAAATAGTCCCGATCTGGCAAGATAACCATTTTGATGCTACACTTAGCCAAGCCTACCAGTGTCGTTTTTGCACACAAAATTTGTATTTCATGACTTCTCCAGTCTATTCTAACTCTATGTATTTTATGGTCTACCATCAATAAAATAAAATAAATAAGGATAAAAATGAGCTTTGACGATTTGATGAATTTTTAATCTGTATCAGAAAGTAAAGGTGGTCAGAAAGTGCAGGGGACTAATATAACGGTAAGCGCTTTTTGTTATTGTCTTCCAGTTTGGTTTAAGCCAAGGTTATGTTGCTCATCATGAAGTATATAGTCAAAAAGATAAACATGATGGTTGGTCAGGGGGTGCGGGGAAGCCACATAGAAAATTAGCTTGTAGTATTATACATATACATTGGAAGGTTGGGGGGGGGGGGGTAGCAAAAGTTCGTATTATTGTGAGAAACAGCAATTTAAATTTATATAAAAATTACTTGGCTAGTAACTTCTGAAAAATATATCCTGAAGAATAACGCAAAAGCAAATTTCATAACTTTAAAGACGTTGTTTTTGATCTGACAATAAAGAGTCGATTAAAATATATTCTGCCAGTTTAGAAGTGAAAAGTAGAAAATGTCTTATTTTAAAACTACTTTCCATTAGAGCACCAGTTTAGTTATCACTCACAAAATACTAACACTTACATCTTTATTCTGGAGACAGTATACCCAATACATAAAAAAGGACTAAAATAAGTTCTGTCAGTTTAGAAGTGAAATGTAGAAAATATTCTATTTTAAAATTGCTTTCACTGCTTCAATTTTTTGTATTATTCACTATACCCATGAGTAAATGAAATTAGTGACAAATATTTAATTGTTTTAATAGCTGGCATAATTATTCATGTCATAATAACAACATGCCTTTACAATTCGTACGTTTAAGTAAAGATTTTCGTTATGTTCTGTAAATGACAGATTTTAAATTACTTCACAGAGAAGAAATCAAAAGAAGGCAAATCAAGCGAACGAAAAGGTTATTCTATTGGTACTTGACTTTTAATCCGCGTTTCTAGAAATCTGTAAAGAACATCTTACAAAATTGAGGTCGAGTACCGCTTCGGCACAAAATGACGTAGCCAATAACTTCACTGACATATTCAGAAATTAACTAATGTGAGTAGCGTGAGATTTAAAATCATTTGTTTTTAAAGGAATTATGTGATAGAATCGTTAAATATAACTATATTTCTATCTAAAAAGCAAAAATTGCCTTCAGTGGTATTGACAGATAAAACCAAGTTTCAAATGACCGCCTTGAAAATACATTGGGATACGGCTTAATAATAATGTTCCGTTAAAAAAAACGCTTAACACAAATTAATTATGCCCTAATTTTATCATGAAAATTGTAAACAGAAATTGTTGTACTCGTTTGTTGGTAATCGCTCCATTATCACAATAGAGATTTGTGATTTTTAAAACTAAAATGTGTCTCACATTTAGCCACAAAATATTTGAAAGCATTCAGATTTGTACGTTATTAAGTAGACAGTTATATATAATGAGTAAACTCGTCTATGAATGATAGACATAGACATATTTATTTGTGTTAAACATATAAAGTATATATACACACGTCCATAGAAAATACAATGGAAAAAAACATTGTATAATAATGATACATACATTATATAGTATATAGTAATAAGATACTGTGCAATAAAACAAATATTGTATAATTACATTCACAATTCATATTACATCTGCAGGTAGGTAGATACATTACAATTCATGAATTCCTGGGTGCTATAGAATGCCTTTTCTATTAAAAACGTTTTTATAACACATTTAAATTTATTCAGAGGAAGAGCAGTGATGTCTGTGGGTAGTTTATTATAAAATAATGGTCCAAAATAGTTGGTTCCATTTCTACTACTTGTAAGTTTTAAACACTTTATTCTTATTTTGTGTCCCTCTCTTGTATTGTGTTCATGTATTCTATTAAGACACTCGTATTTTGTTAAATTTTCCTTAACATACGTAATGCACAGGTAGATATATATATATATATAAAGAAGGCAGCGTGAGTAGTTTGAGTTCTGTGAATTTATATTTTACATCGTCCTGATATCCTAGATTGGTCATAATTCTTATTACCTTTCTCTGTAAGCCGAATATTCTTTTAGCATGTGGTGAATGACCCCATCCAAGAAGAGCATACGAACACTGAGACATAAAAAGTGAATAATATGCAGTAATAATACCCATTTTTGGCATGATATTTATTAAACATCTGATGGCAAATATGCTTTTACCGAGTTTACCAGCTAATTTGTCCACATGTATATCCCATGACAGAGTTGGGTCTAAATACACCACTAAAAATGTTACCTCTTCATCATTTTTTATATCGATAGATTTGTGAGCAAACATAATTTGCTTGGTTTTTTTGTCATTAAGGCATAGTTTATTTTTACTAAACCATATTTTTGCTTGTAACTGTGTATCGAACAAATGCTGGCTGAGCAAATCTAAATTAGGTGCTTCGAAAGTTATTGTACTGTCATCTGCAAATAAGATTTTATCTAGTTTGATATCGGGTAATTCAAAATTTATGTCATTGATATAAATAAGGAACAGTATGGGTCCTAAGGTCGATCCGATAGAAAATAGTTTTCATTGTCAAGTGTAAGAGGTTTTATTTTACCACAAACAACTGAGTGTATAATAAATAACGATCGAATAATTATAAATATTCAAAAGAATAGTTACAATACGCACTTGGTTTAATGTTTCATTAATTTTGTTCAGATTTATCTGACATATGTTTCGGCCTTGCGACCATTATCAAAGAGTCTTAAAAACTGACCATTATCAAAGAGACTTAAAAACTGACTTTTTAAGACTCTTTGATAATGGTCGCAAGGCCGAAACATGTCAGAAAAATCTGAACAAAACTAATAAAACGATAAACCAAGTGCGTATTGTAACTATTCTTTTGAATATTTATAATTATTCTATTGAATATGTTTCATCAAGAACCTACCGCAGATTCCATCCAATTAAATAACGATCTTTGGACATAACGTTTCGATTTAGCCCTAACGAAAGGTAATCGCACCTGTTTTCCACAAATATAGCCTTCGCAGATGTCATTTGTTGGTATTAAACCTTCAATAGGTTTCAAATTGTTAAGCATTTGACAATTTTTTAATTTTAAGAATTTTTCATTACTTATATTATGACCCAGGAGCTGGTGGTATAAATTATATATTTTTTTGCGTCATTTATTCAAGTACTATAAATTGTCGGTGACTGTATTTGTTAAATGTTATACTTATTAAGCCATGCATGAATTTACCTGTTAAGATGGTTTATTATCATTTTTAATTGTTACCTCTGTGTGGTCGAATATGACGATCATTCCATTTTCCTGGAATCGGTGGACTGATAGAAAGTTGTAGGATACTTCGCTGTTATAGAGAATATTTTCTAGACGTCCACGGATTCTCGGGTTAGTTGTGACTTCTATTTGTCCACGTTTTGTAGTTTGAATGAATGATGAGTTTTTGTGACCGAGATTTGCAATGATGTAGTTAGACTCTGACTTTTGGTAAATACATCAAGGTTATTAACGTTGTGCTCTGTAGCTTCAGAATCCAAGATAAAAATTAATTCGCCTGTATTTGTGTTGGAGATATTTTAATTTTTCTTTCACATCATAAATACAAAACCATCACACTCATCGCTAGACATGTCAAAATTAGCTGTCATAACCTGTAGTTGTTGTTCGTTCTTCTCAAGCATTCTGTTTAGATAAATTCGATGTCGTTTGTAGTGATTGGTTCTGTCGCAATGGTTGTGAACGATCCATCTTTTCGCGTCTGAAGGACTTCTTTATATTTTACAAAAATGAATATTAAACGTTAAAAAGAAGGGTTCAAAACGACTGTTTCAGACGGAGAAGAATACAAAATTTATACTTACTGTTCGTTTATGCTTAACTGCTTCACTGATGGTACCAATTGGACGTTGTAACACTATAAATCTAACACAGTAAGTACTAACACTTTCTTAAAATTAAAACTGAAAGGGAATTTTGAAAACACATGAAAAAGACAATGTAAAGTTCAAAAAATGTATATTAAATCCCTTTAAAAAATCATGTTTTACAAAAACGTTCAAGAAACGTACACGTCTGGCCCGTGTACAACACATCGTGAGGACTTATGATGTACCAACTACCATCCAATATGCGGATTTTTGGTGGGCTTTTGCTTGCCTGTCTGTTTACGTATTATTAGTTCCATTATAATTTGGCTCGCTCCTCAGAACTTAAAGATGCTTGAATCGCAACGACTTTGAATTATATTATAACAATTATAAATTCATACGTTCAGGCAAGGCGGTCCCATGGGCATATGAGTACATGGTAACTATACTTTTCTGACACCGAATCACTGTGGAACCGGTTTAGGGCAAATCCCGTTAAAACCCATCATTTTCCCGTCAAAATCGACTGCTAGAAAATAATAGGGGACCCTTGTCGCTAAAAGCTATTATCGCTAAAACTGTCGATATACTTTGAATAGAGACTGGATTAACTTGTCCTCATATTTAACACAACGCATGAGTTGCAGTGCTGCACAACGTGGATTCGTAAAAAGGTTTTTAATTTTGAAATTTCCGAAAGTCGATTTAGTTACACTTTCTAAATTTTGGTGGTTGGGACAACATTACGTCCCCGTGCAGCGACATTTACTACACTTTCTAAAATTACACTCCTTGATGAGTTTTTGAAATTTTTGCATAAAAAACGCTCCGTAGAGCGAAAATATGATTTAAAATATAAAAACATCTTCCAACGGCACTTTTATGTGAAGCACGCTTTTCATGCGTCAGTCGGATTTTGTTACAGTTTCTAAAAGTTTATCGAGGGTTATGGCGTGTTCTTTAACATGGTCACACTGCATGTTTGAAAATTTGCTGTAATTTCTGATACTTATTAGATCTTTGGAACTTAATATTTCGATCATAAGTCTGAAACTTTTCATTACGGTGCTCATTTGGTTTAAACCTTCTACATTTGTTTGTATTTGATTTAAACGATGAAGCGGAGGTTAGACCCTTCAAGCTTTATTTAGGAAATTTAGGAAAGAATCACTAAAGAATTCTATTATTAGATTAAGGACAGTTGATTCTGTTTAAGCTACTCAGAACTTGGTTCCGGCAGGAGTTTATAACGTTCACTACAACAAGTTCACTGAGAAGTGCCATGACTCGAAATTTCCATATTCCATATTTTTCACCATTGAATGTATTTATATTACGCTTTTAATGTTGATCTTTTGTCTAGTTACTTGTAAATGTTTATTGTTTACACCACAAGCGCCACAAAAACACAACAATCACCATAGAAACTCTCCTGGCAAACGATAACTGAAAATTCTGGACGTTTTCATGTCGATTTGATGCAAACCAGATTATCCAAGAAGCTTCTTAATAGAGCTACAACCGTTTAAAGATGGAGCTCTGTCATCAAATGTTTTTAAATATCTTCAAAACGCTTTTATCTAAGATCGAACTTGGTACATTTATTAACCAAAAACTGACCCGTCATTTGCTGTAAACATGATTTTTTTATTACGATCATAAGTTTCTCATTTGTGGGGACTCGTTTAGTTACTTATTTTTGCCTTTCACTGTAACTTTTCGCGTGGCTGTTGAACAATTTTTTTTTTATTTCTTATCCTATCACGGCCTGCGAAGAGCGCATTCTGGATTTTACATATTAACCTTGTTACACCGCTAATGATTCTTCTTAACTACAATTTAAATTTTCTGCAAATCTGCTTTTTCGTACATTAAATTAACACTTATTCTTGGATCACCTTTCTGGAATCCTCCGAAGTGATTCAGTTTGGTATTCGCGCCCCTCTATTTTTTTTATTTAAAAAATAAACCAACAAACCATATGTATTTGTAAATCGCTTGTCAAGCTGCCAATATAGGGATAGTCGATTTTTTTTTTCAAATGGTATGCTATACTTTTTTTTACCGGTTATTATTATAGAGATTTTATTTCTGCATGCAACTGTATAAAAAAGAGCACTTCCATAAGAAAAATTTCGAGAATGAGTCAGCATAGTTGGCCATGGAAGTAATTGAATTTTGAATTGTTAGTAATGTCAAATTGAAAATAAACTTTTTTGTGCTGTTCATTAGAAATTATGTTATCCGTTTCTGTTTTATGTTATACCGGATTAACAGGATCATGGTATACCCCCCTTTTCTCCTTTAGTTTTGAAGATAATAGATTGAAATTTAGGATATACTACATACATAATAAGCGGCACTTTTTGACATACAATTGATTTTTCTTTCACTTTCTGCTTCGCCGGAAGTGACACTAAACTTTCGATTTTTAAATGGAATGCTCTGTATATTATTGCATTTTTGAATTCTGCATAATTTTCTGAATCCAATGATGCCAAATAAGTAACATTTCAAGTATCAATTTTTTTTATAATATAATTTTTAGTTTTCCATTTAAGTGTGACATGACGGTTTTGATTTCTTCTAAATGACCCGTGTAGTGCTACAAAAATCGAAATCCCGTTAAAAACACTAAATACGTGTTATTGTTAAAATAAAAAAAATATAGGGACACGATTCATCTGGTATGTCTTTTTTCCTGCAGTTGTTTTTGAAAAATTTATTAAATTTAATCGAACAAAAAAGCCTCGATGAAAGAGGAATCCTTTTATTCATGTTTGTAACGTATTAATTGTTTTAATTTACGAAGTTACTACTTAAATTAAAACACAGAATTACTTAAGCAACTTTCTGAAAATGTTTCACATTAGGTATACCCACTCTCAACAGGTAATTTAAATATATGAGCTTTTTTTCATTTAATCTTCGCCAGTACATTATGCATATAAGTTTGCAGACATTCATATTTATTAGTGTTTCTTTGAAGATGAACGTTTGCCGAAACTAATTGATTACTGCTTTTTCATATAAGTGCTATTACATAATTACTAATTTAATTTAATTAGTATAATTTAGTAATTTGTTATATAATAAGTTAAATAATTTATCACCACAGGAATACAGCTCGGTTTCCTCTAATTAATCTCTCTCATTACGCAGTGATAAAAAATAGTTCAATTATATGTGATACGGCTTCAAAGAACGGTGACGTTTAAAATGCATATAACGTTAACTCTTTTATATATCTGAGGTATTCAAATTAATAATAAAATAATCGTATTTCTTCTAAACAAATGTGCCTAATGCATACACAGTTGAAAATAATTATCTCCGAATACTTCTAAATAGCTAAATAAGTGCAAGTGGAGTTAAATTAAAAGAAGGAATAAAAAGACTTGGCAACATCGCTAACGAAAAAGAAGCGTACTCAGGAAGACAGTTGGTGGTAAAGAAGTCGACAGGTGCAAAGTCAGTTGGTTGAAACAGGTCTTATGCCTTCTGTTCAGACTATTTGTTTCTCTGTTATTCGATCGGTTTCTGTCTTTAACTCCTTTGATGTGTACATGTATTCAACTCAGTTGTTCTCAATATTATCTGTTAACAAAGCAACTTTTATAAAACATCTTGCATTTGTTCTGATCTGTTTGCTGTGCATTGAAAGCCATTGTGTACGTTTAACCGATTTATACAATTGTGCATAATTCTTATACAGGGCGAGAAAAATGGATTGAATAATAATATACAAGTTTGTAAAAATTGTGTATACCGAAAAATTATCTAGTAGAGGTTCTTTGATCAATTAAGGATCATACGAAAACACAAGGCTATGTACAATATAAATTGAATTTAAGCCCCATTTAGGAAAAGGAAGCCGCGAATACCCTAAGACAAATTAAAAATTGTTGAACTCCCATTTTGATCATCTTAAATGTAACAAAAATTGAAACTTTAATTAAGCTTTAATCATGAAATCATATTATAAAAAAGGGAGCAATAAAGACCTAGATAATTGTAGACAAATATCATTATTTAATGCTATATCTAAACTATTGTAAAAACCTTTTTTAAACACTCGCAAAATTTTAACACTTAGATACATCTTTATTCTGGGGGCAGTATGACTAATATATAAAAAAGGACTAAACATTACACGATCCCCTGTCTGAACATTACACGAGACAAGCCCTAAATTTAATCCTGCATCTACCCATCCCCAGATCAACTTTAACGAAGCACTCGAAAATATATGAGAGCATGAAATATATAACCACAACACTTACTCATATGACCCAAATAAAGACATTCAGGGATCCGATGAAAAATATATTGATTCAAAAAGAATCTTCTTATATTCTCAGTGAATATATGACGATTCATTTGAAAATGTTTTTTTTATGTATTGCTTCTTTCCTTTTCTATATATATAGTATACAGGGAGGACCAACAAAAACTTGATATCGTCACTTCAACCCTCGAGTAGTGGAATATTCATTGATTTTAATTGTATAGTTGTTGCTTCAAAATTTATTACAAAGGGATTTCGAACTTAAAACTGTCAATTTGGTTTTATCGGAATTTAGTTTCAACTTATTAACACTTAACCAATCATACAAAATATCGAATTCGCTACCGGCCACAGTGATTACAGTGTCATCAGCGAACAAATTTACGTATGAATGTTTCAAGATACAATGAGGGTTATTCACATATATGATGAAAAGATGAAACTCCAAAACATTTCCTTGTGGGACCACCATATGGACTTGCAGTTTTACTTGATATTTTGTTTATGATTTTCGTCTTATGATACTTGTCGTTTAAATAGTCTTCTAGCCATTAGCCAGTACTTTCAATATCGTATCTATAGTGTGACCCATTTCAATTGGAAACCTCTCTGTAAAAAATGTATTTATAATCCTATGTTACTCCACTTTATGACAAAAATTTAGAGATAAACTTCAATTTTCAAAGCCTTCTATGATTTATTTTCAATGTCGAAAATGGACAAATTTGATTAGCGATTTTTTTATTGAAATTTTAACTACACCACTGGATTGAGTAACCTCTCAAATGGGTAAATTCCAAGTTTCATGAAAAAATATTGAAAAATGACAGAGCTATGACAAAATAAATGTAGGCTCATAGTAACTTTTACTTGATTTTTTCTAAAAATCGAAGTAGCCCATGAAAAATAAACAAAAGAAAAATAAATTAAGTGAATAGTTTTAATAAATATTGTCATTTAAATAAACTTAATCATATTGGACTTAAAAACATAAGTATGAACAATTAAGAGTAATAATAATTAGACACCTATTAAATAAAAATAATAGCATATTGTACAACATTACACTAAAACTTCTCAAATTTTTGTAGCCTCTACAAGGCCGCCGTTTATTTCGATGCACTTATCGAATCGTTTTTTAATATTTTTTACGACATTCTGTAATTGTTGCCGGGTAACTTCTGCACAAGCTTGTCTTATTGTTGCACACAAATCTTCTCTATTACTCGGGCGTGACCTGTAAACTTTAGATTTTATTAAACCCCATAAAAAGTCCATCCAATCGATTAGGAAAGTTAGCATTCACTCTGGCATTATGGACAGGGCTTCCATCTAATTGAAAATATAGATTTACTCTTTCTTGTATTGGAAGTTCATATTAAAAAATTCATTTCTTAGGAACTGTAAAAACTGCATGCCATTCATATTACCTTCAAAAAAGAAAGGGCCAATGATTGTTCCATTGAGCAACCCACACCAAACATGAACTTTTTGGGAATATTGTCTTTTACAATTAATGACAAACTGTGGGTTTTCTATAGCCCAAAACCTAGAATTTTGTGACGATACTACTCCGTTTGTTGTAAAAGTTGCTTCATCGCTGAATAAAATATTTTTATTAAAATTTCTGTTATTAAGACACTCTCTTTGAGCCCACAAGGAAAACTACATCCGTCTGTTATCATCACCAGGTTCCAACGTGTGTAAAAATTTGGGTTTGAATGGTTTTACCAAATTCTTCTTAAGGCATCGGCGAATATTTTCTCTAGGTAAATTCAAATCTAAGCTAGCTAATCTTACACTGGCGTTTGGATTGTTCTTAAAAAAATTTAAAACTGTCTGCTCGTACCTGGTTCTTCTTTGTATATTATCTGTTCTTATAATACGCTGTGTCACAGCGCCACACTCATTAAAAATTTTGTTTATTTTATAAACAGTACTTTTAGTACTTTTTATAAACTAATACTTGATAATAACTTTCGATTAATCGATAATTCAATAACAATAAATATGAGAATATGCGAATTTTAATGATTTGACGTTTGACTATAAAATGTGTTTTCCATGGCACCCTATTATTAGCTGCCATTACTCAATAAAAATGTAATATTTATCAAACTATTCACTTAATTTATCTTTCTTTTGTTTATTTTTCATGGGCTACTTCGATTTTTAGGAAAAATCAAGTAAGAGTTACTATGAGCCTACATTGATTTTATCATAAATCTGTCATTTTTCAATATTTTTTCGTGGAACTTGGGATTTACCCATTTGAGAGGTTGCTGAATCCAGTGGTGTAGTTAAAATTTCAATAAAAAAATCGCTAATCAAATTTGTCCATTTTCGACATTGAAAATAAATCATAGAAAGCCTTGAAAATTGAAATTTATCTCTAAATTTTTGTCATAAAGTGGAGTTTTTGATGGTTTATCATTTAGAAAAAGAAACATTAACATAGGATTATAAATACATTTTCTACAGAGAGATTTCCATTTGAAATGGGTCACGCTGTATACAACTATTTTACTAACAAACATCTATCAGTAATTTCAAAAGCCCTCTTTAAATCCACAAACACACCAAGAACCACATTATTCTCACTTATTTCCTTCCTCCATTTGGCTTACACATATTGGAGAGCTGTTTCTATGAGTATTCTTCTCGAAAACTAGATTGACCTACAAATAAAATGTTATTTTTTTCAACATGTCAACGCAACTAATCATTCATTATAATTTTCAATATCTTTTCCACAACCGGCAATAAATTAATTGGGCAGCATTGTTCAGATTTCGTAGTTGATGTTACTTTTTAAATCGGTATTATTGTACTAGTTTTTAACAAGGCTGGTACATGTTCTGTTTCTAACGATCTAACCAATCAAAATCACATTTTTGACCGACGCCCAAAAAGCAAATCATTTAGCTGACAATTTTGAAACTATACATAACGCCAACGGATCAAATAATCTCTACGAAACCTAGCAGAACAAATCAATGGCCATAACCTTGAAATTACAGATGAAATTTTTTAAAATATGACGGTCAAGCCAGGGTCGGTGCCACTCTACGGGGGCGCCTTTGCCTTTCATCTGAGTGGTTAGTGCCTATTAACTGATAGCAAGCATAATAATTATAATACAACACATAGTCTATCATAGTCATATCAAAGAGAAAATATATTATACTGCGTATTGTTTTTTTATCCCACCCGCTACTGTATGTAGTCGGTTTGATATTTGATACATTTTTTTTTATACATTTATTTAACGTCGGCCTATTTCCGCTACTGAGGCCTAACACCGACGCCTGTAGACGAGCTACCCCCAACCAAGAATTTTGCCGAACCTCTTCCCTTAAGAAGAGTATGGATCTTTTACTTGCCTAACATTTAATAGACAAGGGACCGACGGCTTTGCATCCTCTCCGAAGGATGGTATATCTCCTACACAACCCTCGCCTAAGGTTGTATAGC
The DNA here is from genome assembly GCA_963675555.1 of Leptura quadrifasciata. Classification (NCBI taxonomy): domain Eukaryota; kingdom Metazoa; phylum Arthropoda; class Insecta; order Coleoptera; family Cerambycidae; genus Leptura; species Leptura quadrifasciata. The sequence continues at coordinate 38,835,155 of OY776673.1, forward strand.
TTCCGAGCATACACTGATATACAAGCCGCTGGAAGGTGTGTGAGGCGAGGACGTGGTCTTCGTTGGAACGGTCACTCATCCAACTACTAACCACGCCTAACGTTGCTTTACATCGCATATCGAAGTATGTACATAGTAAAGACGCACCTACGCTCGCCCCCCATTTGATACATTGGAGTTCGGGATTTTAACTGTTTTTTGGAACGATGTTGCAAAAAGTGAATGTTAACTATTAGTCAGAGGAACTTCTTGATTCATTGCTGAAATATCTCCAGCAACTTAGAGAAAAGTTGGGCTTTTATGAAGGTAGAGGGTAAGAACTTAGTAAATGTGAAAATTAGAAGAACTAATTCTTTACAATTTGATGATAGCAAAACAGATATGCGGGTTAACGCTTTACGGCAATAATTGATAATTTAACAAATTAATTGTTACGTCGGAGAAATGCTTATAAAAAGTTAGAGCTTTTGGTTTCCTGAATAACCTACCATCCTTAACAAATGAGGAAATAACAGATAACGCAATATGATTAATTTGAATGTCTCTGTCTCCTCCTTTCCGAATACAAAATTGGCCTTGTACGCCAATGACACAGCCATATATGCATACAGCCACAGCCTACAGGCGTCGAATACGCTGTTGAAAGCACACATGATTCGTGCCAGGACGTACTATGGCCGGTGGAAGATAAGCATCAATGAGGAGAAATCAGAGATCATGGTTTTCTCGCAGAACTTCACTAAAAATAAAATACTCCAACCTCGATCAAGGGGGGGGGGAGGGTTGATATTAAAACAAAAGAAACTGTGAAATATTTGGGAGTTCATTTAGACACTCGGCTGACCAACAACAAACAGGCACATAAACGAGACGATACGCAATGTATACTCCCTATCTAGAAGTCTCTATCCTCTGATGGTAGGGAACAGTAAACTAAACAGAAACAACAAAAAGTTGACTTACACAGCCGTCGTGAGACCGGCCCTTACATACGCGACACCGGCGTCGTGCAGTGCGTGGGCAACGATAATAAAGAAACTATCGGTTCCTGAATGCAAGATCCTTCGCCCCATTTCCAAGTCAAGAAAATGCAATTAAACTACCAGGAGCTACCCATCTTTCGACACCATATGTAACCATGCGATCCTTTACCGAAATATATTTACAGTTTTCTCCACTTTTTCTGTTCATCTTTATCTTCTTTTATTTTTGTCAATTTTTGTTTGTAACTTTTTTGTTTTGAATTACTATCTCAAGTTCAAAGCATTTAGCAAAATTATTCAGAATAACTACAACATTTCAAGCCGAAATTATAAATTTTATGATAAGTTCAGCGGTTGGCATAGCCGCTATCGCTCAGTATTCGATTGCTTTTAGCGGATTTTTTCAGTAAGTTTTTCCCATCTCAGCAGTGAACAACCTACTTAATGTTTCATATGTCAACTGTATTCTTAGTTTAGTTAAGACACCTGGACATTATATTTATTAAGCCCTAACAAACTTGCTACGCGGGTAGGAGTATGGCATTAATTTTTAATTATTTTAAACTCTATCTCTGTCTCGCTCCACTTCAGCTCCTCAAGTACCTCGATATCATTGTACCGTGGAATTTCGGCCGGATCATTTGCGAGTGTCCGAGTAGATCTTTTGTATTTTTAACGGCGAATAGATTTGATTTGCTTGATTGATTGGTAGGTGATTCAATATAATATTGAGAATCTAAAACTGGTACGTTACAAAAAACCGCATTAAAATCCATGCATTTCTTATCAAGTTTTGGTGGAACTGCGGTGTCCTCTGGTGGCGGTTAATTAATGAGAGAATGGACAGACTAACAACATGGTCGGTAATAAGAAATATATTCGGAATACCTACCTAACAACTGTCTATTCAATCATGAGCGAATGAACAAATGAAAATAAAAATATCTTAATTTTTCTATAACCTTTATATCCTTTTATAAATAATAAATATATATTCACCAGGACAAGGGCGTTTTTTCGAGTTATTCCCTATTATTTGAATTTTTATTCAATATTTCTTAGAGCCAAATGAGAAAGTTTATTTCTAATCGTTTCCTACGTTGGAAAACTTTATCGGATACTATGTCAATATGTCACTCTGCCGCCCACAAGAAATACGTTGCTCTTTGTTCGTTTCTGGAAGGCAGAAAAATCTTTTCATATACTTCAGACGTTAATAAGTTCCATTTATGATGAAATGTGTACATTTTGAAAAATATAACGCAGTTTGTTATAAAATATGTAATAGGAAAATTTTTATCAATTTGTTAGTATAAGATGTTTTACTATCGTTTCGGAATTCATAGTATTGTTTAGAGCAAGAATATAACATTATAAAATACTACAAATACACTGAACTTCTGATTGGTCTTACATCTTTTCTGAGCATTTTTGGCAAATAGTTCTGTACACAAATTTTGTATTCAATTTTTTCTATATATTGTGCACATATATTGACATTTCAATTTTAATATATACTAATATGTAAAGTATATACAACCGGAATTGAAACCGTATAAAAACTAAAAGCCGGCAAAAACAGTCGGTATCTCTTTATTGTACATGGGCGGAGATAAATAGAAATGATTGTCATAATAAAATGTTAAAATTGTATTCATTTTTATTATTTTTTGTTTATTAGGTTCATTTCGCCAATAACATATTTCTAAGGTTTTAGATATAAAGTCTGAATATTTAAATTTATTGGTTTTAGTTTTAAAGTTAACCCATATTATATTGAAATATGTTATTGCTCAGCAAGGACCAACGAGAAGGTATGAACATATCTCGCCAGGATGGGATGGGACAGGTTAGATTAACGAGGGGCAACGATTTTATTCAAAAATAAAATAAAAATTTTAGTTTCTTCTAAAATAAAAACGTAAGTTTCTTGAAAAAAAGCAAAGAATTATTGTATGAAAACAAAAATAAATATTTGTATACTTATATAAAACGTAAATAAAAACAAAATTAAAATATTTCTCTAGAATGAAGTAACTTAAATTAAAATTTCTTGACAACTAAATAAAATATATTCCACAAAATGTAACAATAAAAAAGTGCATGAAAAGATGAAGAAAAGTTAAATGTTAATTGACGCGTCCGAATCTTCACTTTCTGAGGAGGAATCATTATCCAGTTGAATTAAAATCGGCGCACTAGGGGGTAGCGTTGGATATCGATTTTCTTCTCCAATTACATGTCTAACGCAATTTTTCCATAAATCAGTATTATTGTCAATGTCATTTATTACTTCTCTTATATGATCAACTACTATCGCGCTTAACGTTGGAGAGTTATTACATTTTCGTAAACGTACTTTTAATGCTCCCCAAACCATCTCGATAGGATTAAATATGCAATAGTATGGAGGTAACCGCAAAAGTGTATGACCGTGTATATTGGATAAGGTATCAATAACATATTCCTTTTTGAAATTCTGTTCTTTTGTTCTTTTCAGTAATTCGCGTTTTATTGGAACTTTTACAGGAATTTTCATTTTTTTTCATGAATTTTAAAATGTCTTCCTTTTTTGTGCTGTTATTTGGTATTTTATTTGATATACGCGAGTAATAAGAAGCATTATCTGATACAATTACCGAATTTGGCGGAATATTTGGTAGAAGCTGTTGAGAAAACCATTTTTCGAATAGATCGGCTGTCATGTCTTCGTGATAGTCTGCAGAAAACTGCGATATTTTTTTGGCCGACAAGAGCAACGCATTGGGTACAAACCCATTTTCGCTTCCCGCATGAAGTATGATAACGCGTTTTCCTCTAGAACACGGAGTATTTAAAACACAATTGTGCGAACTATCTACCCAACCATACTGAACAACATCATGCGTGTCAAACCACCTCTCGTCTAGATACACTATATGCCTGTTTAGTTTACGATATTCTCTAATTTTTTCCAAATAATCTACTCGAAGTGAAACTATACGTCGCGATTCCATAATTACCATACGACTGTCAAGTTTTTTATGTTTAAAACCGCATTCTAATAAGACATTTCGTAGTGTAGCTAAAGATCTATAATTATAATCAGGATAATCGCTCAATTGGGGGGCGAGCGTAGGTGCGTCTTTACTATGTACATACTTCGGTATGCGATGTAAAGCAACGACAGGCGCGGTTAGTACTTGGATTGGTGACCATTCCAACGGAAACCGCGTTCTCGCCTCACACATCTTCCAGCGGCTTGTATATCAGTGTATGCGCAGAAGCTATACAACCTTAGGCGAGGGTTGTATAGGAGATATACCATCCTTCGGAGGGGATGTAAAGCCGTCGGTCCCTTGTCTATTAAATGTTAGGCAAGTAAAAGATCCCTACTCTTCTTAAGGGAAGAGGTTCGGCAAAATTCCTGGTTGGGGGTAGCTCGTCTACAGGCGTCGGTGTTAGGCCTCAGTAGCGGAAATAGGCCGACGTTAAATAAATGTATAAAAAAAAAATCGCTCAATTTTTCTTGAATCATTTTTAACGTAGGAACTATATTTTCTTCATACATATTATAAATTATACGCCGTATTACATTTTTAGTGGCATCATCAATATTTTTTAATTTCGTATTTTTCCGTTTCCTCTTTGCGCTGTGATCTATAACATCGCCTTCTTGAATTATGCGATAAATTGTTGATTTTGATATTTTAGTTAATTCGTTAATATGTCGTATTATTTCTTTCACACATTGTTCAGGATTTTCGCTTTTCAAACATTCATGTATATTTAAAATAATACGTTGACTTTGTACGTGTAAATCTTGGTTTTTAAACTCTAAATTTATTTCGGCTTTTTCGACAATAACCGGTTCAACTATTTCGGGATTTTCGGCCGTTATTATATTATCCTCTGTTTCAAATGGTCTCCAGAAAGCCATGGTAAATTAGTAAATAATTAAAATATTTTACCTTTTATGCAGTAGTAAATATTTATAAATATGAACAGTAACTATCTAAACTCCTACGCTTGATATTATAATAGGTATTTATGCACTGCACTGGCACATAGACAGCACGTTGTTAGACTTCCACGGTGACTGATAAGAAACGATTTACGAGTTTTTTTGTGCTAGTAGGCCTGTCCGTTTTATTACCTTTAAACCAGTGCAGTCGTAGATGGTTCATTCAGGCCGATTACATTGCCAGTCTCGGACTCGCCTGCACAGTTTCAACTACCGTTCGAATCTCGATACCATTGCCAAATATATAGGACAAAATATCAAGTTCAGTGCGCACGGTCCTGTGTTTTAAAACTGACCAGTTTCAATTTTGGCCGTATTTACTATACTATATATATAGAATGCCTACTTATGTATAAATAGCTGTTTTTTAGACTGAAATTGTGTTCACTTTTGTTTTGGCTAAGTGCCATTTTTTAATTATTATTGGTTCGTAAAATGTATGCATCTACAGAACAAATGAAAAGGTAATAACTTACTTAAAGTACACAATAAAAGACTTATAATAAGTAGCATGTAAAATAGTGCTAAATTTATTATAAAACCTAGCAGTTTTGTTGCTGGTACTAACGTGCTCAACAAAGTCTAATTTGGGATCAAATAATATAGGGTATATATAATATATAAAGGTTACCCCAAGGTATATCAATTCTGATGCGAAACTTAGTGTTGTATCCAGGAGGGCAGGCGCCTTCAATGCTCCTAATTTCCTTTTCTTTATGAAGAGAACCATCTCCGTCTTCCTTGGATTGGCAGACAGGGAAGGGAGTGTTCTTTGCACCATTTTTCGATTATTCTTAGGGCCCCCTGCATTATTTCACAAAGGACTCCTTCGAATTTTCCGGTAAGCATGATTGTTAAATCATCTGCGTAGGCAATTGTGTGGAATCCTTCAGAATTGCGGCGGCACAAGATGCTATCAAGAACAAGGTTCCATAGCAGTGGTGATATTGGAAAAGTGATCCTGTCGAACGCATCTTCTATGTCTATGAAGACATCTAGGGTGGACTCTTTATTGTCCAAGGATCTCTCAATCCGACTCGCCACTGCATGGTGGGCGGTGTCGGTGGATCTTCCCAGGGTGTATGCGTGCTGATTAGGATGTAAAGGGTTGTCTTTCACTACAACATCCCTTATGTTTCGTTCACATAGCTTCTCCATCGTCTTGAGTAGGAATTAGGATAAGCTAATAGATCTGTAGACTTTGTGGGTGGTATAGTCCATCCGCCCTGCCTTTGGGATGAACACAACTTTCAGTTCTCTCCATGTCTCTGGAATATAAAGGTGTGCTAAGCCCGTCTTAAATACTCCAATTAGGTGCGGCAGTAATTCATCCAGTCCCCATTGCAGTAGGGCGGGATAGATACCGTCAATGCCTGGCGACTTGAAGGGGAGAAGCTCTGTATTACCCATCTTATTCTGTCCTCACTCACTATTTAGTTGGCCATTTGCCAATCCAAATCCAAGGGTTGGGTGTCGACTTCGTTTGGCCACTTCTTCCGTTCTGTTAACACAGTTCCCGAGAAGTGAGTCTCCATAAGTAACTCTAGGCTTTGACAAAAGTCGCTGGTTCTTGCACCATCACTCCTTTTTAATAAGCAGAGGTCATGGAATTTGTTTTTAACGAGGATTTTGCATAACCTAGCAGACTGTCAGTAATCTTCGGTTTCCTCACTGTAGGTTCTCCACGCATCTCTTTGTCTTTGTCTGATTAGTTTCTTAAACTCCTTCAGATTGGTTATGTATGATACCCAATCGGATTTCTGTCTGGTCAGTTTTGCTTTGTTGAACGAACTCCTAGCCTTCTTCTTGAGGTCAGTCACCCCTTAAGACCACCACTAGGTGGCCTCATTGGACTATTGCGAGGACCTCAACGGGGAGAATGTTTCAAAAGCTTGTCTCGTGGCTGTTTACAAGATTTTGACATATTGCTCTATTTCGCCATTCGTTCTGGGCACCCTCTTATTAGCCCCTTCCAAGTTCTCCCTGAGTTGATATCGATATTTATCTCTATCAGTTCTCCAGAGATCTCGGAATGGTTTTTAGGTGCCTCGATGAGATTAATTTCAAAGTTTATCCATTGGTGGTCTGATAGTGTTATACAATCAGATACATGCCAATCCTGGATTAGGCTGGAAATACGCCACGTTGTTAGTATTATATCTATTATAGTTTGACTTCTAGTGTTAGTAAATGTCGGTGTACAGCCGCTATTACTTACGCCAAAATTGTTACCTAATATAATCATAAAGCGACTTACCCCTTGCATTGTTGTCTTGACTGCTCTAGGTCACATGGTGTGCATTGGCGTCACAGCCCATGATTAGTTCCCAGTTTTGATAGCGGCATTGTGCTACCAGGTCCTCTATCTCCTTTGTTGGTGGTGCAGTGGCCGAGTCTTGAGGGAGGTACACTGATGCCAAGACAACATTTGTTGGTTTGCCTGCCACCAAACATTCCACCTTCACGGCCGTTAGGTCAGATGTTGAGAGGTGTTGAAGTGGCTGGGTTTTGATATGCCGGGGAACGTAGATGACTGTCCTCGGCCTCTCTGCTGTTGGCGAGCTGAAGATAAGTCCACTTAGTCTTGATAACCTAGTTCCTAATCCTAGTTTGAACTGTCCAGGGTTCCTGAATTAGTGCCAGTGTGTCCTGCTCCACATCAAGGTGTCGGCACAGTATTGCCGTCGCCGCCCTGTTGTGTTACAGATTGCAGTGTGCTATGCTTACTTTGCTCTGTGTTTTGATGGAGAGCCCTTAGGGTGCCTGGCCCCCTTTGGGGGATGTGAATCCCTTGCAGGGGTCGGCACACCTAGGGAGTGCACTGCCTTTGCTTTGAGCTGCGCTGGGGGAGGTGCTCTTTCTGAGGGGTGCGCTGAAGCAGCAGCGGAGTCCTCTTCGCGCGCTTTCCTTCTCCTGCATTCTCCCTGTGGGGGGTTCGTATGTGGTGAGCGTTGTGGTTCCGCCGCATTTTATTGCGGAGAGCGTTGCTGCTCATCCACTTGTTTTTTCGGCGAACGTTGCCGCTCTGCCGCAGTGTTTTTAGCTGATTGCTTATCAATTTGGTTGGTTTTATTTCATTCACTTAGCTCCCCACCTGCCACGGAGCTCCATGCTGGTATGTCACACGGCAAGCCCGTGCGATAATCAGGGCTACCAATTGGATATAGCCCCCAGAGACAGGCAACGTCGTGAGAAGGTTGTTCATCCCCGAATGACGAGGCTAATCATCACCCGGGGACGCGTAGGTTGCTGCGGACCAAGGACCTACTGCAGAAATGCTACCCAAACCTTATTGTGGAGTTTCGATAACTAATTGTCATATAATAATACATTATGGCAGTCTTCATAGTATGATTGATAGCCTACTTCATAAATTGTAAATCTCTCGTATTGCGAAATTTCAAAATCGATTTCCTCAATAACTGGTAAACGAAATCGAAAAAGTTGATATTGCTTAATAGAGAATGAATATATCTTTCAAATGAGGTATCACGGACACCCCCTTCCAATTAAAAAAAAATAGGAGTTGTAAGTGTCAAGGAAAGGGGGTTGAAGAGGGGGTGAAAGTTTTACTCCAAAAATTGTAATTTTGAAATAAAAAAATTGACCTGTCTCCCGATTTTTCATAAATACTATTAATAACTTAGAAAATGGACCACACAGTATATATTTTTCATGTATTTTCTGTGTGATTTTGTATTTTACATATCATTCCATATGGTGTATTTTTAATTTAATATTCTTAAATTGTGGATGTTGTCTGTAACAAATATAACATCTCATCATACGAGTACGCCTTATATAATTTTCTTAACGAGTTTGAGGAGCCCGAAGTACTTTGTATTGTGCTTTTGTGAGTATCCAATAATAATTAAGCAGACGAATTAACCTCAGTGGATGTTTGTTACTTTAAGGCGGGTAAGATTACTTGCAGAATTTAAGGTTGTGTTTACTGCCTTTCTGGCTGAAACAACAGAAGTTTATGACAGCAGGGGATGTTTTATGAAACGCTAAGCATAATCTTAAGAAAGAGCATAAATACGTGTGGCTTAGATATTGTTTCAACGTTATATTTTTATATTTTGCACAGATTGTAAAGGCGGACGTAAGCTGCCAGTTAAGTATTTATTTTAAAATAGTATTTTACATTCATGTCATACCATTTTGTTCAGTATGTGAATAATATTTGATTTCATTATTACGCTACGGTATTTAAATAATTGCGTATTGGAGAAGATACTTATATATTCAATCATTGAATCGATTGTTCGATCACATGATTTGATCAATACATTTTTTGCGAAGTAGATAATTGGTTAAATGGCAACGCTGAAATATGGCATTAAAGAATAATTAATTGAGATAACATTATAAGAGTATTGAGTGACAGGTATTATACAATTAGAATCAATGAATGTAGTGCCGAAAAAGTTATTTTTGTTTATTTGTTTATTTACAATCTATATCTGTACAGAGTATTAAGTAAATGTGTTAAAAAGGGTTTTATTTGGAAGGAGAATATCCATTGATATTACTCCTTATTAAATGGGTTTTTCATTGCTGACGTAAATCTAGAGGCCAGGTTTTTTGCAGTCTTCTCGTATTGGGACCATTTGCGTACAGTAGTTCTTTCTACTAGCTGATTCTCATGGTTTGTTATTCGCTGACTGTAGATAGCGGCGAAGCTCTGGTTTTCGTCCGTGATGTATGGGATATTTAGGTCATTATGTAGTGTTTGGTTACTGACATATCAGGGAGCGCTGACTATTGCTCTGTTTGATTTTTATCTTAGTGGATTTTGCACAGCCCCATAACTGAATTCCATAAGGGCATATAGGTTTTGGCGTTGTTTTATACATAAGAACTTTGTTGGATAAGGACAGTTTTGATTTGCGGCCCATGAACCAGTACATTTGGCTAAATTTGGCATCAAGTTGTCTACGCTTTGCTTGTATATGTGCATTCCATGTGAGTCGTTGGTCAAGATATAGTCCAAGCTATTTAATTTTGACTACTATAGGTACGTTGTTCATTGTTACCGGTGGGCAAGTACTCCGTCGAGTAGTAAATGTAATTTGAACAGATTTTGTTTGGTGTTGTGTTCCCCATTTTCTGCACCATATACTCAGTGAGTTTAGGTGGTCTTGCAGGTTTTCAGATACTGTTCTTGGGTTTTGATTTATTGATAGTATAGCTACATTATCCGCGAAGGTTGCTATTGAAGTATTTTCTGCTTCGGTTATGTCGGAGGTATAGATTAGACAGAGCAGGGATTCAAGAACGCTCCCCTGCTTTGATTGGGTAGAAATTAGATTGGAATACCTTGTATTTTACTGAAAAGTGTCTATCATTTAAGTATGACTTTAGTAGAATATAGCAGTTGCTAGATAGGGTGTTTTTTAATTTAAAGAGTAATCCTGTTTGCCACACTTTGCCGAATGCCTGGAAGATGTCAAGGAAAACTACGCTGCAGTATTTCTTTTCTTCGAGGATCGTTAAAATTTGTTAATCATATGGACTTGGGTAGTGGAGTGATGTCTCTCGGAAGCCGAACTTATGATTGGGTAGGAGAGTAAGAAATTTTTAGGATTAATATCTCAAGAATGTTACTCATTATAGGCAGTAAGCTAATAGGCCGATGAGATTGGAACTCGTGCGGTGGTTTGGCTGGCTTATGGTTCATAATGATTTCGGCGAATTTCCATATCGTGAGGAAGTAGGCAAGGCTTAACATTCGATTGTATATAGTTGTTAAGAGGATTATGGCCTTTCGAAGTAGTTGTTTGAGTATTTGTCCCATTATCAGGTCATAACCTGGGGTCTTGCGGTTATTCGGTTTGCCTATTTCTTTCCTAACTTCTGCTGGATTAAAGGTTTTTAGAGGGAGACATTTGATACGGTTGACACGGGGTGTCGATGAATTTCTCAATTTCTTGGTAAATAATTCCTTGATTAGTTTTGAATACTTGGGTTAGATGTGTGGCGGATGTGTCGGCTTTCTCTTTATCAGAGCAAGCCCATTCGTCATTTGTTTTGCGTATTGGGTGTACTGATGTCTGTGAACCGAAAAAGTGCATCAAATTAAATACCTAGGACTCACAATTTACATTTTACTCATAAAGAATTACATTTGTAAGATAATTTGATTTCTTTTGAAAAATTGCTACTGATTTAACGCAGTGGAGCAAATTGCTAATTTACAATATTACAATAAATGCATCCCCAATTTACATATTGCTCATGTTTGTCAGTAGCATGTAATAACAAAGAAATCACCACGTTGCAACTACTGCAAAATAGAGCAATGTGAATTGTATCAAATTGTAATATTTATGCTCCTATAAAACTTATGTTAAGTACTCTTAGTTGGAGAAGAGTATAAAAAAGGCAAACTTAATCCGAATATATAAAATAATTAATGGGAAAGTTCCTATCTACTTAGAAATATTTAAAAAACGCCAAGATACACATAATTATAATTAATATAAGATAGAAAAATTACTATGTTATTGAATTTGTCCAAAAAACTATTTTACAAGGTTCGACTATCACAAAGGATTTAGTTTTTTCAACGATTTGTCCAATAACATAACAAAAGCTCTAAATATAAAGGTTTCTGTTAAAAACGTATGTAAATAGCTGCCATGCAATTAGTTACCTAATGTATAAACTATAACTTAGTTCTATTCTATCTACGTTGTACATGTTCATATCTATGTTATCGATTAAAGATGTAACAAATTAATAGACGACTGACAAGCGCCTCAATCCTGAGATTAATTTCAATGTAAAATAAATCATTACAAGCAACAAACTTAAACTATCGTTAATTAAGTTAATTTGTTGGTACATAATCCAGTAGAAAAATATTATGAAATGTTCTAATTTTAAAATAGATTAGATTAGAATAGAATACAGGGTGGCCCGGATTTAATTTGCATAACCGCAAGAGATACAAAGTTGGTTAAATTGTGAAAAGTTTCCTATTTTGAGGAGTAATAAAATGGTTCATAAAATTTCGAGATATTCCGACGAGTTCCGGAGACATTCGACAAAATACGTAAAAGCTCATTTTCGTTTTTTATGTTTAGCGTTGTTAGTATAAAAGATAACAAAAAAAATTCCTAACAGTTTTTGTTGTAAATGAAATTTCCTATAATCTGCCGTCATAAAATTTACATTAAGACGTTTCGTCTCACCAGGGCCACCTTCGATTTTTTTTTAAATACGGATCTGCTTTTTTATTTCAAATTTTCAAAGCCCGTGTAAGACTAAATACAATAATATGTTACACTTGATAATTTTTCTACGTTTCGTCTAAGAAAACATCATCAGTATTGTTGCTTCTTATAAGACTATTGTATTCTTAAGTAAAACAAGGTGAGATGGATCGTTTGAAAGCTTAATAAGTACTCGAAGGCATCAATAAACATAGTGAGTAGCTTATCCACACACGGCGCAGAGTTTAAATTTTCTAATAGAAGAGATCTTATAAGTTGTAATTTAATAACCCCTGCGAATCATTTCTTTATCTCGTTTTAAATCAAGTAATCTAAAATTTGTACCACCTGATTTCCCGTAAAAGCTTTCGCATAGTTGTGGACACTGTCAGGCTTTTTTGCACATCATTAATACGTATTTTGCATTTACTTTCCCTATTTTCAATATTTTTATTTTTGCATAAATAAAGCCTTCTCAAAATCACGTTACAACAATACTACTGTCATATTTATTTATCTGTCACATGTAATATTAATGTGTATTGCGGTGCTTTTTTGATCTTAAATCATTTAAAATTAAATAAATAACATGGTTCATTATACCGAAGAAGAGAAGAAAGATATGTATGATGTGTACTAAGATGTTATAGGAATGAAACACGGGCAGCTCAGAATTATTTACAATTGTACCCTGATAGACAACAGCCATCTAAAAGGATGTTTTCTTACATTTCAAAAAATATGACGGAGTTTGGTAGCGTAAAAAAAGTAGAACTACATATCGAGATCGATACAATACTGTTAGTGAAATTAATGTTCTTGCACAAATTCACATAAACCCTGAAAATTCTACTAGACGAATTGCTCAAGAGTGCGAGGTTGGGCCCTCGATGGTGAAAATAATTTTGAAGAAACATAAATACCACGATTATAAATTTCAAAAAGTCCAAAAATTGCACGCTGGAGACTTCCGATAGAAGACCAGAATTCTGTCGATGGTATAATAGAAAACTACGTATTGATCGTTTGTTATACACTAATACATTATGGACAGATGAATGCACAATTACTAATAGTGAGATCCAAGAAACAAACATGTTTGTGCAACTACTAATCCATATTTAATCAAAGAAGTTAGTGCGGTATAATCAATAATCGGATTATTGAACCCATTTTCTTGAGTAGTACCTTATATCGGTACCGATATCTGAATGTATTAGATGAAGTACTCGATGTAATGCCCTTAGAAGTAAGACAAAATCTTGCATATTTCAAGCAAGACGATTGTGGTACACATAATGCATCTTAATCAATGTTTTCCAGGTAAGTGGATTGGTACAAATGCACTAATAAGATGGCCTCCCCGATCACCTTGTCTTAACCCTATGGATTATTTTGTATGGGTTTTCCTAAATAATGAAATCTACGACAAATCTATGCCAACTAATCAACAAGACCTTCGTCAACGAATGCATTGGCGAAAATTACGCCAGAAATGGTTTCAAAAGCTACTTCCCAAATATCTAGGAGAATTGACCTCTGTATTCAACAGAATGGACTACACTTTGAGCAACTAACCTTTGTTAGTACTGTTTATTTGAGTGACAATTTTTTCTAGATTGTTATAGCTTAGAATATTGGTTGTTCATTGATTTTCTTATTTGTTGTAAGTATTATGTTTATGAAAAATTTTTAATTTATTTCGTAGTTACAATCTAAATCATTGTCTATGTATAAAAATTATTATATATTAAATAAGCTTTCAAACGATCAAGTGTAACATATTATTGTATTTAGTCTTACACAGGCTATGCAAATTTGAAATAAAAAAAACAGGTATGTATTTAAAGAAAAAAAATTGAAGGTGACCATGATGAGACGAAACGTCTTAATGTAAATTTTATGACGGCAGATTATAGGAATCTTTATTTGCGACAAAAACTATTAGGAATTTTTTTTGATATCTTTTATACTAACAACGCTTATTTGCTGCTTTTTATTATGTAGAGTGACGCTTAAATTCTTTATTTTTTCTCAAATTGTGGGGAAATGTCACCGTTTTGTGGTTGAGGCTGTATCTTACAGCTAGACTTCGCCATACTTTGGCTGCACTTTTACATACAAAAATTTCATTGTTGTTTTTTCTTCTTATGCAATATTTTATTGTATTCAAGATTTTCTTGCTGCAATAATACCGATTTATTATTATTATTATTATTTAAGCATAGGTGGTTTAATGACATGAATCTGAATTTTCTGTAATACATCTTATCTATATTAACCATGTATAAATGGGACGCATTCTTTAAAATCAAATAAATTCGTTTCAAGTGTTTCCATTTCTTTAGTCTTACTGAAAAACTCTTAAATGTCAAGACATTCTCTCGCCGATATATACGACTACATAAACCTTAATCTATGTTGAATGGTATATCGACATTTTCACTGAAGGATTTATGTCTGTTATAAGGTAGGAGTATGGGAGGGAGGAAATCCAGTGATGAATTAAGGTAAGACAAAAGAGGTGAGATTACATAGAACGCGCTTCCAAAGATATCTTAGATCCGGTTCCGGAGGGTTGGTTTGACAAATAGTTCCATCGACATCGCGTATGCGTTGTCAGATACAGCTATTAACTGAATAGTCTGGTTGTTATAAACTCGAGAATTGTGGTGTATGTAAATAGAAGGACATTTTTAATATACGATGTTTAACTAGAATCTGTTTCATTAATAAAGGAATCGAATAAAACAATGAAAGCAGGAAAAGACATGTTTTTCAAATATTGTGATGGAAAAACCGACTTTCTATTTCTTTCGATTTTTTTTATTTTTAAGTAGAAGTTAGAAAGCATATTTCACTACAGAGATTTAGCCAGCTTATAGAACCAACCAAGAAAACCTTCAGTCACACCGTGCTCTTTCAAAATGAAGAGCAAGTGGAATTGTACTCATATATAATTTAAAGCACGAAAATTGTGATAGAACATTAATTTCGCTCGTAAATATTACAGTATGGTTATATAATTGTTAAAAAAATAATAATTACACCGTACATTAAATTTAAAGCGCGAAGTACGAATCGGCTATATTTAAATTTGCTTGTAATATTTTTAAGAAATTTTTTTGACAAACTATTTGTAAAAATTTCCTCTAAAACAAACAGCTACCGAATTTTAAGGAATTTTATTGTACCTAGACGTCCTTGTCTACGGATTTTCCATCGTTGCAGAAAATCATGCGATACTTTTTTCTTAGCTTGCCTAATTTTAAATAAAATTAAATTTTCAACGTCTCTTCTGTTACGGTTTTTACTAAACCTTCCAAGTTATAAGCTATTTACAAATTTGTTCGCATATAACAAATTTTTTAATTCTAATTCGTCGTGATCGGTAACAGACTGACCGAGCCTGGTCCAAAGATATTCAGACTTACTGCCTTCTTGACCAGTCTATCGGCTTCTTTGTTGCCACTGCACTGTGCATGTCCTTTCACCCAGCATACCACTACGTTATTCATGCTGGAGCCAGCTAATCCATTTATATTGGATTTGCTCTAGAGTATATTCCACATCCTGTCCCATCCTTCATTCTTGATTCCTCTGCGAATATGTTGATCACACCTTCACCAACAGACTCCTTTTTGACTATTTGTCTGTATTATGTAGGGTCTGTCGAAGACGAACGGGACAGGTATACCTTCCGTGCAGGCCTGTAGAAGAGGCGTCTTTCTGACAGACTCATTCCGCAGGCCTCTCCACAGCCTACATTTGATTGTATGCCAACGGATTTGAGGCATACCTTCTAGATATCTGTTGTTGCCGAGATTCCCGTTTAGACTACGTTTATTGAGTTTGTTTTGGGATGCCCAAGGGCAACAGTAGTCTAGTTGGCGGATTGGTATGCTGCTGTGGACGAACTGCTGCTCTCAGGGTCGATATTGACGATGGGCGATGAGACTCTTACATTGTATGTGGGTATTGCTGCGTCGTCTCAGGTGACGTAGTATTTACAATTTGTATTGACTTTTACCTTGGCAGGAGGGCTCAGGCTGACTGTTTATAGCGCCGAGCATCCTGAGACGATGCTTATAAGGGCACTAATGCCCAGAGTTGCAATTAGAACTAAAATAAAAGGCGATATTCGTCCAAAAATAACTAAAAGCAACTCGAACGGCGTACGTGATGTTAGAAAAAATGTTAGTATGATTAAATTCTTTAAGCCCTAATTTTACTGAACTAAATCTGACTCTACTGGTTCTCGCACTACTATATGTTTCGTTTGAAAGTCGCGGTTGTTATTGTACTGCTGATCGTACCCTTCTCCGCAAAAATAACAGTCTTATATCGTGCGTCGGAGGCAGATAAAGCCTCGTGTTGAAAGTTTTGATGCGTTGAGCAGATGCTGGTAGGCTGGATTATAGCTGACTGGTAGGCTGGATTATAGTTGGCTGGTTGACTGGATACTCTCGTAGTTGATTTGAAGTTCTCGAAGTAGCGACGGCGAACTGAGATGCTGCTGCCTGCATAGTATCGAGCGGGCAGGTTCTTCATATGGTTTCCGCCCTATAGGCGCTTTCCATGGTGTGTGTGTTAATTTATTTTGGGTCATCTGTTTACAGAGATTTGGGTAAAACAAAGGGTTTTAAATATATGGGGTAGAGGGGAAAATACAGGGGTGTCATTGTGTTAGGGTTGTGGGATAGGGAGAGGCGGTGGCGGTGGCAGACAAGTTGATGGTGATGATGCGGAGGCGGCGTCGTTGTCGGGGGTGTGGTGGTTGTCATCCTCATGTTTTAAGTTAAAGGCAGTATACGTAACTGAGGGATGGACATTTAGGTTTTTACGCGAATTTAGTAGTGAGGGGAAGTTTTAGAAGAGGATTAGAATGGGTAAGGAGTTTCTCTTTAAATTTAGGAATCAACTAGAGCGAGATGTGTTCGGAAATTGTAGGGGTGCCGGTGGTGTTGTGGAGGTAAAAGATTGGGGTTGCTCGGGGGAGGTTGGCGGCCAGGCGGAGGTGGTTGTTTTGGATGATTTTCTTGATTTTTATCTGTATTTGTAAGAAGGGGATACCAAAAGGGAGAGGCTTAGGTCAGAATAGGGCGGATATAAGATCAATATAGAAGGCAGGCGGTGTGGGTGGGGGCGGTTTTTATTAAACACGAATCTGAGCCGATCCAGCATAGACCTTTCACTTTGTGTTTTTAAGGTGTTAAAAATCGGGGAGGACGGAGTTTTGAACGCTAGGCGGCCTGTATTTGGAAGAATGTGACCGGGCCTCCTAGCTTGAATTGATGCTGTCGTCGTTGAGAATATGTACGTGTGTGCATAGTACTAAATAAAAAATTTATTTTACTAATAATATGGTTCAACAACAACGTCTAGTGGTGGCAGATACAGCATTACCTTCATAGCTCTCGTTGGCGTTGTTAGCATAGCTCCGGTTATGCTTAGACAAGAAACTCTCACATTTAGCTCAGTTTCACTTTAGCTGTAGTCTGTTTGCTCTTAGGCCATCAGACCACAGCTCTATAGGTTATCGTTGGTCTTATGACAGCTGTGTATATCCACATGAACATTTTGAGATTCATTCCCCAGGTTGTCGCCACGGTCCTGTGGCGTTGCTTATAAGAAATGTTCTTAAGCCTTCTTTAGTCTTCTATCTAAGTGATATAAAGAGAAAATTTTTTAGCAACAAATTTATACTCAAACAATTTTATTTCAATACTCGACTACTAGGAAAAATGTTTAGATTAAAAAACCTTCATCTCCCTTTACCACATTTTTTCGGTACTGTTCTGAACTTCCAGACCTGGAGCAATTTTCCATTAATAGTTTTAATTTCTTTGATTAATTCACCGATACCGACTTCATCATACTATCATCATCTTATGCGGAAAATTATTTAATCAACTCCAACATTCTAAAAAATTAGCTGAAGCAATTTGATGACCCACAGCTTATTTACATAGATGTATCTAAAATTAATTCTCTAAGTGCAGATTCCATGCTAGTTTGGAATCGAAGGTTACCCCGACGTGTTTCACTTCTGACGCGAAACTTAGTGTTGTATCTAGGAGGGCAGGTGCCTTCAGTGCTCCTAGTTTCCTTCTCCTTGTGAAGAGAACCATCTCCGTATTCCTGACATTGACAGACTCAGGGAGTATTTTCTACACCATTTTTCAATAATTCTTAGGGCCCTCTGCATTATTTCAAGTTGGCAAATATAGATACGTGTTTTTCTGCTCTAGCGGAAAATCGGGTGAAAACTTTTCATTCTATCTGGCCTTATTTTCGAGAAAATTTAATTTTAAAGAATATCATCTTTGAAATATATGAAAACATTTTACCTTGTTTCTATCAATAATTTATTGTAACTTGAACGTTACTGCAGTTTAGGTACTTTACGTACCATTATCAAACGATCTTTTACGGCTTTTCTCTAAAACCTATACCTTCTGAATTATGAGCATTTTTCGTAAATTGTAAAAAATACATTTAACAGTATTGCCAAAATCGAATTTTTGTTCATTTTTCAAAAAGTTAAAGAAATAACTTTTTCCAACTTTTATGCAAAAAATTTCCAGATAATATTTCACGTACGCATTTTGACTGAGCTAAATTGAGAACTTATTGAAAAGGGAGACCAGAAAATAATAGGACTAGAATTTGTAGATTTATCGACTGCCAAATTAACAAGGGGTGTAATTTATGATAAATACAAAAAAATATCAACACTGGACACAATATAAATATATAGCGAAGAAATCACAGGATTACTCTTAGCTCGGAAACATTAAGAAGGTGATTTTGAAAGTAGGTTTTAATTATTAATAAGCGAGCCAGTATTTAAATTGAAAAAATATAAAAATGCGTATGGGCTACACTTGTACAGTATTACAAAATATATACAGAAGATAACAGAACCGTTTACTATTTGAACGAGATCTGGTATCTGGTATCGAATGTCAAATGTGGATTTTCATCAATATATGTCTGCAGAAATATTTGAATGGTTTGAACACCCACCAATCCTAAAATTGGACAAAAATAGTTCCATCGAATTTGACAATGTCAATGACAACTTCTTAAATCGTATAACAATATGATGAAAAAAAAAAGGATTATTGAAAAGAGCTCAGAAGTCTAATTGTAAGAAACGATATGTCGTTCACGAGACAGCAGAAGCACATGGACACTCCGTTTTACATCTGTCACCATATTTTCGATTTTTTTATTGACAATTTTTAAAGATTAGATTTTTAAAAATGCTCTCGTTAGTATTGCCATTATTTGCAATCCACTTACTGAATATCAGATTTACCATAAATATTGCGTGATATTCTCATTAAAGACATTAACAAAAATAACATTTCCATTACCTTAAATATTGTCGTGCTTTACAACTGCAATCGTTATACAAGTATGTGTGTGCAACGAGTAATAATTCAATAGATAATATTGCCACTGCTTAACTATCCCTTTGTTGTTCACAAATCAGTGTTGTACAAACTTCCAAACATGCTACATATGATACAGAATTAAACTTGCTGGTAATAGATAAACTTGTATTGCTACTATCTACGTATACATACGAAACGATGTTTCATTTACACTGCATCAATGAAACCGTGTTTCTGCACACAAAATATTAAAATCAATAACTTTAATAAGTTCAATATCAGAATATAAATTTCTAGCTGATAAACATCTTGAAATTATTGTTTAATACTACTAAAATTAACTATTCATTATATTTACAATTATTTATTTTATAATAAGTTAAATGTAAATAATAATAATAAATAAACAATATAGAATGCGTTTACCATTAATATCGGTGATGCATAAATAGGAACAACCTTTGACGGAATCTAAAATAATAATCTTAAAAACATAATGTCACGCGTTTACTTCCATTTCAAAAGGTGACGAGGCAAAAGGGCCACTATTTGACACTCGAGCCCCGCAAACGAGCTTTCGGTTTAAGCTCGGGCGCCAGTCCTAGTTTAAATAATAGGACGCACTACCCACAAGCCGGATAGGCGAGGCTGAGTAGCCCAAGTGTTGAAATAATACTCCAAAAGGTCAATGTTTGGGAAATGAGACTTTCAGACACAGACATTAATACTCAGACTTTTCAAAAAAAATGTTAGTTTATTCAAATTAACCTAATATGTACAAATTTACTTGTTTACTCAATGCAGTTATGAGGGCAAGCGGTGTAATGAATATATTAGTACCAGATGATTCGAGTGACTGGGATAGCAAGCTGAGAAGTTATATACAATACTTAGCTAATATCTCAGTATACTTACTTCTGTGGTTACGGTCGGATACGTCTGCTGCGGCGTAGCGGTCGGAACGAAATGAATTCTGCAGGGCTTCTCATGTCCTTTTCTGAAATGAAACAACTTACTATAGGAGCGAAAGTAGAGGCCAGACGGATGCGCTGCTGGTCGATGACGTAGTACGGACTTTGCCAAAATTCTGCTGCTTAGCGATGATATATGACACCAACGGTACCTGGGTTCGGTTCTCGGAATGAACACGTCTGCTGTCAATGAGTCGCTCTGGCTGAGTGCCAACATGGAAGGAATTTATTGATTTCCTTCCAATACTTACATGCAGGAGAAACGGTGGTAGCGGATGCGCGATGGATCGACGTGACGTCAAATGGAAACGAATATTTCGGAGTATTTTCGTCTCAGTAAAAATAATTCAATCACCTGACTTTTGGGGCGCTTATTAATATTTTCTTCGCAGATCAGTACAGGACGGAGAGCTCCACACATCTAACGCTGGCAACGACTACTGTACTGACTATTGAATATTTTCAATTATTCCCTTGTATCGAAAGGATGACGTTTAAATGAGTGACATCAGATCGACTTAGAAAATATTTTCATTGCCTTGCTTTGATACTTATGAATATTTCGTGGTCAGCTTATTCAGGACGGCAGGCATTAAGATGTAAATCGCATGGCGACTGGGAACGGACTAAAATATCTGTTGCTGGGTTCGCGCGACTATGCAATTTCCTCTCGTCGTTCTCCCGTTACCTGAGTTCATCTGTACTTACAACTAGTAGTGTTATTTGGTGCATCTACAAATTAATATTTTGATAAATTCTCAAACTTAATTTGCTTAAGGCGCTACAATATATATACAATAATAAATATAAAAGGATAATTCATATAGAGGTTATTGATAAATATAAATGTCCTGTGCATATTTCGCTAACGGAAAACACTTCGTCGCAATAATATCCGCCAACATTTAAATCGAGATAGTTTTTTAAATTTTTAAGTACACTTCGTTATATATTTTTCAGCTAAGCAGGTAACTTTGAACTTGAAATTATGCGTCAGATTCGAAATAGTAATAAATTTTGGTCGCTCATTAGAATATAACAAAAATATTTGCAGAAGATGGATACAGGACATCGCCAAGCGCTGTTTAATAGAAATTAATATTTTTTTTTCTCAAGAATCATATACATATACAAATTAGTATTTTTTGCAACATTTTCATTTATGGGATAATATATATTGGAAAAACTGTATAAAATGAACTCTAGGCCGTTAAAGAAAAACAAGCGATTCGCCATTACTTGTTTTATATATTATTGTATTTACTTATTACACTGCCCAACAGGTACTTGACCCAATTGTAGGAAGGAAGGTACAACAGAGAACTACATACTATAAAAATATTATGACAATTAATATATATACATGTAAAAGTGTATCAGAGGAGACCTGAATAACCAGGTAAAAACTACTAAAACGACATGCAAAAAGATATGTAGCAGCATACTTCTTCTGCATTATCTACATTGAGACAAATAAAAGAAAAACAAATATGTTAAAATCAATTCAGAAATAAATATCCTTGGTAATATGTCTTTATGGTAGCAATTACAAATGTCTATATCGCCGCATATTCATTACGCTTGTCGCTTATTACATAATTAGGTGAGGCTTTGAGATGTTTGTACGAGGCATAGCTAGATAAAATACAGAACTGTGACGGGATATTGTTCTGGGGGTATTAAAAGGCAGTTTTGACAATAATGGTGGTGCCTCAATAATAAAAGAAATATTTGAGACATGCGGGAATCTGATTGCTGGATAAATACTTTCAGATCTGAGATACATCTAAGTCCTTAACGTGTATGTTATAGTATGGGTTCCAAACAAGTGACGCATACCTAAACTTCGATTTAAGACTTCCTTTGTTATGTTGGGAGTAAACTAAGGAGGGTACTTTTTAGCTGTTTTGGATTTGTATTTTGGTATATAGGAGTCAAAAATATTGTTAAGTACTTAATAAAATTCTAAGCAGGCATTACAATTTTGAAGACCAGGCCAGTTCTTAGCTTTGCCAATTTTTAAAATCAGGTGGTTATCTATTTTTATATTATCAATATTTAGATTTATCGATGATCATCCTCCGATACTCACGGATCATCAGTTCTTTCCAGTACGTTTTATTATCAACTACTAGGTCAAGAATCCTGTCATTTTTATTGAAAATAGCATTCATTATGCTGCTGTGGAAAAAATTATCACAAAACAACATTAGCAATAAAACATTTTCACAAACACTTTACACCTGAATACTTTATTCGAAGTGCGTTTCAAGATTGGTGTATCAAAAAATAAAATTATGTAACCTCTTAATCACTTTCACTATTACTGATGTTTTTAAAAACCACTTTTTTGTTCAGGGGACCTGAAATCGCGTAAATTCCACAAAAACTCAAAATCGACTTTTTGCACAATCACAATATTTTTCTCATATACTACGCATATAGTAAAGTAAAAAATAAAGACCGTGAATATTTATCCGATAATTGGATAAATAATAAGGCCACTAAACGTCCGAAAGTCGATTTTATTTACTTAGGTATTAATTCGCGCGGAATAATAAAAGAAAAATGTTTAGGCAAAAGAAAGTTTTAACAAAATCCGCGACACAGGTTAACAAAATAAAATTGTTTAAAGAAAATTTTTTAACTTTCAATATAACCAAATTGAAAAATGAAAGAAGCCAACAAGATTTGAACTCGTATGTATTCTATTGCAAATTCAATTCGAGTATCTTTACACACTGAGCTACATGGGAACAATAATTCTGCTATAAAGCGTGTAAGCATAAAAAATTGTAATACGTTTAGTGGTTTGACAATGTCCGTTTGTCGGATGAACATCCACTATTTAACTCTGAAAACAACTTAAATATTTCATGTAAAGATGAATTCAGTACCAATATGGGACGACTTTTAACCCAAAAAAATACTATTTCCTAATAACGATTGACAAATCTTTAGAGTTTGGTAATCGCTGAACTTATGGAAGGATATATTATTTATCTCTCTCTATTCAATGTATATTTCATATTTCCGTCTCTTTTTAGATGACAAGGAAGCTTGGTAGACATGCGTGAACAATATATTTGGGCCATTGCTTTAGCTTTGTGTGCAAGAGATATGAAGTCGTACGCGTAGTGTCAGTTCATACACACGCCAAGTTAAAGTTTACTAGACTTTAGACAAACACTATATTAGTTATATCTGCCTTCAAAAAATTAAGAATATTCTTGATGTTTAGTTGGGGAACTATTAAAAAAGTTTATTCTCCAGGTGAAATCAATGTTACATGTGAATTAATGAATTTTGCGTTCTTAAAATTTGGAAATTTGGAATTTACCACAGTAATGAAAATTCTCAGAGTTGGAAGAATTATACCGTCTGACCTACATGCTCAGTATATTATTTAATGATCCTGAAAGAATATTACATATTTTTGAATTTTCGTTCAGAAAAGACTTGCGGAAAGCCTATCTGCTTCTCGACTATAATACATTGCTTTTCCAGCCATTTGTTAAATTCATTATACTTCTTTAAGCTATAATAATATAGTTCAACGTTTTTTCTTGTAAATCCGCTGGCAGAAGATATCTTCTTTAATTTACTTCAGAAATATTCTAATGCTTATATCACCCGTACTTACTCTATTAAAATGTCAATGAATCACTAATTAAGTTCTATTATCAGTACTAAGGCTGGGCATAACTAGTGCTAGAGAATCTTGTGGTAATTGTCCAACACATTGGTCGCATAATAGTATTAGCAATATCAGTGAAACCATGTGTCTCCGTACACCATGTTGAATTTACATCTAAAAGGCCAAAACGCCCCAACCCCTAACCCGGAGACTGAATGGGCTCCGGCTGTGACGCGGTTAGATTTGATACCCGATAACTAGTTATGCATATTCATCATTTTACTCAAGTAATGCGGAACGCATTACACATAACTGATGGTAATTAGAACTAGTAAGGCGATTTGTTCAGTGAGAATGTTTATATGTACGAATTTAACTATCAGAAGTTATTAAGGCCTGAATTGCTAATTGTTAAACACAACATGGAACATGATATACGAGGAGATGGATTAAGAAGTTTCTTGATGCTGTTGAGGTTAATTGGTTCTTCATTATTAGATTAATTCAGGCGTTCCGTCTTGTGAAATTAAACACCTCACAAGAACGTACCTAAATCATAATAAATAAAAACGTATTGTTTAATATTTAAATATGTTATTTTGAGATATTTAATCTATCTATAGAAAGCATCATATGTAAATTAATAAAATTAAAATACCATTATAGTCCCTTACATGTTTAATTAACACTTACATCAAAATGACACATTTATGAGAAAATACGGGCCTAGACAAGATCTCATCTCATCATCAGTGATTATTATGTTTTCTACTTTATTCGACTTAACTCAATGGCGTAGCGATGCTTGGGTTCGAAAGGTTTTTCGCGGGCCCCCAACCAAGCTGTTCTTAAGGTTTTTTAGAGAAGCCCTGTAATATTTTTTGCTTGTTTTTTAATAATAATAATAACATATTTATTTGAAATTAATTGACATAATAGAACACATTATTAGTTTAAATATTGTGCCAGCTGTTATAATTATTGTGTTGGTAACTTATTCATAAAAAACATTTAAATAATGTTATTTATTAAGTATAGTACTTATATACTAAAACAACTAAAAGGTTCAAATATGACACACAGATAGCTTGTTTTGTGTCCCTTTTGTTTAGACAATTGGGACGGTTTTCAATCTCAATTGCTTCGCGCATGATTCGCGGTTTCTGGAAAAATGAGGGTGCTATGGTTTTGGTGTTATCGAAGTCTATATTATGGCCCGTTAGGAGGCGGTGTTGGGCAAGTGATGATGTGGGATCGGATTTTCGAACTGCAAGACGATGTTCATATATTCTATTGTTAATCCGTCTATTGGTTTGTCCAATGTAGGTTTGGGGACAGTTTGAGCAAGGTATTTCGTATACACTGTGGGAATAATTAGGTATTTGGTCTTTTGGGGTTCTGATTAAATTGGAAATTGTTTGGTGTATTGTGAATTTTGCTGAGGAAGAGTTTCCTCAGTATTATATATCACTTTCTCAAATTTGCTTAAATTTATCTATATTTTCATTTACATATTTTAGTTCTTCTCTTATATTTTTTAAAGCATTTTATATCTTTTATTGATACGACGTTATGCAATTTTCTTTGTTTGCCATCGAGCGAGTTAAGTAGTTATAGTCTGATTTATTTTTTATTTTGGGATTTTTTGTACATAATTCAGAATATATATTCATAATATATAAACTGTCAATATCCAATACTTCAATATTTTCAAATAATGATTGTGTTGAATAATATCTAGGTTGGTTCAAAATTTAAAATGTATCTTTGAATTATTTTAAGGGTATTTAGAGTACTGTCATATGCCCCGCCCCAAATTAAACCATACTTAATTATAGACTCTACTAAGGCCTTATAAATATTTATGAGAGAACATATATCCATATATTGTCTAAACTGATAAAATTTATATACTAACTTTCGAATTTTTTTTGTTAATATTTCCACGTGTTTGTCCACTTTCAAAAACTGATCAATATATAAGCCTAAGTATTTGATGTTTTCAGTTGATTCAATATAATCTTCACAACTGTCGCAAGTAATGAGATTGAGATTTTACATTTATGCAATTTTAGTTTATTAATATGGGATTTTCCTGCTGAATTTAAAGAAAATATTTAAGTTAAGCATGTCATTTATGTAAATTTGAAAAAGAATTGGACCTATAACTGTTCCTTGAGGCATTTCATACGTAACTAGTTTTTCTTCAATTTTCTCTGAGTATATGCTGACAATCTGTTTTCGATTTGTTAAATAGTTTCTGAGTAAATCACCGCATTACCTGTGGTGTGTGTTTATTTATATGCCAAAAATATGTATCTTCTAGAATTTTGAGTTTGAACAAAAACACACTCGTCAATATTATTCATTTAATAACAATCGACTTATGTATAAAGAGGAATATAAAATATTTGCATACAAGTTAACGGCATGCAGAAATAAAGTCATACAACATTCTTCATGGAGATACAAAAAAAAATTAACTAAGCTAAGGATTTTTTCATGCTTTAGCATTAGCAAAATTTGTTACTAAATTAGACAAATTCAAATATTGTAATCGAAATTAACGCTAAAATTGACATTTTTTTCTTGATTCATATAATATTAATATAATATATGTTTTAATTATTTTTAATTCAGAAAAACTGCATGCAACTGCTGCTATTGTGACCGGTATTGTCAAAAACAAGCAGGGAGACTAGAGAGAAGGAGGCCAATCTCCATGCATGACCCTTTGTTCAAAAAGTGAGGATAATCAGGATTCCCAATAACGCGTGGCGTTTTGTAGAACCTTTACCGTCATCGATTTTTGGGACACTTGATCCCTACTACAACGGGCAAGATTAGACTTCTGCTCTCTAGTCTCAATTCAATTAAATTCAAAACAAATTTAATAACAATTAATTAGTACAAAAAGTTGCTTAGCCAGTACCTGCCAGGGGCCGATCGTGCAACCACCGCGCTGTTACGGTAGCGGATTACAGGATCGAGCGGAACAGATCTAGGTCGGCGAAAACAGCAATTGGAAAAAATGAAACCTAAACAACTTTTGTGTAAAAACAAATAAAAAATATGTAATACAATTAAAATATCTAAAAAACAAATTTTAAAAAACTTAAACTACAGACTTATTTTAAAACTTTTTCACTATGAACTTTTAAAAATTTTAACAGTTGACGCAGGTACCTCAATCCAAACGAGGTACCGTCTGCGTGATGTATGAACGCCGGGCTGCACAAGACTGGCCTAAGCTTTGATTTTAAGATTCCTTTTTTATTTTAAAATGTTTTCATTTTATTAAAGATTTGTGATGGGGAATTAATTTAGAGCCAAAATGTACAAAAAGAAAACAAGAATAACAAACGCGACAAAAATGTTACAAACAGAAAGGAATAGGGGGACAGAAACGATTTAATGATACAAAGGATGTAAAAGAATGTAAAAGTAGATAGGGTAAGCGGAAGTTATGCTTGATGTAGTTTCGCGGAAAATCGGTAACGTCTGGTGTAAGGGGTGTTTAATCCGAAATGGGGCATTATGCTATCTAATTTGCGTTATGTGTCTTGTTAGCGGACTATCGCCCAGCTTGAACGAGTAGAAGTTTTGAGAAATCTGCTGGACGTAATCCGCTATCGGGGTTATGTCGGTAGTTGCAACGTGGGTATAGGTCTCTGAGGGAGGCGTATCTTCCAGAATTTGATATGAAGCACATAAATTTGTGTTCAAACCACTTTCAGTGTTTGCATTGTCGTAAGCAGTATGAGGCTGCACCACACCAGCGTCGCGTATGTGACGGACGGCCTAACCACCATTATGTACAACAATTTTTTATTTTATATGTTGAGTCTGCCACCCCCGACCATGAGCGAATACAGACTCCTGGACAGGGAGTAGATCATCTCTAGTCTACATGCACATAGGTATCACATGTTATGTACGAATATGAAATAACACAACGCGACATATGTCAAGGTATAACTAAATAGGGTAGTATTCAGGAAAAAATTGCATAAACACGTACACTAAGTTTTAATTATATTGTTTTACTTTCTTGGTCTTCGCTTTATGAATAATGAGGTGTTGAAGTATTAAAATGGGCTTGTCCCAGGCCTGGGTTTCACGGAACCCACGGAACCCCTTTGGATACGCCACTGACTTAACTATCATAGCTTTGACTGGCGGTAGTTTACTAAGCCTAATAATTTGATTTACGCAGGAACAGAAACATTAAACTTCCTTTGGGGATAAAAAATCGGGCAAACTTTCTTGTAATTAAAGCTAGTTGCGATTATGAATTTCATTATTTTAATTTTTTTTAATTAAAACATGGGGTTAATATGCAATGGTTAATGGAGTAAAATGACAAGATGGAAAATTGCTGTCACTGTCAAGTATTATAAAATTTAGTTAAGAGTCATATAAATATTTTTAAAGTAAAAGAATCTTACCTAGACTATTTGTTCTGACCATTGGTTCTGATAACACACACTCTTCGACGACCTTGCGAAACACATTTTGGCATATTAATGCTTTCGGCGACACAATCGCTATCAATGAGGTAATATACATAGAAACTTACAAATACCTATAGTTAATAAGAATATTAGTTTGAGATCTTTTCTATACTTGGCACCTAAATTTTATAACCTGTTACCTGCTGAAATTAAGCAGTTAAATAATCTAAAAAAAATTAATAAAAACTGTAGATTCTTTATGTCACTATGACTTCTTTAAAAATTTTTTTTGAAAGGTGTAATTATAGAAGATTTTTCCTGATTGGATTACAAGATATTTTTGTAATTTGTAATTTTTGTAACGAGATCAAGTTTGTTGAATTTTGTTAAAGCTAATCGCAGTAATCTACATTTAAAAAAAAATTTGCAGCATCGCTCCACCACTTTATTTTTGAAGATACAAAAAAAAAATTGAAAATTAACAAGATTCGGAATTGTCTCAGAATTACAATGCATATATTTTCAATACCACTTAATTGAGTAAAGTACGGAGAAAAACCTAATATTCTATTAGGTCATGACTATTACACCTTCTAGCGGCTATTTTAGAAATTCAAAAATATTTTTCAGCATTTTCTCAGGGTCACTTTACTTAAGGTAATTTTCTCCCTAAACTTCTGCGATTATTGGTTTCTGAGATATGGCCGACCACCAGTTTTAGTTGCCCACTCTGTACATAAGGGTCCCACAAATTAAAAAATAAATCATAATTCTCTTAAAACAATTCATTGAATTATGGCCTTAATTTAATTTGTTTCTGATGTTAAAATAAAAATAAGGTAAATATAATATTCCACGAGAAATCTTACAACATACCTATTCCTTCACTAATGCGTTCTTAGTTTTCAGCTTCCTCTTGCATTATTTTGTGTTATTTTTTACCATGTCCGAAAGAATTTCGTGTAATACAAGTTGAGTGTGACTAGGATTTACGAAGTGGAAGTGCCAGGATGGTAGACGGCTGAGATTAAAAGAAACAGAAAGAAAACACTGAGCGTACTTGACGAACTCTTTCAGCTGGGGCTGAAGTTGTTGTTAGGGATTAACAGTGCGATAGAACTACACTGAAGTGAGTTGAAATTACGGTGCGGAAAGGAATGGTGGGACATCCATTAGTTATGAAGTCGACTAGCGCTTACGCCGCCAACGCTAGGCGAGCATTTGTGCGAATCTCAGAGTTGAAATGAAAAAAAAAGCAACCAATCACGAAGACACAATTCTGTAAAGCCGAATAGCAAAATTAAAAAGAGATTTTACAATTTGAGTTATTACTTATTTGGCCGATCGAAATCAATTTAATAATAATAACATGTCTTCATACTCTCTACAAAAAAGGTAGCACAAGCTTGGCCAAGCGCCTATTGATATAATTAATTTTTACCTAAATTTGAAATAACAAAAATTATTATATTTATACTTACAGCCTAAGCTTATCTAATTTTAAGTTTAGTAAGTGATCTAATTCGACTATAGGTGCTAGAGACTTGATTACATTGTTGGAGAAATTCCTAGTTTTACGGAATTGTATGAAAATATTACTAAAATACAAATACAACACATACAAACTTTTACATGAGAAGGACAATGACATTTGTCAAATTAAAGAAAATAAACATGCACCAAGACAAAATTCTGGTCTCGGATAGATGTAGCTCATTCCACATTCTGAATACATATTTAACTTTCTAAGCCTTTTTGGTACAACATAAATTGACGCGAAAAAAAATTCTAAAAGTCATGAGCAAGCTCTCGGGTAGCAGACATTGTCAAAGCCTCGAGGAATTACTGCGTTGAGTACAACTATTAAAATATCTCCTGAGGAAAGGTATTGTGCAATTGATGTATATTGTTAACGCGATCCTGCGGCTACAGCACTGGCCTAGCCAGTGGAAATGTACCGTGGTCGTTCCCATCCTGAAACCAAATAAGAATGCGAAGTTGACCGGCAGCTACAGCTCCATCTCGTTGCTGTTGGCGATCTCTAAGTTAGTGGAGAAGGTCGTCTTGACTTGATATTGTTCAGGAAGAGCTTCACATCGACGATGAATCACAATTTGGGTTGGCTTGGATGGTGTAGAAGGTCGTTAGGATAGTTAACGATGTCGAAGTGCAATACAACCTCAGGAAGAGCACCGCCATGGTGCTTCTCGATATTGAGAAATCATTCGACACCGTCTGGATTCAGGGATTGCTCTATAAATTGCACGACTACAACTTCCCGACTTACCTCATAAAAGCAAATCCTGCAAGTTCGAGTAAATAATAAACTCTCAACATGGCTGGACACTCGTTCGAGAGTCCCGCAAGGATCGTGCCTGTCACCGAAGTTATAAAACTTGTACGTCTCCGATTTCCCAGAGTTCCTTAATACAAAGCTGGCCAAGTACGCCGATGGCACAGTCGCGTACGGGCATTCTCATAACGCATAAACGGCGAATATGTTGCTGAAAGCGCACATGGCTCGTACCACGGAGTATTATGGTCGGTGGAAGATTCGGGTGAACGCTGAGAAGTCGGGGACGATAGTCTTCACGCCTCGTTTCACTGAAAACAGAATATTCACTCCAATTTCGATCCGGGGAAGCCAAATCCCAACCAAAGAAGTCAGACTGGACTAACGACTGACGTTTAACACGCATATCAATGAGACAATGCGGACGGTCTACTCCCTGCTCATGGTCAGGGGTAGCAAACTTAACCGACTAAATAAAAAGTTGTTGTACACGATAATGGTCAGGCCGTCCATCACATACGTGGCGCCGGTGTGGTGCAGCATGCCGGCCACGATAATGAAAAAGCTGAAGTGCTTAAGCACAAATATATGGGCCTCATTTCGAACTCTGGAAGGTACAACTCCATCAGATACCTCTATGCACGTTGCGACGGCATAATCCCGATAGCGGACTAATTCCAGCTTATCTTTCAAAACGTCTGCTTATTCAAGGTGGACGATAGTCCGCTAACAAGACACATAACGCAAATTAGACAATATAATGCCCCATTTCGGATCAAACAGCCCTTACCGTACCAGATGTTACCGATTTTCCGGCAACCTCTGTAGCCAATTTTCACCAACTATAACTTCCGCTTCCCCTATCCATCTTTCGCTAATATTTTGTCTGCTCGATAGCCGAGTGGGTTAAGACGCGAGGTAGCAATCGCGATTAATCACACGGACATCGCACCACCAGGTTCGAATCCTGGCTCCGGTACTGGCACTGTCGGAGGAAATGTCCGCGTTTTTTCAATGTGTAACCCCCTTTCGCACAAACTATGGTTTCTGGAATTGGGGCTTGTCTAATTTCTGTGGTGTTTATTATTTTTATTACTTATTATTTCATACCTTTTGACTATCTTTAAATCTTTCCTGTCCCCCTCTTCCTTTCTGTTTGTCACTTTTTGTTACGTTTGTTTTTCTTGGTTTTGTTCCGTACACTTTTGTCTCTAAATTCATTTCTCATCATTAAAATCTTTGTAAATTAAAACCTTTTTCGAAATCAAAATTTTTAAAATCAAAGTTTAGGCCAGCCCAGCACTGACGTATCTCGCACCTTGTTCAAGTTCAGGTGCCTGTGTCAGATACAAAATTAAAAAGTCATGTTCATGTGCAAAACTGTTTAAAACGTTGTGGTAAAGACATGTAAAGATAAGGGAAATCAGTTTTTCGGACATAACTCGCTTAATTTGATTCGGATCGAAAAAGTGTAAAATGGAAGTGGTAAACGGACGAGCGGAGTGGGATGTGTGTTTGTGAGAGAGAAGGGAGAGAAGTAGGAGCGCTAGGCTTCTCCCCCGGCATCTCGCTGCACGGCTGCTGAATTGCCGCGCTCGTTTTTATATGTGTATCACGCGCGCGTGCAGGCCCTAATGAAGCTAGAGTTTCTGGGTAAAAAAATCTTGAAAGAGAATTGATTGCCCTTGAAAATGAGTTTGGTTCGAAGTCTCTAACCCTTTCCCTTGCCCTTCTACAGGGCAAAAACTTTGCGGGCCCCCCTCTCCCCTCCTAATCATCCGATCGTAATCTGGTCGAGCTTAAATCAAAGAGAAAAATATTCCAAATTTGATGGCGAAAAAATCGCTCCCACCACTTTACTTCCTGGCGAAAAATGACTTTTTCTAAAAACAATAACAGCAATAAATTGGTGATTTCGCAACCATTTGTTTATGGCGAGACTTGAAAATACATGATCGGAACTCAAAGTAGGCACATTTGTACACAATTTCACGTTTGCTGCGTGATTTGCGGAAAAAATTGCGGAAGTTACAGCAGTTTTAATTTAATTTATGTTTGCTCTTCCCCCTCCCCCTGTAATCAACCTAAATCAACCGAAATTTGGACACAGTACTTAGGTCCTGAGTGTCTATCGGGGAAAGAAAAAAGAAAAGTCGCCAAGTCACTTTCTTCGCCGAGAAGAACATGCGAAAACGGCTCTCGGTACGTTCTCGCCGCAGCGAAAAATCCGTATACAAATCGGTACCTTCAAATCGTAATATCTCGAGAACCGCTGGACCGATTTCAACGAGTCAAAATTCAGTTTACGCGCTTTCGCGAGCTCTTCCTTTACATTTTACACTTTTTCGATCCGAATCAAACTAAGCGAGTTATGTCCGAGGAACTGATTTTCCTCATCTTTACATCATGTAAATCCCCCCCCCCCACCACCACACTTCACTGTCGATTCGAAACCCAGGTCGGCACCACTAATTGAAAATAAATTGAAATTGATAGAACGTAAAGTGAACCAAAATTCATTTTTTTAGCTCCCTTTAATCTGATGAGATTCCGCCCCACACATTTCTTATGGGAAATGGTCCCCGGTGAAACTTACTGAAATCTATATATGTTATTCCTCTTGAGCTCCTGATCAAAAATCCTCGTGGCCACAAGGTCGGAAAATGTACAGTTTTCCAGACATGGGAGGGAAAAGTCGATATTTCGGGATTTTTTCACTAACAGTATGGAGCCATGGTCCTTTTAATGCGGCTTCTCTAGTATTCTACGAGGATTTTCGGGTCGCTGATTTCAAATCCGATGTCAAAACTAGAATTTGACAGTTGACAGCTGTCAGTGGCACTGTCAATTCGGTTTATTTTTCAGGAAAAGATTTATCAGAATATATACAAGGGGTTTTTCGGGTCGCTGATTTTAAATCCGATGTCGAAAGTGCAATTTGACAGTTGACAGCGGTCAGTAGCAATTTTAGCTGTATTATCCTGAAAAGATTTATCACATTATACCCAGGTCATGCGTGATAAATCTTTCCGCCTGCGGCGCATTTTCAAGCCCTACTTCTTTTCTGGAAAAACATGGTCGCCATAGTTATAATACAACATCCGTAGGCATAACAATTTCATCAACACCAACATTCAACCTTGAAGAAGTGTGTGCCAAATACACAAGACGCGATCAACATAGTTAGTTTTTTTATTGTCCTGTCTCCAACTATTTAAGCTTTAATCATTAAATCCCCTTGTAGCTGACGCTACATGTACACAGCTGTACTGCCCATCTTCGATGGACCCGCCCATGTCGAAATTATGGGACCGCCACTGGCTGCTTTCGTGACCGAATTAACAAATGGCTTATTTATTGTCTCTCCTCCATTTTTAACATACCCAAAGTATTTTAAATTTAACCTGACATGGCATCGAGGTTCTCTACATCACATATTCTGACATCTAATACATACAGCTAAATAAAAAGAGCCGTACATTTAACTATATAAAAACAGCAGAGGGATTTTAACAAATTTTTTAAATATTATCGATTCATTAGTTTATGTTTACATTCGTTACATTTTACATTTTTTTCTAACTAAAACTGTAGTAAATTTTAAAATAGTGATGACAACATTTAAATTAATAGTTCTTGTCATAATATGTTCAGTAGATTCTATTAGGGATTTTTTGTAAATGAGCGAATAAAAGGATGGATAATCCTTACGATCTATAACTTTTATTGAAATTATAGTATGTTACCTAAATATACAGAGTGTTCCTTAAATGCGTAAACATATAGTAACTGCCTATATTTTGGCTCAAAATATAAGGATTTAACAATAATCTACTTATATAATACAAAATTTCTCACCTAATAAGAGACATTGACCTTAAAATTTAGAATAAAATTCATTCGAAACAATATTTTCTAATTTCTAATTTTTTCCAATTTCTAATTTCTGGTTTCCAGTTTCTAATTCCTAGTTTCTAGTTTCTAGTTTCTAGTCTCTAGTCTCTAGTCTCTAGTCTCTAGTCTCTAGTCTCTAGTCTCTAGTTTCTAGTTTCTAGTTTCTAGTTTCTAGTTTCTAGTTTCTAGTTTCTAGTTTCTAGTTCCTAGTTCATAGTTTCCACTTCCTAGTTACTATTTCTAGATTCTAGTTTCTAATCCCTAGTTTCTAAACTGTAGTCTCTAGTTCCTAGTTCCTGATTCCTGGTTTCTAGGTCCTAATTCCTAGGTATTTATACATGGTTCCCAATTCTTAACCTCTGGTCCCTAATCCCTAATACCCAATCCCTAATTTATAATTAAAACTGAAAACCAGTCTTATTCGTCTATTGCGAAACATTTCGGCATTTTGTAAAAGTGATTTGTAGACATCAAAGACATTGATTTATGAAAAGAAGCCCTCATATGTAAACTCCTCCACTACCAGGACCCGAACCCATTTTAAAGTTGTCCCCTTAAACTACGCACATAAAAATTTTGGAGGTACTCAGACACTCATTGAAAAATTTAATAGCTCTTAGAAATTATTGTCGCCTCCCTAATTCGAAATAAATGATGTACGACTAAAATATGTAATGCTCCTGCAGTATTATGAGGCTATCAACTATTCAATAATCAAGGGAACTTGTAAGGTATGTGAGACCAACCGTTGGCATAGCTTGATTTTTAT
Organism: Leptura quadrifasciata; assembly: GCA_963675555.1. Classification (NCBI taxonomy): domain Eukaryota; kingdom Metazoa; phylum Arthropoda; class Insecta; order Coleoptera; family Cerambycidae; genus Leptura; species Leptura quadrifasciata. The sequence goes on from OY776673.1 coordinate 38,870,782, forward strand.
TAAGCCTAAACGTGATTTTAAATGCAAGCCATCATATTATATGGAAACAAAGGTACATGCCACCATAGCAACACATTAATATAGTCGAGGCAAGAATTCAAGCGATGCACGTCACAGATCGATTCTATAAATAAGGCAATACTGCTAAGAATCATGAAGTCCCATTAAACTGTACCTATTTTTGAAAAAAAGCTTAATAACTGGATGTCAAGAATTACTCTTTTTAACGTAATTAATGATTAAAAATTATGTTAGTATTAAAATTTCTTTAATGAGATCACTCGTGACGTGCGTCGCTTGAATTCTTGCCTCGACTTTAATTGGGTTTGCATATAGTGGAGTAAATATAGATTTGTAAAAAAACACATAGAAGAATAATTTTGTTTTGGTGAAACTAAGAATAATTATTTTATTTTATTTATGTTTTCTTTTTCTAGTAGTTGCACTTGATATGCTACTACAACAAGTGTCTACCTCCAAATCGGTAACTGGAGTTTGGAATATTGCTTGTAATTGTAAAGTTGGTTGCAAAACTAAACGTTGCCTATGCAAAACCATTGGCGTCACATCCAGCAATTTGTACCACAATGGAAGGAATATTTTCAAAATCAAAATGCAGATAACATTGTTTACGAAGCTCTGGTTGATGAAGAGCCTGAGCAATTAGAAATTATTCCTGATATTTATGATATTGCAGAATTCGAAGATGATAATTGTGAAGATGTTTGTACTTCAGAGAATATCTCAGATATATACGATTTTAGCGAAGGTGAAGAAATATTCCAAACTCCAGTTACCGATTCGGAAGTAGACACTTCTTGTAGTAGCATATCTGGCACAACTACTAGAAAAAGAAAATATGAATAAAATAAAATAATAATATGTAAAAAGTTTAATAAAAATTAAGTGAATTTTGGAAAAAAGTTATATCTTACCTTCGAGAGTTTTCTTTATCTAAATATTTAAAACCTGCTCACAATCACTTTTTATTATTAATATTGAAATTTTTGTAATGAATAATTACATATATACTTGTGTACGCATACGATTAATACCGAAAATGACGGGAAAAAATGACAGAAACTCCGCTAAATTAAAAAGAAATTTTTTTAGTTATATCACGTGAAAGTACATAAAAATACCTTCATTTTGGTAAAAAGAAATTCGTTCGACCATTTGGACAAATTTGGGATCGTTTTGAAAATTTCGTGGAATTTGGACTAAAAATGGAATTGTGGCCAAACTATTGGATATTTTTTACTAAAACTTGGCAGGCTATTTATTAGTTACATAGGTTACTTTCGTCTAACGTTTCATCAAGTTCGATTTAATTTTGGCCAAGTTAGCTGTAATTCAATTTTTCACGTTTTTTCAGTATATATATATACGTTGTTTTTTAGGTTTTCGCAGGTGTTAAATGAAGTGTCATGGCAGCTTTTAGCGAGAACCTGAAGATGGCAGATGAGATTCTGCCGAAACGTCGTTTAGACAACCATGACTCCTGGAGGAGTCGACCATCAACGCGGGAGAGCACTCGGAATTACAACAACACTTCATATATATATATATACCTATATACATATCGTGGGAGGCGCTGTACCGATTCTCACGAGATTTGAACTGAACATTCCTTGAATATGTACAATAAAAGGGTACCGTTCTAGTTTTTGAACTAGCATTTTAAAGGGTCCAAAATAAATTAAAAGTGAAAAACCACCCTTAAAAATGACCCCACCTACTCGAAGTAGAAAATTCAGGGTATTCTTAGTTTCGCCAAAACAAACTTATTTTTCTATGTCGCGTGGCTCCATGTGAAATTTCCTCTATCGCCTTATTTTGAGCTATTTATATTCCACTCTAATATCTTACCTTACGGTAGTATTATACTTATATACCATATGTAGAGTTGATATACTGATAAAATATAGCACAAATGGATGGCTGTTTGTTAAAAGCACAACAAACTTATTATCAGAACTATAAATTTAAATAGTAATGTTCATAGTGATATGTATGTATGTATGTAAAAAACTCACTTGCATTTTGGAGTGCTCATTATTACGCACCTATCTGATTTAGTTAAGTAGGTACATTGTAACCAAACAAACATTCTTAATAATCATCGAAGAGGAAAATTAGTTATAAAGAAATCCATTTCATAATAGGTTAAATTCAAATATCAAATAAGAAATGTTACTCTATCTGTATGTGTGTAGGTGTATGTGTAGACCATATCTTGTAAACGATAACTTCTGCCAGATTTAGAATTTTTATTTAAAATCTGATACATATGTAAAATAACATGGTAAAATGCCACATACTGTCATACAGGGAGATCGCCAGAGTTGCAAACCGTTATGCTTTACATCAGCTGTGCTACATTACAATTTTACAACAAAATATGACTCAAGTTTTTGATTAACCACACAGAAATACGAGGATGTAAAAACTGTATGCGGCATTTACCTTAGTAAGCATTTAAAAATAATTAGTGCCTTATTACTAAAAAGATATTGTACCTATTTTTAATAGCATTAAAAAATGCAACAATTAAATTGTGATTAATAAAATTCTGAAAACGTCACTAGAAAATTTTGATAAGATTGAAGACGATTTAACTAAATGTTATGAATATTATTCACTTTTTATATTAACTCTATTAAAATACCTTGGTATGCTAGTTTTCTATTAATCTCTTTTGATAATGAAATTCATTTACCTACTGAATAAAGGTTGACAATTCAAAATATCATAGACCTCAGACATCCTGTACAACACAGTGAATCAAATTTTATTACACAATTTTATGCTACCTATGAGAAATTGCTTTGGGTTATATATATGTTTTTTCCCAGCCACAACAGAGAAAAACAAAATCTCATATTCTCCTTTATTTTATTTCTTTCATTTTCAATATTCTTTTCAGTTCATTCAGTCCCAGACAATATCCCCCCCTAGTATCAATATGATGTATCATCCTTCGAGAAATATTATAACCTGTGATCAGGAACAACATATTTAGGCTGAGAAACTGTTACTTTATGTATAAACAAGATATAGGGATTATGTTTGTCGGCGGCTTATTAAAGTTTTTGTATGATTGTTGAATTGTTTTTAGGGCATTTTTTGCTATGTCCTTGAAAATAAGTAAACATTTAGATATAATTGTGATAGGGTTTAATTCGCAGTGATACGGTGGCAACCTCAATACAATTTTAATTATTGGTTTTTGCAATTTCATAAGTTACGTACAAATCATATTGTTCTTTGTGTAGTGTAATTAACTGTAGAAGTTCAGATCGAACCATATCTAAGTCAAATTCAATATTCTTTGAGAATAATCAATTCTGCATATCTTCCTTCTTCGTTGATGTTGTTGTGATTTTTTGCTACTTTGCAGTTGTGGTATGATGCGTTGTCCATTACAATGACAGCAATATCAGGTAATAGTTGTAATAACTTTTGAAGCCATTCTTCGAATACTTTTGCGTTTATTTTCTTATGATAATCGGTAATTTATATACCTTTAAAAACCAGCAACACCCCATCAAAAAATCCAATTCAGATCCCACATGTACAACTATAAGACATTTTCCTTTCCCAGATGGATGATTTTTTAGTCCCGTAGATAGGCTCTCGGTAAATACCGGGTTCCGATTTTTGACACTATTGTCTAACCAGTTTTTCGACTAATTGTTGTTTCCTCGAGTAGAACGGAAGGTCCTTCGAAGGATTTGACCTTAGCCACCCCTACTCCAGGCTTCCAACCCTTGTAGGGGGTGGAAAATTGATATTTGTTTTTGCGAGAAAAAATTGATATTTGTAGGAGGCGTTACTTTGAGGAAGGTGGTAGGTGACCAGGGTTGTGTAACCCGCCCCGGGGGTTGTTTTAACCGTTCAAAGGGGTGGAAAATCTATTTGTAAAAACGTCTTAATAAACATATTTTTTACATTATTTTTCAATTATAGATGAAAAAATCAAAGCGGGGGGGGGGGGCATTGTCTAGTCCGAGGCGCAAACATATCTTAGTAAATAAAATATACATTTATTGTCCTTTAAATAACACGATTTTATTTTTCTTATGCCTAATGGTTTGTGACTTGACTCCATGACACTATGAAATGGTGACTTTGAATCTGCGAGTCTCCATTGCAATGTGTGCAACTTGTGACGTGCTTTTCTCCACCCCAGTTGGTGACGAAAAGAAAAAGGGCCATTCTTTGATAATCTAGCTCCGGAAATGGGTTTTCGGTTTTAGCTCGAGCGCCAGTCCTAGTTTAGGTATTAGAACACACTACACATAAGCCGGATACGCGAGGCTGAATAGCCCAAGTGGAGAAACGGTACTCCAGTGGGGTCAGTTTGGGAAATTAGATGTTCACATACAAACAGTAAAACTCCGAATTTTATAAATAATATTAATAGATTAATGGGCGCAGACTAAACACGGATATCAGACGTGAGAAGTGAGACCACAGATGTATAAAAAGAATACAATGTAAAGTAATGGAGAAGTTTGATATAGTACTTGGGTAATACCCTCAGTTTACTTACTCTTCCATGGAAATACTTACTTCTTGTGCTTACAGTCAGGCATGTCTACTGCAGTGGGGTGGTCGGAACGGAATGAAACTGGACGGTGTTCTCTAAGTAGTCGCCAGACGGGTGTGTTGCTGGTCGATGACATAGTACAGGTTTTGCCAAAATTCTGCTGCTCGAAAAGATATTTGATACTAACGGTATCTAGGTTCGGATTTCGAAGTGGACACATCTGCTGTCGATGGGACGCTCTGGCTGACTGCCAACACGGGATGAATTCAATTATTTCCTTCAAATACTTACAGGCGGGGGAAACGGTGGTAGTGGATGCACGATGTATCGACGTGACGGCAAAAGGTCGGGATATTTTCGAGTTAGTAAAAGTAATCAACCACCTGAATTTTGGAACTCAGAATATTTTCCTCGCAGATCGGAGCAAACGGTAGGCGGGCACGCGAAACGTGTACTGGTGAACTGACTGACGGACAGCTTCAGTTATTCCCTTTAACGGGAGGATGACTTGATACGGGTGACGTCAGATCGACTTAGAAAATACTCATATTACCTTTTATACTTATATTTCGTACAGATCGGTACGGGAAACAGAGCTCCACACATCTAACACGCGAGACGGCTGGGTACGTATTAAAATATTTGCTGCTTGTCTCATGTGAATAGACAATCCCCTCTCGTCGCTTCCCCCCCCACCCAAGTTCATCTGCATTTACACACGATAGGTTATTTGTTGCATCTACAAATTAATAATTTATTAATTTTCACGAAAAACGTTTCGTTACGAACTTCCATTTTGTTCATAAAAACATATCTTTACATTGTTAGTTGTCACAATATTATATTACATTTTAAAAAATCGTAAGAGACTCAATTAGCATACCTTGCGTCAGATTCCAGCCTACTCTTATTAATAACCAAATCTTTCAATTGTCACATTATTATTTAATGCACACAGATTAAGTGCATAGTGCATTACTATTGTGTCTATCTTGTGTATGTTCTGTCAAGCCTTTTAAAAATAAATTCGATTTACCATACTTAAGACTTAACATACCCCTGCATTTGTCGTCTTTACACACACTGCCATCCGGCATTTCGATCACTTCCGTTAGAATGTTAAAATATGAATTCAACTGTAATCAACAACAAGAGTAAATTAATTTGCCTACTGGTGAATGCTTGCATTGTGCCATAACAAAATGATGACATGTAATTTAATTTAAAGCATTAAAATACTGCAATGCAAACATGCAATGCTGCATTTTTTACAGGCATTTGAAAACTGCTATTAAATTCATCTAATTAAACAGAGTTTTACAAAGCCAATGTAACAGTACACAAAAGCAAAAATTACATGTATTTTATGAACAAATAAATAGCAAATATGTTTCAAATGTAGAGTTTCATATAGAACTAATTTTAAATAATTCCTTTGTTATCTGTGTGTTGTCCAACAGCTAAAATGACTTTTCAGAACTGTTATTGTAGCGTTCAAGCTACAATATTTCGTATTTATATGAATAACACACAAATATAGCATAATTTTGATAAACCCTATGTACGGATATGCACACCACTAATAGATTATTAGTCATCGTGTATTAACTTAACCATCTCAAATTGTTTATTGTTATTAGTTTGTCCATATTTAAATTTTTATAACAATATCTATAATTATACTAAAATTTTCTTTGTAATGCTATCGGCAGTGTTCCTACCAGACATTTCCTTATAATCCAGTCTGTGTATAAAAAAACCGATCAATTTCACGCAAAAAAATATTATAGATATCTGACGGTTGTAGGTCATAGGGGAGTTAGTAAATGATAAATACGTATAGACGTACAGCCAGATTTGCACTATTTTTTTTATAAACAACGACCAAAGTCGGAAAATTCAGTTTTCGGGCCGTAGAATTTTCCAATTACATTTTAGAGAAAAGTTGTATTAACAAAAGTTGTGGGTATTAAAAAGACCTTTAATTTAATTTTTTATGCCTTAAAATCGTTATCTATCGAGATAATGGCGGAAAACCCTCTTTTTGCACTATTTTATAAATGTTAATAACTTTTGAAATAATGGCAGTAAGTGACACATAACATCTTGGTGATGAGGCCATTATGGGTCTTTATAAGCATGCGAAATTTCAGCCAGATCGGTTTGATAGTTTATGAATAATTGCATTTGTTTATCCCAGAGACCGTCTGCATAAACAATCGTCATAAGCAAGATAATGGATCTAGAGATGTTTAACAAAATGGAATGGATTCTTGAAAGGTTGATTTGCAAGGTAAGTTGAAAAAATAAAGTATTTGTTCAAAAAAGTGTTGTTAATAAGTCCGTTTAAAAGGTAAGTAGGTGTTTTTTGGCTTATAAACAAATCGAATAACACTGTTATTTTTTATGATAAGCGCTTGTAATTAAAACACGTTTTTTTTTAATGAACCCTCTACGACCAATAAGCAGTCAAGATAGCAACTTTAAAAAAAATCATATCTGTATTATTTATAAATATTAACAATTGAAATTTTCACGGATTTTCAATGATGACCTATATTTCATGATTCAATTGATAAGTCTTAGCCCTGAAAAATGAAGGTACTCTTGCAAGAGCGCCACGCCGTGGTGCCCGAGTTCCGTTTTCATGCGGCCACTTTTTGAGATCGAAACTTCAAATTGAAGCGCGCATGAAAATTTTACAATATCTCGGCTTCCAGACAACGTAGAACCTTCATTTTTTTTTATCTGCGATGACTCGATGAAATGTTAGCAACCTGCTAATTTCTATTGCCCTGGAAAATTTAAAAATGCCGGAAAAATCTACATGTTTTTATTACCCATGCCTTATTTTGAACGTGAATGCAATAAATCTATAAATGTATTACAAAAAAATCTACATAATTAATTTTATAAATATTTAAAAGTATTTTATTTTGTTTAGTACATACACACACATGTTGGGAACTGGCTTTGTTTTCGGCACGTGTATACTGTTATTCTTTTTCAAATACGTTTATCATACGATTGATTTTTAAGACGATTGTAACAATTTAAAACTTATTCCATTAAAATAATAATAATGAATATCATTTATAACAAATTCAATGCAAAGGAAATCCATATAAATTGAAGAACAAAAAAGACCAATAATTTCTATATTTCATTCAAAAATTATTAACAATATTATTTAATAATAATTTGATGCGAATAAAATAAATATATAAAGAAAATAAATATAGTTCACAGAAAAAAGTCAGTCATTTTTATGTTTAATGCGAAAATATTTTATTACGTACAAATGGCTGCTTCATTAATATATAAATTAATTAGATTATAAAAAATAAATAGTTTAGAATAAAATTCTGCCATCCACGTTGAAAATAAGGTATGGGTAATAAAACATGTAGATTTTTCGGCATTTCCAATTTTCCAGGGCAATGGTAATTGGCCAGTTGTTAATATTTCGTCGAGTTGCCCCAGATTTAAAAAAATGAAGGTTCTATGTTGTCTAGAAGCTGAGATATTGTAAAATTTTCATGCGCGCTCCAATTTGAAGTTTCGATCTTAAAAAGTTGCCACCTGAAAATGGAGCTCGGGCTGCTCTCCCTACCTCCTCACCACGACGCTTGCAAGGGTACCTTCACTTTCAAGAGCTAGGACTTTACACCCATTGCATAAATTGTATACTTATCAATTGAACCGTAAAATATAGGTCTTCATTTAAAATTTGTGAAAATTTCAACTCTTAATGTTTATAAATAATACAGATATGATTTTTTTTAAAATTGCTATCTTGACTGCTGCTGGTCGTAGAGATTAAAGGTCTTTTTAATACCTACAACTTTTACTAATTCAACTTTTCTCCAAAACGTAATTGAAACATTCTACGGCCCAAAAAAAATTGGGTAAATCTGACTGTACGTCTATAGGTATTTCTCATTTACTATCCCCTCCCTATGACATGCAACCTTCAGATACCTGTAATAAATTAAATCAACTGTTTTCTTATACAGACTGCGGTATTATGTAAGGCCAACTTTAGTTTAAATTTAAAGTATTACTTAGTTATTATAGAAAAACAATTATAACAAAGAAACTTTAGTTATTTGCAATGACGTAACTTCAGATATTTTATAGAGCAGTTAATATTAGTCATTTAGTCCCTGCTTAACTTATTGTAGTGACTATTACTTATGAAGTTATTGGTTTATATTCAATCTAATTACTTTCATTTTAGCTGTGTACAACCATCATCTGTTAGTGAATGCATGATAATATTAAAATACCTTGATAGATGTTACTACCACTCAACCAAGTAAATTATTATGTTTATGTTACCGACATTTAATCAGAATCGTTAAAGCCATAGCGAAATAGCCAAATACGGTAAAGATCATAGACTACCGAGTATTATGAATTAATATGAAACATAAACAAAATTTTTATATTATTCTTTTCTTGGTTAATGTTAATTAGTATTTTGCTTTTTAAAATTTTATATTTATCTATTAATCATGCGGAAATTAGTAATTTTTTTTTTGTTATTTTAAGGAGTAGTCAGCATCTCATTTAGGTGAAGAAAATTATGTACTTCATTTCCATTAGTTGAGGATTTTATTTATTATTAGTTATTAGTATTATTTATAACCTGACTGAAAATTGGTGGGAAATAACCACCATAGAAGGTTTCTTTGTACACAGATGCTAGAACTACTCCATTTTCCTTTCTGATACGGCAGTGAAAGCTTTATTCTCTCTAGTGCGATAATAATCTATGTTCTACATTTAATTATGTGTATATTTCTAAATTCTATGATCAGGCATTCTAATTTTTGCATATTGAACCATACATTTGACTAACAACACTGCATAGATTCTACATAACTTTGAGTATACCATTTCTTTTCCTAATGCAATAACCGATTTATACCAGGAAAAATCCGGGTTCACCGCGAAACCCAGAACTTTAGCGACAACAAATAGATCCCTGGTAGCTTGCCGAACGGAGTCTCGGGAGTAACAGTTAGCCACACTACCAAGGTGACACAGGAACTTCACTTAAATCAATTTAAAAGGAGGTGAAGAGGGGATTTCACATATATAAAAGACCGATGGCAGGGGCCAGTCGGAAAGGTAGATTTCGTCCTATATTAAATCACGATTTTATAAAAAAAATGTCTATGTATTTTAGCAAACAATGTTTAGGACAATTGTTGCAGGTCTAAATGAGCACTATTCAACGAATATCGCATGTACTTATTAGATTCTAAATAAAATTTTGAGATTTTTTTAAAGATTTTGAAACGCCGCCATTTTTTAAATTTTTCCTATGTGTTTTAGCAAAAATAGTTCTAGATAAAAGTTGTAAGTCCAGATGAGTACTATCCAACGATGTATCACATGTATATATTTGATTCGAAATAAAATTTTTAGATTTTTTTTTAAATTTGAATCGCCGCCATTTTGAAACTTTGTTTTGATCCGTTGAAAAATGTACCCTTTAGAGTGTTTACAAATTTCGTTCTATAGCTGATCTGTTTTCTAACTTAAAGAGGGTTAATTCCCCACTTTTATATTTCCTGTGGCGTCGCGCTGCTGCAAATTATTTGTCTTCGTTTAGCACTCGTACAATTGTGTTAAACGTGCTCACCTGATACACCCGACAGCGACCAAAGACCGCGACCGGAAACATGTACCACGCGACAAGCTAGAGACCAATGAAAGGGAGGGCTACTCACCCGAAACACGCAACAGCGACACACAGTTGTGAGTGCGTTGAACATGTGAACGATCCATCTTTTGCGTCTGAAGGATTTTTTCTATATTTATCAAAAATGAATGTTAACGTTCACAAAATAAGGGTTCAAAACGACTGTTTCAGACGGAGAATAATATAAAATTTATACTTACTGTTCGTTTTTGCTTAACTGCTGCTCTGATGGTATCTATTAGGCGTCGTAATACTATAAATCTAACCCTGGAGGTACTAATACTTTCTTAAAATTATACCTAAAAGGGAATTTTGAAAACACAAGTAAAAGACAATATAAAGTTCAAAAATATATATTAAATCTCTTCAAAAATTTATGTTTTACAACAACTTCAAGAAATATGTTTTGACAAGCAATAGTCTGGCCCGTGTACAACACATGGTGAGGAACGGAACGATTTATAATGTACCAACTACCATCCAATATGCGGTTTTTGAGCTAACGATTACACAAAAAGATTCAAGAAAAGTTCAATGTTTATATAATTTTGGTGGGCTTTTGCTTGCCTGTCTATTCACGTATTTTTATTTCAATATCAATTTTGGTCGCTCCTCGGAGCTTTAAAATGCTTGAATCGCAACGACTTTGAATTATATTTGGGCAATTACAATTTCATAGGTTCAGGCAAGGCGGTCCCATGCACATATGAGTACATGGTAAAGATACTTTTCTGACACCGAATCACTGAGGAACCGGCTTAGGGCAAATCCCGTTAAAACTCGTCATTTTCCCGTCAAAATCGACTGCTAGGAAATGATGAGGGTCCCATGTCGCTAAAGGCTATTTTCGCTAAAACTCACGATATAGTTTGAATAGAAGCTGGATTAACTTGTCCTCATATTTAATACCACGCATGAGTTGCAGTGCTTAACAACGTGGATTCGTAAAAGGGTTTTTAATTTTGAAATTTTGAAGTTCAAGTCCAATTTTAGTATACTTTCTAAAATTGGGTGGTCGGGGCGACATTACGTCCCTATGCAGCGACACTTACTACACTTTCTAAAATTACGCTCCTTGAGGAGTTATTGAAATTTTTGCATAAAAATCGCTCCGTAGAGCGAAAATATGATTAAAATATTAAAAACCTCTTCCATGATATTTTTACGTGAAGCACGCTTTTCATGCGAAATATTTCGGATTTTGTTGCAGTTTCGAAAAGTATATCGAGGGTTTTATCGTGCTCTTTAACAAACACACAGGTCCAACACACTTGTACGAGTGATAAACGAAGACAAGCAAACTGCAGCAGCGCGACGCGACAGGAAAAGGTATCGCGGCACCGCTACCGAATCAGTCCAGAACTTACTCAAGCGACACCGACCAGAGACCGCGGCAGTTGCTGCTCGCATCGGGAGAGCTCCCATTTAATTCCACTAAATCGGTGCCCTGCGCGACACTTGCCGCTGTCTCTCGCTGCCTCCGGTCGTGGTCTCTGGTCGCTGTCGCGTGCATCGGGAGAGAGTACCCTAAGTTTATTTTTGCAATTTTTAAATTTTTCGACTTTATTTATTTAAACATTGGTTGGCTTTGATCTCTATTAATCTCTACTTTGTTTCAATGTACATTTTGATGCAATGAGTTACTCCAGAACACATTTTAAAACACGTAGTTATTATTGTTTTCTAAGAATAAATATGTTAAGGCTTTATTGACGATCCCACCCATGAGGTATATTCGTATCTATAACAATCGATGTTCACTGAATTTTGTCAATCTAATCGGTCGTTTTGTACACTGTGCATCGTGTTAATTTCGAATATTTTATATATTTTTCTCGATGAAAAACTGATAACTTATTTATATTTCTGTTATTATTTTCAAAGTACATAAACGATGGAAGCCATATGACTTTCAAAGTGTGCGATGGCAAACGATGTTATTCCTGATGTGCAATTTTTTCGCTCATCAGATCTTATACTAGAAAATAATTTACAATGTTTTAGCTAGCATACATTGCATTTCAAAAGAGATACCAAGTCAGCTTGTAGCGCATTACGAACACTGTCTGTACTTTGCTATACTTTGTAACACGGTTTGTGTATCGCATCAAAATCGAGTTTTATATATTCACGGCCTCGCACTGACGAATATTTTATCTTGCTTTGTTCACTACTTTATAAACTCGTTATTCTTTGCAAAATAGTTTTATGGCAAAATATTGCTGTATTTAAATACTACTTTGTGTGTTATGTATACAAAGAGGAGATTCATTATACAGTCAGAACAAAAAGGTATTCTGCAACTTTTGATGTTTCCCTTGTCTGATATTAGATTTTAGGAATACAGAATATGTATATTGTCGTATGTGGGATTTGTAAATTGTTTATAGCGTGCTTTATATTATCTTTTTCATTTTTTAAAGTTCATGAAAGCGTTCTTTACAAGCGAATGCTTGTTTGAATTCAACAATTGTAACTTCCCAATGGTAAAATAAAATTAATCGTTTAAAAAAATCCTCGACGGCAAAATGTAGAAATTTTTAATACCCTTTTAAATAGAATCGCAGTTCTGTACCACAAAATTATTGGAACCAATTCGGACAAAATACGAAGTTAAGGATACTGAAAATAGTACTCCATGCGGAGCTGCCACAGATGCTTTATGTAAATCAGTTACGCGACCTCTTCCAGTAAACAAATGTGCGTTAGGATGGCGTATAACTGATCCACCCCCGGCAGCGCTATTAAGATCTTAGCTAAACGGGGCATGCAGATGGTGCATAGCTGAATGCTCCTTAATTGGGCCTCGTGGTACTCCGCTTAAAACAAGTCTGTTATGGTATTGCAGAGGAAAACGATAAATGAAAACGGTCACAGACGTAGTGGGGAATAGAGAGGGTAGTGGCTATGCATAACGCATAGCTGTTTGTATCACATCATGTTTTACGTCTTTTATGTCGCGTGCATTAGAATGAGAGAGAAGGTCAGGCTTGTGTTGTTTGCCAACTAGCACGAACGACATGTAAGATATGGTACTTCAGAGGCGGACTTAGTTTACTTTCATATACGGCGGAGTGTACGGGTGTAAGTGCAATTAATGCATTAATACATTAGTTTATATTTGTCTTTTTGCTGGTATGTAACTTATTTATTACAAAAATGAGTCGATCGAGTGATTGTGAGTGTGAAAGTGACAGTTATAGTGATTTCAGTGATAAAGAAAATAAAATTCCAAATGAGTTTCAAGGGAGAAAAAAACGGCATTTAAGCAGTGACGGGAAACAAATTTGTTTAAATGTGTATAATACTCTTTTACAGCGACAAACTAATGACTTTAACTTGCGTGATTTAGATATATTAACGGAAACAGAATCTTTAACCCACGTTCCCTATTCCACATTGTACAAACTAGTGAAAATAGGTGTTACCGAAAGAAAGCAACGTTGCGACGCTGGTATATCAAAAATTTTAGATCCATCAATAGCAAAACTTTTAAAAAATGTAATTTATGATGCATATCAGAAAAATGAAATCCCGACTGTTGACGTGGTAGACAGAAAACTAAAGGAAATGGATTGTCCTTTGAAATATACGACAAGAACTTTAAGGAACTGGCTGAAAAAAATTGGATTTAAATTTAAAACAATTAATAAATGCGTGGCGATTATGGAAAGCAGACGAATAGTGGATTGGCGACATTCATATCTAGAGGAGATTAAAAAGTTCAGAAGGGAAAATAGAACAATTTATTACCTAGATGAAACTTGGTATGACACTCACGATACCGTAAAAAAAGGATGGACTGATGGAACTAAAAAATGTCTACCACAGTCATTGCCTCCAAATAAGGGGACTCGATTGGTTATATTACACTGTGGATCAGGTGATGGATGGGTAGATAATGCATTGAAACTATGCGGGAAAAACATGGAAGAGTGTAACGTGGATTATCACAAGAATATGGAGGGAGTAATTTTTGAAAAATGGTTTGAAAATACTCTAATTCCAAAATTAAAGCCAAATAGTGTTATTGTTCTTGACAATGCGAAGTATCATTCAAGAGAATTATATAAAATTCCTAATAAGAGTTCGACTAAATTGGAGTTGCAAATTTTTTTAACGGATCACGACCTATATTATATGGACAGTTATACTAAAGCAGAATTGTTGGAAGTCCTTCATACGAAAACATTTGAGAAGAATTATGTTATAGACAGTATAGCTGAAAGATTTGGCCACAAAGTTTTAAGATTACCACCATATTATTGTATTTTCAACCCAATAGAATTGATTTGGGGAAAATTGAAAAAAAATATCAGAAAAGGAAATACTTTTCCAAAATTCGACAAAAAAGTCATAGAGTTAATTAAAAACGAAGTGTCCAAAATTACCAAGGAAGATTGGGAAAAGAGAATTGCCAAAGTGATTAGAATTGAGGATGATTATTTGAAACTTTGTGAATTTAATAAAAATGGGGAAAATAAATTCATTATAAATTTAGAAGAGGATAGTTCATCATCTGAAAATGAAGAAGAGGGGGAGAACGCACAGGATTCTGAGGAAGAAGTGATTGTGATGACTTGTGATTGAAGAAGTGATAGTGATATATATAAGTTTATTATTTGTGTCCGTTTTTGTGTTCAATGATAGTGATCGTGATATCAAGCTTATTATTTATGTCATTTTGTGTGTTCGTAAGTATTTTAATCTATTTTTATTTATTTAAAGAATTCAATTATATTTAATTTTATTTATTTGGAGAATACATATTTTATTTACGAAAATTTACTATTTCGAGTTTTGTTTCTGTTTTTAGAGGTTTATTGTTATTTTTTAATTTATTTTGAGAATACCTATATATTTTTTTACTGTTACTATTTTAAGTTTTTTTTTTGTTTTCAGATGTTTATTGTTATTTTTTTTATTTATTTTGATGATACCTATATATTTTTTTACTGTTACTATTTTAATTTTTTTTTGTTTTTAGAGGTTTAGTTTTATTTTTTTGTATAATTTTCTTTATCCTGTACTAATATTCTTTACCAATCCTATCATGGCAAGATATGCTCATACCTCCCCGTGGTTCTTGCTAGGTAGTAACAATTTACTCAAATATTAAGTGAACTAGGATACTGTAACTACTGCATAGTCAGTAGTGTAAATTGTTGCCAGCTAAACTGAGCCCACACAACAAAAGCCAACGCAATTTTCTTATGGAAAAGTGACTTCCGTTAAATTGGTTGAATTTTTGATATGTTGTGTATCCTATCTCTGTATCAAATGCATCAATATCTCAGATTTCTTTAATAACACCTAAACAGTATAATTGATTGTCTTATCATATCATATGACGTCATAGCAGGTCATGTCGTGTCACAGAACCTCATAGTGGTCACTTTGAATTTTATTGTGATCGGAGCACCTAGAAGTAAGAGAAAAGAATGTTATTTAAATCATGATGTTCTATGACACGATATTACATGCTATGACGTCATATGACGTGACGACGTTTGAGATTATATGATGTAATATTTCAATAAATAAACCATGACAGTTATGAGGTGTTTTCAGACCACTGTGAGACCCTAGAAGCAAAAAAAAGAGTACTGATTTAACCCAGACCCATACACCTCAAATAAACGATAATTCTTACTTTAGCAAGCTTTATCTCAAGACTGTGAAAGTTTGTCAATTTGTGCCAATTGAGACATTTGATCAGAGAGATGGGATACACAACATATCAAAATTTCAACCAATTTAACGCAAGTCACTTTTCCATAAGAAAATTGCGTGGTCCTTTAAAAGCGTAAACAGACATACGTACACAATATAGTTAAGTCCGGGCCTGCCTTCTTAGCGTCTCACCTCGCACCCCCCCTCTCAATTTCCTCTTTCCCGCACTATACATAGCCTTGATGTTAAGGGATGTACTCCAATACAGTTAGAAAATTTTATGTGGTGAACCCAGAACAAAATCACCTAAAGCTGAATCCTTTGGGAGTGTTTAGCAATTATAATCTTTATTACTATACTAATAATCCCCGGCTATCCTGGAGGTGGAATATCACGAAAATCGGATTTCAACACCTAAAATTAGGCTTCTTCTCGTAATTTTTACATTATGTCAAGAATTACCAAGTTTAATTAAGAAAATTGAGGACAATAAAAAATACACAATTTTTGTTATTAAATTAACAAAAATGAATCCTCAAACACCTAAAATGCATTCATTAGTGAAGATACGCACAAAAAAATCTGCCAATTAGGCCTGAAGTTCATTTATAATGTTAAAGAACGCTATAACCCCGATATACTTTTCGACGTTGTAACAAAATCCGACTTAGGAAATACTTCGTAAGAAAAGCGTGCTTCACGTAAAAACGCCGTGGAGGAGGTTTTTAATTCTTGGAAATATATTTTTGCTCTTCGGAGCATTTTTTATGCCAAATTTTCGCTAACTCTTCAAGGAGCGTTAATTTGGAAAATGTAGTAAATGTCGCTGCACAGGGACGTAATGTCGCCCCGACCACCCAATTTTAGAAAGTATACTAAAATTGGACTTGAACTTCAAAATTTCCAAGATTAAAAACCCTTTTACGAATCCACGTTGTCAAGCACTGCAACTCTTACGAGGTATTGAATATGAGGACAAGTTAATCCAACGACTATTCAAAGTATATCGGAAGTTATAGCGAAAATAGCCCTTAGCGACATGGGACCCCCATCATTTCCTAGCAGTCGGATTTGACGGGGAAATGATGTGTTTTGACGGGGTTTGCCCTAAACCGGTTCCTCAGTGATTCGGAGTCAAAAAAGTATCTATACCATGTACTCACACGTGCATGGGATCTGCCTTGCCTGAACGTAAAATTTGTTACTGCATAATACAAACGAAGTAGAAACGCTTCAAGCAATTTTAAGCTCCGAGGAGCGACCAAAATTTATGTGAATTAATAAATACGTTTATAAGACAGGCAAGCATAAGCCCACCAAAATTTCAGTTACATGAAACTTTTCTTGAATCTATTTGTGCATCGTTAGCTTATCAAACTGCATATTGGATGGTAGTTGGTACCGTATGAATCGTCCCGTTCCTCACCATGTGTTGTACACGGGTCAGACCATTGTTTGTTAACATTTTCTCTGAAGAAGTTGTTGTAAAAACATAAATTTTTTAAAAGATTTAATATACATATTTTGAACTTTATATTGTCTTTTAGTTGTGTTTTCTAACAAAATTCCCTTTCAGATTTAATTTTAAGAGAGTGTGAAACAGACAGTGTTAGATTTATAGTGTTACGACGTCTTCCAATTGATACCATCAGAGCCGCAGTTAAGCATAAACGACAGTAAGTATGATTTATCCATCAATCTCCGTCTGAAACAGTCACGTTGAACCCTAAAAATTTTGTGAACGTAATATTATTATTTAGAATTTAAGAAAAGGTTGAGGAAAAAGAAAATAAATTTTTTCTTTTTCCTATTTTTTTTAAATTTTTCTAAGTTTTTCGAGCAGAAAATACGTCCTTCAGACTTCCATCAAAGCATGGATCGTTCACAATAACAGCACCATCATCATATGAACTAATAGATATCATAAAAGATAATACTAAATTCACTGCAAAGCATAGTATTATAAATTCTTACGAGTTAGTAGAAAAAATTAAAGGTATTTTTCTGCCAGATAACGCAAAACTAAATTAATTTAAATGAAACAATTACCGCAGCCGAAAATCTTTTCAACAAAAAGAATACAAGCAAACATTAATCCTGCTATCTATGCGTTGTTGGTTAGCAACAGAACGGCAAGACTATCACCCCCACACTATGAAAGGGAGTAAAAAAATTAAAATGTGATTTAGAGTGTGTACAAGAATGAAACGTCTCAAAAAAAATTTTTTGGTGTTAGCTACCCCCTCTACCACCCCCATTGCCACCCCTCCCTATTATTAAAGGAAGTAAAACATTAAACTGGAATTCAGCGTGTGTACAAGAACCAAGGGCCCCTAAAATTTATTTTGGCATTAGTTATATCCCCTCTACCACCCCCGTTGCCTCCCCCGCCCTATTGTTTAAAGGAATAAAAAATTAAATTGCGATTTAGTGTGTATACGAGAACCAAGGAACTCTACATTTTTTTGACATTAGCCACCTCCTCTATCTCGCCCATTGCCAGCCCCACCCTTTTATTAAAGGGAGTAAAACATTAAATTGAAATTCAGCAGGTGTACAAGAACCAAGGGCCTCTAAAATTTATTTTGGCATTAGTTACCCCCTCTACCACCCCCATTGCCACCCCCACCCTATTGTTTAATGGAATAAAAAATTAAAATGGGATTTAGTGTGTATACGAGAACCAAGGATTTCTATTTTTTTTTTACATTGGCCACCCCCACCCTATTATTAAAGGGAATCAAATATTACATTGGGATTTAGTGTGTATAAGATTTAGATACAAAATCTAGATGTGGAAGTAGTGATTTCTTGGGCAGCGGTTTTTATAGTATAGAAAGTCCTTCCATACTAGTACAATTTCCCCAGCAGAAGATGCCAGGAAAAGGAAAGTATGGAGTAATGTATAAATAATAAAGAGTTTATAATGTTTCAGTACTTACCTTAGTAGTAGTACCTTAGTGCTGGATTGCAGAATTATTGCTGACAAGTTTATCGGTGATACTTTGAATATGGTAATCCCAAGAACAATAATTTTTGTCCATTTCAATTCCTAAAAATTTTATATGCTCATTTTGCTTTATAATCTGTTGCTCTGTTTTGTTTCTGGATTCACTGCAATAGGCGAACATAATAATATATTTGTTTTGTGGGTGCTTAGTGTGTTCAATTAGTTTGACACCGTTCTGTCATCTGCTTTATACAATTTGCAGCTTTAAGCCTTCAAAATTATTAGCAGATATAATAGATGATGTGTCATCAGCATATAGTTTTAAAAAAGTGTTATTAAAATATCTTACTATATCATTAACGAAAATGAGGAATAGTAAAGTGCCTAGTACACAACCCTGAGGAATTCCAATGTTAATCCCTAAAATGCCTGAGCGATATCTTCCCGATTAATTTTTGCAGACTACGTTCTTTCTTTTAAATATGACTCAATCGACGATAAAGCCAAATCACAAATACCATATGATTTGAGTTTTTTAATAGTAGGTGATGATTTATCGTATCAAACGCTTGTGAGAAGCCAAAAAATATTATTCCCGCTTATTTAACGTTATTATTGAAATTTTTAAAGACTTTACGATAAAAGAAAAAACCGCATCTTGCGTGGAATGTTTTACACGACCCATATTGTCTTGTAGTTAATGTTGTTTTCCTCTAAGAACAACAATTTAAGATGAAATGCCTTTTCGAAAATTATGGAGAATGCCGACAAAATTGCTATGGGTCTGTAGTTTTGAATATTCAAGAGGGCATTTGTTTTATGTACTGGAACTGTAATTGGAGTTTTTAACAGATTTGGGAAATATCACGTTTCATACAAAATATTTATGAAATGTGTCAATAGGTACATGATATATTCAGCAATATCTTGCAACAGCATAAAATTTCGTCAGTTCCTGAAGATTTTTTGTACAAACAGATATTATTGTTTTAAAAACTTTTTCAACTGTTACAGCAGAATTATAAAAGACACTTCGATAGCCGAGTGTGTTCAAGCGCGAGGTGGCAATCGCGATTAATCACGGACATCGTACCACCGGATTCGAATCCTGGCTCCGGCACTGTCGGAGGAAATGGTTGTATATCCGCGTATTTTCAATGTGTAACCCTCTTTCACACAACCCCTGGCTTCTGGAATTGGGGGTTGTCTATTTTATGTGGTGTTTATTGATTTTTTATTATAGAATCTTTTACTGTCTATATTGTCAATATCTACACGAGAACTTGAAGTTATTTGATTTATAGATTCGATAAAAAAAATTGTTGTACCCATTTGTAATATCTATCCAATAGTAGTTTGCACCAGGTATTTTGACCTCGTTTGCGCAATAAGAAAGTCCATCAAACTGTCTGTGATCGTTTGCTATTGTTTATTTTAAGTCTCCCGCAGAAACAGCAATAAACGCCATAGCCCCTAAGACAATATCGATTAAGAAAAGAGTTTGTTAACTTTTAAATCATTGTGTTTACTGCTCTTTGCAATGTCGTCAAGTCCAACAAAAGAATTACATTTTGCAGAGAGGATTGTCAACTTCCAGAAATTTCAGAGCTATTGTAAACACGTCTCTGTTCCCCCATAAAATCTAGATCACAGTATTTGTGAAAAGTACGGCGTCCAGGGAATTCGAATAAAATACAAACTTACTGCAAACAAACTTATTAGGTAGATATACACACTTTCGTTTCATATCGATGGAAACACTCGCTTTCTTGCCACTGCAATATTGACCGAAAAAGGTTGTTGCACGATATTTCTATAGTTCTCAATGCCATTCCTTCGTATTTGGCGCAACTACGTTTACACAAACTGTCTGAATGTATTGAGTGAAGGCAGTAAGCTAGCGGTTTTGTTTAAAGATAATCAACTTTGTTTGCTTTGGCTGTATTGGTATAGAAAGATTACATTTCTCCATTCTACAAATAAAATAGACAAACTAAGCTTGATGACGGAAAGATAACATTGTATTATTCCAGCTGGAATACATTTTTTGTCCTTATCCTGTAATTTAGAAACCAAAATATTACTTTCTGCTCAGATCTCAATTTTGTTCCACCCCTAAGGAACTCATCTGTAGTATTAGGTAGACTTTATATGTAAACCGTTTCAATGATTATTGATTTGGGTATTTCAAATGAATTTAAATTTCTCCTGTGACGTCCTTCGATCAAGATAAAGAAAATAAATGCTTCCTTGGGATATTAGCCCTTAAAGGTATAACCAATAATCTTTTCGTTAATAATTAATGTATTAAGTAATTTGTAAAATGTTTATAGTTATTATTTTTTTATTTTCATAAATCAAAATAATAATTTCTTTTTCGGTTTTGATTTCAGGAAGTTTTAATTTATCTAAATCATAAAATCCAAATGATGATAATAAATTAAGGACTAATAAAACATTTGTATCTGTATTATTAAAATGTACATGAAAGTCTACAGTTATGATGATTTTTATACTTTCTATGTGAGAATGTTTAGAGCATGGGGAAGTTGGTTCAAAAATATATCTAAATATTCGCTGGGAGATCTGTATACAGATAGATACGGCTAATTCATAGTGCACTCCTATTGAGGGTTTATTAACATTTGACAGAAGGGAACAAATATATTTTTTAGGCGAAATCTTGCAGCACCCCCATGTAAGGTGTTACTTCTACAATGCCAAGAACCTAGATAGTATGATTATGTTAACATGTTCAATTTGATCATTAAGAATACTACAAGGGTTTCCCCCTTAACGTGAGTGATACTAGAAAGAAAAGTGATCTAGCTCAGTAATCTCTCGGCGTATCTGTACCCGTACTGTTACGGGATGATGTCCCTTTTCCTGGCGCGACAGTAAAATAAAAATACCTGACCCTTAATAGAAACACTGCGACAACTGACATGGGACGGGCTGTAAGTTTCAATTTAACAATGTACGTGACACACAAGATGTATTTTGTAGGTTATGTTGTACTATGAGATAAAAATATTAAAATATATATTATAGATTACCGTTTGGTAACTACCGCTGGCGTACAGAAACAAAGATTAAATTAAATTAAGTGTGTTAAAAAATATATGAGTAGTACTCGTCACTGTAACTCAAAGAGTTCTTGATAAATAAAATCTCAATTTTGGGTGCCCCCTTCAGATACCTGGAGCGCCCTTAGGAGGGATTTCTGGACCCATGTGTATATGAACTTTTTCATATTTTCTGATATACAATCAGCCCTAGAAATTAATGACCGCATACCTGAAACACCCTGTATATACATTTTTCTTATTTTTTTAAATACATGTTCTTGTCTGGGATTCCACCTTCTTTACATTGTTTGACGCATTCGCAAACAATATATTTAAATGCTCAGTTATTGAAGAAAGATTGCGTGTAACCACTGATGCTGTTAAAGAACGCTATAACCCCGATATACTTTTCGACGTTGTAACAAAATCCGACTTAGGAAATACTTCGTAAGGAAAGCGTGCTTCACGTAAAAACGCCGTGGAGGAGGTTTTTAATTCTTGGAAATATATTTTTGCTCTTCGGAGCGTTTTTTATGCCAAATTTTCGCTAACTCTTCGAGGAGCGTTAATTTGGTAAGTGTAGTAAATGTCGCTGCACAGGGACGTAATGTCGCCCCGACCATCCAATTTTAGAAAGTATACTAAAATTGGACTTGAACTTCCAAATTTCCAAGATTAAAAACCCTTTTACGAATCCACGTTGTCAAGCACTGCGACTCTTACGAGGTATGGAATATGAGGACAAGTTAGTCCAACGACTATTCAAAGTATATCGGAAGTTATAGCGAAAATAGCCCTTAGCGACATGGGACCCCCATCATTTCCTAGCAGTCGACTTTGACGGGGAAATGATGTATTTTGACGGGGTTTGCCCTAAACCGGTTCCTCAGTGATTCGGAGTCAAAAAAGTATTATAACCATGTACTCACACGTGCATGGGATCTGCCTTGCCTGAACGTAAAATTTGTTATTGCATAATACAAACGAAGTAGATACGCTTCAAGCAATTTTAAGCTCCGAGGAGCGACCAAAATTTATGTGAATTAATAAAATACGTTTATAAGACAGGCAAGCATAAGCCCACCAAAAATTTCAGTTACATGAAACTTTCCTTGAATCTTTTTGTGCATCGTTAGCTTTTCAAACTGCATATTGGATGGTAGTTGGTACCGTATGAATCGTCCCGTTCCTCACCATGTGTTGTACACGGGTCAGACCATTGTTTGTTAACATTTTCTCTGAAGAAGTTGTTGTAAAAACATAAATTTTTTAAAGATTTAATATACATATTTTGAACTTTATATTGTCTTTTACTTGTGTTTTCTAACAAAATTCCCTTTCAGATTTAATTTTAAGAGAGTGTAAAACAGACAGTGTTAGATTTATAGTGTTACGACGTCTTCCAATTGATACCATCAGAGCCGCAGTTAAGCATAAACGACAGTAAGTATGATTTATCCATTAATCTCCGTCTGAAACAGTCACTTTGAACCCTAAAAATTTTGTGAACGTAATATTTTTATTTAGCATTTAGAAAAGGTTGAGGAAAAAGAAAATTAATTTTTTCTTTTTCCTATTTTTTTTTTTAATTTTTCTAAGTTTTTCGAGCAGAAAATACGTCCTTCAGACTTCCATCAAAGCATGGATCGTTCACAATGCTTGCGATCCAGCATTTTTTATTATTTTTCTACTTATTTTAATGTATTGGTTAAGTTTGTTTATATGACCTCTTAACTCATCTATGATTTGCAGTTGATTATTTACAAGTTCAATTAGTGGTTGCTCTGACTTTAGTGCTTCTACCATAAATATGTCTTTCTCTACTTGTAATTTTTGTATTTATTTGCTTTTATTCTCATTATCTTTGTTTTTCTCTAAAGGATTAAGTAAAAATCAACATTATTATCAAACCATTGAAGCTTATTTTAATTCAGTATACAGGGTTACTGGTAATTTGATACATTCATTTGGAAATGTGATAGGGCATGAGATAAGGAGTAAATTTAGACCTAACATACATTATGCAAATCTCAATAGTTTTTGAGGTATTTCATTTCATTTACGACTTTTTTTAACGGTATCGATTTTTTTTTAAATCAAAAAAATGTGTAAAATTTGTGAAAATTAAAAAAACATACTTTTCATTACTCACTTCGCCATATCTTCGAAACCATATAACACATTTTAATTAACTTTTTTAGTTTGAAAGCAGCCACATAAGCTCAGGTGACAGTCCAGGAATTACATAATAAAAATTATTAGAAAAAATAAAAGACAATCTGATAGTTTCCTTTACGTGGTAATGACTTTTTCATGAATTGAAAAACTATTTTATTTAAAAGAATTTTGCCATGGTATCTGCGTATGAATTAAAGAAAAGATATTGGAAAAGTTTTTAAAACAAAAATCAACCTTCTGTGGAAAATAGTTTTGTACGTATCGTCATTTAAAATTATTAATATTCGCGCGCGCGATGTGCTTGTCGGAGACGCCATCAAATATCGCAATGTGTTTGGAAAGCATTCTTGGGTTTGCTAGATTTGCTCTACACTCAAATTCTTGCATATGTTTTTTCAAGATCCCTGCAGTTCTATGCAAAATTTGTATTCCATTTTCAAAACATAATTTAGGTTAACATCAGAATTTGTTTCAATATAACTCGACGGATCTGAGTTCTCATTGTCTGAGTGCAAAGTTTCTATTGCGCGATCGACGCTACTTTACAATTTTGACTAATTTTCGACTTGCCTTGATATTTCTTGCTGAAATATATTGACTGGGGCAGTTTTTATGGTACTTTGCATCATAAGCGAATAAATCCTCATAATTATATAGCTTGGAAATCATGTCCTCTCTTTTTTTGGCAGCTTTAATTATTTTTTCATGTGTATTCATACCGGTACCCAAAAAAAAAATGTTACGATAAAAGAAATAAAGGCCGTGTTAAAACATAATTAAGTGCCAATCAATATAATTTTGGAATAAATTGTATTTTGATATGATAGCCTTTGTTAAAAGATTATAAAGATCTAAACCATGTCAGTAGTAATGTAACGAGTACAATAAAAATTATTGGTATTTTTTTGGGAAATTTGCTTGACGCCTCTTTAGTTTAAAATGCATAAGTGCAAATTTGTAAAAAATTACCGATTTATTTTTATTACATGTGTTGTATTTTATTAAAGAAATATAAAGAAATATTAAGAAATAAAAATAAGTATTTTTATACATTTTTGCAAATAAAAATGATGATTACTTTTAAATTGGGTCACAAATGTTAAAAAAAGGTATAAAGGACCAGCTTTCCTAAATAAGTCATTTTTGACACAATCAATAATCATGCACTATATTGTCCGATAATCGCATTAATGCGAGTAATTAGTGCGTGATTATTACGTAATCTTGCATTGATAGGTTTAAATCAATACTTAAAACTTGTTATTTCATTCTTGAAATCTTTATTTTGACAGATGAATGAAAATTCAAAAAAAAGGAATTTTGAGAAAAATTATGAAATTAAATAAATAGCAATGAATAGCAATTAACTATTTATTATTTTAGAACAAAAAGGAACATTGTCATTTATATTGTTACACATTTGACAAGCAGAGGACATATTCTGTTCACTAATATATGATACGCTAGGTGTGCTTTACCTCGCTGCCGACAAGCACATCGCGCGCGCAAATATTAATAATTTTAAATGGCGATAAGCACAAAACTATTTTCCACAGAAGGTTGATCTTTGCCTTAAAAACTTTTCCAATATTTCTTCTTTTATTCCTTTGAAGATACCATGGCAAAATTTCTTTAACTAAAAAAGTTTTTCAATTCATGAAAAAGTCATTACCAGGTAAATGAAACTATCAAATTGTCTTTTATTTTTCCTAGTAAATTTTTTTATATATAATTCTTAAGCTGTCACCTGCGCTAATGTGTCTGTTTTAAAACTAAAAAAAAGTTAATTAAAATATGTCATATGGTTTCGAAGATATGACGAAATGAGTACTAAAAAGTAAATACGTTTTTTAATTTTCACAAATTTTACACATTTTTTTATTTTAAAAAAATCGGTAGTTAAAAAAGTCGTAAATAGCCTTTTCGGATGTCCAGTGACCTATCTAAGGATGTCATGAAGATTTCATCTGGTTATACCTCAAAAGAATAAATTTTTTTCAAGAAGGAAGCGTCTTTTCCTTGACTTTTTACTGCACTATATGTCTTGCTCAAAATGGGAGCCCCTATTCCATATACAGGCACGGCAGCGTCTTCTTATTTCCGCTCTTGTTACTCTGGTTGCCAGGTTATGCCCTATGTGTTGGCCAGCGTCAACTCTCCTTTGTCTAAGGTCTTCTATCGTATTGACTGGTGTCAAGATGACTGGTGCAAGAGATGGTGTATGCCAATACACCATTTCTTTCATAGGACGCCACATGTAATAATCAAGAGGTGTTAAATCAGAGCTTTGCGCTGGCCAAGGTATTGGGCCCGTCTTTCCAATCCAATGAGAAACGTTGATCGAATAACTGTCGTACTGTCAGTCGATAATGTGCTGAACAAGCGTCGTTCTGAAATATTATTCGCTGTCTAATCCTGACAGGAACATCCTCTAAAATCACCGGCAGATCATTTCTTCAAAAATTTTCATAGATTTTTCTGTTTAAATTTTGGGAAAGAAAGAGTGGCTCTATTAAATAGCGGCCAATGACTCCCATCCATACATTAACAGAAAACTACCTTTGAAACCCAGTTTCCCTTGTTAAATGGGGATTTTCTTCGGCCCAATAAAGTAGATTGTGGAAATTTGTTATGCCCTCATGATTAAATTTCAACTCGTCCGTCCATAAAATGCTTGTTAAAAAATTTGCACTTTCTGTAGTTGTATTTAACATAAAACAGTAGAATTCTACTCTCCTTCCAGGATCACCTTCCTACAAGCCTTGGACAGGGGTATAGTGGTAAGGATGACATCCAACTCTACGTATCATAGACTAAACTTTCCATTGTGGCGCTCCGGTTAGTCTTGAGACTTTATTAGTTGAAATAGTTGGGTCTTCCTCAAAATATCTCAATATTTCTTTCTCATCATCTGGTTGAGAAATGGGAGGAGCACCGGCTTCACTTCGTCTCATGGAGCCAATTTCAGCGACATTTTGATAAGCAGCACCGCGTACTGAATACACGTTCATTTGGTAAGGAGCGGCTAGGGTACCAAAGGCCATATTCTCGGCGAGCTTCAGCAGACAGCAGCATTGCCGACACAATATAGATAAACAAGATATCAGCGTATTCAAAACCAAAATCTTCAATAACTAATTTAACAAGACCAACAAACTTAAGGGACATGGAGATAAGAATGTCAGTTACTGGCATACATGCACAAGCATCAAAGTCAAGGACTGATTGATTTAAATGAAAATGAACGATTAGTAGTTTTTATTGTGTGCGAACGATTTTCAGTAACGGCAGCTGTTCCGTGACCAGCATTATTTTTACTAATTTTTTACTAGAAATATCAAGGGTACATTGAAAATTTGTGCCTTGTTAGATAGCTATTGAAATAAGGAAGTTTTTATAATAATTTGCATGCTTGCTACGTTAATATTATTTTGAAAAACTTGATATATATATTTCATAGCTGATTTTGTTGTTTGAAATGTTCTCATGAACGAAATGTTCCTGGATATTTTTCATTCCAAACGGATAGCCATAGTATTGGCCAAGTAATCCAGTAAAAAAGCTTAAAAAACGTCAAGTAGATTTTTCGAAAATTAACCTTTAAGATATTAAGATCTACTTTTTTGAGAATAACGAAAAATTGATATATCTCAAAAACTATTAAGTTTTTCATAATGTTCGTTAGGGCTAAATTTACTCCTTAGCTCATGCCCCACCACATCACCAAATGAATGTATCGAATTACCAATAACCCTGTATAATAAATTGACAGGAATACACCGAAAAAATCATTTCCTGGATTAAATTGCAGTGGCTTCTAAACTACAGTAAAAAAAGCATGAAACTTTCCGTCATATCAATTACGAATAAAATTTCATATTAAGTCAGTAATGGACCCATTATGTAAAAAAATTACAAGATTTTATATACTTCCTAAAATAAAGCTGGTCTTCTTTTTAACAGCTATTATACATCTGGCACATAAACATAAGCTCGAAAAGGCAATAATAAACATAGTCTTTTTGCATTCATAAAACAACTTCTTAATTTATTTCTCGGATATCGGGCACGTGCAAGCCGTTCTGGCCAGCCGGCGCCGATCCACCTGCCATTAACTTGGATGGGTCCATCCCTTTCTAAAACGAACGGTAGAGCGTCGAAAAAGATCGCATTATGATCCCAGTTTATCTTTCGGGCCGCATTAGATCTAGTAGGCTTCGCTTCCCAGAGACCATAATTGATTACAGGACATGAGCATATTTCAGGGTAATGTAGGGTAACTTGGGTGACAAGATAAACTTACAATAAAGCGTAAATTAACGCATAAATTGGGATGGTGCACAATGAGTGAGTCCCTGGGGGCGCGATCCAGGTTCTTGCTATTTTTCAAGATCGTTCACTGTGCTCGAGTGCTGTAACTCTTTAAACCTGCTAAATTATGGGCCATTTAAATATTGAACCTTGCCTGTCCGGCAACCTGCACGCCGAGATTTGGATACACCTGCTCCTATAATTTAAATAACAACGACAGATTTTGAGCCATTAAAAATTTCTTTCAACCGATGTTTAATTGGTGGGGGTTTATGATGAATGATAGCCGATGAATGTTAATCAGAGCGAACCAGTTATTATGGGATTAGAAATATTTAAGTATATTCATATGACTTTTTCGACTGAGACAGGTTTGATTCACTTTTTTCCTTATTATTATAAATAATAATATTATTAATTAACTTTGAAATCTTAAATAGGACCCCTATTTCTTATTCGAAATTCAAATTCTACGGCAAAAAATACGTAGGAGTTGTCTGAAACATTTTTTCGGTTCATGATAGATGGCGCTGTAATCGACAAAATTCAATATTTTTAGATTTCTCCCACTGAGAACCTATGCATACGATTCTGCAATACGTTTCATGGTAAATAATCAAAATTTGTCGTCAAAAAAGTTTAAATGGTTAATAATAAACTACTTTTAGCGTAACCCAGGAACAGCGACGTGGACGTAGTAGTTTTCTGTTCCCTTCGGGGTATTTGATTTACATGAGTTCTTTCGCCTCAGCATCTTTCAGTTAAAAAATAAGTGCTCAAAATGGTGGCCCTCGACTTATTAATAATAATAATAATGATATGGCTTTATTTTTGTTGATATAAGTTATTTACAATAATCTTTTATAAAGGGGGCGACGCGACGTTCAACTAGACTGCTCTTCCATAATAATATTCTAAATATAAAATGTAAGATATATTACAGTACACGTAACTAAATCAAATCTAACTATAAAAACAAAATTAATTTCTTTGTGACATTAGATAATTTTTGATATGGGTTTTCAGAGTATGGAAACTAGAATTTGAGCTAATTTTACAATTCAGGTTATTATAAATGTAAATTGCATTATATGTAAAAGATCTTCTAAATTGGGCTGTATTATGCTTAGGAACGCTGTATAGGTCACAATAGCGCGTAAGACAATTATGTACATCAGTACCTTTAATTAATTTTCCAAGCAAATGTATTGGTTATTTAATTATTTCATTTTGTGAATGAGGCACGCCATATGCAACTTAAAACGTTCATCAAGCGTTAACCATTTACTTTGCTGAAGTGTCTCAGAGATATGGTCAAATTTGCGGAGGTTATAACAAAATTTTAAACAATTATTCTGAAATTTTGCAAACTTTTTTGGTCCGTTTTAAGCAAAGCGGGCCAGTATACCACATCACAGTAAGCTAAGGTAGACAAAATTAAAGATTCACATAACTTAAGTCTCACATCGCTTGATAAATACTCCTTATGTATGTATAATGTCTTTAATTTAAAATAAGATTTTTTAACAAGTGTGTTAACATGTTCATTAAATTTTAATTGCACATCTAAAATTACTCCGAGATTTTTGCAATGTTCACTAAAAGTTAAAGATTCATTATCAATTAGAATTTTAAAATCAGGTATTTCACAGAGTTCTTTATTGTTTTTCCCAAACAACAATACCTCAGTTTCTTTCTTGTTTAAAATAAGACCGTGCGCACTTGATACTCTCACCACCTGTGCTAAATCTTCGTTGACATTTTCAGCAGCTACTTTATGTTCAGGTTGTAAAAAGTTTAAATAAATCTGTGTGTCATCTGCATATTGGTGCATAGAACTAAATTTAAGGTAGCTGTAAAAATCAGCGGTATATATCGAAAATAATAGTGGACCTAGGACACTTCTTTGTGGAACACCTATTGCGTTAAATATAAAATTTGAAAAAATTCCATTTAGTGGCACCCTTTGCCGCTCTATCTGAGAGATAGTTTTTTAGAAACAATACAGCAGAATGACTAAAACCAAAATATTTAAGTTTTTTACATAAAATCTCATGATCAAGAGTATCAAAAGTTTTGCTAGAGCCCAACAAAATTAAAATTGTATTTTTACTTTGATCATTTGCTCTAAAAATATCATCCGTTACATGTAACAACGCAGTTGTTGTACTATGGCCAACACGGAAACCAGATTACGTACTAGGTAAAATTGTATGTTTTTCAAGAAATTAATTTATTTGTTCTGCAATTATTTTTTCCAAAATTTTTGATAATGTTGGCAAAATACTTATTGGCCTGAAGTGAAAGAACTCGACTGGATTGGAATTTTTAGGGATTGGAATTATATTCGAATCTTTCCATGTACGAGGAAAAACGTTTAATGATATGCATTTATTAATAATAAAAGTTAAATATTCACTTAAGTACGGTAGCACTAATGTTATCATTTTCAAATCTATGCCATCAGCTCCTTTTGCATTTGATTTAATGGTTCGTACAATAGATTCTACTTTTTCAACTGTAACTTGAGTACAATTTAATTCCGTGACGAAATCTGAATATTTTACATTATATTTTTCTAATATTGCAATATTTTTATCCAGATCTGGTACTTGTGGTAAACTACTAATAAAAAAATTAGTCACATCATTAACGTCACTGAAGTCCACAAAAGAACGTTTATGTTTTTTGTTTATATTTAAATAGTCTAATGTTTTCCAAAATTCTTTAGGATTGATTTTAGATTTTTGTTGCAAAAACGCTTTTTTTCTAATTTTACCATAGTATTTACAATATTTCGTAGTTCTTTGTACTAACTTTTTTGTATTTAGTATAGCCTTTGTCTCTGAGTTTCATCATGAATTTTAGATTTTGAGTTAACCAAGGAGCTGGCGGCATAGATATTTTTACTGTTTTTTCTGGAGCATGAAAATCAAAAAGTGCATTTATATTTAGATTCCAGTATTCTATCATTTCTTCAATGGATTGAAGATCATAAATATGTGACCAATTTATAAGGTATAGATCATTAAGAACTATATTAAAATTAAATTCTGAGTAATCCCTAAATGTACGAAAAATTTAAGGTTGTTTAATTTTTCTAATTTTTAAATTACAATTTACTAATGAATGATCCGAAATACCTTCCATGTTAATGACTTCAACATTGTTCACTAAATTTATATCTGATATAACAAGTATTTCGTAATCCGCGTCGGCTGTGAAATTAATTGATGTAAACTATATTTACTTTAAAAACTAGTGAATTGTTTAGTATTATTGTTATTTAAAAGTCTACATTAAAATCCCCTCCAAATAGAATTACTACAAAATCGGATAACAAACTAACCAAGGTATTTTCTAAAAGTTTCAAGACACGCAGTTAAATTCGTATTTGGTGGCCTATACAGCGATACTAAACATATTCTCTTAGCTGATATTTTAGTATATATCCAGAGTTGCTCCAGGGGAGAATCAATGGAAGTTGGCATTTCTAGTAAATTAAATTTAACTGATTTATGAACAAAGAATGCCACACCTCCTCCTCTTCCCACCCTGTCGTTTCTAATTATTTTATAATTTGATATACAAACAATCATCTGATACTCCCAAGTCTAACCAACTTTCTGAAATTCCCAATATAGAAAAACATACTTTAGCTACCACATCTGAAAACATATCAAAATTTGTACATATAGATCTTGCATTAAAATGTGCAAAACTGAACTGCTTATTATTTTCTGACATGCTAAGTAAATTTGATAATCATAGGAAGAGCTCCATGTTTCATGTGTAATATAATGATATTAAGTAAATTATTTAAATCTATAAACTAAAAATGTTAATACAATAATATTTATAATTATTGTATGTATTTATTTATAAATCAGATAAACATATACATATATACACATCTATGCATATAATGTATATTTGTATCATAGATCTAAGTATATATAAGCAAACAAGATTAATTAAAATAATAATTAACTAATTAAAAAGACCACAACTGTATTTATTTTGATAAATTCCATTAAAATAATAAAGTGTTGTAAAAGTAAACTACATATTCGGATATTCTCAATTTAACTATAAATATCTAGTTCTACCACATCAATAAAATTACAGATCTTTTTCAGAGTTAAGAGTACATTTTTCATTGCCCCGAAGCACATACACTTTACCTTTACCAGACGACCACGCATGACTTTTCCCGAACTTATTTTTGGCTACTATCAGAAGTTTGTGATGCTCCTTTGTAAGATCTTCCTAAATAGCAATACCAGTATTTTTTGTCAATCTTTTGGCAGCAAATACTTCATTACGTTTAATGTTCGAACTAAAATTGACTAACACAGTAAGTGGTTTTTCAGGGTCATCACTTTTACCGACGCGAAAGGCACAATCAATGTCCCGCATATCACATGACACCTTTAATGTCTCATTTATATATGATACAATCATTACAGGCACGTTTTCATTTTCCACCACAGAGAATCCAAGGAATCTTAGTAATCCGCATTTGAAATAAATGTACACAACTGAGAAGTGTGTCTGTTTGAATTTCGGCACAAGCATTTCTGAATCGCTGAATTATATTCACAGGTGTTGTTGGTACTTGTTTGTAAACTTTGTCTTTGATATAGCTCCACAAAAATAAATATGACGAAGGCTAGTTTACCGGATCAGCTCTACCGATCCAGCTACCATTGAAATAACGATCAAGTACTTCACGTGCTACCACTGAATAGTGTGCTGAACAACCTTCATGTTGAAACCACATGTTCTGTCTCACTTCTAAGCTCAAGTCTTCAAGTAATGTTAGCTGTTCATTTTTCAAAATGTTTCGGTACATTTGACCATTCAAGTTGCCTTCAATAATGTGGGGGCCGGTGAGTTTGCTGTCAATTATTTCGACACTCCAGTAATAGTGGAGTAAAAATAGACCAAAATAAGGCGATAGAGAAAATTTTACATGGAACAACGCGACATAGGAAAATAAGTTTGTCTTGTGGGGAGACCCTTTTTTTTCGCGGAAAAGGGGTAAATTGGTCATTATTAAGGGTGGTTTTCAGTTTTAAATTATTTTTGGGATCTTCAAAATGTTACTTAAGAAACGAGAATGGTACATTTTTATTGTAGATTGTAGAACCTTCACCTCAAATTTCGTGAAAATCGGTTCACCGCCTTCCACGATATGTACATAAATATACTGAAGATATGTAAAAAATTGAATTACGGCTAACTTGGCCAAAATTAAACTGAATTTGATGAAATTTTAGAATAAAGTAACCTATATAACCATGAAATAGCGTGACAAATTTTTAGCAAAAAATGTCCAACAGTTTGGCCGCAATTCCATTTTTAGTCCAAATTCTACAAAATTTTCAAAACTTTCCCCAATTTGTCCAAACAGTCGGACGAAAATTCTTTTTTCTACCAAAATGAAGGTATTTTTATGTACTTTCACGTGATGTAACTAAAAAATACCTTTTTTTAAATTAAGCCGATTTTCTATCATTTTTGGTATATACATGCGCGTGGCGATTTCCCGTCATTTTCGGTATTATACGTATGCGCGCACAAGTATTCTTAGTTTCACCAAAACAAACTTGTTTTTCTATGTCGCGTTGATCAATATAAAATTTTCTCTACAAATTTATATTTACTCTACTCTGCGTTGATTAACCGTTCCGTGACTTCTAAAAGACGACTCGTCGTAGAGCAATATGTAAAGAAAAAAATTGTGTTTCGTTACATTTACTCAAGTGCCCACTGACAAAAAGTTACATGATTTTGGAAATCAACGCCATGAAGATCTTGGTGTAAAGAAACATGATACGAATGATATTGATTACGTTTTAAATTTTTTCAAACACTGCTCTGTGACAATCCAAAATAGCGAGATATTTTTCGTGTACTAACATGAGGATGAACAGCCACTGTAGCAAATATAGCAACTGCATTATTTTCTTTAGTGACTTGTTCGATGGGTTCTTTTTCTTCTTCCGTCAATAGTAAATTGTTTGACAGTACGATAAAATGAAGCAAGTGACCGAATTCTATCCGGAAAACGCTGAGCGTAGAGATCGACAGCATTATCAAGACTTCTGTCAGCTTCTCCATAAACCAGAACCATTTCAATTTTCTGTTGGGCACTCCATTCTGAAGTAGTATCAACAGTCTAATGGAAAGAGGTCTTTCTGTTTGCGAAATAATCTTCGAGCTGAGTAAAATGAGTTGTTTAGGTTTATTTACAAAAAATCAAAACCAAAAGGCTAAGCTGAAGACGCCGAACAGTTTCATATATAGTTCAGTAAATACGTTACATTTTAAACAGTGCTTTATCTCAATTTAAGTTATGGATTTACGTGTATTTCTGCGTTTACTTCAACGCATTACGTATACGGTGTTGGTGTTGCTTTAAGTGTCTATTATTAGCATTATCAAATATAAGTAAGACATTTTAATAACGACATAACTAAAGCGTCACTTACCATTATGAAAATTACGTCTATCAGCAGAAAACGACGCTGAGGGCGATAATGTTCCCAACATTAACGGTTCAGAAAATGCCTTAATAGTAATGTACTTATCACTAATGCTATTTGTTGGTCAAATATCAGACACTTTAATAGCGGTTCTTTTTACTATTTTTCGTATTAAAATGCTTGTATACCTATAGATATACATTTTAGCAATAAAATGTCATTTATGGTTAAGTGGAAGAATGTCGTATAGACAAACTTCGCCCTCAAAATAAAGACGTTTATTATTATTATTATTATTTTTTTTTTTTTTTTTTTTTATTATTATTTTTTTTTTTTTTTTACAAAAAACCAGTCACCCTACTCTGTGGCTCCGACCCTCACAGAGGGGAGCTGGTAATACCAATAGCCACTCCCCACGCCCGTGGGGTGAGTGACTACCGGGTCCGCGAATCGTGTGCCCTGAGTAGACGTAATGAACCGAGGATGACAGCCTTCTGCATTCTGCCGGCTAAGATCTCTGCCGAATCTCGGCATGCCGGTATGATCTTTAGTTCTGAAAGCAGCGTCTGTCTCATTCCACCGAGGGCTCCTATAATCAGTACCACTATTTTAACAGAATGGCCTGGATAAAGCCTGCGGAGTTCGAAGAGCAAATCTCGATATTTTGTCCGTTTTTCCTCCTCTTTCAAGACAATGTTGCTCTCAGCGGGAGCTGAGAATTCCACGACATACATTGTCTTGAGTTGGTGGTCGAGGAGTACTATGTCAGGCTTGTTGGCTTGTATTTGCCTGACGGTGGGAAACGAGTAGTTCCAATAAATTAGGCACTTCTCATTCCCCACAACGGACTCAATATCCCCCGGAACGTAAGGCAGCACTGGTGTTTCGTCTATCCCATACGAGTGCCTTAGATGATAGTAAAGCACTCGTAATGCTGCGTTGTGTCTATGAATATAGGCCGAGACTGCGTAAGTCGGGCAAGCCGACAGTAAGTGCATTACAGTCTCCGGCGCCCTGCGGCAGGCCCTGCAGCTGACATCAGGGACCTCCATACCCATGACACGACGTCGATAGACGAGAGTGTTAAATACACCATCCTGGCAAGCCATTATGAATCCCTCGGTCTCAGACTTCAGCCCAGCTGACCTTAAGAAGGCGAAGGTCAGCCTTTCGGATAAGCCGAGGTCTTCTATATTTTTATAGAAGATCCCGTGCAATGGCTTATCCTTATGGAGCTGCAGAAGGATGTTGTGTTCTGCAGCTCTAATGTGGGCTTTTAGTCGAACGGGTTCCAACTCGGTGACAGAGTCGGGGTTTACCCGCTCGACGTCGAAGATGAGACCAAGTTCATCGGCTGCTCTGCGTGCTGCCTTAAAGAGAAAAGCTCCTACCTCTGCATTTTCATGGTCTCGGACCATGCAGAGGAGGGGATCCGAACTCCTGATGACCTTACATGCTCCATCCAGAACCATCCAGCTATGGAGACTCTCCAAGCTCAAGAGTCCACGGCCTCCCCGATGTCGTGGGAGATATAACCGTGGAACGGACGATTTAGGATGCAAGCTCCTATTGAGATGCATCTTCTTGCGGGTTACTACATCGAGTTGACGCAGCTCTTCTCTAGTCCACTTCACTACTCCGAAAGAGTAGAGAAGGATCGGAACGGCAAGCATATTTGTAGCAGACACCTTGTTCTTCCCCGACAGTTCTGAAGACCAGATCTGTCGGAGTAGGTGCTGATACTTGCCGCGGAGAGCGTTTTTCACTACACTCACTTCTTGGGTGGAGCGTTGCTCGACACCCAAGTAAGTGTACGACTCTCCGGCATCTAGATGGTGTAAGATGCTTCCGTCCACGAGCTGCGCGTCCTCTCCGTAGTCACCGCATCGTCCTCTCTTGAGATGGATCAGTGCGCATTTGTCCAACCCGAACTGCATACCGACAGCCTGCGTGTACTCCTGTACCACCCTAAGGGACTGCTGGAGATCCCTCTCTCCAGAGGCATAAAGTTTAAGGTCATCCATATAAAATAGATGGGTGACCTTATGCCTCCTGTCGCCGGGGGTACCGCAGTTGTAGCCACGGGTTTTCCGGAGCGAGACGGATAATGGCAGTAGTGAGATGCAAAAGAGAAGGGGGCTGAGGGAATCTCCCTGAAATACTCCTCTTCTGAATGTTACCGACTCTGTTTGGACTCTATCGTTACCCGATGTTATGGTAAAACGAGTCCTCCAGAGCGGCATCAGTTCTTCAATACATCTCACTACGGGGCCTGGTACCACAAGACATCGGAGCAAGTGAACAATGAGCTCATGCGATGTCATGTCAAATGCCTTGCGGTAGTCGATCCAGGCCATAGAGAGGTTCCGCTTATACTGCATGGAGTCCTGCGTGACACATCTGTCGATCAGCAGGTTTTCCTTGCAGCCAGCGACACCTCTCTTCGACCCTCGTTGCTCATATATCCGTTCGTAAACCGGTTCAACTGCGTGGAGCACCCGCATGTACAAAATGCGTGTAAACACCTTGTAGCATGCGTTTAGACAGGTTATCGGTCTGTAGTTCTTTGGGTTGGACAAATCTCCGTTCTTGGGGATCAGCACTGTCCGCCCCTCAACAACCCAAGAAGGGATTTGCTGCTCCCCATTTAACCAGGAATTAAAAATTCTGGCCAAATGGTGGTGGGTGCTCGATAACTTTTTCCACCAAAAGTTATTTATCCCATCGGGACCTGGAGCAGCAAAGTTCTTAGAGCCCTCAAGAGCCCTACGAACCTCTTCTGGGGTTATTGGTTCGCACACTTCCTGTGGTTGCTGAAGCCTTTGACAAAAGGCTTCAAAGTGTGCAAGGGCAGGAGAATCTCGGTTGAGTGGAAGCCTCTCCTCGTATAGCGTTTTCCAGAAGTTCTCCACCTGATCTGCAGTCGGCGGATTGTCTACAACACGCGGAGGCGGTTGGAAAAGGCGCGAGGGCTTCTCGCGGAACAGTTTATTTTCCGCAAGCCCTCTCGCCCGCCTCACTAGTGATTTTTTACAAGTCACTAGCATCCGTATCCTGTCGAGACAGTGCTGTTTGGTGGTTCGCAGCACTGCCTCATTGAGTGTGTGATGGACGCGTCTTAGGTTGGCGGCTAATCGACGCACTTTAGGCGTGAACGGCCTGTTGGCCGCCATATAGTCCATCACACATTGGATACGGGATGCGTGTTGCCTCGCCGACCGGATCTTGGCTTCCATCTTTTGTATGCGCCGCTGCGCTCTCTCCTGTGGGGAAGAGGTATTTCGCCTCTCCACCTGAGAAGAGCGTTGAGCAGCGGCATACACGGCACAATTTATGTGCCAGATGTCAGCCTCTTCTGGTAGCGCTGTACGAAGTTCAGCGTCCACTCTGGCCAGGTCTTGTGGCCCGGGGGTTTTCAGATGGTGTAACCCCCTTCTGGTACTGAGGCCCTCTGGTATTGGCGGAACGAGGAGTGCTACGTCCTCAACCGGTGATTGTGGCGGCTCTTCGGCCACCTCATTCACCGGTCCAGGAGCAGCCCTCACGTAGCCCCTACTACGAAGGTGGGATACATAGTCACGCAGATTTTGTGGCGTGAAGGCGCTATGCTCTGGTAGCCTCTCACACCACAGAGCATGCATCCGCGCCATGTATCCCCTCCGCGCGGGCTCACTGCTTTCATAGCAATGCAGAAGTTCATCTGTCCACTCAAAGCGTCCTTGGACATTGCCAATTTCGTCAACGGGCGGTCCGTCCGGTTGGGCCCCACCACCTTGCCCTTGACCCCTATCCGCACGGGGTCGATCGTGGGGGCCCTGTCTTCGGCCTGCCGGAACCAAAGTTTAGGGTCTGTGGGTGGTTAGCCCAGCAGACCCACGACCGACACCAGAGGGGAAGACGCTTTCCCCTCCCGGGTGCACTAGGGCTGCCGGTTCGGTTTTGCACCCCAGCTGGAGTAAGTGGTGGCGCTACTCACCAAAGGCTTGATAGATGGAAGTCACCCCCTCCTGCTTATTATTATTATTATTATTATTATTATTATTATTATTTTTTTTTTCGCTGAGCGATGCTGGACAGTTCTGCCGTGTCTCCGACATTCTCACGACAGAAGCGCCAACGAATTATCTACAGCCACTCCCCACAACCCGCAGGGTTAGTGACCGTAGATTCCCAAATCATGTGCCCTAAGCAGTCTAAGGGACCCCAGAATGACTGCTTTCTGCATTTGACCTGCCAACCATTCGGCTGACTTTTGGCAGGCCGGTATGGTCTTCAATTCTGAGAGCAGTGTAGGCCTCATCCCTCCGAGTACACCGATTATCAGGACGACCATCTTAACAGAGTAGTCAGGGTACAGCGCATGGAGCTGATACCGGAGATCTCGGTATTTAGTCCGTTTTTCCTCCTCCTTCAAGGCGATGTTTTTCTCAGCAGGCGCCGAGAACTCGATGACATACATCACCTTGGTTTGGTGGTCGAGGAGTACTATGTCAGGCTTGTTGGCTTGAATTAGCCTGACGGTCGGAAACGAGAAGTTCCAATAAATTCGGCATTTCTCGTTCTCGACAACGGACTCGATCTCTCCGGGGACATAAGGCAGCACTGGTGTTTGGTCTACTTCATACGAGTGCCGTAGAT
The DNA here is from genome assembly GCA_963675555.1 of Leptura quadrifasciata. Classification (NCBI taxonomy): domain Eukaryota; kingdom Metazoa; phylum Arthropoda; class Insecta; order Coleoptera; family Cerambycidae; genus Leptura; species Leptura quadrifasciata. The sequence continues at coordinate 38,910,356 of OY776673.1, forward strand.
GGTAGTATAGCACTCGTAAAGCCGCGTTATGCCTATGGATGTAGGCCGAAGTCGCATAAATGGGACATGCAGATAGTAAGTGCATGAGCGACTCCAGCGCCTGACGACAAGTCCTGCAGTTAGTGTCAGGAACTTCCACTTTCATAACGCGACTACGGTAGATCAAAGTGTTAATAACACCATCTTGGCAAGCCACAATGAATCCTTCAGTCTCCGACTTTAGCCCTGCTGACCGTAGAAAAGCGAAGGTCAGCTTTGTCGATAAACCTAGTGTCTCTATGTTGTTATAGAACACACCATGCATTGATTTATCGACATGCTGTCTGAGGAGATTTCTCTGCTCAGCAGCTTTAATTTGGGCTGTCAGACGATTTGCCGGAAGCTCAGTTACTGACTGTACGTCAGCACCTCGCCGGCCTCCTCGCCTGAAGTCGAACACGAGACCGAGATCATCTGCGGCCCTTCGTGCTGCCTTAAATAAGAATGCGCCAACTCCCACGGTTTCATGATCTCTCACAAACCGTAGGAGTGGGTCCGAGCTCCTTAGTATGTTACACGCCATACTCAGCGCTACTCTGCTATGCATACACTCCAGGCTCAAGAGTCCTCGACCCCCCCGTTGACGTGGGAGGTATATTCGAGGAACGGACGATCTAGGATGAATGCTCCTATTGATACGCATCATCTTACGGGTATCCCTGTCCAATTGGCGCAGCTCGTCTAGTGTCCATTTGACTACCCCGAAGGAGTAGAGCAGAATCGGAACGGCAAGCATATTAGTAGCAGACACCTTGTTTTTCCCCGAAAGCTCAGAAGACCAAATCTTTCGGAGGCGGCGTCTGTACTTGCCGCGGAGAGTATCCTTAACTTGTTGCACGTCCTGGATATGGTGCTGTTGCACCCCTAGGTACGTGTAGGTCTCTCCGGCATCCAGATGTCGTAGGATGCTTCCGTCTGCTAGCTGCGCATCTTCAAAGAATTCCCCGCATCGTCCTCTCTTGATATGGACGACTGCACACTTGTCCAACCCGAATTCCATGCCAATGGCCCGCGTGTACTCTTGGACCACCCTGAGAGAGTTTTGTAGTTCGCACTCTCCGGAGGCGTAAAGTTTTAGGTCATCCATATAGAATAGATGGGTGACCTTATGCCTCCGGTTGCTGGGTGGACCACATTGGTATCCGCGGGTTCGGCGCAATGCGACAGATAACGGCAGCAGTGAGATGCAGAATAGGAGGGGACTCAGGGAATCACCCTGGAAAACTCCTCTCCTAAATGTTACCAACTCTGTCGAAACCCGCTGAGCACCAGATGTTATGGTGAAGCGGGTCCTCCAGAGCGGCATCAGGTGTTCGATGCATCTCACTAGTGGGGCAGGTATCGCAAGGCACTGCAACAAGTGTATCAATAGTGCATGCGATGTTGTATCGAATGCCTTGCGGTAATCGATCCACCCCATTGATAGATTACGCTTGTATTGTACAGAATCCTGCGTAATACAACGGTCTATCAATAGGTTTTCTTTGCAGCCTGCCACACGTTTCTTACCACCACGCTGCTCGTGTATCTGGTTAAAGACCGGTTCTACCGACCTCAAAGTCCTAGCATACAAGATACGGGTAAATAGCTTGTAGCAGGAATTGAGGCAAGTAATCGGCCTGTAGTTTTTCGGATTGGACAGATCTCCCTTTTTAGGGATTAGTACAGTTCGCCCCTCGGCAAACCAGTGCGGGATCTGCTGCCCCTCGTTCAACCAAGAGTTGAAAACTCGGGCCAGACGACGGTGAGTAGAAGGGAATTTCTTCCACCACCAGTTGTTTATGCCGTCTGGACCCGGGGCAGCGAAGTTCTTAGTGCCAACAAGTGCTTGTTGGACTTCTTCCACACTGATCTCCGGACACACTTCGTCTTGACCCTCTAAAAGCCTGTGACAGAGGGTCTCGAAGTGTGCTATCGCTGGAGTGTCGTTATCGAATGGACTCGCAGTCTCATAGATTCCTTTCCAGAAGGCTTCGACATTCTCAACAGACGGCGGATTTTCGACAACACGCTGTGGCTCTTGGAACAGACGAGATGGGCATGTTTGGAACAGATGGTTTTGCTCCATGCTCCGTACTCGCCTGACCAATGTTTTCTTAATGGCCATAAGTGCTCGAATCCTATCTAGACAATGCTGCTTGATGGTCTGCAGCACTGTCCGATTTAGAGTGTGGTGTTGTCGCCTGAGTCTAGCAACTATACGCCGGATTTTCGGCGTAAATGGCTTAGTCGCCGTTATGTATTCCACCACACTCTGGATTCGAGATGCGTGTTGTCTCGCCGATTTAATTTTTGCCTGGATTTTTTGCACGCGCCGCTTAGTCTTCTTGACCTTGTCCAACACGCTTGCCAGGCGTTGTTGGGGGACGAGTTGCCTAGCGGCGGCGTACACGGCACTGTTGATTTGCCATATGTTGGCATCTTCTGGAAGTTCGTCATCGATCAGCGAATCCATCCTTGCCAGGTCTTGTGACTTTGGGTTAGCCCTGGTGTTAAGACTAACCCTCGCCCTTAAGTTAGCATCGGTGTACTCTAAGTGGTGTTCCCCATCAGCTTGTATTTGCCGCGGCGGTAGTGCGGCTGGCACTTGTTCCTGCTGAAGGGGTGCCCTTTGATAACCTGTTCGACGTAGAAAAGATACTTGGTCCCTGAGGTGTTGTCGGGAGAAGGCGCGATACTCCGGGTGCATATCGCACCACAACCGGTGTAATCGCGCCATGTATCCTCTACGCCCCGGTTCACTGCCGTCATAGCAGATTAGCAGGTCATCACGGAGCCCCGTCGTCCACTTAAAGCGTCCATTTTCCATAGCCATGTCGTCATCTGGGAGACCATCCGGTAAGGCTCCACCAACCTGTCTCCGGCCTCCATCCAAATGAGGCCGATTGTGTGGAGCCGTTTCTGGGTTTCGATCGTGAACCACAGGATAAAGGTCTCAGAGTGGTTAGCCCTGAGATCCCCGTCCGACATTAGCCAGGCAGAGTATTACCTCTGCCTGTTGCCCAGGGTGCACCGCGTGGAGGTTGCCGAACATCGCCCCATTATTATTATTATTATTATTATTATTATTATTATTATTATTATTATTTATCGTTACGAAAGATACATCTCCCACATGACGCTAAAAATGGGGACATTATCACCCAGAAATACGTAGGCGTCGTTCCAATATTACGTAACGCAGATTTTTCAATGATTTCACCCCCACGGTCCCCTTTGTCACATTTTTTAACAACATCCTAAACCCCCTTAAAAATTACGTAATAATTTCCCATGGAAGCTGAAGATGCTCTTTGATATTTACGATTGGTATATTTATATTAGCGTTTACGGCAGTAGGAGTAAAGAGATCCGCTGTTTCTTCTACTATCTCCTCATAAACCCATTCTAGTTTGTCCTCCTTAGCTAATTGCACCATGAATTCTCTTTGTTTTTTTGCAGCTATTCTAAGAGGATGGATTCTGAGTGGTGCGGCTATTGGGACAGTTGAGTTTCCGTACTTTTTTTTATGTTTATTTAAATATGTTATTGCGGAAAATTATGTACCACAATTTTTACATACTTTTTTTATTAATATTCCATTTCACTGAGGGGCACATTATGTCATAAGAAATTTCTTGTTGGAAAGCGTTTAGTGATGGTGGATAAATTTGATTCTCTAATGTCTGTAAAGCAAAAAGAGATGGAAAGACTCCGTCTTCATCAAATTTTATCCCATTAACTCCATTTAGTATAGGCACCGGGGTGAAAAAAAACGTTTTAGTAGAATTTTACTTAAAGAGCTACGCATTTTACTACAGAAGTTTTCATTTGAACATTTTACGATTTGTCAAAAGTAGTGGCTGCTTCTGATGTATTGAGCTTGCCAATATAGATACTTCTGTATTAGTTCTTCCTGTGTTAATTCGGAATTGTTATTACTACTAATATATTCACTTATAACAGGATACTATCATTAAATTTGACCATACTTCTGTTAAAGTTTTACCTGCAAATTAAAAGTTTGCTTTTTCTCTGTCAGAATCAATCATGTTCAGTTGATTACCCAAGTCGTTACCAAAATGATGATGTGGTAAAATAAGTCCTGTTAGCTCCTTACTGAAAGGTTCCATTCTTCATTCTACCCGATTAAGAGCACTTATTCCAGGTGCATTACATGCAATATATATTGGATCTAGGTTACTTATTAAGAAGTGATATGTAATATCCGAGGGTTTTCATCAGGTCTTCCATCAACCGTAAAAATTGCAACAGGTTTAATGTTACAACATAATATTTTTAGTCGCAAACTCCTCTATAAAATCCTTATTTTACTATAAGGAATGTAACCAGACTGCAACCAACAGCTACTTTCCGGGCTATGTGACCCGCACAGCGCTAAATTACAAGTTACAAGCCTGGCGCGTTAAGTGTAATAATTCCATATTACCATTAAAACGCTAATGCTTCGCTTGCAACAAACACCAGCCGAAAAACTGATCCTACTTAAAGGAGCTCTCGTGCCCGTCGTCCCACATCACTTGCAGACTGAAATTTCGAGCTGTTGGCTCTCGTCAGTGCAAGGTAGGCATGTCACGACCGACCCAAGGATCCCTTGACTACTTGGTGCATTTCGGTATCTTTAGGATAGCGACATGTATCAGTCCTTCGGCTGGTGTTTGTTGCAATCGAAGCATTAGCGTTTTGATGGTAATATGCAATTATTACACTTAACGCGCCAGGCTTGTAAATTATAATCCAGCACTCGGCGGGGCACATAGCCCGAAGAGTAGCTGTTGGTTGCAGTCTGGTTACATTCCTTATAGTAAAATAAGGATTTTATAGAGGAGTTTGCGACTAAAAATATTATGTTTTAATATTCCGCCCTCTAAAAGCACATTTGAACTATGCTAAGCCCAGTCAGGCTATTTATTTTTCGATTGCAACAGACACTGGACCGCTAGATGGCGCCTGCTGACTATTTTACATGTCGGTATCCTAAAGATACCGAAATGTACCAAGTAGTCAAGGGATCCTCGTGTAGGTCGTCACATGCCTACCTTGCACTGACGAGAGTCAACAGCTCGAAACTGCAATCTGCAAGTGGTGTGGGACGACAGACACGAGAGCTCCTTTAAGTAGGATCAATCTTTCGGCTGGTGTTTGTTGCAATCGAAGCATTGGCGTTTCGATGGTATTATGCAATTATTACACTTAACGCGCCAGGCTTGTAACTTGTAATTCAGCGTTCGGCGGGGCACATAGAATGGACGTCCTGCTTTCTTCCTTATATTAAGACCACGGTTCAAATCGGGATTAGCGTCAACAGCTTGACTTAACATTTTCTTTTTAATCTAAATTTTGCTTGCATCTCTTGAGAAATTTTTTTGTTTAAGTTTTCGTTTCAAATTTTTTAAATCAATTTTTTTCGTTTATAATCAATCATTTTCTTCTTCACTTGACAACAGATGAGCATTATCTTTAGTATTTAATAACTTTACTTCTTCTTTATATATAATAGTATTCTTTTTCAGATTATCTTGCGCTGGTGTTATGTTTTTGTTTTTTGAATCAGCTATAATATCCCCTCGGGTTATTGTGGATAAAGTTCCTGTAATAACTGACTTCTTTTCTATTTCAAACTCTTGAACCTCTGGCTCTCTAATTGGAGAACGAATATATATTTATTAAACTTTACTAGGGAGCGCATTCAAAGAGCTTACGTCAACCCAAAATTTCAGAAATTTAGACTGTCTACTTTTTCTATGTTACATACTTCTGTAAACTTCAATTTGAGTATCTCAGGAAAACCACTTTTATTCTTGCTTTCATTCCAGAAAGTGATACAAATTTTTTATAAGTCATTGAGTTTTTTATCAGGAAATGCAGTCTTATATTTGAAAAATAAATTATGAAACATCTGATTTTGATCCATTCTGACAATTGTTGCAAACAGGAATCCAAGTATGATCAGGAAAATATCACCTGAAAATGTGCAGGATGAACTGTAGAAGTAAATTTGGGGAAAGTTACTGATGCCCTTACTCTCAAGTCCACAGATTAGATCTGTGTCCGACAGGTGACAAGAATAATTGTTGTACTTAGTTGTACCTACCATATCACAATCTAATTATGCACATCACATTATTTGTAATTTTATGTTATTATATTTTAAGGTTATGAAACTGTAGTTGGCATTGTTGGCAACGGCATAATGAGCATTCTTTTCAGGTGCTTGGAGCCCTTTTGAAATTAAGAAAAGTGATTTGTGCAAAATTGACAGTTGACAATGTTTAACCTTTAACAGCCAATCGGAATGCATGTCTCAAAAACTACAGGGCTCCAAATCCATGAAAAGAAAGCTGTCATTGAGAGCATTTTTTACTGTCTTGTATTGGGGATTGTATTGGGTGAGCCTGCAATCAACAAATCAGCAATGGTGATTAAAGTGCTGTATGAAGAAATTATTTATTATTATAAAAGATATTAAAATTAGGTGCTAAAATACTTCGGTCACGTAACATAATTATAAAATAACCCCACCCTTATGTCACGAAAGGTATTATTCTATGTGACTACTACCCTCTAGAGTTAGATTCTTGATGAATATAAGAAAATGTTTACCGGTTTTCCTGAGCCGCCGCAGTTCTATGACCGGTCGGTGTGCAGGTATGCCACCTACAACTTTACTGGGAACTTTTTAAAAGCTGTATGCCTTTATAACTTGCACCGAGATTGCCAGACATGTGTCTTATTGAACAGATGTGTTGAAGTGAAGCTTATTTGCCCACCGGCATCATTCCTCTGTCACTAAAGCTTGAGAAAATAAATGTTCAATAGAGTTTTATATATATTACCATTCATCCTTGTTTCTTTGTCGACATTGTACTCAAATTTAATTCAATTAAATAAGCAAATTTTTGTTCAGTTGTAACCAAGGCAAACGGTTTCTGCGAATTAGAGACTAACTTTGTTTTGTTCTGTTCTTATCGGACGGAGAGCACCTCCTAGGTACATTAAATGTATTTTATTTTACTCCGGAGTAAACTTTGAACAAAGTCGCCTAAACAATTAAAAACATAAGAAAACGCATTAGTAATGGGTTGTGGTTGTCATGGCAAATTCGTGGAGCTTTGAGTAAAAAGTATTTTCAAGCATTTACGTGTTTATTAAGTTGGAAAAGTGGCTAGAATTATCGCGGCTGTATTTTTTAGTACTTTACTGGTTTATCTGAGCCTTTGGTAGACTTTAATGGTGGTATAAACAAGCTTTATGTGTTTTTATATGAAACGCTCGTATATTTGTGTTAGTTGGCCAATTTAAGATTTATATGGTTAGGTGGATTAACACCATTGATATAACAACGCCATGACCACATATAATGGTTTCCTTTTATCGTCCGACAGAATTTCCTCAAATACTCATATATTATCTAATTACCCTCATAAAGATTTTTACTGCCCATCCGATCCATCAAATTTAAACCCGAAATTTACCGACGATAAAATTATTAAATCGCAGAAATAATGTGCATATTTACCATTGCACTTGAAACTAGTAGCAATAAATTTATTTGTAAGTCGGCAAATGTAGTGACAGACGTTACTACAGGGTGTTTCGAAAATGTGCGCTAATTCCCATGAAGATGACACAAAGTTAGTATGCCTCTTTTCGGAGGTCAAAGGTGATGAAAAGCTATTAGAAAATTGATATTTCTGTATTTTGGTGAAACATTGCTTTGAATTTTTTCTATTGTGCATTACTGATTTGGCGTATCATTTATTAAGATATTTGGAGAGGTATTAGATGGAAATGGGATTGAACAGGACGGTCGACCATTCCCAAAAATCCAAAACAAAGGCATAAATTGACCATGTACTCACGGTAGTAGTATGGGAATGAGAGAGGGTCGGTGCATGATAATGATCAGATTTGGGGTGGGAGGTAATTAGAGTGGTGGGAGATAATTATGATGGTGGGGGGTTAGAAGGCAGAGCGTAAGAGAGCGGAGCCTAGGAGTGATTGTGGGGGGTAATTAGAGTAGTGGGAGGTAATTAGAGTGGTGGGAGGCAATTAGCTTGGTGGGAGGCAAGTAGAGGGTGGGGTAATTGGTGTGGTGGGGGACAGAGGTCACGGTCAAAGGGTCAAGGTCAAATTGTTAAGCGGTGAGAGTAATTTGTGTGGCTGTGGGCAATTTAAGTAGTGGGAGGTAATAAGTAGTCTGGCGCGTGATAATTGGCGTGGTAACTGGCGTGGTGAGGGTGGTCGTAAAAAGTGGTCACGGAGTCAAGGTTAAATGGTCAGGTGGTGGAAGGCAATTAGTGTGGTGGGGGTTAATTTTAAGGCGGCTTTATTAATATGCTTTTTAAGTAGAAATAAGGGTAATTAAGAATAATTAAGATTAACTATGGGTTATTTGGTACAAATAAGAGTAAGAATTAAGGATTCTGTTACGGATCTCTAGCGTATGCGACCCACCATACGCTTTAGCGTTTCGTGGGCCGCATAATAACAACGGCTACGTCCGTAACATTTCGCTATTCTCCACGGGAGGGCGATACCCTTGCGACACGTGCTCAACAGAGACAAACGGAAGGAACCATGGTAGTTGGCATGGTAGCTTGGTAGCTAGTTGTTAATTCTGTGCACTTCGGTTAATCCAAGGCATCCTGGTGGATTTTAGAATTATCAACTCAAGAAAATTTCCTCAATCTGTTGTTGTTCCGTTTAGCGGAATATTTTGGGGTTGTGAGTAAATTTTATCTGCGGAAGCAGGATATTTAATTACACAAGGTAAGCTAACCTCTTCACGCCACCTTGCCCGTTCTCTACCCACGTGTTTCGCAAATTTGCAGGCTTTCCTTTGGAAATATAGTGTCAACTTAAAAGGCGGACTCGACCCCATTCATCCGACTGTGGCTTCCCGGAGTATTGGTGGATTGTTCCCTCATCAGTGAGGTAAATTATGTTTCATTTGTAGGTTATGTCAGAATTTCTGACTCTGTAAATTAAATTGTGATATCTTTAGGGTTCTACGGACGGGGCTTCTACACACGTCAGTGAGAGTTCCAAGGACGGGGCATCCACACACAGTGGAAGGTTCCAGGGCCGATGAGGCTACCATCAACCCCATCCTTGGGTCCATTTCTTGCGTCCCGAAGACATCTCTGTAGGGCTACAGTTCTTCCACGTCCGGACTCGGTATCGTACCACCCTGAATAAGTGTGTTGTGTTTATGTTTATTTTTTTTACTTACCGGGGACCACCTTCAGTGGTTCGGCTGGATTTCAATTCATACGTTTGCGTTTTTAACTTGTACATATTTAAAGGTTTTATGCATTTACATATATTTAAGGAGGTTCTTTAAATCAAACCTTTGTGGCAGAATCTATGACAATTTATGAGTACATTGTAAACCGATGTGTAGCTACACGAGGCATTTTATGAATGTTATAACTTATTAATCGTGAAATTGGCCACAACTTGTGAACATCGCCAGGTTACATGCTGGAGAACCATAACTGTAAATTGAATAATATAGTGCATTTCATTTTTAAAGAAAGTGTCATTATTTCGTCTGCAGCCACTACATATGGAAACCTGTGATTTGTTAAGTAAGTAAACTAATAATTTATCATAGTTTATGTAAACTTGGACTTAACGCCCTGAGATAGTCTGAGCTAGAGAAATTTTATCGTAGGCACGTACATCACTTTCCGGGTTAAGTAGTTCCTACGATATCTGCTACGCTACAATAGCCCAAGTGATTTCGTTATGTAATATCTTATAATCATTAATATCCAACGTATTTATTTGTTTATGGATGTGTAAACTCGTAGTAATTCTTAAGGATAATTAAGGGTAGGTTAGGTCAATATAATGGTAATTAATTTAAAAAATAAGGATAATTAAGAGTAATTAAGGTAATAGGTCCATCCGTCCACCTATTCATCTGTATATCCGTCCATCTATCCATCCACCTGTTCATCTGTTTGTCTATCCGTTCGTGTACAGACAGTTAAGTAATTCTTTATTATGTTGTATATACTATTAGGTATAAACAATTATTGTATTGTCCTACCGCACAATTATAGTATCTTTGTATTTTTATATTATGATGAGAAACAAACATCAGTGTAATACATTCATTTATTATCCATCCTTGATGATATAACTTAAAAGATATACCTAAAGAGTTCTATTTCAATGTACATTTTAAAAATTACCTGCCGCGTAATCCTTAGATTTATCTAATTTATGAATACCTTGTGCTGATTTATATTACATGATCATTTGCGATGAAAATTATTTTACCTACCTTCCTGTCTTATCTATTGAGATTTTTATCACTGAATTTATGAACGCGCCAGGCTTGTAAATTGTAATTCAGCGGTCGGCGGGGCACATAGCTCATAGAGTAGCTGTTGGTTGCAGCCTGGTTATGTTCCTTATAGTAAAATAAGGATTTTATAGAGGAGATTATGACTGAAATATTATGTTTTAATATTCGGTCCTCCAGAGACACATTTGAACTTTTGTAATTTTTAGCAAAATATTGAAGAGTATAGAAGAATTTCAACTGCATTTAAGTACCCTTTTCATTATCTGTCTTATCATTAGATTTATGATTGCAGATTATCTACTTCCCACCCTCCCAGCTTCTTCAGTTGGAGTACATCTGAGCCACTGTTGGCTAATAAGGTCTAAAGGCGGCAGGTCTAAAAAAAGTAAAAAAAGTGACTGTTTCTTCGTAAAATTGGCTGTTGGTTGACTTTTTAACATTTTTGTGACACCTTCACACGGGGTAAATGTCAGATACCTAGCATATTTTTTATCTAAATATTATTTTGTATTGTTGTATTTTTCATCAAGAAAAAAAACCGATTTTTTAAATTCTGGTTGTAAATAAAATAGTATACAAACCTCGATGGAGAGCTTCATTACTATCTCAAAATAAAATTAACTTCGACGCTCGACGTCTCTGTAAATTACCTAATCTTCTCGATAGTATTGAAACAACACTTTCCAACTCGGTATGCAATATACTATTAAATACGTGTCCGAATTCGTTTAACATTTTAGTTTCATTAAAGTTATAACTTATGTCCCTGTCAGGGAAAGGATGAGAATAGAGAAATATCCCTGATTTCTTAATTTTAAACTTTATAATTGTACTTCGAGAGAAGTTGAAAATCAATTGTAAGATTGTTAGAAGTTTTATTTTATGCTATCAACAAGGAAGTTCAACTTTATAATTCATTAATTTTGTGACAGTTCTACTAGTTTTATGACTTTTAACTTTTCTAACATTTCTTACACCAAATCCATTTATTACTACTTGATTACGTCTATTCCAATATTAAATTTATGTAACAGAAATATTAAATGATGCATTAAAAAGAGAACAAATAAACATATATTGAATACAGCTAGACCTCGCATCGTTTATTAACTTTGATAATAAATGAACTTCTAGTAAACACGAGAGAAAAATCTGATTAAAAACAAAAAATAAAATTTTATAAGAAGACTGTTTGTTTGGAAACTTGAAATTAAATCAAATATTTATAGAAAAAGTATATTCATAACTTCTTAAAAGAGAACGAAAAGTTTTGTTTAAAATTGCTGACATTGATTTTGTCAGTTATTTGCTTTGAACTCAAATCATGATGGTTTAAAAATTCGATTAGACATTTTTTCACTGGTGATAAAGATATCACCGTGTTTCGTGAAGTTACTAGTGTTATTAATAATGAACTTCAACTTAATTTATGAATGCCCGATAGTAGCTCAATACCGTTATAGTTTACATCAAAACACAGGATAAATTCTGATTGAAGGTATCTTTGGATAATTATATTCAATAAAGTCCCCTATTTAAATTATGAAAGTAAACCTTTTTTACTTTCCCATGGGAAGTATTGTGATCGTGCAAAAAATCGATATCTCCTGAGGCCCAAAAATAGTTTTTAAAAAATTTATATCTGCCGTCTGTTGTCTGCGGTCGCACCTAGAGCTCATATTACTGGATCGATTTTGCATTTTTTTGTGCGTATTCAGGACGGCAACACCTCGAGAAATCTTAATAAGAAAATATTCCAATTTTAATATATTTTTCATATCAAGAAAAAGTAATTTTTGGTTGACACAGTTACAAAGTTTGGATTTTTTACCTTTAAATAATATACTAAAGATACATTATTTGAATATGTTATTACCGCTCACCAGTTTGTTTGCTAATTTCCAGGTGCTAGCGTTAACATATATATTTTTTTGAGGCTTAAGTTTGGCAAGTAATGTTGATGCTCGTATTAAGGGTCGTGGATCGGTGATTGTTATTAATAACACTAAAAAAATGAAAAATAAATGCTTAGGGGCGCCAAGTGGTATAAATATTAATTTTACTCTAACTAATATTCGTACAACTTGGACAATAAACTACTAAATATAATTCCAAGTTGCCTATGTGATGATGTTAAATTAGAACATGAAACCTTTAAGTGTATAAACAAATACATATATATATATATATATATATATATATATATATATGTATAGCGACTTGCTATTTTGCAAGTACCGAGAGCGGCGACTTTAGCCCTTGGTGGACTTAACCTATACTGATATTACATATGATTTGCAGGAAACAACTACTCAGCGGGCAAATACCCCGACCTGCATTGAATTATACCTTACAAATCATGAATGGTAGCCAATGTCATTTGTCAATTCCTCGACCAGAAATAGACCGGTTTCGAACTTATTAGTTCTCATCAGTATGCCATAGGTCGTGGAACAGACAAATGACAGTGGCCAACCTGCTAGTTTTATACAAACTGATGTAAATCAGTCCACCAAGGGCTAAAGGTCGCCGCTCTCGGTACTTGCAAAATAGCAAGTCGCTATACATCATGGAGACATCTATGATGTCTGGTGTATAGTAGCATTTGACCACAGGAGAGGATTCACTTACCTCTCACCGGTACACCATTTACATTTAAAATTTAAAATGCGCTAAAATATGTGTGTATAAATACAAAAATACTGTCCAAAATAGCCGCTACCTTACAGCCCACTTATGCTATAATTATTATTTGTTATGCTGGTGAATTCTCAAGTCGTTATTGCTTTTGTAATAGATTCTCCAACTAGAAACTTTGTATACTTATCTCACACTCCAATTTAACAGGGAGGTTTTCTACGAGCAGGATATTTAGGTGACTGCCAACCGAGCTGGTACAATATGCGTTTACGGGAATGGTTCTTATTTCGGCCTCCCTCGGACAAGTGGTACGCCAAATATTTTCTGCAAACTGCTCCTGAGTATCCCAAAATGATTTTACAATTAAATATTCCAATTCGAGCCCAAAATAACCAGATACAAAAGACGTCTAAAAGAAATTAATAACCGATCTTAGCATTCGACGTACAATCCATAATTTGACAATTATATAACTTATATAATTATATAAATAATGCAAACGCTTACCTCCTCGTACCGATTTTCTTAACGCTTACAGAAGACGTCTACACACTAATGTAAAGTTTTTTTATCCAAAACAACAAACTGTTAAAGAGGGTATCCTAATAATCAACCCTTAAAAGTACCCGATTGGGCTGTCTGTGACTTTGCAACCCTTTGCCGTTCAACACAAAACTCTTGTGGCAAGAACCCACCTCGCATGCGGGGGTTGAACACGAGGGATACTCCGGCGATAAAGAAAATAATAATTTGGAGCGTGGTTAGAGACTTTTGGAGCACCTTGTGCACTTTTTGTTGTTGGAGAAGTAAGAAAACACTGTTTTAAAAGTTTAGGTTAGGGTCAAATGCTTCACTCTGTGTATGATATATGGATCTTAATAAGCATATGTATTAATTAAGAAGTTGAAGAAATACTAATCATATTTTCTCACGTTCCCACCATCTTCCTCTACTTTTTCCCACGTTCCACTAGATTTTACTATTTCCTAACATGTCCTCATATATCATCAAAATCCAGCCACCATCTTCTCATCATATTCCCCTATATTGTCATTACCTTCTCCATTATCTTCTCCTTCTTTCTTACCGTCTTCCTTCTCGTTCTCTCACCATCCCACCAGTATTTCCACCATCTTCCTACATTTACGGCTAAACCGAACGTCCAATATATATACCATCGGGTATATCCGGCAAAATTTTAAACTCATTGAAAAAGTTGATAAGTGTGTCTGTGAGCACAAATTGCTTTATTTATGCACATTTCAATTTTTATTAATAAAATATGACACTTTAATGTATTTTCTTCTATTTACCCATCATAATTTAATGGCGGTATTGTATTTCACAAAATATAACACGTGATTTCGTGAATATGTAGTCATATGTGTTTTAATTTTTATCTTTTTTTTTTGTTTACTTTATTCCAATATGATGTGAAATTTAAGGATGTACATCAATTTGTTTGTGACGAAATATAAATATATCGAAAAAAAAAATGCAATAAGTAATTAAAATCCATAGATACATAACAAACAGTACACTCATCATCGATTACCATGATGCGAATGCCTATACAACTATTTGCATTTGTTAACATTAAATTTAGAGCACAGCTTTATTCCATGGAAATATATATTTTGAATATAAAGGCTCTGTGATTAAATAAAATAGCTTTATGTTAAACAAAAGGACTATGAGATGAAACGGGACTACTACAGCAGTTTGTTATTTTGTTTTGTGCAGGAAGCTGCAATCATTTATATAATTAACAAATGGCTGAACCAGAGAGCAGATAACGTTAAAAACCAAAACGATTATTATAATGAAGTTAAAATTTATAGCTTATGGCGGAATAGAGGTTAATGCACTCTATTTTGTAAATTAAAAGTTTGTGCTTTAAATTCCAGTAGTAACTCTAATCGAACCAGTAAGTAAAGTAAATAATGAGTTATAAAAGTTTGTAGTTATTTCAAAGTTAGTTTATAAATATTGTACATAGGACATGTTGACTTGCACCACAAATTGTAAGCAACTGTGAATTCCGAAATAATGAAGAGAAGTTGGAAGATTATTATCACATTCCAGTTGACATACCAATTAAAAGTTTTCGTTGCATTATACAGATAGGTATTAACTTATTTCTTTATAATGACACAAAGTTTGTTGTATTGCATAACATATGCAGTGTGTCACAAAAGAAACGCATAAAATTCGCATATTTTATTCTATTTTGCGATGGCAGTAATACAAATACGTGTCAATTTATAGAATGAGATTTCTACATTTGTTATAATTTTAGACACTTCATATATCTGTGACGTGATGGAACAACCTATTCTAAAAATTGATAGCCCTTTTACAAAGAAATTCAGTGACACATTTTTTTTTGCAACCACAGTCTTAAAAAAAATTCCTTTACAAAGCATGTGATGTACAATAATACGTAGGAACTAAATTTTTTGTTACAATAAATGTTCAAAATGTGCACTGTTAACAATTTGACAATGATCAATGCGATGTTTGAAACTGTTATTTACATTGTATTATGTCTGTTGTTACGATTTGTATTTCGTCTCGGATTCATTATATTAATCCATCTAATGTATGTCCTGTTTACGTAAACACTGCCTTTAAGAAAACCCCATAAGAAAAACTCGATATGTTTAAATCAGGCAAACGTGGCAGCCATACAATACACCCTCTTCCGCCTATCCATGTCTCTGGAGATATTTCACTGAGATGAGTCTATTTGAAACCAAACGTTATTTGCAGGTGTAACGGATCATTATAATTAGGAAAATAATTTGCCAGTGATGGAACAACTTCTGCACGTAAAAAATCTAAGTAACTATCGTCCGTCAAATTAGCATCGGAGAAATAAGGCCCACTGTTCACGCTTACATTCTGTTGTCGTTGTATATGACTTTGTATACGGTATGAATTTTCGGGGCTTCATAATCAGAATTTTGGTTATTGTTGGTTCCATTGAAACAAGATGTAGCTTCGTCAGAACGATTTTGAGGTTAAGCTCCCTTTGAAACAAGTTTATCGTAACCTCACAAAATTCCAATTTCTATCAGTATGGCCTGCCATAGTTCTTGGACTACAATAATTGTGTACAAATACAATTTTTGACGTCGTATAGTTTGGTGAACTGAGGATTTTACTACATTAAAATTGACTAGAACTATAAGCTGTATTAAGTTAGCACTACTACTATAAAATTTAAAAATCGTTCTGGTCCCATTAATTGTAGCTTTTTGTTGCGAATTTGTTGACGTAAGAAAACATTTATTTTGTAGCTCTTTATCTTAAAAAAATAACCCATGGTAATGCTAACTTCACAGTGAAGATAGCACTACTACTCACATAAATTGCTTTAAAAAGTGCACAAACATTCTCTTATCATAAAAACAATTTGTTGCGAATTTGTTGCGTATGATTAATGGCAAAAATTTATTCAAAAAATGTTTTTTCGAATAACTTCTGGTAATATAACAAATAATAAATAAATTAATAACACCACAGGCAATTACGACCCCCTTTATCCCTGAAGGATCCAGAAGAGTCTTGTGTGGGAGGGGGCTACATATTTAGAGACAAGAGACACACACCCAATATCCGTGTATAGTGAAAAAATCCCTCTCACAGTATTTTCTACTGCCACGACCGGGGATCGAAGCCGGAACTTTTGGGTGAGAGGCAAATGCGCTTACTTCTCGACTAGTAGTCATACAATGAACTTGATAATCAAGATATTAACACTTATGAAAATCGCCTTTAATAATAATTAATAAATAAAGAACGATAAAAAAAATTGTATAAATATTTTTTAAAGAAGGACCGGAAACAATGGCTGGTGGCTTTAAAAATATTAGCAATCGCGACTGTTTACAGGTGCATCGTCTACAAAAAAATTGCAACAGCAGTAAGAAAGGTTTGTAGATAACAGGATAAAGATTTTGGGAACAAAACGAGGACTACTGAAATCTATATTGAAAAGTAGTAGCAGTTTACTCATAAAAACAGGTGTTCCATTGTTACGATTTACATGTACATAAACAAATAAATACGTTAGATATTAATGGTTATAAGATATTACATAAAGAAACTCACTTGGGCTACTGTAGCGTAGCAGATATCGCAGGCACAACTTAACCCGGATAAGTGATGTAACGTGCCCACGATAAAATTTCTCTAGCTCAGACTATCTCAGGGCGTTAAGCCCAAGTTTACATAAACTATGACAAATTATTAGTCTACTTACTTACACAAATCACTGAGGGTTCCATACGTAGTGGTCGCAGAAGAAATAATGACACTTTCTTTAAACATGAAATGCGCTATATTACGGAATTTACAAATATTGGTTCTCTAACATGTAACCTGGCGATGTTCAAAAGATGTGGCAAATTTCTTGATTAATAAGTTACAACATTAATAAAATGCCTCGTGTAGCTACACATCGGTTTACAACGTGAGGATAAATGATAATAAATTCGGCCACAATGGGTCCGATTTAGAGAACCTCCTTAAATAAATATAAATGCATAAAATCTTTAAATATGTACAAGTTAAAATACAAAAGTAAGTATGAATCGAATATAACCGCACAGAACGACTGAAGGTGGTCCCCGGTAAATACAAACAACACACTCAGGGTGGTACGATACCGAGTTGAAGAACCTGTAGCCCTACGGTGGTGTCTTCGGGACGATAAAAATTGACCCGAGGATGGGGGTTGATTATAGTCTCTCCAGCCCTGGAACATTCTACTGTGTGTGGATGCCCCGTCCGTGGAACTTCACTGATGTGTGTAGAAGCCCCGTCTGTGGAACCCTCACTGATGAGGGAACAATTCACCAATGTTCCTAGAAAGAAACAGTTGGATGAATGGGGTCGAGTCCGCCTTTCAAGTCGACATGATACTTCCAAAGGAAAGCCTTGTATACTTAAATATCCTGCTTCCGCAGTTAAAATTTACTCACAACAAAATATTCCGCTAAACGGAACAACAACAGATGGAGAAAATTTTCCTGTGTTGATAATCCTAAAATCCACCAGGATGCCTTGGATAAACTGAGTTTTGTAGGATTATCAACCATATACCACCATCTCTCCTTTTCGCCAACTGGAAGTATCTCGCGCCTCTCGTGGACAATAGCGAAACTCTGCTACGGACGTAGCGGTTGTTATTATGCGGCCCACAAAAAGCTAAGGCGTATAGTAGGTCGCATACGCTAGAGGTCCGCAACACCATTTTATTGCACTTTAAAACATGTAACATGTAGCATTTTAAACATTTGTGTAAAACATTTTACACAAAAATGTTTTCTAAGGAAATAAAAAACACAAATCGTGAATCATAAGAATTCTAAGGTTGTCTTAAAAACTGAATTATTTCTCGAAAATAGTTTATTATGTAGAAACTATTTTAGAGAAAACTTTAAAGTTGTTTCTCGAGGCAACAACTTGGTACGCGACATGCAACAAATGCTCGAAGTGCAAAACACATGACAGAATTCATTTTCAACTGTTTGGTAGTGCCAGGTTGCGCCGAAATTTCAAAGTTTCATCGAATTTTGCGGAAACTTTTCTCTCAAAAAATTAGGTTTTGGTACAACAAATTCGTACACGATCCGCAAAAAAATTCTCTTAGTGATAAGCCCATCAAAAAGTTCATTTGCAACGGTTTTTGCATGATGTAGTGAAGTTGCGCTGGAAATTCAACGTTTTATCGTTTTTTGCGGAAATCTATTTCACAGCAAATTATCACCACACGCTATAAATTCCCTAAATGAAATAAATGCATTTGTAATGATTTTTGCAGGAGGTAGCACCAGGTTGCGATGGAAATACAGACAGTGTTTTACTGATTTTTGCGAAAACTTGTTTCGCAACAAATTATCTCTCGGCGCAGCAAATTCGTATACCACACGCAACAAATCCACGAAGTGAAAAACACATGAAAAAGTGCATTTGCAACGAGTTGGTAGTGCCAGGTTACTCTGGAAATTCCCAGTTTTATTCACTTTTGCGAAAACTTGTTTCGCAGCAAATTATTTTTAGGCAAAACAAATTCGTGCCTATTACACAACAGATTCTGAAATCAAAATATCATAAACAATTGCGTTTGCAACGGTCCTTCAGTGTGTAGTATAATGCTTGTTCTTCAATTTCCGGTAAAATTCAGTGTATTGCGCAAAGGGAAAAGACAGGCGCACCTTGACGAACGTGAATTCCGCTACCCGAGACAGAGCCGATTACAGCAAATCCCATGAATCCCAATTTATAGTGGGCAGGATAGGCCACTACAAATTTATTTATATTTGTTACGAAACATATCAATCTGTCGCCAAGTATCGGTATAAGATTTTTTTTAAGCAAATTGAAAAGATAGGGATAGGACAATTTATATAAGAATATGTGCAAGACGTAAATTATGTAACTGTCTATTGTATACGTTTATAATAATAATAAGATAAGATAGATAATTTTATTCGTTTTTAAAAGTTTATACAGAATATAACATACAATGTACAGACTTTAGTAAACTAGTCACCACAAAACATTCAACATAAAATTAATAAAATAGGTATTTTTTTTATTGGCGAATTTTCTCCCAGTGCAAGTCTGGAATATGGCTGATACAAATTGTCCTTGTTTCTCGTGTCATACACATGAATATCACTATTTCTAAAGAATTCAGATTAATTTTTTTTAATGTACATTATTAACTGGTAGATATATAAACTAGGCAAGGTAAGTATTTGCAAATCCTTAAATAGTGGTTTACAACTGGTTAAGGGGTGGATCTTACACATGGTTCTTAAAACCCTTTTTTGATATTGAAATGGCCTATTAAAATATGAGGAATTTCCCCAGAAAATGAGTCCATACTGTAGTTGAGACTGAACCAATCCATAATAGAAAGTTTTTAGGATGTTTATGGAGACGGTATCTCTTAGATTTCTTATAATATAGCAGACAGTGCTCAATTTTGTGCAAACCATATTTATATGTGCTTCCCACGTAAGCTTTCGATCCAAGGTAACACCTAGGAACTTGGTAGTTGTTATACTCGGGATGGATCTATTTAAAATTTTAAGGTACAGATCATAGTTAGTCACAATATTTTTTGGTAGAAAACGTATCTAGCATGTTTTATTTACATTTAAATTTAGTTCGTTGTTGCTACAGTAATGACTCATTTCCTGTGATGCATTGTTACTATTTATGACAATCTGTTCAATGGAGTTATGGAACATTAGCATATTTATATCATCTGCATATAGAAGAAGTTGATTTGAAGTGATACATGTGTTGGGTATATCGTTAATAAAAATTATAAAAAACAGAGGTCCCAGAGTCGAGCCTTGAGGCACTCCCAGATTTATATTCCCAGTTTTGGAGTTAACACCATCTACAACAGTAGTTTGCGTGCGATTTTGTAGATATGAGGCTGCCCAGCTGTATGGTGCCCCCCTTTCTCCTATGCCCTCTAATTTTCTGAGTAACAAACTATGATCTATAGTATCAAATGCACGACTTAAATCGTAAAAAAGATCTAAAACGTGACACTTGTTGTTCAGTGCATTATAGATAAAATCTATGCAATCTAAGATAGCAGTGTTGGTGGATTTATTTTTTTGAAAACCATTTTGGACATTTGAGATCAAGTTAAAATTCTCTAGATAATTGGTCAGTCTTATATAATATGACCGTTCAAAAATTTTAGCAATTTGACTTGGTATGCATATTGCATATGGCTCTATAATGTCTGTTGTGGGACCTTTGTTTTTATATACAGGTATACATTTGGATTCTTTTATGTTGGGAAATACACCAGCTAAGAATGATTCATTTACTAAGTATGCTAATGACTCATTAATAATGTCTTTTACTGATTTCATCACTTTTCCGTTAATGTCACCGATACCAGCGGCTGGTTTAAGAGTAGTTTTCCCAATTATTTCACTTATTTCTTGTGGTGTCGTCGGTGTGATAAAAAAACTGGTACTTGTATTTTCAATGTTGACATTACAATTAGGTTTTGATTGATTTGAGGCAAGATTTATAAAGTAATCATTGATAAAATTACTCTTCTCCATGGCATTTGATATTAGAATACTCTGGTTATCACATATGTCTATGGATGACTTCTTTTCATTGATTGACTTGGATTCGTTAATAATTTTACAACTATCCCGCATTATATTGTTGGAATTAATTAGGCGTTGGTCGTTACATTGTTTCATGTGCTGCTCCACTAAGTTTTTGTACATTGACTTAAACTGCATATACCTTTCAGTATAGGCTGGACTATTTAATCTTTTCCTAATGCTGTTCATTTCACACATGCATTGACTTAATAGCGGGTGTAAACCACTTTTTATTCTTGAATTTATTAAAAGATTTCATAATAGGAAAAGCACAATTGTAGTGAAATAAAAAGGTACTATAGAATTCAGTGAATTTCTGTTGAAATATGGAGGCAGTATACATTTCATTCCACTTTTCGACGAATATTAGATGTTGAAATCTTTCAATGTTTGTGGTGTTGTAGTTTCTTCTGTAGGTGTAATTTAGACTGCTATCATTATGTAGAAATAGATGGAATGAACAAATTTGAAAAGTGTGATCAGATATGAAAGACCATTGGTACAGATTAATATTTTTAGTCCAGTTGCCAGGGGTTTGAAGCCATAATTAATTGTTACCTCGCAAATTTTTTCATGATAGGCTACTTTTTTGCTAGTAGAAAGTGGCTTATAAAAATTTACCAAAATCTACCCCCGCGAACCCTTAAAAACAACCCTCTGAAACGGAAAAATTCAGTTTTTTGCTAATATCTCGATAAATAATTTAAAAAAAACGGATAGCACCACGTGAAAGAGCGGGAAATTTTACATAAAAATAGCATAAAAGTTTTTGTAAGTAAATTTTTCCCTTAGCATGAGAAATTATTAGAGTTCGCTCAATATTTCAAACGCGTCGCACAGGGAAATTAAGCATTTCTCGGCCACCGCTACATAATACATAATAAAGACAATTTGTACCAACTTAAAACGAAAAAGAAAAGGTAGCATTTTGTACCAGTGATTTAAAACTTAATTTTTCTACCATAAATACATTTTACTAGCAAAAAATTAGTCTTTCATAAAAAATTAGCGAGGTAACAATTAATTCGGACTTTTCATCAAAATTAGTCTCTGACAACTGGGCTATTTAGAAACTTTTAAATCATAGCCATTTTTATTGATTAGTGTGTTCGTGATTTAACCTAGATATAAATCTTCTTATCACTTCGAAAACTTGTTGCGTGCCGTGTATGAATTTGTTGCGCCGAGACATAATTTGTTGCGAAACAAGTTTTCGCAAAAATCGATAAAATGTTGAATTTCCAATGCAACCTGGCACTGCCACTACGAAAAACCATTGCAAATGCATTTTTTCAAGGGTTATTTGGTTAGAAAATTTGTGACGTGTCGTGTACGAATTTGTTACGCCGAGATTTAATTTGTTGCGAAAAAAGTTCTCGCAAAAATTGATAAAACGATTAATTTCCAGCGCAACTTGATACTGTCCCCTACAAGAACCGTTGCAAATTTTATCATGAGTTTTCCAAATCGAGAATTTTTTGCGTGTCGTGTACGAATTTGTTGCACCAAAACCTAATTTGTTGCGATAAAAGTGTTCGCAAAATTCAATGAAACTGAATTTCCGGCGTAACCTGGCACTACCACCTGCAAAAACCGTTGAAAATGAAATTATCCATGTGTTTTTCACTTCAAGGCTTTGTTGCGTGTCGCGTACGAATTTGTTGCATCGAAAAACAATTTGCAAATAAAGTTTTATCTAAAATAGTTTCTACGTAATAAACGATTTTCGAGAAATCTTTCACTTTTTAAGTCAACCTTTGAATTCTTGTGATTCGCGATTTGTGCTTTTCGTTCCTTTGAAAACATTTTTGAGTAATATGTTTATACAATAAAATGGAACGCCTGTTTTTATAAATAAACTGCTACTACTTTTCAATATACAGTGTGTCCCACTTCATACTAAGCCACCCCTATAACTTGGCTATTTGTATTTAAATTTGTATATATTTTTTACAGCACATAATACCCATAATGAACTACCTTTGGAAGGTAGAACTGTTACTCAATCTCTATTTCAAGGCCAACTGTGATGTTTTTAAAATGGGAATTTTGCAAAAGTAACATTAGCGATTGAGAAAAATGTATTTGGAAATGTCGTTCAGAAAAATTAATTACGTTCAAATATGAAGTTTCATTTGAAAATATTGATTTTTAGTTTTTTTTTAAATATTGCAAATCAGAAAAATTCAAGGTTTGGGATAGTTTAGAACATCCAGATTGCCGCGAAGTGTCCTCAAAAAGGGTCCCTATCAATATATGAGTATTTCATTAAAAAACTTGAACATAGAGCAAAATAGACGGTGTTAGAGCACATTCTTTAAGTTGATGTAAGAAATTTTTGCAATAAATTTTAACTTTATTATAGACATTTTTGTTACTTGAGAAAAACTGGTCCATATTTCAATAAAATAGACCTTATATGCGTTTCTAACATAATTTAGAAAATGCTTCCAGGGTTATAATTTGTAAAATAAGATGATAAAAATATTTTCAATTCATGGTAACATATTACACAGTTTTATAATACATACTTGCAACTAATGGACTATAAATAAATTGACGACTTTTCTTTACAGTACTAATTAATTGTATTCCACTATAGGGAGTCTCATTTTTACTCTACATGAAGAGCAAATAAAAAGCCAGGCCAACAAATGACTATTTAATTATTTTTAAAAGTAAATAATTATCACTTTACATTATTCATCATGTCCAGTTGTCTAATGGGATAAAATGAAAATTCCTCATGGAACATATGGCAAATACCTTGAGTAAAAAAAAACTACTCATCTCAGCATCACAACTTTTATTAAAATGTTGCCTTTTGTAGGAAATTTTAAGTTGGCATTTGCTAATAAAAGAAACCATTATATAATATGCAGTAAAATATAACGTAATATTCACATTCTCTTTCGCTGTAACAAAGCTTTGTAATAGAGAATATTAATGTAAAAACGCAAAAATGTGGTTATTTTGTCATGGATTTAATCAGAAATCTGTAGAATTCTTATTAAATACATTTTAGAAAAGAGCATAGCAATTAATATAGGATGACAATAGAGGCTATAATATATTTCTTTTATTACTTTTGTGCACATTGTTCAGGAAAAAGACATAATTTTCTATATTAGTTGAACAAACTTAGAGGACGATGAGAAAAGTTTGCCACTTTTCAGAATTAAGAGCTGAGGATAACGAAAAGTATAAAAAAATTGAAAACATAAAAGGTGCTTGGAGATACTTCACCATTCAGGCTAAGGGAACAATAACAGATACATCACTATTTTATAGGTACAATCTTGTAATGAATAAAGTTCCGTTTAAAAATAAATAAGTATTATTTATTTATTTTTAGTATTGAATATACTTCTGCTTGCGTATATATGGGAGCCGTCTAAATGAAAATGAAGCGACATGCGATAGATACGTCCGTGTTAGTGTCGTTAGTTCTTTTGCTGATATTATGAATGATGTGTCATCCGACATATAAACCCATACAGACTTGAAATGCTGTGTTAGATCATTGGCAAGTAACAGAGTTAACAGAGGACCAAGTATGTAATTGAACAAAGAATATAGAGACACATCACTTAAAAAATTGTAATAGTTTAAAAATATCAAAATCAATCATTCAAAATGTAATGAATAAAATATAACTAGTATTCCTTTTCAAATGACGTTTAAAAAATTAACTTTAACAATGAGAAATCAACTCAGGTCACATTTACCACGAGACGAACTTTATGCCCGCAAGTTTATTTATGTTCCAATCCCAGTGAAATCGGAAGTCAAATATCTAGGACTCCACTTGGACCAGAAGCTTACTTGGAAAAGCCACATCAAAGCTAAAAGAACACAGCTGAACCTAAAAGTCAAACAAATGTATTGGTTGCTAGGTAAAAAGTCGCAGTTGTCATTGGAAAACAAAATACTTATTTATAAAATTATTCTAAAACCAATCTGGACTTACGGGATCGAACTCTGGGGCTGTAGCAAACCTTCCAATACAAAAATATTACAAACCTTCCAGTCAAAAACACTGCGCATGTTAACAGACGCTCCATAGTATGTGTCCAACGCAACTCTCCATAATGATCTTGGAATTCCCTACATAAAGGATGTTATTACCCTCCACGCTAATAAAGCAAAAGAGCGCGATACTGCCCACAGTAATCCAAACATAAACCAACTGTATCAGCTACCGTTAGATAACAGAAGATTACAAAGAAAGTGGCCAGAAGACCTAACGGACTAAGTGAAAATGGAGAACCATCGGTAGCCAACTCAAGTGAAGTACAAATCAAAATATTTGCTAAATACTCTGTATATAGATTAGAGTAGATTGTAAATTTGCTATGGAAAAAAAAAATTATAGTTTTGAGTCAACATTTTGTATCTTTTCTTTCATCATTAGTCTTAACATGGGAAATATCAATAAATATACAGCTGAACGGGATTAATTTTATACTGCGCCAATGGCTGTAGAATTTTCCCACATAAAAATAGTCTGGTATTCGGAACGCTTTTAAAATATTTAAATCTTAAGAAATCATCAACGATAACTGGTCTACAAGGTATTATTATATCATTTTTATGTATCTAGCCTATAACAGGTAACAAAATTCATTTTAGTCAGCTGGTTAATACACTCACCACATCTTTCAGTGTTTACGCTTCATCTATGGACAGTGTCGAACAAGGAGGCTAAAAGTGATTTATAGTTTCCAGTAATTTAAGGTGGCTTTATCTAAAGAAGAGTGGTCTGAATTATTTTTGACTGAAACTTTTTTTAAATAAACAGATCAGTCAAGTTTGAGACTTTCTGAAATAAAAACTGTGTAAGTGAAAAGTGGTATATTTTAAAATTAGTCTTTATATCTGTAGAGTGTAGTCGTGATACTACTGAACCAGTCTAGGATGTACAAAGACAAACAAGCTGTTTATCTATGAAAGTACAATCGGAAGAAGAAGTTTCAGTAAAACGCGAAGTGTGCTGCGATGAAAATGTCACTAAACGATATTAAGTTATATTAGTAGTCGGTAATAATCTTGAGGATAGAGGAAACGAAGTGGGCAATTGTATTTAATCATGTCAACAGAAATAACTAAATAATAATTGACAAATTAAAATGAAAAGTATTTATAGACTTTCTATAAATCTTCGATCAAGGTACCGAAGCCCCTTGGAAGGTCTCAAGGATCTTGTACTAGCTAATGAGGGACGAGACCCTACAGTTTATTGTGGAGTCCGAACCACTCTTGGGGCAGTTTTTTACAATGAAAAATTGTTTATCCTTGCGGATCTCGAACCAACTTCGCTAGGCATACTCAGTTTGCTAGCCATACGCTTTAGCACACTGAGTTTAACCATAGTTTTCAATTAAGTAGGTCCTTACAATGACTTTTGGTTTCCTAATCAAGGGCAGTATAACAATTCTGCAAAAAAATGTCGGAATTAATTCCTTATGAATACCCAATTTTTTTATATCTTTATTTACTTATTTACTACTGCAACATATTTACAAGTTGTACATTTTGTGTAATTATGTAGTTAAATAATAATATTTATTATTAATTTTACAATTCTATTAACATTATGTGTTATGACACCTGAGGGGACCTCGTGTTCTGTCTAGCAGTATTTAACATTTTGTTCATACGTTAATATTCGTTGCATTTTCTAGGAATATTAGGATTTATAAGTTTGTAGTTATAATATAGTATAAAATGATAGTATAATATAATATAAAGTGAAATAATTAGACAGAGGAAGACAAGGAGAATATATAGTTAATTGCATTTAAATTTATTATGTATTATTACCTTTATTTTCAACTTGGTTACTTACAAGAGTCGGAAGTACACGGGGAAAGATTTGTTTTGTTGTTAGGCCAATAGTTGGAGTAGTGTGGTGTAATTGCTCGAACTAATTAAATCATTCTTCTTTTTATTTTATCTGCCTTCTATCTCACACCTTTTACATGAGGGAAAGATTAAAATTGCTGGCTCGCGAGGCAGAAAAAGTAGGTTTGAAAATCAATATTGGCAAAACCAAGGAAATGCTAAACAGAGACATAGAAACAAACCTACACTTCAGCGACCAATCCATAGAAAGAGTGGAAGAGTTTGTGTACCTCGGCAACGCAATAGATCACACGGGTGGCACAGAGAAAGATGTGACAGAGAGAATCTTAATAGCACGTAGAGCTTTTGGAATATTAAATCCAATATGGAGCTTGAGGACATACAGAGATTCTACTAAACTCCGGATATTTAACACGAACGTGAAATCTGTGTTGTTGTATAGATGCGAAAAATCACCAAATCGATAACTAAAAAACTCCAAGTATTTATAAACAAATGCTTAAGGAAAGTGTTGCGTATTTCCTTGCCAAATACAATTACAAATGAAGAGATATGGAGACAAGCTAAGCAAGTTAAAATCGACTTGGAGATGTGGAGTTGGCTGGGTCACATAATCCGCAGGCAAAACAGTATTGCAGCAAAGGCGTTCGAATGGAACCCGCAAGGCAACCGAGGAAGACCGAAGACAACGTGGAAAAGGTCATTATTGGAGGAAGCTAAGATGATGAGCATGACATGGAGGGAAGTAAAGCAACTGGCTCATAATCGGGTCAGATGGAGAAATTTCGTGGAGGCCCTATGTTCCACCTGAGGAATAACGGGAACATAATGTTCTATTCTGTTATGATGTATAATGCTTTCTATTACTTAACTGTAATGATCCCATCCTGTAATTTGTTACCTGTTCGGTGGTTGTATCTAAATAAACAAATAAATAAACTCCATCTAATTCAAAATGCATAGGTATAATACTTAATTATTTTTACAAAATAGAGACAAGACTACATATCATGCCCTACAACTACAATGGTCTAAATATTCTTAAAACGGAAGGCAGGCTTTTACTGCTATGTAATGTTAATTTTTAAAATCGTAGGGAATGTCGCCTCTTCATATTTATTTATTAGTATACTGTACAAATTTTCATGCACTTGCGAAACAAATTAATTATCGATACCTACCTTATCCTTATTTAAATATTCCTTTTGCTATATGGCTCTAATTTTGTATAATAAATTCGTTGGCCTGTTCAACAGTGCTAAATGTAACGGAATAAAATTGAACTGTAAACGTCAATTACTTAGCATTCAGATAATTAGTTTTATAAAGATTATTATGCAGATTATTTACAAAATATTCATGTACGCACATCTGTTTATTTTCTTTCCTTCTTCATTTTTTTCTGTGTCTAACGAAGATTCTGAAATTATTATGTTATATTTTGATTTTTTTGAAATAGAGGAAAAAATTGTTTCATTTTGTGATTTTTAATCCGATTCCTGGTTATCTAGCCTATTTTTAGGTCAACACGTACACATGATTAATTAAAAAACAATTTCTTATAAAATAGATTAACTATACGCCTAAAAGGCCTCCCTCATTGCTTGAAACAGGCTTTAAAAAATATGAGGAATATGTTATACGTGTTAAAATAATTTCCAATTCTACATCAGATAATGCTCGTTTTAAAATTTACAAAGCGTTTAAGAAACAAATCAGAGACATATTTTTTTTTACAATAAGAAATGTGCCAACGTCGATTTTGTACAAAATTCGGGTAATAAGTTATGTGGTAGTTAAGCACTGATTAATTTCGATAGGAATAAGACCAACAAAACCGACAGACAGAGAAACAGATATAATGGCGCCTCATTTTATACTATATAGTGACAATCATATAGATATAATTTTTATTTGAAAGATAATTTTTTTGCCTTATTAACCTTCCATTCGTGGACAATTTATGCCTATAACTAACATATGTATTTTCTGTACTGAAAGATATTACTATGACGAAAATAAATATTGCATTTCTTCCATGATTAGCATATTACAATGTTAGATACAAAGCTCATTTTTTTATAAAAAACTGCAATACCAGAAATGTCTATCGAAAAATTAGGAGTATTATACGCCAATTTGAAGCTCTTTAAGTGCTCTGTAACTTTTATTTCAAACTACTTCATATATTTTGAGTTTTGAAAATTTGTTAGCTATTTCCTTTAGCTATTAAATAGCATGAGGCCAGAAAAATTACGAGACAATTAGTTTTTACCCACAACTTCATAATTTTCAAAACTACAGGAATAAAGATGAAACCATTATATGCATACTGTTATATAGATTTATAATGTTCGACTTGCCGTTTTTGAGATAAAATGTCTCTTAATATCTTAAGAAATAATTAAAACTATACATATATGTTTTACTTTCTAAATTACCTGCTTTGGACTAAAATAGCCTTACATAGTTTATTTACAATAATTTTAGTTTAACTTTAACGTTATCTTTTAGTTTTCTCCTTTAGTAATCTCACTCGGTAAAAAATATATATAAAAAATATTTTTAAAAAAGCTTTTATTTAAATGCTCTAAAAAGTAGAAAATAAACTTTGAAGTAAATAAAACCCATCATTTTGTTACATTATATAAATTTTTTTATGATATAAATGCTTGTCGCATAAAAAATTATAAATGATGGGTTTTACTTACTTCAAAGTTTATTTTCTGCCTTTTAGAGCATTTAAACAGAGGATGCTTTTTTAAATATTTTTTTATGTAATTTTATTTTTTACTTTTTAGTCTTTTGATATGCTGTAATCCCCAGATATCGATTTTGAGACGAATCGGATCATAAACGGTAAAGTCGTTCGCCATCTTGAAGTCGCTATCCTGAACTAAATTTTGACTAGAAATTTGTAATCGGCGAACCCGAAAACCACCAGATATCGACTTTGATCTATTTTGAATTTCTAAATTTTGACCAAGAATTCATAATTGACGAGCTCGAAAACCCCCAGATATCGATTTTGAGTCGAATCGGATCGTAAACAATAGTTGTTCGCCATCTTGAAGCCGCCATCTTGCTTTTTATTTATATGTTAAAGTGAATATTTATTGTCTTTCAGTCCTTTTTGTTAAAATGTTGTTTCTTTTCTGTTTGAATATAATTGTATGTTATGAACTGCAAATAAAAATTGAACTGAACTGAAAATTCAAATTCTCATAAAAAATTGTACACTGCCTTATTTACTTAAAATCTGACTGTCTAACAGATTCAGTGATTAACTTTTTATTTTTTGTCTACCCACTACAAGGGGTGGGATCTACTTCCAAGTACTAAATGGTTACTTTTAAGTAGTAAACTATGCTGAATATATAATGTACTGAATGTATTCTAGAAGGTCCTACAAATATCCGTTCAATAGATCTGGGTTGCTAGGTTCTTCCATTTCTGAATCTCGCCCTGATCCAGGATTTCTACTAATCGTACCGTTTATTCTCCACTTTCTTAAAATGTTACACACCGAATTTTTGTTAATATTATAACGCAGTGCAATTTGTCTCATTGACCATCTTCTGCTTTAGCAATAACTGCAGATCCAACTAAATCGCTTATATGAGGCATATGCACACTTGCAATAAATTATGACAACTAACTGATAATGTCACAAAAATTAAAGTAAGTTAGATGTACACAACTAGATTTTAGCAAAATACCGTTATAAGACTTGTCCTTTTTTTTTGCTCACGACCGTACATTTCTGTATTATAATGAGATCTGAAATTAGATTATATTTTGATCTAATTCCGTTGAAGGTTTCGGAGGTAAATGGGGTAAATAAAGATCAATAGGCAAAGCAAGCAGGTAAGAGTCCATAAAATTGCAATTTAGGGCATATACGAAAACTCAAGGTCTCAAATTTTTTTTTACATCAGCCACCCCCCACTATCACCCCCAGTACCACCCCCACACTATTATGAAAGGGAGCAAACGAAAGTAAAATGTTATTTTGTGTATACAAGAATGGAACGTCTCAAAAAAATTTTTTTGGCATTAGCCACCCTCTCTACCCGCCCCCATTGCCAACCCCACCCTGTTATTAAAGGGAGTAAAAAATTAAATTGGGATTTAGTATGTATACGAGAACCAAGGGCCTCTAAAATTTATTTTGGCATTAGCTACCCCCTCTACCACCCCTATTGCCACCTCCACCCTGTTATTAAAGGGAATAAAAATTAAATTTGGATTTACTACGTGTACGAGAACCAAAGGCCTCTAAAATTTATTTTGGCATTAGCTACCCCCTCTACCACCCCGTTACCACCTCCACTCCGTTGTTTAATAATGGAATAAACAATTAAATTATAGTCGAGGAAATAAAGCACTAAAAACGGCTCAACCTCCGAAATTTCCGCAGCAAGACGGATTTTAATGCGGTTTTTTGCATTCGATTCGTGAGAGCATCAGGAAATTTTGTGAACTAATCTGATGAATAGCAAATGAAAAATTGCATATTTGCATTGTAAAAATGCATTGTTCAAAGTGCATTTAGAATAATTGATTTGCAACTCGGTAAAAATTGATTGAAATGAGTTCAAATTCGTTACTCGGGTGGTTTTCGGGGTCGCTGAACACGAATATCACGGCGGTAACGACCTCCGAGGTACCTGGAGCCCAAGGTGGACACTATCTATCTCATCTCCTGGAATTATCTTGAGTATAGCATAATGTTTAAACGAATTTGCATATGTTACTCTAAATTATATATTTAAATATTATAATACTACCAACTTTGTCTACTGGAGCCTGAAATTTTTTTTTTTAGTTTGGCACGCTTAGTGTTGGTAGCACAATTGGAGTTTTCAGAAATTATTGTTGAAAAATATTGTTTGAATCTACATCTTCATTATAATATATAAATAAATAATTTTGAGTAATATATACAAATTCGTATAAAAATGATGCTATACTCAAGGTAATTCCAGGAGATGAGGTCCACCTTGGGCTCCAGGTACATCGGAGACCGTTGCCGCCGTGATATTCGTGTTCAACGACCCCGAAAACCCCCGAATAACGAATTTCAACTAAGTATATTAAAAATTCACAAGAAGTTCCAGGAGATGAGGTCCACCCTGGGCTCCAGATACCTCGGAGGTCATTGAAACCGTGATATTCGTGTTCAGCGACCCCGAAAACCCCCGAGTAATGAGTTTCAACTAAATATATTACAAATTCACATGAAATTCCAGGAGATGAGGTAGATAGTATCCACCCTGGGCTCCAAGTACCTCGGAGGTCGTTGCCGCCGTGATATTCGTGTTCAGCGATCCCGAAAACCCCCGAGTAACGAATTTCAACTAAGTATATTACAAATTTACAAGAAGTTCCAGGAGATGAGGTCCACCCTGGGCTCCAGGTACCTCGGAGAACGTTGCCGCCGTGATATTCGTGTTCGGCGACCCTAAAAACCCCCGAGTAACGAATTTCAACTAAGTATATTACAAATTTACAAGAAGTTCCAGGAGATGAGGTCTACCCTGGGCTCCAGGTAACTCGGAGGTCGTTGCCGCCGTGATATTCGTGTTCAGTGACCCCGAAAGTCCCCAAGTAATAAATTTGGACTCATTTCAATCAATTTTTACCGAGTTGCAAATTAATTAGTCTATACTGTGTATACGAGAACCAAGGGTCTGTAAAAAAATTTTAACATTTGAACTATTTGTCTAGGTATAATAAGAGTAGCGTTTATGAATTTTCACTCAATTATACTATTTCCATTTCGATTCGTCTACAATAATTTTGTGCCCTTAATTTTTATCAGTTTTTTAGGTATTTCAAAATTCAAATGTATTCTAAGGTTCTGATTATTAATGAAATAGAATATTATTAATTGCATACGAGTTTCAAAACTTTTAAATTCAGTATAAAAACGATTGATTTCATTTTCCCTGCCGACCTGGCTCAAATTAGGGTACAATATAAACACAATCTCTTTATTTATAAACGTCTGTAATGCGTACAAATTCTACAATAACAAATTATTAATTGTATTGCTTGCAAATATGAATTTATTCAAAGTTTATGTAAACAAGAGCCCATTTGGTTCCCCGCTTTTAATTACATAATGTTACTGTTTAATATGAAACGGTAACGAGACCCAGATCAAGCGCATCGACCAGTTAACAACCCTCTTAATAGGCTCAAGTAGATTTTCTTTATCTGTGTTCCCAATTTACCGATGAAAATCGGGTGAAATTTATGGGAATGTCTTAGCCTAAATATTTATTGTTCGTTGAATTGGAACACTGCGTTTTTATAATATGCATATATTAAATAGAGAAGTTTGTTAACTCGAATTTTCATAAGGCGTTGTTTCAAAAATTCGACAATAGTTTAATCGTAATGTCTTAATAATATCTCTCTGTGTTCTACAGGAGATTTTCTTTACCATACTAGAATTATTTTACACTGTTTAAATTGTAAAAGCAATCTTGGTAATTACATAAGTGTATACTACACCTTCCAATCAGATAAATGTTACAATGCTCATGGGGATAACTAGATTTGCTCAAGTATATTTATTTTAATGACTCGTCCGCAGAAGCTAAACTACATCAGCCATGTCAGTTTGCGAAAAAATATACAATACAATAGGATACAATGCCTTTATTAATTCAATTGATCGCACAAAATGATATAGGACACATCGATATACATAATTATAGATAAATAAACAGATAAATAACAGATAAATAAAAGATAAATAATAGGTAAATAACAGATAGAAACAGACAAATAGCAGAAATACGGTTTACAGCGTTTAAAAATATTCATATAAAACTTGAGTGCATTAAGACATTAAATATTCATCAACGGAATAAAAAGCTTTAGAGATAAGATAATGTTTTACAGTTGTTACAAATCTTTTTATACTTGCAATGTTTTTTAGGTCACTACTTGATTTATTGTAAATAACAGAACCGATATAATATGGGTTGGATTTGTAGAGTTCTACCCTGTGGATTTCGTGCTACAAATTCAAGCCATGGCTATAATTATGGTGATCATTTAAAGGATTAAATTTTGATGAATTCTTTTTACAAATTTCAATATTTCTAATATATATATATAGACATGGAAGAGTTAAAATTTTTTGTTCAATAACTGTTCTTTTACATGATTCCATGTTGGAATGATAAAATACTTTTACTGTGTTGCTACTGGCGATTTGGCGAAGTCTCTTTAATGGAAAACAATTGCTGGCACATTTATTAAAAATAAAATTTACGGGTGATTTCCAGTTAAGGGAAAAGTCAATATGAATTCCAAGAATTTTTAAAAGTAGTTACCTGTTGAACTAACTTGCCATTAAGTTTTAACAAAGGGCTAATTAGGTAGTTTGCTCCTATAGGATGGAACTGCATTGAAAATGTTTTTTCTTGATTCATCACTAAATTTTCACCATTAAAATATTGGTTAAGCGAAATTAAATTTGAGCTTAACTCGGAAATTAATATATCTAAATTATTTACTCCTGATATAATTCTGATATCATCTGCAAAGATGCTAGAAAAAATTGACAGGGTCAAGTCCAGATCATTGATGTACAGTAGAAATAGCAATAGTCCGAGTATTCTCCCTTGCGGTACTCCAATGTCAACCGGTAAATCCTCAGAAAATTCCCCAAAATATGAGACAAATTGCTTCCTGTTCTCTAAATAGGATGTAAGTAAACCAAATAGACATTACACTTAACGGAAATTCTCTTGAAGTGGAATATATTACTTAGGCAACGTTGTTAATGACAAAGCAAACATGGACAGCGAGATTCGCAATAGAATTAACGCTGCATCTAGAGCACTCTGGGGACTTAGAGAGAGAGTATTTGACAACCACGACCTTGCTTTGTCAACGAAAATGGCTGTCTACAGAGCAGTTGTCATTCCAACACTGCTATATGGATGTGAAAGCTGGGTCACTTACCGTCGTCATGTGAAAGAATTAGAACGTTTTCAGCAAAGACACCTCAGAAGTATGATGAAAATCCGTTGGTTCCATCACATATCAAACGTGGAAGTACTCAGGAGAGCAAAGAGCCTTCCAATTGAGGTGCTTATTTCAAGAGCACGCCTAAGATGGGCAGGTCACGTTCATCGTATGCATAATAACCGCCTTCCTAAATGTACACTTTATGGTGAATTGCTAAGCGGTAGAAGAAGGCGTGGCGGTCAACGAAAGAGGTTCAAAGACGCTCTCCATGAAAATCTAAAATCCTGCGGTATTGCAGACGAGCAATGGGAACAACTTGCAGCGGACAGAACCGAATGGCGAAGGGTTGTGGCCAGCTATCAAGGAAATGTTGCTGCAAGAAGGCCGAATCCAAGACCTAACCAGGTCTATGTTTGTCCTGGCTGCGGTCGACATGTGCTCTCCCGAATTGGCCTCTATAGCCATAGTCGTGTGCACCGTAGATGAATGGGAATTACAATAGACTACACCTTTTACTTGTTTTTTATTGTACACAATCTATCGACTGTAACATTTTTATACTCGGACTCGAGTAACGGCTAATAATAATAATAAGGAGATTTTTGCAATTACCACGTAGACCATTTCAATATTACTGAGTAAGATATCGTGGTTTACATAATCAAACGCTTTTGATAGGTCGATACAAAATATTGCCATTACTTTTTTCCTTCATCTAAGTTTTTATAAATAAAGTATAAAATATAGGTTAAGGCAGTGATTGTAGATTTATTATCTCTGAACCCACGTTGGTTGGGTGAGTTTAATTCATTTGAAGATATAAAATATAACACTATTCTTTTGTTTTTCAAATAGTTTCGAAAAAATTGATAATAGCGCAATTGGTATATGCATTATATGAGCATACTGAACAAGAGAGGAGATTTTAAGATAGCCTTCCATTTAGTAATCAAGAGCGAGTGATGAGAACGCTGCAAATACAGTTATAAATTAGTTTAAAATTCGCACTTTCTAATGTTAAAAACACGCCAAAACCCTCGATAAACTTTTCGAAACTGTAACAAAATCCGACTTTTTCGCATAAAAAGCGTTCTTCACGTAAAAATGCCGTTGGAAGAGGTTTTTATATTTTAAATCATATTTTCGCTCTACGGAGCGTTTTTTATGCAAAAATTTCAACTCATCAAACTCAGCAAATTCATCAAGGAGTATAATTTTAGAAAATGTAGTAAATGTCGCTGCACGGGGACGTAATGTTGCCCCGACCACCAAAATTTAGAAAGGGTAACTAAAACTGATTTCTGAAATTTCAAAATTAAAAACCCTTTTACGAATCCAGGTTGTGCAGCACTGCAACTTATGCGTTGTGTTAAATATGAGGACAAGTTAATCCAGTTTCTATTCAAAGTATTTCGAGAGTTTTATCGAAAATAGCCCCCCTATCATTTTCTAGCAGTCGATTTTGACGGGAAAACGAATTGTTGCAGAAACGAAAAATTAATTAATTTCTTATAAAACGCTTTTTAATTTTTTATAATTTTATTTAATTGCTATTAACCAACTAAAAACTACTTTTTTTAAATTCTGGTCTCTTCAACATAACCACCTTCCAAAAAAACTACACTTTTCAACAACCCTTCTTAACCGTTCAATCAATTTTCTTAAAGTTTGGGGAGTAATTTCTTGACACGCTTGCCTAATCCTAAGGCAAAGCTCTTGTCTGTTACGCGGCCGAGTAGCATACACTTTATTTTTCAAGTATCCCCATAGAAAAAAGTCACAAGGGGTAATATCAGGCGATAGGGGGCCATGGTTCTAAAGAGCTATTTCTACATATCCACTTCAAAGGGAAATTTGCATTTAAAAAATTTCAGAGAGTTGTGCGCATGGGCACCATGTAACTGAAAGTATACATTCTCCCTCTCTGTGCTAAAGGCATTTCCATAAAGAAATCATGTAAATCATTTTGTAAAAAATTTAGAAAATATTCTGAAAATTTTGAGGTTATCCAGGAAAAAGGGGCCAACAATTTGTTCGTTTAATATGCCACACCACACATTAACTTTTTCACTGTATTGGTTTTTACAGTTAATTACAAAGTTGGGATTTTCGGCTGCCCGAAAAAATTTTGGTTTAAGTGCCCTAATCCTACTGCGTTTCAAACATCTTCATATTTTATTTTTTGTTAAATTTAGTGTTCTCGCAACTCCCCTTATACTACCATTTGGATTGTTCCGAAATTCTGTTAAAAAGCGTTCGTCGTTTAAATATTGTCGTGGATTTAAATTGTACCTTCTTGGTCTTGTCTTGAAAATGGCTTCGGTTTTTAAAAATAGTTTGTTGATGTCACCAACGGTTTTGTGCCAAATTAGTGCTCGATCACGATGACGTTGATTAAATATTCGAACAACCTGACGCGTAGATCTTTCATTATCACCAAATTATCGGATACTTTCAACTTTTTCTTCAATTGTAAGAACTACTCTCCGATTTTCTGCCATTATCAGTAAGATTAATAAATTAAATAACTATAACTAACTAAATTAAATAACTTTTGACAATTTTTATGAATCGCCCAATGTCAAATAGAAACTTATTTTTCAAAGCACCTTTGTTTAATGCCTATGGTAGCAAGGTAACTATCTTAACGACACATTTTTTTATAGAACATTAATGTTTAGTCACGATGCAACATTTACGACAAACTCTGTGGTATCATTGGAAGGTGGTTATGTTGAAGAGACCAGAATTTTAAAAAAAATTGTTTTAAGGTTGTTACAGCAATTAAATAAAGTTACAAAAAAATTTAAAAAGCGTTTTTTCAGAAATTAATTAAGTTTTCGTTTCTGCTACAGTTCGTTTTTGAGATCATTGAGAATATGGATTAAGGGATTTTTGGACATGCTGAATCCAAATATGACAGAAAAATTTGTCTAAAATAATGTATATATTATTAATATTTATATATCAATATAAATAATACAAATAAATAAAATAAATAAAGAATTCATTATATTAATCCATCTATTGTATATGTTCTGTTTACGTAAACACTGCTTTTAAGATAACCCCACAGTAAAAACCCGTTAGGTTTAAATCAGGCAAACGTGGCAGCCATTCAATACACCCTCTTCTGCCTATCCATGTCTCTGGAGATATTTCACTGAGATGAGTCTTTTTGAAACCAAGCGTTATTTGCAGGTGTAACGGATCATTATAATTAGAAAAATAATTTGCCAGTGTTGGAACAACTTCTGCACGTAAAAAATCTAAGTAACTATCGTCCGTCAAATTAGCGTCGAAGAAATAAGGCCCACTGTTCACGTTTACATTCTGTTGTCGTTGTACATGACCTTGTATACGGTGTGAGTTTTCGGGGCTCCACAATCAGAATTTGGGTTATTGATGATTCCATTGAAACAAGATGTAGCTTCGTCAGAACGATTATTGAGGTTGGACTCCCTTTGAAACAAGTTCATCATAACCTCACAAAATTCAAATTTCTATCAGTATGGTCTGCCCGTAGTTATTGCACTACAATAACTGTATACAGATGCAATTTTTGACGTCGTATAGTTTGGTGAACTGAGGATTTTGCTACATTAAAATTGACAAACAACAAACCCAATATCCGCGTATAGTGAAATAATCCTTCTCACAGTATTTTCCGCAGCCACGACTGGGGATCGAACCCGTAACTTTTGGGTGAGGGGCAGTTACAATTACAATTTAAAATTATTTATTCACATATAAGTAACATGTCATTTTTATATTGTATTTTTTATATCATTTATTTTATTAGTATATACATTGTCATAAAACACCCGACGCGTTACAATTTGCTAATAGCAAAGAAACGGGGTGGGGGGCTGATGTCATGCCAAACAAGATAACTACAATATAAATTTAAATTAAAAATGTTATTTTGTTTTCCAAAGGTTCAAACTAATTATCAAATTAAGTGTACCCAAAGGGTTTTTTAAAATGAAAATGAAAGAGATTCTAGCTAATAAAATTGATTTAGAGGGAAAATTTACAAGAAACTTAAAATAAGAGAAAAATCTATTTATGAAAAATATATACATGGTTAAAAATACACCGATTATATGTGCGTAAAAAGTAAAAGAATACATGGTTTTGTTTTATTTACAATTTAAGAAAATTAGAAGATTTTATTTACAATACGTACATTTAATTTTTATTACTTAAAAGATCGCTTACCTCTCGACCATCAGTCATACAATGAACTTGATAATCAAGATATTAACACTTATGAAAATCGCCTTTAATAATAATTAATAAATAAAGAACGATCAAAAAAATTGTATAAATGTTTTTTAAAGAAGGACCGGAACAATAGATAGGTAACTTTAATAGTATACAAAAAAATTGCAACAGCAGTAAGGAAGGTTTGTAGATAATAAGTTTCAAATGATTTAGGAAACAAAACATGGACTACTGAAATCTATATTGAAAAGTAGTAGCAGTTTACTAATGAAAACATGTGTTCCATTTTATTGCATAAACATTTTACACAAAAGTGTTCTCTAAGGAAATAAGAAGCACAAATCATAAGAATTCTAAGGCTGTCTTAAAAACTGAATTATTCTCCGAAAACAGTTTTTTATATAGAAACTATTTTAGAGAAGACTTTATTTTCAACAAGTTGTTTCTCGAGGCAACAAATTGGTACGCGACTCGGAATAAAGTCTCGAAGTGCAAAACACATGACAGAATTCATTTTCAACTGTTTTTGCAGGTGGTAGTGCCAGGTTGCGCCGAAAATTCAAAGTTTCATTCAGTTTTGCGGAAACTTTTCTCTCAACAAATTAGATTTTGGTTCAACAAATTCGTACATGATCCGAAAAAAAAATTCCCTTAGTGATAAACCCATCAAAAAGTTCATTTGCATCGGTTTTTGCATGATGTGGTGAAGTTGCGCTGAAAATTCAATGTTTTATCGATTTTTGCGAAAATCTATTTAACAACAAATTATCACCAAACGCTATAAATTCTCTAGATGAAATAAATGCATTTGTAACAATTTTTGCAGGAGGTAGCGCCAGGTTGCGATGAAAATACAGTGTTTTACTAATTTTTACGAAAACTTATCTCGCAACAAATTATCTCCCGGCGCAGCAAATTCGTATACCACACCCAACAAATCCACGAAGTGAAAAACACATGAAAATGTGCAATTGCAACGAGCTGGTAGTGCCAGGTTACTCTGGAATTTCCCAGTTTTATCCAGTTTTGCGAAAACTTGTTTCGCAGCAAATTATTTCTAGACAAAACAAGTTTGTGCCTAATACGCAACAGATTCTGAAATCAAAATATCATAAAAAATTGCGTTTGCAACGGTCCTTCAGTATGTAGTATAATGCTAGTTCAATTCCTAGTAAAATTCAGTGTATTCCGCACTAAGGGACAAGATACAACAACAAATACCACGAATCCCAATTTGCAGTGGACAAGATAGTCCACTACAAATTTATTTATATTTGTTACGAAACATATCATTCTGTCGCTAAGTATCGGTATAAGATTTTTTTTAAGCAAATTGAAAAGATAGGGATAGGGCAATTTATATAAGAATATGTGCAAGACGTAAATTATGTAACTGTCTATTATATACGTCAGCAGTTCCACTGGTATAGATTAATATTTTTAGCCCAGTTGCCAGGGGTTTCAAGTCATAATTAATTGTTACCTCGCTAATTTTTTCATAAAAGGCTACTTTTTTGCTAGTAGAAACTTAAAAACAACCTTTTGAAACGGAAAAATTCAGTTTTTTGTTAATATCTCGAAAAATAATAATAAAAAAAAAAAACGGATTGCACCACGTGAAAGAACGGGAAATTTTATATAAAAATAGTAAAAAAGTTTTTTTAAATAAATTTTTCCCTTAGCATGAGAAATTATTAGAGTTCGCTCAATATTTCAAGCAAGTCGCACAGGGAAATGAAGCATTTCTCGGTCGCCGCTACATAATACATAATAAAGACAATTTGTACCCATTAAAAACGAAAAAAGAAAAGGTAGCATTTTATATCAATGAATTAAAACTTATTTTTTTACCCTGGATACTTTCTACTAGCAAAAAACTAGTCTTTCATGAAAAAATTAGCGAGGTAACAATTTAGCCTCTAACAACTGGGCTATTTAGGAGCTTTTAAATCCTAACAATTTTTATTGATTGGTGTGTTTGTGATTTAACCTAGATATAAATCTTCTTATCACTTCGAAAGTTTGTTGCGTGCCGTGTATGAATTTGTTGCGCCCAGACATAATTTGTTGCGAAACAAATTTTCGCAAAAATCGATAAAATGTTGAATTTTCAATGCAACCTGGCACGCCACCATTGCAAATGCATTTTTTCAAGGGTTTTTCGTTTTTCGTGACGTGTCGTGTACGAATATTACCCATAAAAAAATTATTTTCCAAAGTCTAATAAGACCGATATTGGGACATTGACGCACTATTGGGACACCTTGTATAAAAAAGTCTAAATATTATTTAACGTCACCATCAGCCTGGAAACTATTGGAAAACGACCAAGATTCAAAATAATCAACACACAGAGGAGCCATCCTTACTAAGCGCCATTGTAACAACCCACTATATAATATATATTTCATTAACCTGCACACATTAGCGTCAAAGTGCGATACTGCTTTTAGTACAAGACATTTAAAGACAAGTATTACGGGAATATAGTTGATGCAAAACCACAGACGTCCACAAATGCCAGGTCATATTCTCTCGAAGAGACTATTTAACATTCATACTTGATTTAGTTGCTTTGGGAATAATTAATTTGTACTTTTCGCACCCTAAGTTTATCCCACAACTTGGACATAAACATAAAATATTTTATTCTGCTAGGACAAATATAGATAAGAAAAATTTATTATAAGAATTTCTGCTCTTAATTAGATGTTTAACTTTAACAGTAATCTTGCCTCTTGCCTCGAAAAAGGAAATATATCATCGTGCCATAAATACATCGCTGTCAAGTAATTGTCTTCCCTAAAAACAAAACTTTTATCGTGAACTTGAAAATTGGATTTAGGTTTTAAAATAAAATATACTCTCTCACACAGACACAAAGATTTATAGTCATTATTAAGAATATTGGATTCTATATTGCAGAGTCTGAATGCTAAACAGCTTTCTATTATAAGAAAATATTTTTTACGTTCTGGAGTTGATTTACTGTGAGAAGTTTGTAACGCCTCGCAGTACAAAATATAAAGTTGACTCCAAAAGAGAATACAAAATACCATTCATTGGTATGGAACTTTTAATACGTTAGATTTTAAATTAAATTCTTACATATTCCGTAGAGGCAAATTTTACTGAAATTTATAAATTGTAATTTTGAGAATATCAATTAAGCACATCAAAACAACCGAGAAAAAAGCTACAAATTACCTG
Source organism: Leptura quadrifasciata (assembly GCA_963675555.1). NCBI lineage: Eukaryota > Metazoa > Arthropoda > Insecta > Coleoptera > Cerambycidae > Leptura > Leptura quadrifasciata. Next base: position 38,952,812 of record OY776673.1, read on the forward strand.
TTTTTGTGCCACTTTTTTTAAACGACGAAAGAATTTTTTTTATATACATTCATTTAACGTCGGCCTATTTCCGCTACCGAGGCCTAACACCGACGCCTGTAGACGAGCTACCCCCAACCAGGAATTGCCGAACCTCTTCCCTTAAGAAGAGTAGGGATCTTTTACTTGCGTAACATTTAATAGACAAGGGACCGACGGGTTTACATCCCCTCCAAAGGATGGAATATCCCCTATATAACCCTCGCCTAAGGTTGTATAGCTTCCACGCATAAACTGTTATACAAGCCGCTTGAAGATGTGTAACGCGAGGACGCGGTCTTCGTTGTGAACACGTAGGTGCCTCTGTTGTTGAGAAAATAAAACTGTTTGGGCTGGCTAGCTTCGACTGAGCCCCTAGTGCACTTAATTTCTTTAAAAGTTAGATTGGGGTGGTATGTCCTTAAGCGGAAGGATTCGGCCAATAGGTACATCCTGTATAAGTTTCAGAGCGTAACACTGTTTTTTTTATTTGTAAGGGCCTAAAGCTTCACCCTGTATAAGCTTTTTGTAGCTAATTCACTTTTTGGTTTATCTGGTAGGGTCTACTTGAGTACCCTGTAGATATATTTTTTTCAATAATAACACTGTATTTAGAACACGAAATTAACAAACTTTTTATTTATGCGAAAAGTACAGTTGAATATTTATATTATTTAAATTAAACAAATGTCTTTTCAGGTAACGTATCGACACTTAGAATTTTGCCTTAGACGGTGCGGGTTTCGTTTTGATTTAATCAGATCTGAGATAATTCATTTACAAACTAAAGTCACGAAGACGATTTAAATTTTACTAAAAACTAGGGCCGCGTGGACGATAAAAAAATGCTGAACACAGGGCTGAACAAAAATATAAAAACCGATTTTTTACTAGGGGCTGCCTAGGAAGAGGACGCGAGTACACTTTAGGTTTCGTTAGCTACGCCGGAAAACACAACTTTGGGTTTAGGCTCTGTGGCGACCAAAGGGTAACGCGGATAGTAAGAACGCTTCTTCTTTTATACAATCGACAGGGCACGACGTAGTCGAGAGCTGGATGAGAATTAAAAGGGTACCGGACATTCATTTGGGCTATTATTGTGAAATGTTGTGCAATAGTTGCTTAAATTTTTGAATTCCTAATTGAAAATTACACTGCTAAATCGGCTATGAAAAATGTAATATTCTGATATGAAAATGTCAGCGGGATCTAATTTAGTTTTGGAAATATTTAAGATAACTGCGGACATGACTGATGTCTGGAAATGGTCCCGTAAAGTAATGTTGAGGGTTCGACTTTAATCCATATTAATGTTACATTTAATGTTATATGTGATGCTAGGTTTGGTCATGATAAATTTATATAGGTCATGCTAAATCCTATTTAGGGTAATGGAGTGAAGTTGGCGACGAGTTGCCAGCATGCAAAAGGGAACTAGTAAATTGGACATAGGATTTTTTAATTAAGAAAAGAAGCTGAATGTGGGATAACTAAATGAAGATAGGGACGAGTGGCCAGCAACTCATGGGGAACACGTAAACTGGTCTTGATTTTGAGAAGGTTGTTTTATGGGCGGCTCGGGGAGATACCTAGTTAAAAGATGTTTAAAGATATTTTATGGAAATTGAATTTGACGCGAAAATTAAGAGAAAGGGACTCGTAGAATGATTTGGGAAGTGAAATAAATTATAATGAATTGAAGTTTGGGGAATAAATTGAGAATGATTTGAGATGTTGAGGGGGCTGTATTTTTAAGGGGTGCCGTTTGTAAAATGTTGTTGTTAATTTGACGGAATGGGGTGTTTTGGCTAATTTAATGATAGAATATGAATATCGGTGAATTATCGAGGATACTTGAAAGTTCTCATATTTTTTAGTTATAAACTGTATGAATTTTATTTGCTCATAAATCTCGTAATTTAGTGTTTTTAACGGGATTTCGATTTTTGTAGCATTACGCGGATCATTTAGAATAAATCGGAACCGTCATGGCACACTTAAATGGAAAATTAAAAATTATATTATAAAAAAAATTGATGTTTGAAATGTCACTTATTTGGCTTCGTTGGATTCAGAAAATTATTCAGAATTCAAAAATGCAATAATATACAGGGTGTTCCATTTAAAAATCGAAAGTTAATGTCAGTACCGGTTTCGCCGGAAAAAAATCAATTGTATGTCAAAATGTGCCGCTTATTATGTATGTAGCATATCCTAAATTTCAAAAAATTATCTTCAAAACTAAAGGAGAAAAGGGGGATATACCATGATCCTGTTACACCAGGTATACTACTATGGTATCCACGTGCCCAACGTGGCACTATAAAGCTGTGTAATTTTTATAGAGAAAAAAACATTTCGTATGTGAAATGGCACGCAGAAATTTCAATTCTGACTGAAGCTCAGGCTTTTCATAAATCAGTATTTTTATAGGGTGCACTCACGGTGCAACATTCATTGAGCTAGGTGACTATAGACTTTACTTAATTGAAAGTAAACAAAGTAGAGGCACTTCTCCACTTTGGATGAAATCATATTCACTGCAGATGAATCATCCGCGATGCACATCGAAAGTGTAAAGTCTATATTCGCTTTAAGCATCAAAAAGTAAACAGAAATGTAAAAGGTGATATCAAAACTTTTTTTATTAGCGACAATTATGTAAAAAATTGTTCTGTAAATTTTAAGATTTGCTAAAAGATACTTTATCTTACAAGGACAGGGTTCCGTTCTCAAAGACATTGTAAAATTTAATGTGCTAGTGAATCCATCGGTAACCTGTTCTGGTACAGCAGAGGTGCTGGAGTTGTGGTGGAATATCTTTATGGCAATAATATCCCAGGATATAGATAGTACAATTTTCCATATCTAACAACAAAATAAAATAAATTTGGATATGTTTAAAACAATAAACACGAATTTTAAATTTGAATTAAATCAAAACATGCAAATGAATAATTGTAAATCAAGCAAAACAAACTAAAAACCTTTGGGAAGTGAAAACAAATTTATAAAATAATTGTTCGCCATTAAAATAAAACATTGACAAATTTAGTAAAATGGGTAATCGTAATCAAACCTTTTGTGATAAAACTAATCAATAAATACCGAAAGACACTTCAGGGTGCAATAAGCTTTAGTTTTTAAGTATTTATTTAGTTTTTCCTAAACAAAAATCATTGCAAGTTGGTGAATCTGAGTGACATCACTGGAATTTTTAATTTTTATTATGCAAAAACTTTTTTAACGTGTTTCCTTTATAGTGGGTCGAAAGAATCTCCATGAGAGGATATTTGTAGATGTAGTTAAATCGACTATTCTCATAATGGTAGGAAAATGGCAATCCCAGGAACATGATACCGAGGTGCCTAAAAATAAACATTACAAAATTAAGCTAACGATGGCATATTCGCGATTTATAATTTTTCAAAACAAATTATGTACCCTGTACATATTGAGAAATCACAGAGAATCCGGACATGTAAAAAATGTAAAAACTTGTATCAATTCTACGGAGCAATAGTACGCCTTAAGTTTGAACATGAGTGTGTCGTATAAAGTCCACATTTTGTCGATTATCATCGCGATATAGAGAGAAATTTCGTTACGAAATTCATCATCACACATTTTACTTACGTTAAACAATCTTCATGGTTATAGCGTGTTCATTAGTTTATTCTAATTTGTTTTATTAGTGTGTAGAAGATACTGGAGAAATTTAGTTATAGCGTGATATGACAATCATATCCTGTTCAACATTACCATTATCATTAACTAATTTGGATTCAGTTTAAATGTCAAGCTAGATGTAGTTATACTTTTTTACTGTAAATAAAGGTTAATACTATCATAGAATTTGAAGCTCTATGTTTACTATATATATTGATGGCCTTAAAGAGTGGGTATCATATCTGCGAATACCTGTGTTAACTGGTTACCTTTTTCTGTGGGCTTTAAGATATTGCGATATTAATTTAGCCGAAACTATTATATACATGCAACAACTTATGCCTAATACCTAATAAAAGGTCAAGAACTTTTCTGATTGGATTTGGGAATTGGGATTGTCGCATCCTTCTTTAGTTTTCTCAAAGCCCGTTAATTTATTGCATTGAACTGTTTCACCATGCGCTATACAATTTTTATTAACTACTAATTATTGAAAGATACACTTCTTACAAACGCAAGATTAGAAAATTTTATATCTGTTTCCGTTTGCATTTGAAAATTAGTTTTATCTGTAATACGGAAGGCACAAGTGTATTCGTTCACGACTACGGTCTGTGACCAATCAATCAATGAATACAACTTTATTAACAATTAAAATTTACATCTGACTCCCCAGAACCCACCCCGGGACCTACCGAGTAACCACCGCGTTGTTCGTGGTGATGGATTGCAGGGTTGTGCGGAGTGGAATTAGTTCGGCTAAAAGACAATTAAAAACAACTAAACCTAAACACCCTCCATCGCAGATGAATAAAATTAGATTATAAAATTAAAACATATCTGAAAACAGATTTAATAAAACTTAAAACTACATCTTTTTAAAAACTCACACACTGTCACTGATTAAAATTTTGATTCCACCTCACCTTACGTACATTCCGCTTTAGTTTTACGAAATTTTGGGTTGGTGAAAATTTCGATGTGAAATGAATTTAGAAAAACAAAAATGTACAAACGGAACAAAAAGAAACAAACATAAAGGAAGAGGCGGACAGGACAGATTTAAAGATACAAAAGATATGAAATATCAGTAAAGGTATAGGAAGTTATAGTTGTTGAAGTTTGGCTACAGAGGTTGCCGCAAGATCGGTAACGTCTGGTATAAACGGGTATGTTTAATCCGAAATGGGGCATTATGCTGTCTAATATGTGTTATATTTCTTGTTAGCGGACTATCACCCAGTTTGAAGGAATACAATTTTTGGAAGATTTCCTGGACGCAATGGGATTATGTCGTGGCAAAGTGCGTATCTCTGAGGGTGGCGCATAAATTTGTGCTCGGGCACTTTTAGTTTTTTCATTGTCGTGGCCGATGTGCTGCACCACACCGGTACCGCATATGTGATGGACGGCCTGACCGCCATTGTGTACAACAATATTTTGTCTGTTAAGTCTGCTACCCCTGACCGTGAGCGGATACAGACTCCTGGACAGGGAGTAGACCATCCGTACTGTCTCATTTATATGCGTATTAAGACTATCGCCTCGGACTTCTCAGCGTTTACCCGAATTTTCCACCGGTCGTAATAAGCCGTGGCACGGGTCATGTATGCCTTCAGCAGCATATTCGCTGCTTGGGCGTTGTCTAAATGCGCGTACATGGCTGTGTCGTCGGCCAGTTTCGTACTCGGGAACCCTAGGAAGTCGAGGCATACAGGTTGTACAACTTTGGTGACAGGCACGATCCTTGCGGGACTCCTGTTGAATATCCCGTCGTGTTGAGAGTTTGTTATTCACTTGAACCTGCAGGGATCTACCCGTCAACAACAAATGAATGAGTTTAATGAAGTAAGTCGGGAAGTTATAGCCTTGTAGCTTGTAGAGTAACCCCGGGATTCAGACGGCGTCAAATGCCTTCTCAATATCGAGGAGCACCATGGTGGTGCTCTTCCCTAGGTTGTATTGCACTTTTACGTCGTTAACTAACCTAACGACTTGTTGCACCATGCTCCTGCCCATCCTGCAGCCAGATTGGGTTACATCGTTCATGAAAGGTCCTCCTGAACAGTGTTAGGAGTCTGGTTAGAACGACCTTCTCCACCAACTTGGAGATCGTCGACAGTAACGAGATGGGCCTATAGCTGCTGGCGAATTAATTTTGTATAAATATTATAATCATCCAGTCTCTAATTCCGCAGAATCATATTATTTTAGAAACATTATAACACCACAGGTAATTACGACTCCCTTTATCCCGGCAGGCTCTAGAATAGTCAAAAACCTTGTACCTATATTTTGTTATTTGCACGTTGTTTAAGTTGAACTTGTTGAAGTTGAAATATGGGGCCTCTAAAATGCAAGATATTCCCAAGAGCTTGTGACGATTCAACGCCATAGTTCAGTTTGTTTAGTTCTCAGTGTTGTTTTAACACCTACTGTTATGTAATTTTCTATTATAAGATTAACTTTATCATATTCTGGTAACATTGGCGGGTCTTATTGATTATCAAATATATTTGAATAAAAATTAAAAGCTTTTGTATTAAATACCCTGAAACATCTAACTTTGCACTTTATCTCCCTTACTGAGATGATCATTAAGGCTTAGAAATAATTATTAAAACCATCCAATTGTGTAAAATCCTGGGTGAATATAACGTAAACTAAATTAATTGCATTGCATTCTACAGTAATCCGTACCAAATTTGCATGTTTGCTTTAAGTAGAGCAAACAAAGTTGGCAAAAAGTTTCAATAGTGGGAATAGTTTATGACACAAAAGTAGATTTTTAGAAGTTCCTCAAAAACAAATTAAGTTTCAAGTAAAGTTGGATGAAAAACAGCACTGGCAAGTTATTCGGTAGTGTCGCTTTTACGACCAGAATTTTACAGCTCCATCTCGAAGCAACGAGATTTACGCCCGGACATTTAGTTTCGAGGTAATCTACTCCTCTCTTACATATGCAATTACGACGAAAGATACGAGGGGACTCCTACTTGATGCATGTCTCAAATGTATACCCGGGCTATATACTTTGCCGTCTGTTGTTCCTTTGTAGTGTATGACTCCTCCCAAACCACTAGTTTGATAATCACGCGTTTCCTTCGGTTTGTATCCTACATACCCACTATTATGGTTATCTACGGTGTGAGCACCGTAACGTATCAGAAGGAAAAATTATCAAATAAGGCCGAAGTGCGAGTTACATATAGGGCTTTAATATAAAGTTGCCATACATGGTAGGGTGGTCCTTATTTTTCAACTTTACCATCTATTTTTTTTATTTGATTTGAAACTAACGCCAGTGAAAAATGACCTGCTTTGAACAACCCTTACCACTGCCCCAAATGGTTCGAATATTGGTATTTCTAATTAAATTCTTTAAAATGTAAATATGCATGTTTAGTTAATTATTCTTTTTGCAACGCAAAAGAGTGCGCATTAAAATAACATTTTAAATAATAAATGTTGTCGTTCATTTGGATGGAAAACTGCTTCCAGTATTAATTGGGAACGAAAAAGTTGATCGACTTCCAGTAATTGTAACAGTCAACAATAAAGAGCAACATTTGGGAATGCCACTACTGACTTCTGGAACAGGGGATGAAATGGCAACAACTATTTATAACTTACTTGAGGAAAATTAGCTGTTAGATTCAGTCGAGGCTCTGTGATTTGATACCACGGCTTGTGTTATTTTAGAACAAAAGTAAGAAGAAGACCTATTATACTTACATTGGAGACATCACACCTATAGAGAGCTTTTAGAGTTAGTTGTCATATTTTTAGGAAGCGAGCCGTCAAGAGGAGTTAATTTTCAGTTCCCGGGCGCCTTCCACTACGCTGGATGGGTGGCTAAAGATTTATTGTCTCAAAATTTTTATATTCAGAAACGAATTTAAATTGACAAGACTAGTACTGGAGGGCCTAAGAAAAAATTGTATTTTTATTATTTGCTTGTGCATAAAGACATGGTACAATGTCCTTTTAGCTTCCAAAGCTACAAATTATACAGTGATGATACACCATTACCAAGATTAATTTGCATTTATTTATCCTTCTGCCAGCACACGTATAAGAAAATGGCGGTACGTCTATAATGTTCAAACAGTGAAAACGAAAGAGAAGGAAGTTACCAACGAATGCAACATGTGACTTATTTGAAAACCAAGCTCAAGCGCTAGCAGACCGATACTCTTCTGTCTGTTCGATTCTTAGCCCGAACGATATCAGGGTCTGTTCAATTAAAAGAATAACAACTAACAAACTATTCAACCTAAAATGAATTATTCAAATACTACTCGTTTAATATGAAAAAGGAAAAGTTAAAGATTAAATTTTGAAAATACTTGAAGTGAATTTAGAGAAACAAATCTAATTTAAATATCTAACTAACTGAAAAGAACAGAACTGAACCAATGGTGTTACAACCAATAACTAATTGAATATACTTAGAAAGCAAGTGACAACCTGACAACAAAAACTTAACACCCACTAGGAATTGAACATTACAAAGAATAAACCATAATAATTGTATACTACGGTAAGTACTCGAAGTAATACGTTAATTATGCAGTGCTATGATGTTGTAGTTATGTTATAGTTGCTAACATTTTTCAATGTTCCAGGTACTCTGGACAAAACAACGAAACTACAAGAACTAGACGACATATACCACATTAGTTTAGTTTAGTTTTATTTCCCAATAATCATATACAATCTTATACAATTTAGTATTTTTTACGTTTTTGTGAGGTAATATTTAATTGAGAGAGTATATGAGCGAAGCTCTGGAGCGTTTGAGAAAAGGCAGGAGTTCGTCATTTCATTTTACATGTGATTTAGCCTATAATATATAAAATATGTTTATATTAATCAAAAGTAAACAATATCAATAACAAGATTCTAGATTAACCTAAGATATTTGATTTAGCCTATAATATAGAAAATATACTTATATTAATCAATAGCAAACAATATCAATAAAAAGATTAAATCAATACCTAAGATAGTTGATTTAGTCTATAATATATAAAATATATTTATATTAATCAAAAGTATACAATAGCAATAAAGGTTTTAGATTAACCTAAGATATGTTTCATATAAAAACAAATATACATATTCATCCCACGATATGTGATAGTAAACTAAAATACATAATCAACAAGAGGTGGAAAATTTGAATCTGCTAACCAAGTACTCTTTGAAAAAATTAGTTTGTAGCAATTTTTTCAATTTGTTTTTAAAAATTTTAATGTTATTAATTTCCTTAAGCCTGTTCGGTAGATGATTTATAATCTTTGTCCCCATGTACACTGGTCCTTTCCTATTTACAACGTAATTATATGGAGGTAATAAAAATTGGTCTTTATGCCGTGTATTGTAATGTAATCATGTATATTAAGAGGTGTTTGCATTGAATGTCTATTTGAAAATGTCATAATAGCCAGACGGTATATATACAAATTTATAAAAGTAAATATTTTAGTTTCTTTGAAGTAAGGTCGGCATGATTGAATTGGGCGTAGTAAACACAAATTTCGTAATGCCTTTTTCTGGATAATAAAGGTACTTTCTACGTTTGTGGAAACTCCCCAAAATTCTATACCGTACTGCAATATACTATAAAAATAAGCATAGTATACCGATTTTGCTGCGTCAAAACCCAGCTCTGTTCTAATTGTTCTAATTGCAAAAACTGCTTTACTCAATTTTTTGTTTAACTCTGAAATATGTTTTTTCCAATCAAGATGTTGATCAATGTAAAGGCCTAAAAATTTTATGTCAGTAACTGGAATTATGTTACCGCTGTCTGTGGAAATTATGTTTGGTTGTATATCTTTGTTGGGTTGAAAAATTATATTAACCATTTTTTCTAAATTTATTAATAATTTATTAGCCGCAAATCAGTCTAATATTTTCGATATTGTACCTTTAGCCAAATTCAGTAGTTCAGCTTGGATTGAATGATGGAATAAGATACTTGTATCGTCTGCAAATATAAAAAACTTTGTTGATGAAAAGTTTTTAACAATATCATTTACATATAATAAAAATAATGTTGGGCCAAGTATAGATCCTTGGGGTACACCGGTTTTTAGTAAATCGGATGTCGAATGACTTTTTTGAATTAGCTGGTTTTCTAAACATGTTACTTCCACAGACATTGGACGATTTTTTAAATATGAACGAAACCAGTCATTTGCTATACCCCTAATTCCATAGAATTCCAGCTTCTCTAAAAGTATATTGTGGTCTACACAATCAAATGCTTTAGATAGGTCACAGAAAATGCCGAGGGGAATTTCTTTATTTTCGATAATACCGTTTAAGTTATTAATTAGATTAAATGTAGTATCAGATGTGTTTAGGTTTTTACGAAAGCCATATTGTGATGTTGTAAGGAGATGGTTTTTTTCTATATATTGGACTAATTGTTCTTGCACTGCGATATTTTTGAAGGAGAAGGTAATAATGAGATTGGTCTATAATTTTGTGGTAAATATTTGTTACCTTTTTTATACAAAGGTTTTACTGGGGCAGGTTTTAAACAGTCGGGGAATATTCCGTTGCCTAAAGACATGTTTATCAAGTATGCAAGGGGACTCTTCAGGATGGCAACATTTTCTTTTATTAATGTTATTGGTATACCATCGTATCCCGTTGATTTCTTTGGTTTTAATGTTCAGTTGAGTTTATATTTATTTTTTGATAGGGAAGGCAAAGTCAAATGAATTATTAAAAATACGATAAAATATTTCGAATGCAGAATTTGGGTCAGCTTCGGTGTACAGCGAAGATCAATCTGTTTGCATAAGTAGATTTTTAAATACTGTTTTATTTTTTTCGTTAAAAATTCGTTTTTCTACATAGATACCTTTAGAATTTTGAGAATTGTATAACCAACACAAACCTATATCAACCAACACAAACCTAATTCAATATTAGGCATGCACAATGTACAGGTAGGATACTTCCTTGTTTATAATGTACAAAAATAATTTCGCTTATTCTTTTCAGAGCCAAATATGCCAGTTAAAGCTATACCTCATATAAACTAGAAGCTATTAGTAAATTAGAGTACAACTTCCCATTAGTTGAATGTTTAATAGTTAAACTCTGTCAACAACGTAAAGAAACATACATAATAATGAAAAATGGACACAAAATGGAAATACAAATAATAAAACAAACAATGCAAGCATTATTTAATGTGTGAATTGAAATGACAATTATATCCTATTTATATATTTATTGTTAAACTATTGTTGTGTGATTATTAAAATTTAAAATTACAAGTTATGTTACTCGACTAAATAAAAATAATTAACTAAAATGCTAGTGATAAGTGAACTTTCTTTTTATCTGCAAAACCAATGGAAAGTTCCATACTTATACCTGCCATGACAAAATCAAACGTAACAAAATTTTAAAAATTGCCATTTCCACCTATAATACCGCTTTGTAGAATATACGATATACGACATACGATATACGGTATTCGATATTCGGTATACGATATGCGATATGAGATATATTTGCCAACTATTAAACAGATAATTTCGCTATAGGTTTCGATCGATTGAACCTTCACAAAAATTTCAGTTCATCTTTATTTTAGATTTCTAAACCTTTATTACCTATCTTGTTTTTTACAAGTCATTTCATCTACTCAGGAGCTGCAACCTATTAAATTGCAAATAAATTACAGTTATATACAAAATCCTTAACATAGAGAACAATATCTGAGGCGTGCTTGAGATGTGGGAGTGATGAAAAATGTTTATCAAGTATTTACTCTAACCGAAGTTAATATCTGAGAAAAGCTGCTATAAAAATGGCAAATAAAATGTGAATTAAGAAGATGAGAAAAAAAAATAACAAAAGAATAATTTGACGTACACACAATATAAACGGCACAAGAAAATATTATATATAAGAAAATGAAAACAGTAATTAGGACATGGTTTCAGTGAAAGAAGGTATAAAAATTCCAGTTAATCTGTTTTTTATATGAGAGAATCCCTAGACGAGGGTATTTCACTGGTGAATGATAGCGTACTTTTATATTCGTTAGTTTCAAAGTCGGAGTCATTAAGGCTAGGCAAAGCGTGCTACTAAATGAAGATATATTCGAATAAAGGTCTTAGCGGCGTCGAGGCAGCCATGGCACTCTTGCTACTCCCCTATAGAAGCAAAGAAACTTTTTATTACATTGTGTCCCTAACTTGAAATAGTTCAGTGTTTTGTACAGAATTCCAGAGTCGTGCGTTTTTATTCATAATGGCCAATTACATGGGTAAAAACACGAGTTACATGGAAGCGTCCACCCTTTAATGGCGACTTTTACAACAACCAAGCCAGTTACTTGCGTGCGTGTCCCGATATTATTACTAGTTTTCTGAAAATATCAAATACTTTAATAGGCCAGAAGCATATGTGAAAGAATGTCTCTCGTTTAGGCGTGTGTGTTGGAGGTTTATTACATCGTTTGACACAAGCTTGTTTATAATTATAAATGGAAATGAAGGGTACTTTTATGGTTTTAATTAATATATAAAATGGAACTTATAATAATGGGTTTTGATTTTAGTTGTGAGACGAAGAATTTGTATTATTTTGTTGAAATGTTTTGAATATGGTTATTACGAAATTTTGAAATTTTATAGTTAAGGATTTTCTTTTTAATTTCTAATTTATATTTATATTAATATTTCTCGAAAGATAATAATTAGCCTCGTTATTAGGACGCCAAATGTCTCTTCATAAATATCAACGTTGTTGAATTTGTATATTCTTCCTACCAATACTGCAAATCTAAAACATAAATTTCCACAAACTATGTTACGGTGACCGACTCCTCTCAGGTAGTGGCCGGTTTAATTATATAATTCAAATAATATTAACAGAAAACGAATACAAAATTACGTTGTTTTTTTTTGAGACTGCAGTTTCGTAATTGCTAAACTACATTGCCAAGCACAAGTCTTCAACTTGAGGGTGAAAAATTGATATTTGTTTTTGTGAGAAAAAAAATTGATATTTTATAGGAAGTGTCTACACAATTTTCCAACCTCTACCAGGGTTGGAAGCCTGGGGTAAGGGTGGCTGAGGTCAAATCCCTCGAGGGACCTTCCGTTCTACTCAAGGGAACAATAATTAGTCGAAAAATTGGGGAAAATAAACGGGTTCAGGGAAAAGGGGACTTTGGGGTGGTTTTTGGCCAATTTGAGGAGTTTGTCGAGTTGTAAAAATTGGTTTGACCTCGGGAATTGATTCAGCACCCTCGAAAACAGGGGGATATTGTCTAGTCTGAGGCGCAAACATTCGGTAGCTCGTCCGACTTCTCCAATGGTCTACTATGGCTGTCCAAGGGCGACTGGTCACGTGAAAAATTTGAACATACATTTTTTAAATTTAAGTAAATATACTAATCTACGAAATGTTATCCCGATGATTTCATTTTTGTTAATACCGTTTCTAGAAAACCAACTTCCTTGGTTACATGATACCATTGTCCTTTTGTTAAAAAAACTTCACAAATTGTCGTTGACAAATCAATCAATCAAAACAAATTTATTCAAAACTCCAATACAATAATACCGCCCCAGAACCCGTCCGGGGGCCGGCCGTGTAACCACCGCACTGATCGCAGTGGTCGATTGCAAGGCCGGGCGGACCGGATCTGGCTTGGTTAAAAGCAAATTTTAAGATTTAACCTAAACACCTTTTAACAAAGCAAATAAAAATAGGTAATACCATTAAAAACATCAAATATAAAAGATTTAAAAAAAAACTTAAAATTGCACATACTTTAAACAACTTATTCACTGTAACACTTTTTTAAAAATTCTTTCAATTGACGCAGATACCTCAATTTAAACGAGATACCTTCAGCGAAACGCATGAACGCCGGACTCTGGCCTAAACTTTTAGCTTTAAGAATTTTGATTCCATAATGTTTTAATTTGCTAGAGATTCGTGACAAGAAGTGAATTTAGAGACAAAAATGCACAAAAAGAAACAAGAATAATAAACGCGACAAAAAGGATACAAACAGAAAGGAAGAGGGGGGCAGAAAAGATTTAAAGATAGGCAAAGATATGGAATATTAGTAAAGGTGGATAGGGTAATCAAAAGTCAAAGTTGTTGAAGTTTGGCTACAGCGGTTGCCGGAAAATCGGTAACAATGATAAATATAAATGAACAGATAACAAACTGCCACTTTTGAGTCAAATGTGGCAACAATTTGGCGGGGTGGTGCTACTTTTAACTACGTGACTGCTTCTCCTGTCTTCTATTCTAACTCTATGGATGATATAGTCCTCTACTTGGAATAAATAACTTGTACACTTACTAAGTGGCACCGACATACGCGTGAGCCCTTGGTATGCATCCAGGTACGCCAGTACAGGTTCTCTATGAATTTTTGATCCGTCTGTGTACCATTTCAGATCGTTGGGACTCAGAAGATGCCTTTTATCCTATTCCCAGTTATCTTGATTGGGTTCCCCAGACACGATGGATGAAGCGAAAATATTGTAATTAGAGAGACACCAGTGATTTTCTGATTGAATGACAACCTGATTCCTTACAGATAGAGCCAAAGCCTTTGTGTGCTCTAGCTCCAGGTTTATCGCATTTCACATTCCACATATTTTCTTCCATTCTCTCTTTGCTGGTTTTCTGGCTTCCCGTTCCACTGCGATATGCAAAGATGTCAGTACATGTATGGGCTCGATTGCAATAGTTGCAATCTAATCTTTGAACTTGATATAGGCGAACCCTGATTGTGGAATGCTCCGGGGAGCGCTACCATATCATATACATGTTATAAACTACAGTTTTTAATACTTTTGGTAAAAGCCATTAAACATAACAGCTATAGAAAACTAAATATATTGGCAGAACCTTTCTCTAATGAAGTCATGCTTACTTATTACTAATTTCAACAGACAACACCAAACAAATCTGACATAAACTGCTGAATAGTTTATTTAAAGTACACCGAGAGTATCTAATCATATCAAGAAATGAAAATAAATTTCTTATTTCGTATTATAAACTCGTGATTTTAGATAAATCCACACAGTGAAATCAAGAGGAGTTAGATCAGGAGACCGAGCAGGCAACTTGATTGGTGCATCTGCACCCGGCCAATCGATTTATTAAGATAGTGGTTATGTAACCGTATTCTACATGCCCTGGTATAATGTGATGTGGCACAAAAACACATTTCTTCGCCTTCGCAATAAAATGCTACTATTTAAATCCCTCACCTAAGATAACAATCACATCAACTTTACATTTAGAACTGTTCCATATTAAGATCCATGCAAATGAATTTGTCTCCTCACTGCCACAGTAATAATAAATATTACATTTTAATACTGTTCTTTGGCCGAAGTAAATTATGGATCGTAAGAATGTTTCTAACACTGGTCTAACAGAAGTATTGCTAAATTTGGCATCCTTATTAAACCCAATGTCTGAGTTGAAGGTTACGCAGACATCTATTACCCCTAATCATGGAATCTAATAGTTTAGACTGCGAATATTTGAAGGGTGCACTGTAATGCCATTATCTTTTTGGTAGTGTCTCGCCAAGAAACATTCTGACGTTAAGCCCACGTTGTAGTTTCCAACGAAAAGTCGGCGTTAGAATTTCTGACCTAATTCTCACCAATTTTTTCATCTAAGCAGGTTGAAAATGCTGGCATAAATCCGGCTTTGTGGAAGACATTATAGAATCTTTGATACATCGGTAATATTCAACCTTAATCTGACAATAGTCAGATTTTGTACTTTATGTACGTATGACAATTTTTTGAATAAATCATAGATGCAAAATAAAATCATTGTATAGTAATAGTACGAAGTTAACTTCAACTTGTAGAACAAAAAACAAAATAAATTTTACTGATAGATGTATGTCAGGTAGTACCCCTTTAAGTATAACTTTAGTAAGGTATTAAAATAATATTTTTAGTTTTGCCTCTAAAAAAATATAATATTTATGTTAATAATTCTTATGAAAAATATTGCACATGCATTTTATAAAATAAATAAATACTTTTCATAGTGTAGGTACTTTATTTTTTAAATTATGAATTGTGTATTTCTAAACTGTTTCCAAATGTTTGTTCAGTATGGTCGCCTATTTACACGAACTGATTTATTGCAGATGGATACATAAGATTTCCGATCATTGGCTATTAACGTATTTATTTAATCATCAACTTTTGATCAATGTTTGTTCATGATTAATAATCACACTGAATCTGCTTAGTTGCTTACCAACGTCCAGTTAACATTGGTAAATATTCGAAAACGCCTACTTTAAGCTGTTAGTTACCAACGTCCAACCGGCATTGGTAGGTTATCGAACGGTTTACCAGTCTTATTTGGTCAGCTACCAACGTCTAATCAACGTCGGTAAATGACTAAATACACTACATCTAATTAGGTCACTTTTCGACGTCAAACCAAGTTGGAGAATGTTCCAGATCAAAGTAGTATGTTTGTGAAGTCCAAGCAAAGTTGATTCGATGTTGATTTACAACTACAGACCTTAGTTACTATTCAACTACTATTTGCACTAATTCTGACTTAGATCATTAATAGTTATTTACGTTACAATTCCGGAAAGTGATGTGTTACGGTACGAGTTAGATGTTAGTTAGATGACGCAGGAGCCTAATCCGGAATTTCTAAACGAGTACTGTAACATCACTTAACGAATGTGTAACGTACAACATTTTATTTCATACTGTGCTTTTGATATTCAGCGATTTCACTAAAGTCGCATCATATCCTATTTTTATTTAATTATTCAAAGAAACGTCAAAATGCGAATTCAAGATATTTTGACATTTTGAACGTCAAAATATTTAATATTTTTCAATAACTTTAAATAGTAAGAAAATAGTCCGGACAGTTGCCTAGCTACATTTTTCCGACTCTGATCCCGTAATAACCCATTTTCCGGACCCAAATTAATGACGTAATCAAACAATTACATGACAGTATGAAATAAATTTTATTACATTATACAGCGCAGTGGCGGAGTTTACTTTCTTTCATGTCCAGCTTAATTATTTGTATATGAGCATTTAAAACTCCCGTTATAAGGCATCTACGCCTTCAGCAAGCATATGCATAAAAGTGACCATTTTTCCGACGTCGCACTTTCCGGCTGGAATGACAAAACAGGAATTAAATATATCACTTAGGGATTACACAAGCAAAATTCCACGCTAATAAGAATTTGTAGTCATAGTCGTCAAATACCATTAAACTAGTGCAAAAGTAATTGCGCCCAGATACGTACTTGAAATATTTAGACCAGCAACTCATCCGTTGAATTTTAGCAGCGCGTGATGGTCTAGTATTGTTAATATTGTGTACATTCTAATACATACGAATTTTAAGTCCGGCTCTGTACTAGTTCGTTCGCAAATTTACTCGCTTACCTTTATAGGCTCTTAATGTGCGTCGGCTTGTTTGATGACAACATGCCGAATGGTCCAACGGCGATAATAATGAGATCGTGAAGACTTTTTTGCCTTTTTTGAGAGCACCGTAAGTCTGAGCTCGACTATACCTCGTTTTCATATTTATATCGGCGTTCTTTTACCTGAACATTCTTCAGCAATTCCTAGACAATACATTTCCCTATCATTAACATTGTTATTATTAAAATGTTGTATTTCAGTTCGATGCATATTTAATGGGTATAATTTACCTAAAATTTAAAAAACGAATATTGTTTTTCATTTTTAGAGAATTACATTTCTTGCAGGTATTTGCTTTTTAAAGTTATTTTCACGGGCCTCGACAAACAAAACACAATTTACTGTATATGAGGAAAGAATGTGACATATTTTACTTAAAAGCGCTACAAACATTTTTACAAAAATGTGTGTAATAACACTTAATTATTCCAATTAGCTCTGCATACATAAACGAAAGAATGAAACTTTTACCGTCATATATTTTTCTAATGGCGCTGTATATCACAAAGGCATGAAACTTTTGTTTTAAAATATCCACAAAAAATTTCATGCGCAGTTGTTAATCAGCGTTTTTTATATTTAATAATTTCATTAAACAATTCCAGCAATTTAAATATATAAAAAAGGTATATTCTCTAGTGTAAAATTACTACTGCAGCATCTAAAGTTATACTGAGCAAAACTAATATGCCATCTACTTCAAAAAAGTAAATGAAGCTGTAGATGTCTTAAAGTGTAATTTTGGAGTGCAAAATTATAAAATCTAACTTTGGTTTATTTTATCTCTCGATGTTTTCTATCTCTAGCCACTTCTCCCGAATATTATCCTGATAATAATAAATAATAATAATAAATACACCACCCCCTTCATCCCGGAAAGCTCTAGAAGAGCCTTGTGTGGGAAGGGGGTACACATTTAGAGACAAGGGACACACACCCAATATCCGTGTATAGGGGATCGAACTCGAAACTTTTGGGTGAGAAGCAAGTGCACTCACCTCTCAACCATCAGTCATACATAATGACAAATAATAATTTCAAACAGCTTGGCAGTTCTCTTTTTGGGATACATATAGTTGAAATCACGAATGTTGTCGTTCACGTCATCAATTTATGTACTTATTAACGACATGCGATTTTTCAATTTTTGCAAATGCAAAGCACATAGGATGTGAATAACAGAAAGTCACGTCTGCTGAGACTACGACAGAAGTTCCAAGCGTAACGATTCGTTTTACACACGAATATTACCAACGTTAGTCGTAGCCCCAACAAACGTTGAGCATTCTATCAGTTCTCTGTCAACTCAGTAGCGTGCGATGGATAAAAGACTGAATGCAGTAGCCAGAGACATTGTGGTGAAATTAAACAAGTGCTTTAATCAGGAGAAACGTAACGGATGTTCCCTTTTACCTTTGCAAGAAATCCATGAGGTGAATTGTAAAATTAAATGCGGCAGCGGATGTTAAAATTCATTGTATCGTATACTATTTAGTCCAGACATTTTCTTTCTGTGTGACCTTGAGATGATTTCATTCCAATATTAAAGGATGATGACGTGAACGACAATATTCATGAGCTGAACTATAGCTCCAGTTCATTTTGATCATTGGGCCTATTAACTGTAACTTAAAGTCTGCCTAGTAACAAAGTTTTAAAAAATGTAAAAAAAATCGAATTAAAAATGAACACATACTTGCGCCCCTACACATATGTTACCGAATTTATTTTTTCATATTTCGAAAATATTATTCTTACCTAAAGTTAAAGACGGGTATTTCTGCACAGTCTATACGTTATAGAACAGTTTAATATGCACAATTTGCGATGAGCATCAAGTGAAAATTACAATACTGTGATCTTGTCAAGTAAAATAGTAAAGGATTCCTTTTCTGTTTATAAATCTGTATAGAACTACCACCAATAGTGGTGATTATCTATTAAGTGTCGTTAATATTCAAATTTCTACAGTCAGCGGTAATCCAGGAAATGGGTACAAAAAAAGGGGATTGACTGGAAAAAGGTCAGACAGAAATGAAATTTGGTAGAATGATAGAGGATGATAGACACAGGCCTCCTAATGGTACACCTAAGTTTTCGACCTCGGGGAGGGGGGGGGTGATACCGAAAAGATATCCAAACAAAAAAATGTAAATGATAAAATTATGCATCTGTTTGATTTATTATTTTTTTGTCTGCGACCAATATTTTCCGAGATACAGCGCGCTAAATTTAGGGGTTGATATGTAATTTTCAAAAATATCATATTTTCATCGCGGATTAGTACGTAGATCGACTGCAAACAATTCCCCAATATTTTTTTTATAAAAGAGCAATATTTAATGAGTCTGGTGATGCCTGATTTATAAGGTTTGGTTGTATGCAACGAGAGATATGATTTTCTGAAATGCGTTGCAACCTACCCAAATATGTGGATTTTTTTTAATTATCCATATCTAAGGTCAATATACAGGTTGTCCCAGATTTAAACAGATATACTCTAGTGTTAGATAGAGCACACTCAGCTGAGTTCAAAACATCCCTATACTTAATGTGAACCGTTTTTGAGATACGGGGTGTTTTATGGTTTTTGACCAGAAATTTAGTCCGCCATATTTTTGAAACGACTGCACATATTTAGATAAAATTTGGTATACACATTATACTCTTTTAGATTAATAAACAGCTTAAGTGATTTTGGAAAAATTCAAGGACCGACCTCCATTTCTTTAATATGGCTCTTTGGATCGTTATATACATTATTTTTCGGTAAATGTTAGTAAACTTTTAAAAAGCCTTGGACCAGTTTATGAAATAATGTCATAATATTTGATGGCACGTTTATGGTTATTCTTCAATAAATTTTCAAAAGTATTGAAAGACCAAATTTGACATTCTACAAATAACTCAGTCCAGTTGCTAACATCATTATTTTATTAATTTTAGCTAAATACAACGCAGAAGAGGTTGTTATTTGTTCTTGTTTTGACATTCAGTGTTTCTAAGCTTTTTTAGTTTAATTTCATCCAAAATAATACACATTCCATTTCTTTCATAAATTTATTTAGAACTTTAAATAATTGAAAGAAAAAATTAAAAACGGTGCAAATAATTAAAACTATAACAGGTTTTCAAAATGAATGCCTCCAGTGTCAATACATTTTTGAGAACGTTTTAATATGTTTTTCACTGACCTATCAATCACTTCCGGGTTATTTCTAATGTTATCACATACAGTCATAATTTTTTCTAGAAGCTGCTCTCGTGTATTGAACTCTTCATTGTACACCTCTGACTTGAGATGACCCCATAAAAAAATATAGAGGTGTAAGATCAGGAGACCTAGGTGGCCAGTTTACCGGACCTCCGCGACCAATCCATCTGTTAGTGTAATGCTGGTTCAGATGATCCCGGACCGGTACAGAAACCATTGAAACCACAAACCCCTAGTATTGATGCCTTCTAATAAATCTAGCAAGATATATCTGAGAAAGTTTAAATAAACCTCACCAGTTAGCCTTTCTTAAAAAATGTGGGGCCCTATTAGATGATTATTGTAAATACCACACCACACATTAATGTTAAATCTGTATTGGGAATGTTTTTGAATCACTGCATGTGCATTTTCAACATGAAATGGATAAAAATTTTCCTTCTTTAATGTCCGCCTTTAATGTCTTGTCTTAGGTATTGCTAACTCATTATTTATTTTTCTAACACTTATGGATGGATTATTTTCCACAACCTGTAATACTTGCTCTTTTTGTGGAAAAGCTCTGGGAACGTGTTCATGCTTTGTCATTGACGGTATTTGTCCATGTTCCCTACTAAATTGGTACACTTTTGAAAACGTTTTATGATCTGGTCTCCTATTTCCGTCAAAAGCCATACACAAAAATAATATCTGCATATTCTTCATTACTAAATTGAAAGGGCATCTCAAAATTTTTAGTTTTATAACTGGTTTTTTATCACTTATTCTAATAATTACTAAGAGCGGACAGCAATTCTTATTTGTAAAACTACACATTTGACATGTGCCTCCTTGGGATTTTTAATGCAACAATGTCATGTGTTAATCGCGTCGTTTTATTACTTATTTTTTGTTCGTGAAATAAGTGGAATGTGCTTTATTTTGGACGGAAAAGACACTGAATGTCAAAACAAATAACAACCTGTTCTGCGGGGTATTTAATTAAAATTAATAAAATAATGATGTTAGCAACTGGACTGTGTTATTTGTAGAATGTCCGTTTATATCTGGGACACCCTGTATGTCTATATATTTTTGTATAATCGACAAATCTATAATATTTTTGCATACATGATATAAAATATATTACTTTCAACTCGTTCCCATACCCCTCTTGAGGTGTAATTGATCGGCGCGTTTTTTTATGTGCTATTCCCAATAATAGGCCTAATCCACAGTCGAAATCGAGGTTTAATTTACCTTGCGTCGCTTACGATGGCGCAAACCAGACTTGCTTTCATTATCATCTTCAGTCATGAATTCTGAAGTAAAGTCGGCAAAACCGTGCTTGATCGGGATGTTCTGCAGTGCCGTTTTCGTCAATTTTGTGGTCCAAAAGTTGGTCGGGAATATTCTCACAGGACGTCCTATTGCAAGTCCATTCACAGTACCGAGCATTTTAATTCCGCTTTACGGCAACCACAAGCTGCTCCACAGAGAAACCCTGAACAACACTACACTTTCTTTTTTTCTCCATTTTTTTGGCCTTGGTTGGAGCCAGCAACACAGATAACATTTTTTCTTTAAGTTATGTGAAATAAAAACGAGGATACTAGACCTGCAGAGGTACCGTTAGATTAAAATAAATGTATTCTATTTACTAAAATTGCAGTACGGTCATCTTTACTTTATGCCAACCGCAAATTGTACATTTTAAACTGTCTAAATACTGAAGAAACAAATTGTTCGAAATTTATATAATTAACGACTACTCAAATCGGAGTGACTATTATTTCGTACTCAATCTACGAAATATATAAACATATTTCACTGATTACGAATATTGTAATCCTAGGATATAAACAAAATTTCGATATTTAAGGGAATTGAACTATTGAGCTCAACATATACAGTACCGCGGATGGAGTTTACAATAGGTGTAATGACTAAAATTTTTGATAACTCGAGAAAATGTTATCTTTATAAAGTTTTTGCTTGCCTGAAAAATAGTAATGACGTTGAGAAAAAAAATTTTTTTATACGGGTTGCTTGATAATTACAAAAACTTAAAATTGTGTAAGGGTAAATTGGTTCTATTTTTTATTGTGGAACAAAATGTGAAATAAAAAAGTTGTTTCAAATTATTTATGATCTATCCAATTCCAAAATTTCATTTGGATATTACAGTGTTTCCGAATAAGTCGATTTTAGTAAAATACTTGTCGGTTTTTGTCAAATATTGACTTTTTTAAAATTTTGTTTTATATTGACAAGCCCTACACCTTATAGAAGACAACTTCAACCCGCGAAAACTTGTTTAGGTCAAATGGAACACCCTGTATTTTAAATGTAACGAGAAAAACGGAACACTTGGTATGACATTATTGAATTTATTTTAGTTGTAGAACGTAGTTCTCCTTGTGTTCTTTTTATGTGACAAGAAGCAAATGAAGATCTTTTACACGATGAAAGTTATAACGGTTCTTGCAAACCGCTGCACCTGTCAAATTTTCTATAAAATGTCAAATATCTCTGAAACGGTTAGGTTTTAGGTATATATGCTACATATTTTCGACTCAGAATTTTATACTCTTTTCGAAAACCCTAAAATATATAAAGTGTTCCATTTGAAATAAGCAAGTTGGTATCGACTTCCGGTATAAGCGGAAGTGCCAGCTGCTTGTAATTATATTAGTTGGATTGGCCACACTGACATTAGTAATTATCTAAATTTTCAAACTTTTCTGATGAGTACTTTTCTCAATATCGATCGATTCAGTTCCTGATGAGACACCCTGTATATATTATCATGTTCTCCGACGAGCCAACGTGCTGGGGACTGTAGCTTCACAACATGTTCAGTATTGAAGTGAAACTAACCGCGAATTTAAAATTTCCACCGGAAGGCAATATTTAAACAAAATTAATGTCTAGTGCGCTATTTCATATCAT
The DNA here is from genome assembly GCA_963675555.1 of Leptura quadrifasciata. Classification (NCBI taxonomy): domain Eukaryota; kingdom Metazoa; phylum Arthropoda; class Insecta; order Coleoptera; family Cerambycidae; genus Leptura; species Leptura quadrifasciata. Next base: position 38,976,161 of record OY776673.1, read on the forward strand.
GGCATAATAGGGTCATACTTTTTTGAAAATATGTGCAATAGTAACTCATATTTGCATATGCTGCCATTTAACTTTCCAAGTAGTGGGCCTGGAGAGTTCTAATCAAATCACTCTGTATATGACCGACATAAAATATAAAATACTTCTGAATACTAGAACTTTTAAACCTGAACAAAGAGATAGCATAGAACCCATAATCTATAGCAAAATCTCCCTTGAACATGAATAGATTTAGAGGAAAACGAAATCCCTAAATCAGAATTTCCTTGTATAAACCGTTAAATGTATCAGAACTCCTTGTAAGTTAAATTTTGTTAATATTTTCTTATTTTTTAACAGATGTGAATGCTTAAATTTATTAAAATGAACCGTTAGACATTGATACTAATAATGACATCAAAATAAATTTAAAATGTAGATTTCAACTCTGCATAATTTTATAAATGGTCCTCCGTCAGTTCGAAATACGAGTAGGTAGTTTGTAATAGTCCTGATACTGTTCAAGATGATAAAATAAAAAATAAACCCATGGAGATCTGCGGCTTCCAGCCGCACTACTATGTATATTTTTTGCGCTGGATTTGCTGGAGGAAAAGTGAACAAGAGTGATTTTTGTAAACACTGAAGGATCGCTATCAGAAATTACAACGGGGAATAAGAAATAGATAAGACCTTTCAGAGAATAAACAAGCCATTTTTCACCGCAATTCTCTTTTGCTTTGCTATATCACTGTGTTTTGCCAACTATCAACTGACGCTTTTTCTAACTAACTGGTGAATAAGAGTTTCTTCACAAGGCAGTTTCCTTTGAGTTCTCGTTAATTGCTTCTTATATTGCATTGATATCTAACATCTGAACATCAAGATCGAGTCGGAACTCTGTTTAATGAAAACATTTTATTTCGTGGTTGGCGTATATTGCGCTGCATATAAGCTAGCATCGTTAATAGCATAGATAAACTCCACAAGGCACACACTGGCAGGTTTATGAAATAAAATTTATACCTACCATTAAGACAATGTATGAATCTTTCCGTTGAGGTATTACGGGCGCATGTAAAACATGTTTCAATTAGTTTCAAGTTTAGAGAATTACGAATTAATAGAGGAAATGAAAGCAAAAAAGGGTATAAGTTCTTAATCGTTACTACTTCAATGTAAAGAATTGAAACTGTTTGGTCGATAGCCGAGTGAGTTAAGGCGCGAGGTTGCAATCGCGATTAATCACACGGACATCGCACCACCGGGTTCGAATCCTGGTTCCGGCACTGGCACTGTCGGAGGAAATGGTTGTATGTCCACGTTTTTTCAATGTGTAACCCCCTTCCGCACAAGCCTTGGCTTCTGGAACTCGGGGTTGTCTAATTTCTGTGGTGTTTATTTATTTATTTATTATTATGTTTGCAATTTGTTAAGTTTCGGCAATATATGAATGTATACCTTTGAAAGTTAGTGCACTTACCTTGGGGGGTTGCAGCCCCCATTTTACACCCCCAATACAATAACGCGAAAAATTCATTTATCGGAGGTTTTTGGGATCGCTGATTATGAATCAGAAGTGAAAATTGGAAAATTCAAAATTGGGGAACTAAAATGGCGGACTTTAAAAACTAATTCCTAATTTACGCCGTTTAGTTTCTATTGATTTCACTGAAAAATATGTAGAGTAAAAAAGTGTTTAGAATACCATTTTGCATACGAATACACCATTTTGGTAACCGTATTAATTAACCCCCTCCTCCTCCGTGGAAAACCATGAAGATAAAAAGATAAACTTTGGTACATATATTAACCTAAAAATGCATCATCATTAGTTGTGACAACGAATTAAAGAAGCGCCCTATTTGTTTATTTATTTATTTTCTGATGTAATACAGATATAAATATTATATAATCGTATCGTTATTATAAAAAAGCTAAGTTTGTTTTATACTTAAGAATTGCACACATAGCCAATAGAAAAACAATGCAAGAATCCGAAAATATGATACAAATTCGTTATCTTGAAGCAATAAAGTATATTTTCCGTCGACCGCGTATTAACGAGTTTGATTAATGTATGCAAAATCATATTAATGACCCCTATTAATGCATGATTTTACTATTAATAAACGATTTCAGTATAAACATGCTTAAAATCAAGTGTCCAAATTAAGACGTCATGTCATCAATATATCTGTCAGTCGAGTTTATAATTTCTGAAATCTGTGTTATACTATAAATATTTACAAACACAACTCAGATAATACTAATTAATGAATAATTGAACTTTATTTGCATTAATCAAATGAAAATTTAAAATTAATAAATGATTTTACTATTAATAATTTTAGAATAAACACCCAAAAATACATAAAATGAAATATCCAAATTATAGTGCATTCTGTAAGTCGGACTATCTAACCTGAGACTATGTGCCCCCCCATTTTTGGTGGTGGTTAAATCTTTCTCCGAGATCGGCACCCCCGAAAGGGGTAAATCGCGGAGAGGCCGTCTTCTCTCGGCTAAACCTGTTTTACCCCCCGTTTTCGAGGATGCTGAGCATGAAAAAGATATCGCGACCTCTCCTCGCTCAGCGGGGGTCGAGGAGGGGTCTCGACATCACCATCGTGCTCAGCATCCTCGAAAACGGGAGCAAAACAGGTTTGACTGGTAGGAGACTACGGATATACGGTTTACCCCGTTCGGAGGTGGTTTTTGGCAGTTTGGAGCATGGGGTGACCTCGGAGACAGATTTAACTACCGCCATCGTATTCAGCATCCTCGAAAACGGGGGGGAGACATAGTCTCGTTAGATTAGAAAATATTCATATTTTTCCTGGCTCTATCCGACTCACGGAATGCACTATTAAGACGCCATGTCATCAATATTTGTCACTGTCAATTTAATGGGTAATTGAATTTGTATACGAATAAAATTTAAAGTCAGATTTTCTTCATTCTGTCAAAAATACAGTCGACGAAAAAATTTTGTAACTACCTTGTATATTACAACGCAATTAATAATCTCGACCATTGAGACGCTCGCTAAGCTCGCGCGTTAAGAATATCTCGATTATTAATCGCCGTTATTAATACACTTATTCGATAAATAACTATTTTCGTCGATCTTGTATTAACGAGTTTGACTAATTTTCTATTTGTTTTTTCTTCTTGTTCTTCATGACAAATGCTTTCTCACCCATGCATCTTCCCTATTGTGAAACATATCCCGCAGTTTGTCGTGGATGTCTGCTAGGCTGTATTGACCTATTGGAATGTATTATTTACGAAAAAAGTAATTAATATTTTATTTGCTACCAATAATTCTAAATGGTTAATGATTTTTAGCGCACCAGTTTCATTGTATTTTCTACTGCCATGACTTTTTTAATTCAGTGTGTCAGTTTTTATTTAAAACATTTGATCTAAATTTAAAATAAAATAATCCATAACGTCACTAAAATACTTACTTAACCCAATGGTCGATATCAGGTATTTTTCCAATATACCGATCAATTTTGTTGTTTTTCTAGAATTTGTGAAAATTATGTGGCAAGAAAACTCATAAAAAGAAGAAAAGAAAATACTTTTTGCATATATTTTTGAAAAAGGTACATTCATGTGTTAAGGGTAGAATATTTTACCGTGACCTTGTGCATAACACAATAATTTTTTCGATCTATGTAATTTTAACTCTTCTCTATTGGTCGAGTAGTAGCAAGGAAAGAAACACCTGAACGTGGAACTAATTTCCACAAAAAGTTTATTGATTTTTCTGTATTAAGACATATGAAAGAATATAACCTGTAAATTATACAATGATATCGTGTTGCAAAAAAGATACGGATTTCTTCATCCATTACTGAATACTGTAACTATCTCTGCAATTCGCCATTCAATGTATCTTATCGAATCCAAGTCTTTAACGTTCATCAAATAGTAAATGAGATCCATAATCTGTTAGCCTGTATGGCTGATGGTCGAGAGGTGAGCGCACAAAGCGCTGGCGCAACTCACCTATATTATCAATGCAATTTTCAGATTGCAACACTTTCCAGACAAGTGGAAAATAGCCATCATCGTTCCTATCCTGAAGCCAAATAAGCAATCGCATGATATAAACAATTACAGGCCTCTAGCACTTCTGAATACCATGTCTAAACTCACAGAAAGAATCATATTACATAGAATTAATAAATTTATAGATAAAAAGAATATATACCCGGCCCAACAATTCGGCTTCAGGAAGGGACACACCACCACACTAGCATTATCTAAAGTTATACAAGAGTCCCTCATTGGCTTTACTAAAAAGCAATGTACCGCTCTACTGTTACTGGATATTGAGAAAGCGTACGATACCGTATGGCACAATGGCTTACTATATAAATTATATACAACATTTAGGTTCGTCCAATATATTACCTGCCTCATTAGAAGTTTCTTATTTCGGAGAAGGATTGTCGTCAGGATAGGCGACTCCTTCTCTGAGATGAGGACAATATCAGCAGGAGTCCCCCAGGGGGCGATACTTTCTCCTACAATGTATAACCTCTTCCTCGCCGATATCCCTACCCTTCCCACTACGACGTCATTACTATACGCCGACGACGCCGTTATCTGCGGACGGTCCTTCTATGCGGAAACGGCCGTTCAGAAGATACGGCGTCACATGACTTTACTAACAAAATACAACAACGACTGGAAAATACGGATTAACGAACAAAAGACTGAGACTATTACATTACATCGGAAGTTCACCAATGTGACAACTTTTAACAAGTTAAAAATCAACGGTAAACAGATAGAGGAAAGAAGCAGAGTTAAGTATCTGGGGGTGACCCTAGATACAAGGCTCTACTTCGAACCTCACATCACAGCTACCTTACAGCGAACTTACGCCGCATTAAATAAGCTGTATCCATTGGTGAACAGAAGAAGTAGACTTTCGACTGACAACAAATTGACACTTTACAAAGTAATTTTCAGACCTCTACTGACATATGCCTGTGCGGCCTGGAACTCCATTTCAGACGCACAGTGCATGAGACTACAAACAACACAAAATAAACTACTCAGACTCTTACTCAATACTGACAGATACACTCCGATCGCGGAGCTGCATGAGAGGGCTAATATACCCCTCATGAGAGATTATATAACAGAATCAGCTCAGAAATTCTTTGAAAATAAAATCCAGCGATCGGAGTTAACAAGAGACCTGACCAACAGACGTAGACACAATGACCCCCCACATGCTCATAGACTACTACACCAGAGACTCCCCATTTACGACGCACGAGACTAACAAAGGATATTCACACATAACTTGCACCTAACATATAACTGAAACATCCTCCACCCATCCCTCCCTCCCCCTCTCACCCTTTCAAAAGTGTATATATTGAAATAGCCAGAAATTCATTTTAATTTTTATTTTAATTTAGAAATTTGTTTCTCTTTTAAATTTTTAACTTATTATGTACATAATCGACAGAATCCTTTTATTTTCACTTTCGAAATAATGATTTATTTAAGTAGGTTTTAATAAAAATATTTCCTACATAAACCAAATCCATAACACGAATAATCACTTACTAAAGAAGCATTCAAATAATTAAACTGTTCGCAGATAACATACACAGAAATATTATAAAATTTTTAAGAAATAATAAATAAAATCACAAAAATCTGAATCTATGAGCATATTGATTTCGGCTTCCACCAGCCAACCTGCAACTATTAGGATACACCTATTTTAGAGCAGAGAAACCAGTTTTTATATGCACTTGTGCAGGATTGTAAAAAACTAGACTAGGGACAAATCAATTAAATAAAATGAAATATACTTAAAATAAAATAAAGAAATGGTAACTGGTAACTTGCCATCGTGGCAGTGGAAAATACTGTGAGAGGGATTTTTTCACTATACACGGATATTGGGTGTGTGTCCCTTGTCTCTAAATGTGTAGACCCCTCCCACACAAGACTCTTCTAGAGCCTTCCGGGATAAAGGGAGTCGTCATTACCTGTGGTGTATTTATTTATTTATTTAAACGCCAATACCAAGAGGAACTGGGAATATGAGAGAACATCTGCAAGCTTGCATTACAACCTGACCTATCGCGACTTAGTTTAAACAACAAATTCATTTCCGTTTTAATCAATTTTGCTGCTAATTCGACTAGTCTACATTTTTCTTCATTAGGATCATCTAGTCTTGTCTGTTTATGGTCTTCTGAAATTATGTCTGCTACAGTTTCCCAAAGATTACAATATTGGGCCTTCCCTCTTTGCAGGAAATTATGATATTATTCCCAAATAATTCTTCCAGTTTCTTCTGCAAGTGCCAAGAACTACAAGGCTCAGTTCCCTTTGGTAGAAAATCACGCATCTTTTTAACTACGTCAAGGACTGATGTTGGCTCTTCGCTGGTTTTTTGTAACCATTCGCATGTTTTCACAAAAACTTGATGACTAACCGTATCCATAGAATGACCGATTGATATAGAGAAATGTTGACTTTCTTCGTCTCTGTACTTCACAGGAATGGGATATCCTTTCCTAAAATTAATAGAACACGCCCGATAGTACCGTGCTTCTGCAGTAGGCAAGTCAATAGAAAGTATTCTGGCATGTAGATTTGCTGCCCACAGATCACTTCGAGCTTCAGTTGAGCTGTTTGAAGGAATAGCTTCTTGTGATGGCTTTAGTTTTAGATCACTTTTGATTTTATACTCACATGCACACGCCGACAGTCAATATGAACTCTGACAGCATGACGAGGAATAGGATTTAAGAATTCATGGATTTTATCTTTTCGCTGTTTGCTGGCGTTGATAATGCCCAATAACCCTTCGGCAGTAAGTGTCACACTACAAGTAGCATTCTCAATAAAGACGTTCGAACGTAGAAATCAACTTTCTTGAACAATCATTTTGAGGATTACACTTTCAAAATAGTCAGATATAAATCACACCCACCTATAAATAACAAAACACAGAAATTAGCTTGGACTTCACACAAGATATAGCAAATATGAAAATTAGATTTTTTACGCAATATTATCAATGTATATTTTTAATATGATTTATGTGTTCAATTTAAAACAAGAAGCATTTTTATGGGAATTAGTTCCACCTTTTTATCTAACCAGAATTGTCTAAATTTACTATAGCATGTAAAAATTCAATAGACACGCACAAATATAAATATACCCAGAAGTAGCTGCATTTCTATAAATTTCTTTCATTGCAAAAACTTATTGTTATTAGTGGCATAAACGAACTCACATGGCATATTGCAAATGTGGCGTATAACATACGGTTGGCAGATGTTGTCTATTACCCACTTATACTTAAGCAGTTGCATTTTACATTATATGAAAGTTAGGTTGTTATTTTTTATGCAATTGCAACTGCGGTTCTATGTGTATAAAAATATCATGTGTCGATGGACTCATGAGTCACTATTCATTTATACTTATACGCTAGGGCATACTTTGTCTGTTTATGTAAAGAAATATATTCGTTACCTGGGTAATGTATGCCCTCTCGTATCTGTTTGTGCTTAAAAAATTATTAGATTTACCATAAACAGCCAAATTTTTAAAAACCACTTACAACGCAACGGTTTTTAAGACTTCGAAAACGATCAATAATTAATGAATATCGCTAATTTGCTCCGAGAATATAATTGCTGAATTGCTTCTTATCTGTCCGCATGAAATAAAATGATATGAAAAGTTTAAACATAATCAGAACAAACCAGTTATCTTACGCCGGTTTAATTCACGTGATACTGTAGGATACAAATAACCGAGATGATCTATAAAGTGAACTAACAAGATATAGGTACAGTGAACTAGGACAGCAAAAACTTGGAAATTTTACGGTAAACATATTACTTATTATTTTATTTGGATCAGGTTATTGCCGATAAATTATAAGGAAAGAAGTAAAAACCCTGTCATGCCTTCCCTATTTAGTAATTTAATCAAATATTTTTTATTTATGATTGGCTTGATACGTATATGTTGTATAGAACTGCTATTTAAGCTAATTTAAATTCGTTTAGTTAGATAATATATCTATCATAATATATATCTAATTGGATCCATTGACTTAATTTGTGTTTAATATAAATTTATTCAAAAAATATTCTTAATATTAATGACAGTGATTAGAAATTTAGATGGAAAATAAGGTAGGTAGACCAGTAGCACTTCATCAAATTATGTAAACATATTTTTTCTTTACCAACATTTATTTCTCAATAGCAAAAATTCGTTGTAAATGGATCCTAACAATACAAATTAAACTGTAATAAATTGCGTAAAATAAAAGTAATTCAGTTTGTTTGGTTTAAGCAGAAAATAAGATATTTCCTGTTTTTATTGTCTTAACCATCTTATATTTCATATTTATAAAAACAACTTAAATATTCCGGAAATTCTATTTGCAGTTGCCTGACTTTTGTGCCGGAAAACTGTGTTTTAAATTTTGTTTACTTTACATTATACTTTCGTCTTTTAATCAATATATTTCCTTTCCATTAAATAAATGAAGAGAAATATGTCGCATTATTCCAGGATTCCTCGGAGATTTAGACCACAGTTTGAGCTTTTCCATTTTAACTTTACTTTGTACGTGTCTCACAACTTGATGAAAGAAATAATTAAATGTCCCTTAAACTTGGAGCATCTTTATTTTTGTAAGGCGTTCAACTTGAGGTAAGTTGTTTTTGTTGTCTCTATCGTCTTCTATAATACCGTCTGATATTCATATTGTCTTTCTGATTTGAATTTTACTAAAGTTTCTTATGTTTTATATATTCTTAATAATACTTTTATCGGTTTATTTTTACTTTTTTCTTACGCCGACTCTACAATTCCCTGCGGATCTCGACCTGCTCTAGGATCCGTCGTCAGCGTTCTCGATTCTCGCGACCCTTTGTTATCCTTCTATTCCTCAGAGTTTAAAATATCCTTTCCATCAATTCACCTTGACCTATTGTCTTTTTTTTATATTGACCTTCAACTTACCCGACTTTCATGTGGCTATTGCGCTCATCCATCCAGTCAAAGTAGACAAAAAAATAGTGGCAAGTGTACAATAATTCGCATAGAGCTGAATATTGGTACAGGTCTTAGGTACACTAGTACAAATAAGATATCAAAAATCCTCACCGATCCTAGGTCTGCTAAAAAAAATATTTAAGGTCAAAAGTCAAAAATATCGGTTTGTTGCATTTTTCTCGTAAACGGTAAATGTTATAAAAATTGGTCAAACAATAGTTGTAGATCATACAATTATCTACAAAAATTATTCTTGTACCTTTTTTCCTACGAATCACCATTCCTGGGATATCACCATTTGAAAGATCGACAGTACTAATATGCACGCCTACGCCGCGCCGCCTATACATATCATCGGCGACGGTCAATATAAGTAAAAATATTGGTTTGTGTAACTTATACAAACAATTAACTCAAATTGATAACCCAAATGCTACTTACATCATCAATGGAGGATATCTATTACACCGCGATGTGTGAGATCGAGAAGAAACATTCAACATTATTTTTGATAAATACATTCCGTATGTACAATAGACATTTTAAAACATAATATTTTTAGTCGCAAACTCCACTATAAAATCCTTATTTTACTATAAGGAATGTAACCAGACTGCAACCAACAGCTACTCTCCGGGTTATGTGCCCCGCTTAGCGCTGAATTACAAGTTACAAGCTTGGCGCGTTAAGTGTAATAATTGCATATTACCATCAAAACGCTAATGCCTCGATTTCAATTAATATGCAATTATTACACTTAACGCGTCAGGCTTGTAACTTGTAATTGTGCGCTCGGCGGGGCACATATCCCGGAGAGTAGCTGTTGGTTGCAGTCTGGTTACATTCCTTATAGTAAAATAAGGATTTTATAGAAGAGTTTGCGACTAAAAATATTATGTTTTAATATTCCGCCCTCTAAAAGCACATTTGAACAATAGACATTTTGGTCATTGAGTGACTATAGGATTTGATGGTTATACTGATTATAAGAAAAACACTAAAACTGCAGAACAACGTCGTCGAACTACAAAAACATCTTCATCTTCTGATATCGTTTTTGATAAGTTTATGACAGTTCCAACAAACCAACAATTTCGTGCAAATACTCACAAGTCTCGCTTCATTACAATGTTATGTGAAAAATTTACAACTGCAAACATTTTAGTGAAACACGCGACAATTGTGCTGATGTCCTCATTATTGAAACAGTAATAGAACAATTCAATACAACAAATACAGCTATCATTGTTGGTGAAGATGTTGATTTGTTATTACCACTGAATGCACGAACTCCAATTGATTATTTAGTTTTTGAAACCTGGGAAGATTCAACAACAAACAAAAATATATTCGTCGAAATGTTTATCTGTTTATCCAAAATGTCAAAATCATATCCTATTTTTACATGCAATAACTGGCTGAGATACTACACCAGCTGTTTTCAAAAGGGCTAAAACAACAGTATTTAAAATGTTTGAAAAACATGATTTAATTCAGACATATATAATTTTAAAATAAATAGTACCAAAAACAATAAGTCCCATTACATCAATTTCTTATGAATATTTGTATATTTGCTTGTAATTTTTTTTATTGTGTTAATTATTCGACAGACAATAAAACCTCAGTTCGGCATCAACTGTCTTGTGTAAACGAACACTTATTGCAGTTGTGAGTCGTCAGATATCAGTGTTAATTTTGAAATATTTAGAGTTTTACAAAAGGAATTCTAACAAAGCAGAACTTGTGGACATGATTTTTGTTTTGGGTAAGTCGGAAATAAATTGTTTCTTTGCTAATAGAATTCATCACCAATGGTATCTAGAAGGAAGGCTGCCTGAAGCTAGCAGCTTCTGAAACCTCCTCGATAGATTTGTGGAAACTATACATATAGAATATAAAAAAAGTGAAAGAATAAAAAATGGTTTGAACAAAGAAAATGAGTTAACTGTGGTGCTGACAAAGATTGCCGGTCCCCATATTAGTCAGAGGGAAGTGAGCTAATGAGCAGGAGGAGCTGTTAAAATAAGTTGCATGAGTATTACATTCAAATATATCAAATATTTTATCAACTAATGAGACAAATTTTTATAAAAAATGAACCTTTGATAGGCATAATTTCCATTATTATGCTTCGGAAAGTCCTCACTTTTTGTGAGTTGTAAGTTGATAACCAACAGAGATAGTCTATAATCGTTTGAGGAGGAGTTAGTGCAGGTGAAATGGGGCCACATTTCTCTGATAGTACATTATCCGGAGCTATTTATCTTCATTTTCTGGATAACTATCTGCCATAATTATTGCTGAATATTTCTGAAAAAAACCCTGTATAATACGTATCAGGTAGAACAAGCCTTACTTTGCTATTACTTCGTTGTTAATTAATATAAGTATACTATGGTCTATTCCATATTGTCGTATAACATTATATCATGGCGTCACTCATCTGCCAGCCAACAAGCATGTGTTCAGCGAAGGAGAATCCTGATGTTAATATTCAGCTCTTGAAATCTTCAGCAACACATTAAAAAAATACAAATAACTGACTTTAATGTCGACGTATATTTTAAATCCTTTAATCTTTGTACATAATTGCATCTAAAATTTTAGGAAAACTAATGATGTTCATGCCTAACCTACAAGACATAACAATATGTATATTAATAAATACTCTCATCGTTTCTCTAAAAAAATTTCAAATATAGGAGAGGCTACCTATCTATTATAACATTCTGCCCACTGGTACTGACAAGAAAAATTGCCTACAAATCGCATCTCAATTTAAAAGAAAATTTTAAATAAAATCTGTTTCTATACCTTAGGAATATTAAATCAAAATTTTTTAACATATATCTTAGGTTAATAGGTTTTAATCAATTCCATTAACTTTCGAATTATAGAGCAGATCTTGAATTCTAAATGATAGAAGCTATAATTTATCCTATAAAATTATAACGACCTTTTTGAATTGTCTTTGAATGTTATCATTTACTTTCATTAACATTTTTCGATTCTTTCATTCGAATTTTTTCATCACTTAAATGAAAGCTTTTCCATCATTCTGTGACAAACAATTTAATTTTTCATAATATTCGTCATACTGGTCCTTATATAATAATTTTATATCAGTTGATACCAGTGTTACCAACTATACCTTATATACTTTTATTAGAAAGGTTTTTATTACAATAAAGTTGCCCTTTATTTCAGCGCAAATATTATTTTCGTCCCTTAAAAATCGCTTGGAGCGTTTGGCTTGATGAGCTGATAATCTGGAAATATCTTTCAATTGCTATAAAACTCAATTTTGACTAAGCTTACAATTATGTTAAAAACATGGCATTTCATTGTTCAGTCTTAAATGTATTGATTAGAAGCATACCTACCAATATCTATATTTACTAAATACTAGTACAATATATGAATTTTCATACATCTTCACCATATTCTAAGCGAATCATGGTTCGGACTAGATCGGAATACATATAATCCAAGCAAAGGTGAGAAAATAGGGGGTCTACCACGCGCAAAATTTCGTAAGGAGATGAAATTTGGTGGGATCTAGTAGATTGATTGTAGATTATTTTATGGGGTCGTTTGGCTTCGAACAGCCTTACTTCACTTCGACCTAAAAGATCTTTTGTGATTTACTCTACATCTAGTTGTTGCCTAGGATTCCAAGACTTTTTGCAAATCTTGTGATTTTCCTGGGGGGCTAATAACCCTATGTCTTCAGGCGTTAATTCCGCCTGTTCTAGGAATTTTAGCCTAGTGCGGACTAACACCTTGCATTCACAAAATATATGTTCCGCAGTTTCAATTGCAGTATGGCAATATCTGCATTTGTTGTCTACCGACTTGCTCATATTCTTGAGATGATCTCAAGGGGCAGTGACCAGTTAGAAGAGGCCTGCGATTAGCATTAATTCGAACTTTTCAAGTTCGAGAAGCCTTGTGGCACTCTTTGTCGAATAAGTTATAAACTTTTTCGCTTGTCTTTGGCCTGGAGTATTCCTCCAGTAGGATTTTTCTGATCCTTTTCCCATTCTTGGATCTCCTCCGCGATATGTCTCTTGGCTAGGCCACAAAACGGTTCGGGTCCAGTGAACGGTGCTTCAGCTCCTTTTTTTGCAGGGCCTGGTGGGATCTTAAAATATAATGAAGTTATTTGCAAGAAAACTATTTTGGGCGCCATCTTTCCAAGATGGAGGCACGAGCGGTCTTCCCCAATATCGCAAATTCAAGGTTATGCTCAGGAAGATATTTTATCCCACCACATTTCATCATTGCCTGAATTAATAAGGATTTTTTAAATTCGTTTTTAATTTAAAATATTTATATTCTGCATTTAATTATATCTAAATAAAAAAAAAATTATTAAGTTTTATAATTTTCGATTCTTTGAACAGTTTTTACAGAAAGAAGTACAAAGTAGTGTCTTCACTCATAAGTAAATATCTTTTATTCGCCAACGAAAAAGTTGTCAGCTCCGTTGGTACAGTTACTTATAAAAAATCTATATTATGTGACGCATCTTCTTGTGCGGGCCTCAAACGTAATATTAGATCTCGAACTTCCTTCCGAAACAAAAACAAGATACAGTTAGTTAATTGTAGAAGAAAATCAATTAAATAATGACAAGTGAGACAGATCAGACAGTTTGTAAGGTGCTGTAGTGTTTTCTTATCGATTACTGGATCCAACCGTTTCTGAAAGTGTATGACGCGTTAACGCCTATCATAGATGTCTCCCAGAAAATATTTTTATTATTTTGATCACAGTCGGGCATTATAAAAAGCAATGAAAAACTTTAGCGATGAACAGTATTCATTGTGACTAACAAAAGAAACTTTCCATTTCCGATAATTTAATTGGAATCCGATATTTTTATCATCCTAAAAACAAGAAGAGGAACTTAATGAAGATCATTTCTTACGCTAAAACATAAATAAAATTAAAGGCTATAAAAACAGAATTTAGAGATAAGAATCATTGTTTCTATAGCTATGTATCAATATTTAATCTATATCAGAGGGATTTTTTTAATGTTTAGTTTTACAAAAAAGTGACAATGTAATGGAGGTTTGTTTGATTTACACCTGACAAATCTATCTTGTGCCTTTATCCAACCGAGATATAATACAAATCCTAGACAATTTGTTTCTTTTTGTATGCCTAATTGGTGGCTATTAAGTGAAATATTAATAATTAGGTAAATAGTTTTACCATTGGTTTTAAACAATACACATATTGTTCAAATGTACTTTTAGAGGGCGGAATATTAAACATATTATTTTTAGTCGCAAATTCCTCTATGAAATTCTTATTTTACTATAAGGAACGTAGCCAGACTGCAACCAAAAGCTATGTGCCCCGCCGAGCGCTGAATTACAAGTTACAAGCCTGGCGCGTTAAGTGTAATAATTGTATATTACCAACAAAACGCTAATGCTTCGATTGCAACAAACACCAACCGAAAGACTGATTGGCACTGGCACGAGAGTTCCTTTAAGTAGGATCAGTCTTTCGGCTGGTGTTTGTTGCAATCGAAGCATTAGCGTTTTGTTGGTAATATGCAATTATTACACTTACCGCGCCAGGCTTGTAACTTGTAAATTTATTATAAATTTAGACTTAGGGCTTGCTACGAATGTAACAGAAATTATGTAATGTATTCAATAAACGTCTATCTATCTATATTTAGAACTTACACTTAAATAATATAGTAACTAAAGACAGGCTAATTTTATAACATAATGCCGGTAATTTACGGGCCACCCAGGTACAGTTTCAACTTCTGTAATATTTTATATATTTGCTGTACCATCTAATTTTCGTGAGTGTATTATTTCGGTTTATAATTATTGAGTTTGTTGTTAGTAATTACGTGAAACTAAGGCATATTACATAGCTTGTGTGGTAGAGTTTAAAGTTTCAAAACTACACCTACTTATTACCTCAGAATTTCCAATTTAGTAATTTGTATCACTTATATTAAATATATAGCAGTTGTACAACTCTTTCTATGGCCAATTTATCTCTTCCATCAAGATTGACATATTTTGACAGATCTCCACCACAGATTTTAACCAACAAGGTCTTTCATTTTAAATTATATCAAACTTATTTTGGAGTGTGTGTGAAGTTCCATTTAAGATTAATGATAGACAACTAGACTTGTATTTGAAACAATGTTAAGTGGGCTGATTCAGTAAAGATTTTAAGAAAAATATTTAACAATAATTGTACTCAGATTTCAACTCCATAGATTATTTTCTATGGGTATATCTCAAAACTTGAGTGTATGTCTCAATAAATAGTAGGGATCAGTTACTTCAGTGAATTCTTTATTGTAATGACCAAATTAGAAACAATCCTGCGCTAATTAGCAACTTAAACAAATGCTAACAAATATGTATGGAAGCTGGTGGTCTGAGTATTTGTAATTTCTTTACATGTAAATTTGTAAAGATGCATTGATATTGAATTGATTAGTATTGCGTATTAAAATAGTTTATTTAAGCAAATTAATTTTTTTTTTAATTTCCCAATTTTACCAAATACAATCGCTTGTAAAAATCGGGTCCGAAAAAAGTTTAAAAACATTGTTTTGTTTAGTGATGTATGAACTTTTGTGACAAAATAAAAAATTGTTGTATACGATGGTGGTCAGGCCGTCCATCACATACGCGGCGCCGGTGTGGTTGTCGTTTCTTTCTAACCTCAAACAACTCAAAGAAACCTCAGGTCACTAACCTACCCTGATACCTTCACACACCTCGGCTAGTCTCGTCGTACTCCCAGGTTTTGGGTTCCAGGTTCACACGTGACCTGGCCTATCAGTAGGCGACCTAGGTTAAACAAAAGCAAATTAATAAAAAATCAGATTAAGTTTCCTTATCCAGTGGTTTAAATTTTGTTGAAAGTAAACAAACTCACGTCGAGTAAATAACTTATTCAGCAGGACGACATAAATGAAAATTGTAGGAAATAATCAAATGTACCAGACGTGATACAACCATTGATGTATGTACAATATCTAAACCCCAAATTTATTAAACAAACAACAACAAAAAATTACCAAATCGGTTACCAAATGCAATTGCACGTAGTTTACATAACCCTTATTTACTATAGATATATTCCCATGAGTTATTTACACTGTAACATACTAACTGTACAATCTGTTACATCAACTTTAAATAATTACTTAGACTGGACTATATCCTTTAACTAAGTATTAATAAAAAAAATATAGTTGAAGGTTAAAATTATGATATCACTATACCATACATGAAAATAAAAAAATTAATTAAATGAATTTTGAAATTTAAAATTTTCACAACAGAAACTTATCTTTACTCCGAGAGTGGCGGTTAAGGTGTAGGTGCTTGTAACCTCACTGTGAACTGTGACTCCATGAATTTTTAGCGTGGTGTGCTCCTTAAATCTTTAGCAATTTTGGCATCCCCTGATCTCCAACAATTATTCCTTAGACCATTATATACTCGAGAAAAAAAAATGATAACTCCTACTCCACTAACAAATGGACCCAGTCATGAAAACAGCATATCTACGCCAACAAAATCCAACGTAAATCCAAGGTACATCAAGACGTAAGTCCAACATAAATCTAACATAAATCACCTAAAAGTTTTAAGAATAATTAATACAAGATGGTCGTATGAACACGTTTTTAACTTACCCTCCATGTGTAGGGCATTTTCTCAAAGATGTATTATCCAGCATTAAGCTGTCGATATTCAAAATATCTAATTGAGGCTGAAGAATTTATTCCCGTAACATACCAATTATAAAGTGATGATTCACCTTTAACAAAATTAATTCGGATTTAAATTATTCTTCAGTCCACACATCCAGGAGAAAAAGCAAGGACGTCTAACACGTGAGAGCTACCAACCGAGAAGAAGGAAATTACTGCCAAATTACCACAGGTTATTAAACAGCACATGCGCTACGATAGGATACCAACGTTCGACAACCAACACCCAGTTAAGGTGGTTCCATTAATTTTCTAGCTTCTTACCAATTCACTAAACTCCACTAAATGAAATAAATACGAGGGAACCGATCTATTGTCTCACCTTTATTTGTTAAACTGATATACACTTCCAGTCAAAGTCGAAGAAAAGACTTCCAAACTAAACTAAGTAACATCAAGTTAACAGATCAGAACAGAACTGAACCAACGGTGTTACAACCAATAACTAATTGAATATACTTAGAAAGCAATGACAGCTAGGTTGACAACAGAAACTTAACCTCCACTAGAAATTGATCATTACAAAGAATAAACCATATAATTGTATACTACTGAATACTACAGTAAGTACTCGAAGTAATACGTTAATTATCCCGACATTTACAGTGCTACGATTGTGGTTATGTTGTAGTTGCTAACATTTTTCAATGTTCCAGGTACTCTAGACAAGACAACGAAACCGCAAGAACTAGATAACATGTACCCCATTATATAACCGACACAAACCTAATTCAATATTAGGCATGTATAATGTACAGGTAGGATACTCTTTGTTTATGATATACAAAACTAATGTTCGCTTAATCTTTTCAGAGCCAAACATGCCAGTCAAAGCTATACCTTGTATAAACTAGAAGCTATTAGTAAACTAGGGTACGATATCTCAGTAGTTTAATGTTTAATAGTTAAACTCTGTCAAGACAAATACAGCGTAAAGAAAAATACAGAAGGTTTTCTATTAATAATGGAAAATGGATACGAAATACAAATAATAAAACAAACAGTGCAAGCTACATTTAATGTGTGAATTAAAGTGACAATTATATCCTTTTATTTTTAGTGTTGACTACTGTTGAATATGATTAATAAAATTTAAAAATTACAAGAAGCGTTAAGACAAAAATGTACTTGATTAACAAAATATAATTAACGAAAATGATATTGATAAGTGAACTTTATATTAATTTACAAAACAAATGTAGAATTCAGTACTTGTTCCTGCCACGACAAAATCATAACATGGTGCAGTATACCGACCACGACAATGAGAACACTAAAAGTGCTCAAGCACAAGTTTATGCGCCTCATTTCTAATTCTGGAAGGTACACCTCCCTCAGAGACCTATATTCACTTTGCCACGACATAACCCCAATAGCGGACTACGTCCGGGACATCTCCCAAAAATTCTGCTCCTTCAAACTGGGCGATAGTCCTCTAATAAGAAATATAACACAAATTAGACAGCATAATGCCCCATTTCGGATAAAACACTCTCTACCATACCAGACGTTACCGATCTTCCGGCAACCTCTGTAGCCAAACTTTACCAACTACAACTTCCGCTTACCCTATCCGTCTTTACTGATATTTCATACCTTTGAATCATTAAATCTTTTCTGTCCCTTTCTTCGTTTATGTTTGTTCATGTTTGTTCCGTTTGTTTCTTGTTTCCTTTTTGTACATTTTTGTTTCTAAATTAATTTCCCATCAGAATTTTTCAACAAAAATCAAAATTTTCGAAAAATCAAAATTATCAGAACCAAAGTTTAGACCAGCCTATGTGCAGCCCGGCATTTACACGTTTCGCAGAAGGTTCCTCGTTCAGATTGAGGTACTTGCGTCAGCATCAAAATTTAAAAAAAATATGAGAGTATCTAAAACCAAGTTTAGTTTATAAATTTCTTAAAATCTATTTTTGTTAGATATAGAAAATGTTACCACCTATTTTAATTCATCTTTTATGTGAAAGGAGTTTATGTTAAGTTTTAAATTGTGTTTTAGCCAAACCAGTTCTATTCCGCCCGACCGTGCAACCCGCCACCGCGAACCACGCGGTGGTTGCATGGTTGGTCTCCGGAATAGATTCTGGGGTGGCACATGTATTGTATTTAAATAGATAATAAAGAAGTTTTGAATTGAATTGATGAACTTTTGTAATTGCCAACTAAATATTGAATGATATATACAATGTTGTGGCGTGTTTCAAACGGTACTTACGTAACCGACGTCAGTCAGTATCTGTCAATAATTCAATGTCTTCTGCTCAATCAACATTATCGGATACCACTTTAATCTAGTAGACACAGCACTAGCTAATATTTTATTAAATGATGACATAAATTCTAAGGAACATAATTTTAAAATTTATCTATATAAGTCGATAGAACCACTGTTTCGTTTATTACGATCTAAAGTTCACAAAGATATTTGAAGTCCTATGTCTTAATAATCCTTTTCCCGCAAAAAAAAATTCAGCACTTCGATCAGCAATGAAAGCAGTCTCTTGAAGTCCTTCGCTCCTGGTTCTCCTTCAACCAAAAATAGATTCATGTATCCAGCAGCCATCTGCATGGAATACATGGAAACTTACTCCCCATTTATTTCAAACAACTGGTCGAGAGTAGCTCGTCTACAGGCTCGTCGTTAGGCCTCAGTAGCGGAAATAGGTCGATGTTCAATAAATGTTGAAGAAAATACATATTTAAATGCAATAAAGAATTTACAGTCCATTGAAATGTTACACTTAGGGTAACATTTTGGGTAGGATGCGACTTTTTTGTTTGTTACGTAGAAGAGGGGGGCTCTAAGTTTAAAATTGAGCTTTTGGGGTCGGCAGTCACCTCATTTGGCCGCCATATTATAAATGGGAGTGCAAACAGTTTTTGCGTAAAACGTCAGCGTCTTACAAAAGACTATTACGGCTGGCGATGTACAACAGCCCTGCACTATAGTCATTTCTTTAGGATTAATCTGCCTGTTGGGGGCTTTTTGCAATTAGATTTTTGTTTGCGTTTTGCTATTGAAGACGTAGTATGCCGCAAATTATAGGACGTTATTTTCAATTGATTTGGAAACGTACATTGTGCACATTGACTGGTGGCAATGAATCGGTTTCCTTTAATAGGAAACAGTGGAATATTTGACTTTTGTAGTAGGTATTTTTACTATACTACACATTTATTATTTTTGTAACATCTTTATTATTGAATTTTCTACTAAAAGTTACTCATGTAAAGTTGCATAGAATACAAATCTCAACAAAAACCTTTTCGCAATTTTTTTTGTGCAAACTTTTGCACCACTATTTTTAAGATGACAGCCAAATGGTGTGGCTGACTCCGAAAATTCACTTCTAAACTTAATGTGCCCCCTATGCAACGAAGAAAAGAAAATCGCGTCCTACTCAAAATGTTACTCAATGTAAGAATGTAGAATGAAATGTAAGATATCAATGGACCAATTTCCATGTGTAAAATATCTTATGTTGTAATTTATCATTATATATATTTCTTTATACATTTATTTAACGTCGGCATATTTCCGCCACTGAGACCTAACATCGACTCCTGTAGACAAGCTACCCCCAACCAGGAATTTTGCCGAACCTCTATCCTTAAGAAGAATAGGGATCTTCTACTTGCCTAACATTTAATAGACAAGGGACCGACGGTTTTACATCCCCTCCGGAGGATGGTATATCCCCTATACAACACTCGCCTAAGGTTGTATAACTTCCGCGCATACACTGATATACAAGCCGCTGGAAGATGTGTGAGGCGAGGATGGGTCTTCATTTTGAACACGAAACAACTCCCTGTTTTCGAAGAATAAAAAATTGTCGGCAGAGCTTAGAGCCTTAGAGCTTGGTAGAGACTCCGGGAGCCTTTCGTGCACTTATTTTTGGTTTGTTAGTCTCAGGGTTGATTTCTGGTAGAAGTGTTTACGGTCAATTGCTACACCCTGTATAATATGGTCTGGAACTGTTGTAGCACTTTGTTTCAGAATTTTATTTTATTTAGCACTGATTTGTCCTCTTGTAATTCTGAGAGGGTCAACGGCTACACCCTGTATATGGTTTTCTTGAAAAAATAACACTTGATTTAAAACGGAACGAACAAATTATTTATTTAAAATTTTTAACTGAACAGAGTTTAAAATGAATGGTAATTTATTTGACAAATTTTTATTTTGATGGGTAACTATTCGACGGCATAAATTCAGTCTGTGGAATTTAGCAAAAATATTTATTAAATTGTCTGTCTTTATTCTTCTGAAAAAATTCACTTTTTATTTAAAACTGCGTGGGCCGCGAAGGCGAAATGAAAAATGAAATGGGACCACTTAAGGCGAAAGGATTTACTTAACATTAAAAAGGGGCCACTTAAGGCGGGGACTTAAAGCTAACTCTTTTTTAACCAGATTTCGGCCTGGGAAGCCAGTATTGAACAGCTAGTCACGAAAAGTATGCAGGGTTTGAAAATAAGAAAGCCTATCTAGACGGTGGGTAGCTACAACTTAAGTTAAATAGGAACCGGACCGGAAGCACTAGTAAATCAGCTTATTACACTTAAAATCACTTTTAAATAACTAAACTTCAGGAGCCACTTTGCGATTACTTAATACAGAAGTCACCGTCAAAACTGAGTTTGCCTTGGGCTTGCTATACTCGGGTATTTATACGTTTAGAAAGGTTGCGTTTTCGTGCCCCATTGAGTCTCGCGTCCCGTTTTAAAACGTCTGGAAAATCTGGATATCGCTCCGTGCGGGCGAGGATGAGTCATCGATTATATCCTCCGTATTCAACAAACTGACGCCTACCTAGTAAATATGACTCGAACAATACAATCAGATTATTTGAGAACCGAATGATTCTGAGCTTTGGCAGCAATAAAAAGTGATCAATTAATAAATTATTGATACAAGAAGGGTCATCGGATTTGAAAATAGGGCATATCCTAGCAGTTTTTCTGATATCCGGGTATTTTAAGGTACTTAAAGCTAGGTTAAACAGAGTAAGTAAGAGCTGAAGAAATGCTGCGGCGCAATCTTTTATTAAAAAACTGGGAACATTGTCAATTCCTGCTGTCATTTTGTTCTTTAGTTTTTTTATGCTCTTTAAAGGTCGGTTTCTGTTATACAACTTAGATTTATAACCTCATTATTAAGAAACATATAACAACAGACTGTGGGGTTCCATACGCGATAACATCATAGTGAATAGTGCCCGGGATTCTAGACTTACCCTTTTTGCAGTGCACAACCGACCAAAATTTAGATGGATCACCCTGAACTGTATTCTTAATACGGTACATATAATCATTATATGCAATGTCAACTTGTCGCTTAATTAAAGACCTAAGAGACTTAAATTCATCTAGGTAGTTAATTGTTTTAAATTTTTTATACTTTTTAAGTGCCAAATGTTTTCCACGAATATTGTTTTTTATTTCAAATTTTATTTTTGATTAGTAGCCACAGGTACATATTCTTCAAATATCTCATATAAAATGGTATAAGAGTTATCACAGGCATCATTAACATCAGTAAATTTTTGTAAATGTGACCAATCGACTTGTGAAAACATATTGTACATTAGAGGAAAATTAGCTCGACGAAAATTATATCTAACATTTGTACTACAAAACCTACCACTGCAAAATTCTGTGGATTATTATTCATGAACTTAAAATCCATGATAAGTGATGGGTGATAATTGTCGTCTTTAACTTGCGGGGCGTTATCTGTAGAGACATTACGTTCAAAATTTGCAAATATTAAATCTAATAATCTACCATTAATATTTAATTCAGAGTTTTATTGAGTTATATTTAAAACGTTTGCAAAATTAACAACCAATCTGGATTTCGTATCATTATATTTAAGTTGCCCTGTATATTTCTATATGTAGTAAATTCTGTCGTTTTCCATTCTGTAATTGGCCCTTATACTATTGGATGGTATATTTCTTAAAAGAAAAATAAATAAAACTTCTCTTACTCTACAAATCTATAATCAATTGAAAATGCAGATCTGAAATTTTCTTTATATTCAATATAAGTATGAATTTTTATCATACAAGCAAACTTATAAATTATTTATAAGTGTAGTAGGTATAAGCTTCATCCGGCATAAAAATAAAAATGTGCATCACTGGTGTATGACTTCTCTGACCTGCAATTCAATATATGTTGTTACGAGTTACTAAAAATAATGCTAAATAAAATCTTTATAGAGTTGTATGTATATGTTATTGGTTATAAATACACAAAACAGCTCTCGTTTTTTCTTTTTGTGGGAGAAAGGCATTTCCGTAGAATAATAGAAGTTATAATTAGACTTTTCGTGGGTAAAAACGTATAATACGTAGTAGACAATTCACACAGAATAAGTAATGTTAATATAACACTAATCGCATGTATCTCCCTAGAGATCTTGTTCTCAGGGAAAGTTCATGCAGTATTACCAACCTTATCTCATGAACTTACTAAGCTAATTATTGTACCTTTTTAACTTCTAAGACAGTCCCAGCTGTATTATTTAGTTAATAACTTACTACAGAATCTCCTCCTTAATTATCATCCCACTTTATATACTTACTTACTTTTATATTCACTTAATTTTTCAAAAAAAGTTTTATTGCTTATGTAAGTACTATGCTTAATTAGTTAAGTTTTATGATTGCGTTAGTTTATGTCAGTAAAACGACGGAATGGGGGTTTTTAAAATAGACCTTAGGAACATGGTACGAATTGCTTGCTAATTTAGAAATCCTTTTACTGAAGTATTTAAGTAATTAAATTTATATACAGGGTGATTTTCATAAAACTCCACCGTTAGATATTCTTGGCGAATTTATTTTGTCTTTTAAATGTAATCAATGACAGTGGCGTCTACGGCGTCGCAACACCTGAAAGAAATTTCTTGACAGGAACTATGATAGAAGTATAATATTATTAAAGTATATTTAATTCTAATCACTTTTTGTAGTGCACACTGTTCCTTTAAACTCAGTGGTTCTCGAGATAATGCAGAAAAAAAATTCACTAAAAGGTGATCATTGTTCAGCACGATCACCTGACGTAAATCCATTATATTTCTTCTTATGGGGACATCTAAAAAATTTAGTTTAGAGTGATGTGGTGGATGATACTGCAGACCTATACAACAAAATATATGCGAGTGATGCCATAATGCCATCTTATTGCGATTAACTGGGAAAGCATTAGTAAAACGGTTTAACATGTGTATCCATGAACGAGGAAACAATATATGATATATGGCAGAATAAAATTCGTAACGATAAGTTGTCTATTTCAATGTATTTACACCTACGAAATACATAACCGTTCTTATTTTTCAAATATTATTTTATACTAGGGGAATTTTTTTATAACTCATTTCTTATCGTCTTTTTATACTTGGTTTGCTTTCTGCTTGAGCAATTGTCATACCTATACTTTTTTAAATACTTTCAGATATCTAATATTTTGGGTAGTATAATATTGGTTATTAAAATTTATAAATAAATTGAAATTATTTTCCTTATAAGTTTTCATTATCTATTTTATTGCTTTATCTAAGCGTGTTATAAATACTACTTTGTTTTTGTTTCTTAAAATTTATTTCATTTCTTATTTTACAAACTTTTATAAAAACTAATCTGTTTCACAAAATATTATTTTGTTTCCGTATTATTTCCAAAATTATTTTTATACCAATGTAATCAAATTATTTTTATAAATATGAGGGAAATGTGTCACTAAAATATAAGAATCCCTTTTTTTACAGTTGTAATCTTTTATCTAATAAACAGTATGGTTTCACAAAAAATCTTTCAACACAAGGTGCGATATTATCACTTTGTGATAAACTACTTAACCATTTGGACAGCAAATTACTTTCTGGTGGTATTTTTTATGACCTATCGCGCGCTTTGATACCATTGATCATCAGCTTTTGTTGCAGAAATTTTATTCCTACGGCGTTAGAGGGTCGGCATTCGCATGGATTGAATCATGCTTGAGTGGAAGGTATCAGTTCGTTCAAGTATCTCATGAGAACAAGTTTTGTTATTCAAAAAACATACTTGTTAGCACTGGGGTTCCACAGGGAAGTGTTTTGGGGTAGATCTTATTCAACATTTTCATTAATGATATAGCCTCTTCGATGGAATCATGTTTCCTTACATTATTTGTCGATGATATATCCGCCCTCATAACATCTGATACAGTCCCAAAACTAAGCACAGTTGCCAACTCCTGCATTCAAAGTATGTCATCTTGGTGTTCTGAAACAAACTTCTTGCTGTTTAAACCAATTGGTACTAACATCGACTACAGTGTTTTAGTAAAATCAGAAAATGGAAGTATAAAACAACAACACGAAGTGAAATTTTTGGGGTTATGGATGGATAGTCACCTATCTTGAGAAGTCCAGGTTAATTATCTCTCAAAGACAGGCTAGTAAAAACTATTTAATTAGGCAACTTAGATCGAGTGTAAGTACCTCCACATTAAGAACATTCTATTTTGGGAGCTACCCCCAACCAGGAATTTTGCCGAATCTCTTCCCTTAAGAAGAGTAGGGATCTTTTACTTGCTTAACATTTAATGGACAAGGGACCGACGGCTTTACATCCCCTCCGAAGGATGGTATATCTCCTATGCAACCCTCGCCTAAGGTTGTATAGCTTCCGCGCATACACTGATATACAAGCCGCTGGAAGATGTGTGAGGCGAGAACGCGGCTTCCGTTGGAATGGTCACCCATACAAGTACCAACTGCCGTCATGCCGTCCTATTTTTAAAATCAGAATACTAACCATACATTGTGTATATATATATATATATACCAGTGTTTATGCTTTGTAAAAAAAAATGTAAATCAATTTGTTAAATGTAAGGATGTCAATAATTACCGTACGCGGCAGGCCACCGATATTTACCTTCCTCCTTACAAATTGTCACAGGTGGGTAATGGACCACTAGTTACCGCTGGAAGGATCTATAATCGCCTTCCAAATAAATTCAAGGAGTTGACTAGCTTCAATCGATTTAAGATGCTAGTTAAAAATTTTCTAATAGAACAGACTTTTTATTCTCTGGAAGAATGTTTTAAATGTAAACAACGTAAGATAAACGTATTTATCTGTGATGTTTGTTGTTTGTTAGTATGTTATGTCTATATACTCTTATATGTTTTGTATCCACTTGTATATTATATTTACCTATGTGCCCATTTGTCTGACGCAACTTTTAAATGTTGTGTTATAAAGCTAATTGTTTTTTTTTTCTAAATATTTTTGACATTATCCAAACACTTTTATGAGTCTATATAGAAATAAATTATTATTATTATTATAAACATTTCAGAAAATTTAAAAATAAAATATCTTCTTATCATAACATTGCCGCTATAACTGAAACATGTTTGACAGGCGATGTGGGCAATGCTACTCCTTTAACCTGGTCTGGTCGATAACCGCGTGGGTTAAGGCGCTAGGTGGCAATTGCGATTAATTACACGGGCATTGCATTACCAGGTTCGAATCCTGGCTCCGGCATTGGCACTGTCGGAGGAAATGGTTGTATGTCCGCGTTTTTTCAATGTGTATCCCCCTTCCGCACAAGCCCCTGGCTTCTGGAATTTGGGGTTGTCTAATTTGTGTGGTGTTTATTTATTTATTTATCTTTAATTCCAGGCTGCAAACTGTTTAGGTTAGACTGAGCTCGTATACGTGGTGGAGGTATTGCGATCTACGTAAGTACAGACATCTTTAGTATTGATGACACTTTGTCTCAGATTATTCTCACAGTAGATGAAATGATTTGTGTGGGTGAAAAGAATATAAATTTGTTAAATCCTGATAACGCTTTAAGCAATTGCTTTCGCGCCTATGGTTCTGATCAATTAATATGAAATGATCCAACTAGAGTTACAACTCTTAGATTCCATATTCATTTTTTACAAGTATTAATGAATATTCCATACTTGTAACAGAAAAACAATTTGATTTAGTAATGATTACTGAGACATGGCTTTCTGGTGATGTTTTTTTTTTTGATACATTTATTTAACGTCGGCCTATTTCCGCTACTGAGGCCTATCACCGACGCCTGTAGACGAGCTACCCCCAACCAGGAATTTTGCCGAACCTCTTCCCTTAAGAAGAGTAGGGATCTTTTACTTGCCTAACATTTAATAGACAAGGGACCGACGGCTTTACATCCCCTCCGATGGATGGTATATTTCCTATACAACCCTCGCCTAAGGTTGTATAGCTTCCGCGCATACACTGATATACAAGCCGCTGGAAGATGTGTGAGGAGAGGACGCGGTCTTCGTTGGAACGGTCACCCATCCAGCTACTAACTGCGCCTGACGTTGTTTTACATCGCATATCAAAGTATGTACATAGTAAAGACGCACCTACGCTCGCCCCCTTTTTGGTGATGTTGTATCTAATGTTATTGCAATACCGGGATATCGTTTTTTTCGCAAAGATAGAGGTTCTAGAGGAGGTGGCATTGGTGCGTATATCAAACTTCTTATAATAATTATCAAGAGTTAATCTTTGACTTTTGGTAAGCGCAGAATTTGAGTATTTATTTATTAAAATGACTGTGCCCTCGTTAGCAATAACCACAGTACTTTTTATAGACCGCCAAATAGTTAGGTATATAAATAGTTTTTCCTACATCAAACAATATATGCAAATCTTTTAGAGCACTGAAACAACTACAATTTTCATCCGACTCATTAATGTTCAAAGGATCCCCGCGACCCGATGATCCAGATACGCGTGACACGGAGCAGTGGTATTCGGCACCTCAGAGATGGATTAAAAGATATTTTTTTAAAAATGTGGTTTCCCTAGGAGGCACAATCCACAAATCAATATTCAGTTGGAGCCTAATCGTCATCTTCAAATTCAGATTATTTAAAAAAGGAAACATGATATCAAGCCTCAATAGCGATCGAGCTCCGGTACATTAGAAATTCGCTCCAAAATTTCTCTCCTAAAGTCGTCATCGTCTTTCATAAAATATTTTAGAGCTGCATCTTTCCTGTTTATCAATGTATTTTACTACGGCTTTTGAGATGTTTTCATTGTTTTGTGAGCATCGTTTCTTCAGTTGCTTCTTGGGCGTAGATGAAGGAATTGTTGTTAAAGCCGAACAGGTTCAGTCAATTCTGACGGCGCAGGCGGCTCAGAATTTGATGTTGAGGGCATCGAAGTAACGGATACATTTGAGAAACATGCTGTTATTATCCTCAGTATAAACTTGCTTAGATTATTTTCTCATTAACGTATGTGCCTAACATAATTCTTGCACACTTACAATGTCACCTTCTTGAAAGATACGGAGATGCCCTTCTCTTCCTCTCTAAGACTTGATCTGACTGACTGGCGAATTTCCCCTTTTTCACTCATAAAGAATATTCTTATATGGAGTAAAAGTCACATTTTTTGTGTTGAGGATTTACTTGACGGACTTGTTTCGCTCGTCCAGTAAGAACAGTCGAGTCACGCAGATCATTGCGCGATCCCTTCGAATTTTGCGACGCTGTGTAAACCACGTGGTCTAAACAAAAACTAATGAGTCATATGATAGTGGTATATTTTTCACTGCAAGTTTTGAATTTTGTTTGATATAGGACTTAGAGAAAATGAAAGCCAATTTTTTTTTTCATTACATTTTGCGTGTTGTAATTAAGAACATTTTAATCCTACCATAATGATATAATAAGTAAAGTTGTGTTTTTTGAAAGTTGATTTTACACCAATGAGAGGAGAGTTGAGATATTTTATAATACCCTTTTTCCAATATGGCGATTTAGATTTTACAAAATAGCTTGGAATAAGCTTATTTTACCATCCCATATAACATGAAATGCATCTCATCAACTCTTTTTGGACTCTTGTTCCCCTCTATATAAAAATGTTACAGATATTGGACTAGTGTTTTAAAATGTCTCGTTCGGGAAAAAAGAACAAAAGTTCTCAGGCAGGAAGTATACCAAATAATATAAAAAATTAAAGGCAAGTGCATGATAACAGTTCGTGGAATTTTGCAATGCAAAGTCATATAAAATAGACGACCTGTATGTGTTGAAAAATAGTTTAGAAAATTATACTTTTAATATCATCAGAAAGAAAAATTTCGATAAATATGCCAGGAAACACGCTGAAATTGGAATAAATTGATCAAAATCATGTACCTTCTGCTCTTTTCAATTACTAAGATAAATATATGGGAGACGTTGTTTAACGTTGAAGAATCATAAAAATATGGTCTAAGTACTTGACGGTGTATTATGACCAGATTCCCAAGTATATAAAATATAAAAAATGAGATTGCAGTAAATATTTTCCAACCCACGTTAATCGTAACAGATTATTAAGAAAATGTATTCATTAAGTTTATGAAATACTAATAACCCAAATAAATTTAATATAACAGAAACATTTCTTTCTTTTCAACATCAAATTGCTGCCTCAAATTTTCCAAATTACATTACTCATTTCATAAATAAATATCCTGCGTTCCTTAGGAATCTCCAAATGATGTTAAAATTAAAATTGTAACGAATGTTTCTAATAAAATATCACATACACAAGAATCACAGCGAGCATTGGCCTACGCCCTTGTTTTTATTCACTTTATCCTGAAGGAAATCTTGTTTAAGGTGGAATATGAAGCAGATATAACGCAATTACCCGTTCGTTTAGCAAACAAGCGCACAGATAAAAAGAAGCGGAAGACGAAGTTGGAAAAGAAACATAAATAAAAATGTAATTACAAAGATGTAATCATAAAATAGCTTCGATCCAGAACGAAGCACAGCGAGTGCGCTTTATACAAGGATAAATGGAATAAATAGAACTCCTTATTTTTCCGTAAAATTTGTATTCTACACCAAACTGACTATCTTGAGGACTTTTTTGTTTGAAGGCTTTTCCATCAAGTTGAGACTTTTTCTCAAACGCGCACTTAAACATCTCACGCGTTCTTTAGTTGGTTAAGTTTTCTGTTCAAAGGTCTTTGTTTCCAGTCGGAATAGCTCAGATACGAATTGAATTGACCCACAATCTTCCTAAATGTAATTTATTCTTTTCACTTGTCTTTCGCCTGTTCCTAACTTTAACTGGTTTAGGATTAAACAGTACATGTATACGGTGGGTTGGATCAGTTCGTTAATATCGTTACGATAATATTTTTTAGTAAAATGTCCATACACGTTTATATTGTTTAAATATACTTATTTGTCGTTGCAATCAAAAAATAGATCCGTTGTTCAAAGTGTAAACAAAATAATCTAAACTAATCAGATCAGGTAAACGGATGAAAGTATGATATAGTAGTAGTATGCGGCGGATATTTATAATTGTAACTCAACTGAAGGCTGCCTCATCAGTAAATAGAATCTTATTCGTAAATATTGAACTTATGCTACACAAACAAATACTATGCAATTATTATAATTCATAAACACTCTGAATGACTTAGTTCAATTTCAGTTTCCATTCCAATCAATAATGCACGATTATATTATTTTCCAAACCTCCAATGCGATACACATCTAATTAAGGAATTTTCGCAGTGGTTTATACAGAAATATGAACAAAACCATGCCTTCATTCGATCGGTTTTGTATACGGATGAAGCGAGCTTTGGAAGAAATGGAGTCATTATCTCCCACAACTTACACATTTGGAGCAAGGAAAACCCACATGCCACAATTCAAACGTGCCATCAAAGGCAATTTCATATTAATGTTTGGGCCGGAATTATTGGCCGGTACTTATTGGGCCCATTCGTGTTACCAAATCGATCGAAGGGGCAACTTTATCTTGAATTTCTCCAACAGCAGTTACCACAACTTTTAGAAGACGTTGACATTGCATCTCGAGAGAACATGTGGTTTATGCATGACGAGGCCCCCCCGCATTTTAGTTTTATAGTGAGGGGTCATTTGAATAGAGTATATCCAAACCGGTGGATAGGTCGGGGTGGGTCTGTTTCTTGGCCTCCCGATCGCCCGATTTAAATCCCCTTGATTTCTTCCTGTGGGGGCATTTAAAGAGTCTCTCATATATGCCACACCAGTAGAGACGAGAGAAGAATTATACGAAAGAATTATGTACCATTCAAATGCAATTAGAGAAAATGAAGCAATGTTGTGGCGAGTCCAGCGATCGTCAGTTCGTCGTGGATAAGCATGCATTAGAGAAGGAGGTGCTCATATTCAGCATTTGTTATGAAATTTCATAAATATTCATTTTTCCATATCCCTAATTAGTTTTTTACAGTAAGGTTTCAAATTTTGTGTTTTGTGTGTTCAAGATTTTATGTTTTTATAAGTCTAGGTCATAGAGAAATATATGTTGTTTTATACATAATCCTCGTGTTTATTTAATTTTTAAAAATTACTATTATTTGTGCGATTGGAAATCGCAATTTCATCGTTAGGTGCATTTATCTTGAAAACGGTTCATATTACCGACGTTAAACAAGTATACGTTTTTTACGTAAAGATGGCTCAAAAATTTGAAAATAACCTTAGAAATAAAAGAAAATAAGTTGAAATTTCTTTTTCAACTTATTAAGGCAATGGGTGCTCTGCCGC
The DNA here is from genome assembly GCA_963675555.1 of Leptura quadrifasciata. Classification (NCBI taxonomy): domain Eukaryota; kingdom Metazoa; phylum Arthropoda; class Insecta; order Coleoptera; family Cerambycidae; genus Leptura; species Leptura quadrifasciata. The sequence continues at coordinate 39,007,633 of OY776673.1, forward strand.
CGAGCCCCCAATAATGTTATCTAAGGTTCTAATAAACTGACCTAACTGGATTGAAATAATATGATACTGATCCAAGAATGATTGAAGTCGACTGAACAATAGAAAAGTTATCGCGAAAAATCTATTTTTAACCGTCTACTTGGGGCGAGCGTAGGTGGTGCGTCTTCACTATGTACATACTTTGATATGCGATGTAAAGCAACGTCAGGCGCAGTTAGTGGTTGGATGGGTGACCGTTCCAATGAAGACCGCGTCCTTGTCTCACATATCTTCCAGCGGCTTGTATATCAGTGTATGCGCGGAAGCTATACAACCTTAGGCGAGGGTTGTATAGGAAATATACCATCCTTCGGAGGGGATGTAAAGCCGTCGGTCCCTTGTCTATTAAATGTTAGGCAAGTAAAAGATCCCTACTCTTCTTAAGGGAAGAGGTTCGGCAAAATTCCTGGTTGGGGGTAGCTCGTCTACAGGCGTCGGTGTTAGGCCTCAGTAGCGGAAATAGGCCGACGTTAAATAAATGTATAAAAAAAAAAACTTTCAACATCAAGAGCGAATATCTTCGTAGGGGTACCTCGGTGGAAAGAAAAATATATGAACTTGTGACCTTATTTTCACTAGTTATACCCAAATCCGAGAGATTGTCCACCATTTTCGGGACACCCTGTAGATTTTGCTCTATTTTTGAAGAACTAGTAATATTGTGTATAACTGACAGCATTTTGACAGTAATTAAGACTTTTCTTGAGACCTAGTGTATAGTCTGAATTTCCGTTAAAAAAATGTAAGTTCCTTCTGGACATTGCCAGGCAGCCCATTGCTGTGCTCTTGTTGAGATCTTTTAGTAGTTCCCTAGCAAGCTGACAGCTGCTTGTTTCATCCCACAGCTTCGTTGTGAGTGTCCTCTTTAATTAATTGTGTTATGGCCGTGATCGGTCACAGACTAGCCGAGCCTGGTCCAAAGATATTTAGGCCTGCTGTCTACTTGGCCAGTCTGTCGTCTTCTTTGTTGCCAGTGCACTGTAAATATACAATGGGCCGAAAGCTTTAAAGGGTCAAACTGTAGGAATTATCAGCACAAGCATAAATAGTATCATACCTCTACTTGAAGAACGAGGTTGTCACAATAATAGCTCATTTACTAGCAAAAACAATAAATCTAAAGGAGTGACAACAAACATCAATATTAACACAAGGAAAACGTATAGAAAATGATGCAAGCTGTACACAAGCTATAAAAATGGACCCAATATATCTTCTGGGGTGAGCGCCACACTTTAGAATACATCATTTTTACAATAGCGACATGTAAAACAGCCAGTAGGCGCCATCTAGCGGTCCAGTGTCTGTTGCAATCGAAAAATAAATAGCCTGACTTGGCTTAGCATAGTTCAAATGCGCTTTTAGAGGGCGGAATATTAAACATAATATTTTTAGTCGCAAACTCCTCTATAAATCCTTATTTTACTATAAGGAAAACCGCTAGATGGCGCCTGCTGGCTGTTTTACATGTCGCTATTGTAAAAATACCGGGATGTACTATAGTCAAAGGATTCTCATGTCGGTCGTTGCATACCTACCTTGCACTGACGAGAGCCAACAGCTCGAAACTGCAGTCTGCAAGTGGTGTGTGACGACTGGCAAGGGAGCTCCTTTAAGTAGAATCAGTCTTTCGGCTGGTGTTTGTTGCAATCGAAGCATTAGCGTTTTGATGGTAATATGCAATTATTACACTTAACGCGCCAGATTTGTAACTTTGGTTGCAGTCTGGTTACTTTCCTTATAGTAAAATAAGGATTTATAGAGGAGTTTGCGATTAAACATAATATTTTTGTTGCTGTTGCTGTTGTAAAAATGATGTATTCTAAAGTGTGGCGCTCACCCCAGAAGATATATTGGGTCCATTTTTATAGCTTGTGTACAGCTTGCATCATTTTCTATACGTTTTCCTTGTGTTAATATTGATGTTTGTTGTCACTCCTTTAGATTTATTGTTTTTGCTAGTAAATGAGCTATTATTGTGACAACCTCGTTCTTCAAGTAGAGGTATGATACTATTTGTGCTTGTGCTGATAATTCCTACAGTTTGACCCTTTAAAGCTTTCGGCCCATTGTATATTTACAGTGCACTGGCAACAAAGAAGACGACAGACTGGCCAAGTAGACAGCAGGCCTAAATATCTTTGGACCAGGCTCGGCTAGTCTGTGACCGATCACGGCCATAACACAATTAATTAAAGAGGACACTCACAACGAAGCTGTGGGATGAAACAAGCAGCTGTCAGCTTGCTAGGGAACTACTAAAAGATCTCAACAAGAGCACAGCAATGGGCTGCCTGGCAATGTCCAGAAGGAACTTACATTTTTTTAACGGAAATTCAGACTATACACTAGGTCTCAAGAAAAGTCTTAATTACTGTCAAAATGCTGTCAGTTATACACAATATTACTAGTTCTTCAAAAATAGAGCAAAATCTACAGGGTGTCCCGAAAATGGTGGACAATCTCTCGGATTTGGGTATAACTAGTGAAAATAAGGTCACAAGTTCATATATTTTTCTTTCCACCGAGGTACCCCTACGAAGATATTCGCTCTTGATGTTGAAAGTTTTTTTTTTTATACATTTATTTAACGTCGGCCTATTTCCGCTACTGAGGCCTAACACCGACGCCTGTAGACGAGCTACCCCCAACCAGGAATTTTGCCGAACCTCTTCCCTTAAGAAGAGTAGGGATCTTTTACTTGCCTAACATTTAATAGACAAGGGACCGACGGCTTTACATCCCCTCCGAAGGATGGTATATTTCCTATACAACCCTCGCCTAAGGTTGTATAGCTTCCGCGCATACACTGATATACAAGCCGCTGGAAGATATGTGAGACAAGGACGCGGTCTTCATTGGAACGGTCACCCATCCAACCACTAACTGCGCCTGACGTTGCTTTACATCGCATATCAAAGTATGTACATAGTGAAGACGCACCACCTACGCTCGCCCCAAGTAGACGGTTAAAAATAGATTTTTCGCGATAACTTTTCTATTGTTCAGTCGACTTCAATCATTCTTGGATCAGTATCATATTATTTCAATCCAGTTAGGTCAGTTTATTAGAACCTTAGATAACATTATTGGGGGCTCGGCGACAGAGCACCCATTGCCTTAATAAGTTGAAAAAGAAATTTCAACTTATTTTCTTTTATTTCTAAGGTTATTTTCAAATTTTTGAGCCATCTTTACGTAAAAAACGTATACTTGTTTAACGTCGGTAATATGAACCGTTTTCAAGATAAATGCACCTAACGATGAAATTGCGATTTCCAATCGCACAAATAATAGTAATTTTTAAAAATTAAATAAACACGAGGATTATGTATAAAACAACATATATTTCTCTATGACCTAAACTTATAAAAACATAAAATCTTGAACACACAAAACACAAAATTTGAAACCTTACTGTAAAAAACTAATTAGGGATATGGAAAAATGAATATTTATGAAATTTCATAACAAATGCTGAATATGAGCACCTCCTTCTCTAATGCATGCTTATCCACGACGAACTGACGATCGCTGGACTCGCCACAACATTGCTTCATTTTCTCTAATTGCATTTGAATGGTACATAATTCTTTCGTATAATTCTTCTCTCGTCTCTACTGGTGTGGCATATATGAGAGACTCTTTAAATACCCCCACAGGAAGAAATCAAGGGGATTTAAATCGGGCGATCGGGAGGCCAAGAAACAGACCCACCCCGACCTATCCACCGGTTTGGATATACTCTATTCAAATGACCCCTCACTATAAAACTAAAATGCGGGGGGGCCTCGTCATGCATAAACCACATGTTCTCTCGAGATGCAATGTCAACGTCTTCTAAAAGTTGTGGTAACTGCTGTTGGAGAAATTCAAGATAAAGTTGCCCCTTCGATCGATTTGGTAACACGAATGGGCCCAATAAGTACCGGCCAATAATTCCGGCCCAAACATTAATATGAAATTGCCTTTGATGGCACGTTTGAATTGTGGCATGTGGGTTTTCCTTGCTCCAAATGTGTAAGTTGTGGGAGATAATGACTCCATTTCTTCCAAAGCTCGCTTCATCCGTATACAAAACCGATCGAATGAAGGCATGGTTTTGTTCATATTTCTGTATAAACCACTGCGAAAATTCCTTAATTAGATGTGTATCGCATTGGAGGTTTGGAAAATAATATAATCGTGCATTATTGATTGGAATGGAAACTGAAATTGAACTAAGTCATTCAGAGTGTTTATGAATTATAATAATTGCATAGTATTTGTTTGTGTAGCATAAGTTCAATATTTACGAATAAGATTCTATTTACTGATGAGGCAGCCTTCAGTTGAGTTACAATTATAAATATCCGCCGCATACTACTATATCATACTTTCATCCGTTTACCTGATCTGATTAGTTTAGATTATTTTGTTTACACTTTGAACAACGGATCTATTTTTTGATTGCAACGACAAATAAGTATATTTAAACAATATAAACGTGTATGGACATTTTACTAAAAAATATTATCGTAACGATATTAACGAACTGATCCAACCCACCGTATACATGTACTGTTTAATCCTAAACCAGTTAAAGTTAGGAACAGGCGAAAGACAAGTGAAAAGAATAAATTACATTTAGGAAGATTGTGGGTCAATTCAATTCGTATCTGAGCTATTCCGACTGGAAACAAAGACCTTTGAACAGAAAACTTAACCAACTAAAGAACGCGTGTTTAATATTCCGCCATCTAAAAGCACATTTGAACTATGCTAAGCCAAGTCAGGCTATTTATTTTTCGATTGCAACAGACACTGGACCGCTAGATGGCGCCTGCTGGCTGTTTTACATGTCGCTATTGTAAAAATACCGGGATGTACTATAGTCAAAGGATTCTCATGTCGGTCGTTGCATACCTACCTTGCACTGACGAGAGCCAACAGCTCGAAACTGCAGTCTGCAAGTGGTGTGTGACGACTGGCAAGGGAGCTCCTTTAAGTAGGATCAGTCTTTCGGCTGGTGTTTGTTGCAATCGAAGCATTAGCGTTTTGATGGTAATATGCAATTATTACACTTAACGCGCCAGATTTGTAACTTTGGTTGCAGTCTGGTTACTTTCCTTATAGTAAAATAAGGATTTATAGAGGAGTTTGCGACTAAAAATATTATGTTTAATATTCCGCCCTCTAAAAGCACATTTGAACAATGTGTGTATTATTTAAAACCGTAGGTAAACCTATTTACCTAAATATTAATATTTCCTTAAATAGTCGCCAGATAAGCATACAGAAAGAAAGAAGAGTTGTATTAGATGAGAATCTCGATTGGATAAAACTTATTGATCAATTCTGTGTCAAATTAAATCAGTCGAGTTTTGCAATCACGATGTTAAAATATAGTTTAGATTAAGTCTTTATGATAAATGTATACTATGCTCTCTTTTATTCTAGAATCTTCTATAATATAATAGCCTAGGCCCAAAATGCGAATCTAAAAATTTATTATACCAAAAGAGGTATTGAGAGTAATATTTAATATGAAGCACAGCGAATCCTGTCGTGATACCTACTTTTAAAAGTAATAGTCTACTGACTGTCACTTCGATATGCTTATATAAGTTATTTATATATATATTATGTATATGTATATAGTATAAAAAATAAATTACCAGTACACCATAACAAACATGATTACAATACGCCTAAACAAAGTAATATATAACGTTAAGAGGCATAATTTGACATTATATCAGAAGTTCCCTTTATGCGCTGGTAGCTGCTTATTTATAAATTGCCCTCCGATTTTAAGAAGGTAAATAATATAAAACAGTTTAAACGTAAATTACTTAAACTATTAACTATTGTGTAATAAATGCCTCTACTCTCTGGGTGTATATATAAATGAATGTGCGAATTTAAACCAAATATAAAATTCTGACATGTATTGTTTTTCTTCTATAACTTTTTGTCTTTATTTTATAAGCGTAGTTTTGTGTTTTATATAAAAGTAAAATATATGTATGTGTGCGTATGTTTACACTATATATCGCTTTATTATTGTATTGGTATACAATGTTATTTTATTTATTATACGTATAATCATAGTTATTTATTTTATCTGTGGACTTATTCCATCCAATTATATATTGGCACAAAGAATTAATAAAAATCTATCTATATATCTATATAACTTAAAACTTTGTTCCTTATATACTCAATATGAGTTTCCCATTTAAGGTTGTCATACAGGATAATTTCGAGTAGCTTGACGTTGTTTTAACAATCGCGTTACTGATCGAGAAAATTTCTTTTTGTATTTTATCTTATTTCAGTTTTAACATATTATTATTATACCAGTGTTGAGCAGAATTCTGCGTTTCAGTGATCTTTAATTCTAAAGTAATCAAGCTGTTACTTTTTTGTATAAGACTTACATCATCTGCATACATAACAATTTCATTTGGAAGTAGATGGGAAAAAAGATCGTGAATAAAGATGTGTGGATAAAAGTGGACCCCCCTTGGGGTACTCCATATTTTATTACCCTAAATTCTGAAGTTAAATTTTCTTATATAACACAGTATCTATGATGATAAATATAAGATTCCAGCAGGTTTAATGGTGAACCACTAACACCGTAGTGGCTAAGTTCTTTAATAAGATCATGAGAAACACAATCAAAGGTCTTGCTGGGGTCTGAGGTTCTGCGAAATCGCGGTGTATTTACTCTCTTCAAAGCCATCAACAATGTCACTCATACTTTTGCAGACTGCATCTGCTGTAGATTACGAACCCAAATTGGCCTTTGTGAATGAGTGAGTAATTTTGAAAGTAATTCGTTAAATTTTTTTTAGAATAATCTCAATCATTTTACTCTATAATTTACTCGATTTCATTTGAATCAATGTCATATATGATTATATATGACATTGATTCAAATGAAATCGAAATTGTCTTAATCATTATTTGTATGGTACAAATTGTTTCTTGAAATACGTATACAATCATTGTTCGACACCGCAGAAAAAATTCCGAGGGTTTCTCAAACCCGACCAACGTAAGGTACACTCAACTAGTATTTTGTAAAAAATAAATATTTTATTAATTTATTATTTTTGGCAAGGTTATAAATTAGCTTTCAAACGCTAAGCAATTTTAAAAATTTGTCTATGGATGTTAATTGTAATGTAATTTCAAGTTCATTTGTGGACCGATTTCAAATGTTAAAACTTCATTGGATAGGTAAATGAGCTAATAATAATAATAATTTTAATATGAGCCATTGTTAGATTCAACGAAAAATTACTTTTGGTTCTGCCCAGAGCCCTGACACACATTTTCACCAATATTCAATAAGGTTATTAGTTTTGGACCGATTATTTTTTTATAAAATATTTGTATTAAAGAACGGTATAAATGAATTAGATTATCAGAAGAACCATTTGTTTCGGATGGAAAATATTTAAAAATACCTTTCACTTGGATTGCGGCTATATACTAATTTGGTTATTTTGGTAACTATATAGAATTCCTTCTATGATCAGTTAGTTTCCCCATAAAACCCTTAACTTCTTCAAGGACTTTGCCTTATTTGAGAATTTAAGTCTTGCGCTTAGCTTTTTGTGATTAACAACATCACTTTTGTGCCTCCCTTGATATCTACATTCCAATTCTTTGATATCTAGAGGTTGTGCCATTAGCGTCATACCAAAACACAGTTGAAGGAAAGATTGCCAATGGGAACAAATCGATGGAACTTGCTCTTGTTTGATCACGTTGTATCGTTATAGTTTGTACTGTTAAGCAAGTAGAAAAAAATGTTTTCAGTATTTTTTGTTTGAAAAAATTAAAAGCAAAATTTCCTTATCAAAATCGTTTTTGCAACGTCAACGTATGTTAGAATAACATGATCTGCTGGAGAATCAAAGGTGGGGGCGTTGTTCTTTGTGACCCCGTTTCTAAACCATAACCACCAACGCCACTGGTGAAAATTGAAATTTATAATCGTCCAATATTCTCCGGGAGATCTATTATCCAAATTTTGTATTAATCGCATGTATAATTAATTATTGGGCAAATTATGTGCGGATCATGTCAATTAATACATATTGCATAATAAAAACATATTACATCACGCATCAAAAAAATTGATATCATACTTTATTTCCAATAACTGTAACTTTTAAGAAGCCGTTTAGAATATTATTGGTAATCCTGAGCGTAAAAAGTGTTTCAAAGTAATAAAAGTTCCCATGGTGCGTTCAACAAACTTTTTCATCAGATCCCTTGTTAGAGAATATCTTTCATGTTTCAATATTAAGTTAGGTACTTATATATAGAAGCAGACATTTTATTCTTTATTTGTATTTTTTGCAGATTGCCGATGAGGTATTATTGAAAATTGGAACAGAGTAGAGCTGTCTGGAAAGTCCCAAATAAAGATGAATGTTGTGCGACTTTTTACCGGTAAGTGTTTTTTGTGTATTTTGTGCGTTAAAATATTGATGTCTGAATGTAAACGTCCTTGGTTATATGGTTACAAAGAAAAATAACGCGAAAAAACATTAAATTCGGCGTTATATATTTGAAAGATCGAAGGTTTTGTTGCAAAAACATTTATACAAATAAAAATACATTGTTCAAAGTAGGTAAGCTATTTTTATGAAATTGTTAATTGCAATTTTGTGCTAATTTGATAAACGCAAAGGCTAAATTCGTAAATTAATTACTGTAATTTGAATCGTATTTTTTTACAGATGATTATTATTAAAAGCGTATTTTATTTTCCACCGTTCTTCGATTTTGTGTTAATTTAAGTTTCTGTTAACTGCAACTCTAGAAGTTAATCCCTTAAAATGCGCTTAAATTCATTTTAATTTCCACGCAGTCACTACTGTTGGTTATAACCCTAGGTTTTGGAATGTTTTCATTATTTTTGCTCTTAATTATTTACAGATATTCATATCAAATTAAGATATTAATATATTGTCTCTGTTTCTATTCAAAAAGAAGACATTAGAATATTATTAGAATCACTGAAACCTGCAATGACTTTTGCAATATACGTCCGTTATATTATGTGACGCGTTTTTCTCCACCTCGCACGTTGACGTGGAGAAAAGTTGCGGCCACTCTTTGACACACGAGCTTCGGAAACAAGTTTTCGAATTACTCGGGCGCCAGTCCTAGTTTAAGTGATAGGACACACTACCCTCAAGCCGAGTACGCGAGGCTGAGCAGCTCAAGTGGAGAAAGTTTATTCCAGTGGGTCAATATATGGGAAATTAGACGTTCACACACAGACAGTAAAATTCAGAGTTTTCAATAAAATCAGTATATTACGATAGACCTATATGTACAAAGCTAAATATTTATTATGAAAAATCTATAATTTATCAAATACCAGGAGGCGCACGCGTAGCAACGCAAAACCCCAATAGTACCAGATGACTCAGGTGATCAGATTAGCAGGCTGCAACACACAGAATATACGGTTAGCAAGAATAAACAGGGTGCAGAATAGTTACGGACACCAGACGAGTAAAGCAAGACACAAATATATAAAAACCACAGTGAAACAGTTATCCAGTACTTGCTAGTACATCAGTTTACCTACTCCTCTTGTGGACTTACTTACTCCCTGTGCGTACGGTCGGGCATGTCTGCTTCGGTGGAGCGATCGTAGTGGAATCCCTCTCTGCAGAGCTCCTCAGATCCTTTTTTTGAAAATGAAACAACTTACGATAAGAGTGGGAGTAGACGCCTGATGGATGCGCTGCTGGTCGACTGGACTTTGCCAAAATCCTGCACCTCGAATATGACAGATGGCACCTAGGTTCGCTTCTCGGAGTGGACACGTCTGATCCCAATGAGTCGCCTGGGCTGACTGACTTCTTGGCTGCACAGGTCCTCTTCTAGCAGCGAAACCTCTTACCATGGGAGTGGGAGTAGGCGCTAGACGGATGCGCTACTGGTCTCTTATGGACTTAGAAAAATAAGGCCACTACGGATTTGTGGAAATAATTCGAATACAGATTTGTGAACTTAGGACAATTAACGGTACCTTTAGGTTTTAAATATTTAGCGTGAACACGTCTGCTGGCTCTGAGTCGATCGGGAGGACTAACTGATCGGTGTGAATCTAATTACTGCCTTCAGAGATGAAGGTGTGGGAGAAACAGCAGAAAATAGGTGCGCGGTGTATCACTGTGACGTCAGCTGGACTTGTAAAAATCTTTGAAATGTCTTTGGGGACTTAGAAAAATAACTCCACGATGGATTTGTGGACTTGGAAAAATAATTCAAATATAGATTTTACGGACTTAGAAAAATAAATGTTACCTGAATTCGGGACTTGTGATATTTTCGCTACAGCACCAGAGCAAACAGCGGACACGTGTACCTCGTGGGACGGCAGCCAGAAGACTAAATGCGGAATAATTAAATTATTCCCGTGTACTGAAGGAGTGACGTCATATGAGTGACGTCGAACGGACTTGTAAAATATTTTAAAATATTTTCGGACGCCACGATGAATTTGTGGACTTAGCAAATTTACCTTACTCTGGTACTACAGGACGGAGAGCTCTGCACGTCTAACGTGGTCGGTCGCTGGGAAGGCACTGCCTCGTGCGTGGTTTGGCGTGTCTGAAATGTAGAAACTCTTCTCGTCGCTTCCCCACCTGAGTTCATCTGTACCTTTACAAGTGAAATATTTTTACGCGGTATTGACAATCACAAATATTAATTATTTTCTAACTAATTCGCTGTTAGCGGTACAATTTATACGGAATAATCGAAATTAAATATAACACGGCAATTTCTATAACATATTTAAGAGATTAAATAAAATGAAACTTGGGCATATCTGGGTAACGAAAAACACTTCGTTACAATTAAGCTTGGCTAACAACAGCAACAAGCTTTAATATGAGACTTTGCGTACCATTGAAAAGGAGTGTTCTTTTATATTGTCAGCTTTGCACATAACGAAACCATAAAAAAATATTGTTATGCAGGAAGTGAGTGGGATGATGATCTAATTAAATGAGCACTTTTAAATTTCCACTGGCCTGTAATCTCGTTTCACGTAAATTTTTTGATGACCATGTCGCGTATAGTCTAGATGGCAACAAGAGAGATGAAAATGTAAACGTTTTTACCCCTCAATTCATTAGGCAGAAGCTAATAACACAATTGTAAAAATAAAACAATGGGCTTTAACTGAAAGGGCAGCTTTTTTGCATGTTTTTTTCATAAAAAATTTATAAAATGGAGATTATGCTAAAATATGTTTTTTTTATATGAAATAATTTCATTTGATCTTAATTCCACATTTGTTGTTTAAAATACTAGTACTGGAAAATATAATTGAATTTTCAATGAAAGTTAAAAATGTTATCTTGTTTTCGATATTTCATGTGTAAGGGCCTGTTTGTTAAACAAATAAGAATAAAATAGATAATGTCCCCATAATCTCACGTTATGCCATTATAAAAATGAAAGACATTTTTTTGTAAATCACCACAAGAATATTCAGGGCAAGCAGGTGAAATTTGAAAAAGCTTAAAAAGAGAAATAAAAAAGTAGTTTAAAGCATTATTTTAAATATAATTATTAATAAAAATTTCAGTTTAAAATATTAATAGAATTTTCTGCACCCTCTTTTTGCAACTTTACAGAGGATAAGGGATGTAATGCAACAAATAAAAATTAAAAATAAATATTCCTCGCTATGACATAACTATTAACATAATTATGATTAACATATATTCACCTCGTTGGGGTGTGTGCACTAAATCTTAGACTGAATCCTGAATAGTTTACCTGATAACTTAATGATTCTACGCTACAAAAATGTACTGCAAAATACGTTTAATGAATCCATGAAACTTGGTATATTACTGGGCATATTGAGATCAGCAAATCCCTATCCCTATCCCAAAATATCCATACCTTCAACAACTTTAAATGTCTCATTTCAATAATTCTTCCTAATCGGTATTCAGCAAAAAGTAATACTTTATATGCTCTTTTAAACGGACTATGCAATGTCTCTGTGGCGTTAGATAAATCAAATTTGGTGATATTAATCCTATTAGACCAAAGTAAGGAGTTCGATTTAGTAATTTTTGACTTATAAGCAAACTTAAAACAAGCGATCTTGGATAGGATAGTGCTGCAATGAACTGGATTATAATAGCCCGGTAACTATGAAGTCGATTTTTAAAAAACCATTTTGCAGATTTAGAAATCTCCTATAACTTTGCTTATTACACCGTTACCGTATAGAATGGTGTGTGCGCGCAATATCTGACTTTATGAGTACGACTACTCCGAAGCCTCTATTATTATCGCCTTTATCTTTTCGGTGTATCGTATACCCTCGGACTTGTAGTTTGTCTCGTCTGTTAACTTTCGTCTCAATTAAAAGCATAATGCCAGTTTTATGCCTCAGTATATAATTAATAAGAAAAGGAATTTTGTTAACTATACCATTGGTGTTCCAGAAAGAAAGTTTAATTTTATTTAGAATGCATTATCTGGAATAGCTTCCAGGAAGCAATGCATAACGAAGAATTTCTCGCCTGCATTGACGCACCTCTACAACTCGTTGTTTAAGTTGCTATTTAAGGTCAAAAGCTTGTCGAAATCAACCAATGATCTCATCTTCCTCTGTTGTTGTTTTTATTTCTCTATCTTTCCTGCGGTGGTGGCTTCCCCCCTAAGGGGGAGAAGTGGGCAGTAGGGCAGGTCTCCGTGGCTCCTCCGACTTTTGATTGTACATCAAACAGGGTGGCGGTATCACTTATTTGGTTTGCCTGTTCTGTCTTGTTCTTTCCTCCCAACGTTTGGCCTGGTCCCGACACTCCTTCATTCAATTTCTTCAATTTTGCGCTTATAAACTATACAATTCACACTGTTGGCGGGATGTAGCCCTCGCAGTTCACGCACTTGGCTGGAGTATCACGGGCTTTCACACAAGTGCATTTTAGGTGTTCCCCTGGGCGTTTCAGGTAGTTGGGGACAGCTCTGCAATTGGTGGTTGCATGCCCCCATTGCTGAAATCTGTGATGTTGAATAATTTGCCTGGAGTTCCCGTGGCGTTCCCTCCTGACTGCTGTGCAATCCAGGTACCTCACTTTGCTTTGAAGATATTTTAGCACAATCTTGTTGTCAGCGATGAGCATGTAAGCGGGGCACTTGATCCCTTCATCGTGTATAAGTATAAGTAACTATGTTGTGATAAGTTCCTAATTCCTCTTTGTTTTCCTCCACCTCAATGTCATGGTGGAGGTCCCTCAGCACGAAGGCATGTGTTTTTTGTTCTCTTAGAGTGTAGATATGATATTTAACTTTACTCTGTCTGAAACATTCATTGATGGTTTGTAAGTCTTCCCTTGTGCTCACTTGTATGGGCGTGATATTTAATGAATGTTTCCAGCAGCATTTTTCTTTCAATTTGTTATGAAGGAAGTCGTTCACTCCCCGACGATTTTCTATATTCGTATGGATGACCAAGAGCCTTTTTGATGAGCTTTTTTTCACTTTTGTTTTTAAATAAATAAATTAATAAGCAGCACAGAAATTATACAACCCCCAATTCCAGAAGCCAAAGGCTTATGCGGAAGGATGTTACACATTGAAATAACGCGGACATACAACCATTTCCTCGGACAGTGCCAGTGCCGGATTTTGGTGTGTTGTCTCTCTGCATTCCTTGCTGCTTCCCGGGTGCGTTGTGGCGGGGTTTTTTTCGTCCCTAACTAATAATTTTTGCCTCTTCAGTTTAAACATCTTGTTTCCTTCTCCCTTGGTTAGAGTCATCTTTACGCTGCACTGACTTGTTTCGGAGGCACTGTCTTGGTATATTTTCATTGGAGAAGTGGATTGTCTTCCTTTTGACTTTTCTACGCACAATTTGCCTATCCAAGCTGACGCAGCTCTGATCAGTGTCGCTTCCAGGGAGCAGCGTTTTTTAATCTATTGGCGTTGCGTCAAAAGTGAGGGATTATTTCCCGACCGTTTTCGACCAAACGGTTACGATTTTGAAATACCTTTCATTTGTGTCCATTTTCACTCTTGATTTTAGTTTTATATGTTAGAATTCCGAAAATTCTTTGAGATAGTTGCCTATTTTCACTGTGTTTATTAAATGCCACTGTCAAGCTCACTTTGCTATGGGCTTTTCGGGGCCGTTACGGTCTTGGGGGCACCTCTCTTATGCCTGCGTAACACTACTGTTCTTATATGGATACGCTTGGGTCCTAAACTTTTAACTTGTTCCAAAAAATTCACTGCTCTTCCAAAATACTGTGTTGTCACGTTTGTATCGTGTACTCTCCTAGACTAAAGACTGTGGCATACACTGTATCAGCACGAACATGTTAAAATCAATAGTTTAATATATTACAGCTTCTCTAACATATGTAATTAATTGGTCTCTATCAGAGGAAGTATTTCCAGAAATCTTTAAAACCGCGAAAATTATACTTCTGCTTAAAAAGGAGATAAATTATTACTAAATAATTATAGGTCGATTTCATTATTATCATCAATATCAAAGATTCTAGAAAGAATCGTTTATAATAAAATGATGAGATTTTGTAACAGATATAATATACTGAGTAACGAACAACATGGATTTTGAGTGGGTAGGTCGACCGAGTCTGCCATATCTTGCCTCCTTAATAAGCTGTATGAACATCTAGATAATAAAAAATGCTTTGGAACTTCATGGACCTGGGTAAAACATTTGACCTAGTGGATAGATCATGCTTTACTTTTAGGCAAACCTAATAAATATAGATTTCGAGAAAAGCTTGGCGGGTGGCTCATATCCTACCTTTCTAATCATACCCAATTAGTAGAAATAGGCAATACAAAATCTGGCAGATTATCTGTATCGCATGGCGTCCCTCAAGGTTCGGTTCTTGGACACTTTTTATAAATGACTTACCGGATGTAATAAACTCACGTCTCCTAGTAATGTTTGTAGATGATAACTCATTCTTAAATGTAAATGAAATTGTAAATAATCTTATAACTGATACACAGAATAAAATTAACTTATTTGTATCTAAATTTGAAAATTAAAAATTAAAACTTAAGAGCGATAAAACAGTGTTCATCGATTTCACTCCGAGACTAATTAATTATAATGAAAGTTATCTAGTAAAAATTTATGGAAAATCGTAGGAACAAGTCACCTCCACAATATTTCTAGGCGTGGATATAGACAATGCTCTAAATTGGGAAAATCATATTACTATATTATGCAACAGACTGTCGCCAGTCTGTTATGACTTGGACATGCTGAGAAATATTACGGGGATGTTATGTTATCCATTACTATGCGCAATTTTATTCAAGAATTTCGTATGGCAATAAGAAACACAATGGGTGTCAGTATGGGTACCTCTTGTAAAACTTATTTTAAAGAATTGCAAGTATTACCTTTAACTTGTATTTATATCATGAAAATAGTTGTATTTGTAAAGTCTAGTTTAAATATTTTTTTAAGAAGCAATTATAATCATGAATATAATACTAGGAGACAGAACAATTTATTGACACCGAACCATTGCCTATCATTATACGAAAAAAGTCCCACATACACTGGTGTAAAATTATATAATAAGCTTCTAGAATACATCAAGCAAATTAATGATATAAAATCCTTTCAAAAAACAAGTAAAGAAATTATTGCTAGAATCTGTTTTTTATACCGTAAATGACTTTCTACAACATTCCGTTGAATCTTAATTTTTATGTATGTATGTATATGTAGGACGTATACAAGTTCTTATATGAATTCACTTGAGCTCGATTTCTGATAAAATTTCTTTTGTAGATTGACATGAGAATCCTTGGTCTATTTGGTACATCTAGGTATACTTAGGATAGCGACATGCTGATTGTTTTGCATGTTAAGGATAGATAGATGTACCAAATAGTTCAATAGTCGCCACGTGCCTACCTTTCACTGACGAGAGCCAACAGCTCGAAGCTGTAGTCTGTAAGTGGTGTGGGACGCCTGACACGAGAGCTCCTTTAAGTAGGATCAGTCTTTCGGCTGGTGTTTGTTGCAATCGAAGCATTAGCGTTTTGCTGGTAATATACAATTATTACACTTAACGCGCCAGGCTTGTAACTTGTAATTCAGCGTTCGGCGGGGCACATAGCCCGGAGAGTAGCCATTGGTTGCAGTCTGGCTACGTTCCTTATAGTAAAATAAGGATTTTATAGAGAATATTGCGGCTAAAAATATTATGTTTTAATATTCTGCACTCAAAAAGTACATTTTAAACCTGGTTTTAGTTCAACGATCATGTTAATTTGTACATTTGTAGCAGTGAAAATGTCATCTTGTTACCGATTCTCTGATCCCATAATGATTTATTGCTTTATTTATAGTTATACGATGTGTGAGGCTATATGACAGAACTTGTGTGGTTCATAGGCGTATAGGTTGCGCTTAATATATCGCCCCTACTACATCAAACATTTTTTACCAAATTTTCAGGAGACGTGTTGTTGAGGCTATTGAAGCGATGGGTTTGGTTTGGGGCATAGGTATCATGCACTGTATTGTTATGAACGGCCTCTTTGCCTTCCGTCAGTCGATTGGTATATATCATATAGGCCCAAACTAGTCCTAAGTAAGTTGTAGATGACCATTGTATTAGTAAGTTAAAAAATAAATTTTTATTATAACCTTTTCCAGTGTTGGCGAGTTTAGCGCTGCTTGTAACATTTCAAACAACATTGTAGATGAAATGAATCGATTCAAATCAATAGAAGTATTAAAATTATATTATGTAGACTCTATATGAACACATAACACTATCATACAAGACTTATTAATGGCCTGCTAATTAACACTACAAGTAACCACTTATCATTTGGAACATCACCTAACGGTCAGTGGTCAGTTAGTAATATCGGTTAATAAATTGATGTATTCAATGCTTATTTTTAAAAATTATACTCATCTCCAACATCTCTAATTTTTTATCAACTTGTATAAAATAATATTATTAAAAATCTTCTTTCCGTGTTATATAATGTTATTTCAGTGATATCTACTATCTTTGACATAACTTCAAAAAAGGTAATTTTCAATTCCGTATGTTAAATAATTCTTGATGGAAGAAGTCACATTTCCGGTCACGTACTTTTCTACATGGTTTCGTAATGTAGAGTACGTGAACAAGTTACATTTTTACTAGCTTTTCAAGGATATTCAAGGTACAATAACTTTTCATTATTATTACTGAATGTGAACAAGGAATTGAATTTTACTAGCAGTTAATACATTGGTTTTATTAACATTTCTAAAACTATTTTTAGACTAAAATGACTGAGGATATTTTGAAAAGTTAAGACTACAACAAACTGAAAAATACTAAATTAAAATTTCTAATTATCGTAACACCTCAACAAGTAATTTTATTACTTTTGATGGTTTTCCAACCACTATAAATTCAACGATGTTCAATATATTACATAGAATTTTATTACAAAAAGGCAATATTCCATAATCGTTGTTTTATCTTTAGAATCAAGCAATTTTACAACAGATTTAAGAAACTTCGTCGTAGAAGTTATACAGATTGAATTCGAATAGACTAGGCATAGTAAATGAAGAATAGGAGCAATAGCGTAACCCACAGTGCGACATATCCGGAATAAGAGGTCTGAAATTTAGCATGTCAGTCGTATATCTTTCTAATTGTTGGTGTCTCCCATGATTCGCTCAATGCATTAATATCTTATTCCTAGCCTACACGTAGTATATATTTTGTCGATAATAATCATCAACATTTCAAACATTTTCTACCCCAGTGATTGAGTAAAAAAAATTACATCACATATTCGTATTGTTCGAATTGGGATTATCATACTCTCTACCCAATGCTTCTTTATGCTCAGGTGTAAAATAAAATAATGCGGATAGGAAAGACAACTCAGGACTCACCTGTACTAAAAATTATTTAGGGACAGATCACAGTCAGGATCCCGCGAATATTTTATTCATGCGTCATCTACGGACTACGCAAGTTATTTGAATTGAATTGAATTTTTTATGTCGTTTTATAAATTTCCAAGATTAGATTTTTATTATACAAGACACATTCTTGAGTAAAAGAATGTAATTCCCTGCAGAAAAAATTAGAGAAGATAGGGAAATTACGAGGATTAACAAATTGAAAAAGAAATTTAATTAATTTTGAATATCCATAGGCTATGTTGTGTGTACAATAGTAGTTTGTGCAACAAGAGTGGATATGATAGCCATATCGCACGAGCAAGAAGATTGAGCAAGACGCCGACCGTATATCTCTAAAATTTTGTCTGTATATAATAATTTTAGGTGATACACCGTTTATCGATTCTTCACTGGAAACATTCATTTTTAATTATTTTTTAGCTCAAATTGCATGTGAATACACACTGACAATTACTTTCAGAACTTACGCATCAACTTGAATTTTTTAAAACGAATAGTTGCCTATGTACTTAATACATGAACTGTGATTGGTCGATTTCATATCCATCCTAGAACGTATATGAAATATATCCATTCAGTTAACTGGAATGGTTCACTTATCCATTCTGCAGACAGCAAATTTACATAAGGGAGTAGGAAAAAATATTTTAGATTCTAATTATCGTTTGATTGACTACATTAGGCTCAGAGTATTAAATCTGAAAATTCTTGTTGTCCGTGGACAAACACTACACTATACTATAATTCTTGGTCGATGTAAATTCAAAAATGAAAATGGATAACAAATAAACTAAACTCCTTTTGCACAAAAACAAATAAAAATAGGCAATAACATTTGGCATTTCTAAAAAATAGAATTTACAAAACTAAAGACTACACAACATTTAAAACACTACCGGGCACAATGCACTTTTTAATTTCGTATCTGACGCAGGAACCCTAATTTGAACGAAGATCTCGTGGAAGGCCACGAGATACGTCAATGCAGGAGGGCTGGACTAAAACTTGGATTTTTTAAAATTTGATTTTAACAAAGGTTATGGTTTAAAGATTTCAATGATGAAATAGAGAAAAAATGTACAAAAAGAAACTAAGAAAAACAAACGCGACAAAAAGTGACAGACTGAAAGGAAGAGAGGGATAGGAAAGATCTAAATATAGTCGAAAGGTATGAAAAACTAGCGAAAGGTGGATAGGATTAGCGGAAGTTAGAGTTAGTGAAACTTGGCTACAGAGGTTTCCGGAAAATCGGTAACGTTTGGTGCGGTAAGGATTATTTGATCCGAAATGGGACATTGTGCTGTCTAATTTGTGTTATGTGTCTTGTTAGCGGACTATCACCCGATTTGAACGAATAAAAGTTTTGAGAGATATGCTGGATGTAGTCCGCTATCGAAGTTATGTCGTTGCAACGTGCATAGGGATCCCTGAGGGAGGTGTACCTTCCAGAGTTTGATATGAGGCCATACATTTGTGCTCAAGCACTTTTAGCTTTCTCATTGTCGTGACCGGTATGCTGCACCACACCAGCGCCGCGTATGTGATGGACGGCTTGACCACCATCATGTACAACAACTTTTTATTTTGTCAGTTAAGTCTGCTACCCCTGACCATGAGCGGATACAGGCTCCTGGACAAGGAGTAGACCGTCCGTACTGCCTCATTGATATATGATAAACGTCAGTCGTTGACCCCAAGTACTTCACGTACCTTTTGGTTGGAATTTGGCCTCCCGTGATCTAAATTGTAGTGAATATTCTATTTTCAGTGAAGCGACGCGACTTTCGCCTCTGACTTCTCAGCGTTCATCCGAACCTTCCATCGACCGTAACGAGCCATGCGCGTCTTCAGCAGCATATATTACTCAATTAACACCAAAATTTCTATTCACCAACATATATTTATGAAGGAACGTTCGATTACAACAAATCTTTTCTGTCACTCAGTATATTTCTGAGTCATTAAATGTGCATAGTCAAACAGATGTCGTATATACGGACTTCTCTAAGGTATTTGACAGACTCGATCACCATCTACTTCTCGATAATTTGGATAAAATTGATCTCTCGTATTCTCTACTCCGCTTATTTAAATCTTATTGAATGAATAGGACTGAGTACTTTGTCCTCAATGGATTCAAGTCAATGAAATTTGTTGCCAACTCTGGAGTCCCCAAGGATCTATTCTTGGACCCTTGTTATTCAATATATTTATTAATAACATAACAGACGAAATTGATTTGACTTGCCTACTACACGCTGATGGCCTAAAAGTATTCACTTCACGGTCATAAATAATATTAATGATTGTTTTCAACTTCAAGCGTGTCTTGCTAGTAAGTGCAACGTATTGTCCTTTTCTTTAAAAGCATCACCAATTATTTTTGAATACCATTTGAATACCGTCTCACTTCAGAGACCTTCAACGTTTCGTGACCTCGGCGTAATTTTTGACAAAAAGCTATCTTTTATTGATCACATCGACACCATTCCCTCGGAAGCCTTTAAGAGCCTTGGGTTCATTGTTCGCACTAGTCGTGAATTCACTGATACGGATACACTGAATTTGTTTACCAATCATTTGTTAGATCGAAGCTTGAGTATGTATTAGTTATCTGGTGTCCGAGCTATGAGGTACATAAAACTAATCTGGAAGCAGTGCAGCGCGATTTGTCAAATTGGTCTGGTTCAAATCAGGTGGTACTTACCCTGTCATAGGTTTTCCGCAGAGAGGTCTATTTGAAAGGTTTTTCATATCTACACTTGAAGACAGGCGAGTTTTCTTATTTAAAGAGTGACATCATAATAATTTTGGCTCACCAGACGTAATAAGCAAATTAAATTTTCAAGTCCCTAGATTGGCTTCTGGCAATGCCCAAGTTTTCTACATGTCCACCTCATATACCAACATTTTAAAAACTCGCCTTTGTTTACCATATGCAATAATAGAAATAAATTGTCCAGTTCCTTTGATATTTTTAACTGCCGTCTGAAGGATATAAAATCTTAAATTTTAAATTAAATATGTAGTTGTTTGGTTGCCTACACTTTTGTTTTTCTTGATAGATAGTTTTTGTTTAATTTTGTTACTTTACACTTGTCACATATGTATTTCATTGTTACCTTTCTGATTTTTTCTTGTGATATATATGTTGTACTACGTATTATACTTATATTATGTTTTTTACTCTGTTATCCCTGTTCTGTAAATGGGTACATACCTTAACTGTTGAACAGTGTATGAAATAAATATTCGCTGCTCGTTCGTTATGTAAATGCGCGTACATGGCCGTGTCATCAGCGTACTTAACCAACTTTTTTAGCACAAGTATGTTTTGCATCAAAAACTGTAAACTGGTTATAAAGTGTCAAAAATTTGACATTATTAATTGATGTAGATCGGTATAGCAAACTAAACCCATGCAAAAGACATTTGTTGTGCAAAGTTATGAGATGGGGAAAATTAGCTATAAACGGATGGTCAGAAGTTTTGAACAACAGTTTCCAGGGGTTTCAATAAGCAACTTTACCGTTATATTATCTTTGAAATATTGAAATGCATAATAATATAAAAACTTAAAACCTAAAAATATGTTACTTGTGTTCCCTGTGTGATAATAACAAGTTTTATACTGTTCTTAGATAGCTGTAGATCTCAAATTTCAAGTTTCATTCTTAGTTGAGAAATTTACCCTTCTAATATCATGCTTTTAATGTATTCTTTAATATTTCCGCTTCTTCCTAATCTATTGTAAACCAGTTAAACCAGTTGTACTACTTGACAAATATTACATGGTGCAGAAATTCACGACAGACCAAAAGAGGTAGGCGATATTAAACACAGACTATTCTTCCTAGGCACAGTCAGAACAGTGAACTTCTCTATATTGCTCTTGAGTAAATATTTTGTTTCAAATATATGATTTTGCTCAATCTTGTACGTTTTTCCTTGTTTTAGGGGCGTTGCGCATTATTTGGGCTGCCCTATATATAGCCCAATTAGAAACTGCCCTCCTCCTTAATAACAGAAACATCACCCTCTTAAACGTGGCATGTCTTTTTATCTTTTATAAATGAACCTTCTTATTAACCTTGCAGCAAGTTAAACTAAAGTAAGCAACTTTATCATTCGTGATA
The DNA here is from genome assembly GCA_963675555.1 of Leptura quadrifasciata. Taxonomy (NCBI): domain Eukaryota; kingdom Metazoa; phylum Arthropoda; class Insecta; order Coleoptera; family Cerambycidae; genus Leptura; species Leptura quadrifasciata. Next base: position 39,029,809 of record OY776673.1, read on the forward strand.
AAATTAACAAAATTAAAACACGTAAAGCCTTAATTGAAGACCACTCAACAAAAGACGTAGATGTTATTAAAAATTTCATGGAAACAGTAGAGCACTATTTATTTGATGAATTCATTATATCTATGTGGGAAAGTTTTCGTGTTATAATAATTGTTTTATGCAGCCTTCTCTTAAAGCGGAGATAACATTATATTTTTAATTATACCCATGATACTTGAAATAATAATTTTAAGTTTCTCGTAACTAGTTGCGGAGAAAGTTGTATGAAAATATGAGAACTTTATCCGTGTGCTAGTCGAAGAACAGGACCCCTATGCAACTCTTGAATAAGTAAAAACAGACAGATTATTCGTATGTAAAAACATCTAATAAAGCATATTTTTGAAATGGCAATTTGGTTATTACTTGTGATACTGGAACAAATTGTACTTTTCAATTTCTCTTACAACTCTTCTGTCGCCCGTTATGCTACGACATAAAAATCAATTAATATTAATTTAAGAGTTGGAATTTTTTTGTAATTTACAGAGAAAAGGTAGGATCCGAGGAAACTTTTTTATTATTCAAAATAACCGCATACTCTAAGGAAATAAGTTGTAGCCAACGCAATCAGGTAGTTTTTATATGAAATGCTTTTTTATAAAATGCATATAAGTAAGAAAAAGGTCTTGAAATACGAAACGTTTATGTAAAAGCAACTGCATTATAAAATATAATATGTTGGTTGCAGTCTGGTTACGTTTCTTATAGTAAAATAAGGATTTTATAGAGGAGTTTGCGACTAAACATATTATGTTTTAATATTCCGCCCTCTAAAAACACATTTGAACTGCATCTTGTTCCATAAATTGTTTATGTGAAGACAACTGTACATTTATATCGAACTCAAGTGGACATACATTGATATTTCGGTTAATATTCGGGAATTGATTTCAAATTTTTCTGTCATGAAATTCTTCAAGGCGCATATTTTTATGATTTTCAATATATTCCAGTTGTCACATCAACCCATTGCGTTCTCTCAAAAATGAGATTTTTCTATATTTTACTTTGTGTTAGAGATACAGCAAAAATTAATATAATAGGAAAGTTGTTCAAAATGAAAATATATCCCTAGATACTAATTTTCATTAGAATATGATGGTTTTGATCATTTTCAAAATTTTTGTAACACTCCAGAAAGTTAAAGAGACTTTAACAAATATTGCAGTGGAAACAACAAGTGCCATAAAAGAAGGTCAAACGCGTGCACCTGTATTGATTTAAAATTTTTCCTTTGCACAGTGGCTGAACAATGGTTGAGAGTCAATGAAAAAGTGGGGATAATTAGACTTACTTGAGCTGGAGCAACATCTCAAATATTTAATGAAAAACATACACAACGTTGAGTTAGTTACTAAGTTGTTGCCAAAATTAACAGACTTTCAACCAAACAGAAACAGTAATAAAGACGAAAAGAAAAATCAACAGAACATAGACCAAGTGATTTTAAATGCTTTCAATGGCAATCTTCGTAATAGCATACGAAATATGGCATTGAACTTGAATTTGAATCGCAACAAAATATGGAGGTGTCTTCATTGATATAAATTGAAGCCGTTTAAACCCAAATTTCTATATATTTCAGAGGAAGATGATGATAATATAATAATAAATTGAGAAATTATGGATGTATATTCCTGTACCAAACTGTATGTGATTATCGCTGCCAGCAACAAGCATGGCCTCAATTCAACTCTAGCGTATACGTAACCGGACTCGGGGTGTGCTTTCTGGGATTAGTAGTAATGCCTATCGTACGCTGATAAATCAATTCAAATCATTCATAATAATCATAATTTTGTCGACTCATTCTAACGTTATTGAAAGTGTCTTGAAACAAACCACCCGCTGTATTGCCAACCAAATTTCTCTTTTAACTACTGTACCTCAAATTGCAGGCTTAATGCATATGCGACTTTCAACACACATTTGTGTTTCGCGGGCCACATATCACCAAACCGCGAGCCGTGGGTGGCAGAGATTTGACTTCTGTCCGCTAGGAGCTGCTAGGAACGATAACATGACTTCCGTCTTGTCAAGAGGTAAAAGGGCTCCTGTGTGTATACGCTGCCGTAAATTACTAAAACTTAATTATTTAAGTCATCTTAGTGGAATTTGGGAGTATCGATAACGACGAAATTTCCTCTGATTTGATTGCAGGCACCACTGAAAGTGTAAAGGATTCAGTGAACGAATTAACATAACATTTTCTTGCGTAAAAGTGTACACGTTGATACAGTTACGCATGTGCATTTTATTCTAAAAATGACATTTTTCAGCTGATATTTGGTATGAATTGTTTTTGTTAGTACATAATGTATCTATAATACCATGTCAATAACCACTATCAATGTCTCCATATTTTGATTACATTATCCTGTATATTAAATGGAATTAGATTATGCCTCTATATAACTTATTAAAATAATGTTCACATTTTATTCGATTATAAAACTACTAGAAGAGCATACTGAAGAAATATGAAATGAATTACGTTAACTTTATAGGTTAGCTTTCGAGCAAATATCTTTTTAATGATCTAGAACCTGCCATTTGCATTAACTAATACACCATGCTTTTTTAAATTCCCGTGATTTCGTGTTAAATTACTAGCAAGCACGCACCATAATTCCATTTCAATTGACGGAATAGAAATTTCGTCCGGCTGCATATCATTATTATTTATCAATTTACTATACTGCCAGTAATCACACTGACGTCTATACCTATATTTTTAGCAATGTCCAGAAATAGAACGAAAGGTTTTTATTTGATGTGCCACTTGGTCGATTTCGGGTGAAAATTGATAATTTTCTATTTTACTCAAGTAAAAGTACCATCTTAGTTTTCAAATGTTCTACAAGATATTCTCAAAGTTTATTCCAAAGACTACTTACTCATCGCCGTAAATACTTTAGAGGAACTTCATAAAAATAATTAAAAACTCTTATAAAAGTACAGTGTCGTAACTGGAGAAGAGCTTACGCGCCACATTTTAAAACGAATGTTCGGATTTTTATCCTTAGAGTATCTGAAGGGTATTATAAAACCGTATTTGGTTCGATAAGCTTCATATTAAACATAAAAGGCTCACAAATACTTTGAGAAGCCGTTTTTCATTTAATGAAGAACGCATAAAAGGAGATAAATTCAGTGCAGCACTGCATATACAGGGTGGGGCAATAGTGCGTCCGACCTCGATATCTCGAGTTCTAAGATAGCTAGAATTTTTTTTTAAATTGCAAATAAACTAGATAAAAAGTCTATAACTGGAAATTATTTTCGTACAAGCGGGGCGACCCAAGATGAAATTACAGGACAAAGTGCCTTTTTTTAAATGGAATGCTATGTATATCAGTACATTTTTTGAAGCCTCTTTCTAGGCTCTATTCATTCCTATATTAGCATTGAATATCTCTCAACCACTTGGATGTAATGAATTTTTTTATTGAAATAATGCAATCTGCAGATGGATATTTAAAAAATCACCACAGCCACAGTTATGTATTTTAAGAAAAACTTATGTGAATACTAGTTACGAGACATCTAACTAATGTTTTTGAATCATTTTCATTTTCTAAAAATGTAGAGAGTGGTTCGAATGGAACACCCTGTAAATTTTTCGACGATGTGATGTAGAAATGAAAAGCGAACATTTTTTGTACCTCTCTATGGCTAATTGGAACCATTTTCGTTTTATAAATAAATAAGTGTCAAATTCCAGAATAAACTTAAAAAAATACTTACAATAATTAAAAATTTATAATAGGTTTTCGACATGTTGCTCATTTTGATTTACACACGTCTTTATGCAATTTTGAAATGAGGCCATTTAGTGGCAGTATTTCTTCCAATCCACTGAAATGAGTAAATAGTATTTAACCGGTCCTTTATTGTAATGTTTTTTCACATTTTTTGCCGTTTTCGTTATTCGACAAGCAAACGTCAGTTTGGTATAAATTGTCGTGTACAAACGAGCATTTATCATACTTATCGGTCGTTACAATTTGTATTGAATTTAAATTATTTGGAATTTTACGATATGAATTTTAATAAAGCGGAACTTGTAGACTTGGCTTTTGTTTTGGGTGAGTCAAGACAGAAATTGTTTACTTGCCAATAGAATTTATCACCAACGTTATCCTGAAAGAAGGATTCTTGATGTTAGCAGCATCCAAAACCTTCTCGATAGATTTCTGGAAACTGGAAATGTCGAATATAAAAAAAGTAAAAGAATAAAACGTGTTGTGAACAAAGAAAATGAATTCTCTGCGGTACTGGCAACGGTTGAGAATTCCCATGTTAGTCAAGTAGACGGTCTGTGGGTCGAATTTTAAAAATAAATAAATCGCATGTATATCATACTCAAATGCACCACTAATTAATTATCTGATGACGATTTTCAAAAGCGCCTACAATTTTGTAATTGGGCCAGAGGTGAAATGCAACATGATGTCATGTAGGCTTCGGAAAATCCTCACTTTTTTATGCAAATTGATAACCAACACAGATGGTCTATAAACGTTTGGGGAGGAATTATTGGAGAACATGTAATAGAGCCATACTTCTTTGATGGTACATTGACTGAAGCTATTTATCTTCATTTTTTGGAAAACTTTCTGCCACAATAATTATTGGTAAATCTCCCTGAAAGAATTCGAAATAATATGTGGTTTCAGCAAGATGTTGCTCCATCACATTATATAAACGCAGTTAGAGACTACTTAAATAATACCTACCCTAATCAATGGATTGGAAGAAATGGATCCACTGAATGGCCCGCTAGATCCCCAGATCTTACAAAAATGGATTTCTTTTTATGGAGATACGCGAAGGAAATTGTTTATAGAGACACACCAACAACAGTACAAAATAAGAAGGAAAGTATAATAACTGCCTTTACATCTATCACACTGGCAGTTTTAGGGACAATGGGAATCTCATTTCAAAAGCGCACAGAAATGTGTGTCAGTCAAAATGGGCAACATGTGTAACCTTTATTATAATTTTTTACTAAGTTGTTTGAAGAAACATCTTTTTTTGTTTATTGAATTTTGAATTTTGTAATTATTGCTCAATAAAACGAAATCGGTTGCAATTAACTCTAGGGAAGTACTTACAAAAAATATTTGTTTTTCATTTCTACAGCACATCGTCGAAAACTATATATAGGGTGTTCCATTTTTTTTTTTTTTTTTTATACATTTATTTAACGTCGGCCTATTTCCGCTACTGAGGCCTAACACCGGCGCCTGTAGACGAGCTACCCCCAACCAGGAATTTTGCCGAACCTCTTCCCTTAAGAAGAGTAGGGATCTTTTACTTGCCTAACATTTAATAGACAAGGGACCGACGGCTTTACATCCCCTCCGAAGGATGGTATATCTCCTATACAACCCTCGCCTAAGGTTGTATAGCTTCCGCGCATACACTGATATACAAGCCGCTGGAAGATGTGTGAGGCGAGAACGCGGTTTCCGTTGGAATGGTCACCAATCCAAGTACTAACCGCGCCTGTCGTTGCTTTACATCGCATACCGAAGTATGTACATAGTAAAGACGCACCTACGCTCGCCCCCGGTGTTCCATTTGAAAAATTGAGAAAATTCAATTTAAAATGTTCTTAAATGAAAACTAATTTTTGGGCATACTGTACATTTTTGGGAAATGAAAATGATTCAAAAACATTAATTAGATGTCTCGTAACTGATAGTCACATAAGTTTTTCTTAAAATCCATAATTGTGACTGTGGTGATTTTTTTAATATCCATCTGCAGATTGCATTATTTCAACAAAAAAATTCATTATATCCGTTGGGAGATACTCAATGCTAATATAGGGATGAATAGGGACTTTAAAAAATGTACTGATATACATAGCATACATTACATAGTAGTAAAATATAAATGGCAAATAATGAGAACAATTATTCAGCTTTAGTCCAATAACTATCAATACTCGAACAAAAAGTTAATGATTGTCTGAAAGTTATTTGTGGCATTCTACGAATATTCTTTCCTATTATTTGGGTTTTCTACCACATGTACTATTATCCTCTTCAAAACAAATCACCGAATCTACAAAATAATAGAATTATTGGAAAAAAAAGGCCTCTGCGCCCGTGACGTTTACGCCAAAGGAAAAGTCAGAGGTTATGTTTTGCAAATAATATAAATCGGAATAAACACAAAAATAATGTATTTTGCTGACGTTTCGGAAAGTAATCTCTTTCCGTTTTCAAAGCAATTTTTTGAAGCTTTTTTTGGTATCTGTTTCTTTTGTTAAAATTTTTGCCGAGTCCCAGTTTATTCTATGTCCGTTTTCCCAAGCATGTTCACAAATCTTTGATTTCTGAATTTCATTCTTTCTAATGTAGTTCTTGTGCTCATCCAACCTCACACTGAAAGGTCTGGATGACTCACCCACATAACATTTATCACATTCGCACGGGATATTATACAGCAATAATTCCTTATGTATACGGACTATCGGAAAAGCTACGCCGTATAGGTGACAAATTTGATGTTAGGACGATATTTCAAACGGGGAACACTTTAAGATCTATTTTAACAAAAACAAAACCGATAAACAGGGAGCAGAATTCAAAAAACTGTATTTACAATATCCCGTGCGAATGTGATAAATGTTATGTGGGTGAGTCATCCAGACCTTTCAGTGTGAGGTTGGATGAGCACAAGAACTACATTAGAAAGAATGAAATTCAGAAATCAAAGATTTGTGAACATGCTTGGGAAAACGGACATAGAATAAACTGGGACTCGGCAAAAATTTTAACAAAAGAAACAGATACCAAAAAAAGAAAAATTAAAGAATCAGTAATAATCTTATTAAATGAAGATTAGTGCGTATCGAATTGTTCTGTAGATATTTGTACAACCTGGCTACCAATGTTAAAAGAAGAACTTAACAAACTCAACATTATCTAAAAGAATATCATCAGTTCTATGTTCTGTGTAAGTAGTAAGTATCTATGGAAATAACATAAACAGAATCTTAAAGCTATGTATTTGACATACACAGCAAAATAAGAGTTCTTCAAAAAATAGCTTTGAAAACGGAAAGAGATTACTTTCCGAAACGTCAGCAAAATACATTATTTTTGTGTTTATTCCGATTTATATTATTTGCAAAACATAACCTCTGACTTTTCCTTTGGCGTAAACGTCACGGGCGCAGAGGCCTTTTTTTTCCAATAATTCTATTATTTTGTAGATTCGGTGATTTGTTTTGAAGAGGATAATAGTACATGTGGTAGAAAACCCAAATAATAGGAAAGAATAAAAAAGTTAATGAATCGCATTTCATGTTGTATGGGATGGTAAAATAAACATAAATCCATGTTTGCAAATCCAGAGGCTTGGCCTTGCGCCGCCACATTAGAAAAATGATTTCATAAAATATCTCAACTCCCATTAGTACTAAATAGATTTTCAAAATACCAATTTGTAGGTCTCGTGTTCACAACTTTACTTGTTACACCATTATCGTAGGATTAATATTTCGGGCGAAAGTCATAAAAAAAACAAAATTGTTCTACGTCAAAGATTGTGACTCCCTACAAATCTAATCCATCAAGAATCGCCAACGAAAACCAATAATAAATCATTACGTTGTTCACCAACGTGTGTCATCACCAATTGATCGATATTTACATGCAACAACCATTCGTTAGTCGATTTTTTTTTTGAAAATGTGGTTTTTCTCAGTAATTGGAAATTATAATGGATACTTACACAGTAAATTAATTTTAATTAATCATATTTTCTTTCCTCACAATTAAAGTAAGAGTAGGAGTACGTATCAAGCGGTTTAAAAAAAATAGCAATCTTCAGATAAAAATATTCATCCATTAAATGAATATCTAATAACCTAAATGTATGGTTATGCTATGGAATAAAGGGCTCTAAATTAATTACTTAACACGCCCTCCAGTACAGTGGGCTGATATATTGGAATGGTGCAGAAAAACACAAGGCATGATGAATGAGACAATATTGTGTTTAACAATGAATGTAGATTTTATTCGTGTATTTATAATGGAAGAAGGGTAATGCATTGTAGATGACAAATACACAAATCGCAATTTGTTGAAGGAATATATATATACTGCACTTACACCAAGTGTCTAGGTTGCAATAAATTACGATTATAGGACTCACGGCAATTATTTCTAGTATACTAAATATTCAATCGTACAATATAGGCTGTTACAAAATTTATCCCTAATGCTATCCTATTCATGATTTTATACAAGAAATATTTTCAGGATCTTCTTGAAAGAAAGAGTGTGACAAATTTTATTTTGGCGGCCTATATAGTTCTTTCCACTTATCACGCATATAAATAATTTTGCTGGTCATTCGCGGTAAGCCAAATTTCTTGAATACCTCTATAATTGATAGATAATATATTAAGGACTATTGAAACATATAATCAGGTCTAATAAACGGTGCGTTTTTGAAATTAAAGATCCTTAACTCTTAACAAATTGAAACAGATGAAGAGTATTCTAAATATATTGTTTTAAAACATCAGAAAGCACTGTACTTGAAAATAATTATTTACAGTTTTATACAAACTCAAAATTCAGAACTTAGTACTCTGACTGATAAAATGTAAATTCTGTGCTTAAACTTTCACTACCAAATTCTTTATTGCAAAATTTATTGCTTAATGACAGCATCTTATTGGATTCTTCAAACTACTTGGTTCTACTTGCTTTGAGGCTATCAGATATAGGCGTATTTATCAGGGAATTAACTAAATAAATTTTACACTTAAAATTCACTTTAAACGGTGTACGTATAATCAACATATATTATTCTATTTCTTTATATTTTTAAGTGGGGTAGAGCAGCGAAAATAAATGAAGTTTATAGAGAAATATTTCAAGAAAAACGACTCTTAAACACTATATCTTGAAATGGTTAACATTTAAAAAATATAATATAGATGACTTGATTGATCAGTGTATAATAGGCATCGATGCCACATCCAGAAACCACACTGCTGGGCCAGCTACGTCTACACTGGTTTGGATTGAGGCATGGTGCATAGTACAGGAAAAAGGCGTGGTAGGTATAGATATTTTTAAAATACGTTACCCCCATCGTGTCATGTTTCTGCTCGCCCTTTTGTGTGTTTGTTTCTAGACTTGTTCCTTTGACGCTTCTATGTCCCTCGTTTATGATTCAGGAAGCACATATGTCATTATGATTTCATTGTAGCAATTCCCTTCTTGCTGTTTTGTTCCTAGTGTGTTTGTGTTTCCTTTCCTAGTTTTACCTTTTCATTTGTAATTCTAATAATTGTTTATATTCATGTGTAGTACTTTGTTGCTGCTCAGTATTAGCGCTCTCGTTACCACTAATATGTATTAGAGTTCATTTTTTCTACTAATCCCAAGTTCTCTATTGCATGCAATCTTATCCATTTGTAGTGTTTTTCTTCTTGAGTAGTTGTGCTATTTGTATGGTTATGTTCTATTCCGTAAAGAGAGGTATGATTCTCTCCATGCTCTGGTAAAGTTTTCTGCGGTTCGATCCCTTGGCCTCTCCGGACCATATTAACATTTATTCGTTGATTATTTCTCTATTCCAAGTAGAGTATTTGGTCTATATACAGCCATTAGTAGTTGATTCTTCGATGTTGGCTTGTCCAAGTGCCAGTATTCCATTTTTGCAGTTATGTTGTTTTTCTTTCTTTAAGTTCCCGCCTTTCTCTAATTTCTTGGTTCGTCATCGCAGTGCTACGCATTTTCTCGTAAACACATTGTCGTTTCCTCCATGTACATCAAGATATATATACAAGGGTGTACACACATATATGTACCGAGCGACTACGATATTACTAACCAGCCAGCCACAACTTTTTCTAATTTTGCAAAGTTGTGTTTTGTGAAATTTTAGAAGACCGAATAATTGGTCCGTTTTTCTTTAACAACTCGTTAAATGCTGATCGTTTAGTTAACTTTTTCGATACGGAATTATGGGATGCAATTGGCGATCTTCCTCTTAATGCGCGACAGGAATGTTACTCCAGCTAGATGGTGCATTAATAATTGTTCGTCATTGGTTGAAAGAACATTTCACAATGCGCTGGATAGGAAGAAATAGCCCATTTGAACTTTGGCCTTCTAGGTCCCCCGATATTACACTACTAGGTTTTTATTTCTGAGGAACAGTGAAGAATAAAGTTTACAAAGGTAAGACTGTACTAACTGTTTTCATCGATTTCAAAAGGGCCTTTGAGAGCATCAACATGGGTCTTTTGATATTAAAACTAAGACAGTATGGAATAAAGGATATGGTAATACGTGTCTGATGAGTTATTTAACAGATCGTTACTAACAACTAAAATAGGAGATATTATTTCAGAAAGAAAGCAATTAAATTAGGAGTGCCTCGGGGAACAGTTCTAGGCCCTCCACTGTTTATATTATATGTTAATAATATAGTATCACGTTTGGATCAAAATTATAAAATAAATTTATTTGCTGATGATACAACTATTTCAGTGTATGGTGATGGGATAGATGAGGTGTTTGTAAAAATGCAAATGGAGTTAAGGAAGGTTATTACTTAACAGTTTATTTGTAAATACCCAGAAAACTTAAGTGATATTGTTTAATAAAAGTGATGTTCAAAACGTTAATAAACTATAGTTATTTGTGAACATTTGCAATATGTAAACAAATGTAAATATTTAGGACTCATAACTGATAATGAACTTAAATTTAATAAACTACTTGCTACTTATGTAATTGGCAAAGCGAATAAAAAGTTCAGCTGTAGGTATAAGTAGTAACATTTCGAATACTTACTGTTATATTTGACTTAACACAGAAAACAGTACTTTGGAGAAACTTTAGAGCAGAGCTATGCTTATTATTCTAAAAGTCAATCGTTATGCAAGAATTAGCGATACGCTAGACTGCTTGCAATTTATGAGTGTAAACCAGAGGATGATATACCATAATCTATTATTTGTATTTAAAATGATTCAGAATATATGTGTGATAAAACTGATTTTGTGAATGATATCCAAAATTATATTACGAAAATGCTAGTAATATTTTCGTTATAACAACAAGGAAGGTCCTGGACATAAAATTCATTATTTTACAAGGGTCCAATTCTGTACCAGCGCATCTGTAAGGCATTAATAAAGAGCATTTCAAATCATGTTGTCGTATTTCCATGTTTTATTTATTATATATTAATGTATCTGATTACTAAATGTTTTATGCATTCTATATTTATGCGCATGTATTTAAAACAATTGTAATCTGTATTTTATTGTTTATATATAGCAACAAATGCTAATAAATTATCTTTCTCTATCTATATATATATATTAATCGTATTGTACTGTAATTAAAACTTCTATTTAGAATAATTTTTCTACAGGGTTCCTCGTCAAACTTCTAAATTCCTTGATCGAAGTTGTTGGCGAGTAACAAGCGTACAGGATTCTAGTTATGTTTTAACTAAACATTTGATCACAACTTCACTGATTAGTTCTTGAAACTAATCCATTTAATAAAACAAGAAATTTAAGGCTGTGTCTCTTAGAATATTAATTCTGAAATTTAATTAATATTTAAAATGAGCGACGGTGGAAAATATGTCCTGAATATTAATTATTTTAAATTCGCATAGCGACAGAATGCATGAACTCTTAATAAATTGGGAGCAACAATGATATTCTCTTTGCTGGAGCTGTTGATGCAAATGTAATTAGTATGGACAAACGTGTTTCCTCCACATATTTCGAAAAATATATGGCAAATGTCAAGAGATTCTTTTAAAGCTTATCAAATTTCAATTGATACGAGTCTTGATCATTTTCGATCAAGCTGGACCGAAATGTTTTGAAATTGAGGCCTTACACCTTTTTGGTGTAATCAAATTTTTGCGCTCTATTTTCGAATTTTACTCAAAAACAATTCTACAGATTGATTTCTCGGTTTTCATGACAGAAAATGGTACAGCATGCGCATATTTTGATCTTTAATTAAATAAAAATAAACAAATAAAACTATTCTAGCATATACTCCACCGAACTGCTGGCTATCTTAGAAGCAATTAAATGCATCAAAAATCTTCAAAATAAAAACGCTTTAATCATTCCGGATAGTAAAAATTCTGTGATAGGGATAAAACATGGGCGCTGAACATGATAGTGATATTTTTAAGGTCCTTCCCCTCAGCAACTACCCCTAAACTCGAAAAACCACCCCTACTTCGCGTTTTTTTCCATCGTAAGCATGCAGATCATTTTATTGGACGGGATTCGTGTAGGTCGTATTAAATTTAACAATACAACATCTTATAAACCCCTGAAACTACCTCCTACCCTAATACTAAGATATTCCCAAAAATATCGAAATGCATGAAAAAAGCGCTGCCCAAGGAATCACTACTTCCACATCCAGATTTTTATCCAAGTCTTATACACACTAAATCCCAATATAATATTTTATTCCCTTTAATAATAGGGTGGGGGTGGCAATGGGGGTGTTGAATGCCAAAATAAATTTTAGAGGCCCTTGGTTCTCGTACACACACTAAATCCCAAATTAATTCTTTACTCCCATTTATAGTAAGGTGGGGGTGGCAATGGGGGTGGTAGAGGAGGTGGCTAATGTCAAAATTTTTTAAAAGGCTCTTGGTTTTCGTATACACACTAAATCCCAATTTAATTTTTTACTCCCTTTAATAATATTGTGGGGGTGGTAATGGGGGTGGAAGGGGGGTAGTTAATGCCAAAAAAAATTTGTTCTTGTATACACACTAAATCACATTTTCATTTTTTTACTCCCTTTCATAATAGTGAGGGGGTGGTATTAGGGGTGATAGCGGGGTGGCTGATACCAAAAAAATTTTTTGAGACCTTCACTTTTCGTACATGCTCTAAATTGCAATTTTATGGACTCTTACCTGCTTGCTTTGCCTACTACCCTTATTTACCGCATTTACCCCTGAACGGAATTAGATCAAACTAGAATCTATAACCAGATCTCGTTATAATACATAAGTGTACCAAATTTCAAGTCAATATCATAAACGGTTCCAGAGTAAACATGCGCACAAAAAAAACTTACAGACCGACAGACAGAAATTTTTTCATGACATTTTACGACTATTTAAAAAAAAATTTTGCGTAACTATACTTTCACTGGACGTGGAAGTAATTTGTTTATCCCCGTTTTCAAGAGTGCTCAACACGATGGTAATATTCATTTCTCCCGCACCCTCCATCAACCACCCCTAAAACCGCCACTTTTTCAAATTTCTCGATACAGCATCTTTGAAATCTCTGCAACCAATTTTTTCCAAAAATAGATTTAGAAAAATTCTTCTTAACGCGTCACTAGACTTTCATTATTAAACTTTTACTATATTTGTTATTTTTTTGGTAACAGTACCATCTTTAAACTATGTATACTTTTGTATAAGTTTCCTATTCTATTTTCTTCTATTTTTCTAGCTTATTTGTTATAGTATGTATGAGTACGATTTTAACTGGCCGATATTTTACGTTCATAATTTTGAAATGTATATGTTTTATTCTTGGAACTGAACTTAGATATTTTTTAAATTGCCTTCAGTTCCATTTTGTAATATTTACTGTTATTTATCATTGATAAATTGTATATATTCTAGTTCAAATGTACTTTCAGAGGGCGGAATATTAAGACATAATATTTTTAGTCGCAAACTCTTCTATAAAATCCTTATTTTACTATAAGGAACGTAACCAGACTGCAACCAACAGCTACTCTTCGGGCTATGTGCCCCGCCGAGCGCTGAATTACAAGTTACAAGCCTGGCGCGTTAAGTGTAATAATTGCATATTACCATCAATCGAAGCATTAGCGTTTTGATTTGTATATATTCTGGTTGCAAATAATAATTATTATTATTTCCGAGGATACAGACACCTTATTCATAAAGTTGCAACTATAAATAAAAAGTTCTAGGTATTTGTATTTTATTAGTTTTATTGAATCATAGATGTTATTGATGGATTTAACTTTTTAAAACTGAAACTAATCAAGTCTCCATAAAAGTATTTTAAATCACAACCTAATCCAAAGTTGACTGAAATTTAATTAATATTTTGTAACTTCATTGTATTGCTTGTCCTTTATAATATTACCATCTGAATAAAAGGTACCATTTATTATATCTTTGTTTATATTTTTTGAAAATATCATTATTATAATAGCCAGAGATTGAGCCAGATCGAAGTGAACCTGTACTGGGAGAGTTTCTCGTACTTTGTGCAACTCAAGCTTAATCTGAGACTGTATTTTTTGGTGCATACCCTTTTTTTTTGCAAATGACAGTGGCGCCGTAGAAATTTCTGTCATATGTTTCAAAATTTTAATTAGTCAAATCAAATTACTTTTCCAAAATTATGTTCATTTCAGTTCATTTATTAATCAATTTTGGAGCATCATATAACTTAACAATATACACACTTATATACGTATGTATTCACACGTTTACACACACTTCTTTTGCTTTCGATACTCATTTATTTTTAATACTTCATAATGAACTTATAGGACCTAAAATTATTAAGGCATTGGATAAGACAGTATCTACAAATTTATAGAAAATGTGTTTTATTCTATTGTAGAACATTTTAGCTAAAAAGTTTTTTCTGTTTTATTCAACTGTGATTACCTAGATATATTTGCTATAATTTGAGGGTGTATTTTTTGCAATATCTTTAGTTGTTTTTATATAATAATTAAGTATTGTATTAATCCTCTATCTCAATTCCTTTCTTTATTTCACATGTCCTATGAAACAGTAATATGGTATTATGGAAATAAAAAAATTATTTTATTAATATTATACGCCGGGAGAAATAATGTTTGCACACAAGTATATGTAAATAGCTCAACTTCTCGTCTGCATCTTTCAGTTACAGTTTAATATATTTCGAACAAATCCTTCCCTCCAGTTCCAATATAGAATACAAATTCCGCGCCGCCGTTGTATATTTGAAGTTTATTAAATTATTCTGTATACACGAAAGGTGTTGCCGCATATTTCAGAGCCTTTTTTATTACCAAGATGAAAAAGCCTAAATGAAAAATTCTTTAAGGAGAAATGTCACATAAATAAACACGAAATATATGCCTATAGTAAAACGAGACTTGCAGACTAATTGATAACATTCTGTTTGCTGAAATTATGCTGTCTTTCTATTGATAAGGTGAAAAGGTGTCATTAGTCAAAAGCCTAGGATAATTGAAGCTCTGACATTAATCTACTTCTGAAGTAGGTATGTAGGCTCATTTGAATTATAATAGCAACTAATCCTAAAGTAATGCTTTGAATTAAAGGATTTTGTTACATACATACACAAATAAATAAATTTCTTCATATAAAACAATAGTAATTCACGTCACAAGACCGGAAAGTGGTGTTTTCCTTAGCGACACCTGCAAAACACGAATTCCGGCCATGTAACATACAATATTTTTTTTACAACCGACATTATGTATATAACACAACTCAGTTTCTTATTATTAGTTTTTAAATTTTCTAGTAAACACTAGATATAACTATAGATAACAACAACTAATTAAATACATTATTTTGTAATATATATGTTACAATTATTGTGGACTTTAAATATTTGAAGGGAAAATTATTCCGAAAGTGAGGTGCGTCGCCGTCGGTGTGGTGCAGCATGCCGCCTACGACAATCAAAAAACTAGAAGTGCTAGAACCCAAGTTTATGCGCCTCATTTCAAATTCTGGAAGGTACACCTCCCCCAGAGACTTATGCGCATGTTGCAACGACATAATCCCGATAGTGGATTACATCCAGCAGATCTTCCAAAACTTCTACCAGACGTTACCGATTTTCCGGTAACCCCTGTAGCCAAACTTCAACAACTACAATTTCTGCTTACCCTATCCACCTTCACTAACATTTGATACGTTTTGTATCTTTAAATCTTCCCTGTCCCCCCCTTCTTTTCTGTTTGTAATCTTTTTGTCGTGTTTTCTTTTTGTACATTTTTGTCTCTAAATTCATTTCGCTTCAGAAATTTTTAGAAAATCAAAACATTATTTTATACAATCCAAATTTTTAAAATCAAAGTTTAAGCCAGCCATGCGCAGTCAAAAATGACGTATCCCGCGGGAGGCGCCTCATTCAAATTGAGGTACTAGCGTCAGATGCGAAATTAAAAGTGATCAGTGCGCGAGTGTTTTAATTTAGTATGTAATTTTCATTCAGTTTTCTTAAGTTTGTTCTTTAAAGATGTTCCTTACACCTTTTTTAATCGATCTGTGACGGCAGGAGCCTAGGTTTAATTGTATATAACTCCTATATAGTTTCTTTCTGAATTTGCAATAAGATTTGGCAGTATACATTTTGGTTTTGGTGACAAATTATTGTATACTACATGGAGGGCGGCAACATTTTTGAATTCAGGTATGGGTTTGGGGTAGTTAGAAGATAAATAACCTAAAAAGTCCCAGGCCTTGGGAGGTGAGATTATCTGATGCTTTTTTAAAGAAAGAAAAGAAAATGATCAATTTTCGGACGGGGGAATAGTTTGTAGGGTCATCACGCCAGCAGCAGAGGAAAATGAATCTTTCAAAGAAACTATTATATCATCAAATTCTTCATCCTCCTCATCCACTGTTATGGGGACTCCATTGTGGCAGTTGCCCTGGCAATTGAGGCATGCTGGCGAACAACTTAATGATGCCATTCTGTATCAACATCTTCTGGAGCCACAATGCATCTCTCCATGTAGTCTACACCCCATATTGAAAAATTCGTTGACTGGACTAATACTGATGCCCAACATTGTTTTCTTATCCTCAATGTCCTGCTGAATTCATCATTAGAATCACCTAAAATATGATTAATTCTTTCTCATCAACGTTATTAGTTTGAAAAACTTGCTAGTATTTGAACGTTGAATATAGGCTCCATAAGATCGAAGAGGCTAGTTTTTGGGATAGGGCATAAACGTCTGATACGTCTTCTCGTATCAAGCTTTTGATTGATTTTTCCGATAAAAAATGGTATGTCACCTTCAAGGCTGTTTCCAAAAGTTTTTGTAAGATTCCATATTCAAAATCTCAATCCATATTTTCAAACTTATGAATCAACTTTCGAAAACTCGAAAACAATAACACATACTCGTTTCCATAGTAACAAAGCAAGGTCGCCTTTCCTCAAATTTTCCAGTATTTTTTACATATTAGTGTCAAAAAGAAGAGAAACCAGGGATCAATTTCCCGATCTTGTCCTCTAGAAACTGTGTACTTTCTGCTCGGTTTTTGTGAGGAAAATGATTTTATAATAAATAAATTTATATAATATATCAAACTTTTTATAGATTTGTGTATATGAAAACGAAGATTCTTAGAAGAGAATAAATTCATCGACCAGAAGTAGTTTACTATGAGCATAAATACATATATGTGTAAATGTAAACAAACTAGTATTTCATATAAGAGCAGCAGTACACTGCAAGAAGAAGATACATAAGAAAATATAATTATTACTATTGATAGAATATACGCATTTATGTTAGCTTATAAATGATTGCCAAGTTAATAAAAACTTGCATATAATTTATTCTGCAAAACAGGCACACTTTGGACATGCACTACAATTAGATGTTTCTATACAAACTGAAACCTATCATAAACATAATAATAGTAATACCTAATGTTCTAAGTATACTAATAATTACAACTGTTATTTTAGCGGTACTGGAACTTAAAAAATTATTATAATAACTGGTCCGGCAGAAAGAAGTGTCCATTTTCAAAGTTTATTCATGTCATAATATAATGAGATATAAATTGAAATCAAGTCGCCGTGCTTTCGCGATAAATAGAAATTTAAGGACGTTCCCAACAAAAACAGTTTTCTTACGATTGTCTTGAAAATGTATACATATATTTTTATTAGTGTTCTGTATACGTGGAAAAAAATTGAGTAGCTGTTTGTGGTACTAAATTTGTAAATATTAGCACATAAAATTCCTATTTTAACATACTAATGTCTTATAAATCCCATATTCACCTACGTTTTATTCAATTACAATGATAATTTTCTTAGAATTTTCTTCAAAGTTTGAGAGCTTTTAGAAGAAGGAGAGAGGAATATTTTTCTCTAAAAAAAATTACAGCAAGCGACTTTATGTCAATACATGCGAGTACTTTACAGATATTAAGAAAACATAGGTTATCCTATAAATAAAAATTGATATTAATGGCAAATCTACCATTTTTTGTTCTCGAACACATTTTTTATACTTTGTTAGAAATCACAAATATATTCTTGACCTCACCAAATACGATAATGCACTCTAAACCCTATAGTCCATTTAACGAGGTCCCGAACATCAAAAGTTTATAAGATTTTTTGCGATACATTTCCCCCTCTGTTGTCGCCGGTGAGAAAAACAATGGTGATGTATTCAAATTCTGAAATCCTTGCGTACTACCCGCTATCAAGGAAAAACCACCCCAATTTTCGACTTCTTGGTCCTTGGGCTTCCGAGGGATCCACGGATCGGTTTTTTGGGGAATAATAATAAATTCAGTTAATTTACATTGGAATACCCCGGACCGACTCCCGGGGGTTGAAGTTACCCCTCCCGTAAAGGCAATATCTCTAAAAAATAAGAAAATAAGGACTCGACAAGGTTTTTTCTGAGTATTCGAGAGCAGGGATCGTGATGGAGGTGCTATTTTTCACCCTACCCTCCCCCAACTACCCCCAACACACTCTCTTCCATTCTGTCGGTCCTAGGCATGCAGGGATTCGTCGGATTGGGATTTCTATGGAAATATCAAGTAAGTTAACCATTAGCATACCGCAGTTCACCTAAGTAGCACTCGGGGGTTGAAACTATCCTACTCGCAAAATCGAAATCACTTGAAAAACGAAAAAAAAACGGGCTTCTCATGGGTTTTCGAGGGCGATAGTCACGATGTAGTATTTTTTTTCACTCTACACTCTAGAAACTACCCCCAACGTATAAAACTACCCCCTCTTCCATGCTGTCGGTCATAGGAATGTGTGGATTCGTCGGACTGGAATTTTTATGGGAATATCAGGGAAACTAACTATTACTCAACGACAGCTGTTGATCTAAGTAACCCCAGAAGATTGTTTATAGAAAAAGGGGTATTTCTATAAATTGGGGGTAGTTGCAGGGTAGGGTGAAAAATAACAGCACCATCGTGATTCCCGCCCTCGAAAATTTGAGTTGTTTTTCGGTGTTGCGAGCAGGGTAGTTTTAATCCCCGGGGGTTGCTTAGGGCAACTGTGGTTGAGTATGGTTAGTTTCCATGACATCCCCATAAAAACCCCCGTCCGACAAATCCACGCATGCCTAGGACCGACAGCATAGGAGAGGGGGTGGTTTTACACGTTGGGGGTAGTTCCAAGAGGGTAGAGTGAATAAAATACCACCATTGTGATTACCGCCCTCGCAAACCCGTGTGTTGTTTCCCATCTGTGAAATGGTCTTTGTACTGTTAGATAGTGCATAAATGTATAACCAACAATATAATATTAACCAACTGGAAGAAAGCGAACCTGAACTTGATTTGTTACTTACAAAACCTGATAGTGCAACTTCCACTCCAAATCTCGAACGACGTCAAAGACAACTCGCCGTAGAATTGGGAATAGGTGAAATAGACATCACAATCTAACCCAGGATAAACCACTAAATCGAAATAAAGCAAAAGAACAAGATAGCACCACAGGAAAAGGAAAAGTTGTGACTCGTCCAATTTCAGCTGTCAAGAAAAAATAATCTTTAGTTTTTAAATCACTGTTTATGTATACATATCTTTTGTTATTTTTACTAAATTTATCAAATATTATCAAATACTATTAAACTTTATCATTAGATATATTACTTTCTTTGCTCAACTTAAAAGTAAATATGGATCCATACATTAGATTACCAGAACCCGCCTATTACCACACACATATGTCAAAATGTAGATGAATATAGTAATATAATTCAAAAAAGGGACGTTAATTGCACCACTGAATTTTCTGTAATACACAATAACATAAGAAACATCCATAAAAAGCTTCTATAGACAGATATAAAAAATGAAAATTGGAGTAATTTATATCTTGGGGAAAACCCTAACATTTGTACAGAACTATTCATTAAAAACTGAATACAATTATACGCAGCTCTACACGGACCTTAAAAAATAACAAGAAAAATCGAAAAAGAAAACCTTGGTACTGCCGGTATAGTTAATTCAATAAATAAACGGGATACACTTTTCCAAGAATGTCTCAAAAACCCAAATAATTATGAAATAAAAAATAAATATACTACATACAGAAATAAAATAAATAATCTGGTAAAAACAGCTAAAAATAACTATATAATGAGTTTAATATACAGAGAACAATTTATTAGTAAAAGTTTATGGGAGGGAGTGAACAGAATTACCAACAAAAAAACACGAAATAATACTGAAATCAAATTTATTACAAGAAATACAGAAAAAGTCCCAATAAGAAAGAAATGGCGAACATCTATAACAAATATTACGCAAATATAGGATCTACACTAGCAGACCAAATTGAGGAACGTTCTCCTGACCTAACTAAAAACAAAATAGTGGATTCCTTTTTCATTACACCAACAAATGAATCTGGAATTAAAAACTGTATTAGTAATCTTAAGAATAACAAAGCTCCTGGAAAGGTTGGTTTCAAATCGGAAATTATTAAAGATTTAAAGGATTTTATTTCAAAACCGTTATGCCATATATTTAATAAATCAATAAGTACAGGTATATTTCCAAAATTGTTCAAGGAGACTATTGTAACACCTTTATATAAAAGTGGCGAAAACATTTAATAGAAAACTATAGACCCATATCACTCATATCAAATTTTGGTAAAATATTTGAAAAAATACTTAAGATTAGGTTCACAATATTTCTAAAAAACCATAAAATAATATCGGAACAGCAATATGGATTTCAAGAAAATAAATCTCACATGACGCGATAGCTAAGTTGACGTCACTCATGTGTAACTCTGTAGATCTGTCAAAGCCTTCATTATGTGTTTTTTAGACCTAGCGAAGGCTTTTGACACGGTGTGTCGCAAAAGATTAATAAATAAATTAGAATCTATTGGCATAAGGGGTGTAGCACTGGAGTTGTTCAAAAGCTACCTAAGTGAAAGAGAACAGTTTGTGAAAATTAGTAATATCTTAAGTCAGCCGGAAATTGTAACGTATGGTGTACCACAGGGAACAGTATTAGGACCTATACTTTTCTCAGTTTATATAAACGACATACTTTCCCTTGATACACCCGGTACTATAATCTCCTTTGCAGACGATATTGTTAAATTTTATGAAGCAAACTCTTGGGAAATTCGTAAAACCATTGTCGAGCATGACCTTAAACAAATAAAAAACTCATTTGATAGTTTAAAATTAACGAAAAATTATAAAAAAACATTTTACTTGCCTTTAACATCTTACAATTGCAACCTACCAAATTTTAATAAACTGGAAATAATACAAGGAAATAAAACCATCCACATTAATGCTACAGAAAAAGTAAAATATCAGGGAATTTATATAGATTGTCACCTAAGATGGCAACACCAAGTGCAAAATGTATTGCAAAAAGTAAGAGATTTGTTACATAAATTTAAACAAATTAAAGAAATATTAAAAACTCCACATTTAATTGCCATCTATAAAGCACTGGTAGAGTAAATTTTGAGATGTGGGATATAGGCTGGGGAGGAGTAGGGGTAACGTATTTAACGCCATTACAAAACTTGCAAAAATGGCTTCTTAAAATTATCTACGGGAAAAATGTTCTTTATCCTACGGAACTGCTATTTCAAAACTCCGAGCCTTTTTGCATACGACAACTCTATTGTTATACAACTCTGATTTATCAGTACAATAACAAACAAAGCCATGAGCATTTTACACATAAATATAGCACAAGAAGTAAACAGCATGACATCAAAATCAAAAAAATGGCAAAACGTATAGGGCAAAGATATTATGTATACATAGGTAAAAAACTTTTTAATATGTTGGATAAAAATGTACCAGAGATGCTAGAAATATTACAAAATTCAAAAGAAACGTCAAACAATGGATCAAATTGCAGGGTCTGAATCTATATTCATCATTAATGTGTGTGCATTGATACATACATATATGTGTGTAGTTTTTTATGTGTGTTATAAAAAGTGTGCTTTTAGGGCGTAGGTAGGTCTATATATAATTTTCTTTTTAAATAGTAAATAGGAAATAGAAAATTGTTAGTATATATTCTTAAGCTCTTTTATATGTTACATATATTATAAAAAATTTTATCGTAAGGGAAACATCATCTACTTATATTATTAAGGCATCCATCAATGAGTATTATAACACTGAATCGCAATCAAGTTTACAAAAAACTTAAGCGATTTCTCTTTTATTTATATTCATGATATGTGCAGCCTATTATATATGTTTAGTTGAATCTTTGATATAAATAAAATTATTATTATTATTATAAAAGTTAAAATTCCATCGTCATTAATCTCCCACGCATGATAGATAATTATCACTTATTTCATTGCTATATACATTCGATTTATGTTTCTTTGTTATTTACTGTTTACTGTTACTATGGGTCATCTGTATATTATTATTATTGTTCGAATTGCATACTCTTTTCTTAATACTTTGCTGTCATTTTCTTCTACGAGCACAGCTTATAAATTCGATTTTGTTATCTTTAAGCTATTTTTTGGATTAGTTGTAAGGACAGGATGCCTTTAGGCAAATTGACACCATTTGTGCAGTAATAAACCTTAGTAGTAAATCAGTTTAACTAACCAATATTAAATATTTCTTATATATAACATGTACTGACATAAAATGATTGTCCGTATAGAAAGAAACTCGAATATAAGCGTAAGAGATAAAATCATTCCTCCAAGCAGTTCGAAATTTCATTCAAATCTCATTCAATGAAAAAATGCTTTGCAGTAAAATAGATTCTCGTAGTACAAACTTCAAGAGAATTGAAAAGTTTCAGAAATTATATACGAAAATTTACAATAAATCAAACTATTGGAATTTAAGTATTTCTATCTGAATGGAAATGAAAGAAATAGACCACAAAGGAGAAAATACATTATAAAGTCATATATTATATAGGTCAGTTTGGAGTAGGTCGATATAAAAGTTGGTGGAATCCAATACAGAACTAATGCGGGCCCCATACATTTATGTATTTTCGATCAAAAACGAAAATGTATGTACGTTGTACGAACTGCTTGGGGGTATGGAAATGTATTAGGGAATATATTTACTTTGTTTAATACGTTCCATCCAGGAAAAGCTTCAAAGCACTACAATATGTTTTCATTGTGAGATGGCATACGAATTTATGCGCTATATCATTATATTTCATTTCGTTATATTAATATTTGATTTTCGCATAGTTTGGTGTTGTTTGTAATTTTGCCGAAAGCATACTCTAACTTTTGAAAGGGCAAAAATAGTAATTAAATTAATTTTGCAGCACTGCAAATATTTACGTTTCAAGTAAGTGGAAAGTTTAAATTACCACTCTAATCTATGTTCTGAAATTTAGTGTTTAAACAGATAATTTATTGCAGATAATTTTTTAAATATTTTAATAAAGATATATTGTCAAACTCAAATAATTAATGTACAGGGTGACTCCTGGAGAACGAACCGCCTATATCATAGGCAGTTCAAAAAATTTTTTTTTCTCATAAATTTGTTAATGCCATATACAGATGCCTTTAAAAATGACAGCCCTACAGCCACATTTTTAAAAAATTGAATACCTCTATATGTCAAAAATTAATTTTGTACGGAATAAATTCTTCAAAAAACATAAAATAAAAGTCTAGATTATATATTGACATGAATTTTGACTCTCTCCGAAATAATCAGTATTTAAAACATTAAAAAAATATAACAAAAAGCTCTATACTTAAAATAAAAGGATGGTATTTCAAAAAGATATATGAATTGTTGGACAAAACAAGTCCACATTCGAGTATATAAGACATAATTTAATGTTAAAAACCAGGGATAGCAGTCGAAGTAACAAAATGAAGTAGTCTAAGTAATCATTGTTGTATATTTGTGAATAAATTAAGTTTAGATATAAGAAAAATAGACATTTCACTTACGATTTACTATTTACCGTTCCATAAAGCGTTCAAATTTCATAAATATGGAACTAGAAGAATCTCCTACAGAGTGGCACAATAGTAGCCAACTAAGAGACTAACAAAATCCAAATAAATAGGAGGAAACACTATCCAATAGATATGTAACTCCAAAACAGGACCTAAAAATGTACCTACATAAATCAATACCTAATTAATAGTTAGGTAAACTCTTTGATAAATCCAAGGTGTTCCGATGTTCATGAGGTATCATATAAAAATAAAAAATGTTGTGTATAAGTATTCAGTAATAACTGAAAATTGAAAACAAAGTTGTGTTACATTTATTATTAAGTGTTTAGAAAAGGATGTGAATTGCAAAAGTAACGGATAATAGTTAATAAGCAATATGTAAGTTTATCTCGGATATTTGAGGTTAAAAAAGTTATTACTAAACCTAACAAATTGCATATCAATGTAAAGTACAAGTAAAAAAACCTCGATGGCAGGGGCCAGTCGGATTTCGTCCTATATTGTTTTGCACTGCATTAGGTCTCTATTATTTTAGTTAACAAGTGATTAAGTAAGTAATTAAGTATATCTTTATTAGAACTGTCCAATTTAAATTTATTGTCAACGATTTTTGAATTGTTAGCACGTAGTCTTCAAAATATAAAAAGTCACACTTTTTTTTAAATTCTGTGTTTTAGCAAAAAATGTTTTTGGCAAAAGATGTAGGTCTAGATGAGTACTATCCAAGGATGTATCACATGTGCTTATTTGATTAGAAATAAAATTTTGAGAGTTTTTTTAAAATTTTGAACCGCCGCCATCTTGAAACGAAGAAGGCGATCGAACTTAAGTGAGATATAGACCCAAAGTATATGCCTACCAATTTTCGTTTTGATCCGTTGAGAAATGCACCCTCTAGAGCATTTACAAATTTCGTTATAGGTATAGCATATATATATATATATATATATATATATATATATATATATATATATATATAAACTTTTAGACAGGGGGGGGGGGGCATTTTTGGGGTCTAGGGACCATAATCGAAGAAACTATAGTGAAATTTTCCGGAATTCGTGACATGCTGCACTCTGCAATAGATAGATGAGAAATCTACCTAAAAGAAACACATTGGTTACATTTATTATAAGAACAGTTCAATGATAACTACAGAAAGTATCAATAAAGAAAATTTATTTAACAAAACGTCAAATCAAGTAGCTCAGATTGCTTAGAAACGTCAATTTTACATCACTTTAGGCATAAATCCGTTCATTTAATGTGCATTTGACTGTGAGTCTAAAAAGACCCTAAATATTTTGCTCCTGAAATCTAACCTCAAAATTAGAAAACCAAAATAGTTGAGAGATGGCACAGGAGACGTCAAGTTGACATTAGATCAATACATTTAACATATAATCATAAAATACCTTGTTAAAGGTTAATAGAAATCTTAAATATTCCGAATTAAATGAAAATCGTTCACTATAACAAGTCGGTACACGCTTGTATAGTATAATTTTGTAAAACAATTTTAAAAACGGCTGTCCAATGAATCACTACCTCCACATCGAGACTTTGTATCCAAGTCTTATACACACTAAATCCCAATGTAACATTTTACTCCCTTTAATAATAGGATGGGGGTGGCAATGGGGGTGGCAATGGGGGTGGCGAATGCCAAAAAATTTTTAGAGGCCCTTGGTTCTCGTATACACATTAAATCCCAATTTAATTTTTTACTCCCTTTAATAATAGTGTGGGGGTGGTATTGGGGGTGATAGTGGGGGTGGCTGCCAAAAAAATAGTTGAGACCTTGACTTTTCTACATGCCCTAAATTGCAATTTTATGGACTCTTACCTGCTTGGTTTGCCTATTTACCCTTATTCACCCCATTTACCCCCAAACGAAAACATACCGATTCATCACCGCGGTAACGACCGGATGGTTATACAAGGTAGACAATTTCACTTTATGAGCTCAATAAAACAATTTATGCATAAAAATTTTAGTCATCTTGACAAGTAATAAAAATTAAAAGGCCAAATTAGTTTTAAGGATATTTTATTGTCACCGTATGTGTGTAATTATAAATATTGCTCAATTTAGTGTGTGCATCAATCATTCAAATTCCTTAATATATTCATTTTGTTAATTCGACTTGTGAGTATTTTTATTGAGAGCTGGCTGGCGCAGAATCTACAAGATACCCTGGGATGAGAGCATGTTCTAACTAAATCTCAAATAACAAAGATTAATTCCATTTTATTTAAAAATTCACATTTACATAACAAATTTTAGCTAATGTAAAACAATTCTTAAATTTGATATCTCCTCAATCATTACAATATATCTCGAATGTGCTTCTAGAGGGCAGAAAATTAAAACATAAGTTTTCGTCGCAAGCTACTCTATGAAATCCTTATTTTACTATAAGTAACATAACCAGACTGCAACCAACAGCTACTCTCCGGGCTATGTGCCTCGCCAAGTTACAAGCCTGGCGCGTTAAGTGTAATAATCGCATATTACCAACAGAACGCTAATGCTTCGATTGCAACAAACACCAGCCGAAAGACTAATCCTACTTAAAGGAGCTCTCGTGCCAGTCACCCCACACCACTTGCAGACTTTCGAGCACTTTCGAGCTGTTGGCTCTTGTCAGTGCAAGGTAGGCATGTGACGACCAGCACGAGGATCTCTTGACTATTTGGTACATCTCGGTATTATTACGATAGCGACGTACAAAATAGTCAGCAGGCGCCACCTAGCGGTCCAGTGTCTGCTGCAATCGAAAAATAAATAGTCTGACTGGGCTTAGCCAGCAGCTCGAAACTGCAGAGTAGGTAACTCTAACAATTTACTCAATTCCCTCTTTACATTTTTGAATACTTAATAATAAGCTCTAAGACTGGGCAGGCTGGATTAATCGAGAATAAGCGCCACGTGTATATATAAGAAGCTGGACCAGCGCATCTAGTCAGTTCAGTACAGTTCTAAATGAGTTAAGTAATCGGATAAGATAAAGGACAGTAATAAGTTGTGAATTATAGTAGCGAGTCTATAGCAGATACAAGTTATAATTAGTATGTTGTTATAAAGGCTAATTATTATAAATTTAGTGACAATAAATCAGTGCTTTAGTAACAGTTCGTGTAGCAATTATTGAACCCACGTTCGGAGCGTTTACTACAGGGTGTAAACACGTAATAGTATTTTTTTAATTTCCTAATTTGTATCAATAAATAGATATTAAATTTGCTAATGATAGTGCTAATACCATCAACATTTTCAAAATATGAAACAAAAGTAATATATTTGTATAAAAAACATCTTTCTGGTTAAATATTGTTCATGATTGATTGATTTTGTGAATTCTAACGTGAACAGAAACCAACTAATTTTATTTAAAAATACAAGAAATCACAGATTGTTTAATTTTATTACATACATGCAGAATAAAAGGGTCTATTAAAGTTATCTAAGTTATTTTTCTACGCCTTCTATTGCTGGATGTAACGACTGGACTAATTTATTTCGGGGTTTTTCTGAACTGAAACATTCATTTTGCGAAAAAAAAAACTACTACTGTTGCAATCCCTTGTATATGAAACTAGACCCGAATCACAGATATTATGGATATAATTCATAACAGACATGTCACCCTTAATACATTTTAGATGAAACGAGATGAAATCTGCCCCTATGCACGACAGTATCTAATAACTAGAGGCATAGTGTCTGCAGCGCGTTCAATGGAATTTTTGCCTTTTGTCTACATTTTTGTTTGATCTTTTGTTATATTTTACTTATTTTTATCGTTCCGTGATATTCCCTTAATTAAAAAATAACAAATATCATAATTTCGTTGTATAATGAATGACGTTCCCTTATGTTGTATTCGCAAACAATGCTTCCATATGAATTTTTTTTTTAATGAGATTTTAAACGCACGAAAACAATCAAAAGGAAAAATATTGTTTTAATCATTTTCATGAAACTGTTAACATGTATATTTTATTTTATGAGTTTTTCAAACACTACGAAGTCGGAAATTACTTAATAGTAGCTAACTGATCAGTGAATGATGGAATTAACTAATTTCCCACAAAATAAGCATATTATTTTAATTATTTTTAAAAGGAAAATTCTCGAGGCCGAGACAATTACAGAAATGTTTGGGACTGTATCAACGAAGTCACAAATTGTAATAAAAAATGCAAGGACAATAAAGAGCAAATAATAACAGACGACAACAGAGTATCACAGAGACTGAACAGCGTCTAACTTTAACCCGTTTTTTATTAATATCGGCAAAAAAATATCTAGTGACATTCCGAATCACACACAAAACCTGTCCTTAAACGACAACACAAGCCAACCTGATCTAAGTTAAAAAAAGCCTTTAACGATTTATCGTTTCAAAAAAATGGTAAGTCATATTGCTACACCGAACGCTTAAAAATTCGATTGCAGTAAATACTGTTGGTGATATGTGATTATTACCAACAAAAAAAATCAAATTGGCTTAATTTTAATGAAAGGTTGAGGTACATTTGCCTTGCTTAATTTTAAAATTTAACTTTTCACGGGCGCCACAATATTAATGCCTATTGAGTAAACTTAAGGGCAGTGATAATCATGCTCGTCCTACCAGACATTGTAATCTTTATAACGTCCTAAACATAATTCTGCTTTTTTTCACGTTCATTAAGTTTCAACGCTGCCAAAATCTACTATTCCATACATATTAATCTAAAATATATGTCTTCTGTTTCTTCATTTAGGAGACATGGCCAAGCCTATACATTTAATAAGAGAAAGGGTGTTTACTTTGTACGCTATATTTATTTATTGGTTAATGTGAAATGCTAATATTGTTTTCTTTTTGTATTTTTCTGTACTCACATATAACCTGGTGAAACATTGTTATATTGTTTATTGTATGTCTATTTTATTTGAAATGGTTATATGGAAGGGGGATGTTGAATATCGCCATCTCCCTTATGTACTCTCTTGAATTTATCTCTCTCTTCATCTTATATAGAAAATAAAGGCATATTAGGTGCTTCCCTTTTGCACAAAATTGAGTCTGAGCCAAAATGTGTAGTAGAATAATCTCAGAGAATATTTTGCTGCTCAGTTGTACAAAAAAAACGATCTTCTTATTTTTTTAAATACCTAACCTAAATGTTTGTAATTGACCATTCCAGAATGATGTCATTGACAGTTCAGCCATATTTACTGGGTGGCACACAAAACCATTTGCGTATGAAAACATTGCGAGTATTTCATTATTAAATTGCTTAATCCTGGTCTAATTTATAGAAAATGCCACATTTTTGTATTGTTGCTAAATGTTCAATGCATGCTGAAAGAGATAATGTATTGTTTTTTCGATTTCTCCGAGGATTTCTCACTATTTTAATAAATAGGGAGATCATATAAGTAAAAGCCACCTAAAACACGGTCGTATTTATTCAAAACATTTTATAACTGGTAAGTACTTATTTTTTGTACCAAAACTCCTTCTAGGTTTTATAACGTTAGAATTAAATGATGTATGTGATTTTAGGAAAACTAGAAAGAATTCTAGGTTTGCTCAAAAAAAAAATTAAGATTTTTCATGAAACAATACCCATAAGCATGTTGCCAAAACGAAGAAATTGTTTGAGTGCATTGGATAAAATCGTCAACATCAGTGCAATCATAAACATGTGCCTTCTCAAATACCAAATAATATAAATAATGAATTACCTATCTATGTGTCTCTTAATAAAAAGCAATTTTAATTATATATACCTATTTATTTCAATATACTGCACATCAGTAATATGTATATATTTTATCCACAGTAAAACATATGTTATTTAATATTCACTTTATTCTTTTCAAATATCCATGTTCAGATTCAGTCAAACAAAAAAAAAAACATAAATAGGCGTAAGTTCATTTTCATCAAGAGGAGGATGTCCCTGAGACAAACCTCTTGTTTCTATTTTCTTAGCCAATCCACATCCCGTATTCGCAACATTTCTACATTTTTCATGGAAGGTACTGGCCAAATGAAAAGTTTTTTAGTGGACGCTGGACCAGGACAATTGTATTCGATGGTATTTGGACGATCATGCAAGTAAAACAAAACTGTGGCTATATGACTTCATACTTCTAATTAACAAGTTATACATGTATTACAGTGAGCACTAGAAATGCTGGTGTCCTTTAAAATAATAATCTAAACGAAGTAACTTTTCCTCCTTTCGTTGAGTGTTTAACCTACAACAAAGATTTAAAAAATGTTAATCAAGTTTAAAATCTCTCTGACATATCACAATTATATACATTAATATATCTAATTATGTAAAATTTCTCGAACACAGCCTGATTCGTGAAGCTTGTAGGCTTGCAAGCTTTTATAAGCCTTAAATTGTTGACCAGTATAATAACAATGAGTTAGTATTAAATAATTCACTGGTAAAACTTCAAGCCTGTATTCTCCAGAAGGAATTGCATAGGGATCAATATTGTCAATAATCTCGATTTATTTATCATATCTGCACTTAATGTCGCCTCCAAAAGTTACATAATATACACTTCGAGTCATCTTGGCGAAAAAATTTGCAAGAAAATCACAATAAACTCAATCCACAGCACAAATAGAATACAAAAATGAATGTAAACACTCGGAAAATAATCGCTTTGTGTGCCACCCAGACAAAATGGCGGATCTGTCAAAGTCACGTGTTCTGGAATGGTCTATTGGGTAAACAAATATTAACCTCAATCTTCAACTGAGTACATAGTGAGCTTGCTCCCGAGCTAGTGTAGTTAAATTAGAAATGTGGGTAGAAAATTTCACTTCCAGAATCTAAAAGAAATATACCAACAACTGAGTAATGACGTCAATGTGAGAATAAACTGAGATTCAGTGTAAAAGGGAAGCACCTATTATTATATTATTGTTGTTATATAGACACGAAATTTAAAAAGTAAAGTAGAATTGTGTGGATTTATTCGTAGGCAGTATGAATATTTTAATGATGTACTCTTTGCGGAGTTGACGAAAAAATCGTCATAATATTCATATGTACATGTGGGTGCTTAGCACCTACATTTTTTTTACGTTTCATACATGCAAGTAGCTGAGTTCATTAATAATCTCCATCCTAAAGTGATCTGTGCATAGAAGTGTTGTTGGCCGCACGATTAATACACATAGACAAAAAAGTCAATCCGAGGTTTTTCGTTCAAATAAAAACTCCTTCATATTTGCTGAGTAATAGCGTTTACTTTGTACTGACGCCAAATAAGGGAAATTCATTAAATCCAAAGACAAAGTATCAAATAATAAAACACACCGTGCTTCCGCAGTAACAGACAATAAACAATGCTACTTATTCTTGTTCAAACCGACGTAATTAAACGTATAATTGCACTTTTAGCTTTATAAGGTGATTGACGCACTCGTGTGGGGGAGGAGTAATGACTGAAACTATAACCAAGAACGGTAGCTGAGTCACGTAATTAAGCATTTATCCTGCGATTCTCCATCGCAGGACGCTGCAATGGCACGCTTGATAGAGATAACAACCAGCGCCCGACTCCTAACCAGACCAAGGGACCGCTAAATACGCTGTGCTGCCCGGGGAATTGCCATGTCATCACCCCACGATGCTCAATGTAATCAATAAGAAAAGAAATATCATCCAATACGCGAAATAGCGTCCCCTTATATCATTCCCTAAACAAGGAAAGTATGTGAGTACTCGCTGAGGGGTGGCGATACTTTTAATAATAAATTGTCAGAAAATAATAGACGGAATGGCTTCTGCAAATAGCTTGGAGATACAAGTGACAAGTAAATATGTTGGCATGGGGGAGAATTTATGGTCCTCTCTTGCGCTATCGATTGAAGAGAATAATGAGGGCTCTTTACTTCTTTCTGATTCATACGCGTTTTAAAAATCGTTTTACCATTTATGGATTCATTTATTTTTATTTTATACAGATACATGAATTTATCTCATAAGTATACGAGGGTGAAATTATACAGGATTCGGTAAGTACGTACGTATAAAATAATGATTATAGGTTTTTGAACATTTGTCGATGAAATGTTTGAAAAAGGAGTTTATATTTATTGTTTAAATATTCTGGTGATTTTTCAAGTGACCACAGTACAATACACGCGTGCCTTAGTAAGGCCACTAGCAGGTACCTGCAGTGTCTAAATCTCCAACACAATTAGTACGGCGTAATTAGACCCAAACCTCAACATCCAAAGTAAAAGTTTCCCTGCAACTCCAAATTGTTCAATATAGTCCACATATTGTTTGGTAAAAAGTTACAGCACTTTAAGCGTCGGGTATGGGGGGGAAGTTTAGTTTCAGTTTTTCTTAAATACTTAGAAAACTATGCGGTTTAGCGCGAAAAGTGTCATATACAAAAATAATGTACATTAAATTGCGAACAAAAATGGTCCTGTGCACAATCTTGCTAAAGTGAACGGTTCCAGAGTTACAGAGGGTTTAAAAGTAGAAATTTTTCGTTACTTTTAGATTTTTTGGGAAAAATAAGACATTATCACTAAAAACTAATTTTTTTTATACAGGATTATGTTTTGTAAAAGCAAATTGCGATTTTAGTGGCCGGTGCTATGTTAGTTATAAGCCCTTGAAGGAATGACAACATCACCACCTTCTCAAGGGGCGCTACATTTTAAGGGAAAAGAGGCTTCCACAGGCCTAGGCCACATAAACCTATGGTACGGAGAAACCCACTTTGAATTTTCTCTGGACAATGCTGCATTAAGAATGAATATCTTTTCAACATAAATGATTTTAAAATATAAAATTATTATCTGTATAATAATAATGATATATAATTATATTATATATATTGTGTATTGTGTATATATTATGTATTATATATAATACAAAATGTGGACTGTATAGAGCAATTTGGAATTGGAGGGAAACTTTTACTTTGGATGTTGAGGTTAGGCCGTTTTTTGGACTAATTACACCGCACTAAATGTGCAGAAGATATATTTGATATGTGTTTAGAAAATAATCTATTCATTAAGTTAGTTAGATTTTAATATAAAACAACTGTATCTAGGAAATATTAGAAAATTAGTGGCAAATTACCCAAGCAACAATTTTTGTTTTACGTATGTGACGGGAAACACCCTGCGTTTTGAAGGAAGCATGTTTTAAATAATTTATTAATAACAACAAAAATAATAAACGGCTTTATTGTATTGTATAACACTGCAGTAAAATACAATATGAAGGGTACAAATATTTGAAAAGGCCACAAGTGGCGGAGTCTAGCTATATCTATTCATACTTAAGCACTAAATGGCCAAAAGGTCTAAAAAAACACAAATTCTATAACATGGCATACAGTGAACGAAAAAAATCAATATACAATAAACAGTATACAGGGTGTCTCACCGGGAACTGATTCGATCGATATAGAGAAAAGTACGCATCAGAAAATTTTGAAAATTTAGATAATTACTAATGTCGGTGTGGCCAATCCATCTAAAATAATTACAAGCAGCTGGCACTTCCGCTTATATCGGAAGTCGATACCAACTTGCTTATTTCAAATGGAACACTCTATATATTCTAGGGTTTTCGAATAGAGCATAAAATTCTGAGGCGAAAATATGTGCATATCCTATACCTAAACCTAGCGGTTTCAGAGATATTTGACATTTTATAGAAAATTTTACAGGTGCAACGGTTTGCAAGAACCGTTATAACTTTCTTCGTGTAAAAGATCCACATTTGCTTCTTGTCACATAAAAATAACACAAGGAGAACTACGTTCTATAACTGAAATAAATTCAATAATATCATACCAAGTGTTCCATTTTTCGCGTTACATTTTGTCAACTTCAAACCGCGAAAACTTGTTTAGGTCAAATGGAACACCCTATATTTTTTTACGTCAAGTTGGGTAAAATTGAATTCCCTTTTTTCTGATATTAGCATTGTAGGGGTTAAAGTTACAACTTTTTGAAGTATTTACGATTTTATTAGAAATTCATTAATTGTTGTAATCATTTCATCAAAATAGCCATGATTAGAAATAATCAGTCATTATCTTATGTCAAAAAATGCCAGCACTTTAGATTATACCAACGAAAACTTTTTAAATTTTTTATTATTTATGGAGAATGTGATAAAGTAATATCAAGAATTTGCAGCACATTTTCTACTCGATATCCACAAATACGCAAAATAACACTAACACTGTAACATGCGTATTAATCGAATTGAAGATATGGCATGAACTAAAATAGCAGAGATAAGATCAATTTAAAATATGATTTCATTTTAATTTAATAATTGCTCAAAATTGCGCCCTCGAACCTCGACACATTTTTCGCACCTTCGGATTAGTTCCTATATTATATTAGTATTATTATATTAGTTCTCTATGGGTAGCTCTTCTAATTGAATCCTGTGATATGTTTTGAAATGCATTTCTTACTCTTTGCATACAATCTTCAATGGTTGTTAATGGGCTCTCATAAACTTTATTTTTAATAGTTCCCCAAATGAAATAATCTAGAACTGATAAATCGGGCAAGCGAGGATGCCATAAGAAAAGTCCATTATTAGCAATCCATCCATTGATCATAAAAAGTTTCTTGTAAATAATTATTAATTAAATATGCGTTATGTGGGGGAGCACCGTCGTGCCGATAAAAAATGTTTCTATGTTCGCCGAGAGGTAAATTTTCTAAATAGTTATTATTCAAATTTTGTAAGATATTCAGATATCTTTCACCTAAAAAGAAAGACAAAAATTTACCTATACATATTAGCAGAAGAGAAAATTTAATTTACCGTTTAAATTTTCCTGAAAATTGTAATGCCACCACTCTATCGTTTCTTATGGCACAGTAAACATTGAACTGCCAACTATCCTGAAAGTTTCGCTCTCTGAATATGAGGATTTGAGTCACTCCAATAATGCGAATTGTATCTATTAAAAAGTCCATTTTTAGTAAATTTTGCTTCATCTGTCCATATAATATTTCCCAAATAAGAATCGTGACCCTCAGACCTTATTAGAATAAACTCACAAAAATTCTGTCTTCTTAGGAAATCTGTTTCTTTTAATCCTTGAACCATATGGAATGAAAACGGGTGAAACTTACGTTTTAATAAGATTCTGTGAATTGAATTCTTGCATAGTCCCGATTCCAGAGCAGCTTGTCTTAATAACATCCTTGGAAATGCATGAAAATATCCCAGAATGATTATTTCAATGTTTTCGTCATCAACAATAGGTTTTCTTCTTTGCATTTTTGCCTTGACAGAGCCATAATTTTTAAAATTTTCCAGTATGCGTTTTACAGTGTTTGGTGACGGTTTCGGTTTTTCTGGATATCGAGTAGCAAATGTGCTGCAAGTTCTTGATATTACTTTATCACATTCTCCATACATAATAAACAAATTTAAAAAGTCTTCGTGGGTGTAATTTAAACGTGCTGGCATTTTTGACATAAGATAATGTCTGATTGTTTCTAATCATGGCTATTTTGATGAAATGATTACAACAATTCATGAATTTCTAATAAAATCGCAAATAATTCAAAAAGTTGTAACTTTAACCCCCGCAATGCTAATATCAGAAAAAAGGGAATTCAATTTTACACAGGGTGTTCCATTTTTTTGGCATTTTCCACACTTTCAACGTACGTATTCGCTTGTGAATCTCACAGTATAGAATAATATTCAAGTTTTGGTCTTACCAGTGTGTAATAATTACAGTGTGGTGATTGCATTTAAGTTATTGAAGTTTTTAGATTCCATATTTACAAAACCCAAAGACTTATATGCCGATGAGATTATAATGTCAAAGTGTAATTTAAATGAGAATTTGGAATCAATTGTTACATCTAGATCTTTAAAGCTTTCGACTCTATCCAGAAATATATGATTCAGTCTATAGGAGTATATTATTGGTTTTTTATTGCGAGTGAATGTAATGGTATGACATTTTTTTACATTAAAGTCAATTTTATTTATCTTGCTCCACTCATATGCGGCTTCTAAATCAAGTTATAATAACTACAATATATAATAGTTTTAGATCATCCGCAAACAATAGGCAACTAGAATGAGATATCGAGTCCGGCAAGTCGTTAATAAAATAAAGAAATATCAAAGGTCCCAGGTTCGAGCCTTGGGGTACCCCTGAGTGATGTATATATTAGAAAACATGCCATTATATGACTATGTACTTCCCTGACTTATGGATCGGACTTATTAGTGATGTTTTTCATAGGGTAGGGAATGTATTATTTTTTAGGACTAGGTTGTAAATATGTAGGAGTGGTCTTTAAGATATATTTTTTTTAGACCGAAAATTGATTTTAAATAGAGATTTTATACGATTTTGGATACGATTCCTATTATTGAGGTCTAAGCAGTAGCCATGTATAAAGTTACAATAATTAAAATATGACAAAACTAGTGTCTCACAAAGTACTTTTTCAAATTATAATTTAATATATGGCGATTAGAAGAATGTGCAAAGCAACACTATCAACATTAATGTTTAATACTTTTTTTTGTATATAGTTTATTTTTACTATCGAATAACAAATTGTATTTACTACGAGTTTATGTAGAAGTTGTGTTCCTCAGAAAGAATTTTAATTTTCTGTAACCCATTATTAGGGTGACACATGCCTGCTGAACATCAATTGTATTGGAATAATTGTGTATCATCGGCGTAAGCTTGAAATTTGCAATTTACAATGGAAGTTAAAATATCTGATGTATATACAATGAAAAATAACGGGCCTAAAATCTATCCTTGAGGTACCCCCGAGAATATGTTTCAGTCGAATTAATATCGGAATGTCTTTAATCCCTATAGAAGAATGCACCATCATTATGGTTAGTTTTACAGTCTCAGACAGCAGATAACGCAATAAATCTCATCTCATAAAATATTTCAACCTTTATTTACGGTAAAAAGCATAACAGCTCAAAGTTTAAACTGAACCCAAATTGATTAATGCTAAAAATATATTACAGGAAAATAATTATGGCAGTAATTATAAAACTCTGCCGAAGACGCAAACACAATGGATTTATTGTAAAACATAGGGACGAAAACATATCGGAAAAGTAAACTAACACGGAAACTGGCCTAGATAATATACACTGTCATCATCCGATCAATGACGATATATGGGATTAAAAACTAGACAATAGCAAAAGTAAATAGAAGTCTAAGAAGAGCGGAAAAGGACATTGTATAATTACTTGCAAAAACAATAGGAATAAAGAAAAGCGGAAAATGCCAATATAACTACAAGAAAGATATAACCATATGCAATAAAGTACTGGGAACTTGTCTAGATAAGCGACTCAACACATGTACATCACCTTTTCTTACTACTAGAACTATTCTTTTTTATGATTTAAAGGAATAATATCACACAAACTCCAAAAAATTGTTTATTTTTATTGACGAAATATAAAACAGAAACTAAAAAGCACTCTTTCTTAACAAAAATTTAGAAAAAAATTTTTTCTTCAAACGTCAGATCATGACATTCCTTACTCATTCCATGCATTAAAGTTTGACATTTCAGATGACTGTGCGTTGCCATTAGGAACGGAAGTAAAAGTACTTTTTCTTCCGCTTAAGCAGACTTATACTTCCGTTGACGTTTGAAGAAAAAATAACATGTCGTATTCGGAGTAAAAGCCACTTTTGTAACTCATCTGTAATTGTACCTACAGACTCGTCACAAAAGTATCACCCCTTATTCCTAATAAAACAGTATACTATTTTCTTCAAGCGTCAAAAGAACATGACGATAAGTTTTGTGAACTTAAACTGTTATTTATCTGTCCATCTGAGTTTTATAACCACTTTCATCATTCTGAGCGACAGTAAAAGTCTTTTACTGTTGCTCGCGAGCGGTAATACAAGTATTTGGAGAAAAAAAACACTATTTGCTTAATTTTTATTCGACGTTTGAAAAAAAATTTGCATATTTTATGAGGAATACACTGAGTTTTGTGCCTAGGCTGTTCTTACCTGACTCGCTTCATTCGTCCGTCAAGTGCATCCTCGACACAAAAAAATCCTCACTTTTGCTATACTTATACAAAACAATATACTATTAAACATTCTTTTTATCGTTCTTTACAGAAAGGGGCATGAAAGATGAGAAAAATATTATCATCAAGAACACCGTTTTTCTACATTTTCCTTAAGATTTACTGAACATGTAAAACGTATAATTCAATTAAAACATAATATTTTTAGTCGCAGACTCCTCTATAAAATCCTTATTTTACTATAAGGAACGTAACCAGGCTGCAACTAACAGCTACTCTCCGGGCTATGTGCCCCGCCGAACGCTGAATTACAAGTTACAAGCCTGGCGCGTTAAGTGTAATAATTGCATATTACCATCAAAACGCTAATGCTTTGATTGCAACAAACACCAGCCGAAAAACTGATCCTACTTAAAGGAGTTCTCGTGCCAGTCGTCCCACACCACTTGCAGACTGCAGTATCGAGCTGTTGGCTCTCGTCAGTGCAAGGTAGGCATGTGACGACCAACACGAGGATCCCTTGACTACTTAGTACATTTCGGTTCTTTAGGATAGCGACATGTAAAATAGTCAGCAGGCGCCATCTAGCGGTCCAGGGTCTGTTGCAATCGAAAAATAAATAGCCTGACTGGGCTTAGCATAATTCAAATGTCCTTTTAGAGGGCGGAATATGTAAACATAATATTTTTAGTCGCACACTCCTCTATAAAATCTTTATTTTACTATAAGGAACGTAACCAGACTGCAACCAACAGCTACTCTCCAGGCTATGTGCCCCGCCGAGCGCTAAATTACAAGTTACAAGCCTGGCGCGTTAAGTGTAATAATTGCATATTACCATCAGAACGCTGATGCTTCGATTGCAACAATTGATGGTAATATGCGATTATAACACTTAACGCGCCAGGCTTGTAATACAGCGCTCGGCGGGGCACATAGCCCGGAGAGTAGCTGTTGGTTGCAGTCTGGTTACGTTACTTATGGTATGGATTTTATAGAGGAGTCTACGACTAAAAATATTATGTTTTAATATTCCGTTCTCTAAAAGCACATTTGAAGTATAATTCAATTGCTTGATAGAAGAATTTATCACTCAACGATCCAATGTAACGTAGATTTACAGTTTTTGCATCTTAATAATTTCTAATTATTCTCGAAATAAAGTTTCAGCCATTTATCTGCAAAAAGTGTAATTATTGATTTTGGGTGTACTGGTCAATCGGCGGTGACAGCTGTTGGTCAACAGCATAATTTCAACGCAAGCCTATCATTAATTTTTCGTGACTTGATAGATTATAACTTTTTAATAATATTGTTATAAGGTAATTAAAGTTTCTATCGAAAAGATAGAATTTTTTTCATGGAGTAAATCAGAAAAAAACACTCTAGGAGCAGTCTGGTTTCCAAACGCTGGAAATTACCAGATTTCTTAACTGAATTTAATGTGTGAAATTTCAAAACGTTACACTTCGAAAGTACTAAAAATCGATGTACTTGATGAGTTTCACAGAAATTAAAAATGTAATTGCTTGAATATTCTTCTCTTATAAATAATTGAAATATTAACATTTAAAGCAGCAAAAAATCTGTCAGTAAATGTATTATTTTACTGGTCTATCATTTATAAAAAACTCCAGCTTGACTTCTCAAGAGAGCTGGAAAAATAAACTTTTAGAATAGCTCAAAAGCATGAATATTTCCACGAGATTAATATGAAGTAAGAGTTCTGCTTAGGTTTTCATAATCGTAGATGTTTCGATGGCGACAACACGTTAACAGTATATTTAAAAGTCCACAGGTAGGTGTTAAATAGGCAATTAAAGTACAGATGGCAATAAAATTTACAGTTATAAAAAATATTAAATTTACGTACCTAATAAACCAAGTAGGCGCAACACTTTTTAATAAAAATTTTAATGAGAAATAAACGTACAGCTTTGGAATTTAAAGCTTTTTAAATTAATCTAATTACCACCTTAGTTTCAACACATTACATTTTTTAATATAATTATTCTGTATTTAATAATACTTGGAAACGGAATTGTTTGTGCTCCACATTTTACGATTATAATTAGAAACGAGAACAATTTTACACAGTTCTGAACATAACACCTGAAATCTTTTATGATTATTAGTCACCAGAGATTGCTTTTTTATTATTTTTTCTCTCATTTCACATCCTCCGCTGACTTTCCGGTGTTCCTTAATGACTCATACATAAACATAATCTATATTTCTTATTGTTTCGTCTTACAATCGTGGGACCCTCAGTTTTTCACACCCGGAGCATAAGACTGTAACGGCGGCTCAGCCCCGCCGAGAAATAACCTCTGGCCTCCGGGGGTCGAGTGCAGTAGCGGGGAAGGAGGGCCGATACCTGTGAACGGAAGCTCGGTACAATAGACTAAGACAGGTGAACGATTATGGATAGACCCGATAGCGGCGTCATGCCATAATGTGCCCTCTAGTCTTATTTATATCGTCTTTTATCCTTTATTTTCTTGAGAGCTATGTTCGATGAAAAAGGGAAGAGGTTAATAAGCAACTTGATATGTTCGTGGTAGGGGGGTAAAGAGGAAATTATTAATTTAATTCCCTCTGCGTGTGTTCAAGATATCATGCGTGCACATTTAATTGGATACTAGGTTCTTCTATATTCATAACTATCCATAGCCATAGGATTTAGTTGGGTATTTTGAAACATATTGTACTTAAGAAGATATAATTTGAGGATATCTCGAATAACAGGGATTTAGTAGGAACTATATTATCATTATAAACGTAAATATCGACGTCTGAGGAATATTCGCAGTTATTACAGCCTTTCCACCGTTATTGGTCGGTGTATTCTGTCGAGAATGCCACCGAGGGTGTAGATTCAGAACGATGTAACTGTAATAATCGATTTTTCACGATAGATACTTCTTTAAAGTAATTCTTTCTCTTTGATTATCTCAATTAAATGTAAATCATATAAAATAATATGATAATAAATATGAATCGAGATATAGTTCATGTATTTCCTGAAATATCATTAATTTAGGGTCATAAAGTTCATTAATATTAGGCCTAAATTTGGCTAATGGAGGAAGTAAATTACAGTTAGTTCTTTGCGGATTAAGCGCCCGGATGACAACTTTTAAAATGTGTAAAATAATTTTTTTACTTCACGTAGTATTGAAATAATTAGTAAAATATTGATTCTAATTAATAGTGTCAAAATCATAAATAAAATAAACTTCTTATCGCAAATACCCTCAGACAAATCTTGAGTATTCTTTTCTATTATTTGGGTGTTCTATCTTATGTATTATTACCCTCTTCAAAAACAAATCACCGAATCTACAAAATAATAGAATTATTGGAAAAAAGCCTCTGCGCCCGTGACGTTTACGCCAAAGGAATAGTCAGAATCTTAAAGCTGTGTATTTGACATACACAGCAGAATAAGAGTTCTTCCAAAAAAAGCTTTGAAAACGGAAAGAGATTACTTTCCGAAACGTCAGCAAAATACATTCTGTGTTTATTCCGGTTTATATTATTTGCAAAACATAACCTCTGACTATTCCTTTGGCGTAAACGTCACGGGCGCAGAGGCTTTTTTCCAATAATTCTATTATTTTGTAGATTCGGTGATTTGTTTTTGAAGAGGATAATAATACATGTAGTAGAAAACCCAAATAATAGGAAAGAATATTCGTAAAATGCCACAAATAACTTTCAGACGATAAATTTTGAGTACTTGAGTACTCATTAGCATGTGTAGTAAAATTGTCACCAAGCTTGTATGGAGTAAATTTTTAACTATACAATTTTTAATTAGATAATGGGAGGCGGCACATTTTGTGGTTTAGTTTTAAGAAATGTTGAATATTTAAAGAACACTTTCTTTCAGTTTTCGCAAAAATTCAGTCTAGTCAGTTGAAATTTTGATCTACTTTGTATTTTTCATTCCGATTTTATTTAATAACTGCAAGCTGGATATTTTTAAAACGTAGAAGCTTTCACAGTGACATGATGGTTAAACGAAATTTTCAAATATTGGAAAATATATAGAAGAGATAAGGATACATACATATAGATACATATTACTGCGCCATGCGGCTCCCGCTGCTGGCAACAAACATGGCCCTAGTCCAACCGAGCATAGACGTAGCTAGCCCGGCTAAATGTTTTCTAGGAGTGGCAGCAATGCCTACCGTACGTCGGTAAATCAAATTAATGAAATCATTTTATATGTACCTGCAATTTTTTTATTACTTGCTTTTTTTAACTAACAAAGGAGTCATGCACAATGCTTGTCTTCAAATCTTGCATCCTTTATTTAACAAACTTTCTGACATAATCAATTGATGAAATTTACTAAGATCGGATTACAATGCAGTATTCCACAGTCACTTTTGCAAATATCTGCACATAAGGGGTGCGGGGCGAAAACTGATTAAATATACTTTCCAGCCGGTAACTCCGGCTAAACGTAGAAATCAAAAGTTTTTTCGCTTGATCAGAGACTTCTACGTCCGTATGTCCCCACGCATAATAACGACTATTATTTTTTGGCAATGAGCTATCAAACTGCGGAGTTGGGCCTTAATTAACGTGCGCTTCATCTCTATTTATAAAGGTATGGCCTACCAACACAATAAAGTATAGTAGTAAGTTTTCTCTTAATGTGCTTTCATAAACTGAATATCGAATGAATATCTTTCACGGAATCAGTTCATTTCCATATCACCTTCGAGGTCGAGCTTTTGACGTGATGTTTTAAGTGAAATTCTCAATAGCCATAATGTACTGAAGCTATTTGATATGATTATTCAAACTCAACATTTGCGGTGCCTATATCGTTCAACTCTGTCCACAGCAATCCTTACGGATGATAGTACAATAACTGGGCTTTTCTCTCAGCCACATTACGATCACAGTCTTTCCGAATGTTATAGGTTAACAATAATAAAATAGATGAGTGTTCTAATGCTTTTATAGTATAGAAAGATAACGGTGTTAAGTTTCTTCCAACTTCAAAACTGTGGTTGAAATAATTGTTCACGCCGTGACCGCAATGATTTCGATAAAGCTACGGCACTATCTCTTAGCCAACAAAATCTATGAAAGAAGTAAATGTATGCTCATTCACACTATACTCTTCAATTGCCAAGCGATGGAGTGTGCTAGGATGAAGCCTCTTGCGATTTCAATTTCTTTCTTAAAAGGTTCTTAAAAGCCTAAAAGTAGTAACCTTGCCGATATCTTCCAAAACAACTTCTTCGTTTGTAGTAAAACTAGGACTAAACCAAACTACCCGACAAAGGACGCGAATGTGAAGGAAACCCTCTTCTCCGATGTAGGTAAACAAGGACACGAAGTTCTAGCAAAATTCTAACAAAAAGTGCAGTTGGCTATGGGTATTGCAAGAATATACATATTTGTAGTAAATTACATATATTTAATTTTTTGCATAGGACATAATCCATTAGCTAGTTGTATACATTAAAAGCAAATCTAAACAATACAATGGAGAACTTACTGACGACTAACAATAGGGAAGAAAACAGGGACACCCTCTTCTGGTCCAGGGGTCTATCTGGGTATTAGTAAAG
The DNA here is from genome assembly GCA_963675555.1 of Leptura quadrifasciata. Taxonomy (NCBI): domain Eukaryota; kingdom Metazoa; phylum Arthropoda; class Insecta; order Coleoptera; family Cerambycidae; genus Leptura; species Leptura quadrifasciata. The sequence continues at coordinate 39,073,822 of OY776673.1, forward strand.
ACCCACATGCTAAAGGATAAAAGGTAACTAAACAAAGGGTTAAGAAACACAATGGAACAATTCTAAACCTATAACATCCTATAATATTTGATTTGTAATACTTAGGAAAGGCACTGACTCCTTGTATTTATGTATGTCTTCAGATACAATAGATGCGGGAGATTAGTTGGAGGAGATATCTTCAGTTCTAATAACCGATTAATAAAACTGTTTGTAATTATTCTTATATAGTACGAACACCCAAAAAATATATGAACTAAATCGCAAGGTATTCCGCATAATAAACACATATCTCTATCAGTAACTCCTATCATTTTTAAATATCGTGGAAAGCAAGCATGACTAATTCTTAAACTGGAAATGGTGTTAATCAGATACTTATCTACGTTCTTCTATATGTTACAACCACGGATTATTATTTATATTGTCTTCAATTTGAGTATACCCATTATCTGGGTGGTCGTTTTTAAACTGGATGTAATAGTATAATATATAATATAATACCACCTTCCAAGGTTCCAAGAACATCCTTACTGAGTTTAAATTTTATTGAAGCACCAACTCCTTGGGGATCGGTTTATTTCTGAAAAGTAGGTAGGTACTCTGCGTGTGAAACTTCTGCATATGAAAACATAATTTATTACTCCCATTTTTCCTACTGTTAATAGATTTTGTCTCCTTCTGACATTATTTGACAATATTTTATAACGGAGATTAGATGCATTGACAGCAATTAATCTTAAATTTTTCTGAGAATATGTTTATTGGTATTATCTGAAAAATTTAGATATTGAAGATCACAAATAGGTAAGAGGGAATGTCATGAATCTGGAATCAAAAAACTAAATTATTCCAAAGAATTTGTTAAGCAGAGAAGAAAAGCTACTTCTTAGATCAGCCGCCATCAAAAGATCAATGGCCCGAGCTAGATGAAATAGGAACAAACTTTAAGATCATCATCAAAGCATAATGTACATGTACCTGTTATCTTTATACCGTAAGATATGTATGACAATATTCTATACTTACTGTGTAAGTCTTATGGAAAATTAGTATTACACATATATACTCTGGTGATGCAATAAATAATTATATTATATAGTTACTGGAGCTTCCTGTAATTTCAAAAATGCAGTGATATGTTTGGTAGTTTGTTTAAGGCAGGAAGCATAAAATGAGTTGAATATCGTTTGTATTTCTTATTTAGTAATTGGGATTAAATATATTGATTGATTGATTTCCTTCTCCAACTTTCGAAGCGAATAAGACGAGGTTACTACACCTACTCACAATTGACGGAAATATGCTTAATTCAGTAGCAGGTCGGGAACCTTAATATCCGCACAAGCTGGTGACGTCTTGTTTACTTATTTAAAATAAGGTGATTTTTTTCTCTTATATTGTTACTAAGCATAAAGGTACAAAAGCATCTATAAATATTTTTCTAAAAATACCGCATGCAGGTGATATGCTTCCCAGAAATGTTTAAGTTTTCAATATATAATATGTAAACCTGTTCGCTTTAAAAATGTTATGAATATCAGGCATTTTAAAGACACGGAGTCAGAGCAGTGGTTCGTGACGCTTGAAGCGGCATTTAATATTTTAGAGTGAACTATCGAAAGAAAATTATTTGATGTTCTGAATAATGAAGTACTGGGTTTTTCTCTGCAACAGATCCGAATACGTTTACTTTCAACGAAGTAATATTTATGGTGAAGCTGAATTTTTTTTTTATTCTGCAAGCGAGACGTTAGTAACGGGTGGCAATATGAAACTTATATACGTTCATAAAACATTATTAAAATTAAATTGTATTTGGGAGTACACCAAAGCCATTGATAGTTTTAAGAAAGTTTTTTTTGAAAAACTGTATCTTAAAAGCAGTTAAAACAGCTATTAGATATACACTAAAGTCCACATTTATCATGCATTTATAATTTAAGGATAGATTTATTTCATGTGGGACAAATTATAAAGATTGTATACACTCGTCAAAAAGAAAACAAATGAACAATTATGGTAAATTCAACATTTACAATAATATATATACAATAATTCAACATAAATAATAGGTACAGATACATTACAAAAATGAAAAACAGTATATGTATATATGTGATTTGTATAAAAGACATAGAAAATAAATAGGTTCATAAAAAAGGTTAAGTGACTCTTTGGTTTAAAATATTCAATAAATTCCTGAATCTCATAAAAGACCATGTCTTTCAGAAAACTTTAAATTTTTTAGTTTGAACATGTTTCCAATGAAATCATAACATATATATTTTTATTGGTAGATATCTATAGCTATTAATATTCTATGACAAACGAAAATGTGGCGCAATCATAGGGTTATGTCTAGTGTTGTAATTAGTTTGCACTTCATATTCATTAAGATGGTTGTGAGAATAGACAATCATTCAAATATGTACTGATTTGTTGATGTAAGTGTTCCCAAATTTTTAAAATGGGGGTCTACATGTGTTGTTATATTTTGAGTTAGTGAATTTTCTAATTGCACGTTTCTGTAATTTTAGTATTTTAGATGCATGAGGAGATCCCCCCAGAGTATAATGTCATAAGACATTATGAAAGAAATCGTGATATGTCATTAGAATTATACTTTTATCGACTAGGCCCGTAAGGTTTTTTTAATAGGTAGATAGAACTTGACAGATTTTTGGATAGACTCTATATGTAGGCTTCCCAAGCTTACTGTCCAGAGTTAAACCTAAGTATTTAACTGGATTATTAATTCAATCAAGATATGTGTATTTAAGCTGAAAATAAGTGTTTCAGTTTTATCCTGATTTAACTTTAATTTGATATTATAAAAGTAATCGTTAATATGACTCTGTATTTTTTCCATTGTTATCCTGAGATGTTTTAGGTTTTATCTGATGATAGCAGAGCTGTATCAAAAGCGTATATAACATTTCCGGAGGGAAAGTTAATCGATATGTCATTAATATATAGTATGAATAATATTGGTCCCAAGGTAGATCCCTGGGGAATGTTTAAGAGATCTTAGTATTGGTGTCGTAGGAAACACACAAATATCTGTTCTTAATATAACTTGAAATTAAGGATAAAGCGGGTCTTATAATGTCATATAAAAATATGTCAAAGGGATTTGACATTTACGTCATTAAAGATTTACAATTTCCCATTCTGAGTCGTTTGGGAATATTGGAACTAAATATTGTAACTTTCAATAATGATTCTGATGTGGTAATGACCATTAATAATAATAATTTAATTAAAATTGATGTTGCAACAGAATTTCCTAAACTTTTTGCAGATTTAGGAAACTTTAAGAATGAACTTGAAATTAAAATTAAAGAAAATGTAAAACCTTTTGTCCAGTAGGTACCAAGAGTAGTTCCTCTTACTATATTAGGCAATTTAGAATAAAAAATAAAGAGATTAATTAAATTGGAAATAATTGAACCTATAAATGAATATACGGAGTGGGTGGCTCCGATTGTTGTAGTGCCTAAAGGGGATTCTGTTCGTCTTTGTATTGACTATACAAAATTAAACGAAAATGTTTTGAGAAATTATTAACCAATAAATAAATTTGAATATATTTTAGCATAATTAAAAAATGCAAAATTAGACTAATAGGGTTTTCCCACTAATTTTATTTTAACAATTTGTGTCGTGAAAATGATATAATAAAACATTATATTAATTTACAACAATTTACTTTTCTAATAAGAATTATTTCTTAGAAAATATCGTTAAAACAACTTGCTGATAATTTCACTGCTTTTTAAACGGGCATTTTTACGCGCCAGAATTACGTATCTACCCGGAAAACCAATGAGATTATGGATATAATTAGTTTGTAATAGATTCTAACTGTGTGTTAAAGAAAGCTTTCCTCTAAAACTTCTCTGAATTTCAATTTGTAATGCTTGTACTGTGATTGGTCTAAAGCAGTGGACGTGTAAATATTGGCCAATCAGAATCCAGATAAATGCCGCACAAGTTATTCGTGAAAACGTCGGACATTAATATTTTGTACTGTAGTTTAGGTTTAACCTTCACCGACATTACACATCAGATGACTATTAATTCTACAATCAAGATGGAATCAAGTGGAAGAGGGATATGTTAAAGATGCCGCTAATAATTTACCTAAAGTAGAAAAGTGCTGAGTGCTGCCAATAAATAGAGATTATGTTATGTTAACAGAGACCAAGATTAATAAACAATTTTGAACAGAGACAACCTCTGTGATTGGATTTCAGGGTGTTGACATCACAACGCGCCAATTTATGGCTATTTAAAATGAATCCAATATTTTTCAAACTTCAAGTTTTCTTTTTGTTACTATTAGTAAAATTAATAAGATAATAAATATGCCATAAATCATTTTTTTACGTGAGTTAAGTATTTCAGCAATAATTTTTTTTTCTGGGAAAACCCCATTGTGGTTTTATCAAATAAAGTTAAAGGAAAGTTGTCATAACACCTTTTGGAAGATATTTCTTCAAAAGGCTTCCGTTTGGTATTTCTTGCGTTCCAGAATATTTCCAAGGTTTATTTTCAAGAATTTGAGAAGGAATTGCAGGAGTACTAGTACAGATTGATGATGTACTCATATTTGCCGATACTCTTGAAGAACGTGATAGAATTTTAAAAGTTGTATTAGCTAGAATAAATAATGAAGGAGTAACCTTAAATAAAGCAAAATGTGTTTTTGGCAGTGAGGAAATAATTTATTTGGGTCATAAAATGTTTAATAAAGGAATTTGAATTGATAGTAAATAGATTGAAGCGATAAAGCAATTACCTATCCCTAAAAATAAAACAGAATGGCTCAGATTATTAGGCATGATTAATTTTGCTGCTAAATTTATTTCGAAGAAAACCGACATATTTGAACCATTAACTTAACTATTAAAATCTAAGGGAGTTTATCAAAATAAAAGTTTTCAGACAATTATCAACGTGCTGCAAAGGGCATCTTCTTTAGCAATCTTTGATTATTCAAAAAATAATTGTTATAAGTGCTGATTCATCTTCATATGCTTTAGGGGCCTCTTTATTGCAGTTACTGCTTCAAATCAATATGAGGTAGTAGTATACTATTTATGTTTATTGACTGATATGCTCAAATTGAAAAAGAAGCATTGGCTTTGATCTGGGCAGCAGAAAAATTTTCGTAATATGTTGTGGGAATTCCGATAATTTTCGAAACAGATCATAAGAATCAACAACAAATTTTGACTACAAAATCTTTGGATAATCTATTGCCAATGTTGCAAAGATTCAGAATGAGATTAATGCGCTATAACTATGATATAGAATATATTCCTGGTAAACAAGTTGTAATAGCAGATACTTTATATAAATATTGATTTAAATAATAAGATAGAACAGAAGGAGGAATTAACTTTGGAAGTAGACACTTTTGTAATGTCTGTTATTAAAAGTTTGCCTGTTAACAATTATTATTTAAAAAAAATACAAAATGCACAAATGGAAGGTCCAATTTGTAGCCAGTTAATCGAGTTTTGTTTATCAGGTTGGCTTCGGAAAGAGAAATTGCCTAGAGAACTATATTCTTACCACTAATTTTTCAGAAGAATCATTATTAAAAGGTTCAAGAATTATAATACCTAAAATTTTACAAGAAGAATGTTCAAATTTTATTCATACTGGCCATCAGGGCATTGTCAGATGTAGAGATCGAGTTAAGCAAAGTATTTGGTGGTTATGTGTTTCAAATAAAGTTGACAATTTAATAAAGCAATGTAAAATATGTTTAGAGTTTAGCACAAATCATAAAGAACCATGAATTCAGGAACCTTTACCTAGCAGACACCGTGGCAAAATATAGTAATAGATTCATTTAAATATTAAAATTGGCGCTTAATCATTACAGATTACTATTCTCGTTATTTTGAGATAATTCCATTAAACAATAATTTATCATCTCAGTTAATAATTTCTAAAATCAATGAGATATTTGCAAGATTTGATATACCTGAAATTGTCAGAACTGATAATGGACCTCAATTTTTGTACGAGTATAAAAAATTTGCAAAAGAGTTTAATTTTGTACATATTACAAACAGTTCTTACTTTTCTTATTCAAACGGTGCTATTGAAACTGTTGTAAAAATTTCTAAGAATTTATTTTTTTTAAACCCAAAAGATAAAATTTTTGATGTACTATTAGCGTATAAAACCACTACATTGTTATGTTGATATAGTTATTTATGGGACGGAAATTAAAAACTAATGTTCCAATGTTGCCAAGTAAATTAAATAAATTTGTTAATCCTAGTAAGACTTTGATTTTTGACAAAAATACCATGCAAATGGAAATTTGGAAGGAAATAATGATATCAATAATATCGATGACCTTAAAGGAATAGTAGTTGATAATTAGTGTGATGATGGATTATTTGTTATTTCGAATAAGCCCTGTGATGACGAAATTAGAGAATGTAAAAGTTTAGATGCCTTTACTCAGTTTACCTGTAAATGAATAGAATTAATGCTTGCGAAAAAAATTCAGTAAATCCTGGTAGGATACCTAACTTGTTGGTTTAACGACTATGTTACTGAAGTTATTATTTATATTTTTATGTCTTAAAGAAGGGGATGTTGTATTAATCTAGTAACATTATATATTTTAGTTGTTTTTAAATAATTGAACGTTTTTATTATGATATCTTCTAATTGACTTGTGATACATATTAAATTGTTAATGTATATCTGAAAGAGCTTTTATTATAACATAACATGGACGACTACCTTTTTTACACTTTGGTAAATAAGAATAATGAAAATAAATTAGAATTCGATAAATGTTTGCCAAAATATCAATTCCATGGGAACCTCGATATACTTGGGGTTTAAATAAGATTTCTCAAAGCTAGAAAAGGGTAGAAAAAGTTGATAGTCCGGTGTCCAACGCCCCTTTTTTAAAGTGATTACTAACAGGCCGAATTTTCGTGAGTGGCTTCGTTTTGACGAGTCTTCCAACAATTCTCTCTGCGAAAATTCTCGGTAGAGGTATGCAAAGTTCTACGCAACCGCTAAACATGTTGATTGTGGAACTGATACTTCATGGCATAGGATTGGAAAACCTGCCAGAAAATTTGTAGGACAATTTGACCATTCGATTTCAAAAATTAATCAAACGGTAGTGTAAAAATCAGCCCGTTGGTGTAAAAAAACAGGGAGCTGCGCTTGTCTTACAAAAGCGATGTAAATATGTGAAAATAACGTTCGAAGTCCGTAAGAGACTAGCCGTTGGACTATTTTATAGAAATCAATATACTTAATGTACGAGAATCTATTTCACAAAACACCAAATGACTTGAACTTAGACTAGAATATACTATCTACTCGACACACATTTCACCAACTATGCTAGCATCATCCGAAGATGAGTTTTAATTACATCATGATGATGCTAACATGGTTGACGAAAAGCGCGACTTAAGTTTTTTTTAATTAGCAATATTTTCAGATATATCACAATGTCTGCTATATCAACTGATATCGTAAGAATATACATTTTTAAAATAAATATTTATTATATAATGAAATCTTAAATTACGGAAGTGCTTTTATCTCTATCATTAAAATTTTTTCACAAGTACACTTGTCCAGAATAGGATGCACTCATCACTCATTAAAAACGCTTCAAAGTAAATCCGATATTGTTTATTTATTTTACACACAGAATCATGTCTTTTAAAAATCATATTTCCGGTTTTTAAATTGTTCGGTTTATTTATGTTCTATAAATATCTATTATTTCGTTCGAAATAAAACAAACAAATCGACACAAAGTAAATGGTATATGATAATAATCTAAACAAAGCATCGTTTACGCTCATGCTTCAAAACGGTAACGATTTCAAAATAATTATTTGATGTATGAAACAAACAAAACATGCTTATTACTCTCAAAGGGATTGACATCATTGCGTAGTTTATTTGTGATCAGCGAAATCACAGAACATACAGAACATAATTTGTTTATGATAAATTGAACCTGGTATTGTTACACTGCTCTCGATATTATCTATTCAATTATAAAATGTAAAATATTAATTAAGTAATAAACCTTTCATATAGCCGGTTATTAATTTCATTTATGAAAATAATGGATACAGAATCTCGATGAAAAAATAAATATTTGCCGCGTCCCAGATTTTATTTTCAGCTAAAACAAATTTAATACTGGGCGGGAACCAATAAAATAAATTTAATTTAGTACAAATGCAAACATTTGAACAAATCGAAACGCCTCCTTAAAATATAAATATTTGTTTCAATGAAAAAATATTCCACCAGCCGGCATCGGCACCGTGAAAATCGATACCTTACTGTTATATCCAGAAGGAACATGTTTTCGAATTTTATTTATAGCCACATATAATTAAGTCAAACTGATTTTGATTATAAAATAAACACATCAATTTTTTTTTCATCCAAGTAGCGAAAAAAATTAACTTCATTTCAGGAAAATCACAGAAAGTACGGTTCAATTAATTTCTCAACCATATTGAAAAATATATATATTTTTTAATTACCCAAGTTTCGAGAAACAATTAAATCCTTAGTTTTTAAAACAAAAAACGCTATTATTATGATATACCAGGTTTCATAGAAAAATGACAGTAAACGTTCATATGCAAGGGCAAAATGTAAAATAAATTTAAAGAAATTATTGACCAGAAGTAAATAATTTTACTTTTATAAAAATAACTAGATTTCAGAACTTGACGTGGTGAACCTGGTTCAGAAATAGTTAATTGGTAAATAATGCGGTACGTCTCAGGTGGAGTGTCCCACTTAAAGGCATCGTCCCCGACTGAGAGTTTCGCGGACAATAACCCCGTGAGGTTATTTGCTACTACACAAAAATGTTAAATGACAAACAGGATCAAATATCAAGTTTTATATTACTGAATATTAATTTGTCTTTGTTCAGAACGATTATGTAAAATATTATTTTATTGCAGTTTGACTAAGGTGAAGTGTCCCACTTAAAGGCAGCGTCCTCGACTGAGAATTTCACGGGCTAAATAGTCGTTAGACAAAATTAAAATAAAATTGAAATTTACAGTTCAAATCTTCGGCGTAACACATCTGGAGTGTCCCACTTAAAAGCAGCGTCCCCGGAGAGTATTATTCACGATAAAATGTTTTCCCCGGATAAGCTGGATACGATCGTTAAATTCAAAGTGGTTACAGGTTGCTGAGGGCGGAATTTATCAAACTAAAACAAAGACCATTTAAAATTATATGAATCAATACTGAAAATATTCCAAGTCCAAATTGCCAAAATAAAAATAGATATGAATTCGACACAATACATTCTTACCAAAATAATCGGCTGGTCAGGTCAGCAGTTGAAAACCAAAGAGGACCTCAGCAGTGGCCCGTTTCATGACTCGCCGTGCTGGGCTAGAAATCATCCTATCGAGCGCACATTGCACGGTTATATGTGAGCTAGACAGTCATTAATTGACGGAGTGACAAAATGTTTATAACTGGCAGCGTTAATTGATATAAATAATTATTTTTGGGCAAATTAGATAACTGGAATCGATAGTAAATAAATTACTTATATCAATTCGGAGAAATAATGAATTTAATAGCCCCAATTTGTGGGCAGGAATTTGTGGTAATGAAATAATTGGACTAACAGAATTACCAAATAGATTAAATAGTGGAATCTATTTAAATTTCTTGCAACAAACATTGCCATATTTGTTGAAAGATGTAACTTTGGCGACGCGCACACGTATGTGGTATATGTATAATGGCGCCCCAGTGCATTTTAGTCTGGCGGTTCGAAATTTTTTAAATACACAATTTCTTCAACGATGGCCTTTACGTGGTGGACCGGTTGGATGGCCTGCTAGGTCACCCGACTTAAATCCAATAGATTTTTATTCTAGGGGCATCTTAAATCGCTTGTTTACCGCGATCCAATTGACACTTTGGAACAATTGCAGCAACAAGTTTTGATATGCATAGAGATCATAAATAATAATCCTAATTTATCCAATGTGTTGAAAGGAGTAGGTATGTCTTTCTTCGTCGTGCTGAAATGTATATTAATACTGTAGATGGAGGACATTTCGAATAATTTATGTGAATAAACAACACTGGTGAGTTATCATTTGTTGCATGTCACTGTGCAATTATTTTCGTGGAAAATTATTTTATTTTGCTCAATTTCCAAGAATCAAGGAATCGATAACCTTTGTCTCCTTTGTTAATCCAAGCCGTGAATGCCCGGCACCGGCGGCCGGCTCAAGAACAAAAGCGCCTTTTTTGACTTTTATGATTTTTTTAAAGCTAAGTGATAAACGTCGTTGATTGCCCCATGAAACTAATGACACCATGTATAAAGCTACGCCCTTTCCTCTATCATTCCGTAATAGTTTGTAGCCTAGTATTTTGAATGTACTGCCTGGAATATCAGAATGTAATCAAGTTTCAAACCACCCAATAAATGACAAAGAATCATCTGAAACAAAATCTAAAAACATGTCAATGCCAACACATAAAGAACGAACATTAAAGTGGCAGCTAGTAAACCATGTATTGTTGATCATCTACTTACCGTCGAAGTAAGTCTCCAGTAAATATCTGCTAAATAATATTTACCTGCTCAAGATCTGTCAAAAGACCGAATATGCCTATTTGCGGCTCCCCTTACTATTGCATACCCGTTTTCATATTTCATATTTCAAAACATACGACATAATTCCATAGATCGCAAGTTAGTCATTTCATATGACTAACAAAACTAACAGGACCTACTAATAAGAAATTACTTTGTTAATGTTTACAACGATTTTATTTCAACTGCTTCATTCATTACTCTACATTACTCCATAATAAAATCCTTTAAATCAATTTGAAAAGACGGCTTTTATTTTGAGTGACTCCTGGCCTGTGCGCTATTGAAATTGGGACCAATATAACTGAATCACTCTGTACTTCATTGTTAAGTAACAGTACACATATTTTAAATAAAATAATAATCTAACAATTCATACTCAGTAATGATAAAAAATTGTTAATTTTGCTATCTAATAAATAATTAAAATGTTCGTTATTTATTAGTCAATAAATGACAGATTGTTAGCGTAATAACTATTAAAAACCATAAATTAAGCCATAAAATAGAATTATATGTAATTATTTTTATACGCTTTATTTGATTGTGTGGATGTTTTCCTGTGAGTAGCGGAAAGAAGCGATCTTGGTTATGCGGTAGTAAGGATGAGTCACACAAAGAGCAATTTAAATTTGTTGAAGACAGACAGAAAATGACATTTCCCTTTGTTTGCTCAACGACCAGATTTAGTGAAGTGTACGATTCCGTTAACTTAAGTCTGACGCGGCTCCTTTAAATAAAATAAAATAATTACTCACCATGCGACCCAATTTTTTACTGAAATGGAAAAACTTAGATCTCGTTTTCGTATTATGTATGGTGTAATAATTAATTATTCATTGGTTTCACATGCTTTTTCCATAAACCGTCAAAACCACTATAACCAAATATTTAATCAGTTCAGTTTTTATTAACCCAATAACAATAATTGGTAGGTATTTATTGCAGTTTTTCTGAATTATAACATTTGTATTGCGTTAATTCATTAATTGACGTCTAATTTAACATTTACCTATACAATAGTATTAATACACGCATCAAGACGTGGTATTAAGATTGCTTAATCTTTTGGTAACAAAAGAAATTCCATTAAGAAAAAATAAAAAATAAAGATGTCTTAAGCCCATAACTTAATGGAAGAACTTAAGTAAAATTTACAGAGGGGAACAAAAATACTGCTACAAATGATAATAATAATATTTAAGAAATTGTATGTGTAAGTGCATCTTTTATTTATTTAGCGATAAATTAATAGTGGGGGCAGAATAACTTCTTTCTCAAAAACGGCCCTAGCAGTTTTGATCAAATTTAGCACATGGATACTCCCTTAGTACTAGTATGAGATGACATGCCTCGTTAATTTAAATAATGCAGGGACGGAGTTTGTGGGATGTAAGGTTAAAAGAATTAAATATTTTTTCTCTAAATGATTTCAACGATTGTTGATTAAATTTTGAATTAGGATAGTTCCTTAGTATTAACGTAAGATAAAATGACTATTTGCTTCTAGAAAATTCAAGGAGGGATGATGCAATGGCTTAAAGAATGAAATAATTTTTTCTCTAAAACGGTTCTATCGATTTTAATCTAATTTAACACCTAGATAATTCCTTAGTACTAGTATGATATGGTATGACTAGTTGCTCCTAAAAGATATAGGGACGAGAGCTGTGGAAGTGAAGTTTAAAAGAATTAAATGATTTTTTGCTAAAACGATTCTGAGGTTTTAGATTTGAAATGTAATTTATAACAACAAAATATAGTTTTCAATATTTATAAATACCAGTACCAGGATATATTAGTCCAGCTCGTTCCTAAATGAGAAAGTTTGTCTCAGTTGGATGAGTCGGATCGATTTTTCCAATGTGATACTGAACACCAACGAGCTCCCTTGTTCGGTAAAAATAAAATATTTCGGCAGAGCTTGGAACTTCTTGAGAGAAACCCTGGGAGCCCTTGATGCACTTAATTAGTAGATTTGAGAAGGTGGGAGGGTTGCACTTGAAGATGTTGGACAGGGCCAATAGCTACGCCCTGTATATTGTCCTGGTGTCTGGAGTTGCACGGACTCTAAGTGAAAGTTTTGAATGCTCACTATATTTTAAAATGGGTCCAGGTGGAAACCCACATCCTGTATATGAAGCGTTTTGAGCTTCGGATTCGATAAAGTTCCGTTTAAAAGTCAAAAATCGCTTTAGTTTAAAATTTGAATTTTCGTCGGGTGAAATTGCAACACCCTGTATATGAAATTATGACGTAGCACTGTTACTGAATGTCTAAATTGATTTCTGAATCACTAAATTTAAATTATTTGAAAATTTGTCTCTTTTGAATTTTTTTGTAGACTTCTGAGTCACCCTGTATGTGGTGACTGGGTGAATAACACTTGCTTCTAATGGTAATGACTATTTTGATTTATGTTCGACGGTTTAAGTTTAACAAATTTATTTCAGTTTTTGTTGCAGTCCCCAAATTGGTAACTCTTCGACAATAATAATTCTGGCTGGGAAAATTATTTTTGGGTTCATAGTTTTGTTTAATAATCACTTTTTTATTTATGCATGGAGGCAGGGTAGATTATTTGTAGAATTTTCTTAAAATTAGGGCACTAGGTGCGGATTTGATTCGATGCGCGGGAGCATAGTAAATAAAAATATAATTAAAAGATTAGGGAACTAGGTGCGAGAAAGAAAAACGTTTTTGACTTGGTGACGCCAAGGAAGTTGTAGCAGAGAGCAATCCCGCAATTTTTACAAACCACTACTTTATTAATCACTTAAATTACAACAAATCCTTAAAAACAACACAACTAATAATAACTTTAATCTAACATAAATTCACTACTTTAAATCACAACTTGTTACTGTTCATCTGATCACTTGTCATCTCATATCTAACTCTCCCTGTATATCAGAACTGTACTGTATACTGAACTGAACTATCCTCTATATATACACACTTTGAATGTATTAGAATCTCCTTCTAGAACCTCGTCGAATATGCTGGAATCTTCTGGTTTTCTCTAGATGCTAAATAGCGGTTCGCTAATTACATCTCTCTCCAATAGAGTATCAATGATTCAATAGACCTGTTCTTGTAAGTACTCGATTATCTTTTTAACGGGGCGAGCGCAGATGCGTCTTTACTATGTACATACTTCGATATGCAATGTAAAGCAACGTTAGGCACGGTTAGTATTTGGATGGGCGAGCGTTTCAAGGAAGACCATGCCCTCGCCTCACATATCTTCCAGCGGCTTGTATATCAGTGTATGCGCGGAAGCTATGCAACCTTAGGCGAGGCTTGTGTAGGTGATATACCATCCTTCGGAGGGATGTAAAGCCGTCGGTCCCTTGTCTATTAAATGTTAGGCAAGTAAAAGATCCCTACTTATGGGAGGAGGTTCGCCAAAATTCCTGGTTGGGGGTAGCTCGTCTACAGGCGTCGGTGATAGGCCTCAGTATCGGAAATGGACCGACGTTAAATAAATGTTAAAAATATATATCTTTTTCAGCTAAAGGATAAAGAAAGACAATTATAATCACGAAGAGAAGTATGATTATTTTTCCCGTTTTCGGCATCCTCGAAAACGGGCGGTATATACATTTTGCGGGTGATATAAAGAAAAAACGATTTTCACACCCGGTGTTCGTTAGCTGTTAGACGAGTTGGGGTCGGAAGAAATGTTTAACATTACCACCGTGTTCAGCATCCTCGAAAACGGGGGCGGGGGGGTTACGCTACGTTTTACCGATAAAAAATAAGCGTTTAACCCCTTTTGGGGGTGGCTTTTCACCATTTGGGGGGCTGCGCTACTCTAAAGAGAAATTTTACCAGCACCATCGTGTTTAGCATCAACGAAAATGGTGGAAAAGCTGCAACTCTCGTTGCATAGCAAAATATTTACAAGCTCGTCCGACTTACACACTCTCCACTATTATGACACTTAACAATAAGCAGACGTAAAGTTTATGGCAAAAAAAAACTCAATGTCGATGTATGCACTTTCCTCATATGCTACATATATGGGAAATTAAAAAATAAGGGTCGTGGATATTCGTCTGACAATCGGATGAATAACGAGGCTACTAAATGTCCGAAAGTCGATTTTATTTATTTAGAGACAAAAAATTTGGACGGAATAGTAAAAGAAAAAATGTTTAGGGAAAGAAAGTTTTAACAAAACTCGCGACACGGATTAATAAAATTACATTTTTAGACGGAAAATTTTTTACTTTCGATATCACAAAATTTAAAAAATTGAAGAAACCAACAGGATTTGAACTCGGATGTATTCCATTGCTTTCAATTCGAGTATCCAATCCAATCAACAGATTTATTAGATACAACAAAAATACATATGTCCTCCCCAAGCCTCAACTCGGAACCGACTATGCATCAATAAGCGATACGTGATGAGGGTTACAGGACCAGGCGTGGCAAGGCTGGTTCTGTGAAAAAATAATAAAACTTTCCCTACATATCTCTTACCTGAATGGGAATTAAAACAGGTAATAATATTCATTAACGCCAACAATGGCTAAAAACAATTAAAACACTCTAAAAACTATTGTCACAAAACACTGATAAAGTTTGGCTGCTGGTGCGGGTAGTTCAACAATTCCAGTATCTTTACACACTGAGCTACACGAGGACAATTCTATTATAAAACATGTAATATGTAAGTACTAGAAAATCATAACACGTTTAGTTATTTGAGAATGTACGTTTGTCCTATGAATATGCACTATTTGACATTGAAAATAACTTAAATACTTCATATAAAGACGAATTTAATTGCAGTATGAGACGGCTTTTAACCCAAATAAATAATAATTCATAATTACGATTGACAAATCTTTGCAGTTTGAGAATCGCTGAACTTATGGTAGGATATATTATTTATCTCCCTCTATTCAGTGTATATTTCATATTTCCGTCTCTCTTTGGATGAGAGAGCAGCTTGGTAGATGTAAATGAACAATGTATTTGGGCTATTGCTTTAACTTTGTACGCAAAAGAAATGAAGTCGTATGAGTAGTGCCAGTTCATATACACGCAAAGTTAAAGTTTACTAGACTTTATTCAAAATTATATTTCCAATGTTACAAATAAGCCACTCGTACACAAATGGAAATTAAAGACGAGATATACCATCCTTCGGAGGGGATGTAAAGCCGTCGGTCCCTTGTCTATTAAATGTTAGGCAAGTAAAAGATCCCTACTCTTCTTAAGGGAAGAGGTTCAGCAAAATTCCTGGTTGGGGGTTGCTCGTCTACAGGCGTCGGTGTTAGGCCTCAGTAGCGGATATATAATATATAATGTATATAAAAAAAATAAGAAATTAAAGACAATGATTGAATAAATTAATATTGAAGAGTCTAATGATTAATTTATTAAAAACTTGAAAATTTTTACATATAATGTAATATAATATTCACAATTTAAAATGAACAATTTTATTCTCGCACTTAAGCGGAGCTTTTAATGTAGATCAGAAAACAGATATTCATTATAAAAATAATACTCTCATTTACCTTATTACTAATCAAATGTCTAAATTTGACCATCATAATGTCCAGTGGCGTTCAAGGTGGGATTAGTTAAGCCACTGTTCAAAACCGGAGACAAATCGGAAATAATAAATTACAGGCCTATTTCTCTTGTTTCGACAATTGCGAAAATCTTTGAAAAAATTATCAAAGCTAGAATTGAGAGCTACCTAAATAAATATAATATTATTTCCAATAAGCAGTTCGGTTTTAGAAGCGGCGTATTAACTGAGGATGCCATAGCTTACTTAACAAACGATATATATATACATCTTTAGATCATAAAAAACCTACACTATGCATTTTCATCGACCTGGCCAAGGCATTCGATACTGTTAGCCATGTACAGCTGCTAAAAAAATTAGAAAAAATTGGCTTTAGAGGTAAGGCTTACCAATTAATGCAAAGTTATTTAACGAACAAAACCCAATGCGTGAAAATTAACGATAAAACCAGTGAACAAAAAAAATATTGAGTATGGAGTACCCCAGGGAACGGTACTTGGGCCAATATTATTTAATATATATATTAATGATCTCCTAAATATACCAATTATGGGTAAGTTACTTAGTTTTGCCGACGATACAGTAATCATAAACAAGGCCGACACCTGGAATAATCTTAAAACGCTGTCAGAGGAAAACTTTAAAAAGGTGAAAAATTGGTTTGACTATAATCTTCTGACAATTAACTATGACAAAACTAAGTATCTTCCTTTTACCTCATATCAAAATAATCTGCCGAATCTCGGACCTCTTCATATCAGTTGTGGCAATAATTCAATAATGTCCATTAACGAAGCAGATCATATCAAATACTTAGGAATCATAATAGACAAACACCTCAGATGGAATCTGCAAATAAACAATATTGTAAAAAAATTACGCCCACTCCTCTCAAAATTTAAATATCTTAAATTATTTTTAAATGCATCCCAACTTGATATACTATACTATTCTCTCGTGCAGTCACAACTAACTTATGGAATCATTGGTTGGGGTGGAGTAAACAATAATTACCTAAAAACATTAAATACGATTCAAAAATGGTTCTTAAAAATAATGTACAATAAAACCTTAACTTACCCCACAAATAACCTATACGATGAAGCTAAGAAACTGGATATTAGACAGTTATTTTGCAAAAAAATTCTATTACACTTATTCAGTAATAAGCAGCAACTAACATATAGTGAACACTGCCACAACACACGCAGCAGAAGCATTATAACGATAAAACCTAAAGTTAATAAAACAGTGGGTCAACGAAACTACACTTACATTGCCCCTCAAATCTATGATCTAATCCCACACGAAATGAAAATCATAACGACACCTAATCTCTATAAGAAAAAAATTGATGCATGGTTATTGGATACTCCAAGGCAAGTAATACATCACATAATCTAAATGAAGATATATGCATAAAAAAATAATAAATAATAAAATATATATGTGTATACATATATGTATGTATATATGTGTATATGTGTATGTATGTATGTATGTATGTATGTATGTGTGTATATATGTGTTTATGTATATACAAATGAATAAATAAAAAATAACTCGCGGATTCTAGTTGATTATGTTTATTTACATAGCATAGGTTGATAAACCTCAAAGAAATCTGTAAGTATGTAGCCTATACCCCATCTTACAAGTACTTAGTACTTCGCGGGGTCAACTATTTATTTACAAATCATGATGTAAAGGGAGAGGGGAAGAAGGGTGTGTGTATATAAATATATGCACTCTCTTTTTTCTTTTTCCTTTTTCTCTTATTCACTTTTATTTGTTTGTAATATTTCTTGTTTGTTATATATACTCCTTGTACTCTCCACTTGTATTTCTATTTGTAAATAAATTATTATTATTATACAGGGTGGGGCAATAGTGCGTCGGACCTCGATATCTCGAGTTCTACGATAGCTAGAAATCTTTTAAAAAATTGCAAGTAAGCTAGATAAAAAAGTCCTCCTGTTTCGAATTCTGTCAGGGGGATTTACCAATAATTGTGGCAGATAGATATTACATGTTCTCCAATAATTCCTCCCCAAATGTTTATAGACCATCTGTGTTGGTTATCAACTTGCATAAAAAAGTGAAGATTTTCGGAAGCATAATAAAGGAAATTGTGCCTATTAACAAGTCCAATTTTATGAAAAATTGCCTCATCACTGAATAAAACAGTATTGAAAAGTTGACATTATGTTGCATTTCACCTCTGGCTTAATTACAAAATTGTAGGCGCTTTTGAAAATCGTCATCAGATAGTTCCTGGTGCATTTGAATATGGTGTGCATGCAACTTATTTATTTTTAAGATTCGACCCACAGACCGTCTACTTATTCCTACTAATGAGCTCACTTCTTTCTGTTTGACTAACATGGGGATTCTCAACCATTGCCAGCACACAGAAAACTCATTTTCTTCGTTCACAACACGTTTTATTCTTTCACTTTTTTATATTCGACATTTCGAGTTTCCAAGAATCTATCGAGAACGTTTTGGAAGCTGCTAACATCAGGAATCCTTCTTTCAGGATAACGTTGGTGATAAATTCTATTGGCAAGTAAACAATTTCTATCTGACTCACCCAAAACAAAAGCCATGTCTACAAGTTCCGCTTTATTAAAATTCATATTGTAAAGTTCCAAATATTTTAAATTCAATACAAATTGTAACACCCGATAAGTGTGATAAATGCTCCTTTGTACACGACAATTTATACCAAACTGAGGTTTTATTGCTTGTGGAATAACGAAAACAGCAGGAAAATGTACAAAAAAAACATTACAGTAAGGGGTCGGTTAAATACTGTTTACTTATTTCAATGAATTGGAAGAAATGGTTTCACTGAATGGCCTCATTTCAAAATTGCATAAAGACGTGTGTTAATCAAAATGGGTAACACGTTATAACACCTGTTATAAATTTTTCTATTGAATTATTTGACGGAATCTCTTCTTTTAAGTTTATTCTTGAATTTGACACTTATTTATTTATAAAACGAAAATGGTTGCAATTAGCCATAGGGAAAAATATTCGTTATTCATTTCTACATCGTCAAAAAATATACGGGATGTTCCATTTGAAAAAATTGAGAAAATTCAATTTAAAAAGTTCTTAATTTATAAAACGAAATTGGTCGCAATTAGCCCTAGGGAAGTACTTACAAAAAATATTCTCCTTTCATTTCTATATCACATCGTTGAAAAATATACAGGGTGTTCCATTTGAAAAATTGAGAAAATTCAATTTAATATTTTCTTAATTGAAAAATAATTTTTGACCTCCCTGTACATTTTTAGGAAATGAAAATGATTCAAAAATGTAGATGTTTCGTAACTGGTATTCACATAAGTTTTTCTTAAAACCCATGTGACTGTGGTGATTTTTTTAATATCCATCTGCAGATTGCATTATTTCAACAAAAAAATTCATTACATCCAAGTGGTTGGGAGATATTCAATTCTACTATAGGAATGAATAGAGCCGCTTCAAAAAATATGCTGATATACATAGCATTCCATTTTTAAAAAAGGCACTTAATCCTGTAATTTCGTCTTGGCTCGCCCTATATGTTCGAAAATAATTTCCAACTATAGACTTTTTTGTCTAGTTTACTCGCAATTTTTAAAAAAAATCTAGCTATCGTAGAATTCGAGATATCGAGGTCCGACGCACTATTGCCCCACTCTGTATAAGATTACTGTCAAATTACAGAAATAATCAGAGACAAGACTTACCTTACTATATCTTAAATAACTTTTACATGGTTATTCAAAAGTGCTTATCCATTAACTTATGCTTTTATCCTACTAATTTTTTTTTATATCTCCCATAATAATACCTTCTTTATAGAAATACCTACATAAATGTATTATCAAACATACCACTTATTAAATTACCTTCAAGTTACCTGCTCGCATGTAGACTTTAATAAAAGGAGAATCCAACTTAATAATAGATATTATGAAATAAAAATAAATAAATAAATAAATAAATACATTTAAGAGCATCCCAACGTAAAGTCCTAAATAAATATTATGGTGCTTTGCTGTAGGCGGAATTCTCGATATTGATAATAACGTATAAAGGAATTTAATACAAGAAAAACCATTTGAACGATAAAACCAAAAGGCAATTCTCTATTTATAACAGTTGAAAATTCAACATACAAAGTAATGTTCAGAACATTGTGTGACGGATGCACAAGGTTTTAAATAGTAATAATAAATAATAATAAATAAGCTCTACAGAAATTGGACAACCCCCAATTCCAGAAACCAGAGGCTTGTGCGGAACGGGATTACACATTAAAAAACGCGGATATACAACCATGTTCTCCGACAGTGCCAGTGCCGGAGCCGGGGCTCGAACCCGGTAGCGCGATGCCATTACCATTAAAATAATCTTTATTCAATCATAAGTACAGTACATTTTAATATTTCATATATAGCTCATTTATTTTGTTTAATAATAAATATATTTTACCCGACGCGTTACAAGTTTCTGTCGAAACGGAACGTATCGGACGGCCGCTGTTATTCCCACTTGAGATGAATATTAAATCTATATTAATGAGGTAACCATTGCTTTCCAAAACTCGTTTATGCCAATTTTCAATCTATGTACCTTTCGGTTTTAAAAAATATTTTTTTATTCCATTTTATAAGGCAAATACTTAGGGGTCTATTTACAGGAAATTTGATACAAAGAAAAAACCTGTTTTAAAAGTTAACTATTTACAATTTAAAAATCCACCGAATTTATGTGTAATAAATAAAATTAACTTTCGGTACTATATACATGAACTATGAACTAAAAGAATATATACATATTTAACATTATTTACAGTTTTCAATAATATGCTTATGTAATTGCCAAATTTGCCAGAGGAACTTTTTTACTCTAAGAAACAATAATTTATGTAGTACATCACGTTAGATCATAGAGGGCGCCGCAGGACTTGCATCTGATGATGAAATATTTTCATATTTTTTTTGACGAAACGTTGGGGTACTTCTGACCAGAAAATCTGATGAGGGTTTTATTTTCACGTATAAAACGTACACTTGGTAGAACTCGATAACTCCAACAGTTTTCGAGGAAAGTACCGTTAAACATTTCAATAATTTTTTGAAAGACAAATTCAAATTGAATGAAACAAAGTTTATTTATTGAAAAACGTACAAAACGTAAGGGAAAACAAAATCGTAATAACAGCGAAAACTCTTTCTCACTTTCTTATGAAGTAATGGATTATTTTCAAGGTATTGAGATAAATACATAAATCAATAGATTGTCTAAAATAAGGATCTAATCTTATTAGAAGACAAAAAAATAACTTAAGACTTGACTTAATGACATTATTAACTTTTCCCCCCATGCAAAAAACCCATTGCTGCAACTTAGACTAAATGTTCGATATGGTCTCCACCTACTTCTATGCCTTTTCTAATCTATTCATAAAAGATTTTCTTACAATGAAAAATACATTTTCCTGTCCTCTAATAATATTCGCTGCGTTTTGTATTTTGTCCCACAGTTCTTCTCTTGACTTGATAGTATTTGCATAGACTAAAGACTTCGTATGTCCTCACACATA
The DNA here is from genome assembly GCA_963675555.1 of Leptura quadrifasciata. Classification (NCBI taxonomy): domain Eukaryota; kingdom Metazoa; phylum Arthropoda; class Insecta; order Coleoptera; family Cerambycidae; genus Leptura; species Leptura quadrifasciata. Next base: position 39,095,662 of record OY776673.1, read on the forward strand.
ATAATCCAAAGGATTATAATCAGGACTCCTTGGTTGCCAAGCAAACTCACTTCTTCGACCGATCCATCTACGGGGAAAGTCTTATCAAGATAATTCCCGACTTCAATGGAGAAATGAGGGGGAGCTCCATCTTGCACGAATCACATTCTGTTCCGTATGTCTAGTATGAAAGCATGTAATATACCAGCAAGAGTATTTTGAAGAAAAAAAAGATAAGACTGTTCATTTAAATTTGGAGGAAGGACAAATGGTTGCAATAATTGATCGCTGATGATACCACACCAAACGTTAATCTTAAATTCTTGCTGAAAATGACTTTCTTTAACGGCATGAGGATTTTCTGCTTCCCAGTAATGGATATTTCTCCAGTTAAAAACGCCTCGGCTAGTTGCTTCGTCGGTAAATAAAGTGTTCTTAATAAAATTTCGATTGCTGTTATGTTTATTTAGAACAAATTGACAAAATTGTAGCCTTTGTGGAAGATCCCTTCGAAGTAAGTTTTGTACGGGAGTGAGATGATATGGATAGAAGCGTTCCTTACGTAAGACTCTTAGGACAGATTGTTTACTTACTCCCGTTGCTGCCGCTAAACGACTTGAGCTGACTTGAGGATCTTCATCCACACGAACTAAAATTTCTAGTTCTTAATCTGGAGTAATTCGTTTCGGTCGTCCTACATCGTTTTTATGCCGAAATGAACCCGTTTCTCCCAAAGACGAAGCATATCTTTGAAAATTTTAGGGTCTAGCTGTATTCTATTTGGATATTGCAATGCAGCGCGCTACTCGCTGCAGTACGTCCGCTAAAATTATTTTGTGGGTAAACACATATCATATCCCTCATTTCCCTATTTGAAACATTTTTATGTCTAGGCTTTGTAAATAAAGAAGTTAAAGAAATTATCTCGAGGAATATAAGAACAAAATAAAATGATTAAATGACGTAAATGACAGAACTAAAACGTAACCAAGTAAACTTTTCAACAAATACATTTTGTTTCATTAAATTTGAATTTGTATTTCAAAAAATTATTGAAATATTTAACGGCATTTTCCTCGAAAACAGTTTGGAATTATCAGGTTCTACCAAGTGTACCTTTTATATTGGAAATGACGCCCTCATCAGATTTTCTAGTCAGAAGTACCGCAATGTTTCGTAAAAAGAAATATGAAAAAAATTTCATCATCCGATACATGACCTAACGTGATGTAATACATAAATTATTGTTTCTTAGAATAAAAAAAGTTCCTCTAGCAAATTTGGCGAAGATCAGTCAAGAGGCTGTTGAGTTATTGCAAAAAAAACGAAAAAATAATTTGAACTTTAACACCCTATATCTTGCTTCAACAGCAACATCTTACTAAAGCATATTTGGTTATATCCTCATATTTTGGCCCAAACAATCTACCCCTGAACTATAACCTATTATTAATGATCCACCCTGTATCCAGCCCCCTGAACAAGTTAAAAAGTTAAAACAAAAAACAATCCTAACCAGACAATTAACAATTCGCATTTTTGAAGCCCTAATTTGCGTCCACTAATATAAACTTACGGCGTTTTTTTATTAAAATAGAAATAGGAAATACATCACACGTCAACGGCCGTGGCGAATAATTAACGAAATGAAACAGAACAAAACCACAATCCTAACAGAGAGAGGAAGAGGTGTAATGTGATGTGAACGAGAATTTGATCAAGTAGCGATTAGTTCGAATCAATAATCAATGGGTAATGGTAGATAATTTTTGAGCCGGAACCCGCCGTAGCACATTTGCAGCGCTCCTTTGTGCTGTTAAATTTAAACCTCTAAAGAGCTAATTACTCTAAAGTAGTGTTCCAGTGTTCTCTACGTGGCTTCGAAAACTGGAAAACTGCACAATCAAAGAACACCAGGCTCATCAAAAGTGAAGCACGCCAACAGAGAATGGAGCGGATCGAGATCTCAATTGTTCCATTATTAATTTAAGCTTATTTTTCATTCTCGTGTCTCCATTACGGTGCACAATAAACTTATAAATTACCTTCACCCATATTTAATAAGAGGTTATTGATTAGTCTTTTTACTCCTCAGACAGCTTACATATTAAGAAAGTAGATACGCTCTTATTCACCGTGCAACTTCAAGTAGTTTAATAATAAATTTGAAATGAAAGCGCCAGTGTAAATTATACCGGATGATTTTTTTAACCTGAACATTTCAAATATCTCCAATAATAAGCACTTTACGAGAAAAAATGTCCGTAATCAAAATTTAACTAAACAATAAAATACACCAGTACTAAAATTAGTCACCCTCCCCCAACCTTGTAGGTCGGACGGTTGGCAACTTAGAAATCTTAAGTAAGAACCCCTATTCTGTATTACAGATTCGGATTCTATGGCTAAAAGTACGATTTTTTTTCGATTCATTATAGATGGCGCTGTAATCAACGAAATTAAATTTTTTTAGATTACGCATGTGGTTCTGCAATACGTTTGCAATAAAAAATACCACGTTTCCATTGTAATAATCAAAATTCGTCTTCAAAAAGTTTATCCATTTTGCAAAAAAATACAATGACATGAATATTGCACGTGAAAAAATTAACAATACCTATCCTTGATTACATAATTAAAAAAATATACTTTAATACACCTAATTAGAACAGAAATTTAGGTAAATTATGTATGTGATGTAATATTGCGCAATATAACACCAAGTCAAAGAACAGTAAGGGTTTGTAGCATTTCACACCCACCTCACTTGTGGCGTCAGGATGCTTCTGTACCTAAAGCCGATAAAGAGGGTGCACGCATGATATAAATCAAACCCTTGAAGTGCAATCATAAGAAAAATAATGAAAAAGGGTACTTAAATGCATTGCAATATTTCACTAAAAATAACAATGTAAATCTCCCTTTCATAAATTCGATGATAAAAATCTCGGTAGCTAAGGCAGGCAGGTCGCAAATGTTCATCAGCATAAGATATCCATAAAAATAAGGCTGGTAAAATGATTTTTATCGCAAGTGTAATTTTAGGTATATGTAGCACTATAATCAAAAATGGGTAATAAAACGAATATTTGTTAGCTCATAATAAAAAATGCAAAGATACTATAATTGTGCAATAGGACAATGCAATAACTGCCTGTATACGGACGGACAGGTAGACATACGTTCTGACAGACCGACGGAAGGATGGATATATGAGCGGGCGAATAGGTGGACTGGCCATATTTTAACAATATAAAAATACAAATAGGGCAAAACAATCATTCCCTTAATTTCCCTGAAGTATCCTTATTTTTATCTGAATTACCCTTATTTTAACCTTAATTACTCCTATTTTTACTTCAATTACCCTTAATTACTATTAATTATCCTTATTTTTAACATAATTACCCTTATTTGTTCCTAAATTACCCGTAATTATCTTGTAATTGCCCTCCACCACTATATTTAGACCATCACTCTAATTACCACACCATTTCAATTACCGCTAACTATATTAATTACACCCTGCCACTACAATTTCTCCCCCACCACCACTCTTAGGTCCCGCCCTCTTACCTCCCGCCCCTTACGCCGCGCCTCCTAATTACCTCCCACCGCTCTCATTACCCCCACCCCTAAACTGAACACTGCACCGCGCACTGAACCGAGGTTATCTCATTTCTATACTACTAATTTTTATATTTTGGAAGTATACAATGTGACATAAAGTATTGAATAAATTCATAATTTATGAATACTGATATTTTGGAAATATCCTCGGACAAATTGATTATTACTCTGCTTAGGTTTCTTTTACCTATAACCTCATCACTGCTCCGGTTGTGAAGTCATCTACTTTTTTAAAATGGAATACCCTGTATAATTTCTTTAATTTTTAAAATCTCCATGGAAAGCTGATTTCAAAGACTATCTATGGTCTAGAGTTCTTAAGTTTGGAGCTACAGTCATTTAGAAATATTATTTCTGAAGTTAAATAATTCTTTGTATTGTGATGTTATACAATAAAATAGCAAACGAATATTAAATAATAACATAAAGAATTAAGATATCTTGATAAAGTATTTTCTAATAGATGAATTGGAAGACGTGGCAGTGTGGATAGCCTCCACCGTCACCGAATCTTACCCCGCTAGATTTTTTCCTTTGAGGTCATCTAAAAATCATAGTGTACAAATGTAAACCTGACAATATTGAAGAACTAAAAGAAAGTATTAGATTAGAATGTAACATTTCTGAAGAATTTAACTTCAAAAAATGGTATTTTCAAATGTATGTAGCAACTTGTTATATGCACACCCACACCCTCTTACGAAGAGAGATCTAATTCCTAGTAGCAGAGTAAAAGGAGGCCTATCTAATTAGCTACCAGTAAAACAGCACTATCTCTGGGCCAACTGGCAAAATAGACGATTCGAAAACAAGCGCCACGGATATAAAGGAAGCGGATCCAACGCACGGATTCGGTTATTTATTAGATGAGCAAGTGATCAGATAAGACAATGAACAGTAACAAATTGTGGATTAAAATAATGAATCTATAGTAGATTAGTGTCTTATTATAAGGATTAATTATTGTAATTTAGAGATTAATAAATCAGGGGTTAATAAGAGTTTTTGTTGCAATTTATAGAAACCTACGTTCGAGGTGCTTACTGGAGGGTGTAAACACGTACTATGAACCCTAGAGCCTGAATAGTATAGGTTCTTGAAACTTTTGAATAGAGATAATAATGAAAAAATATATAGGCTGTTCTATTTTAAAAAAAGGAGCTGACGTCATAACTATGCAACGATGATGTCATAAGTAAAAAAGTCAAAGCAGAAGATACGCAATTTAAAATAAAATTCGACTTGTCCGAGAATATTTCCAAAGTATTGTTGTAGGTATTCGGAAAAAATGAATTGATTCCATACTTTATTAGTTACACACTAGGTACTTTTATATTTAAACTTTCTACGTACACCACATTTGTAATTCTGTGTTCCGTATATGTCGATTAAGATCCAAACACAAAACACAAAATGTTATTTTTATAGTAATGCGCTTAATTTTTAATATAAATTACTCAATGTTTTCAAATGTTTTCATACTCAAATACTAAAAACCAAAACGTGTTTCTGGTATTTTAATTTACAATTATCAATACTTTCCTCAGGCTGCTTAATTTCATACACAGTTGCTATACAATGACATTTTAAAAGAACAAACAGCAAAAGGGCAACAATTTAAAATCGATACAAAGATTCATCTCGATCCGACAAATTTTCATAGAGGTTCCATGGTGTAATGGTTAGCACTCTGGACTTTGAATCCAGCGATCCGAGTTCAAATCTCGGTGGAACCTTGAGATTTTTTTATTTTTATTTCATGATGTAGGGTAATCATCAGCATTATTGAAATATTAACGTGCTACGCAGAACAAAATTATTATTGTTATTAGATTCTTGTTATTAACAGAATAATTTCATTTTGTCTTTTCTGTTTCAGGTAAGAACTTACAGGTGGTGAGTACATTAGAATATTGCAATGAATATAGTATTTTAAAATGTGCTCTTTTTCCATCAAATTATTGAATTTGTAAAATTTGATATTAGTTCTATATTTATGTACTATTTTTAGGGAACTCGTTAAATTTGTTAAGCGTTCTGATTATATCGCTAAAATAGCTTTTTCTCCAGTAAAATTGATTGAGACCGTTTAAATCATTCTTCCGATTTCAGTTATTTTTTTAACATTTGGTTTTAAATCTTTTTTAGTAGGCAATGATTTTTATATGATTATATAATGATTTTGTGATTTAAATCTTTTTAAATGTAATTAGTAACATTTTGCCAGCAAATAATTTGAAAATTAGCTTTAATTCAGCCTCTAAATTATCAGATATACCATACATATAATGCTAAAGATAAAATTAATCAATTTAAAAAATTAAGATTTTGTAAATTGACATATTCGGATTGTAATGTCTTCTATCTAGGTCAAACTGAACGTTCATTCGAAACTAGATACAAAGAACACTTACGTTTCTTTAGATTACAAAAAACACTTAACATTTGCAAGTCATATTCTAGAGGCAAATCACAATATTCTAAATATTAACAAACTAAAGATATTACACGTGAAAGAAAAAAGTTTAAAATTAAATTTATTAGATTCCATATAAATTACCAAAGCGATAATACCTTTTAAATGGCCAGTTAGATCTACATCAATCATCTACCCTGTTCAATGTATTCAAATTCTGAAAACTAATTTGTATAATGTATTCCATGAACCTGTTTAATATGTATTGTCAAAATTATCTCAAATTTGGTCATTCTACCTACTGTAATATAAAATATCCGTGTTCCTTTGTAAATTCACTTATTATTTGAATCGTTCGTTTGAAAATGGCACGCTAATGTTCCGAAACTGCAGTAATTTTAAGGTTATAATAAATTAGTGATAAAAACGAATTAAAGTATTTTTTCTTGTTTCTTTTTTAATTCTTAAAATCATTGTTGAAAAGATTAACAATTCTTATTAATTTAAATCCAATTGAATGTCACATATATTATCTCAGAAAGTTTTAAATCACTAAAAATAATTTTTTAAGATCGTTTAACAACAATCATTTAAAAAATAGAGAAACCTTTTCAAATACACAAGTTATAGAAGAAATGAAACATTTTTAATTAATTCAACATTACTGCTACAAAAATGACACTAGTAAAATTTATAAATATGTAAAATAGAGTTATAATATTCAGCTTTATTTTAAAATAAATAATAAATTCAAGAATATTAAATAGAAACAAGGAATAAACTAAACTACAATAAATATTGGACATATTAAAATAACACAATGTTTTTAAAATGTAATTCTGAATTACCGTCCTCTGATCCTGTGGAAAGAATGTTTTCTTATGCAACGTTTATAATTTCGCCTTATCGACATGCTTTGACAGAGAAAAAAATTAAAATAATTTTTTAAATATTTAGGCCAGTCATATAAAACATCGTAGGTCGTAAGAAATTACATTGTTCTAATTTTTTGAGATATTGTTATGATAGCTACCAGTAGTGTAAAACCAAGTTTGCAGCTTCGAAAGACTATTACTAGAGCAAGGAAATGTATTTTACGAAATGGAGGCCACTTTGACCAGTTATTGCAGTTATGTATTTATTAATTTCACTTATTTATTATTATTGTACATACATACATTAAACATATTATTTTTGAACGTGGACTAAGAAAATTAAGTAAAATTTTTATTTATGTGTGCAAATTAAAATTATTATATTATTGTTTATTATATATTAAAATTATTTTACAATTGTTATTGTTGTTATTGTACAAAGTTAAATTTTTTTCGTTAATTGAACCCTGAAATAAATATTCAAGTTCCAACTGACTCGACCATTTTAATGAAATTGAATTTACGGCAAGTAATCAAGGTTGATGAATGAAATGCGCAAACAAATTAAACGAGCTAATCTATTCAATTTTTCCGCTCTTTTTGAATATCGAAACAGATGTAAAAAATTTTGTCATACACGGTCTTAATTTTGTCATATAACATATTGTCAGTTTTTTATTAAGCCGGACCTGGATTTCTATTTTGATTCATTATGAAGTTCTATCAAGCAAAATAAGTGAAACATATATTCTAAGTATGAACCGATTATACAGAGTGGTTTAAGAGTTATGACCAAAGAAATATTTGGACAAAATCGATAAAACATCCTGTACCTCAGTAAGGAAGGGCGGTGGATGCATTAATGCCGAGTAATTTGGAACCGCCAAAGTGCCCTCTATCCACAAGTAACATATGTACCTTTAACATTGAAACGCCCTGTATATACAGTTCTTATGAAAGTCCCGTAGATTATTAACAAACTTAAGCTGCTACTTAGGTTGCTAATTTGATATTATCTGATTTGATAATTTTGATGTTCGTCTTTTGCCCACTCTGTGGGGATATGATCACATGATTGAAGAATATATTTCTACTATTAACATTCGCCATAATTTACTCTGTCTAATAAAAATTATTAACGCAAAATAAATTGTGGTTTAATGTTATAAATCAAGCAATATAATTTTGATACTCTAGCGGATAATATATTGTTGCAATTTTTCTCGAGCACTCCTTCAAGTTCCACCACATTTGGCATTAATAATCAAAAACTAACACCCTGGAGCTAAAGATCTAAGGCTTTAGTCAGATTAACGATAAATGTGGTGGAATCAAATTGACGCCACTGCAATCTCGAAAAATTCATGACAATATAATAGTCGACTATTTATCAAGGTCTTCATATTGACTATTTGTTTGAAATAAATTATTTATGTTTAAAAAAACTAAAATACACCACTTTCCTATGCAGCGAAAGCACTACAGGCACTATAACTTTATTTTTCTAACCCATTTGGAATTGAATGTGTTTAAAGTACTCCCACAAGTGTTTTCGCAACGTTAAACTTATTTTTATTTTGATCTTGAACCCTTTTTTAGATCATCAAGGCGAGGAGGATATTATCTTTGAAGTGACTGTTACACAAACTTACTCTTTGCGAACAAAGAGAAAATGATTATATACGTACTAGTAATTACCTCGGTTATTGTGCACCTACATTGCTTTTATTGTAATTAGATTTTAGCAAAAAATAACTTAACATTCATCTTTCAGCTATATTAAAATACCTTCGACGAAAAACTTCTTTATTTTTAGAGCGCGCTCGACCAAACGCAAGGCTGTTTTATATTCTATTTATTTACATACTTATGAAAATATATCATAGCGTTGGTCTGTTTGGTTATATAAGTTTTTGTTGTACCTATTTAAGTTGTAGGTCGTGCGCCACATGTTCTTATATTAGTCCAGTGCCAATAATTTTTGAAACAAAATAAAATTATAGTAGGATGAAACCCATTGGAAAAGGAAGAGAATATAACAAAAATTAAAGGAAAAATAAATTACGGGCGATCTGAGGTCGGGAAGTCGGAGGGGGTGAGTTTTTAAGGGTAAAAAACGGTTTATCTCGATTTCCGGCAAAACTACAAGTCCTATGGAAAAAAATTAAATGGCAAAGTTGTAGGTAATAGAAAGATCTACAACTTTTGTATTTACACTTTTTTCACATAACCTCAAAATTTATGTGAAAAATTCAAATAACCAAATTTTTGGTTTTTTATTTTTATCTTTTTCAAAAAAAATATTTTTTTACGAAATTTGGTGAAAACTTACCTTGTTATATCCCAAACACACTGTAATTTTTTTTATTTAAAATATTTATTTTTTCACCTTATTTTGAATTAATTTCGAAAAAGCACCCTAATTTTCAATCAAAAATTCTCACGTCAAAATATCTGATTTTTTAAAAAACTCGGTAGGCTTTTTGTTTGTTGAAATCTCTACTTTCTGATGGTGTAAAAAAAATATACATTACTATGGTAAATGTTCTCAGAAAATGCAAAGAAACGAAAAAACTCGAATCCGAAAAATTTTTTTTTAATCATTATGTACAATTTTGAGTTATTTATTAAAATTTACACTTTAATAACTCAAAAAACGTAATATTCTATGTTACATTGATTAACAAAAAAAATTACAAACCCATAAAACATAAAGATTGCAAAAAACATGCGAAAATAGTTGTTCTAATTATTAAAGATAGGATTTAAAGGGGATTTCATCTAAAAAATGTGACTGCTGCAATTTTTTTCAGTAAAAAAGTTGATTTATTAAATTCTAATTACATTTATGTGATAGAAAATCTCATAATATATAAATACACATTAAATACATGTAAATCATACTATTGAATTTAGATACTTTATACTGATTACGTTATTCATTATAAAATTTTTAAATACATTAATCTTGTTGTTTATAAATACCTTACCTTGAATTCTAATCACTTATCCATTAGTTTTTGTCTCTTTGATGGCATTTCTTCATCGTTAGATTCGACAAACATTTCCGATTCTAGTAGATCTTCGAAATCTTCAAGACCATCACCGTCTTCGTCTCCAATATTATTTCCAGTCTGCATTGGTTCTTCATCCACAATTTCATCTGAATCATTAACGTCCTCGTAGGTTTTTTCTTCCACATTGGAGCATTTTTCAAAACCATGACAATTTGAGCATAAATTTGTGCATTTTAAACCATGTTTTCGGCAGCCACATTTTAAACTGTTACATCCAGTTTCACAGCTGCAGCAAATAGTTTTGAGTAATATTTCCGGAATTAATTCTTTTTCTGTTAATTTGGGCATAATGCCACGTTGATGTTGCTTCCAGCCCCAATCTGTTGCTATCAGTTCGTTACCCAGCCAAGTTTGAAGCTGATAATATGCCCTGTGATAATGTTGTTCTGCTGCACCTTCTGTGGGTGGAAGATTTGCCAATATGAAAGATGATTTAATTTTTGCCAATTGATAGATACGTTTGACCAACCGATATACCATAAAGCTCGTGAAATCTTAGCCAGTATTGATTTAGATAATGATTCCTACAATTTGTCGTCAATCCAAGTAAGACTTGGAGGATTTCATTTATTGATGTCATTCCTCGGAGCGATTGGATTCATCATGGATGGTAGTGGACTTAAGGAGGCTTTTTGTGAAATATATGCAGAAAATTCGTCCGATAAAGCTCTTTCCGGGCACGCATATGCACGAGCTATCAGAGGACATTTTTTAGTACAGCTCGCCTTGTCTGAATTAATTTTTTCATCGATGGAGTTATCGGACACAGAAAATGGGCTAATGGATACATTTTTGCTGGATTTAGGAACAGAAAATTTTGAAGACAATTTGCATCACGAAGATTTTAAGATCATAAAAGAAAAACTGATAGCAACAGATTGGGGCTGGAAGCAACATCAACGTGGCATTATGCCCAAATTAACAGAAAAAGAATTAATTCCGGAAATATTACTCAAAACTATTTGCTGCAGCTGTGAAACTGGATGTAACAGTTTAAAATGTGGCTGCCGAAAACATGGTTTAAAATGCACAAATTTATGCTCAAATTGTCATGGTTTTGAAAAATGCTCCAATGTGGAAGAAAAAACCTACGAGGACGTTAATGATTCAGATGAAATTGTGGATGAAGAACCAATGCAGACTGGAAATAATATTGGAGACGAAGACGGTGATGGTCTTGAAGATTTCGAAGATCTACTAGAATCGGAAATGTTTGTCGAATCTAACGATGAAGAAATGCCATCAAAGAGACAAAAACTAATGGATAAGTGATTAGAATTCAAGGTAAGGTATTTATAAACAACAAGATTAATGTAATTAAAAATTTTATAATGAATAACGTACTCAGTATAAAGTATCTAAATTCAATAGTATGATTTACATGTATTTAATGTGTATTTCACATGTATTTAATGTGTATTTATATATTATGAGATTTTCTATCACATAAATGTAATTAGAATTTAATAAATCAACTTTTTTACTGAAAAAAATTGCAGCAGTCACATTTTTTAGATGAAATCCCCTTTAAATCCTATCTTTAATATTTAGAACAACTATTTTCGCATGTTTTTTGCAATCTTTATGTTTTATGGGTTTGTAATTTTTTTTGTTAATCAATGTAACATAAAATATTACGTTTTTTGAGTTATTAAAGTGTAAATTTTAATAAATAACTCAAAATTGTACATAATGATTAAAAAAAAATTTTTCGGATTCGAGTTTTTTCGTTTCTTTGCATTTTCTGAGAACATTTACCATAGTAATGTATATTTTTTTTACACCATCAGAAAGTAGAGATTTCAACAAACAAAAAGCCTACCGAGTTTTTTAAAAAATCAGATATTTTGACGTGAGAATTTTTGATTGAAAATTAGGGTGCTTTTTCGATATTAATTCAAAATAAGGTGAAAAAATAAATATTTTAAATAAAAAAAATTACAGTGTATTTGGGATATAACAAGGTAAGTTTTCACCAAATTTCGTAAAAAAAATATTTTTTTTGAAAAAGATAAAAATAAAAAACCAAAAATTTGGTTATTTGAATTTTTCACATAAATTTTGAGGTTATGTGAAAAAAGTGTAAATACAAAAGTTGTAGATCTTTCTATTACCTACAACTTTGCCATTTAATTTTTTTCCATAGGACTTGTAGTTTTGCCGGAAATCGAGATAAACCGTTTTTTACCCTTAAAAACTCACCCCCTCCGACTTCCCGACCTCAGATCGCCCGTAATTTATTTTTCCTTTAATTTTTGTTATATTCTCTTCCTTTTCTAATGGGTTTCATCCTATTATAATTTTATTTTGTTTTTTACCATTTTCAGAGACATTGGCATTGGTCTATATCGGCATGTAAGTTCTTTAATTGGTAGGCTTTTTAGATGTTTATAATTCTTAACTGTTCTGTTCTTGAGCGATATTTTTAACAATAAGTATGAAATTTTAATTTATTTTGAAGCATCTAACATTATTGCCAGATAGTCTTTTCTCTTAGCTTTATAAAAAATTGAATAATGTTTACTGCTGAATAAAGGAATTATACTTAATTTACTGAACTGAATTAAAAATCTATAAAGATAAGCGAGTCAATTTGCGAACAGCAGTACTTTAATGAGGTCGTAAAGTTTTGTTGCGTTTTTTATATGCCGGGAACTTATTACGTCAACTATAACAATAATTGTTTTTAAGTAAACCATGCTTTTAGATGTAACAAATTACTTTGTTTAAAATTCTCCGCAAATGTTTCGGCTTTTTAGGCCTTTGTCCAGTGAGTACAAAGTGTATGCTAAAGTAACAGAAACAGTTATTCTAAAATATAGGTACATAAAAACACTTATAACTTAATATCTTTAAGTCAAACTTTAGCTAAGGGAATTTTGTGTGTAGACCTAACAGAGTAATGTAAATCAACAAACAATTGTTAACATTTTATCTAGTATAGGAATATTTAGGAAATTTTGCTGGTCATTTGTGGATTGTTTTTGAGGGTTACTGATTGTTCAAGAAGATTTAGACATTTACCTTTTCCTTCTGTATGAATCAAATTTATGTTAACTGTGTCAATGAAATGGTTATTTTGAATGCAGTAAGTTGACATTCCCGCATTTTATTGTTATTTAAAATTAATTTTTTATGTTATTTTACCCTGTTCTCTATGCTTCTACCACTCTGACCTATATAGACGGCATTAACATCCTTACATTTGATTTCTTATAGAGAAATTTTGTGACTATATCTTGGGATACAATTAAAATTATATTTTGTGGATTTGTTAGGTGCATTAAAAAATTCCTTTTGAAGCATTCTGCATTGTTTGTTTTTAACCATATTATCTATTAACGATTCTTTGCATCCGTTATTTTTTGCAATTTGTTTAATTGTATTGAAATCGTTTTCGTCTAAAGGAAAATTTGTAAGTCTATGTATTAGACTATGAAAAGGTGAGAGCTTAATTTGCCACGATTGTTGTGAATTATAATGGATGACTGTATCTGTGGTAGTAGGTTTACGGTAAATACGGAATTTTAGCTCATTATTATGTTTTTTAATATTAATATCTAAAAAGTTTAATTAACTATTCCGTTCAAACTCCATTGTGAACTAAATTTTACTGTTAAGGAATTTAAGAATTTAAGGTAATTACTTGTTTCTTTCTGTGCCGGTCCATATGCAAAAAAAAATTCGTCTACATAACGAGCCCAATAGAAAACATGTGTATTTAAATTATTATTATTGCTGTTGAAAATTAAGTTTTCTAAATTCCTCATAGATATCTCAGCTGACAAAAGAGAAATAGGTGAACCCATTGTTAAACTCTCTTTTTGTCTATAAAACTCTCCATTAAACTGAAAATAATTCTGTTCAATACAAATCTTTGACAGGTTTTTAATTCTATTTTTTTCGTTTGTGCCAATTTCTGACTTATCTATTAAATTATTTGAAATTAATTTTAGTTGTGTGAGCGGGACTGAGGTGAACAGGCTTTTAACGTCGAAGGAAATTAATTTTGCGCTATTTGGTACTATTACATTCTTTGTATTTTCTATAAATTCGAAAGAGTTTTTTACAGAATATTTAGATTTAAAATTGGTTAATTTAGGTAAGATGTAAGAAGGTAAGATGTTATTTACACAACTTATAAGACGGAGCATTGATGACTATGAACCCTTCAGCTCCCATCCTATATGGCCTCCCGAAAATTCACAAATAAAATAACCCTGTACGTCCCCTAGTATCCTATATTAATGCTTCATCTTATATGGTTAAATACAAACAATGCAAAATGCTTCAAAAGGAATTTTTCAACGCACCTAACAAATCAACAAAATATAATTTTATTAATTATCTCCTAAAATATAGTGACAAAATTTCTAGGAAATTAAACAATTTAGGTATATCTACAATAAGTGTGAATAAAACGAATTTGGGAAGAATATTGGTCAATAATAAAGAAAAATTAACTAAACTTAATAAATTAGGTATATACGAAATCAAATGTAAGGATTGTAATGCCGTATATATAGGTCAGAATGGTAGAAGCATAGAGAATAGGGTAAAAGAACACAAAAAATCAATTTTAAATAACAATAAAAATACGGTAATGTCAACATACTACATTGAAAATAATCATTTCATTGACACAGTTAATTTAAATTTGCTTCATACAGAAGGAAATGGTAAACGTCTAAATCTTCTTGAACAGTTAGAAATTTAAAAATTCCTCAAAAACAATCCTTTTAACATGATTGACCAGCAAAATTTCTTAAATACTCCTATACTAGATAAAATGTTAACAATTATTTGTTGATTTACATTACTACGTTAGGTCTACTCGAAAAATTCCCATAACTAAAGCTTATATCTTAAAGATATTAAGTCATAAATGTTTTTAGGTACCTATATTTTAGAATAACCACTTCTGTTACTTTGGTATACACTTTGTACTCTCGTGACAAAGGCCTAAAAAGGAAACATTTGTAGAGAATTTAAAACATAGTAATTTGATACATTTAAAAGCAGTGTTTACTTAAAAAGAATTATACTTTAACACATCGCATATTTTTTCCATTAAATTTTCCACGAAATTTTATTGTAAATAGCTCCGTTGTTTTATTAAATACCGAGTATGATCTCGCAATGACTGATGGTCGGGAGGTGACCGCACTGGCCTCTCACCCAAAAGTTTCGGGTTCGATCCCCGGTCGTGGCAGTGGAAAATACTGTGATAGGGATTTTTCCACTATACACGGATACTGAGTGTGTGTCCCTTGTCTCTAAATGTGTAGCCCCCTCCCACACAAGGCTCTTCTAGAGCCTTCCGGGATAAAGAGGGCCGTCATATTTTTTATTTATTATTTATTAATTCGAAAAAGTAATAATTGTATTCGTCACAATGGTACACCGTAGTGCTTGAAGTTAAAGTGGACATAAACAAACATAAATAGAATATATGTACGGTCGTGAGAAAAAAAAATAGGACAAGTCTTATAACGGTTATTTGGTAAAATCTAGTTGTATACATCTAACTTTAATTTTTGTCACATTGTCAGTTAGTTGTCATAATTTATTGCAAGCGTGCAAAAAACTAATATGCCTCATATAAGCGATTTAGCTAAATCTGGAGTTATTGCTAAAGCAGAAGATGGATGGTCAATGAGACAAATTGCACTGCGTTATAATATTGACAAATATTCGGCGTGTAACATTTTAAGAAAGTGGAGAATAAACGGTACGATTAGTAGAAATTCTGGATCAGGGCGACGAAGGATATCAACTCAACAACAAGATTTGCAATTGGTAAATGCTTTAGTAGAAAATCCATTTTACTCAGTTATTCAGGCTGCTGAAGAATCGAATTTTCCTGGATCGAGTAGTACTGGTCGCCGGCGAGTAAGAGAATCGGAACTACGCTATCATACAGCAGCACAGAAATACTTACTTAAAGCTGAACATAAAGAAGCTCGAGTACGATTTGCGCATGATGTAAATTTTTGGAAGAATGTAATCTTTACAGACGAAAAAACTTTCCACTCAACACACAGCAGTCGTATTCATGTTTACCGCCCACCGAATACTCGATTCGATGAGATAACATAACAATGTTAAAAGTAGTAGATTTTCCGTCAATATGTGGGCTTGGATATCGGCACGTGGTCCTGGCGTTTCGTGGCATATTGAGGAACGTTTTAACAGTGAAACGTATATTAGGATTTTAGATAATATTATGCTCCCTTCTGTGTCACAATCATTTCCTAATAATGAGTTCATATTTCAACAAGACAATTGTTTCGTTCATACTGCTCATACCGTAACTAACTGGTTTCAAGATAACATCAATGTTCTTAACTGGCCCAGTCATAGTCTAGATCTTAACTCTGTGGAAGAAGTATGGAGACTACTCGTAAGAAGTATCCAAAAACGAAATGTGAGACCACGAAATGCCGAAGAATTACTGGAAATAGTAGATAATGCAGTGGAAAATATTATTACTAATGCCTGTTGTATAAGATTATTTAATTCTATACCAAACAGACTTATAGAAGTTATAAATAGAAATGGTGCAATAACGAAATATTAATAGTTAGTTTCTTGTTAAGTAGGATATCCTTTGATCCAGGATTTCTACTAATCGTACCGTTTATTCTCCACATTCTTAAAATGTTACACACCAAACTTTTGTTAATGTTATAACGTAGTGCAATTTGTTTCATTAACCATCCATCATTTACTATAGCAATCACTACAGCATTAAAATAAAAAATAAATTAATAGTGATGTCTGTTTTATTTCAGCTACTCATTACATATTCAAATAGCGACAGATTTACATTAGAAAAAAAAAGTTTTCCTATTATTTTCTGCTCACGACAGTACATAAATAAATATAAATACAAACATACACAGAATAAACATAGGTGCACTTATAATATAATAAAATTCCAAAACAACAATAATAGTACAAGCAAACAGCGATCACGCAAACCTGGATTCTCGGACCTAAATTCGCATATGTTGTAGTAAGTATTGGATACAAGGTGTCTTTTTAGTTTAATCTTAAATTAAGAAATTGGTAACTGTTTCAAATTATTTGGCAGGGTATTATACAAACTAATATCAAAGCTGTTTTTTGCGGATTCTAGTCTATGAAATGGTATTTGCAAATTATCTTGGTTACGTGTGTTGTATGCGTAGTTCTAGTGTAATCGCCTAAATGTTCCCTTATGAAAATAAAATTACAGTAGATCACTTGTGAGAGCAATCTTGATATTATAAATTTAATGAACCACGGTTTGCAGCTTACTAGTTGGTTCACACCTGCTAAAACTCTTATTGCTCTTTTTTTGTATAAGGAAAATTTTCTGTATTTGGTTGGGGGCACCCCAGTTTAACAAAACACACGCCATTGCATTATGAAATAATGCATGATATGTAATCAATGCGGCATCTACATTAACTCTAAGTTGAATTTCTCTAATAGCATACACTTTTTTTGTCAGTTTACATGCTAAAATATTGATATACGAATGGCTATTTAGACTGCAATCTAAAGTGAGATCGAAAATTTTTACAGGTTCTGAGGGGTTTCATTTAGTGGAAAAAGTAACGCGTTTGTCTAATACGAGTTTAAGATGGGCATATCCAAGAGAGAGAGAAGTCCGATAAGGAAATATTTCTTATTTTTGGCCATAACTTTTTTTAATACATATATTGTTAAAAAAAAGTATAAGCCTACATAGGTGTAGTGATATGAATTTCCACTCAATAATTCCAGTCATTTGCAAAACTAGTTCATTTAAAACTACAAATTATAAAGATTGGTACTAATTTTTAATTTAAACTTACTGATTTTGCAAACAAGTGAAATTATTGAGTGAAAATTCATATTACTACACCTCTCATAGTTCCACTTAGGTAGGCTTATACTTTATTTTATCAATTGTGATGCTTGTTTTGCTCGGGTAGCTGGTTTGGAGATTATTCCAGGGTTCAATGTTAATATTAATTAAAATCCAGATCCAAAATAAGACATTTATTTTCCTAATAATTATATGTACATTGTGGCCATATCTTTTATGGCTTAGGTTGCGACAATCTTGTTATTACATAAGTACATCATAGTAATCGGAGAGAGAGAGAGAGAGAGAGTGTGTAACATATTTCCTCTATGTACGTCGTCGTAACCCCAATTCTCTAATCGAAGTTCCAGAACATAACAGACGCGACTAAGAAATCTGTTTCAGGAGAGATCCAGTTCAACACACTCGAATCAATCTGACAGGAGGTCCAGTTCAACGCACTCGGATCCTCCCTAACAGATACTTGGCCAGCGGCTGCCACGACGCCGGAGAAACTTGAGCTTCCGGTTATCTCAGTTCAACACACTCGAGAAAGGTGAAAGTCAAGCTCTGAATTTACTGGTTTCTGGCTAGCTATTTTATACCCAAAAATCACGGTCACGTGGTTTTGCACCCGGCACGAAATGCACACGGCACGCAAGTTGTGGCCTGGTGAAGTTAGAATTAAAAGTTAACAAAAGAACTAATCAGGTATTGAACTAATCTAAAACTGAACTACTTGATCCATGCATGATTAAAATAAGTTAAACTGGAATGAAAGTATACAGTAGTCCTGTAGTATTGTATACTTCATTACACAATATATGTATTAAAAAAAAAGTTATGGCCAAAAATAATAATCATTTCTTTATCAGATCTCTCCCTCTATTGGATATGTCCACCTTAAGCATAGGTTGTTTGCATTAAACCAGTCAGAGGCTTTACTAATGATATCTTTGCTGAATCGTCAACATTGCTGTCAGTATCTTTTAGACGTTTCGCAAAAAGAGTATCATCAATAAACAGAACGGTAAACGCCAACGTGACACTGGGTAAATCGTTAATGTATATTAAAGATAGCAATGGACCTAAAACACTCCCCTGTGGAACGCCATGTTTCATCGGTAGTATGTTATTAAGTTTGCCACTACGAAATACGCAATCAAAAGCCTTGCTCAAATCGAGGAAGAATCCTAAAGATGAATTGCCGTTCTCAAAGCTCTCATTTATAAAGTTAATAAGTTCCAATATCGCTACTGACATACTTCTGCCTTTCCTAAAACCGAATTGTTTCCCTGTGATAATCTTACTGACTCTAAATAACTAGTAATTCTTAAAGCTAGAATGTTTTCTAATATTTTCGCAGAACAGGAATTACGGCAATTGATCCTATAGTTGGTTAGATCATCTACATCACCTAATGTTTGCTCTTTTTAATTTACCGGGAAATATACCTGTTCCTAATATAAGATTGATCAGATGGGTCAGTGGAGCGGACAAAGACATTATATTTTCTTTATACATATCTACTGAATGATTTATAGAGGTATGTGGCCTTAGAGTTATTTTAGAGATTTGAGTACATCTTGAACCTATCCTATGAAACCGGAAAAAGAAATAGAGATCGGTTACGTGTGGATTAAAACCATTTCCTAAATATCCCGTATGGGTTCACTTTGAAGTGAGTATTTGGTTTAATAATTTGTCGGCTAAATGGGTAAAAAAATTATTAAAATTTGTAGGAGTATCAGAATTTGTTCTACTAATATCTCTACCCGTATTTTTGTCAATAATATCCCAAATGGTATTTTGTTTATTGGTTGAATCTAGTAAGTGCATTTTTACTCTGTCTTTTTTTAACTTGTTCGTGTTAAATTTTCTTTTTTCTGTTTGAGTTCTGTTAATATGTCTTCATTATTTGACGATAACTTGTAAATAATATACATATGATCAATTTAATGTTTTTTAGATACAATCTCTAATAATTGGAATTTATTTCTATGGAAATTATGGGGACGGATATATCATAGTAGTAGTTTAACTATGTTATAAAATATTTCGCCAAGACATGCAATCAATTTTATTCTGTAATAGTTTGTAAATAAATCCTACAGCAAACAACACTCTTCTTAGATTTAGTGTTTAAAAATTTAAGGTGCTGCGAGCACCTTCTATCGGGATATACCCCTGTGACTTTATATTGTAAAAATCTGAGAAATTCCATCTATATTTTCCACAGCCAACTCATGAATATTATTAAATGAACATCATTATAAAATGAACAAGTAATCATGAAACTATAACATCCAAAACTTCCGGTATAAATTGAGTAATGCACATTAAGGGCGGCGGTGCCGTATTTAAAATAATAATAACACCACAGAAATTAGACAACCCCCAACTCCAGAAGCCAGAGCTTGTGCGGAAGGGGGTTACACATTGAAAAAACGCGGACATACAACCATTTCCTCCGACAGTGCCAATGCCGGAGCCAGGATTCGAAACCGGTGATGCGATGTTCGTGTGATTAATCGCGATTGCCACCTCGCGCCTTAACCCACTCGGCTATCGACCAGAAAATGATTATTAACATTGGAAAAAATTGTTTTAAACTTCCAAGAAAGATGGGTCGTACGACGTTTCGCAGATCGATTGAAATAAAATAATGATTTTGATAGAATATATTTCATTTTGTCGTATACGAAGTAGATCACAGTGAAAATGCGAAAAATTAAAGGGAAGTGAAATTACAAAAAATCTACAAATTTCAGAAAACAGAGACTAGGCTGATTTTTACACTATTGTTTAATTAGTATTTTTGAAATCGAACGGTCAAATTTTCTGGCAGGTTTTCCAGTCCTACGCAATGAAAGTATCAGTTCGACGATCAACATGTTTAGCCGCTACGTTGAACTTTACATATCTCTGCCGACAATTTTCGCAGAGAGAGAAATGTTGGAAGACTCGTCAAAACCAAGCCACTCATGAAAATTCAGCCTGTTAGTAACCATAACGGTGAGTTTCGAGATTTCATTGCAATAAAATAATGTTTTTGATATTTATCCCAATTTCTCATATACGACGCAGGTCAAAGTGAGAATGTGGAAAAGTAAACTGTTTTCAATCTAAGAAAAAAGAGACGTAGTACGTTTCACGAATACATTGCAATACAAAATAATGAGTTTGGTAGACTTTTTGAGTTTGTCATCTATACGAGGTAGGTCAAAGTTAAGGCCCGTCAAAGTAAATTGTTTTAAAATTCGAAGAAATGGGAGTGGTAGTACGTTCCGCGAATCGAAATGAAGTAATAATTTTTGTTCATATATTATTTGATAAATATGAGGTAGGTCACAATGAAACGATAAAAAATTATTTTGTTTCCAAAACTAAAGAGCATCAAATTGTAAGAGGTTGAGGGATGAACTGGACATAAATTAATGATCTTTCTTCACAATCTATTTGCCACATTCGAAGCGGGTTAAAATGAAAGTGTTAAAATTATTTTCTTTTAGAAATCCAGGAAGACGGAATAGTACGAAGTTTATACATTTGAAACGCGAATTTTTATAAATATTCGGAAAGTAAAGAATATTACATCAATAATCTAACGAAATTGTAACAAATAAAATTTTAAACAGCGACTAAAACGGATTTTTCAAAATATTTGCGAGATAACAAACATTAACACATTGTAACATATTTTCGTGAAATACGAGGTTGGTGGAAATAAAATTATGAGGAATATATATAATTATTAATGAAATATTCCCGACACAAACATAAAATGTGTATTTTTGTACAAATAGAATAAATATTTAAGACACACGAGGTACGTCGAAACATAATTGTGAGTATAATATGATGGTTCCAGAAAAAATATGAAACGTGATTCGTTTTTTAAAACTTGAATGTCAGAGAGTTTAAATACTGTTTAATACATTTTTTGAGCTCAGTCTTCTATTATATTTAACATATTATATTTCACATATACTAGTCATTTGGTATTTTTACCTGGAAAGTTTTCCGGGAGTTTTCAAAACCTGCGATTTTATAGATTTCGATATGCTCTTTCCACACTACTCTAATTTCTACTTTACCATCTCGTATCTTTGTCGCTCGCGCCACCGTATTGGAGAAATGGCACCTAAAAACAGTTTTTTGACAATATCTCCTTTCCGACGCATTTTACGGTAAAAATAGTTATATTATAAATTAAACCAGAGAAAATTTACAATAACGTATGTAATAACCTTTTTCTTTGTAAAATGAATAGTTTTAGCGTACGAGCGCCGCAGAATCTCTTCCAACATGCATTTTGGCCAAAAAACTAATTTTCACACCAACATGAAGTAGACTAAGTAGCGCGTTTTTCTTATAGTGGTATCCCCAGTATGCCTAATCTATATGCAATGCACTATTCCAACATTTAGCGAATTCTCCTTCGCTTCACTGTTCTAGATGGACCAGGTGCTGCGAGTTAATCGTCTTTAGTACCGATCGAAACGTCACATATAGAAATTTTTTCCACGTCATCCACGATGGGATTATCAGTTTCATTGCAATCCTCGATTTCATCATACGTTTGCTCGAGAACAGTCTCCGTTTCTTCCTCTTCATCGCTATCTTGTGATGGAACTTGCGAATTATCACAGGTACCACTACAATTCGTGCATATAACGGAGCACTTTAATCCAGCATTTCTGCATCCACAAGGTCTCTCATATCCCTTCTTGCATTTGCAAGAAACAAGTTTTAACAGGGTTTCCGGAGCTGGGGGCTCGAGTGTGGCGACAGGAATTAGCCCATTCCTGTTTCTTTTCCATCCCCATTGCTCTGCATTTTGTTCATTCCCATACCACTGCTGAACCTGGTGATAGATTCGGAATGAATATTATCGTGCTGCTGCTTCTGTTGGTAGTAGCGATGCAATATTAAATTTATTTTTATATACTGATTTTGTGAATCATGCATATCTACAGTTTTCACACCACTGTAACCGTACAATGCAAGAAGGAAGCGTTCTCCAGCTTTAGCAATGATCTCTGGATCAGCATTTGAGTTTTTGAATACCTGGTCAACTTCGTTTAAATCTGGATTTTTCCTTGATTAAATAGTACTGATGTTGTATCAAAGCCACTGAAAGCGTGCAAGAATAATATTTCATTTGCGGCTGTTTTATCTATGATATTTTTTGTTGAATATATTTGTTGCGAAATTTTTCCTTTTCTTGGTTTGAGAATATATATGTTTGAACGCGTAGATAGAGCCGTCAAAAGAATAAGAAGATCT
The DNA here is from genome assembly GCA_963675555.1 of Leptura quadrifasciata. Classification (NCBI taxonomy): domain Eukaryota; kingdom Metazoa; phylum Arthropoda; class Insecta; order Coleoptera; family Cerambycidae; genus Leptura; species Leptura quadrifasciata. The sequence continues at coordinate 39,118,765 of OY776673.1, forward strand.
ACATCTTCGCCGACAACTATTACGGAATGGAATGTCGATGAAATGCTGATTGCGGTATTGATTATTAGCGTATCCGCATCTTCCGTAGCTTGTTTGACCATGAAGTTCGCGCTTTAAATTTTGTCTTCAACATTCCAATGAGACGTTTCTTGTTTGCATCGTTGCCCAGAAATTTATCTTGTGGCATGGTTGGGATCATTGTCTCGTCTACTGAAGTAGTTCTTCGCGATCGTCGAGATCGCTCCGCATATTTGGTATTACAGTTTCCTACATCTTCCGGATACCAAATACGACAATGGCATTGGATCTATTCGATCGAATGAATGTAACGTAGTTATTGCAAATGGATGTCGGTGTGGATGTATAATGGTTTGTGGCACTCATACGCTGAACCTATTCATTTTCATAAAAAAAACACGCCGCTTTCTACCTCATGGTGGTGTGAAAATGAGTTCTTTGGCCAAAACGCATGTTGGAGTAGATTTTGCGGTGCTCGTACGCTGAAACTATTCATTTTATATAAAAAAAAGTTATTACATAAATTATAGGAAATTTTCTCTAGTTTAATTTATTATATAACTGTTCTTATCGTAAAATGAGATGGAAAGGAGATATTGCCAAACTGTTTTTAGGCGCCATTTCTCCAGTATAGCGGCGCGAGCGGCAAAGATACGAGATGGCAAAGTAGAAATTCGGAAAGAGAAAATCGAAATATATAAAATTGCCAATTTTCAAAACTCCCGGAACACTGTCCAGGTAACCTCTTTTTTGAGCACCAAACGACTGTTTTAATATCGGATTCAAACATATTGTCTGACCGATAGCCGTGTTGGTTAAGGCGCGAGGTGGCAATCGCGATTAATCACACGGGCATCGAGCCAACGGGTTCGAATCCCGGCTCCGGCACTGGCACCGTCGGAAGATATGGTTGTATGTCCGCGTTTTTTCAACGTGTAACCCCCTTGCGCACAAGCCTCTGGCTTATGGAATTGGAGGTTGTCTAATTTCTGTGGTGTTTATTTATTATTATTATTATTATTATTTCTACAGATCAAAATTTAAAGTTGTATAAGCTATTAGTTAAGATATGTAAAATTGAAACAAATCTATATTCTGATCCATCACTTCCAATGTCTCCTCCGGTTGCATCGTCGTCGCGATAGACTGTGAATTTTTCGTAATTTGGCAACTTTGCCCTACATCTCCGAACCTATTAAAAAATAAATCGACATGAGTTTAGAGAACACTCGATATAATGGTACTGGTCTATCGAAAGTTCAAACAAAAAAAATTTTTTACACGAGCAAAAAAGTTCAGTGCTATTTTATTTTTCACACAAGAAAAAATAGTCCAGTACTATTCTATCGAGTTTCCTTTAAAGGCCTATCAAAATTTTTTTTTAATGGGTTCAGGGCTTCGTCCACCTTAAGTTGGTCGTAGTCGATAGACCTTTCATGAATCCATGTTGATTTATACTGATACTGTTTTTGACGTGAGCGAATAAAATATCATGGATGTAGAATTCAAATATTTTAATATAATTACTGATAACTATTATGGTACGGTATTTCTCAATACTGTCTAAATTTTCATTGTTAATGGACGGGTATTTGCGTGATATCATTCGAATTTAAGTATTTTATTTAAAGTTGTAATTAGACTAAAATAATTTTCAGAGGAGCACAATCCTGAAATTTCAGTTTTTTGCCATAATTTGCTTGTTAAACCACAGATAATATATACGTATATTATTATTAGGTGATGTAACAAGTACAAAAGGGTCGAGCACACTGTAAAATATGTCTGTACATAATGTTACATGACTTATGTCCATTTAACAATTTTATATGATAACTGGTATTTAGCACGACCTGTATAGCATTTTGATTCAGTTTTTGTAAGTGAGACTGTTTCAGTTATCAGAAATTTTTTTTGTATAACTGCTAAATTATTTCAGATTGTTTTATGTACCTATTTTAGTATTTTAGGAACTCAGTCATGTTTTTTAACACTAAATTATGTATCTCTGTTACAGCACTTCAGAACCAATTGTCTATACCAAGCCTAAAAAAACATTTACATTCATTTACATTTCATTTTTATACTTTGTGTTTACTATGTACATGTACTATTTTTCTTGCCTATGAAATATTCTGATTCTCCTGTTATATTGTGTATCCTATATGATGTAATATATTTACTGAATTCTCACAAAACAGTTTGTAAATGATTTACTTTATTTCGACATTTCGTATTTTTGGTTATGTATGCAAAGTAAATATCTAATTTGTGGTATGCAACTAATCTCAAACTGCTATTGATTAAAGATTTCTTTTATCGATTATATACCTATTACTATTTTAATTGCGCATTTAAATCTCCCATCGACAGATGGCCATATCCGTATAACATTACAGTTTCCAATTTTATTAGTAAAATATATTTTTCAAGTTTGTATATTAGTACTATATTGTAGATTGTAATATAAAAAATTTACCTTATTAGTTAAAATCACGAAGGGATCATTTGCTTGCCGATCTTGATCTGATTTACACTTTCGAATGTTCACTGTGAGATCCCTACTAATTTATATTACAATCGTATCCACATTTCGTGTGTTTAATACAACCAGGTAAATTTTATTTATTAGTAATTTAAATTTCAATAATTTTGTCCTTATTGCAATTTCAATTTTTTTTAATTCATTTTTTTAATTCAATAAATAATTAAAATTACCACATGGTAGTAAAATATTCTTTTTCTGTCATTTTTTTTAGCAATTTGTAGTTTGAAAATCAGAATAGATAAATTATTAAATTGATTAATAGATTAATTGATTAATTAATAAATTAATTTGTCTTTAAACATTAATTTATTTCTATTCAGAATTTTTTTTGTATAATTACTTTTACGCATTGAGTACTGTTACGTATTAAGCAGATTCTTATTAAGCAATCTTTACGTATCAACTTTCATTGGAACCACAACGCCTTCTTGCAAGAATAAATTGCCACAAATTATTTAGATTGGGTGCTCTACCAGACAATGGTGTCCTGAAGTACAGTACCAGAGCTTTTCAATTTCATCTATACAGACTGTAAATCCAGGAGATTGGTATCAATTCATTATTTTCTTTGTATTAACATTACTCCTTTTTCATTGATATAAATTTTTTAACAAAATTTCACCTAAAGTTACATTTCAAATAACGTATATATTTGTAAAGGATTCATTGTGGAAATCAAATTTTACTATTTTATACGTAACATCATATTATAAAATTTATTTATTTATATGATATATTTTATCATTCATTTTATTCATATTTTTAATTCCCTTACCAATAATTTCGGATCGTCTATAGGGAACTGGTTTTAAGGGAAAAAGAGACAACTCAACTAATTATCAACTATAGATGGTGCCCAAACAATGTCAATTTTTTCATTGTCTTCTTTTCTCGAACAAAACAAAAATTTGGCTTTTATGTCATCATACATTCAAAGAGGGTAAGTTTCACATCCCTTACAAGTGCTCTGAATCCATGACCCCTTGCTCCGGTTAAAACCAGCTAGTCGTCGGCATATGTTTCCTCATTTGTTTTCCAAAAATAAACAATAAGCGAAAGGAGGTAACAATAAATCCGGGTTGGATTTTATATATTACTTTGAATATGGAATTGTCCATCTCATAATCCCAACTTATATTTATGTTTAGTACTTTATATTCGACCCTTGCCGCATTTTGAAAGCACCCTATATTTGAAGAGACATAAAATATCGAATTACCCATTTGTTTATAGTAATAAACTCATTACAATACTCTTCAAAGCCATTTAATGAAGTTTGTTTTCTAGTTAATTGCCTTATTTTTTCTGACAGTTTTGAAGAATCTCATTAGAATTTCGTTTGCGTAATATTATACGGGTATTATGCCCGTTGGAATTCTCACAATCTAGAAATGCCTGAAAGGAGATGAAGATGGACAGTGATTTTTATTAAACTTACACAAGAAAACAGGATGTCAGAGTAGGACAAGGGAATAAGAACGCTTTTTCCAAGTTGCAAAAGATGGAAAGAATGACATTTTAAACCGTGCGATCACATGGAGATTCCTTTTACTTTGTTAAATGCACATAAACGTCAACTGAGTTTTGTTAAGAAACAGATTCATATTAGATTTTGCACTTAAAAGTAGATACAAGTTGATGTTAGGGTATCTCTATGCAATTTTTATTCAAATATCAAAATATTTTTTCTATACTTATTAAAGTATAAAGCGTTTATAAATTCGCGATATTCTTCTTTTTTCAGCTATTTAATTAAACAAATACTATAACTGCTGCAAATTTTCAATAGCATACACAATACATATAACATGCATACTCAGTGGCAGTGGACACATGAACTTTGTAAATCTATCGATTACCAATTATTAAGATCTCTCTACCCTACATTTGCTTTCAACATATCACAATAAAATATGCCCAGTAGTGCTGCAGGACAATAAAAAAGAAACATACTATTTTGCCGACATTTCGGTTATTTGACATATACTTCTTCAGGCCTTAGACAGTACTTTCTTTACGGATAGTGTCCTACTTTCCTTAAAAGGTTCATTAAGTGCACCTAAATGTACATCTTTTTCTTGAGATACAAAAAAGTTCGAAATTTAAATTTTTATTTACTTTTTGCAAAACTGGAGTTCGAACTTAAATGAACTGAATGTTTTTGAACGTGTGAATTTGAGAAGACAAGTTTAATGAAATCAAGTTTTTTTTGTTCATGTGAGGCTTCTAAGAAATACATAGGTCTGGTATTGAATAAAGACGAACTGTTCGATAAAGTTGGTCTAATGCAAGCCAACGTTGTAAAAGATAAAATTGCCGACTGGAATTCCGAAAATGTTTGCACCATCGCACTGAAGATCGCTGGCCTCACTCGAGAATCTGGATAAAGTCAAACTAAATTTAAAAATTTGGAGATTTTATGAGAGTTTATTTATTGTTTTCATGAGACAAGTGCGTGGATTAAGCGACTGTTCTTCAATAATATTAATAACTATTATGGAGTTCAGAAAAATCGTAAATGGAGATATTCACACTGAAGGCTATGATGTAAGTCCGCACGAACATCAATCAGAGTTGCAGCGAAATGTTCCAGTTTCCAAAAACCAGACAGCAAATTCTGAAAGGAATCCTAAGTTCCCAAAAGTGCGACTGGTACTAACGTGATGATTCAAGTGCTGTAGTTGCAGGCACATCAAGGGCAAATTGAAGAGCATGTTTGTTATTTTGTTATATTTTGTATTAGAATATAGAATACTTAGTCTTTTTACCTGACACAAATATATTTGGTATTTTATATTTTTAAGTCTTCCGCTCACGAGACCTACATTTCGAAGACAATATTATTTTAAATAAAACTTCTAACTTTTAATTTAGGGCCATTTGACCTTGAAAAATCTAAAATTTTCGCCGGCAGCGTATTTTTAGGTCCTGTAACCTCAGCTTTCATAAAAAGCTAGTTTCATCATTGTACTTCTTTTTCTGGAAAAAATATGGTCACACTAGTTATAATGCAATATCTGTAGGTCTAATAATTACATGAACGCCAATATTCAACATTAATAATGATGAAATTGTTGTGCTTAAAAATATTGCATTATAACTATTAAACCTTGAAGAAGTATTTGCCAAATACACGAAATGCCGACAAAATAGTTCTTTTTATCGTCCTGTCTCCGACTATTTAAGCGTTAATCATTAAACCCCCTTGCAGCTGACCTTACATGTACACAGCTGTGCTGCCCATCTTCGATGCTACCCCCCCCCCCATGTCGAATTTCTGGGACCGCCACTGTGCATAACTAAAAATATATTCGACATCAGTAAAAAATGATGGAAGGAAAAGCTATTTTGGACATCAGCTTTCGATTTTGCTACATGATAGCTTTCAGCATTTTCGGACCCATGGATTGACAATTTAAATCATACGGGAGACTATGCTTTATAGCATCTTCGTGTCTATATGTGTATAAATAACTTATGTTTTCTTCCTAATACTCAATTATATTCAGTGACACCAAACATAATTCTGCTGTTCTCAACAATCACGGTTTACTTAAATAGAGGCACCTCGTGACTACTGAAACCACGAATTATTAATATACCCAATTGCAAGCAATACATTACAATTTCGTAGTATCAACATTTGCCAGAGTTGTGTATCAAACAATGTTTATCATTAATCACAAATGCATACATATAGGTACTTATTTAACAAATACTATGCTTATACCGCAATGGTATTTTTGAGGACAGGATTATAATTATCATCGACAATATTTGTTGAACGCGTTAATTTAAATACAGGATGAATTCAGGATAAATATACTGGATTCATTCAGTTTACATACTAAACAGGGTGTAATGCAACTTACACGAACAATTTTAACCATACATGTACCTTTAAATAAGAAGTCGATTTCTTAAAAAACATTTTAATAAAAGTGCAACACAAAAAAAGATACAAATTGTTAAAATTACAAATTAATGGAAATGTTAAAATAACGTATTATTTCTATAAAAACTGTTGAAAGTTCTGTCCATTGATATTCAAGCACACCTGAACATGTCTAATCCAATTTTGTCACATTAGCTGAAGTGTTCTCCCTTCCTGCTGTTCCCGAACACGCAGATTATGGACAGCTGTTGTGATACGTGCGCGTAATACATCGATATTGTCAATTTCGGTTTGGTAGACTTCATTTTTTAAATATCCCCACAAAGGGAAGTCAAGGTGATTTAGATCCGGGGACCGCGGAGGCTATATAGGCCCCCATCCCGTCCGATCCAACGTATTCCGTTTAATTGGATCAAGTAACCTCGGACTACTCACCCGACTTCGGACCTCCAAGGGCACATCTTCAAGAAGACCAGAAAGATCATTACAAAGAAACTGCAGATATTGCTGACTATCCATCTGATTTGGCAATATGAACGGACCAGTTAGGCGTTCATCGATGTTCAAAGTGATTCCGAACTACTGAATGAGGATTCTCAATGGTCCAAACGTGCATATTATGTAGATTGGTTATACCATTACGCGTAAAAATAGCTTCATCAGTAACCAAGACACCGACAAATTTTCATTAATTTGTAACTTTAACAATTTGTATTTTTGTCTGTGTTGGAATTTTATTACTTTTTTTCAAGAAACCGACTTCTTATTTAAAGGTGCAGTATGGCTAAAATTTTTCGGATAAGTTGCGTTACATCCTGTATATACCGGGTGATTTTTTGAAAACAAGCAACCCTTAGTATTATCTGATTTTAATTTATTTGATCACCTGATTTAGGTACAGAAAAAATCAAACCTAATCGATATACTTACCGGTGAAGCTAGCGTTTACATGATAGTGAACAAATAATAATAATAAGTATATGATCTGGATCGAGTCCTAGACATTTAATTCCTTTCTTTTCGTAATCAGAAAGTTGTTTTATATAACGGGTGATTCACCCTTTATAACTCAGCAAACGCCCAAGATTCTTGTGTGCAGTAGACAGCGTTTATTTAAATATCAAGGGGGCACATTTTATTGAGAAAGATGTAATCCATAATCCACCATCTTACCTCCGGCCACCCCAAGTTTATAATTTTAAATGGCACTATATTATACTATACTATACTATACTATACTATACTATACTATACTATACTGTACTATACTATACTATACTATACTATACTATACTATACTATACTATACGATACCATACCATACCATACCATACCATACCATACCATACCATACCATACCATACTATACTACGCCATGCCATGCCATGCCATACCATACCATACCATACTATACTATCTTATCCTGTCCTATCCCATTCCATCCTATTCTACCGTACCCTACCCTACGCTACCCTACACTATCCTACCCTATCCTGCTATACTACACTACATTATACTATTTATTAAACTTAACCTGTCCGAAATCTTACTAATTAGGCAATAAAATTAACCCTAAGTATAAGTACAAGGTTGGCACAAGGAGGTGGATAGTTCCCAAAATAGTGGCACCAGTCAAAAATATACACAAATTAGTGGGACCAGCCCAAAAGTATGTACAACTAGGCAAACACAATTTAAAAGAGAAGCAAAGCAATGAAAAACAAGGCATATGCCAAATATATATACATATTGAAGGGATGGACCTCCTTCCAGGCAAGGGGGTAGATACTGGGAAGGGGGTACAGGAAGTAATTACTCCCCCCGTAGCACTTGATTAGCTACCATTTAATACCCTCGAATATACCAATTTCTTAAAATTATCTGCACACTGCCTGTAAGTGTAGCCTCAAAAATTAAAAACCCGGTTGCGTACAGGGTGGGGAGAGGCTCGCGGGGTTGGCATTAGTGCATATTCATAGAGACATAAAACCTTCAGATTCAAATAGGAGAATTTTAGCTTTAATTCTTTTGAAGACTGATTTTGTTTTTATGTTCAATTTCTTGTTTTTGTTCAGTTTTGATTTTAATTTAGTTTTTACGGAAAAAATGGTTTCCTTTCAATTTATTATTTGTTGTTGAATTTTATTCTTTTTATCTATATTGGATGTTCTGTTTTATTTTTTTCGTAATGTTATATTCTATTCTGTGATGCCAATAAACATTACTTATGACTAAAATATACTACCCTTTTTGTTGTTTTGTTTCATTTAAATTACGATATCATTGGGCTCATATCTGAAAATATTGTTTTTAAAAATATAGAGAACACCCAACTAGGAAAAGTAACTCGTAGCTCGCAATTTACGTCATAACATTTATAGATAGTTCTTCATACTTCATAGATATTCATACCGCAGACTATAACAATTGTTGGAAGGATATTATCTAAACAAAATAAATACTATTAGCTTACAATAATCTGTCAATTTTGGTGTATATAACTCCAACAAGGTTGATCTTGATCACACTCTTCAACTTTCAAAAAGTTTTGACGTCTAACTTAATTGACAGCATAATCGGTTTACGAGATGGTCGGTAAAACGGTCCGCCATATTCGATAATTAGATGGAAGGTAAAAAAGACGAAGTCTAAAAGTATATTTTGCTGGTAAGGTCCTAGAGGGCGTTACTAAGCAGTTTGTTCCATGAAATACAAAAAACTATATATATCTTAGAAAAACTCGGTATTCAAAATACATTTCTCTGAGAAATAAGTTAATTTTTATCTAGACCTCTTGTCCGAATTCGATGGTTTTTCTTTGTATGATAGGCTCTTTGCCTATATGTAATATGTGTATATGTGTATGTAATGAGTAGCCGAAATAAAACAGATATCACTTTTAGTTTTTTTTTTTTTTAAAGCTGTAGCTATTGCTATAGTAAATGATGGATGGTTAATGACAAATTGCACTGCGTTATGACAATAACAAAAATTTGGTGTGTAACGTTTTAAGAAAGTGAAGAATAAACGGTACGATTAGTAGAAATCCTGGATCAAAGGACAAAGGATATCCTACTTAACAAGAAACTAACTATTAATATTTCGTTATTGCACCATTTCTATTTATAACTTCTATAACTCTGTTTGGCATAGAATTAAATAACCTTTATCACCCCCACCCCATTATTAAAGGGAATAAAAAAATTAAATTGAGATTTAGTGTGTATACGAGAACCAAGGGATTCTAAAAATTTTTTGGCGTTAAACACCCTCTCTACCACCACTATTACCACTCCCACCCCATTATTAAAGGGAGTAAAAAATTTAATTGGGATTTAGTATGTGTACGAGGACCAAGGGCCTCTAAAATTTATTTTGGTATTAGCCGCCCCCTTTACCACCCCTATTGCTACCCTCATCTTATTATTAAAGGGAGTAAAATTTTAAATTGGGATTTACTGCGTATACGAGAACCTGGGAGTTCCCGCCCACCAGGACACACGAACGAGAGAAGAGAGAGTAGAGAGAGTGGTGGGAGCGCTTACCTCCTCCCCGGGCATCTCATTGCACGGCTGTTGAACAGCCGCTATCGTTTTTATAAATGTATCATGCGCCCGTACAGGCCCTAATGCAGTTAAAGGTTCGGGGTAAAAAAATTCTGAAAGAGAATTGACTGCTGTTGACAATGAACCCAGTGTGAAGTCCCTGATCCTTTCCCTTACCCTTCTATTAGCTAAAAACTTTGCGCTCCCCTCTCTCACCTCCAAATCGTCCAATCGCAATCGGGCCGAGCTCAAATTATAGAGAAAAAAAATCCTCATCTGATGGCGAAAAAAATACCCTTTCCTTCCTAGCGAAAAATGACTTTTCAAAAAAAGAAAGAAAAAAATCGGTTCTTTCGCCGGCATTTTGTTATTTATGGCGAAAATTTTAAAAAATGATAACAGGTCAAAGTAGGCACACTAGTACGTAACATCACGTTTGCTGCGCTTTTTGCGAAAAAAACTGCGGAAGTTGCAGCAGTTTTAATTTCATTTATGTTTTTGCAACCCCCCCCCCCCTAATCAATCTAGCAACTTGAATTTTTTTACCCGGAAAAAATGCGAACACGGCTTTTGGCACGTTCCCACCGCAGCCAAAAATCCGTATACAAATCCGTATCTCCAAATCGCAATATCTGGAGAGCTATTGGACCGATTTTGACGAGTCCTTCATTTTATCCCTGTATACATTTTTCGATCCGAATCAAACTAAGCGAGTTATGTCCGAAAAATCGATTTTCCCTATATTTACATGCAAATTTCCCCCCTCCACCATCCTCCCCGAGCCCGCAAACATGACTAGATGATAGAGGGAGTCCGACTACATAATACACATACACAAAAAGTTCGAAAAAGACACTGTCGTTTCGGGTTTTTTTCGTGCCAAATCGATCTCACTATTTGTTTATATCTCCAAGCCAAGGAAAAAATCCATATAATTTAAATCATTCCTACATCATTTAAAATAATTTGCCATTTAATATTTTGTTATTTTCCATAAAACTCTCAATCAGGCATGTCTAAAATAAAATCATTAAAATGAATAATTTAATAGCAAGAACAGTTAAATTAAATATTTTACTTCACAGACAGGAAAATCCACTCAAAAGTTGAAACTAAAAGGCACGGCTATAAACACATGTCCAAAATTTGCCAAGCGATACGATGGACTTTGACCGCTTTTACAGCCGATAGAAACAATGTTGAAACATTAACTGTACAAGATTTCAACAATTTATAACCTGTAATAGTTTGCTCTTGGCCTATCATTATGTATTTAAAAAATGTATTTCACAATAATCCAAGTTTAAAATAAGCTCTATATGATTTTAGAAATTTCTGATTGGTAATATTTTATTTCTTACCATCAATCAATGTATATTAATAGGAAAAATAGAAAAAATCTGTTAAAATGAATAGGGGTAAAAATTAGCTCTACACGATTTCATAAATTTCTAATCTGTACTTTGTTATGGTAACAGTAAAAGAGATTTTGTTATATTTTATTCTCTACTATAAATGCACATTTACGATGGCTCTGAAGGGCCACAGCAAAAAATAAAAAAAGTAGAAATTCCGACTTTAAAGATAGAAATTTATACTTTTAAAGTAGCTAAAGTTTCTACTTTTCAAAGTAGACATTTCTAGCTTTAAAGTAGAAATTTTTACTTTCAAGGGTAGAAATTTCTAGTTTTAAATTGTAAATTCTTACTTTAAAACTACAATTTCTCTTGTGGTAGTAAATGGCTTCTCTTGTGGTGTAAGATTGATCGATCATAAGTAGATAGGTAGATAGATGATCTTATTCCCATAAGGCTTGTAAAAATGAAACTAAATTTCTACGATTTTCCTGTGACAAGGTCGACAAGGATGTCTATCAATTATGTGAATTAATTTTAGAAGAAAAAATGGAGTTAAGGCAGATCCATTCGATACAGTTGATATTTACGTTTGTTTAAGAAACGAGATAAAATTATTGTTAAATTTAGAGTAGTTAGTAATATCTAATGAATGTGATGAATGTTAATAAATTTCAGTTTGCAACTATACAACAAGATATTAAATAAAAAATATCTAACTATTTTTACATTTTACATCAAACTTTTGTGCCGTTTTCTATACTACATTGCAATTTTAAGTGTCGTTTTACACATTGTTCTGTTTTGTTTATTTTAGTATAATTTCGAAAAAGGTTTTAGTAAACCTAAACATTTAAAGTCAGTATTTATATATTTACAAGACGGTATAGTGTAAACGAACTTAATTCAAACCGTATAAAAACTAAAAGCCGGCAAAAACAGTCGGCATTTCTTTATTGTACATGGGCGGAGGTAAATAGAAATGCTTGTCATAAGAAAATGATAAGATTTTCGGGCGTTATTATATTATCCTCTGTTTCAAATGGTCTCCAGAAAGCCATGCTAAATTAGTAAATAATTAAAATATTTTACCTTTTATATAGTAGTAAATATTTAGAAATATAAACAATAACTAACTAAACTCCTACGCATGATATTATAACAGGTATTTACGCACTGCACTGGCACATTGACAACGCATTTCACAAATCAACGTTACTTATGAGAAACGATTTACGAATTTTCTTTATGCTAGTAGGCCTGTTCGTTTTATTATCTTTAAACCAGTGCAGTCGTAGATGGTTCATTCAGGCTGATTACATTGCCAGTCTCGGACTCGCCTGCATAGTTTCAATTACCATTCGAATCTCGATACCATTGTTAAATATATAGGACAAAATATCAAGTTCAGTGCGCACGGTCCTGTGCTTTAACACTGGCCAGTTTCAATTATCCTCGTATAAAGTATAACTTACATTTTAAAAGGACAGTTCAAATTGGCTATATTTATGGGCATCGAAATCAATTTATTAAATGTAGATTCTGCAGGAACTAAATATTTTAATAATTTATACTATTTTGATATGTCACATAACTAGAAATTTTACTAGATTACTGAAGACTTCTAGTATCTGATAGATGTTGCTGTAAAAAGCTGTGATATATGGATACGCACTGTATAAAAGACCATATGTTTGTATTATGTGAGGAGGAAAAGTAAGCCCAGATACAATTTATTATAGGAATTAAATTTTTTTAACATAACGTATAATGTCATCTATAACACTTTTTCGGAAGATTGCAAGTCAAAGTTAAAATAGGTCTTTTGTGGGTAATTGGATAAAAAAAATATATTTTAAACAACGAAACTCATGGCATATTAGAAAAAAAATTCATAGACTAAGTTTTGCTACTGGATGTATATTTATGTTTTATGTTAAACTGGTCTGATTTCAATGACTGATAACTTTTCACCTCATTAGTCCTGAGAAAAACAATAAAGATTTTCAAAACGCCGACTCTAAATAGGAAATAAGGTTTGCTTTTTTATCCAATTACCAACGAAAGGCCTACTCAACATTCATTTTGTGGATACGAAACTTATGTACTAAAAATTAAAATATTTTGATGGTAATATATCTGTTTTAATTGTAATGCACCCATTATGCCCTCTTGGCACAAAACGTATACTGTCGTGTTCACCTTTATGCAGATTAAGATGTACTTTTCTTCTCACTAAATGATTTGATAAAAGCCATAAAATATATAAATGCTGACATACTGAAATTTAGGGGTTATAGTAGATCGATTTTTGTCCTTCAATGACCACATTGATGGATTTGAATCTGAATGATTTCAAATTATGGTCAATTATGATTATTTTAAAAAATGGAGTTCCAAAATCTATCACCGATATATTCGACCATAAAACTGAGTTCATTTGAGCTCTAAAATCGGTATAATTATCATGTATGATAAGGGCAACTCTAATTTAGAGCTGCAGGTATGGGCTATTGATCTTCCGATTTATCCCCTTCAATTCGTTAAAAGTTATTTTTCGAGGATTTTCTGTTAACAAATCTGCGCGCCAGAGCAGAATCTCAAAAATTTTGTTAAATCCTTCTCACCGCATTCATGTATGAACTTTTTAATAATTGTTAATATTTTTGATTATTCTAAATCAAGATGTTCATAAAAAATTATGTTATTTAAAATATTCGCTTCTCTTTTCGAATAAATTTCGGATAAAAGTTCGTGAGTATAAAATTTCTTAGAGTAGTTGCCCAACAGTCAATTATAGTTAAATTACTTAAAAAACGAAGAACACATAAAGCATGACGGCAAATAACACTAGAAGACATTTCTGTCTTGAAAATTGAATAATTGGAAAGTAGAAATTTCTATTTTAAAACTAGAAATTTCTACTTTAAACCTAGAAATATCTACTTTGAAAAGTAGAAAGTTCTAATTTAAAACTAGAAATTTCCTCTTTTTAATTTTTTTGCTGTGGCCCTTCAGAGCCATCGTACACATTAAAATTTTAGTTTGTTAAAATAAAATAAATAAGGGAAAATAAAATAAATAAGGGTACAAATGACCTTTACACGATTTGATAAATTTATAATCTGTATCAGAAAGTAAAGCTGGTCAGAAAGAGCAGTGGACTACGACTACGTAAATTTGTTATTTTCTTCCAGTTTGGTTTAAGCAAAGGTTATGTTGCTCATGCTCATCGTAAAGTATACAGTCAAAAAGATAAACATGATGGTGGTGGTCAGGGGGTGCGGGGAAGCCACATAAAACATTAGTTTGTAGTATACATTGGCAGTGTTGGGGGGAGGGGGACTGTAGATACTATACAAACAACCATATATGACGGCGTTCTTCCATTAAAATGTGTCTCCTTTTACACTCAAATATCGTTTACTTCATGCAAAAATCTTGAACGATTCTCGAGTTATTAGGGGTGGCTCAATTCAAAAAATCACCCGGTATATAAAAAAGTTTGTGATTACGAAATGAAAGAAATTAAATGTTTGGGACTAACATCATGTGGACGTTAACTTTACCGGTAAGTGTGTCGATTAAGTTTGATTTTTTTCTATATATGTGGGTGTGATACAAATAAATAAACTGCGTTCAGATAATACTATACCCATATAAAGTAATAAATAAAGAAATAAAATAAGGCCTTTTATTTTTGTTATCGCTAATGGCGTTAATTAAAATTAATTGATTTAAGTTTATACATTTTTTTGTTGTTAAAGAAGTTGAAAAACAGGTTTTTAAACATATTTATACTGTCTACCGTTGTAATAGTAATAATGAATAATAATTACATAGATTCTGCTTTATGTAAGTTGCAGAAATTCAAAACAAATATGTCATTTTACATTATTACCGAAGAATGTCATGTATTTTAGAACAAGGAAGTAAGTGTTAATGGAGTTGTTTATATAATAATTGCACATAATCTGCCATAATAATATTTTAGTTATTTGCATTTCATCTTTTTCCTCCTGTAAATTTATATAATTATATCTACCTAGTTTTAATTTCTAACTAAACTATCCATAATTATTACAACTAAAACCTTTTTGCTCTTAATGTTACTTACTAAAAGGTGTTGTCCTCAAATGTTACTTAATGTCAGAAAATTGATGTTTGTAAATTAAAAACGTAATAATTTAAACTGGTTTTATTTAATTTCTTTCGCCTAGACATTTGGATTTCAATTTGATTGTGTATGTCCTTGAATAGTGGATAAGCAAAAAATTAAAATGTCAGGGGCAATGTTTGCACTTCTAATAATACCATTATGAAAATTATGTATGTATGATCATCTACTATTCAAATGCTACCGGAATTCTCTAAAGAGTGTTGATTAATCGTAATAAAAAATTATAGGAAATTTTACATTTAGCCCTGGGAATTTTCCATATTCGTAGAACTTCTACCCAACAGAACAACAGGCGGCTTCGCATTTTACAAAACATGTCCTTCCGCTTTAGGACGCACACCACGAACGCAGCGTGGGCGTTCAGCGGCAGCTTAGTTAAATATTAATACGTATCCATATTTTTGGGATAAAAAATCTACCCAAAACAATATATTTCTTAGAAAACATTACTGAATAGATGAGTTAGTTATATAACTGTTATGCGCAGTGATTCTTTTTTGAATAAGTGACAAGTTTAGAGCAGAAGCAATAGATATTCAAACGTAGTCCTGCGATTTTGAAAAAAAAAACACTTTGCATGCGAGTTATAGATAGATAGATAGATATCTTTATTTGACCACTTTACATATAAGGTTACATTTGTGGCAAGTCAGAGATTACTAATCTAGAGATAATATAAAATATAAATATTACAAACATACGGAATAAAATTAAAGCTAATGAAGTTACATACCACACATATTCATAGACGCTATATATTAAAAATATATAACATACACATATAGAGGCATTAATTATATACAATACAAAATATACAAAAATAGTATCAGATGTTCAATTTTATAAGTACAGACATTATATTTATACATTATACATAGCACATCAACACATACATGTATAATCATATTTATAGAACAATATTAAGAAAATAAAACAATTAAAAATCAGCATTATATTATAGTTGTAGGTATTAAAATATTCATGCACATTAATAAAAATTATTTTTCCAATCACTAGGTAGATCGTTATTGCCATTGATATAGAGATTATTAACCTCTCCACAATAAAATTGTGAGAGGTTACTAAAATTGGTTCAAAAATGAAAATTGAGATAACATCAAATCTTTATGTTTTGAGGCCCTAGGAACCCAAAAAAGTGGTTTTTGAAAAATGTCTGTGTCTGTGTATGTGTGTTAGCACGATAGCGCCGAAACTGCTGAACGGATTTGAATGAAACTTTGCATGTGCGTTTCTTTAGTGCCCCAGAAGATCTGAAAAGGTTTTGGTTGAGATCGTATTACGTTTAGTGCCATTTTGATGCAACAAGTTGTTTATTTTATAATTACTTTCAATTTGCAATGGAACCATTCAAAATTAGTTAAAATTCTGATTTCAACGATACATCACACTTCCACCCTTTTGATTTGGTTTCCGTGAAAAAAATTAAAAACAAGGCAAATATGAAGCATAGATCGCATTTCGCATGACATGATCGATGCGCGTAGCCGTTACGTCGTGAAACTCGTCACATCACGTACGTACCAACGCTAATTGACAATGAAAATTAATAATTAGAAATGTATTATAACTGGTATTATAGAAATGAATAACTTTCACATATTATTGATTTAATTATCACTAATAAAGATGGCATTGAAGTAGCAGTTTAAGTGTTATTATAGAAATAAATAAAAATAAAACATGTACAATTAGAAGTAATCTTAAAGATGTAGTCTTATTTCAAGCAGAAATGGGTAAAGTTGTGGGCAATTTTGACTATAGAGTTAGTTCATCAGAAATATGATTTATTCTTGACGAATTTGAAAAAAAAATTGTGGATGAATTCATGCCTAAGAAAGAAATTATGGTACATAAGAAAAACAAAGGATTGTTTAATGATAAAGTTCTTGAAGCGATAAAGCAAAGATACCAAAGTTATAAAATATATAAAACAACAAACAATCAAAATGTTTGGAAAATCTATAAGTTGAAACGAAACACGTTATAAGAACTGAGAAATGTAGATACTTTGAGAGTAAGATTGATCATTCTAGAGGTAACTCAAAAATGATGTGGAAATCTCTAAAAAATATAATATCTTGTAATGATAAGGAAGTTGTGAGTGAGATAATGTTTGGTAACGAGTTGTTAGAGGATATAAATACTATAGTAAAAAGACTTAATGAGTCTTATGTAAATAATGCGAGTGAAATAGTCAATGGTATATTTAGAAATATGTGGATAAGTAACTATTTGAGTGGTAGAATGAAAAAAGTAAAGCATGATGAGTATGCATCTAGTACAAAGAGTATAAATGTAGGAATGCCGCAAGGAAGTATTTTAGGTCCACTTTTATTTATTTTATATATTAACGACATTGCAACTCTGTTTAATAACTGCGGTTATCACTTACTTGCAGAGGATGTAGTTATTTATATAACAGAGGAAAATAATGCGTTATTGGTGAGTCAAATGAATGAAATCTTGAAAGAAGTGAGTGACTGGTTAGAAGTAAATAAATTGAAGCTAAATGTATCTAAAACCAAAGGTATGATTGTAGGAAAAAAGAAATTTAAAAATGAAATAGGACAGGAGGCATTAGAATTTAGAGTTTGTGCTGAAACAAATCAGGTTGTTAAGGAAATTAAATACATAGGTGTAATCTAGATGATAAACTTAAATTTAGTTGTCATATTAATTATGTGTGTAAGAAAATAGCTAAAAAATGATGGATTAAAAGGAGTCAGCTGGTACCTGTCTGCTACAAGTACAAAATTGGTATATAATACTATTATATTACTTTATTTTAATTATTATATCACTGTTTTGCTACGTTTATGAAAAACGTTGGGTTGCAAGATAATACGGAAGTCGGAAACACACTCTTGGGCTGCTGTGCGTAGCAGATCGTAGACACTACCTAGCCCGGATAAGTGATGTAACGTACCCACGACAAAATTTCACTAGCTCAGAAATCTCAGGGCGTTAAGCCCAAGTTTAACATAAAATCACTGAGGGTTCCATTCGTAGTGTTCGCAGACGAAATAATGACACTTTCTTTCAACATGTATGAAGTGTACTAAATTACAGTATTTACACTTTTGGTTCTCTAATATGAACCTGGCGATGTTCAGTTATGTGGCTATATTATGTTAAATAGGTTATAACATAAAATAAAGGTAAATACGCCTTGTGTAGCTACACTCTGTTTACAAGGGTTAACTAAAATAAATTTGGCCACAATTAGGTTACATTAGAGAACTTATTTAATCAATATGAGTGAATAAAATCTTGGTATTAAATATATGCAAACATAAGTAAAAGAAAATAAATATTATTACACAGAACCACTGAAGGTGGTTCCTTGGCAAAGGACACAATAACACTTATCAAAAACTTGGTACGATACCCAGACGTCAACTAGTAAGCAAGCCCTACGGTGGTAACTTCGGGGACAAACGATGGTGGTGGGTTTTATAGCCTCCCTAAATCGTGGAACTTTTCAGCCTAGTCTGTGGAACTTCCTAACCTAGTCCGTGGACCCACTAATTGTTGACGGAAATTCACCAAAATTCCTGTACAATGGTACAGCTTAATTGATGAAGATACTCCCAAAGGAAAGTGGTGAGTGAACCAGCCTATAAATATTTGAAATACTTGGGTAAAGTCGAAAAAAGATGGCGATGATAAAGTAAGGTTACTCACGTGCGAGGGTTTCTTCGCTGCTCTAGAAGTAGAACGGATTACGTTTAGTGCCCTTTTTAAATATATATACAGACAAATCGAAAAATTAAACTACAAATATTCCTCTAAAATCTAGTAAAATTATTGAAATGCTAATGTTTCATTTAACAAAGACAGCCGCGAGCGATCGAATTGCAATAAGCAAATTTTGACGATTGTCATTGTCATCGTTTGTCATCCGATAACGTTGGTGTCATGCCATGTTAATAAGATTTCGGCATATTTGTAACTTTTAGTGGTTACAAACTTTAAAGGTAGATGACACAATATCAATATCATATGCTTTCTGTACCTTCGTTGGTGAATTTATTATAGATTATCGCTTTACCAATTTTCAGTTTGTTGCTTTACAAATCAGTAGTATTTAGGACAACTAGACTTTCTCAGTCGTTCAAGTGATGTTAAAGTTGTTAATATCTTAATAGTATATTATTCAACGAGCGATAATGTAGGTAATAACTCGCATAGATGATTGTAAATTCATTAAGTTGAGGGTTTTTTTAGTGCCCCAGAAGATCTGAAAAGGTTTTGGATGAGATCGGATTACGTTTAGTGCCGTTTTGTCACACAATTTGATACTCTTTTCGGCTTCAAAGATCCACCGAGTGGGAAGCTTCCAGCCGCTTCCAGTAGCTCCTGATTTTTTATGCCTAGTTTTATGTGAATGCATATCAGAGTGCGTTTGCAGTCGACTTTTTTATTATGTATTTCTAATATACTATTGTAAATGTACAGGTTGGGCAGTGGGCAGTGACATTATCTTTAATTTAATGAACAATGGCTTACAATCAATGCTCCAAACAACGGGCGTCCGCAAGAATTCTTATAATTCTTTTTTGTAATATGAAGACTCTTTGGGAATAACTAAAGTTACCCCAAAGTATTACTCAGTAATTTAAGTGAGAATGAAATAGGCCAAAGTAAACTGTTAGCAAATTGTCTCTATGCACTTGTTTACTCTTAGCCTCCTGATGACAAAAATTGTTTACATAGTTGATCTATATGCACATTGTACATCCCATTTTAAACCGTCATTTAGTTATCCCTAATAATTTAATACTATTTCCTCTAGTAATAGTCCATTGAAAGAGTCAGTCGGACGAACTAGCAAATGTTTGTGCCTGGGAATAGACAATGTCCCTCCCCCGTTTTCGAGGGCGCTGAATCGATTTCCGGGATCAAACCTCGGCAACCCCGTCAAATTTACCAAAAATCTCCCCCAAATTAATAAGTAGAGTATATCTAAAGGAAAATCCATCCATCGATAATTTTAACTCCATTCGATGACAATATTTACAGTCACGAAAGAAAAATTTGAATGTCAACATGCTACCCCCACCTGAAGAGGCGATTCGAGAACACGCTTTAAGACTGTATTTTCAATGCCAAGCATGGCTAGGAAATGAACTTAATCTTACTGAATGGGAATGGATATTACGAAACAGGCGTTTGGGACCGAAATTTTTAGAAAAGACCGAGGAAAAGACATTGGTACCGGATTTTTTTTTCTTTCAAGGATTACAACTGTGCTTGTAAAAGCAAATGGACCAAGCGGTGCAGTTGCTTAAAGTTAGGTGTAGCATGTAGTATTTTATGTAAAAACTGTAAAGGTATCGAGTGTCAAAATTGTACGACAGAGGATGAACCTGACGTACCACGATTTAGACATTATTTACATAAATTTCTTACAGATTATTCCCGATATCAGTATTAACGTTCATTCCCCGAGAACGGACGATGCATGCGATATGCAAGAGCACTGAATATCATGAGAATTCGGAAAAAAATGAAGAATGGAACCTTTCTTGTAAACGCCTACAATTTTGTTGATCTACTCTCACAAATAAAACAAAGATGTAAGTATATATACACATATGTATTTACACATGTATTCATACATCAATGCCTCTATCTACAAAATTTATAAAAACAATTTAATAAACTTATATTTTATAATATTTTTCTGTTGTAGATGAAAAAAATGTTCACTCCCTTGAAGGAAGAAAACAAACCCCGGTGTTGGTTACACACTCCTGGTCACCTACCACCTTCCTCGAAGAGATGCTTCCACTCCTTTGAAGGGTGAAAACAACCCCCGGTGGTGGTTACACAACCCACTCCACCTACCATTTTATTCAAATGAACACGTCCTGTAAAATATCAATTTTTTTCTTCACAAAAGAACATCAATTTTCTAACCTCCTACAGAGGTGTAAACCTGAGTTAGGGGTGGCTAAGGTCAAATCCCTCGCGGGACCTTCCGTTTTACTCGAGGGAAAAACAATTAGTCCAAAAACTGGGGAAGATAAACAGGTTCAGGGAAAAGGGACTTTGAGGGTGATTTTTGGCCAATTTGAGGGGGCTGCCAGGGTAGAAACATTGGTTGGACCCCGGAAATCGATCCAGCGCCCTCAGAAACGGGGGAGAGACGTTGTCTGGTCCCAGGCGCAAACATTTGCTAATTTCGTCATAAATCCCGACTCTTTAAATGGACTATGATAACAGTCGAGTCAAAACTGATGAATAAATTTTGGGTTTTAATCTAGTTTAATTTTAATTTATGTGTACAGAACCACAGTCCAGATTTTTCTACAGCCACGGTTGATTGTTCTTCAAGTTCTGTGATATTCCTCGACAAGTTCTTTAAGGTTAGGTCATCAGCAAACAGAGTGCAGTTAAAAAATATAGAAATAGAGGTAAGTCATTAATATATATATATATATTGCTGTAATATTTTGTTTGTGCTAAATTTTTTTTTTTTGTTATTATTTTATTTGGGCGCCAGATGCTTCCAAATAATTTATTGGAAACACCAAACTATATTATTTATATTTATTTAGAATTTAAATAGCATGAGAGACTGCACGTAACCTGCGTACAGTCCAACCCTTACCTCAAGAGCAGGTTCAGATATGATTCGTACAGTGATATTTATTAATGAAAAATCTTCGTCAATATAACAATTTAATAGATTGTTGGGACAACAAAACAACAATGCTTAAAACTATGAAAAACTTAAAATTAAACAGTCAAAATTTTATTTTATTACGCTCGAGACCTAATTTGACTAAATAATTAAATGTAGTATAGGTACCTTTTTAAACGATCGATCGTTTGCGCCACTGTATCCGAAAATCCTTCCCCTATATTATCTGTCCTCTGCTTCTACTTGCCGCACGATTCCGCTGAAAACTTTTTCTTTTCGACTTTTGGCAAAATCACTGCTTTTCAACTTGAAAACTTGTCATTCCTCTCGTAAAATAATCTCTCCTGTCACACTACTCACATTCATGTAACAACTGGATATTAGGTATGTATTGTACCTATGTTCTATATTCATTGAAAGTCTACCATTTATGTTTTATTTTATCTACCAACTTTATTTATTTTGATTCAATTACTATTCTTTAAGTTTTAATCAAAAATTTTATTTTCCAGCAAACTTCACCCAATTGTCAGCTTTTTCGACTCCCTAGCAACCATCCGAAAAATGAACTAACATGATTTTTTTAATTATTACTACTTTCGATATATTATGTATGACACTGAAATGTTCATTACCTGCGAAAGTAGGGCTCTGCGTGCTTAATCTTATACCTATAGTTACAAAATTTACTTATTCTAAAACACAGTTTAACGAAGATTTCCCATTTTACCGATATCACTGTTAATCTGATGTATTTAATTTTCTTAACTAAAAATTGCTTACTATACAGTATACTAACATATTTATTTTGTTGCTATTTGTTGGTTATGGATATCATAACATTCCCCCCCCCCCAACTAATAACATTTTAAATTCCTTGAAAATTTGTTAGTCTGCAACTGCAGTATGATATCCATACCATCATATTACATCACTCTCATTTTTATTTAAATATGGGTATAATAATTCTATGTGGAATTTTCCCCTGATTGTATCATTTGTTTTGTTTCTTAACTCGTACGTATTTTCATTTAAAACTTTGTGAATGATGTAGGGACCCTCATATGGGTATTGTAATTTTGCACATATGTTATTTCTTAAGTCTGTTACGCGCAGACGTCTTACCACCACTTCGTCTCCTTCCTTAAATGTTGTTCTTTTCCTTATTTTTTTATTTTCCCGTTTAATGTACTTGTCCGCATTACGTCTCAGTTTGTCTCGTACTTGTTCATGTATTGTTTTTAAATCATATATATTTTCATTGGTCCATGGTCGAGCCGGTGACTGCCCGAACATTATTGTTATAGGAGAGACTTGCGTAACAGTGCTGGGTGCATTATTTATAAAATTTTCAATGTTTTCCAAATATATTGGCCATTTAGTATGATTGTTGTGTGCTATGATTCTCAAAAATCTAATGATTTCCTGAATGTACCTTTCAGCTGGGTTTGCCTTGGGATGTCGAATTGTAATGAAAATTACGTGAATATTTTTACTTTCCCAATATTGAGTAAACCTTTCATTGCTGAAATAGGTGGCATTATCTGCTAATATTCTTTTGGGAGTTCCAACTGATCTACAATAGTGATTCAACTTGGCTATGGCAGTATTTGTGTTACAACGTTTCGTAGGATATGATTTTATATATTTGGAAAAATTGTCCACTATTACAAATATATGTTTGTAACCCTCTTTTGAGGAAATTAGGTTACTGATAAAATCTATTGCAATAAGTTGTAATGGTTCTGTTGTTAAAATACTATTTACCTGGTTTTTGTTTATATGGCTTTTGTTTTTGCCAAGACAGCATTCATGACATTGTGTTATTATTCTTTTAGCTATTCCTAAATCTTTAATTGCATAAAAATTTTCTCTAAATATCATCCAGGTTTTACGGATACCTATATGTCCATATCTGTGATGCAAATCTTGCATGATTTTTGAAGCTAAGTTGTCTTCTATTACATATTTTTCCTCATGTAAAATAGTTTTTATTATGTACCGATTTTTATAGGTGAAACCTCTGTGTGTAGGTTTTGTGTGTAATGTTTGTATAAGAGTGTGTAACTGCTGCTGACTGTTTAATACTTGTTCCGGTGTGTATAAGTCATGAGTATGTGACAAAGTATTGAGTGCAATGATGAAAGTGTCTGATTTTTCTGTATTAATTTGTCGGTTACGTGTAAGTGCGTCTGCTGTAATATTGTTTTTTCCTGGACGATGTCTAATTGTAAAAGAGTATTCCTGTATTAAAAGCGACCAACGGTAAATTCTATTATTAGCAAATCTATTTTTCATGAGAAAACAGAGAGCTGAATGATCGGTTTCTATAAAAAAATGTGAAGCAGTTAAATAGAATGATAGCTTAGATAAAGAATAAACAATACTTAACATTTCCTTTTCACTCACGGAATATCGCACTTCGTATGGTTTTAAAATACGAGAAATGAAGCATATTGGTGTTTCTACTCCCCCTTGTATTTGTGTAAGTTCAGCAGCTACTATGAAATCTGATGCGTCTGTTCTTAATACAAACGGAAGTGAGAAATCGGGACTGTGAAGCAGTAAATTGTCATGAAATTTTGTTTTTAGGACCACAAATGCACTCTCTCTCCTTTCATTCCATTCCCATTTCATGTTCTTCCTAAGCAATTCAATCAATGGTACTTCAAGTTCAGATAATTTCGGAACAAATTTCTTATAGTAATTTAATATCCCTAAAAATCCTCTCAAAGTTTTGAGGTTCGTAGGTCGTGGATATTTTTTTATTTCATTTACCCGTTCCTTACCAATACCAATACCTTCTTGTCCAATCTTGTACCCTAAATATTTTACAGAAGTTTGATAGAACTCACACTTGTCTAAATTCAATTTTAGTCCTGCTTCATCTAACGCGTTTAGAATAATATATAAATGATTATAATGTTCTTGAACTGTTTCAGAGAATATCAGGATATCGTCTATGTAGTGTACACAGAAATTTTCAAACCTATCAAGGATAGACTGCATTGCTCGAACGAGTGCAGAAGAAGCCGATTGTAGACCAAACGGAACTACCCTAAATTGATAAACGTGGCCATCTATACTGAAACCCGTATATTTTCTTGAATCTATATGTAGTGGAATGAGCCAAAAGGAATTTTTTAAGTCTAATTTTGAAAAGATTGTGGTTTTCCCCACTCTGGAAAGCATTGACTCTATTGTCTGAGGAGCATCAAATTGTGGCCGTGTGATTTGATTTAGTAATCGTGCATCAAGACATAATCTAATTGTACTATTTTTCTTTTTCACCACTACTAAAGGATTAATAAAATTTGTCTTAGCAGATTCAATAATATTTGATTTTAACATGTTTTGTATCTCAGTTTTGACTTGCTCTCTGTGCTTGAATGGAATAGGGTACGTTTTGCATTTAAAAGCTTTTGCTTCGTCGACATTTAATTGATGCACATAACCGCTTGCAATTCTTGGTTCAAAGTTTACGAGTGTAATATATTCTTGTATCAAATGCTGAACAGTCTCATTATATTCAGGAGGGCACTTTATTTCTAAATTTTTTGGCGCATAATAATTATTTATAACATATGTGTTCGTCTCCACAATATGTTCATCGGCTCGTTTACCGCTCAAATCATTAATTTTTAAATCACAAAATTTTATTATAGGTATAGTATTACCATCTACACTTATAGTTTTATTTTCCAAATCAATTTTGGCTTTTAATCTAGACAATATGTCCTCCCCTAAAATAACGTCCCATTTCATGTTTGGTAAAATTATATATTCACCTTCAAATTCATAGTTTTCTGCTATAAAATTAGTATGCAGTACCCTATCGCATTCTGCAATTTTTTTACCATTTGCATTAATCAATTTAACTTTTGAGATTTTAATAATTTTTTGTTCAAAATTTTCTTTAAATTTGTTTATAATATTCTCATTGATCAAGCTTATTTCTGCTCCCGTGTCTATCAATGCGTTTAAAGTTAACTCTTGTAATTTTAATTTTATGATAGGTAATTTGCACAATTTTATCTGTCCAGTAAATCCGTTATTGTCTTCTATATCGATAAATTCACGCATATGTCCGTAAGTAGTATTTAAAATAGTTTTAACTAAAAATCCTGATTGTGAGGCCTTGTATGCATCTGTGCGGCTGTCTCTATTATGTGTATTTCTTCCAGTTTGTTGTGTGAGTTTTTTGGATTTGTGTTTTGTTGTTGAACGTTTGTGTTTGCGACTTGTGCGTATGTGCGTGTATCACTGTTTCTTTGTTGATTATCTTGTGCGTTTCTTTGATCGTTGTTATGCTTGTCTTCCCAATGTACTTGCCTTTTTTGATAATTTTGTGTCTCTTGATTTTCCCTATTTTGACTATAATTATATGCCCTGTTCTGACCCCTGTTATCATTATAGTAGCTGTCATTTTTCCCTTTGTATTCTGAATTTCTTTGTCTATCATCATACTTACTGGCATTTGCTCTATTATAATCATTTCTATTATAGTTGTTTTTGTTATATTCACCCCGAGGTGATGATTTTCTCCAGTCAGTTCGGTGATCGTCTATTCCTCTAAAGTACTCGATTAGGGCATCTAATGTGTTGATTCTTTGTGTGATAATGACGCTGTGTATGTCATCCGAAAAATGTCGCGCTAAGTATCTTACCATTTCAGCTTCTGTAAACTTTGGTTCCAAATACCTTATGTTGTATACCTTCCTCATTATATACTTCACCCTAGATATTCCCATATTTTCATAGTATTTCCCATTGAACAAATTTTGCCGAACTTTTTGCTGGTTATATTCACCCCAATATTGATTTAAAAACAAACCCTCAAATTCCTCTAGCGTTTTATATTTTTCTTCTATCATCTGATACCATAACTCAGCTTCTGCTCTCAGTGTATTTTGTATGATGAGTTTTATATTTGTAGTGTTGTGATGTAGTGTAGCCGCATGTTGTTTGAGTCTTGTCATGAAAATCTTTGGATGTACCCTTGTATCCCCATAAAAATAAAACTCTGTGTTCATTATTGTTTGTGGGTGTGTGCATGTTTGGCTGTGTTAGGTAATATATTTATTTTGTCTGCGTTCGCCCCTATCTTCCTTTCATGTTCTTTCAGTCTTTCTTCTACGATTTCTTCTTGTTGTTTAATGTGGCTTTTTATTTCTGCGAATCCTTCTATCATGACGTGCTCCATTTCCGTGCTTATTTCATTTTTCACGCTCTGTACTTTTGTGTGTATTTCTTCAGTCATATTTTCATTTATTTTGGACATTTTCTCTTCCAAATTTTCTATTTTACCTCTGACTTCCGCTGCGTTTTCTTCCATTTTCTTAATGTTATCTTCTAAGTTCCGGTTGGTCTGTTCTAATTTGTTATTTATTTCTTGCTTCATTTCTGCCATGTTCTTATTCATTTCCAGTTTGCTTTCATTTATTTTCTCATTTGTCTTATTAATTTCTTGTTTTATATCTTGTTTCATGTCCGTGATGATGTTAATTAAGTGTGTGATAGTATTTGCGTCCATTATTTGCATGTGTGTTTGTACAGTATCCCCTGATTGTTGTGTCGTCTCTATCTGTCTGTCTGTGTCATCCCTTACTTGTGTGTAAGTGTTATCTTCCTCTTGTGAAGTTTGTGGTATTTGATCTGGCTTATCCATCTTTTTGATTTGTTTACCCGACCTTAATTTCATGAATTGGTTAAACTAGTGGTGCAATGTCAACCTGAAACTTTGCCAAATGATACCTTCTTAACACGGAAATTTACCACTTGACCCCAATTCGCCCCACGTTGTTTGCGACATTTTGCTGTAATATTTTGTTTGTGCTAAATTTTTTTTTTTTGTTATTATTTTATTTGGGCGCCAGATGCTTCCAAATAATTTATTGGAAACACCAAACTATATTATTTATATTTATTTAGAATTTAAATAGCATGAGAGACTGCACGTAACCTGCGTACAGTCCAACCCTTACCTCAAGAGCAGGTTCAGATATGATTCGTACAGTGATATTTATTAATGAAAAATCTTCGTCAATATAACAATTTAATAGATTGTTGGGACAACAAAACAACAATGCTTAAAACTATGAAAAACTTAAAATTAAACAGTCAAAATTTTATTTTATTACGCTCGAGACCTAATTTGACTAAATAATTAAATGTAGTATAGGTACCTTTTTAAACGATCGATCGTTTGCGCCACTGTATCCGAAAATCCTTCCCCTATATTATCTGTCCTCTGCTTCTACTTGCCGCACGATTCCGCTGAAAACTTTTTCTTTTCGACTTTTGGCAAAATCACTGCTTTTCAACTTGAAAACTTGTCATTCCTCTCGTAAAATAATCTCTCCTGTCACACTACTCACATTCATGTAACAACTGGATATTAGGTATGTATTGTACCTATGTTCTATATTCATTGAAAGTCTACCATTTATGTTTTATTTTATCTACCAACTTTATTTATTTTGATTCAATTACTATTCTTTAAGTTTTAATCAAAAATTTTATTTTCCAGCAAACTTCACCCAATTGTCAGCTTTTTCGACTCCCTAGCAACCATCCGAAAAATGAACTAACATGATTTTTTTAATTATTACTACTTTCGATATATTATGTATGACACTGAAATGTTCATTACCTGCGAAAGTAGGGCTCTGCGTGCTTAATCTTATACCTATAGTTACAAAATTTACTTATTCTAAAACACAGTTTAACGAAGATTTCCCATTTTACCGATATCACTGTTAATCTGATGTATTTAATTTTCTTAACTAAAAATTGCTTACTATACAGTATACTAACATATTTATTTTGTTGCTATTTGTTGGTTATGGATATCATAACAATATATATATATATATATATATATATATATATATATATATAATGAACAAGATTGGGCCTAATACGGAGCCTTGAAGAACTCCATGCTTAATAATTGTAATATCAGAGTTTTTATTATTTAGAGAAACAAACTGTCTTCTGTTTTCAAGATATACTTTAAATATGACTCGAACCATAAAACTCAAGTTTATAGATTAATATTTTGTGAGGAACGCAGTCAAACACTTTTTCATCAGGCTCATTAAACGATATATCTTGCATTAAAAGGTCCACAGCATTTATTTTATCATTATCTTTTACATTTAAAACTTCTGAAGTATTATCTACATTTATTGTGGAATTGGGACAAATCCAACCGTGGTTACTACAGAATACGACAATCCAACTTTGAAACAGCTCCAGTCCAGTCCACAACCTTTCTTACAATGACAGATTATGTTGAGAAGTACACAAAAAATACATACAACATTTTTTGTAGATAATATTTTAATCGATGACGCAATTTTTATAAAAGTTATTCTACCATCCGACCA
This sequence comes from Leptura quadrifasciata, assembly GCA_963675555.1. NCBI lineage: Eukaryota > Metazoa > Arthropoda > Insecta > Coleoptera > Cerambycidae > Leptura > Leptura quadrifasciata. The sequence goes on from OY776673.1 coordinate 39,148,367, forward strand.
ATAGGAATTGACGAGGGAATTGAGATATTGGCACTTTACTTATGAATCGCAAAATGGAGATATAGGCAAAAATTCTTATCTTTTTAAAATTAAGATAACTAGATTATAGCGAAAACAGCAGACGAGTCAATTTATTTAATTTCTTTACATCATATGATATATGGTGGGGGCTAATAGTTCACTTTCCTTGATATCTCTCATGATTTCACGGATTTTTTTTAAAGTTTATTCCACTTTGATTGCAAAATATTAACTTTATTAAATTAAGGAGTCTCTGTTGTTTTTGCTTTTTTTTGTTTTGGTTACATATTTAAATTTATTTCCGTCAGCCAAGCCATAAACAAAAACCATATCAGCCATTTAGTGTTCGTATTCAAGAATTGAAGAATTTTAACATTTTCGCAGTACACATCTGACAAATTTTTACTTCCCTTTCGTTAACTCACAATGTAGTATTTTTCAACACGTCCTGACATAATCAATTGATAAAATTTTGCACAGTTACTAAGATCAGACGATAATACAGTATTCCACCGTTATTTTTGCAAATAACCGTACGTAGGGGGCGCGGGAGTGAAAATTGATTAAATATGCTATTCAACCGACACCTCCGGAAAAATGTAGATTATAAAAGGTTTTTCGCCTGATCAGAGACTTCTACGTCCGTTTTCTCTCGTACAAATTGTGCAATATTATTGACATATTAACATAATGGAGTGCCGTTAGGTTTAATCCTCGGAACCCAGCTCCAATGAATGAATTCATGTAAATTGGTTATATACGTTATAAATCATACTTTAATTGTATGACTAAAATTGCTTTTCTTAAAATCGCACTAAAAGTAAAAAATAATGGCAAGAAAAGCAAGGCGTGTGCATTATGTGTACAATCATACAAAGTGCGCGCGCCTTGCTTTTCTTGCAACTATTATTTACTTTCTAACGACTTTAAGAAAAGCAAGTTTTTAAACATTTTATTATTTTTTTACATGTAAAGAATAATGTCATTACATTTGTTAAATTAAGAAAAATATAATTTTTAAAAGTCTCTCTGTCTGTTGGTCGATTTTTCAAACCCTATCGTTGATTCCGTGTATAGCAAAACATATTAGAATACTGTTGTATTCTCTGTCCTTGAAACTGATGCAGTGATACGATACGTAGGTATAGTTCAAGTAATAAGTTCCCGATGCATAAAAAACGCAACAAAAATTTTACGACCTCATTAAAATACCATTCCTCTTTGTGCTACCTCGACCGCAAATTATCTCGCTTACCTTTATAGGTTTTTAATGTGCGTCGAGTGGTTTGATGCAGGCATGCCGCCGTGGCCCGCGACGATAATAATTATGTCGTAAAGTTTTTGTTGCGTTTTTTTATGTCTCGGGAAGTCCTTACTTGGACTATAACCATATTTTAGTTAAATGGAACCAACTGAAGTGCATTTGCTGATGATCAGTAAAATTAAATTATTTGAAATAATTGGCCATTTAACGTTTTATAGCTTTACAAATTCTCTTGTTTATAAAATAGATATTTAAAACAGCTATTGATTATTAGAGCAAATTTAACTAGATACCTACTCTTAAAGCTCAAATTGCATAAAAGTGTACTCATCTTTATAATGACTAATTAAACTTCTTCAAAACTGGAGATAAATCAAAATATCTATTTAACAGTCTAGCACCAGCTCAGGGCTGTTTCACCAGGATTCTACGAATTATTACAATTAAATAATAACCACTTCACAGAGAAAGTGGTGCTAAATAAACATTTACATTTAACAAAAGGACTATGTTTGCATTAAGTGTACAAATTCATTAAAACAATATAAAATATGAGTTTCGAAATTGTTCGTGTTCATTAAACTTCTCTAAATAATAATAACGGACTTTTATTTGTATAGTTATAGAATGGATAGTTTTATAATGTATAAAATGAATGATGAATATTAGTAAATATACACATGAGGCGAAGAAAAAGGAAAAATAATAATTGTTATTTAGAAATAATGATTTGTTCAGAAATAGTTACTTCTGCAATATTTAACTTTTGTTTAATAATAATAATAATAATCGGAGCGAACTCTCCCTCATAGCGGATTTCTTCTATTTGTCTGATAGAACTTATAGATCTCGAGATATTTGTAAAGAAACCGATGGAAAACACGCTCTAAAAAATTTAACTATTGAAATAAAGAATACGTCGGAATTGAAAAACTGTGAACAGAACTTGGCCCCCTGAAAACATTAAAATAAAAATATTGCCCTAAAAAGAATATTCACATTAAAAGGCTGGTTTGGCTCTAGTATAATTAGAAAGTTAGATAATAGATGTATCTGCTAAAAAAGTAGTGCGCCTACTGTTAAACCAATTCGGTACTTCAAAGTTCATATTTTCTGGACAAAATTAAATTATATGCTTCTGGTGATCAGTTATTCAACATGATTCATTCCTGTCTTGAGCTAATTTGTGAACAAACTGGTTCTACGTGTGGTACCAATTAATTTTTTAGTCTTAGATAGTCTAATTTGTATTCGCTCTTCCAATGATTCCTTTGAAATAGTTTGACCTATTCATTGTTGAGGTGACAAATTTGTGGCGGATTCTTAGATTTCTTCTTTTCTTCTGCGTTGGAAGTCACCAATTTGCTGTACCCCCAGAAAAGAAAAGTGAAATGTTTGGTAAATTTTAACGTTTTGAATTTTAATATTTTCATTGATTTTGAAGAAGTTCGATGGCACCTCACGCTCATTTGCAGCTTAAACCCGATTATTTCCGTTACAGTAACATAAAACAAAAAGAAAAGAATCATTCCTGTTATTTGCTATTTTCGTCAAGATTTTTAGGTGATCAAACTGACGATTGTTGCAACTATAATTTAAACAAAGTAACACAGACATTCTATTGTATTCTCGTTATTTGCATAGCAGTTCTGCATAATATGCATATGTTCATTAACTACTGATGCAACGTAAACTTATTTATATATCAGGTAAGTGATTGATATTTGAACTATTTGGCTTCACATAAATAATCAAATAAAATTTTTGAAACAATGTACTAAACTTTTATAAAACATTTCAATTATCAAAGTAATTAATTTTGTAAATGCGTGGCGGATGAAATCAAAATATAGTAAGTATAGAAAAAACCCGAGTTAACAAAACTGGATTACTACAAACACAACTAAACATGGGTCCTAATTTTTACGATGGTCACATAAATGGAAAATCAATTTTTTTACCTTTACTTAGTGATAAATAAGTGGGTGCAAATATTTCATTGGTGTCACACGACCGGGAGTCGATTAAAGACAATCAGAGAGAAGTGGGACTCACTGCAATATGTACAAAACAATACCCTCTATAATCGGATCAAAATCTCGATAACAGTTCTGAATAACATGTATCAATGTATAATTTAGTACTAATAATTTGATGTGAGTGTTTATTTGCCAGTGTCTCCGAAGTGGGAATTATTGATCAGATAAACTGTTTGCATTAAGTTCTTTAACGCCTTAAGAAAAACAAGATGCATTTCCAAATCTAGGACACAGGAAGGAGCTCGTAGTGACTTAATGCTGAAATATGTGTATCAGAGCACTAAGAGAGTGCCTAGATAAATCTTAAGGGTCTATAATTTGTAGTCGCACAGTTCTATTAGACAATGGATTAGGGAAAGGTTTTATTTGATAAAAACATTAGGAAATCAGGCAATGTCATTTTGAAACAAATTATTTTTGAAAAATGTGGAGAATTATTTACCGAAGGGTAATCATACGTATGACATTAATTCTCACCGCACCTGGATTATTCGACGTTCTGTGACATGGTTTATATTTTTATTTTTCAAGTGTAGTCGAGCTCAGATTTACGGTGCACACAAGAAAGGTAATAAAAGTTTTATAACCTCATTAAAATACCGTTAAACTAGTCGCAAAAGTAATTGCGCCCAGGTACGCACTTGAAATATTTAGATCAGCAACTCAGTCGTTCAATTTTAACAACGCATTACGGTCTAGTATTATTAATGTGTATCGCATTACGGTCTAGTATTATTAATGTGTATCTTCAATACATACGAATTTTAAGTATGGTTCGGTACTATTTCGTTAGCAAATTGACTCGCTTACCTTTATGGGTTGTTAATGTGTGCCAGCTTGTTTGATGACGCCATGCCGAATGGTACAATGTCGTAAAGTTTTTGTTGCCTTTTTTGAGTACACCGTAAACCTGAGCTGATTATAATTATATATCCAATATAATTATAATGAAATATTAACAAATATTTTTACACAATTGTGTCAATTTAGGAAAAAGTAGTTAGAATTGTGTGAATAGATCAGTATATTTTTGTATTTTTAACTGAAGTAGGCATGATTAGATATAGTCCGTGTGTTAGCCTCCAATATTTAACAGTTTGGTATAATTTGAGGGGGGGCAACGATATCTTTAAAGGGATCGTTAATTAGGTTTTGGTAATCATTAGAAGGCTGCGAATCTATTTCTAAAGTTGAGGGTTTCAATATGGCGGCTATTTCACAATGGCGGATTAACAAATTCTTATATTTTCTATATCTTCTGTTCAACTCGAATAGTTCCTTTTTTTAAATATATAATTCCTTAATAAATGAAAACTGCATCTTAATACTTAAAAAATTGATAATAGTGGGATATATACTAAAAAGTAAAAAGACGATTATTTTTTTCCGAAAAAGTGGCCTCTATTTTTTGATTTTTAATTTTTAGAAAAAAGCTCGTTACTAAAGTAAACATAATGTGTAGTCAATAACGTACTTTTTTTATATATAATTGTATATTTAAGCGAGATATGGTCTGTTATTTTGTTCAGAAACGTGTTTCTAACGATTTGATTCGGATAATCGTCATTATTCAGAATATCGAAATAACATAAAAATGTGTTTGGGTTTTTAAATATTTTCTATTAACACGTAAAACAAAATAATAACGTATTACAACACATAGGTAAAAAATTATCCCAATACTAAAAATATTTGAAGTTTCTGGGATACAAATAGTTCTGTTTTAGATAGAGTGGAGTATAATTTAAATTAATAGTAATAACTAACGATAAAAAATTACGAATTAAATGTATATAGTAAGTTTAGCGTGTAGCTAATTTTTCATTTCAACAACTTTGTGTATGTCCATTCTATTAGTTTCTAAGATAAATTTATTCGTGGATTGTAGATTGTTTTACGGTTTCGTTTGGCTTCGAACAGCTTTACTTTCACTTCGACCTAAGAGATCTTTTGTGATTTACCCTGCACCTGGTTGTTACCCAGGATTCCAAGACTTTTCACAAAGCTTGTGATTTTCCTGGGAGCTAATTTCCCTATGTCTTCAGGCGTTAATTCCGCATATTCTAGGAATGTTAGTCTAGTGCGGACTAACACCTTGCATTTAGAAAGTATGTGTTCCGCAGTTTCAGTTGCAGTATCGCAATATCTGCATTTATTGTCTACCACTTTGCCCATATTCTTGAGATGATAGGGGCAGTGGCCAGTTAGAAGGCCTGTAGTTAGCCTTAATTCGGACTTTTTAAGTTCGTGAGGCCTTGTGGCATTCTTTGTCGAATAAGTTAAAAACTTTTTCGCTTGTCTTTGGTCTGGAGTATTCCTCCAGTAGGACTTTTTCTGATTATTTTCCATTATTGGATCTCCTCCGCTATGTGTCACCTACAAAAGGGTTCGGGTCCAATGAATGGTGCTTCAGCTCCTTTTTTTTGCAAGGCTGTCAGCAAGTTCTTTGCCCTTCGGATGCCTTTGTTTAGGCATTCCTGGGCACACAGATATATAGCGTATATTTCCGCTTGTAAGATGGTTGGGGTGTTACGGATAGCCTACATTTAGATCCTGCTTACGCCTACTCCTACCCCTTCAGCCATCTTAGATCTATCTGTATACCAGATGAGTGACCCTTATTCCATTCGCAGTGCCTCTATGTTGCTCGTCTAACGACTTTCAATTAGCACGTTAAACGGACAGTCAAAGTCGTTTTTGATTGGCATTGAGTCAGTGGGTTTGGTCAAGGATTTCAAATGAATTAACTCCAGAATCCTTAAGTGACCAACTGGATCACCTTGTTTAAATTTATGTGCCTGGTGCAGTCGTAAGGTACTGACTGCTATTTCCTGTCATATATGCAAGTACAAGGAAGTAGGTCAAGCATAACCTCCATAGCTGCTGTGGGACACAAGTGCATTGCTCCTAAACAGGCAATTCTGCAAGTTTCCAGTGCTATTTTTCCCCCTGTTTTTGGCCACCATACGTGGTACCATAAGTCTGACAACCGAAAGATAAGATCAATGTATCATTTTCGGTCATAGACCCCAAGTCTTACGGCACGTCCATATTGCCGCTGTTGCATTAGTAAGAGTCCAGGACGTGAGTCCCAAGTAAGTTTATAATCCAGGATTACTCCTAGATACTTGGCTTCACTGGAAAAGTTTAGTATCGTTCCATTCAGTATAGGAGTTCTAAGATTGAGTTTTCTCCTTTTAGCAAATGGGACAATAATTGTTTCGCTCGGATTGACATTGAACCCCTCCACTATTTGGATATTATGTTTAAGGCAATTTGCTTGAGGTTGCAGATCATTACCTCATTTTTGCCTCTCACAGTGACGACCAGGTCATCCGCATAGCCCTGGATGTTGAAGTTTGAATTACTCATGTTATGGAGGAGATCATCGATTACCATTGACCACAGCAAGGGTGATAGGACTCCACCTTGTGGGCTACCCGACTGCAGTCACCGTAGCCGACTAATCCTCTACACTTGTGGTAATAACTCTGATTCTGAGCATGGATTGTACCCATTTAAATGTAGGTGATTGTATTCCCTTTTTTTCGGCGGCTTTTTGTATGGATTCATAGGAGGTGTTATCAAAAGCACCCTCTATACCTACGAAAGTACACATAGCCACTTCTTTAGCTGTGAATGTCTTTTTAATGCCTTGGACCAGGCAATGTAGAACATTTATTGTTGATTTGCCAGGTTGATAAGCAAATTGTTTAGAGTGAAGCGGTGTTCCTGTAGGAATTTCGCTTCTAATATATTGATCTAAAAATGTCTTTATTGTTCTTAGGAGAAATGAGGTTAAGCTAATGGGGCGATAAGACTTAAACTCGTTTGGTGGACGTCTGTCTGGCGTTTATTCCGTTGCCCTACTTGAAGATTGTGGAATGTTCTGCTTGATAACTCTGTAGTGATGGCAGACAGAGGGTTTAAGCAAATCGAACTTTTACTCAATGCAAGGAACTGTACATTAGTTCGACCGCCTAGTGTTACTAGTGATAAACTTATGACAGGAGATGAAGTAGCTCTTACCAAACGGATTGCTAGTGTCCGAATCCATATTGAACGTGTCATCAAATGGATTCCTGATTTCAACTTGCTAAGTAAACATGCCACAGTAACTTCCGAAATGGTACAAAAAATAGATAGTGCGATAGATGAATCTTCAAAGGCCAATAGTAAAACAATGTTAACTGTACATATTTATTTTTTTCTATGTTTTTACACGTTTTGTTAGATCATAGGTATAAACTACAATACCGAACAGTAAACATGCACTGACTTGCATAAGGCAAGCGGGGTAGGCGGAGCGTCAAAGAAAGTAGTTGACGTCAAGCGAATCAGAAATCGTTTTCTCCCGCACCGCAATTACTCCAACTTATTTGCGCTATATAGAGATTAATTATTGTTTGTTTACATTTATTTCTGTGCCACTAGGTTTCTCAAAGATTTAGTTCTGATTTTAATGTGTGAAATGGGTATGTTACGTTTTTGAGACTTCCCTATTAGTATAATAACCGATACTTATATAAGATAATACTTATATTTTTCATTTGGCTGGAAGAAGTTGTGAACTAAATTGGCGGCGTATTATTGATTAAGTTATTATGCGCTAGTATCGCACAAAAATTGCTACTGGATAGTTTTCAATTCCTTCGCAATGCTGTTATTCGGATAAATTAAGGGACATTGTAATGCCGTTCTTCACTAGTTTAAATTCAGATACCAGCAGGCATACAGGATAGAAAAGGAAAGCTTCGTCTGTATTTTAACGGGATGGTGCACATTCACAATATATCTAAGATTGAAAATTAGGTAAGGTAAAATTGATTTTATTCAGCGCGATATATACTGAGATTCTAAAGTGAATATTATTTCTTAACCCAGATAACATTTTCTATCTAAGTGTTCAAACATTTTAGTTAACGAGTGCCTCATACCATTCGACAGTTTAGCTTTAGTAAAATTTCGTAATGGAAAAATAATGTGTCCGTCTTTCGTTTACAGTCCTGCAGCCAGTTGGTTTTTTACCCACGTCATCGGAGCAAGGCTTCATTCACATGGCTTATTTTATTCATTATCAGGTGGCAGATAAACATTTAAACAATGAGGAAGTTGAACGATATTTTTATAAAAAACATTTATAAAAATGTAAAATTTACTATTTTCCAAATTTTAATAAAGTGAAAAAAATATATTTTCTTTTTCGAATCAGCGGTTATTTTGCGCAATAACTGTGACGTCATCCGTCATCATTTGCGTACAGTTTTTTCTTGTTTGTGTTGTTATTACTACGTTAAGGAGCTAGTGAGTAACATAATTATGAGTTACAAATATTGTATTGTGCCTAAATGTAAAAGTACTGCTATGAAACGCAACACTAAGTAAAACGCCAAATGAGTAGAGAAAACGTCTTTATAGATTTGTGAGCGTCACCTTAATGTAAGTATAAATATAATGCGTAATAAGTAGATATATTATGATGACATATTACACAATAAACATTCATTACAACTATCTATGTACCTACACGTCACCACATAACTTGTCTGCTGATACCAATAAGATAATTTTATAAATTGGATTGCTAAAAATACAATTAGTACGATATTATCTTTCATGTCTTAGCAATATAAAAACCATTAGTAATACCAATTTTGAGATTAGATGAGAATATGCAATAACAAATATTCGTGTCATTATTTAACATAAATCACATAAAACTTAAGAAACATCGATTTTTAACAAGAATAAATAAATATTCCATTTCCTGTAAAATTTGACATATGTTCCTTACAATACCTGAAAATCAAACAAATAAACCCGGCAATGATTTGGATTAGACAAGTGTTTGTAAAATGCAGTCAAAAATTTTATAGAAAGTTCAAAATTCTGAGCGAGCTTATAAATTCAATTACGAATTTTATTTATCTTGTAAAAATTAAGTGACATCAAACACAATAATGCAAACAAGGAAGTTTCACTAAAAATACGGTACTTTACATTCAAGATCGTTGACAAACGCCAAATTCTGCAATGTTTAGGATATTTTAATCTGGAAATTATTTAATTGCACAATAATTAAAACAATATTTATTAAAAAGTACACATGCATACAAACATCATAGTCTTTACCCCTCTAATTTCTGTACTTATAAAAACAGGATTGTTGCCAAAAAATGCTGCCATCATGACTGCATCTACTCTGGGCAAATTGTCCGTCATCGCTCTATTAAAATAGTCTACAAATTTTACAAAACAATACAATTAGTCCGTCTTGGATAAGTAATGAACGAACTTTTGTCTGTCATGGTATACTGTGCTTTTATAATGCAAAGTTCTATTGACATTGCCCGTATTTTGTGATGACATCACACCAATAAGAAACTTGTTTTTGTTTACATAAAAATTCCAATTTTTATGGACTAATTTTTTTTTACTATTTCCTCTCAACTCTTAAGCATTTTCAAAATTCATGCATCTTCATCATAACGATCTGGGCCTGCTGCACCATCCCAACAAGTAAAAAAGCTGACGTTTTTGTCATTCTGTAGATATTTTGATGTAAATAATTAATATTGTTGGTAAACATTGGAGTTGGAATTGAATTTGTTAAATATTCTACCTCTCTCACATCATTGAAGCAAGCGTCTGGTCTAATAGTTAGTTTTAAACGTAAACAAAAAAATAATTCCTATACTTATATGAAAAAGGAACCCACAATATTGAGAACTGCAGACCTCTAACGATAATCAGCAATTTCTCTAAATCTTTCGTTATACTAATCAACATACTCTTACGCAAAGAATCGCATTACTGAGTACTAGCATGGTTTTTTAAAGAGAAGACCTACTTCAACTAATTTTTTCTGTATAAATCAATATATAGTTGATAGTAAGGATATGAATTCCATAAGTCGATGTAATTTACGCAGACCTCATTAAAGCATTTGCTAGGCCTAATCATAATATTCTAGACTCAAAATTTCAAATGTTTGGTATCTGAAAATAGAAATCATCATATTGAATACTATGGAATTTGCATCTATTTCGGGCGTACCTCAGGGCTCTGTATTAGGCCTTCTTCAACATCTTCATTAACATTACAGTTGAATTGGGTGTCAATTATCTTTTATATGGACAATATGAAGTTGTACAATAACATAATTGATAAAAATGATTATGTGGCCCGACAAACTATCTTTGATAAAGTAAATTAATGAGTGATGTAATGAGTGAAAAAAGAAAAAAAATGATTCTTATCGCTTTTGCATCGATTACCGACAGCTTAACGCTGTGACTCGCAAAGATGCTTACCCCTTACCGCTCATTTCCTCCATTTTGGATCGTTTACGAGATGCTAAATATCTGAGCAGTTTAGATATTAAGAGTGCCTACTATACTGCTTTTACTGTACCTAATGGACTTTATCGATTCCGAGTGATACCTTTCGGGCTTACTAATGCGCCGGCTACCAGGCAAAGGTTGATTAATTCTATACTGTGTGTTGTAAATTTGAAGTATTCTTCTGTATAATGGTCTATTTGGATGAAGTAATTATCATTTCCCAGGATTTTAATTCCCATCTGGAGACTCTGCACAAAGTTTTCAATCTTTATATGTTGCTGGCCTTTTGGTAAGTTTTGATAGGTGTCAGTTCTGTCGCCCTGAGCTCAAATATCTCTGTTATGTGGTAAACAAGTTAAGTCTGCGCCCAGATCCAGAAAAGGTTCAGGCAATTCTCAATATTCCGCCACCTCGTAATGTAGGGACTGCATCGTATTATCGAAGGTTTGTGCCTCAGTTTTCTACTGTTATCACTCCTCTTTGTCATCTTACTAAGAAAAATGTAAAATGGTGTTGGTCACCTGATTGTGAAAAATCTTTTAAAACTTTAAAAGAACAGTTGGTTATTACTCCAATCCTCACTTGCTCAGATTTCTCCAGGACATTTTATATACAAACTGATGCATCTGCATACGGGGTCGGCTGTGTACTGACTCAATTCTTCGACGAGGGAAAAAATATAAATTGTTATTTATTACGCTCATTGACTGTTCAAGAACGCAAGTATAGTGCCGTAGAGCGTGAACTAATCGCAGTGATCTGGTCATTCGAGAGGCTTCGACATTACGTAGAGGAATGTCACTTCAAGATTACCACTGATTGTCATTCATTGTTGTGGCTACATAGACTTAAATATCCTCAAGGGCGCTTGGTTCGTTGGACCCTTCGACTCCAATGTTATGATTTCGAGGTTATTCACTGTAAGGGCACAGATAATGCTGTACTGATCTTCTTTCCGGTGCAGTGCCAGCTTCTGTTGATTCTGTCGATGTCCTATCCCTATGGACAGGGAGGATAAAAGTACGACTGATATATCAAAGAATCGTGTTCAAAATAATCCTCTTCAGTTATAACGTTCCGTTACAGCTAAACGGTAATTGTTAAATATCGCAAAACCTTTAACGTTTCCGTCACAGCTCAGCGGTAACCAACAACTAACGTGCTCGGATAACTAACAATGGAGTAAATCCAGGATTCAAATAAAAGTCAGGGATGTTAACATCAATTCAACAATATTTATTAATGGATAAAACAAATGATAACATGAAATCATGATGTCTATTTACAGACGTAAAATAATATCATACCAAACTTAATGTTACAAAAGATTACCAAGAAACATTGGTAACGCAACTAGCACCCTTTACTAGAATAAGTGGATTTATAGACAGCCCTTAATTCGGAGATGTCGAATTACGATGAATATGACGTTCGTTAATAATATATTTGTAATTGTTTATCAGCTGTGACATATGACATATGACACCCTGAATTCTGATAACTATCTGTCACTTTGACAGTTACTGTAACATCTGTCACTTTGACTGTTACTATGACAAACTTTTAAAATACCTGTTACTTTGACAGTTACTGTGACAACTTTTGAAACATCTGCCACTTTGGCAGTTATTTTGACATATGTCACTTTTGACAACTAGTATGAGATTTGTCAGTTTGACAACTAATATTTCTATCGTTAGCATGGTCACATTCAATAGCTGGGATTCATCTTCACGCGCAGTGCAAGCATACGATAAAGGACGATAACTATAGCTCCAGGCATGAGGTCGATCTCCCATACCTTAAAGACTAGCCGAGCGTTTCTCGGCCATAGTCATAACTACAATTATCGCAACCTAACATCCAGCAAACGTCGCTCACAAAATCTGTATACCACCTGTTGAGTTATTGACCCGACGTTGACGCACCCTACATGTGCGTGCACTCAACTCAAATAGTACAAGCTTAAAATGTTGACTATCATACTCAGTGAGGACATTTCTCTCTACTGAATTTGCGACAACATCCCATTCAGCAAGTATTAATCATATAATTGCATATTTGCGTACGTTGAGGTTAGGAGAAGGTGTTTCCCGGTTAGGTCTCGGGACTCTTCTCTTCAAACTAAGCTCGTGCATCGCTTTATATAACAGAGTTGCCGTTATGTTTTCTTAATTACGACATTGTCGGGGATACCAAAAATAATGTGCTCGTTACGACGATCCTAGTTTATCTTTGGTCATACGTACTCAACTTATTTTAAATTACTAACCAATAAGCAAAATTAGGATTCACCGTTACACAGTGTCCTTTGTGGTGGATCCATGATTTCCCTAGCTGCGGTCATGTCGGTGTGTATAAAACCCAAGTGAGGATTTCTACCAAATATTACTGGCCCAAATTAAATGCCGATGTGTCGAAATATGTTCGACATTGCGAGACTTGCATCTGCACTAAACCTGAGTAGAAACCTCCAGCAGGTCATATGTTAAGTAAAGCTGTGACGGCCACCAAGCCTTGACAGTTAATAAGTGCCGATCTAACAGGTCCATTATCCCGTACATCTAAAGGTTATTCGTTCAATCTTGTCGTGTGTGACAACTTCAGCAAATTCCACTCAGATCAGCTACAGCTACCAGTATTCTCCGAGTTATCGAAAATATCCTTATATTTAATGCTCCTAATACCATGATCTTTGACAATAATCGTCAGTTCACGAGCAAGTTGTTCAAAACTATAGCCAAAACCTACAATATCAATATCTGTTTAAAATTGCTTAAGCTATAAGGTCGTCGAAGCATGAGGTAACGGGACTTACCCCTAACTTTGTTAACTTTGGTCGAGAGGTTTCTTTAGACGATAATTGCGAAAACTACGTTCCCGCAGATTCTGACTTCCCTGCTATAGATCCTAATAATAGGAAGCTAGTTTTTTGCTAAAGTATATAAAGATATCCCATCTCGATTGCTGAAAGCTCATAAGCAAAGTACCAGACATTATAAGCTTCAACGACGACCTGAAGAATTGTACTGCACCGGAAGGTGTGGTGACGAAATTAAGTACGCTATAATGATAAGAGTAAGCAGTTCACAGCCAAGCTGGCTTCTAAGTTTGTAGGTCCTTTTGTTATTTCTCAGATAATGTTACCATGGACGTATGAATTAACTGATTCCTCGGGGAAACGATCTGTTTGGCACATTAAGGTTTCAAAGGCACATCCGCCCGATTCTGTTGAATCCGACTCGGATTGCTAACTAGATCTTACTGTATCGTTTAGTTGTATGTTGTCATTTACTCCTAATCTTTGTACGTTTTAGGTCCTGGTAGTGATTCATTTCTTGTGCGTCTCGTCTCGAACCACATGGGCAATCATATGAGCCTCTCATCTGAGGATATATTGAATCGAGGCGCTACTGCTTTGAATTCTGATACGTGCTCTTGGAGCGTAAGTTCTTAAATACGATTCAGATCCCATCAGAGATCAATACCACAACTGACGTTGGATGTGGTGAGACACACACACTGATTAGTGTCGCCCTGGAAGACCTGGAAGACTACGTATTTGCCTTCAGTCGTTAGTGCATTATTCTTTTTATTAGATATAGTTTAGTAGTAATATTATTTTCTCTTTGCATGCCTGATAGGGGACTGTTTTTTTATGATTTTCCAAAACTGTTTAAGAAATCCGCATTTGTTATTTTGTTATAAAATTATATGTTAATAAAACACGTTAATAGGCTTTATTTCAATTTACTTTGAATTTTAATATTTATAATTCACATAAATTAAAAATAAAGCATGAATAAATAAATCATCCATTGATATATAGATTGCTGTCTTGTGTACCTTTGTACCAGATAACTTTTCTTAATTTCCATAAACAGCCGAATGCGAGCGGATATGCCAGACTTCGACGACGTCTAGGTTCTTAATTGCTTAAGTAATAAATGATCAATAGCTGACTGGCTAGTTACTAACTAAAAAAATAGGTACGTGTATATTATAGTGTCGTGACAATAATTATAGCTCTACTTAGCGTACTTTATGTAAAATAAAATTTATGGTAATGACTGTCAATAACGGGGCTATGAGATAGCTTTACATGAGATCGTTTCTTAATGGCTACAATTTGGTCACCAACCACAAGATTAATCTAATCTTCATCGGGCATAAATAATAACGTTATTTTATTAATATCCAATCCTCGCGCTTATTAAATATTTGCATATAAAAAGTTTTTATTTTTATGAGATTTGTACTATTGACAAGTACAGAGCTCGACAACTGTTAAATAATATATTTTAAACATATGCAAATCTCTAAATCTTTTGATTGATTCTTTTATTATTATGTGGGTATCTGGGTCAAGAACTTTTGATATTCAAAGCAACGACAGTGTTGGCTTATTGACATTCACAATATTTTTTGTCGATTTGAAATGGTTATATTTCTACTCGTGTTGAAATTGTCGATATTTTTTTCATTATAGTGGCTATGGTTAAAATAATTGAACTTAAGAAAATGGTAAAATGGTGGTAAAATTTTAACATTGACAGTCTGAAAATTACAATGCAGAATAAGAACTTAATTATAAGGGGCGAACGTAGGTGCGTCTTTACTATGTACATACTTCGGTATGCGATGTAAAGCAACGACAGGCGCAGTTAGTACTTGGATGAGTGACCATTCCAACGGAAACCGCGTTCTCGCCTCATACATCTTCCAGCGGCTTGTATATCAGTGTATGCGCGGAAGCTATACAACCTTAGGCGAGGGTTGTATAGGAGATATACCATCCTTCGGAGAGGATGTAAAGCCGTCGGTCCCTTGTCTATTAAATGTTAGGCAAGTAAAAGATTCCTACTCTTCTTAAGGGAAGAGGTTCGGCAAAATTCCTGGTTGGGGGTAGCTCGTCTACAGGCGTCGGTGTTAGGCCGCAGTAGTAAAAAACAGCACAAAAAAAAGTACCGGTATTTTAATGAGGTCGTAAAGTTTTTGTTATATTTTTTATGTCTCAGTTTCTTTTTACTTGAACTATACTACATTTAATGCCTTTTCACTAAAGAGTTATAAAATGGACCAGAGGAATAAATGCATTGATGTATTTTAAGTGTAATAAGTGTATTTCTGCGTGTCAAATATCGAAAATTGTTTAAATGGTGGGTAGATATGTATTATAACAAGTATTTTTCTTCAAACGTCAAAAGAACAAGATTTTAATGATAAGTATCGTGAACTTAAACTGTAATTTATATGACACTCCATCTGAGCGGAAGTAGAATTCATTTACTTCCGCTCTCATCATTCTGAGCGACAGTAAAAGTATTTGAGGAAAAATGTAGTTTGTTGTTTTATTAGGAGTAAAAGTGATACTTTTGTGACTAGTCGAAGACGAGGCAATTACAGACGAGTCACAAAAGTGGCTTTTACTTCGAATAAGACGTATTGTTTTTTCTTCTATCATCGATTAGCTTTAAAGAAAATAAAGATAAAAAATTTAGCTGTACGTTGCCATTAGCAACGGAAGTAAAAGTCCGCTCGAGCGGAAGAAAAAGTACTTTTACTTCCATTGCTAATGGTAACGCACAGCCGTCTGATATTTCAAACTTTAATGTCATGAAACTAGTAAAAAATGTCATGATTAGTTAGAAAGTTAGTTAGATTATTAGAAAACAGAAAGAAGAAGAAAAATAGCATGTGGAGTAGAGTAATTTTTTGCGTTTGGGCTGTTCTTGCCTGGCTCGTTTCTCTCGTCCATCAAGTACATCCTCGACACAAAAATTTCACATTTAGTCCATATAAAAAAATATATTATTTTCTTCAAACGTCAAGAGAACATGAATTTAATGACAAGTTTTGTTAAACAGTGATTTCTTTGACACTTTATTTGAGCAAAAGTAGAGGTATTTTACTTCCAGTCTCATCATTCTAAGCGGCATAAAATCCTGTTTTATCTGTATTTATGAGATAGAGGAAATATGTGGTAAATAAAATTGGCATACATCTAATTTTTTCTACAGGACGATATTTCACTGTCATTTGCTAAGTAAAATGTCAGTAAGATCTTACGAGATGATTCTATATCTGAAAATTTCTAGAAAATTTCATGTGGACATCGAAATATTTGTTGGGATTGGTACAGCTCATAACAATACGAAGTTGTAAGACATTTAACCTCAAATATACAATATGTTTCCCAAGTCGGTCATTGTCCAATTTCAATGGTAATTAAGGGCACTTAAGGGTAATTAAGGGCAACTAATGGCAATTTGGGTAAGATATAATGATAATTAAGGGTAATTAGTACGATCCAAGAACTGTTAGCCTAAACCTTAATAAGCTCAACAGTGTTAAAAAAAACAACAATCATGTAACACACCTTCATTCTATCAAACTACTCAAGAGTGTTTTGATCCATCTACTGAATTAAATACGGGTAATCGATGTGGACTGGTATTAATTGGATTTTATTATTACAACTATATGTTCAATGTAGACGAGAAAAACAATCGCTTCAATTATAGGACTAGACCAACAATAGTAACCTCCACAGTTCTCAACATAACAAATGCAGACTATGAAATTGGTGAAAGACATTATGTGATACTGAAGACTATGCCGACTGATAAAAAAAATTAAATGTTACTCCAAGTTTGTCCAACAGAAGTACGCTGAAGTGTGAAGTTTGTTCAAAATATGGAATTACTTTTACACAAGCAAACTCAGTCTTCTGGGATTTGAATCTTATTAACCGTTGTCGTTCGATTTGATGGTTCGTTGTAATCGTTAAAATTACAGAATGTTTAGCCCGTTTGTTAAAAAATGACCACAATACTGTATTGTTTTCTTATAGAGGTACCTACCGATCTTTTGCCCCTGTTGGATTGAAGCTACTCATTACTATACCAAATGTAACAACTTACAAAAATAAATAGATTTAAGAAAGCCAAATGAATGCAATAAAATGTAGGTATGATTTCAAGCAATAACCCTATCACATTGCAGCAAAGAATCTTGAAATTTATCATCTCAGCCATTAATTATATGTAGAATATATAATACTTAAGTCAATTTAATCCTCTTCACTTGATTTGGTTGTATTTTATTTTACAAAGAATATTTGAGATATTAGGAGCAGAGTATGATGAAAAATATGATCCGAAAGTTTTCGCAGAAATTAAAAAATGTAGGAAATTTTGTCTATTGGACTAGGACCAATAGTTTCTAAGTTATTAGTGAGAAACCAAAGAAAGCAAAATTTAGGGCCTTCCGGAAGCCCTCCCCTGCAAGGCTCACCTCCTAGGGTCGGAGACTTTTAGGATATTTACCTCCTAATCAAATCAATTTTGCCGCCCTCCATGTAGTCTACAATAATTTGTCAACAGGACTACTAATAAAAGTAAATTATTGGTTTTTTAATAGACAATCAATTAAAATTAAATGGTTCTCAAATTTTTGAGGCTATAAAAAGAGTATTTTCAGGCGCATGTAGAAATAAAATTGCAATGTTTAATAATAATTTAAATGTGTAGAATTCTTCGTCGTGTAGGATAAGAGCAACCGTATGCAGGATAAATTGTGCAAAATATTGTGTATAAAAAAATAATGTGTCAAAAAGCCCCTCCCGTTTCTAAACAAAAAACTTTGGTTAACCAATTTGACTTATGGACTTAAAACCATGTTTACAACTAAATATATTGAGTATATAGTGAAAGAAACAGAGTAAACAAAAAAATAAATAAATAGTTATTTAATTTCAAAAATATTTCTCAAACCATAAAATAAATATGTTCTACATTTGTCATTTTGTTTGCGAAAATTTTCATGTACCCACTATTACTTGCACAATTGATACAAATCCTTCAATACCTCTTGATCCAACCATGTATATGGTATGTAATATAGACATAACCCTTTCTTTTATTTTAGTCGAATAAAAAGTTCTATTGGCTTACTTTATCTCAACTTTAGTTAAGTCCAAGTGGAAAATTCAATTTAAATTATATTCAACATTTATCAAACGATCCTTTCTATAATCAAATACCTTCTAAATCATGTTTTAAGAGCCTTAATAATTCCCACGTGCAACCACAAACCAAATTAAATTAATGATTTGAAATTGTAATTTGGGTTTATTTTACAAACATTACAAACGTGTTACGGCTGAGAAATTCTAAACTCAATTATTTTGATTACAAAACAAGTATACGTTATTTTGATACTTTTGAGAACAAAAAAATTTATCTCATCCAGTTTCCAAATTCTGTTTTTTCTGTATAACTTTCATATGAATCATGAAACTTGATAATTGTGTGTGATTTTCGGCCGAATCTTATTCATATTATTTCGATGTGGCAATAAGGACGAAAAAGAACTTTTAAAACGGGTTTTGAACGATAGTGGAGGTTTTGCGTATTCGTATTTACGGAACTATATTCAATAAAACATTGTTACACTCCTTTTTGGGGATGGGGTTTTAAATACTTAAGATGCTAAAAATTACTCGCCTGTAAAATTGTATCTTGTTTGCTTTTAATGAAAGGTTATACTTTTAATTAGACTTTGGACACTGGGTTATTGGGAATCCTATTGAATCCAAGTTCCCTAGGGAGCGAGAGATTTGTATGCACGTTGTAACGACATAATGCCAATAGCGGACTACGTCAGAGAAATTTCACAAAAATTTTATAGCACTAAGCTGGGTGATAGTCCGCTTACTAGAAACATTACACAAATCAGAGCGCATAATGCCCCTTCCGAATCAAACACAATCTACCATACCAGGCGTTGCCTATCTTCCGGCAACCTCTTTAGCCAACCTTCTTCTTCCCATAACTTCTTTTGCACTCTTAGCTTCTTTTACTCTCAACTTTAAATTTTTAATTCTTTTCTTATCCCTCTTTTTGTTTCTGTTTGTTATTTTATTTTTTTTGTTGTTTTCTTCTAAATTCTTTTCAAACCCCCTCCCATAAAATCATCAAAATTATCAAAAATTTCAAAAAAATCACAACATTTTTAATCACATTTTGAGTGGCTGGGATGTTGCCCTCACCTGCATTGTTTCAAACGGGTATTTGTCGTTTGTCTGTATCTGCCCGTTTCAACAATCAAAATCGAATCAGTGA
Organism: Leptura quadrifasciata; assembly: GCA_963675555.1. Classification (NCBI taxonomy): domain Eukaryota; kingdom Metazoa; phylum Arthropoda; class Insecta; order Coleoptera; family Cerambycidae; genus Leptura; species Leptura quadrifasciata. The sequence continues at coordinate 39,168,159 of OY776673.1, forward strand.
AGTTCGCGAGTTTTAGTTTTAAATTTTAATTGTTTTTATCCGTCTTTTTGGAATTTTAAATGTTATTCATCTGTTTTATTCATTATTTTTGTGTGAAAGATGATGGATGTTTATGTTGGTGTCTGAGTCTATTGGGTATTTTACGTTTAGATTTAGGCACTTTTGTTCACAGTTTTAAGTTGAACCAGCCTCGCCCCATCCAACCCGTCATTTACCGCGGCGCTTCGCACCGCGGTTGGCGGATTGGCTCTGGGCTGGGGCATGGCAATACATTGTATTATTTTAAATAGTAAATAAATATATTGGAATTGGAATTGGAATTGGGAGCGAGAGGTAGCCATGATAAATGATTCCACGATATTCCTACTATAAATTATGATCAGAAGCCTAATTATCGTTACTTTGTTTACATCAGTACCTTTATTGGCCACAGTAATAGCCATTATAATATGTTCAATTTTATGTATTTTAACATTCAGAACTAATAAACTTATTTATGATATACAATTCTGAGCACACAACATTTGCATTTGTTAATACAAAAATAACGTACAAAAGATGAAAACTCTAAGAATTGTTGCCTAAAATGGAGCATTTATCAGACAAACAACATTATGGCGATACATCAAACCATTACCGATAGTGAAATTAATACCTATTTTTATTGGATAATCAGCGTTAAGTAGTTTGTCAGGCACTACATCTGGTATATTTAAAGACATAGCGATTGCTGTAAGGAGAAGTAACAAAGGACTATATTTGAAACGATAACATAAAGAATTTGGTCTTTATTTAAAACCACAAAGTTCAAAAAACTGCTGGACGACACCTTAAGTCGAAAATCTCCCACCAACAACGATTTGGAATATTATGCTGAGAAGATACCCAATTATCGAACTATATATATGCACGACAATCTACCTAATTTTTGGAATATATCAAATAGAATCTGTTGTTATAAATTTGGACAATATACATTGCTCTGGGATTCAATCTGATAGTTTTGTTGATTTATCCGCACCTAGAGAATTAGTTCAAAGTCTACCTACAGCTTTACTACAAATGTCAGTAAAATTGCATGATATTCTAGTACTGTCACTTGAAGATGACATTTATAAACCCTACAATGGGTTGAGAAAGCATTGAACCAATGGAACATTCACCAACCGCATTCTCTGAGATGAGCAAAGAACTCGCAGATATGCCTGAGTAAGTAATAAATTGCTCATGAAATTTCATTAGTATGATATAAACTGCCAAAACATCTATAGAATAATATCGATATCTTGTATTTCAATAGTGTCAAGATGATTATTTTAATAACGATGGTAGTGGCGTTAATGAACCACCATTTCGAAAAGTATTTTGCTGCTATTGCAAATTGCACGCTGTAAATGTACCATTAAATAATGAGATATATGGATTATCGTCGCCCACTACAAGAAAAAATATATGCACGATTATTGATGTAAAATAAATATCAATAAATTCATACAATAACGTCAAAAGTCATCAGCCATGTCACACACTTTGACTATATCGAGCCGCTCAAACCGTCTTAGTGGTGAATTTTATCCGCCCAGTCAATTAGACATCAGTAGTCCATATGAGATCAAGAAACCCGCTCGGGTTTCGCAGCTAATTTTCTCTCTCTCTGTCATGCGAAAGCGAAGGGATTCATATACAGCAAGATATCGCTTTCTGCGCCATCTGGATATTTCTGTCCTTATATAAAAAAAAACATAATTATTTAACATACGATTAACTGAATGTCATTCTAACAACTCTATATTCAATGTAGTCGTGACGAACAATCGTTTTTGTAATACAAATGTAATAAAAATGACCCCCAAAATTCTCAAAGTATCATATGGAATATGAATGAATATGAATTATTTAATTATAAGTTTTGTATTTAGATTGAATTAAGTTTCGCTGTAAACGATAGTGGTTTGCGAGCGAGATGATGGAATTGACAGGTCTTAGAAGTAGCGTTGGTGTGATATTAAAGTGAAATGAACGAAAATATAAAGATATAAGTAGAACTTTGGATTTGTTGGGATAGAATAATTGCAAGTCTGTATCCTCAATAACTGCGAAAGGAAAAGATAATAACAAGAAACCGTAAGTCCCCAAAACCACCCCAAAATTACAATTCTTCAGTATTTTGTGACTTTCTCAATCACCTTGCATTTCCGAGATATTTTTTGCAGAGCATAAAATTTCCAATCGATTGACATCCATACCACTTTATATTCAAACAAGAGTTAGAGCTGGTCTAACTACTTTAAATAAAACTTCAATTGATCCCTCCGACAATTTTGATAATAATGATAATGATGAGATCAATCTTTTGATATTTCGGCATCGAATATGATGGAAGAGTAGAGCGATATTGGGAACGAGGAACAAGAGCTTTAACAAGAACATTGCAATGAAGAGGAAATTTACGATATAGACAGACAAATCATAACTTTTGCATTTATGTATTGTTGGTTTCATATCTCGAGAACGTGACAATAGACTTTAACGACAATATGGTGGTTTCAAGATGGCGGACGACTTTACCGTTTACGATACGATTCGATTCAAAACCGATATCTGAGGGTTTTCGACATCGCAAATTATGAATTCCTGATCCAAATTTAGAAATTCAAAATATGGTGGATGACTTTTGTCATTTATGGTCTACATCGTTCAAAATCGATATCTGGGGGCTTTCGGGGTTGCGAATTACGAATTTCTAGTCAAGAAGTTAGTTCAGGACGGTGATTTCAAGATGACGGACGACTTTACTGTTTAAGATCGGATTCAACTCAAAATCGATATCTGAGGGTTTTCGAATGAGGTCGCGAATTATGAATTTTTAGTCGAAATTCAGAAATTCAAAATGGCGGCGCCAATCTATCTCGAATGTTGTAATTTCGATTTAGAATCGATCAAAATCGATATCTGGGGGACTTGACAGTTTATGATCCGATTCGTCTAAACATCTATATCTGGGGATTACAACATATCAAAAAGCTAAAAAGTAAAAAATGAAATTATATAAAAAAAAATTTTTTTAAAACTTTTATTTAAATATTCTAAAAAGTAGAAAATAAACTTTGAAGTAAATCAAACCCATCATTTTGTTATATTATTTAATTTTTATTATGATATAAAAGCTTGTCGCGAGCAATCTTCTTTTTATGTCATAGAAAAAATTATATAATGTAACAAAATGGTGGATTTGATTTATTTCAAAGTTTATTTTCTACTTCTTAGGGCATTTAAATAATAGCTTTCTTTTTAAATATTTTTTTTCTCACCTAAAATTAGTATATTATATTTCCAGTTGGGGCGAGCGTAGGTGCGTCTTTACTATGTACATTCTTCGGTATGCGATGTAAAGCAACGACAGGCGCATTTAGTAGTTGGATGGGTAATCATTCCAACGGAAACCGTGTCCTCGCCTCACACATCTTCCAGCGGCTTGTATATCAGAGTATGCGCGGAAGCCATACAACCTTAGGCGAGGGTTGTATAGAAGATATACCATCCTTCGGAGGGGATGTACCGTCGGTCCCTTGTCTATTAAATGTTAGGCAAGAAAAGATCCCTACTCTTCTTAAGGGAAGAGGTTCGGCAAAATTCCTGGTTGGGGGTAGCTCGTCTACAGGCGTCGGTGTTAGGCCTCAGTAGCGGAAATAGGTCGACGTTAAAAAAAAAAATTCCAGTAGAACTCCGAATTTGAATCTCGCCCTTGGTGTGAATCTTTATTTTAACTTAGATTATCTCAGGAAATAAATTTTGCGTTGCCAATTATAAGACATTAATAGCAGCAATTTTAGTAGACATTATACATTATTTTTTACTATTGAAGCACGTCGTTTTTGAAAATATTTGGAATGAAAATTGGTAGACATAATGTGAAAATATTTTCCCATTATTTTTGTTCAATTAACTTTCACATTATTATCTCAAGGAATGACTGTTGTAATTCATTTTCCTCTTCCATTCTGGTCTCATATTTATATTCTCGTAAATATAGTTGAAAAAACACATTCGCTGAAAATGTAAAAGGAAACAAATAGAAAAAATAATTTAAATTTGTGGCAAACAAATGGGATTCTGCAGCCTTGAGTGAAGGGTAACCGCGGATCTCTTCAAATGACATCGCCTTACGATCCATCCGTCTTTCCCTAAGTAATTCTCACAGACGGTCGCTCATCGAAATGGATACATATCCGTGGGCTATTTTGACAGATAATAGAATAGAAATTGGCTATTTTGTCTCGGCGCCAAAGCATTATAACTGGTAATTTATAGCCGACCGCATCTAAGTCCGCCAAAACGTTCATGCCTACACTATCCCTATAAAAAGCGCATTTGCAAGGTGCGACGGTTTTTCTTCAGGTCACAACGATAAAAAATACTATTTATTTAGTAAAACGATTCGTGCGTTTGCATTTATATAAGATTTTTCCCACATTTATATATGGAATCATAATTCATTGTAAAATGCTGCAGGGTGATTTCAGCAATTTTATTTCAAGCAGACATTTATTTGAAAATACGTTAATAGGATTTATTTGTTAGCACAAAAGAATTCAATTTTGCGAATAAATGAAACTACCATCAAACATAAAATCAGCTTAGATTGCTATAATTAAAAATAAAGCTGAACGATGTAATCCGTCAAATTAATGACTGCAACTTAACGAAAATATCATTCTAAGGAATCGGAAACGTGTTATTTATTAAACCTTCAATTACAAGATCCTTTTAAAATAAACAAATTTCCTTTCGCTAGCTCGCGAATTATATTTGAAAATAATGAACGGCTATGAATGAATTATTAAAATTCATTTGCACAGTTTCCTTTTGTAGTTATTTAACAATTTATGAACAAACAGGTATTTGCCATTTATAAACTACACTCTTTTAAGTTATCCTATTATTCTCTTGTATTATAAAGAATTCAATAGCTTTGTTAATTGACATTTGTACCCTTTATCTGTTTTAATGCAATCAGAAGTTTTACTTTACGACAAACGGGGAAAATTGCGAGTGTTCCTATAGTACTTCATAAGCTTTATTTGCCTTAAAATTGAAAATGTTTAGGAGTCCCTTTAGCTCACAAGAAATATTTTTAATTGATAAAGCTAATTTTATCAATAGTATCAAAATATATATTTTTTGTTTTATCGACTTTTTTAAACTATCGGTTTGGCGGAGTTTAGCATTAGCCATTCCACCACTCATCTAGGACACACACACAGACAACTACACGACGATCATTCCCTACGACATTGCCATCTGCCACAGCTTAAACTTGAATTCAAGAGTGGTCCAGCGACTGGCCGTGTTGAAAAAGTGTGTTGAAATATTATTTGATTCAAGGTGAATATTTGAATGGCAGAAATTTTCTGAAGAATATATTCTGTATACAGATGAAGTTACCTTTGCAACAAAAGGTGTGGTATCATCACATTTTGGAATACAGCATACGTCATGGGGTGTGCTTGATGTAGACGGTTCAGTGTCGAGTACCCTACCTTCTGGAAGTTCATCTATTCCCAATAGCTCTCCTCTAATTCCAAATAATTTTCTTTGACACTAGAATCATTATCACTGTCAGAATTTACATTAATAATTAACTCATCATTAACAATGTCCATTATTGGCTCGTTTTCTATAAATGGCTGTTCGAATCTTTTAGCCCGTTGATATCGCAATCTCCATTGTTCAACAGTAAACTGCTCAAAAAATTTGTCAGTGTTCATGGTAACATTTTCAAAACTAAAAGTTAAATTTTTTTGTGGCGACATAATTTTTCATGGCTGCCTACGCAAACTCAATGGGGTTAAGGTCTGGGTGATATGGGGGCAACCTTAACTTATCATGACCATTTCGAATAAAAAGTTCATCAATTTGATACCGTTTATATCTAGGCTTGTGGTTCTTAATAATGCCATATAATTCGGGTTTAAACATTTTTTCATTGTAAGCAATATGTCTTGTCCCCAGTCATCCTTGCATTACTTCTTTTCTAGAAGCTGTGGTAGGCGCTTTGTCTATTTGCTTATTGTGATACGGCGCATTATCAATGACAAGCACACTTCTTGACTACAAATTACTCATTAATTTTTCTCTAACCCACTTTTCATAATATTCAAAAGTCATCTCGCCATGATAATCGCCAGTGCTGCAGTTAGATTTCCACCTCATATATGAATTCGGTACGAGTCCGTCTTCACCTCCTGCATTCACGCACTGCATCCTCTTTGATGCGTGTGTGACGAATGGATATAACATTCATCCATATATGCAATAGGACGTCCTTCTTCCCTATATACCTTCAAAAATTGTAGTCTAAGATGCCTGATTTCGTGCCGCTCAATTAAAATCTTCCTGAACTGAATTTGTGGTTGGTTCCTTGTGAAACATCTTAACAATAATTGTTTTTAAGTAAACACTGCTTATAGATGTATCAAATTAGTTTGTTTAAAATTCTACATACTAGCTTCTGTGTTGTAGATATGATTTTCACAAATTTAGACTAAGGCTTCTAATGTCATAAAATTCCATTTTTTTTAAAGGACAAAGATATATCCATTTTTAGAAGATATGTATCTCCTTTCCGGACGGCCCTGGCTTTGGATTTGTGTATCATCTACAATATGTGGTATTAAAACATAATATTTTTAGTCGCAAACTTCTCTATAAAATCCTTATTTTACTCTAAGGAACGTAATCAGACTGCAACCAACAGCTACTCTCCGCTGGACCGCTAGATGGCGCCTGCTGACTATTTTACATGTCGTTATCTTAAAGATACCGAAATGTACTAAATAGTCAAGTGATCCTCGTGTCAGACTATTTATTTTTCGATTGCAACAGACACTGGACCGCTAGATGGCGCCTGCTGACTATTTTACATGTCGCTATCGTAAAGATACCGAGATGTACCAAATAGTCAAGGGATCCTCGTGTCGTTCGTCACATGCCTACCTTGCACTGACGAGAGCCAACAGCTCGAAACTGCAGTCTGCAAGTGGTGTGTGAGGACTGGCACGAGAGCTCCTTTAAGTAGGATCAGTCTTTCGGCTGGTGTTTGTTGCAATCGAAGCAATAGCGTTTTGATGGCAATATGCAATTATTACACTTAACGCGCCAGGCTTGTAACTTGTGATTCAGCGCTCGGCGGGGCACATATATCCCGGAGAGTAGCTGTTGGTTGCAGTCTGGTTACACTCCTTATAGTAAAATAAGGATTTTATAGAGGAGTTTGCGACTAAAAATATTATGTTTTAATATTCCGCCCTCTAAAAGCACATTTGAAATAGGTGGTATGTTTACGTTTAATTCAATGTGCTACGAGTGATCAATATTTAAATAATAAATTATTTCACGTGATCTCACCCTAAACAACTAATTAAGAAAAATAAACCAAATGGCTTAAAAACTTTTTTTATACGTTGTTTTAGACTTTTTGCAGAGAAAACTATTTCTGAAACAGACGTGTTCAAAACAAAACAATTTACAAACAGAAAAGGAAATGAAAAGGGACGCACAATTGAAAGAAGACTGTTGTTCTAGATTTCTAAGGAAAACGGAATTGGAAGAAAACAATGAACAAAAAAAATATATAGAACAGCATACTTTATTAAGGATGTTCCCTCCGTAAAAGCGAAATTAGTAACATTCAGAGTTTAATTAATTATTTACTTAATTTTCATTAAAAATATATATGAATAATAAACGTCATGACCGTATACTTGCCAATAAAATGATTAATTATAACTTTAATTAATAATAGATTGGATTGCGCAACATATTTGACAAAAATATCTCTCTGTATAATACAAAGTGTATCAAAAATACGCAGTTCCTATATTTCCATAACTGCATCAAAATGTATTCCTTATCAATTCAAATAAATGATTCAAATTTAAAACTTTCGAGGATTTACTAATGATACCACAACCAACAAGCAAACCAGACGGCCGAACTACTAAGGTAGAATGACTTCATGAAAACAAGAATTACTTTATTTCGTCTCAATACCTGACTTTGAGTTCATTAAAAGTTGACATTGTGTGCTTAAGTTACAAAATACCCATTTTTATTTATTTATTTATATACAACCACTCATCCGATAACCAAGTACATGATAGGAACATTACAGTGAAGTAATAGAAAATATACATTATACTAGAATAAACATTAATATTAAAATTATTAAAACAATAAAACAAAAAAAAAACATTACGAACATTAGGATAGAACCAGTTATCGTAGAATACCAAAGTAAAGGTTCTATTATGTAATTATTATAAATCAATCTGTTTGATTGAGTTAATGTTACAGTTGAATAAGTCAAGTCTATCTTGCAGTAGATTAATAGTTATTACACATAAAATATAAAGAAGAATACTTCAAGGAGTAGGAAGATAAAATGTTACACAGTTCCGGCATGTTATAAGTGATGTACGAAAATTCAGTTGCCCCAAAATAAGACGATAATCAAATATGTTAAACATAGTTTTATAAAGAAAAATTATTGAGTGTACTATCCTTCTATTTTCCGTACTTGATATGCGAAATCTTTCCAACATAACATTTTGCGAATACCCAGTTATTGGATAGACACCATCTTCAATAAAACATAAATACTTCACAAAACGGCGCTGGACATTCTCAACATTCTTTATATAGATACAATGTACCGGGGACCATATTAGCTAGCAGTGTTCCAGTTTTCATCGTACAAATGAATAGTACAACAGTTTCATAAAGACAGTATTGCTGAACTCTTTGTAGTTTATTATTACAAGGCCTAAGCTTTTTACCGCTAAGGTAGTAGTGAAATTAATATGTTCCTTGAAACTCAGATACTTATCAAAGATAACTCCAAGATCCTTTACTGTGTCTGACCTGCAATATTTGACCGTTTATATGATAATCGTACTCGATAGTGTTATGCATTTTAGAAAAGGCGAATGTATTACATTTAAACATATTGAGAGGTTTGACAGGTACCAGCCATTAACCATATTCAAGTTGTTCTGTAGATTTTCATAGTTTTGTTCGCTTTCTATTACCTACACAATATATTTTCAAGTCATCAGCATATAGGAGGATCTCTACATTGAGATAAACTATTATATCATTTATAAAGACAACAAACATAACCGAGCCTAGTACGGATCCCTGGGGGGTGCTGGAATTGGCCAGAACGTCAAAAGATCTTAACCCACCGTATTCGACGTATTGACGCCTATTCTTTAGATATAAAAATCTATGGCTGCGCAATCTTTGACGATAAACACAGGAGGAATATTGTCAGGTCTCTTAGTTTTAGGTTTGATTTTCTTTAAGGGTTTAAGTACTTCTACTTCTGAAAACCTAATGTTAAACTGGCGCTATTACTAGTATCTTAAAAATAATTATATTTATTTTTATTTCTGTTATTATTAGGTTTTAAATATGCAGTTTGAAAGAAGGTAGCGAAGACATTGACACTTTCTTGGGGATTTGTATATTATATTATCTGGAATAGAACCGCTTCTTCTTTTATCGTTAATGTAAGCAAAGAATTTTTTTGGTTCATTTTTTAAATTTTCTTGTATTTCCAGTAAATAATTTTCATCTTTTACCTTTTTGCTTATATTCCTAAACCTCCTATGCACATTACTATTCTTTGTTTTTTTCCAAAGATTACTTTTTTCGTTATTATGTCACGTACTATATTATTTGAATACCATGGTGGGTATTTACGTTGCCTATGCTTATCTAGAAGATAATTTTAAAGTTATCTAAAACTTCCATAGAAAACTACTTAAATTGTTAAAATAAATACATTTAATTATTTTACCCTTCACGTAAAATTTTATCCATTTTAGCTAAAAGTAGATTAATTAAAATAAATCGCAATACCCTCTGAGGTTCTCCAAAAAGAGTAAAGGTTCCGGCTGGGACCTTAGGGTTAGTTTTAATTTCATTGTTGATGGTTTAACTTTCCACTTCAATGTAAAAGTCTTGCAGTAAGTTCTTTGAGTTCTCATTTTAATTTTTTGCTTCATTCTACTATACATACAAGGTGTCCCAGATTTAAACGGACATACTCTAGTGGAAGGTAGAGCACACTCAGCTGAGTTCAAAAACCTATATACTTATCGTTGAATGTGAACCGTTTTTGAGATACGCGGTGTTTTGTGGTTTTTGACCAGAAATTTAGTCCGCCATAATTTTGAAATGACTACACATATTTAGATAAAATTTGGTATACATATTATACTCTTTTAGGTTAATAAATAGCTTAAGTGATTTTGGAAAAATTCAAGGACCGACTCCATTTTTTTAATATGGCTCTTTGAGTCGTTAACATCACACTGTATATTATTTTTTGGCAAATGATAGTAACCTTTTAAAAAACCTTGGGCCAGTTTATGAACTAATGTCATGATATTTGATGGCACGTTTATGGTTATTCTTCAATAAATTTTGAAAAGTATTGAAAGACCAAATTTGACATTTTATAAATAACACAATCCAGTTGCTAACATCATTATTTTATTAATTTTAGCTAAATATCCCGCAGAAGAGGCTGTTATTTGTTTTTGTTTTGACATTCAGTGTTTCTAAGCTTTTTTTAGTTTAATTTCATCCAAATAATATACATTCCATTTCTTTCATAAATTTATTTAGAACTTTAAATAATTGAAAGAAAAAATTAAAAAACGTGCAAATAATTAAAACTATAACAGGGTTTCAAAATAAATGCCCCCAGCGTCAATACATTTTCGCAATATGTTTTTCACTGACCCATCAATCACTTCCGTTGGGGTGTAATGGGGTAGTGAAGCGCAAGTAATAGCCTCTCCTACTCAATTGTTAACCTCACCTTCGCGATGAGTTCAATTTGAGCTTGGTGCACC